>CM031243.1:256379724-257647224 GCA_018340775.1 Taxus wallichiana var. yunnanensis | reverse complement strand
ATTTTTACACCATGGATTTGTTCATCCGAATAATATTATTAATCCCTAACCCCCCAAATATATTAGGTTGACACACTTTGTCCCAAGCCACAAGATGGATTCTATCCTTTTCTTCAACACCAGTCCAAAGGAATCTCTTTTGGATTTTTTCAATTTTATCAATAACCTCCTAGGGATTCTAAAAAGGACATCAAATAAATAGGGAGATTCTAGAATGTACTATTGATAAGGATACACTTACCCACCTAGGAAATAATATCTCCTTTCCAAGCAGCTAATTTCCTTTGGAATCTTTCAAGAAGAGAGTTACAAAATTCAATCGATATTTTACCCGTAAACAAAGGAATGACAAGATAATAGGAAGGAAGGGGAAGGATGCAAAAACCCAGAATATTAGAGATCTTGTTTTGTCTTGGAATCAAAGTGTTAAGAAATAAGAGCGAGATCTTATCAAAATTAATAAGTTGTCCCGAAACATATTCATAATCATTAAGGATGGTTTTCATCCTCTTAGCTTCAATCACCAAATCCATTAGAATGAAAATAGTGTCATCCATAAAATGCTGATTTGACACTTTAATATCAATGGAAGATTGTTTAAAACCCTTTAATTCTCCCAATTTCATTGCATTTGGCACTCTTCTACTTAAGCTCTTTGCCATAAAAATGAATAGAAGATGGGAGAGAGGGCCCCTTTTCTAATACCTCTATTACTTTCGAATAAACCTATAGGAGAGCCATTAATGAGAATTGAAAACATAGCAGATGAAATGTAATTGTTTATGATTTTCCTAAAGAGGGTAGAGAAGCCAAACTTATCAAGCACTTTGTCAAGGAATTTCCATGAAACTTTTTCAAATGCTTTGTTCATGTCAAGTTTGAAAATCATTCCATATTTTTGGATTTCTCCATTAAAGGAATAACTTCATGAACAAGAATAATACCATCTTGAATCAGCCTACCCTTGACAAATCCACCTTGTTGCTATAAAATGAGATCCGAGAGGAGAGGTTGTAATATAAAGAGATATTTTTAGTAAAAAAATTATACAACACATTTGATAGGTTGATAGGTCTAAAGTATTTGAAATTCTTAGCTCCATTATTTTTGGGAATCAAAACAATGAAGGTGTTTTTGATCTCTTTTATAAGGATTCCATTGCGTATGAATTCATTAATAGCTCAGAGAAGACCATTCTTACAAATTTCCCAATATTTTTGAAATAAGCTAGCAAGAAACCCATTTGGGCAAGGGGTTTTATCACCATCCAATGAAACAAAATTCTTCTGAAGTTCCTATATGGTGACCTTATGAATGAGCTTCTTGAATCTTTCCTTATCAACAGAATATTAGGAATTTATTCGATGAATTTATCGATAATTTCATCCTCTTCTTGCAAATACTCTCTATTGAGAAGACTCTTATAGATAACACAACTTCTTCCTTGATAATTTATAGTTTATTGCTGATGTAACCATATCTTGTAGTGATTTCCATGATCCTGTTGTGATTGCGATGATGGATGGTAGTCAAATGGAAAAACTTTGTGTTGCGGTCACCATCCTTTAGCCATAAGGCTCTAGAATTTTCCCTCCAGTATGTCTCCTTCTAAGAGCTTATAGAATGATATTCAGCAACTAAATTGTTTTCCAAATAATAGTCATTCACATACATACCTCTCTCTGTGATTCTCTTTTCAAGAGTGGCTAAATATTCTTTAATTGTTTTTATTTTTTATGAAGATGTTACGAAAGACCTCCTTGTTCCATTTCTTAATTTGATTTTTGAATTTTTTACTTTTTGTATAACCACATACATTCTTGAACCAGCTACTTGAATGTTCCACCAATATTTGATTCTATCATACAAGTCAGGATGGTCCATCCACATCTTTTCTAACCTGAAAGGATAATGACATTTTTTTCTCATTTTTGAGGAAATGAAGGACTATAGGATTTTGATCAAATCCAATTTTAGGAAAAGATGTAAGCCTCAAATATTGTGTAAAGGACCAATTAGCAGATATCAAATCTCTATAAATTCTAACTTGAATCAAATCTACCCCAATATCTCTATTACTCCACGTGTATTTAGATCCTTCTATCTCAATATCCATGAATTATTATCATTTAGCAGATCAGCTTAATATTCCATGCCATAGTTAAAGTCCTGTTTTCCACCATTACTTTCCATAGGATACGAATGAGTGTTGAAGTATCCCATTATAAACCATTTACAGATCTTTACAATTATTTCTAAACTCTTTAAGATCGACTAAATATTTTCCCGCCATTGACACTTTTAGGAGTGTATATTTGAAAAAATCCAAACTTTGTCGGTATTTCTTACCAAATAAAAAAATGGCCAAATGGTGCATGGATTCAAGGATGACCAATAATTTTAAGTACTTATTGTCCCAAAATGTGGCAATGCCTTCCAAAGCACCAGCAGAGTTAATGCTATTAAACTCAGACATTTTCCAAAAATAATTCTTGATTTTGATCATCATATTATTATGTAACTTGGTTTCTTGAATAACCGAACTTGAGGCCTACTAGTTTTTCTAAAATATTTCAAAAAAATTTCTTATTCCCACCATTTAGGCCTTTGATATTCTATGAAATGACTTTCATTTGAAATATTTGGAGGAGATATTCCTCATAACCTTGGGATCCAAGGTCAATTGTGTGCCATCTACTATCTCATTTTTAGTTGTTCTTTTTATTTTTTCTCCCAAGGTGAACCTAACTTTCTATTTGTTTCCTCCCACATCAATCACTCTATGTGTTTTAATATGAGAAATGGAAGCACCGGTGTCTTCCTTTTCTTTGCCTTTTTATTTTTCCCTTCTTAGGAGTGGTGAAGAGAGGGGTCAAGATTCTTTCCTCTTGTATTCTTGTTGACTCACATTCACATCAAGGTTCTCCCTCTTGGGGACAAAGTTTAAGATGGTAAAATTGCCATCCTCAATGGGATATTCTTTGGAATTTTTCTCCGATCACCCTTGAAAGTGGTTTGTGGAATCATCTATTGTTTTTCATTGTTTTGGGCTTGTTATGCGAGAATAAGAGATATATTTTATTCAATATTATATTCTTGGGAATAAAGAAGGATGTTTCTCCTTATTTGAGAGTGATATTTTGACCATTTATATTTGTATCATCCTTAAGAGGAAAAGTATAAGTTTCATTACTTCCCTCAATCTGAAAAAGGGATTCTTGAATGGGTTGTTTTTTTGAGACTCCAATGATTTATTATGTTCCAAATCATTCTCGAAGAGAAAACATTTGAGGTCAAGAGACTCCTTAGGAGGAGGTGGTATGGAAAAAAAGGACTCTCTTTAGGTATCATATTTACAGGGTCTTATGTTTCTAGATGAGTCATTTTTTAATCTGTTGACTCTCTCGAACCCCTTGAAACCTTCATCTTTTTTTCTAAGACCATATCCCAATTTTTACTTTAATTGAGTTCTTTCTCATTATCTCTTGTTGTCTTACAAGATTTATGACCTATTTAGAGAAATCTATGCATTTCATCCACGAAGTCCTCAAAATCCAAATATTTCTTAGGTAATTTCTTATTCTCATTAATAGTTATGCAGAGTCTTGTTGCACCGAGTCTTGTTTTGGCCTTCGTGGAACTATCAAAACTAATGAGAAATCCTATTGAATTAGAAATGTTTGTTAACACCTTTTCATCCCAAAACTCAAGCGGTAGTTTAGGCATTCTATTCAAAATAGGCATTTCTTTCATATTTTCTTTATCTATTTTAAATCCAGGGGTCCTCTTTTAAGATAAAAGCCCATATTCCCTAGGAACTAGGGTGCACTAAGAAAATATTTTGTCTAATCTTTTTTAGGGAAAAATTGACCGAGAAAAAACCCTAGTCATTAGATAGACATTCATACTACATTTAGGAGTCCATTTCCTATGTGCCCAACACTTAATGGTATCAATATTGGTACAAGATCCTAAAAACATACCAATAAGTGCCAATGAATGATTTTTGATGGATTCCATGAGGATCATGTTAGGGATGTTGAATTCTATGTCACTCTCACCATCTAGGAAGCATGGAATATCTTCTTTGATGGAATTGCCTCCAATTTCCACGCGTCAATCCAAAACATGGTCTTTTCACTTCTTCCCACCTTAACAACATCCACCCACATAATACCTTATATGAAGAAGCTTCTCGGGTGGGTTTGAGCCATAACAGTGCACTGGATTCCTATAGGGTAAATTTTCCACCTAGTGCCATTCAAATTTTTGTCTTCCTTCATCGATTTGGAGAAAACCCTTGGGCATCATAGTTATGGAAGTGTAAGATAAGTGAATATAATCACTACATGTCGGGCATGAGACTGACATAAATAATGATATTATGAGGAATATAGGCCAATAGACTAAAGCATGATAGTTAGTGTGTGGATGACAAAGTGTATAAGACCTCGAAAGTGTCAAAGTCTTGTAACTATTTGAATTTCCATTTTCCGGAAAGCCTACACATTTGTTCCAATGGTTGATGTTGTAATTCCATGAGGAATATTTATACTTTTCGGAAGGAGAATGCCCATCACTATGTATTTAATTGGTAAATTTACTAGGATTCACAACATGGGTGAAGAAATTACACTGGATATGCATGATGAGGTAGAAGTATGGGTGACAACTACCCCCTACATTACCAAAGGGGAAGTCACACATTAAAAGTTTCACATATTGATGACCTTGGGACCAGAGTGGTTACACACCTACTAATATGTAAGCTTAGAGCCTCAAGAGAGATGGAATAAGGTAAACAAAAATTTCTTACATATTGCACACGAGATGGCATAAGGGAAAAGTACAACATTACTTTGTACATTGCATAGAGCATTGTTGAAGAGACCAAAACCCAAAATGAAAAGGGAGAAAAAATTACATGGGGTTCTATCTTGATATTTATTATGTTTTGGGAAATTGGTATTCGAGATAGGAAATAATAAGATCACCTTATTGAGAAGAGGTCACCGGTGAAGTTATTCGCCAAGTATACCTATGATGGAATAATAAAAAATACATATAAGGTGTACCTACATGTATGGTATAAGAGGATGTGGGACACATTAAAAATGAATGGTGCATACCAAGGATCTAACCACAAATTTGGAGGGACAAGAAGACTTTGTTGTTATGCAACACTTCGCCTTGTACAATTTTCAATGATCAATGGAGAGATGGAGCCTTAGTAAAAACTCTTATTTTCCTTTACAACTAGGTACTTCAAGAGTGTTTTAAATATGATTAAGGATGTGAAACCATTAAAATTCAATACTGATAAGGTAGATGTAGAGTATCATACTCTACACAATACCTATGACTACGTAACCAAGAAGCCCTGTGTGGATACCATGAAATCGATGGGATGGACTTGAGTCCCATCATAACTTTGAAAGTTGGAAAGGAAGCATGCTGATTGTATGTATATGTTTGGAAAAATATGAAGGATGGTAAGGTATCGATGAGGGAAACAAAAATCTTACACCACCACCTTCAGATATAATGGAAACAAGGACACCAATGAAGAAGCGTAATCTAGAGACAATAAAAATAAGAAGAGGAGGAAGAAGAATAAGAAGAGGCAAAGAGTCATCGGACCACAACTTTAGAAGAAAGAGTTTGATGGAACATGGGAATATTCAATGCATACCCCTCTACTAATATCCCTAGTAAGTCCATTTGAGACCACACATGCACCAAACCCATAAGAAGAAGGGAAAAATGAATAAACCTTGAGGAAGGAAGATTCAAATGGGGAGGAGAATCCTCATGTTATTCACATTGATGAAGAAGAAAATATCATGTATTCTAAGTTCATGAGCAAGAAGAGTATGAGCATGAAGAATAAGAGCATGAGAACGAGAAAGATAAGGAACATGAAGAGGAGTAAGAAGAAAAAGGCACAATAGAGGACACCTGTCCCACACACTTTTTGTTGTGTAAGAGACACCACAAGAGAAACACACAAAGGATCAAGACTTGTAAATTCATCAAGATGGTCTATAATATTCTCACCTCCTCACCATTACATGGGTTATATAGATGACACTTCCAAGGTCATTAGGAAAATATTTCAAATCTCTATGGAGTCAAAATAAGCATGTTCATTGGGACATGATTAACAAGTCAAAATCTCATGTCATGGTGTGCAAGATGTTTTCCTTTGCAATGTAGAATCACATGGAGGATCCCGACTTTGAACTAAGCAAATAATATATGGATAATCTACAAGGGAGTAAGGAAACATTGAATACACTTCTAATTTTTGTGTCTACACAACTTTCAGATGTGCAGGCAAGCAATTACTTAATAAATATGGCCAGAAAAGTTGTAGGCTAAAATATTAATAAAGTGGCCACACTATGTGACACACATGAGAAGAATTTTGAAGATGTAAATAAAAAAATTAAAAAGTTAGCCTCATAATTTGATAATGCCAATAAGAGGTTGGTTGATGTAGATACTAAGGTGGGTGAAGTAATGAATAACATCGTGCCCTCATGTCCTAAGGTAATCATGGAGGATGAGCTTTAAGGAAATGGGGCAATTGAGAACTTTAAATATTTGGTCAATTTTTTACCGATAAGGGACAATAGATATCAATGATGGAGAATCAAGAAAATATTAAAATAATATGAAGAGCTTGTCATGGAAGTAAATAAAACTACGTAGAAGGTGGAAAATATATTCATCAAGTTCAAGGATACCTCAATTTTCAATGCACACCTTCTAGAAGAGTAAGCGGGACTAAGAAACCTCCAAGCTTCATTATGTATAAGGGATAAGGCAGAACATGAAAACATTTTACAATAGGTAGAGGACATGAAGAAGACCATCAATAATAAGTGCGACAAAATAGAAGTGAGGCTAGGAGAACTCATGCAGCCATAGTGATGAAGGGAGTAAAAGTCTTGGAAGAATTAGCTTCCAAATGGAACATCGTTTTGAAGGAATTACAGGAGAAGGCCAAAGGAATTACCCTGGAGAGCATACCAAATATTTTCAAATCATTTGCAATATGGTCAGATAGCACGCTAAAGGAATGGAAAGGGATGGAAGCATGACCATCGGCGTAAAATTCCCAGAACTCCACCATATACCTTGAGCCTAATTTTTGGTCATGTGAGGGCATACATTTTTCAGCAATTATTTGATTACTTTTTGTACTAAGGTAAACACTTTTGAACAGAGCTATGAATTAAGGGGTTCTTGGGTCCCCTCCCTTACAAAATATAGTAATGTAAACAATATATACATGGTGGTTTACAATAGATGCAAAGAGACTGTACCACCCTGAGACAAACAAAAATCAAAGCTAGCTGAAATTACACCAAACAACAGCACACCAGATCCCAATAATGGCCCAGAGGAAGGGATGGCATAAAGAAGGTATTATTCCCACCCTGAGATGGGAAATAATCTAAAATATTTATAAACCATCCCTTCTTTCCTTTTCTTTTTGACACTTCTCACCACTTGCCTTGATCTAAAGTAACAACCAACATAAGATTATTTTCATATATAAATTTCATGATATCGATAAATTATCGACTTGAGTCATACTTTTGGACAAATGCCCTTGCTTCATGCCACCTACAACTTCCTTGTTATTCGTAACTTCTTCTGCTGATTTTTTCACCCCAGTCTCATTTCTCACTTTACCTATATCTTCCTTAAAAGTTGTGACTGAAACTAAATATGGACTCGAAATTCCCCATCCTGAAGCACCCTTCTTAAAAATTTTGTTTTTTTATTAAACGGGCATGTGGCATACATATGGCTTGGATTTTTGTAAATTCGACATCAAAAGGCAAAAGTGTTATTATAATCTTGGGGTTAGGATTGCTGCAAATTCCCAAATTTCATAAGTATGTTATCTAATAGGCCTTTACTCAAATCTACTTCAACACACAATCTTATGAAAGTGCACATTCCCAATTGAATTCTTTCCATATCTTCTTTTATGAATTTACCTAGAACATTTCGATATCCTCTAAGGCATACCAGAGATGCAAAGGTAAGTTGGGTAACCTAACTTGGACCAGCATTATTATGACTGGGTGAGTATTAGGATCAAAATCTGGGAACCATAAATTTAAATATAAACCAACATTTCCCCAGAACCAAGGGCCCTACAAAAACATTGCTAATAATCCCCATGGTCTTTGAAATGAACAATGAAAAAACCTTTTGAGCATAATGAAATTTCACACTTGCTTTTCTAGTTCTCAAACACCCATTGATACAAGGATAAAGAAGAGGTCCAAATTCCATTAAATCAACATATGATG
This sequence comes from Taxus wallichiana var. yunnanensis, assembly GCA_018340775.1. Taxonomy (NCBI): domain Eukaryota; kingdom Viridiplantae; phylum Streptophyta; class Pinopsida; order Cupressales; family Taxaceae; genus Taxus; species Taxus wallichiana. The sequence continues at coordinate 257,638,891 of CM031243.1, read as the reverse complement.
GAATTTTATAACAAATCCCTGTAATAAGCATCAATTGTTGGATTTTTTATCTCTATATTGAAGGATTCCTCAGCTAAATCGACCAAGAAATCCTGGTTACCGGTTTGGTTGCCCCCTTAAACCCCAATGCCTCCTTGAATGAGTTCGGTGAGGAGATGATGCCTCTATTATGTCTGTTTTGGCTACCTCCAACCTGATCCGTTTCCCTAAATCCACCTCCTAGGCCATTTCTAACCTCCTTCCTCATGTCGTTTTCATCCTTGTTCCCTTCGCCACCATTCGAGCTAGGTTTCTATCCATTCCCTTTCCCATTTACATCACTAGGGTTAGTGATTATTCTCTCCATCATTCTAATCATGAGTTTAGTGTCCCAAATATTCCTCGACATTCCTTTATTATTTATTCAACATTATTTGGGGTATTTCCCACATTATTTCAACCATGATTCATTAATCTTTATTCTTTGATTCATTTATTTCAAGGATGAAAAATATACCTAGTGTGGGGTAATGTTGGGATGATAAATTGACTAAATATGATACAAGTGTGAAGGTCAAAGGATGCATGCAAGAGTGCATGAGGAAGTATGATTAAAACAATTACAAGGTTTGAAACAAGTTTGCAAAAGGGCATGTGGTAGAAATTAAGGAGCATGCACGAAAGGTTGTGCGTAGGAACAACAAAGCCAACTATGAGTCGATTTCCAAGGAAGGTTAAAAATAGGAAAATTCACAAAGTTGACATGATTGTCAAGGTAAGATAAAAATAAACAAAAGTGTGGATAAAGTGCATATAAGGATGATAATATACTTAAAGCATGCATTAAGTAGGCATATCTATTTATAGCACATGAAACAGAGGCTATTTATATGGCACAAGAGAAATATGGAACTTCTAGATCTAAAGTAGGTCGGTTATGAAGAGCCACAAAGTTAGGCATCTATTTATAGGAAGTATAAGATAGAAAAGCATTCAATCTATGTATAGGATTGATCTAAGTTTATATTAAAGCATAAAATTGATGAAGTACAAGTTCCCACCCTATATATATGTGCATTTGTATATCCATGTAAGAATTTGGTCTATGAGTCAAGATGAATAGAGTTTGAGTCCATGTATGAGTCCTTATTTTTACATGAGTATGTAAATGGAGGTTGGTTGAATCTAACACATCAGTAATACATAATGAGTATATTGAATACAAATATCCTTTTGTTTGGTGATAAATTATCTTTTTGAATGATACAATAGTTCATGTTCTTCATGTGGTATGTTTGTATTTTATGTTAACTATGAATGCAAGAATACATCTTGGTAGTCGGACAATAGGAGGGACCTAGTAGAGTTGTGTGTGCTTAAGGTGAGCACTTAGGGTGCACCTAGGTGATGTGTCAAAGGCACCCAACACTATTGGAACTAGAATACAATGTGATAAGAAGAACTATACAACTCTTCTAGGACCATCCATACAATCTTTAACCTATTGTATGGTTTTGGACCTACATGGATTCTAGATCTAAAACTTTTTGAAAGTTTCACCTATCTAGAAATGTATATCGATATCAAACCCTAGTTATCGGTTATGTTGTAAAACCCTCTAGACATTCTCGATTAAGATATCAAACCCTAACTATGGGTGGGAGACTCGAAAAATATACATTAGTTAGACTCATGGGCACCCTCATGCACCGTTGAATTTGGAACTAATCGAAGAGGCATAAACCCACATAATGTTCTCCACCTAATGCATGATATCTAAGTGAATGCAACTAGATTTCAAAACTTATTTGACAATTCTTGAGTTGAGTTTGGCTCTTTCTAAAATACTTGGAGACGGGATGTTTGAGTTATTGTAGATGATATAGGATGATTCCTTGACCCGATAAGAAGATTTAGACTGTCGTGATTTTTTCCCTAATTAGTGCCCATGATATTTTTGAGATTTAGGGAGTCTTGGGTGCCTTTAGCAAGTGTTGGAAGTGGGTGCATAAATGTAGTTCTATCTAATTTACTAGGTTAGAAAATGAGTTAGTGGTAATAATTGTCACATGAATCTTACACTTGTTTGATCAATAAGTTGATCCAAGACAAAAATGAGAACATCCCCAAGGTGTGGGACACTCGATCCTTGGGATGAATTTCTAGAGAAGGTCAAATCCTTCCTAAACTAAGTGCACCTAATGTAATATCAATTTTCAAATTAAAAAACCATTAGAAAGAATTATTTACATCTGATACTAAACTTATTATCATAGAAAAGAGGATAAAGGTAAACTAAAATTACAAATGGTGATGCACCAAAGCTTAGATAACTCCTTGACTAACTTCAATCAACATAAGACAACTTAGAACTAATAACCATTTACAAAAATCTTATGAAAATACTGTAATAAGAAAGAAGAGAGATATAACTTTAAAAGGGATGAAATGTCTAAAATTCACCTTGAAATAGGCCAAAAGAGACTAGTAATTCACAAGACACAACTAAAACTTAGAGATATAAATAATATAACAGAAAATGAGAGAGGCAAGATCAGTTCTTTACTAATGTCAAGGCTAAAGTTTATGTACACTCTTCAAAAGAGTAGAATTTTGTTACACAAAAGTAGAGGGCTCCCTTTCTGTCTTTTTTACAAGAATGTATGTATAATTCCAACATGATAAGGAGAGAATGAAGCTATTAATTCTTTCAACCAACCTATTTAATTAGCATAGGAGAAGGAGAGTTAATTTACGTATTCAATGCTCTTAATTAGCTCAATCCCCACCAAATAAGGCCCAAATTCCTCTTGAGTGGCATAAAAAGGATAAATTTGACACTCCATGCTTTGTAAATACCATTTTTAAATTTTATTTAATCCTAATAGATTCTTACTTGGCCTCATATTTTGACAACCAGTTGCTACCTTCCCAATCTTGATTAATTTTTCTTGATATTTCCCTTTTCAAAAAAGATATGAGTTTGACATGCTCTACTTAGCATATAATGTATTTATCACTCCTAAATTTATCTAAATTGGTATCCAAAGGCTCTAAATTTACATCCCTTATATTTCATACACGTTTACTTAGAATAATGGGGAGTTAACATGTTTTACTTAGTCAAAATAATCATGACATTTTCTTCTTGGAGTTTTATTTATGGAATTTTTGAATTTCACTAAGTGTTTGAGGTTTCAGATGAATGATTATGGATTTGAAAATTTTAATACATCATCATGGGGGTCTTCAAATCATGTATAAGCTTGGAGAAGCAACTAAAAATCTAGGAAGATTAAGATATTCATGATAGTCGCAAAGATGTCCACAAACTAAGATGCTAACCAATTCTAAAAAATTTCATGATTTTTATCCTCAAGATGACCTTGGTTGGATATAAAATTTGGTATAATAATTCCTTTTTGCATTAATATCATGTAAAATAAAGTATGACCCCTATAAGTTATTGAAAGGGAAATTTTTCTTTAGCAGTCCTCTTGCTACCATTTTTCTACCTATAGCTGGAGATGACAATTTTTCCACTTTTCTTGCTTGAAAATGCCCAAGATTATTGATTTAGGAATTAAAACTATTTACATATTATATTGGGGGATTAAAATCATAAATAAACCTGGTGGACCCATGGAAAATTTGGGAAGATAAATATTTTTATTACGAGTCCTAAAGCTTCCCTGTTTTCACCTCCAAACCCTCCTTGGTCCCATGTGGTATTACTAATGCAATGAATGTCTTGGAATCATATGAATATATTAAAAATGAAATTTTTATCTTTAAATACACCTATTTGTTATGTTTTAACTTTTGGGAGTCATTTTGATCACTAAGATGCACATTTGACTCCTTCCAACTTATAAATATCAACCTTGCCAAAAGTAAGTCATCATGAATTTTACAGACACCCTTACTTAATTTTTAAACCTTTGAAATAATAAATCCACATTAATAAATTACCAAAATTAACCCTGTTATAATTTTAATTTTTTTATAATATTATATTGGGTTTCAACGCGTTCATTAGTCAAGTGTCGAGTTTATCAGAGAGCTCCATAGTTAATGAGAAGATCGCTAGAGACCTATATGTTTGTATGGAATAAAAAGGGAGACGATCCATTTGATTTGATCCTATGTAGGTTTTTGAGACATGAAACAAGATAAGGAATCAACATGAGAACATTTATGGTGACCTATAGGGGACGCCTACCGCTAGGTTTGAAGAAACTAATAGCCTTATTTGTTTAATTGGGTATGGAATCTTTCAAATATATCACTAATCCATCCAACTAATCCAAGCATGTTTGGAATTCAAGAAAGTATATTGTAAAAAATTGAACTTTAAAGTCATATAATACATGTTCAACATTTATACTCATATTAGGTTGCAATCAACAATTTAAATCTCCATAAAACTTGACTCGAACTTCCTCAAACACCATTTTGATAGTTAAAATTTTATTTAGATAAGTTCCAGTAGATTTGAAATTTATTTATTCATCTTAGGAGACCTCATATTAATATTAAATATTGCTAGTCTAGCTTGCCTTATCTAGCTCTAAATATTACCAACCTAGTTGTAGATATTACCAATATAGCTTTGGAGATGCTATGTCTACTAGAGGAGTGTCAACTTTTGGAAATAGAGAGCCATAGTTTGGTTTTCATGCCTACCAACTCTTTTTATCTCATTTTGGTCCATTTAACCACTATGAACTATAAAATTTACCAACAACTTATGCAATACAACACTTATTAAAAGGAATATCACCACAAAATACTGAGGGAGGGAATCTTAATTAGTGACCACAAAACAAGGAAAAAGTATAGGTCCCTCTAACAAGAAAAAAATGTAGAATGACTAAACCTATTATGTACATGGTGCAAAAACAATACCTCAAAATCATGGTTTGAGGTGTATCCTATTGACTGTGATAGGTAGTTATTTTGCATTTGGCCTTGAGAGTTAAAAATCATTTAATTTCTTATAGCTGGTTATAACCTAAGTGTCACTCCAAATGACATCAAATTTTATGTGCTTTCTAGCCTTTTCCCTATCTTCATCTCACTTTAAGACCAAATATCCCTCCTTGAATGTTCTAATAATAAACTTCTTATCAAAATTTCTCTTCATTTGGACTTGTGAGACTTAATATTTTCATTGCTTGATTTTCGACCTCTTCCATCTCCATTAAATCATTTAACCTCACTATCATTGAATCATTTTCTAACATTTCTAGTTGTTATGCAAGCTCAAGAGTATGCAACGCAAGTGACAATGGAATATTTTCTTCTCTACCATAAAATAACATGAAGGGAGAGTTACTAATGGATATATTAGGTGTGATTCTATCATCATAAATGGATGTCTTGAGCTTAGTATGCCAAGTTCTCTTATTTTCCTCCATTGTTCTCTTGATTATCCTTATAATATTCTTGTTTGTAGACTCATGAAAACCATTACCTTGAGGGTAATAGTTTGAATAAGTCTTCAAATAGATTCCACACTAGATTTCCCATTCACCGATATGAGTGCCTTCAAAGGTCTTAACATTTTCAAAAATAACAATAAATATAACACAAAACATTGTAACTATCCCCTCAAGTAAGTATAGTATAGAGGCCTTGGTAGCATCCTTTAGTTCAACTACTTCAGCCTATCTAGTGAAGTAATCCATAGCTGTCATAACCCATTTATGACCAACAATAGATGGTGAATTTATCATACCAATGAATCCTAAAACCCACTAGAGAAAGGGTTTATCTATAGGATGAAGAGGAAGGGAAACCAACCTTTGTTTTTTAGTGAAGAAGGCAATATTCTTTCAAATTTTCACCCACTTCTAAGAATCTATGAATAAATTAGACCATTAATAATTAGCCTTAATGATTTGAGTAACAATAGTTCTTGATGAAAAATGACCTCTGAATTACCATCATATAATTCTTCAAGCATTTTTACAATATGATCCTACTAAATATACCTTAACATAACTCCATTCATGTCCTTTCAAAATAAAACACCATAAATGAGGAAAAAATGAAATGAATTGAAGTCCAAATACCTTCTCATGGACTTATTAAGGTCATACAAATACTCAACTATTTACAAGAAAACAACCATGTCATGAATCCATTTATTTGGATGATCAATTTCATTTGGTTAGGTCTCTTAAAATAATATATTGTTTAATTATCATCCCCAAAGTCTTCTATAATTTTTTCGCACAACCCTTTACCTCTTACAAGTTTGGCAATATCAATATTCACATCATATTCCACGACCTTAGTGATCCATCCATATCTCTTTTCATTCACATCCTTACTCAAAAGGAATTATTTCATACTTGGATTATTAACCATTAGTTGTATTTTATTGATATAAAACATATGTTTGAGTTTCTTAAGAGATCTTACAATAGAAATAACCTATTTCTCAACAAAAATATACCTTATCTCATAGACCTTGAGTTCTTGACTTAAAAATGTTATTAGTTGTTCCATTTGATCACTATTTTTGTAATCTAGGATTGATGATATAATTTCACTTCCAAAAAAAATAGAAAATGAAATATTTTTCATAGTTAGAATCCACAAGATTTGGATCTTGAGAGAGAGCTTTCTTAATAGCATCAAATATATCCTTACCTTCATTTTTCCAACAAAAATAAACATCTTTCTTCAACATAAAATTAAGTGGCTTCACCAAGGTGGAAATATGTGGTATGAATCTCCTCACAAAGTTAATTGTTCCAAAGAAAATTTGAATACCTTTCTTGTGACTTGGAAGAGACATAGAAAAAATGACACTCACCCTCTCTCAATTATTGGCAAGACACTTTTTAAAGACTATATGCCATAATAATTTTCCAACAAAAATATATCCTTACCTTCATTTTTCCAACAAAAATAAACATCTTTCTTCAACATAAAATTAAGTGGCTTCACCAAGGTGGAAATGTGTGGTATGAATCTCCTCACAAAGTTAATTGTTCCAAAGAAAATTTGAATACCTTTCTTGTGACTTGGAAGAGACATAGAAAAAATGACACTCACCCTCTCTCAATCAGTGGCAAGACACTTTTTAAAGACTATATGCCATAATAATTTTCTCTCACGAACAACAAAACACATTTTTTAGGATTTAAATAAACAACTAACTCTCTACATCTATCAAATACTTTCCTCAAATGATCGAAGTGTTCATGTCAATGCTTTGAATAAATAGTTATGTCATCCAAATATACCAAAATTATATCATTAATTATTTCTCTAAAGGCCATATTAGTTTCCTTTGAAAATTTACACCAACATTGGTCAACCCAAAAGGTATATTTTTATAGGAAAAAATTACCCATTTTGTGGTAAAGGTTCTCTTGTATTGGTCTAATTCCCAAACATTTATTTGATTTTTCCCTAAACAGCCATCTAAGAGGGAAAACCTTTAATCTCTAGCTACTTCTTGAAGGATTTTTTCCATGGTTAGAAGAGGGTAGTGGTCCTTAATGGATGCTCTATTGAGGTCTCTAAAGTCAAAAATAACCTAATCTCTCTGTTGGTTCCCAATCTAAAACCCTAGAGAAGGCAAATACTAATGGATAAGGAAAAAAACAATGATAGACCTATAAATGTGTTGTTTTATAGCCAAATATCGGTCTATTCATTTATCTCAGCCATGTCTTATGGGAATGATAGGGAGGCATGTTACTAAGGATATGGTTGTTATCATACTACTCTACAGATCTACCTGAAAAATGTGAGAGAACCTAAAGGGTGGTTTTAAAGAGTGAGGGAGATATTATGCTTCAAACCCTTAAACTTGTTATAAAATTAATATGAGATCAAATGCAACCACTAAATGCAATGCTCATTCAAAATAATGGTCACATAAGAATTGAAGACACTTGATACACATGACACAAACCATTGAAGACAAATAAAATGTGATCATAAGCATAATTTGGAATAATTTTGTTCACAACTTGGGGTGAAATGATACTTGAGATGTAGATATTTACAATTCACTTGAAATATACAAGATATTTGTGATTTACATGCAAAAACATGTAAAATAAACAAATTTAATGTAATTTTCATGGGGGTGATAGGGTAGTACTTAGTTAAATGAGGTGGGGGTGGTGGATCTGGTGGGGAGAAGTATTAGCACTCACCATTTAGACTTACTGCTTCTAAGATGTAGAGAAAAAAATCAAGAGAAAAAAACTTTTGAAGGGGAATTTAAATTCATTGATACCAAAATTAGGAAAATACTACCACATAACCTCTAGAATATTCAACACAAACACTCATGCACAAATATCCAACAAAATGTTTGTTGTATCAAATCATAACACCCAAGATACACTCAAGGGTTGTAAACAATCACTTCCTAAGTAATGTTGCAGAAAGGATTTTAAAACTAAAAAAATATTGTAAAGTAACACTACAACAAAATACTCATTCAATAACCAATTTTATGCAATAAATAGAAAAAAATCCTTTTGTTTCATTAATTCAATAAAGATAAGATTACATACAAAATCATATCCATAAAAATTTATTCTCATTGACATCCCAAAAATGTTAGACTGAAATATGGTAGAGATTTGTATAGTTTAATTTAGACAAGGGAGGCATGAAAATTCTCTCAATTCCTACTAATGACTATATAATGTAATCACCTTAGTAAAAAATGAAAAATAGAAAAAAATAGAACCAGTAACCAACCCTTAGAATGAATACATGCCTTCATTATTATACAAAATTTCTACAAGGGAATATATGAATATTTCTCCCAAAAAACCCTTTGAAGCATATCCAAAATTCTAGACAAAATCCCTTGGTCCTCCAAAATTAAAATGAAGGCCATTCCAACTGAAAATACCTGATCTTGATATGTCAAGTCGTGGAACAACTTTGGACCATCATTGAGATTGAAGAACATTCTATGTAATAAACTCTTCTTTGTCTCTTTATACCTTGTCACCATCATGCATGCACTTCTAGGAGAGATTGTTATTTTTGCTATCATTTTAGTTGATTATCCTTTCTTGGAAGAATGATGAATAAGAAATAATAAGGAATGAGGATGAATAATAAAGAATAAAGGAATTGTTCAAGAAGGGTCAAGATCAATGTGCTCACTTTCCACCTTCTTTTCCAATTTATTTATGTATGCATCTAGATGCTCAAACATCCCCAAAAGGGGGTATTAATATGGATGTGTATGATAGAGAAATATTATCTCTTGTTTGGACAAGACATTGTCGATATCTGTAGAAATAAATCTCCTTTTCTTAACCCTCTTAGCCAATTTATTAGTGTAACTTTCCAAATGGAAAAATATTTGAATGAAACAATAATAAAAATTTGTTGGAGCTTATAACTCCCTTGTCACATCTTTTTTTATAATTTCAATCAATCTTCTTGCATCTATAGTCTTTGGAGTATATACACCTTCAAGGGGAAGCATATTCTCATTCTTAGATTCCTGGTCATCAACATGTTCTACTTCCTTCTCCCTCATATTCCAGAGCTTATTAATACAATATCCTAGAGTCTCAATCCACAATTTGATAGCCCCCTTATATTTATAATGTATTCCTTACAGTTCATAGGTATTATCCATTCCTTTTCTAATTTTTATTCCTCCATGATAGTTACAGACTTCAAGTTTGGGCAACATGCCATCCCAATATTCCACTTCATCTTGATATTTATCAATTAGTGCTTTACCTACCTCCATTTGTTTTGAGACCTGGATATAACACTCAATCACTTCTCTGATGACTTGGCTACCTCTAAATATCATCTACACTTCCCATTATTTAGTGGATTCCCATGTTATTCAAATATTCTACATTATTCATTACTTCAAAGGTGGTTGTAGCTACTATAATTTACCGGCCTTCTTTTGGAGTTTGCAACCATTTCTACACATAGATTGAATGTCAACCTTATCCTTGAGTTGCATCTTTATTTCCTTGTCTTTTCCATCTTCTCGAAAAAGACCTCCTATTGCCACATTGACTTCATGTTTTAGACCCTCGGTGGTCGGTTTCCCAATGTGACTTGAGTAATTTGGTAATAAGATGAAGTGGATTCATCTCTTGAAATATCACCTTCTAGAGTGATAATTTCCACAAACATGTATCCTTGTATCTCAACCATTATTCTTGAGATAACACTGGACTTATTTGGTATTCTGGATGGTCTCAAAGAGATTATATTTACAAGGTATGTCTCTCCCACTTTCACCCTTACCTTTATTTTTCTTGGTATTATTACTCCTAACCATCCCTTACTTGGAATACTACCCCCTTATGTTTCATTGTTAGGAAGTACTAGGTATAATCACAAGTTCATGTGATTTAGATATTACAAAGTTAGAGTTATGAACATGTAGTTGTGGTGTTCCCATATTTTATATATTTTTCACTTGGGTTTCCTCCTTCTCTATCCCTTAATCCTTTACTTATTCTTTCTCTGTTGAAGGGTGTGAGGTACTTGCAACTACTGGTTTAACCACTTTGACTTCATTTCCTTATCCTTTGATGGATAAGATGACTTGATGGATCATCTTATTTTTGGATTGTTCTTGAGCCTCAAATTGTGTAACTTCCTCTACAACTTCATGAGTTGCAATCACTATTTCTAATGTTTGAAATGCTTATTCAAGAGGATCTATGATTAGTGAATGCCTAACCTATGTCAATTGATTCTCTTCAATACTTGGTTGCTCACTTGTGTTGGCATCATTGTTTCCTCCTTAGTGGATTCCTTCTAAGATATTTGGGATTCATTCTCCATTATAACTAGTGTAACATGAGTAGGTGCAACTTGTACATCTTCATAGGAAAGGTATACTCCCACATCTTGACCCAATCTATGCAATAAGTTAGTAAAAAAATTCATGAGATGAATCATGCACCCCCTTCTCCACAACTTCAATCAATGAAAATTTTTCGCATGATTTTGATTGAGATAAGGGATTCTTATGAAAATGAGTGTGAGGTAGCATCAACTACCTTAGGATTCTCTAAAACTTTAGAGGGCACTTCAATACTTGTGGAAAATCCTTACATGGTTGCACATGTGGTTGTTTTAGATGAAGGTGTTACAACCTTTTCTCTCTTTGTCCTTACAAAGTGTTTGTTCAATGGACCTACCTATTCCACCTCTTCAAGAATGGGATCTAATGATGGAATCACCCTTGGTTGCTTTGGTGAACCAATCTCCCTCATATTTTCCCCTTGTTATATGATCCTCTGCGGGGTAGATGTTGGTGCACCAACTTAGGTCTTCTCATGATAAATAATTACTTTGGGCCTTGAGGTGGGATGTGGCACATCCTATAGTGGATTGGTGTAATGCCCATTTAAACAACCACTTGAGACCATAGAAACAACCTAGGGTTAGCTAGAAAATTATGGGATAATTTTTTTTTATTTGAAGTGTCTACAACTAAATTACAAGACATCAGTTTTCACTAATAGGTTCCAGGAAAAAACCTATTTACTAATACAAAAGTTTCCTATATTAACTTATATCAAGTTCACAGGGTTTTAAAATTTGGGTTATATGTTCTAGTTAGATTAAGGAGTAATCTTACCCCATACCTACTCTCTAACAGGCTTAGAACTTCAACTGGATTTTTCTCATTTTCAACATTGTCAAAATATCCCTAAACCATTCCCAATGAATTTTTCTCACCTTTTCGGCGATATAAAGAAGTCCTCCTAACTCCTTGTAGAACTCAAGATATAAGCGGGTAGAGTCTTGGGGTCAAATTTTCCTAGAGGGACATGTGGCAAGAAGAGGAGGAGTGCACCTTGAGTGGGTTGGCGGGTCACGGGGTGACATTGGGAAATTTTCCCAATGAAAGATCAAAGAAAAATGTGTTCCACACACTCGCAGTCCCTGTGGGACACATGTTAGGTCTTGGTGTAAGGAAAAAAGGAGTAAAAAAAAATACGGGGATGACGGACCGATTTGGCACTTTGCACCAATGAAGGGAGAAAATGGAGAAGGAACTGCGTGGGTCTATGCACCCACTAAGGGGAGTAGTTCTGAAGGGATGGTGGGATTTCGAAACACAGGAGAAGTTGGGAATTTTTCCCAACGCATGCCAAAACTCCAAGGGGTTCCGCCCTACCTGTCACACCCCAGAGTGCCACGTGGCATGCTTTCATTGGTAATTTTTGTGAAATGGAGGGCTCAAAACATAAATTTTTTCCAATTTTTTTTATAAAAGCTAAGGGTTTTAAATGAACCCGCGCCTCCACCATAGCCAAGAGGGGACACATGGCACCCTTTGATTGGTTGCAGGCCGGCAGAGGGAAAAGTGAAAATTTTCCAAAAATTTTCAAAAAGTTTAAGGGGGTAAAATTTATCTACGCATTCGCCTCGGCTCTCCGGAGGACATGTGGCGTAGAAAATGATTGGCTATGGGCCAATGAAGGGAAAAGTGAAAATTTTCCTGAGCCCAAAATTTTGAAAATTTTCTAAGGGAAATTTTGATGGGAATTTTTGGGTTGCGGGCCCACCAGGGAAAATTTTCCCAAATTTTCCCGCCAAGGCACAAAAATTTCAAAGTGTCATAACTTGAGCTAGAAAGCTCGGTTTTGGGAAAACAAGGACTTTTAGGAAAGCTCTCGATGCCCTCATTGTACAAGGAACATCAAATTTTCTTTTAGATGAAAATTTAAGGGTCAAGTTTGTAAAAATGATTTGGAGGCCTTTATTTGGGAAACTCGGCAATTTTCAACTTTTCAATTTGACTAAATTAGATCTCCTCCATCACTCAACATGCCAACAAACATGGATAATTGATCTAGGGAGGGTTTAAAGTGTTTTAGAGAAGTTTATTTGTTCAATTGATTCAAAATTGAATTGCTCAACAAAAGATAGAAAACGGTTGAGGAAGAGATTGAGCTCAATTTTGCAATGTTTTAATTGTTTCCCTAAGTGTTTCCTTTGTTGGATTGAGTTCCTTGATGTCTTAGCATGCTAGATTATATCATTTTCTAGTGGATTATCAAGTGCAGGTCCGAACTGTGCATTTTAAATGAATTATTGCCAGTTTTAAATTTAAGGCAGAGGTCAATTTCTTGAGGGATTTAATTGCCATTTCTTCCTTTCAACCAGAGATTTAATTATCTCATTTTTCCATACAAAGAAACATTGAATTCAATCCATGGTAGACTTAAGTGTTTATCCTTTTTCCATTTTCCAAACAACAAGGATTCCAATCACAATTTGATACTCCAATTTCATCACAGTTTGATGTTCCAATACAATAACAACAATGCAATGAGAGATGAATTTGCAATCCTCTATTGACTTCAATTATACAACTTACATCTTTCAATGTTGGAAAACAATAACAAAATTCTCTTTCTTTCTCAATGTACATAACAGAATGCAAGTGTCTTTCACATTTCAAATATATAACTTCATAATCAATTACAACATCATTTCTCCATAACATAACTATTACAATTTCATCCACATCATGTGGGAAAGGATTACAAAGGAATGGGTTTCCACAAGGGATTGTCAAACTGTACATTTCTCTTGCGTAAAAACAGCAGCATGCAACTTCCATTTTCTTCCAATTTGATCACAACAAAAGAAGGGGAAAGGCAATGCTCTCCACCCAACCAAGATATCCAATGAAAGGAGAAGCCTTCCTTCATCATTGGCCCTCGAGCCCCAACCAAGATACAATAGAAGGTGCAATTCAACCATGGAAACAAACTGGCTCCCACACACAACATTCTTTCACATACACATTTCCTTTTAAAAAACACAATTCAACACAAAAATAGCAGTTCACAACTGCATTTAAAATCATTTCAAAATAGAACTCAGGCTTGATCTTACAAGCCAAAGGAGCAAGGACTATGGGGGAAGCTACTTATGCCTCCCAATTGGGAATTGGGCATCCACCTATAATCATACCACCAATATAACATATCATACCCCATAAACCTTATATCTCCCAACCCCTCCTTATGCCCCCAAGAGTAAGAAATGCAAGCTATTTCTTTTCCATGGTGGATCCCAAACCCAAAACTCCCTCCACAAAATTTTTGATGCCAATGGCATTCCCTTATGCCCCCCACATGGATTCCCCATAGCCTTCTCCTACACCATTCCTATGGCAGTCTACCCAAACAACCCATAAAACATGCAAAACATTCACCATTCACAACAACACAAGAAAGAAATGACAGCAATAAAAGAAGGAATAAACTCCTACCTCCCCATGGAAGGATTTTCTCCACACATCAAGCTTTGAATGTCAAAAATATAGTCTAAAACAAAACTCACAAGCATGCAAATATTTCTCCAAAACTTCCTCCAAAAACAAGAGCTCCAACAAGAAAATGTGCCCCCAAGGAAGAATGCAAAAAGGTTCAACAACCAAGCAAAAACTTCACCCAATCTGCTCCAAGGTAAGAGCTCCAAGCATAAGAAAAAAATGCACCACAAACTTACATACAAAATGCTTCAACCCCCAAAACAAGCCAAGAGTTTCATTATATAGAAAAGAGAAGAGAAGGGGATGACATGGATCCATGCAGGATGCCACATCACACATCCTCAATTCCAACACTAAAGTCAAATTTCAAACTCCAATGCACAATAAAGAGGTGGGTCAAAATATGGCAATCTACTTGTACACTCCAAAATCCCACACCCCAAAGGACTGAAGATTAAATAAAATGTAAGAGAGTGCAATCAAAACATTGCAACATGATTAATAAAATACATTAAAAATGTCTAAAATCAGTCCTCCAACCATAGGCATAGTTGGTAAATTAAATAAAGAGGTATGGGACAAGTTTTACTTGTCCCACAAACCTCCAAAAATAGCTACCAAGGACAAATTCGAATTTCCATGGAGGTGGAGTGTTTCATACTCCAAAATCAGACTTACACAAGCTCTTACACAACTTACACATCACTTACAAATTTATTACAAAGACAACAACTTCTATAATTATTTTCCCATATCCCAATTTGATTTATTTATCTTTTAACCATATGTTTTCTCACATTAATTTTCCACAACATAATTAAATAAAGAAAGGAAACACATCACTAATAAAACACATACAACAATAATAAAAAGTAACCACATTAATAAAATATACAAACCCATGGTCACATTTAAAGGTGATTCCCCCCCATGGAAATCCCTAACAAAACAATACACAAAAACATGTTGCCATGGTGACCGTGTTGAATTCACCTTGAATGGTCCTTGGTGTTTCTTATGGTCTCTTTATGGTTATTCCGAGCTTGAGTAGGAAATAAGATAAATAGTCCCCATTTTGATATAAGGTATGGTACTTGTATTGTTATGCTAGTTGCTAAGGGAGATATAAATATATGTATATTTTTTCTTTGGCTAGACAGATGACTTCTCTAGTTTTGTTGTTTGGTGTTCTCGATTCGTAAAACAAAAGTGTAAAAAAATCAGACTATAGCAAAACCTTGTGGTCTTGACTTCGCTTGCATTACCATGAAAAGTTAATTATGCCCTCTCAAGTTATAAAAGTGCTTTCCTTGAATAGTTCCTTGATTGTAAATGTTCTGTTGATTTAGGTGTCCTTGTTGATTAACCTCATCTTGTATGACCTCAAATTATGGACCTTGAGTAGACTTGTCCTCGTGCAAATTTGGTCATAGTTGATTTTGCTAGCCTTGTCTAGGCAACAAACCTTGAAATCATGGCTTAATCGTGTAGGAACCTTAACTTTTATTAATGTGGTAGGTGTATCAATGAGAAACTGTGTGGTCATCTTGAGTTTATGTTAATTCTCCCTGTAATTCTCTTACTTGGTGGTTACTCTTAATAGTCTTTTGGAACTCTTCTCATCATATTGTTATGTGTTGTATCTTGTTTGATAGAGTAAAGTTACTCCTTAGATTTAAATATTCATAGCCTTGCATGCAGAAAGTTTAGAACTCATCCCTTGCAATCTCCCTTCTTCTTGTTAAATTACATTGGGCCAAACTGGAGTTCGGTAGATCCACACTTGTTTGAAGCAAGAAATCCCATAATGGGAGTGATCCTTTTTCTGTTGCAGTTATTCCTATCTCTCTTTCCTGTGACTTCCAGGAGGAAGTTGAGTCTAAGGGGAGGGGGATGTAGTGCCCACTTCCCTTTGACACCTTTTATTACCGATCATGATACTGTAGACTATATGACGAACATTTTAATAGTTTTGATTTAGTATGGTGTTAGATGTCAGATCCTGGATTATTTTTGAATCTGATTATATATAATGCATGGTGATTATTAGAGACACTCATATGTGGATGATGATATATTATTGACATGGATGTTTAATGGAAGTTATTAGGATCGGTGGTTGCTTTGGATGTGGAGTAGCTGGACATTTTTGGAGAGATTGTCCTCATAACCCTAACAAGGGTAAGGCACCGGTTTCTGAGCCGATAGTTGGTGACATGGGACACAGTCATAGGATTTATGTAGTGGTTGAGAACCACCAGGTAGAGCACTAGAGCACAGTCATTGAGACCATAGGTAGCATTGGTGGTATTCCTACCTCTGTATTATTTGATTTTGGTTCTTCTGATTTTTTCATTACACCATTTTAGTAGAGTGATGCAGGCTGGTGGTAGTTAGGCATGGTCTAAGTTGGGATGTCAAGATGGTTTCTGGATCCAAGATCTTTGTGGAATCCTTAGTTAAGGAGTGTGTTGTGGATTTGGGACCTTTCAACACCACCTCACATCTCCGTATTCTTCCTTTGGGCTCGTATGGAGTTATCTTAGGTATGGATTGGCTATCTGCACATACGGTCATGATGGATTGTTATCATAAGACTATAGCTTGTGTTGATGATTTGGGAGTTGAGTCGGTGTTTTCGGGGGTCAAAATACCCATTTATATTCACACCATTTCCACTATGCAGCTTAAGCGGTGTGTGTGATGGGGTTGTCATATGTATGTTGTTACAGTCAGTGATCGAGGATGGGTCTAGTGGACCATTGCTAGATGATCATCCCATCTTGAGAGAGTTTTTTTATTCTTTTCTAGGGGAGCTACCGGGGTTACCACCTCCACGTGAGATTGATTATCATATAGACCTAGTTCCAGGAGTAGAACCTATCTCATAGGCACCTTATCGAATGACCACCCCGGAGCTCTGTGAGCTCAAGTTGTAGCTTGAGGGCCTTTTGGAGAAGGGCCTTATCCATCCTAGTGTATCCCCTTGGGGTGCACCAGTGATCTTCATGAATAAGAAGGATGGATCATTGCGGTTGTGTATTGATTACCGCTAGTTGAACAAAGTGACAATCAAGAATCATTATCCTCTTCCTCATATTGATGACTTGTTTGATTAGATGAAGGGAGCCACGATGTTCTCTAAGATTGATCTCAAGTCGGTACCATTAGTTGAGGATTTCAGAGGCAGACATTCATAAGACCACCTTCCACACGAGATATGGGCACTATGAGTTCACAGTGGTGCTTTTGGTTTGACTAATGCCCCCACAAAGTGTTCATGAGTTTGATGAATGGGGTATTCAAAACCTTCTTAGATCACTTTTGCTCATCTTGCTAGATCACATTTTGATATACTCACTTACATGTGAGGAGCATGAGGGGCACCTTCGACAAGTTCTTCAGTGTCTTCGTGAGCAGTAGCTTTACGGGAACTTGGAGAAGTGTGCTTTCTTTCAGTCAGAGGTGCAGTATTTGGGACATGTTATTTTTGGGGAAGGTATCATAGTCAATCCTTCCAAGATTAGAGCCATTATGGATTGGCCAAAGCACCCACTACAATGATTAAGGTGCGCAGCTTCATGGGATTAGTAGGATACTACCGGAGATTTTTTCAGACTTCTCTTAGATTACGCACCCTATCACTTCCCTTCAGAGGAAAGGGAAGAAGTTTGTTTGGACAAATAGATGTGAGTAGGCCTTCAGAAATTGAAGGAGTGCCTCACTACAACACCCATTCTTGCAGTACTAGATCCACAGAGTGAGTTATTTGTTTGCATAGATGCTTCTTTAATAGGGCTTGGAGGTGTGTTGATGCAGGATGGTAGGGTTGTAGCTTTTGAGTCTCACAAACTCAAGGATCACGAGCTTAATTATCCTACCCATGATCTTGAGCTTGCGGCATTTTTGCATGATTTGGTTAGATGGAGAAATTTTCTTCTTGGATGGAGATTCACACTCAGGATAGATCACTTGAGTCTTCGCCACCTCTTCACACAGCCCAATCTAAATGCTCATCAATGACGTTGGATGGAGTTGCTTTATGAGTATGACATGGAGATCGAGCATGTGAAGGGGAAAGAGAATGTGGTAGCAGATGCTCTCAGTAGACGGAGACATGTGGCTATGGCCACCTCAGTGAGCATAGATTTACGGAGTAGGATTCTTCAATAGCTTCCTCTTGACAGCTTCTACATGGCAGTACAAGTAGAGATCGAGTCACAAAGACCCCTTGAGGGGAATTTTGATGTCTTTTCCTTAGAGGTAGATGGTCTTCTCAGGCATAGAGACATGATATATTTTCCTAGAGATGGAGGCTTGAGGAAGCACATCTTGGTAGAGACACATCGTGCACCCTATTCAGCCCATCTTGGGGTGAAGAAGATGCACGCTACCTTAAGACAGTTATACCACTAGAGAGGACTTTGTCGAGACGTGGATCAATTTGTGTCATGGTGTTTAGAGTGCCAGAGGGTTAAGGCCAAACATCAACATCTCAGGTCTTCTTTATCCTCATGCCATACCGAATGGAAGTGGGACACCATTTCCATGGATTTCATTGTTGGGCTACCTATGTCGAGATATCACCACGACACCATTATGGTCATGGTTGATAAATTGACAAAAGTGGCTCACTTTTCTTTGGTGAAGACCACTTATACAACTAGAGCAGTGGCACAAGTATATTTAGATGAGATCGTCAGGTTGCACGAGATCACGCAGAAGATCATTTGTGACCGTGATCCTTTGTACACTTCACATTTTTGGACTACCATGCAGTATGTCCTCAAGACGAGGATCAACTTCAACACAACATATCACCCTAAGACAAATGGACAAACCGAGTGAGTAAATCAGATTTTAGAGGATATGCTTAGGATGTATGTGATGGATCAAGTAGTCTAAGTGGGAGGAGTACCTGTACTTAGTGGAGTTTTCCTACAATAATAGTTTTCAAAGTTCTATAGGCATGGCTCCTTTTTAGGAATTATATGGTAGAGAGTGCAGGACACCCCTTAGCTGGGATAGGTTAGAGGATAGAGTATCTCTTAGACCAGCTCTTTTACAGGACATGGAGCAGCAGGTAGTGTTGATCGTGCACTATAAGTGGCTTGAGTGATTGGGGCATCCTTCATTGCATTCTATACAATCTACTCATCCTTTTGTGTTAATTGAGCCATAGAAGTACCAATATTTCTTATAGTCACACTTAATTCCTCCATTATTCTTGAGGTTGGTCCCTTGATAGAAATCTAAGGATATTTTCCTTTCAATGGATTTGTTGGTGCAATTTCTAGGTTTTCACACTTTTCCTTAATTTCCATGTTCCATTTTTTCTCCAAAAATGTTCATTTGTTCTATCTGGTGGCCTGCAATTCATGTTTTCCATTTGAATGCATTGAAAGTGCCCTCATATTGCCCTAAATTGAAGCAAAATCAAATTTTCCCCTTTGTTGTGCCCTAATTTTTTCATTTACATGAGCATTTTGTGTCATTTTTCCTTGCCCTATTCATGAAAAAAATTGAAATAGATCGAATCCAAGTTATTTGTTGCTAAAATCATAATCCCCGGGCCTAAACCATTGTGAAATCATGATTCATTGGATTCAAAATGGAAAAATCTTCCTTCCTTATGAATTTTTTCAATTTCTAGGGCGTCCCCTGCATTTTTACATTTTGATGGGCATACGGGTGTCATCTTCCGTCAAAATTATCCTTGCATGTTATCACTAACGTGGCAGGTTGCTATTGGCTGGGAGCGGTCAGAAAATATTACAACTTGTCATTTTTTGACTTTTAGCAAAAGGAAAATTTTACTCCGCGGCCCCGCATTTGCTACAGTAGTATGCCTACGTGGCATGATTTGATTGGTCAGATGGACTGGTGGGTGGCGGGGTCACTTAGAATTTTTCTTCAATTTTGGAAAAATTCTCAATGTCAATTTTTGACCCGAGGGCCCGCGCCCAATGGGAAGTGGACACATGTCTAGGGAGGTCAAACGGAAAAGTGGGGACTTAGAAAATTTTGAAGTTTTTGGCTTCAAAATGCTAGAGGAAAATATTTTCCCGAGGAGCCCACAATGAATAGGAAGAGGACACGTGTCCCAAATTTGGCAGAGATTTGGAGCATGGAAGAAATGTTGGAAAATTTACAAAATTTGGCGAGAAATTTCAAAGGGAAAAATGAACCCATGGAAAATTTGGAGGTGTCCCCACAGCCAATCAGGGGGAGACACGTGGCACTATTCAAAAGTTAAAAAGGGAAGCTCGGGCCACGGGAGGATTTTGTGCTCGTGGAGGAGTGAAGGAAACAATGAGGGTTTGGCTCCGCAGTGAATGGGAGACCGCCACATGCAGAGAGGAAGCAACAGCGTTGACCCCGTGGAGGTTCTCAAGGAAATTTTCCTTTTTTCACAAAAGGAGAAAATTTTTTTTTTGGCCCGAGATCTTGGTAGGGTCCACCTAGGGACATGTGGCGTGTCAGGGGGCATGTGGGGAAAATTTTCAAAATTTTCCCGAGGTCAAAAAGGTTTGAAATGCATTTTTAAGGTTGGATGCCCGGTCCAATGGTATTTGGACATGTGTCCACCTTATCCAAGTCAAAGAAGATATTTTTGAGCCTACATGTCGAATCTCATCAAGACACGTGGAGGGTGGAAATTTAAAGTTGATTTTAAATCAACGGTTGCTGAGTGTTTTCATTTCTTGCGCCATGGAGCTCCAAGATGCTTGGAATCGTCATTTTTGCACCAAATTACATGAAATTTTATATGAAATCACATCCCCTCAACCTTCTGGATGCAATGGCATCATTCATTTGAGCTATTTCAGTGCCCTATAGTGATTTTCATGAAATATTTTTCTCGCCCGTAAAAACGTGAAAAGTGAAAAATTAAAGTTGCAGAGTTAAAAATAATGAGGGAAAAGGGTGGAAAATGATTGCAAATGCATGTTGGCATGGTGGAATGACAAAAATGTGACCCTAGGATGGATAAGGATCTGAATCCATGCAATATTTTAAAATATTTGTGCATCTCTGGCATTTTGTGAGTTGTTTTATAGTTTTATATCATTTTTCATCAAATGGATAGGGTTTTGTAACAAATTTGATCCCTTTGGCATTTTCTTTTCTTGGGATGCAAGGATCCAAGCTGGCATAGGGTATATTATGTAATTTGGAGGCATTTTGTAAAGTTTGTTGAAAATTTTGGAGAAAGAGAGAAGAATTTTCACGAGGAAAACTGGAAGAAGTCCATTTCTTTTGGAGAAACTACCTGAGAGCCATTTTGATTCTTTTTGCATCAAATGTTCATCATGTTGAGTTGGTTTCAGCTGTAAAGCCATCAACAAGCTTTGAGATTGTCTAAATAACATTCCCTTGCTGATATATTTGATCAAATTCTTGGATTAACTGGTTTTATCTCTTGGAAAAGCTTGCATACACTTGTATTTCAGTATGTTTTCAATTTGTGTTTCATGCTCATGTTGCAATCTTGTGTTTGGGATCTTTATTGGTCATACATGGTCTCATTTCTTGTAGAGGGTTTGAAGGCATCTACAATCTTCCATTTAGAAGAGCATTCATTTGAGTGAAGATAAACAAATTTAAATTCATCTTACCTTCCTTGTAAATTGAGGGTGTTTGTAAACCTTTGGGTGTACCTTAGGTCATGATCTAACAAGGGTTTCTAAATGCTTCATTGATATTTTCTTCAAGCCTTTATGGTAGGTTATCAAAGTTTGTATGGAATAGTGCAAATTTGGGCATCCATGTGTGCACACATCCTGGTTGAAAGAGCACTTCAAATTCATTGAAACATCTTTGTTGTTTAGGTGTTGTAATTCATTTGCAAAGCTTCCCAAAGAAGGTGATGATTTCTAGCTACTCTTGTCCCAACATCTCTCATCAGAATTTCATTTTAAACTAACTCATCCTACCTACAATACCCCTACATTTGCATTGTGTGTCCACAAAAGAATTCAATCCTTTCACTAAAATGCACAAAGTTGATCAGGGTTTTATCATGTCTTTAGCAGCTCTAGCTTTGTTTTGAAAACATTTCCATCATTTAGTAGTGACAACTCCTTTGAGTTTGGATAATGGATACTTGATCATGTTTTCACAAAGCCTCTTCCATATCATATGCAAAACACAAGGATATCTCCATCTCCTTACCATATAAGGGCTGCAATATAGGTTCTCTTGCCTTGGTTGATAGGCACAACCTAAAATAGTGAGGGTTAGATCAAAACCCTCTTGAAGGTGCTATCCACTCCCTCAATTCTTGAATGCAAACAAGCAGATAGGTGTGCTTCCCCGGCTACAAATGACATACAAAACATCTATCTATCCTTGAGTGTCTTGTGCAAATTTATGATGTTGTTCAAGTTGTGAAGGAGAGTAAAATTGGATACCAACACCCGAGTGGTGCCATTTTCAGGGGAATTTATTTGATTTCTTGGTGGTTTTGAGGTGTTTGAAAGGTTTGAGCATTTGTGTGATCAAGTATTTGAGCTGTTACATTCTTGAGATATCATTTCATACTTCAGATCTGCATGTTTTGGGTAAAAAGATTTCAAACTCAGCTTTCTCTTCTCATTTACTAGCAGTTTATATGATTTGGATGCATTATTTTTGGTTGAATCAAGAAGAAGAAGATCTAATTTGTAAATCCTTGCAAAGTTTTTAGTCATAGCATACATTTGATAGAATATTTTAGTGCTTTCTTACACAACTAAGGTGGAATTCCTTAGTGGCGACTCCATGTTGTTTGGATCTTGAAATACCAGTTGTCTTACACATTTATGTCATTTGAAACTTGTTGTTTAAATCTGTCAAGTTGGAGGGAAGGAGATCCCTCTTCATCAAGGAATCTTCTAAGAAGTTCTCACCGAATCAAGAAGCTCAGAACTAGAAGGAAGAAGAGTGTGGAAAGTGGTTGGTGATTTGGTTGCAAGGAAAGAGATCCCCATAGTTGAATTTGAAGGAGAGCAACCTATTATTGAAGATTATAATTCTTCTTCAAGTAGATCTAATTCAGACAATCTTCTTGCTGATTTTCATTCTCCATTAGGTGAGGGACCTTCTTGTGTATTTAAAAAACTTGCTCCTAAATCTTCTCCTGTGGTTTCTAAGTTTTCTAAAGTTTATCAAGAGAGAGCCTTTGGGGGGTTGTCATTTTAAAGATCACTCATCTATTCCAATCAGACCCATTACTACTCCCAACCAGCTTGTTTCACCTCCAAGATCACCCCCACTAAACAATATGGCTCAACCTAGACCTCCATTTGTTGTTAACACCTTTGGTCCTATAAATTTTGGAGGAATGGATGGTTATCCAAATGTATGTCCCACAAGATGTGAGAAATAGGTTACCAAAATTCCAAGGTAACAATGCCATTACTAGTGATCAACATCTCAAACTATTTGATAATATGATGGAAGATTTTGAGATAGAATTTGAGGATGTGTATATCAAGTTGTTTATCCATACACTTGAGGAAGATGCTAGGGATTAGTACAAGGCTCTACTTGATAACTCTATTGATTCATGGACTGAGATGAAAAATGCATTTAGATTGCAGTATGGTGACAGGATTGATCCTAGATTTCTTTTGTCTGAATTTGAAAATATCAAGAAGAACCCGAATGAGACAGTCCATGACTTCAATACAAGATTCAATAAAACATTGAGAAGGTTGCCTGTCATTTTGAGGCCTTGTGATGAATCTTGCTTGATCAAATATGCAGATGCATTTGATAAAAAGGCAGCCTATTACTTGAGAGACAAAAATCCTACAAACTTGAGGCAAGCTTTCACCATGGCACTTCAAATTGAAAATAATATTAAAGCTATTGGTAAACCACTTAAGAGGGATGGTGTGAAGCTGATAAACCCTGAGAAGCCTCAAGCTAGCAAGGGTGTTGATTTAGAAGATGTTGTTAAAACTTTGGTAGGGGCTGTTAAAGAAATCTCTTACAAACTAGCCTGGGCTGAGAAAGGAATTGGGAAAAGTTCACAAGGACAACAAAGAACTCAAAACCATGATAGATTTGGCAATCATCCTAGGGGTGATCAAAGACAAGATGATAGAGGTAAAGGGCATGTTGGATCTGCAAATAGACAACTCCAAGCACGTGAAAATAGAGTGATGCCTGACCCTCTAACTGTAAGGGTTGTTGTTATTCAAGAAATTTCTGATATGGATTGGTGTGATAGATGTTTTCTTCCTCATCCTCCATGTGAAATGGACTAGCAAGATATTGATGATGATAATGAGAATGAAATGGATGATGACATTTGTATGATGGGCAACTCTTCAGGCTCACAACAAGCAAAGCAACATCAATAGATGTGATAAGTGCAAGGACTGCTGCAACCTTTTGGGATTGCATAAAGAGGGTACCATTTCTTTCTCTTCCTCAAACTCATGATGTAGATGTAGTTCAGGCCTTTGAAATTCCTAATAATGACTTTGAATATCTAAGGGCTTTAATGATCAAGAAGTATGATGGTGGTATTCCTTCGGAGGAAGATAGACAATTGTTAATGAATGTTGTGGTTAGTCAAGAGAAAGAGTACAATACTAGAAGTAAAGTTGTTAGGGAGCTAGTCCTCAAGCCAAACCAAAGACACCCTTTCTCACAAGCATTCCCAAAGACAATCCTAGAAAAGAAACAATTGCCAAGAACCCTGTTGTCAAATGCAAAATATAGTCCTCTTCATGCCTAGGCTGCCAAGAATACTTCTTCATCTGATGAACCTTCTTGTTTCCTTCCAATGTTGTTTTACCAAAGAATGTTCCATATGATATAGCCTAGGTTTTGAGCCAAATTAAAGTGAGTGTTCCAATTATTGAATTGCTTAGAATTCCTGAGCATAAGAAGAGAGCATTGAGTACTTGGGATTAAACAAAGAAAGATTATCCCAAGTAGAAATGTAAATGTTGTTGAGAATCCTCTTCAAAGCATTGCTGGCCTTGAAACACCACCACCAATGGAAGATTTTGGAGAGGCACCTAAAGTATATTTGGGAACATCCTTGGTTGATTCCCAATTGAATGTTGATCCATTCTTCACAACTTTGCTCATAAAAGATAGGTTGCTTCACAATTGCATGTTTGATTCTGGTGCATCATGTAATGTCATGCCTCTAGAAGTCATGAATGAGTTAGATATCAAGGTGACAGCAACATATGGGAAGTGTACAACCATGGATTCAAGGGAAGTGCCGGTTGTTGGTTGTGTGAAGGGTTTAGTAGTGCAACTTGCAGCCTATCCGGTAAGAATTTAAAACTTGATGTTGTAATTGTTGATTGCCCTGCCAAATGGGGTATGCTTTTTTCAAGAAAGTGGGCTGCAAGTGTTGGTGGTAGTGTTCAAATGGACATGTCTTTCACCACCATTCCCATTGAGGGCAGCCTTGTCAAACTCTATGGTGAAAAGAAGATGTTACACTTGATTGAAGATCCCAACAATGCTTCTTATGAAGTGTTGTTTGTTGATGTAGATGTTGACAACTTCATTGGTTTTGCTAATGGAAAAGAGAATAAGATGGAAAAATTAGAGTGCCTTGGTATGGTAGGTTCTCCATGGATATTGTTATTTGATGGATCTTTCTCCAAGTTTGGGAATGGTGCTGGTATAGTGTTGGTTTCTCCAAGTTTAGAAGAGTTTCCTTTTTCCTTCAAGCTCAATTTTGAATGCACTAACAATATAGATGAATATGAAGCATTGTTGTTAGGGTTAAGGATTGCATGGAAATATGGAGTGAAGGATATTGTTGCTAAGGGAGATTCAGAGTTGGTGGTGAAGCAAGTAAGGAAGATGTATGCCACAAAAAATCAGCGTATGAAGCAATATAAGAATGTTGTTTGGGACTTGATTGAAATGTTTGATTCCTTTAACATTGTTTATCATGATAGGAATATTAATGTGCTGCTACTGATAAGTTGGCTGTCCTTGGCTCTAGATTTGACAATTGCACCATTTCACCCTTTTGTGAATATGACATTGAAGTACTAACAAGGCCAGTTGTCCCGGATAATGTAAAACATTGGCAGATTTTTGATGATGATGCACAAATCTTGAGGTTCTTACAATGCCAAGGTGAGTTTTCTGGTCAAAACATTGATTGGGAACCAATGGTGTGCATGAATGAAGGTAAAGAAACCTTGTTTGACAAGGATATAATACAATTGAAGATAAACACCATTCCTAAAGGCCTTATGGCACTTGAATCCAACTTTAGCAATGTTGATTGTATCATTAATAGAAACTTGTTTTCTTCAAGGGATGTGGAAGAGCACAACTTGGGAACCAAGGACAAACCAAGGAAGATTTGGTTGGGCAGCCATCTCAGCAAAGAAGAAAAATAGTCCTATGCCCAACTTTTAAAGAAATATCAAGATTGTCCTTCTTGGTCTTATTCAGAGCTAAAGGCATATAGAGAAGATTTGTTCCAACATGAGATTCCTCTTGAGGAAAAAGCTAAGCCATTTAGACAAAGACAAAGGCCCATTAATCCACTTCTATCCATGAAGATGCAAGAGAGTTGAATAAATTAAGAGATGGTGGCATCATTCAACCTACTAGATACTCTTCTTGGGTTGCCAACCTTGTGCCAATTAGGAAAAAGAATGGTGATATCAGACTTTGTGTGGATTTTATGAATCTAAACAAAGCATAAATGAAGGAAAACTACCCATTTCCAAACATGGAGAATATGTTGTAGCTTGTAACAGGGTTAGAGATGCTTTCTACTTTGGATGGTTTCTCTGGATACAATCAAGTAGTTGTCAAAAAATTAGAAAGACTTAAGATAGCCTTCACTACTCCTTGGGGGACTTATGTTTTTGTAAGGATGTATTTTGGATTGATGAATGTTGGTGCTACTTTTTAAATGGTAATGGATGTTACCTTTGCTGGTTATATCAATGAATTTATTGCAGTTTACCAAGATGATGTGACTATTTTTTCAAGGCAGTGAGGAGATCATTTGCAACACCTAGAAAAAATGTTGATCAGATGTAGAGAGTATGGCATTTCCCTTAACCCAAAGAAGTGTCATTTTGGCATGAAAAAGGCCAAGTTTCTGGGACATATTGTGTCCAAAGAAGGTGTTATGATAGACCCTGAGAGAGTGGAAGCAATCAGCAAATTTCCTATCCCAAGAACCAAGAAAGGTATCCAATCTTTCTTTGGCCAAATCAATTTCATTAGAAGGTTTGTTTCCAATTTTGCTGAGCTAACTCTTCCAATCACAAGCATGCTAAGAAAGGATCAAGTTATTAAGTGGGAAGAGGCTGCCATCCAAGATTTTGAAGGAATAAAGGATGCACTCAAGCATGCACCTGTTTTGGCAGCTCCAAACTATAAGATGCCTTTCCAAATCTTCTCTTTTGCATCTGAATTTACTATTGCTTCAGTTTTGTTACAAAAGGATGAAAAGGGAGCTAAGAGGCCTATTTATTTCTTTAGCAAGGATTTACAAGCAGCTGAGTTGAAGTATACAATCATGGAAAATAAGCATTTGCATTGGTAAAAGCAAAAAGATTTTCAGGCCCTATATCTTGAGTTCAAAAGTTGTTGCTTATGTTCCCACACCATGGTTAAAGACATATTATCAGACATGAAGATATCAAGAAAGAGATGTAGATGGGTCAACAAATTATAAGAATATGATATAGATATCCAAATAACAAAGCTGGTAAGAGGTTTGGGTCTTGCCAAGCTCATGGTTGAGAGCAATTTGAAAATGTAGAAGTAATTCAACTAGAGGAAGAAAGGGAAGATCTTCTTGACAAATTGATGAGGTATGAGTGGTACAAAGATGTGAAATTTACCTTAGACACCTATCTTGTCCTATGGTCACTTGAATAAAAATCAGAAAAGAGCCCTCAAGCTGGCTTCTCAGAAATATATCATAACAGACCTTAATGGCTTGGAAGAACCCTGAAGGTGTCCTCTTTAAATGCATAACTGAAGATCAAGCTCTAAATTTGATTGTTGATTTCCATGGGGGAGTTTGTGGAGGACATTTTTCTGGTAGAGTGACAACACACAAGATTTTAAGAGCTAGTTATTGGTGGCCAACTCTTTTTAAAGATGCAAACTAGCTAGTTAGAAGATGTGATAGTTGCCAACATTTCTCAGGAAGATTGAAGGCTTCAGGATCCCTTCCTTTGCAGCCTATATCAGTTGAAGCCCCTTTCAAACAATGGGGAATGGACTTCATAGGTGAGATTTCAAATCCTTCTAGTGCTGGTCATAAATGGATCCTTGTTGCAACTGATTATTTCACAAAGTGGGTTGAGGCCATTCCATCTAGAAAGGCAACACACCAAGTGGTAATGGATTTCTTGTTGAATCATATCATATGCAGATTTGGAGTTCTAGTTAAGATTGTATCTGATAATGCCATGTGTTTTAGATCCAAGCCTTTGATGGCAATGTGTAATGAATATGGGATAAATATGACTTATTCTTCAAACTACAATCCACAAGGCAATGGGCAAGCTGAGTCAAGTAACAAGAACTTGCTCAAGATTATTAGGACCTTAGAAATCAACAAGAAGAAGTGGGGAGAGCAATTGAAATTTGTAGTTTGGGATGATAGAATAACTCCAAAAAGAGAAACTGGTAAAAGTCCATTTGAATTGGTGTATGGAACTCAAGCATTGCTGCCCTTGCACTTGTAATTATCCACTTTTCAGTTTGCCCAACAGTTGGAAGATCAAGAACATGGCCCATATGAATCAAGGATCAATTAGATCATTGAGTTGGATGAAGAGAGAAGAGCTTCTCACCAAAGGCATATCAGATTTAGAGAGAAATTGAAGAATTTGTTTGATAAGAAGGTCACTCCTAGAGCCTTCAATGTTGGAGATTTGGTTTTGTTGTGGGATAGTAGGCATGAAGAAAAGGGCAAGCATGGAAATTTTGATGCTCTATGGATGGGACCTTATGCCATTGATATCAGGATTGGAGAAAATACATTTTTCTCAAGGATTTGGATGGGGATTTGTTGGAGCTTCCTATTAATGGCAGACATTTAAAACATTTCTTGGATTAAATCCCCATGTGAGGTATCCATAAGTTATACATTTTTGTATAGCCCTTGTTTTTGTTTTGTATTTTCTTTGTTCTTGTTGTTGTTGGCTTGTGGTTTGCCCTTTTGTCCTTGGCAACCATTGTTGGTCTAGTTTTCTCAATCCTTTTTGGTGAAAATTTTGGTTTTTGGGCTGTAAATGTGTTTTTGACTCCTTGCCCAATGGATTTTTGGCACTTGGTCTACGTTTTGATCTTGTGTCACTACATGTGGAGTGCCCATCCCTAAGCAGGAGCCAATGTTGGTGTAATTTCTAGGTTTACACGCTTTGCGTTAATTTTCATGTTCCATTTTTGCTCCAAAAATATTCATTTGTTCTATCTGGTGGCCTACAATTCGTGTTTTCCATTTTAATGCATTGAAAGTGCCCTCATATTGCCCTAGATTGAAGCAAAATCCAAGTTTCCCTTTGTTGTGCCCTAATTTTTTCATTTACACGGGCTGTGTCATTTTTTCCTTGCCCTATTCATGAAAAAATTTGAAATAGATCAAATCCAAGTTATTTGTTGCTAAAATCCTAATCCCCAGGCCTAAACCATTGTGAAATCATGATTCATTGGATTCAAAATGGAAAAATCTACCTTATGAATTTTTTTTTCGATTTCTAGGGCGTCCCCTGCATTTTTTACGTTTTGATGGGCATACGGGTGTCATCTTCCCGTCAAAATTATCCTTGCATGTTATCGCTAACATGGAAGGTCGCTCATTGGCAAGCGATTAGGAAAATATTACAACTTGTCATTTTTGAGTTTTTTAGCAAAAGGAAAATTTTACTTCGTGGCCCCGCATTTGCTACGCACAAGTAGTATGCCTACGTGGCATGATTTGATTGGTCGATGGATGGACGGTGGGTGGTGGTGGGGGTCACTTAGAATTTTTCTTCAATTTTTGAAAAATTCTCATTGTCAATTTTTGATCCGTGGGCCCACACCCAATGGGAAGTGGACATGTGTCCAGGGAGGTCAAATGGAAAAGTGGGGACTTAGAAAAATTTAAATTTTTTGGCTTTAAAATGCTAGAGGAAACTATTTTCCTAGGAGCGCGCAACGAATAGGAAGAGGACACGTGTCCCGGATTTGGCGGAGATTTGGAGCGTGGAAGAAATGTTAGAAAATTTACAAATTTTGGCGAGAAATTTCAAAGGCAAAAATGAACCCATGGAAAATTTGGAGGTGTCCCCCACAACCAATCAGGGGGAGACACGTGGCACTGTTCAAAAGTTAAAAAGGGAAGCTCGGGCCCACGGGAGGATTTTGTGCTCACGGAGGAGTGAAGGAAACAATGAGGGGTTGGCTCCACAGTGAATGGGAGACCACCATGTGGTAGAAGGAAGCGCATGGGCATTCGGGCCCACGAGATGTTCTCAAGGAAATTTTCCTTTTTTTCAAAAAGGAGTAAAATTTGTTATTTTGGCCTGTGGATCTTGGTAGGGTCCACCTAGGGACACGTGGTGTGTCCAGGGGGCATGCGGGGAAAATTTTCAAAATTTTCCCAAGGTCAGAAAAGGTTTGAAATGCATTTATAAGGTTGGATCCCGATCCAATGGTATTTGGACACGTGTCCACCTTATCCAGAAGTCAAAGAAGATATTTTTGAGCCTACATGTTGAATCTCATCAAGACACGTGGAGGGCGGAAATTTAAAGTTGATTTTAAATCAACGGTTGCTGAGTGTTTTCATTTCTTACCGCCATTGGAGCTCCAAGATGCTTGGAATCGTCATTTTTGCACCAAATTGCATGAAATTTTATATGAATTCACATCCCCTCAACCTTATGGATGTAATGACATCATTCATTTGAGCTATTTTAATGCCCTATAGTGATTTTTCATGAAATATTTTTCTTGCCCGTGGAAAAATTTGAAAAGTGAAAAATTAAAGTTACAGAGTTAAAAATAATGAGGGAAAAGGGTGGAAAATGATTGCAAATGCATGCTGGCATGGTGGAATGACAAAAATGTGACCTGGGATGGATAAGGATCTGAATCCATGTAATATTTTAAAATATTTGTGCATCTCTGGCATTTTATGAGCTGTTTTACAGTTTTATATCATTTTTCATCAAATGGATAGGGTTTTGTAACAAATTTGATCCCTTTGGCATTTTCTTTGCTTGGGATGCAAGGATCCAAGTTGGCATAGGGTATATTATGTAATTTGGAGGCATTTTGTAAAGTCTATTGAAAATTTTGGAGAAAGAGAGAAGAATTTTCACGAGGAAAACTGGAAGAAGTCCATTTTCTTTTGGAGAAACTGCCTGAGAGCCATTTTTTATTCCTGTTTGCATCAAATGTTCATCATGTTGAGTTGGTTTCAGCTATAAAGCCATCAAAAAGATTTGAGATTGTCTAAATAACATTCCCTTGCTGATATATTTGATCAAATTCTTGGATTAACTAGTTTTATCTCTTGGCAAAGCTTGCATACACTTGTATTTCAGTATGTTTTCAATTTGTGTTTCATGCTCATGTTGCAATCTTGTGTTTGGGATCTTTATTGGTCATACATGGTCTCATTTCTTGTAGAGGGTTTGAAGGCATCTGCAATCTTCCATTCAGAAGAGCATTCATTTGAGTGAAGATAAACAAATTTAAATTCATCTTACCTTCCTTGTAAATTGAGGGTGTTTGTAAACCTTTGGGTGTACCTTAGGTCATGATCTAACAAGGGTTTCTAAATGCTTCATTGATATTTTTCTTCAAGCCTTTGTGGCAGGTTATCAAAGTTTGTATGGAATAGTGTAGATTTGGGCATCCATGTGTGCACACATCCTGGTTGAAAGAGCACTTCAAATTCATTGAAACATCTCTGTTTTGTTGTAATTCATTTGCAAATTTTCCCAAAGAAGGTGATGATTTCTAGCTACTCTTGTCCCAACATCTCTCATCAGAATTTCATTTTAAACTAACTCATCCTACCTACAATACCCCTACATTTGCATTGTGTGTCCACAAAAGAATTCAATCCTTTCACTAAAATGCACAAAGTTGATCAAGGTTTTATCATGTCTTTAGTAGCTCTAGCTTTGTTTTGAAAACATTTCCATCATTTAGTAGTGACAACTCCTTTGAGTTTGGATAATGGATACTTGATCATGTTTTCACAAGGCCTCTTCCATATCATATGCAAAACACAAGGATATCTCCATCTCCTTACCATATAAGGGCTGCAATATAGGTTCTCTTTCCTTGGTTGATAGGCACAACCTAAAATAGTGAGGGTTAGATCAAAACCCTCTTGAAGGTGTTATCCACTCCCTCAATTCTTGAATGTAAACAAGTAGATAGGTGTGCTTCCCAGCTACAAACAACATACAAAACATCTATCTATCCTTGAGTGTCTTGTGCAAATTTATGATGTTGTTCAAGTTGTGAAGGAGATTAAAATTGGATACCAGAGGATCCAAACCTACCGCTTCTTTCCTAAGAGGGGGAAGTACATCCTTAACTTCTCCTAAAGCACTATACTCCCTTAATATTGTAGTGTTCTAGAGGGATAAGTCAATTCCATTGGTGTTGAGCCTAGAGAGGGTTATCCTTATGACATGATTTGTCCTCTCATATGAATATATTGGTTCATGCACATTATAGTCAAGAGGTGGCATTGGTTAAGTTGCAACATTTTTATCTATGTAGTATTTTATCACCAAGATCTTGTACTTCACTAAGTCCTCGGGGACCACTTTAATAGTATAATCATTTATATGAGTGAGGGTCATTTTGGAAAATTCCCTTAGTCTCACCTCTTCCTAATATCTACGATCCATCTAGTAGTCCTCATAGGGAGGTTCATATTCATTTGAGTTTCCAAGGGCTCCTTGCACTATCCACTTGATGTCATACTTTGGACTTTCCTAGAATTTCTGCATGATGAATCCATTCATCTCTGCTTCAAGGATTCTAGCCTTGACCACTATGGGGAAGGTATATATCCCAATTATAACTGGGAATTCAACATTTGTTTCATGCTTTTATGCAATTAGCTTATGGACATCCACAAGTTATCTTGATAACTCAAGTAGTGCCCACTTATCATCTAAATACCTTGGTAGCATGTATGGAGTGCCTGGAAGCCACTCACCCCGATGTATGTGAAGAATATGAATTGGATGAAGTAACATCCATATTAAGTGATTATCTCCTTATCTCTAGCTGAAATTTGGTATTACTCCCATTCAATTTTAAACAAGTAGAGGACAAGTGAAAAAAAGGCATCATGAACTCTCATGAAGTTATATTTATGATTTTCCTAGTTAAGTTTTGGGTATACAACATATAACCTATAGTGATAAAACTCCTCATATCTTACCAACCTAGGGAAAAAATTATGGCATGTAATGTTGTAGACTAGGTATGAAGTCATGTAGAATTAAAATTTTTTTAGACCCTTCCTTGATTTATACTTGCCATTTTAATGAGTTGTTGATGGATGGATTCACTGATCAAATCTCCCCAGTGAATATGTGATTTGTAATTGAAAATGATCTGAATGAATCTGAACATCCAATCATGGTAGTAATAGGTTGATTCATTTCCCATAATCTTATTCGTCATAATAAGGCATCTAATTTCCTCAATGAGGTTATTCCTATTTAATCTCTTAGAGTCCTAGTGATAGATATCCTTGGCTTCACAAGCCATTGATTACTCAACACCTTCAAAAATTTGGCATGGTTGGTAGTCCAAAACTTGTCTCGCTCTTTCAATTGTTATCTCTACCACTTCATATACATCAGAGAGTCCTAACATCTCATCCAAAGTGTCCAGAGTTAGGGACAAGAACACGACACCACTCCCATCCCTAACATACCTTCATTATGGGTTGTAATTATCCACACATACCCATAAAATTTTGGGTACTTTGGGATGAGGGGGAAATGTGGCTACTAGGTGATTAAACTAAAATAGATTATTCTAGTGTAAACTAATGCTATAGGAGCAATAAAATAACTAAATAAAGGAAGTAATAAAATACGAAATAGTATCCAAGCAATATAAGCTATGAAATGTGAAACCCTAATGTACAAATAAGGTTAAGAAGGCCTTAGATGATTTGATGATGTCGTAGGACTATATCGCAATGGAGATCGGATGAACAGGAGGAGAAAACCTTTGCACAAGATCTTGAGAAAGTGTAGATCTAGACTATCCGACTAGACCGAGGGGTCCGGAGAGGGATATGGGTGACCATGGGTTCCCCGGTCCTAGATCTGGGTGCCTTGGTATGTGAAAATGACTAGGAAATTTCCTTTGAGGTGTCTCGAGTGTGTGCATGTGTTTACTTCCTTTCGTGTGAATGTTTTTGTATGTTCGCCAATGTCACCTGTAGACTTGCAATGAAGAATCACCCTGTAAAACCCCGAGACAAAACAAAAAAACCCTAAAAAAATAAATATGCATATGAAGGGGTTGGATTTTCCTTAGCCGCCAAATGGATAGACTTATCACTGAGCATTTCACTACATCTTAGAACTAATGTATTTATAGGTTTTTGTGTGTGAAGATTGTGCCCTAGTTTCTCTTGTGCTAGTCACACTTTGCTAAGTAGTGATGAAGTAACTAGATGTGTGTGCATGGAAAAAATACACTCCCCTCCTATGAAGTGTGATGTAGATGAACCCGACTTGTGTACCTTGTGATGGAGCTTGATGGATGTATATGTAGCTATAGATGCCTTTGATGGATGTAACCTTAGGTGGTGATAGTAAATTCTTAGTGCTTGGTCCCTCATTATGGTCACATAACTTTATATTTATATGGTTCTCTTGCTTTAATTTTGTAACTAACCCTAGAAAGTTCAAAAACCAAAAATATAAGAAGCTAAAATGGATATAAAGTGCCCAAAAAGTTAGAGGAAAGTGTAAAGAGGATTAGGGTGCCCAGAGGGGACCTCACCTGGCCGGGCATCCAAGTCATAAAAAAATGCAAGTATGAGAGTACTGAATGGTAAAATACAAGTGTAAGATCGAAAGCAACAACAAAATATAATGTAAAATGGACTAATACATGGGTTGATTATTACTCTTTTCAGCTTGAGAACACTATGAATAGTAATATGAGACCAAGACTAGATAATGACTCAAAGTGCATGATTTTATGTCTAAATTTTCCCCACTTTATGTTGGTGAGAAGAATTCTTGGTAACATATAGTAGATAGATATGCATACATGATATCCATGTAGAGTGATGTAGAATGTGTGTCAAAGGACTAGACAAAGCGTGGAGTGATAAAAACATGGAGTTTGGATAATAAAGATGAAAAAGTGTAAAAAGTGATGAGAGTGGACCTAGGGTAGAAATGCGTGTGTAGATTCCAATGCATGTGGTGTACCTGCATGGTTAATAGTGTGTGTGTGATGTAACCACTTGTGTGTTATTAACTACTTGATTCCCATACAGATGGACCTACAAAAGAGAAGATGATCAAGTAGTCAAATATGAATGCATATGTGTAATGTGTAAAAATGCATGTATATATATAAAAGGCATGTAAATAAAGTACCAAAATGAAAAATGAACATGTACACCTAGTCCGTGATGAGAAAAAGTATCCTTTTGATATCATGCAAGATTTTGGGTGATCTCATGCCCATGGTCGAAGAAGTGTACGGAGGAAAGTCGGAATTATCCTCCAACCTCTAATTGCTTCCCGAGAGTGAAGATATCTCTATATTGTCTAGTTTTTTGGGCAATCTGATGCCATGAAAGTGTAGAGAGGAAGGTATGTTTTATCCTCTATCCTTTAACTACTCTTGAATGTGCTAAAGACACAATGTCCTATAAAATATGTTGTGTATGGAGTTCTATAGACTAGTCTGAACCCACTCATTATGTAACCCACTGTGTCATGGACAAAAACTAAAAATTGAATTGTATCGGTGATCTTGTGTTGTGTAGTGTGTGTAAACCCAAATGATGCCCCCTTTGAGGGCATATGTAATGTCATGGATAGGATAATATAGCCCAAAAGAGGACCGACCTTAGATATCTGAAATTGTGCCCCGGTGGGGAGAGGAAGTTCTTAGTAGAAACCAAGGCACAAGCAAACAAGGTAGCTAGAAAAAAATTTAGTACGAACATGTATGTAGAAAACAAGTGAAATCCAAAGATAATGTAAACACCCAAGAAGACAATGTAGGCTGCATAAAATAGATTGCAAACATAGGACACCACTCATGGTGTTGCAAGAAACTCAAGGCCATAGTGGTTGTAAAAAAACAATTGTAAACATAAGAAAAAGGGGAAATCCCATGCAAAAACTAACAAAAATATCAAACAATATAACAAACAAGTATGGAAACAAGTATCCTTGCAAAAAAAATGTTGCACATGAAGCACCCATTAACATGTTAGAAAGATAAAACATATGTCAAAGTGTGTATAAACCAAAGTAGTGTGTTATGAACAAAAATGAAACAATATCACCTATAGCATACAAATGTGAATGCCCCTAGGAGCTATTGTGGGACTAGTAGTCAAGCATCCATGTTGCGTGTAGTATCCTTGTATAGTCTGTGATCAAAACTAGAAAGCAAGTGAACATGCATGTGTGTATGATAATGATAATGACATACAAGATATCTATCTAACATGTGTAATAAAGCATACATGTAAAAGAAAGTGTAAGAAAGAGTAAATGCAACCATAAAATGTAGTATGTTATGGATGGATGGAATGGAATGCAAAGTGAATGATAGGATCTGTGTGCCCCCGAGTGAATGGAATTTTATGAAGTGAGTTCATTTTAATATGCCCTCGTAAATCAATAATTAACCATAAATGAGAGTGCGTCATCAAGAAATGGTTGGACTATGTGTTGTGTGAAATACGTTATGATGAGTGTGTAGTGATGATATGCAACATAGATTAGTTGTGAGTGACTTTATAGCCTAAGCGTATATCAGAAAAAGATGAATAGAAAGGAGTGGTGATTTATCCTAAAGTGATGATGCAAGAAAAAGTGATGATGTAGCCTATCACGAGATGATGCTAGAAGAAGTGACACTACAACCTAAAGTGTATTTAACTTAATCTAGGATTAGTCACATGAGAAAAGATTTAATGATGAATGTGTAAGGGTGATGAGGTCCATTTGTGATGTATACCCTCAACCTGCCTAATATGGAAAGTGATACTAGTGCGTCATCGGATAATGACTATTTCTTTAGGTGTAGTCTTTTTTTAGATGCATGATATTGAGTGGATTTTTAAGTGGTTTTCCTAAAATGGTGGTAAGGTGATAAACTCCACCACAAATTTTATCAGTGATAATGTAAGGACCAAGCCAATTAGTCTTAACTTTTCCTTTAAGATAAGCTTCATCTTTTGTATTCTTTATAATCTCTTTTAAGACAAAGTTGCCTATGTTAAATTCATGACGATGATTTTACAGCTTTTATGCATGCATGATGCGAGACTAGTATGCACAAATATGTTTGATTTCTTGGATGTGATGGGATTATAACATTTCTAACTCATGTAAATGGTTTTTGTAATAGGTATCATCTTTAAGTATAACCTTGAGTGAAACATGTAAAGAGGCTATTTCAAGTTTGAGTGTGATAATAGCCTTAGTTCCGTAAACCAAGGAAAAAGGAGTTACATTATTAGATGTATGCACACTAGTGCAATAAGCCCAAAGAGAATAAAATAGTTGATTGTGTTAGTCGTCACCACTAGTAGTGACTGGATTTCGTAATATTTTGACAATAGTTTTGTTAGTAGCTTCGGCTTGGCCATTGCCTTATGGGTAATAAGGAGTAGAAAATGATTTTTTAACGTCCTTATTCTTAAAGGGGGTTTATTATCGTAATAATGGTGGATGGCACGCCAAAGTGCGTAATGATATGAGTGGTGAGGAAACTATATATGTCTATACCGGTTGTTCGTAGTGGGGCTAATTTAACCCATTCGGTAAAATATTCTGTAGAAATGATAATGAAATTATGTCTATTAGTAGATTCTAGATTTATCATACAAATGAGGGTGAATCCCCAAAGAGATAATGATCAAGCAGAGTAATACATTGGAGGTCATAAACAAATGCATGATGAAGGTTGCCATGCTTTTGACACTTCTTGCAGATGAAGTAGTGTATTCGAGGAAATATTATTCCTTGGTAGGCCAAAAATATCCTTGACGTAAAATATTTTGAGACATGGATTTTCTTGAGAAATGAACGCTACAAATGTTTTCATGGATTTACGAAATAGAAATAGGGATATTAGAAAGACCTAAGGAGCGCAATGGTATACCATCTAGTGCACGTTTAAATAAGTATGTGCCAAAAATGACATAATGAGTAGCCTCATGTCATAAACGTCAAGATTCATGAGCTTACAGAGTATTGGGAATGGTTTTTTTATATAAGAAATTGTAAATGGGAGTAAAGCATTCGGATTGTCATGTTTGCGCATGTAAGTGCAAGCTACAATAGGTAAAGTGGAAATGGAAGGATGCCACAAGTGTGTAATGATATTCATATGACCTTCTCATTAATAATATATTATGGGATGAGTGATTCCACACTAGCCATGGCGTCTACATGACGATTATCCTTATGAGGAATGGTAGTGATAGTGTAAGACTCAAATGTAGCCAAGAGATCTTTGACCAAAGCATGTTGTATGGGATTAAGTGTTCTTATTTTGTGTTATATGTATCATTTACTTTATTTATTAAAATTTAAGAATCACCTGTGTACGCTTAGGTTGTGAATTAGTAGTTTTAAGTGGTGAGAAGGCCAAGAATAAGGGCTTCATATTCAGTGATGTTGTTTGTACATGAAAACCCTAATCGATATGCAAAAGGATAGTGGATCACCCTATGGGGCGACGAAGACTATCCCGGCCCCTGCACTAGAGTGACATGAGACCCATCAAAGTACATTATCCATGTATCAGAATTAATAGCATAGGTAGTGAAATTATCATATAAGGATTCTGAAATAGGAGATCCATCAAGAAGGGGTGTTCATAGCTACTTGGTTAGCGATGATTTATCTTTTAATTGATTTTTGTGGTATAAAATTAAAATCAAATTTAGTGAGAATAATAACCCAACATGTTAGATGCCCCAAAAGATTCATACGAGACAAGATGTATTGTAAATAATCCACCTTGGTGATGATATGCACCTCATTATTAAGGAGATAATGATGTAATTTATCTCTGCAATAAAAACAAGGCCGAGGTATAGTTTTTTGATGTAACTATAGTTACATTCATAAGAGAGAAATGTTTGGATAATGTATTAGATTTCTCTTTCATGCTTATAATCATCATGTTGTGTGAGCAGAGCCCCTAAGGCATGAAACATGGTAGAAATGTACAATAAGAAAGGTCGGTCAGCTAGCGGAGGCACTAAGATGGGTGGTTGTAGAAGATATGCCTTTATGTCCTCAAATTCTTGTTGGCATTTCTCATCCCATACAAATTTAGTATCTTTCTTCATAAGACGTGTAAATGGTTGAGTTTTATTAGAAATTTGTGCAATGAATCACCGAATAGCTTGAATTTTTCCTTGTAATGATCGTAGTTGATGTAGATTTTTAGGCGGAGGCATGTCAACAATGGCTTTAATCTTGTTGGGGTCAATTTCAATGCCACATTGTGAGATGATATATCCCAAGTAGTTTACCAGTTGTAACCCAAAAACACATTTTTAAGGTTTAGGCAGACATGGTATTGACGTAAGTGCTCAAACAATGTGCGTAGATCTCGTGCATGGGTGGAATGATGTTTGGACTTAGCTAAGATTTCATCAACGTAATATTTGATAATCTTGTGAATATAATCATGAAATATATGCGTCATTGCTCATTGATAAGTGGCCCCGACATTCTTAAGGCCAAAGGGCATGATAGTGTAACAAAATTTTCCCCAAGGTGTGGTAAAATAAGTCTTCTCGTGATCTGCAAGGTTTATTTTGATTTGATTATAGTCATGAAACCGTCCATGAAAGAAAGGATATCATAGCCGATGGTAGAGTCAACAATAGCATCAATATGAGGCAAGGGGAAACTATCCTTAGGACAAGCTTTATTTAAATTGTGAAAATTGGTGCAATAACGGATGCAACCATCTAGTTTCATTATAGGTACAATTTTAGATACCCATTCGGGATAATCGACATAATGAATAAAACCAACGTCAAGTAGCTTTTGGATTTCTTCCTTGACTAAGAGTGCCACCTTTGGGTGCATTTTGTGTATTTTCTATTGGATTGGTTTTGCACCGAGGTTAAGGACAATATTATGCATTACAACAGATGGATCAATACCTGGCATATCACTATAGTCCCATACAAAAATGTCGAGAGAATTATTACAATACTTGATTGATATCATTTTGTTCACTAGGCATGAGAGAGGTAGGTAAAAAAACTGTGTGGATTCTCAGATGTTCCTAGGTTATATTGGATGGTTTCTTCATTAATGAGGGTGGACCAATATTTGATGTATGGATCTGTAGGAATAGTGTCAGGAGAATTGGTGTCATGAGTGGGTGTATCGAGACTCTCCAAAGTAGGTGGTAGTTTGAAGTGATGGTGGATAACACCTTTTATGGTGAAAGGAAGGAAATTGATCATAAACCCCCATGTGTTCTAAGAGAGCATCATCAGTAGAAAAAGTTTCTAAAGTATCCCAAATGGTAGAGGCATTATCACTGATGAATTATGGATGGATGAGCGGAAGTGAAGAGGTGTGCAAGGTGGTATAAAATTCTGAAGGAGGGATGGGTGGGGGATGATACCCCAATCCAAATTTATTAGATTGTGTGGGGAAATCCAAAAGTGTTGTTATTCTAAGTTCTTATTGATATGAGTTTGTATTAGAGAAGCTGTAGTAGTGTAAGTATTCATATCCTAACCCATATTTAGAAAAGTCTTGAGTAACATCGAGAAGAACTAGGGGTATCACTAGATTTTTCAATAGAATTACAATATGTGAAAGGTGATGGATCAGCCAGAACATCATAAAAAAATCCCTGATAACGGAATTTAAGTCATGTATGTAAGGTAGAAGGGACCACATGTATGGCATGGATCTATGGTTGTCTAATAATAATGTTATGATTAAGGTTATTGGGCATGACATGGCATGGAATAGTGATTTTACATGGACCAACAATGATAGGAAGGATAATAGTACCTAAGACATGCTTGGGAATGTTTTCAAATCCATGAATGGAGACTGATGAAGGAGCTAAAGAAATTTCCAAAATACCTAAGTGATGAAGAAAGGTGACATTACAAATGTTAAGGCTAGACCCATTGTTAACTAAGGCACATTTGACCCCAATATTGTTAATACAAACCTGAATATATAAATAGGGGTCATGCTCTAGTATTTCTTAAGAAGGTAGTTCATTTGATGTGAAAGTGATTTGATCCTCATTAAGAGATAAGGCTAAAGTAAACTTGTGGTATACATATTTGGGTGATATGTGAGGAGGAATATAGGTAGTATCCAAATATGATTTGAGTCTATTAATACAATCAAGATGATTATGCAAATAAGCATGGATAAATATATTCATGATGATAATATTATAGGAGGAAAAAGTAAAGAAAAAACAATGGGGATCCTAAGAGCATGAAGATCAAGTTTGGGTTCACCAAAATGATGAAACTAAAATAGATTATTATAGTGTAATATCATGTTATAAGAGTAGTAAAATAACTAAATAAATAAAGTAATAAAATGTAACACCCTGAATGTTGTACTTCCTCCTGAGCATACAAGTGTTGATATGTGATTTCTTGTAAAAGGATGTGTTCCTCGATTAAGAAATCATGCTTGATATGTACTGTATTTTCTTTGCAGATCTTTGACTGAGTCAGAATATGATTAGACTCTTTTATTTATTTCATTTTGCATCTAAGTTTAATCTGATCTCGGAATGAATTATAGAGTTATCCACCTATAAGATCTAACCTTGGATCAGTGGAATTGATCCAAGTATTGCTCTAAGTTTGTTCGTGATGAATTAAAATTACAGACCTTGAACAGGTTGCAAGGTCTAGAAGCATTG
Organism: Taxus wallichiana var. yunnanensis; assembly: GCA_018340775.1. NCBI lineage: Eukaryota > Viridiplantae > Streptophyta > Pinopsida > Cupressales > Taxaceae > Taxus > Taxus wallichiana. Next base: position 257,596,491 of record CM031243.1, on the reverse strand, counting down.
AATAAGCTAGTCAGGAGTATGACTCAAGTTGATCATGTGAAATGGATTGGTTCCCGATATGGAAGTATATCTGGAAGGTCTCGATCATGGACCCGGTAATAATTCGGTTTCATATAATTCTGTAGCCTAAGGCGGAACAGAAGCTAACCCTGTTCGAGAATGAATGATTGTAAGTCTTTTTCTGAGTGTACAGAATGTAGACCTAACTGGAATTATTATTGATTAGTAACCTAAAACTAAACCTAACCTAGGGGTTAGATTAGTGATAATCTAACCTAGACCTAGGCTAAGAACTAATGTCCTAAGTTAGTATCTATGCTTATAGAAGTTAGATTGGGTGTTATCCTAAATTCTAACCTAAGATACTAACCTAACTGTTGAGCAGGGAATAAGGGGACCTATGGAGGGGTGCGAACCATGGGCGGCTTTTTCTATGTTATTTAATGCATTGGATAAGTATGAAGGACAGGTCTTGGTGGAGGTTTTAGGAACAGCTAACCTAAGCCGACGTGGCAGGTCGCCAAAACTGAAAATGGCCTGGGAATTTTATTTGACTGTCACCAATTTTGGCGGTCGGTGGCAGTGGAGTTTGAGCGGGAAAGTTGGTGTAAATGCATTCAATGTGCTCGGTAGTCGAGCTCGGAACTCGCGTGAAGGCATGCAAACTGGGAAGTTGTTGGTTTGTTTGGCTTATCGTGAATTTCGGTTTTCCTTCTGCCTGTTCACTGGTTCTTCGCACCAGTCTTCTTGGTGTTGCATGGCGAGTATGAGCGTATCTAGCTCTTTTCTATGGCAAGGGGAATATATATGTCTTGGAGATAGCAAAATTTTGTTGGTCGCTCTAACTTGGAAAAGGAAAAGGAAGTCCGAGCTCTTCCAGTGGTCTGCTTCGGAATTTTGAGTAAAAATCCAGGCATGTTAGGCCCTAACCTTTAAAAATCTTGTTGTCTTTCAAGTGATTTCATTAGAACAACTCTGTTCAAATGATTTATGGAAATAGATGATTTTTCCTTGGTGGTCTTGTGTGATTTTTGGTACTGTATCTCTTTTGGTTCGATTTTTTTGTTTACACCTTGATGGGTGTTGTTATATTCGAACGGTTGCTATATTTCTTGGTGTTTGCATTCTGGCTTTTATATGCGAAAATATAGCAAGATTTTGTGCTAGGCCTGCTCTGTGTGAGTCCACGAATTGTCCTCCCGATGGGTACAGGCTATTGATGCATGTTGATATATATAAATGTATATAATATTTTGTTAATACTTGTTGTGGAAATTGTTAGAAGGGATACTGATGGATATCGTATGATTGTTCAGTTATATTGAACCTTTGTAAGCTCTGTCGTGGTTATTGGTGATAGTGGCTATTGATACTCGTTGGGTTTCGTTTTGTCTTTTAAATTGTTGGGAAGAGGTAACTTACTGTGTTACTGTAGTCTTTATGACCTGGCCGGAGATGTTTTTCCCTCGCTTTGTGGTTATGGGTATAAACCCGTTAACAGTATGCAATATATATATATATATATATATTTATATTGTTATAATCTGAACGACTCTGTGGAGTCGATTGAATGATTTATATGTATTTGAACCACTGTTCAAGTTGAATATAATTGAATATTGGAATTTGATGTGCCAGCGACTTAAGGGAATAACATGTATTTCGTCCTCTGTTATTTTGTAAGAATACAGTCGTGTCGCAAGGATCTTGTGGTACAGATTCTTTGGGTGTATTTTTACGTCTCCATTCTGTGCAATCTTGTGCGAAAAATATTGGTAAGGATACCGTTGGATTCCTTGTTTTGGAAATTCAAAGATTCTGATTTGTTCTGCGTGAATTTAAATGTTGCGCATTGATGGCACGGATGGATTCATCATATTTTATTATTTTGTTTACTATTGTTTAAACTCAGTGGAACTTGATAATTAAACAGTGTTATTGTCTCAATTTAAGCCTGTTGGTTTACTATTGTTTGACGCCGTTGAGTACCGTGAGTATGGAAAGTTATCTTGTATGTCGGCTTTTAGGAAGCTAAACTATGAACACTTGGTTATGGACTTAGTTTTAAATCCTCGAATGGTAATATATGTCGTTGTTACTGTAGAAGCCCAGTATGAACAGTAATGTTCTTGGATTTTTGGCTTTCTTTAATAGCTTGACATCATGAATTATGGCTTCTATAAAGTAGGTTATGAACAACATACTTTCAGATTCGATTGCATTGAAGTGACTACGATGTCTCATGTTATATTTTCTTCCGGTTTGCACACCCGTTTAATGTGACTGTTCATGGTGCGTGGTTTTCGTTTAAAAATCTCTTGCTTAGCCATAGGGAAATGTCATGGCTTAACGTTTTCAAGTCTCTTGTCGACTGCGACAACAAAGGAGACCCCTTTTGAACTCGACCTTGGGTCTAAAAACCCTACACAGTAAGAAAGGCTTGAACGGGCTGTAGGTTGTTATTGGGATTGAAGACGTGATACGTTTTCTTCGCATTGTTATCCATTCTTGTGTATGTTTGAATTTGGAGTTGTTGTCTGTACCTAAGCAGGTAACGGCTGTGTTATCTTCTTGTCCATCGCTTCTTGTGAAAGGTCACTCTGAGTCTACCTGGTAGATAGACATCATTGTTTGGCATGGGGGCTACCGACTGTAGTTGCTTAATTGTAAGTTTTAACAATACAGTGTGCTGTTGACGGACTCGACTGATTTATTTGTTGTGTTCTATTTTTTTTATTTTAAGCAGTGATTCTTCTTGTGGCTTGTCGGACTTGTTCGTATACTTACCGGGTGAATGCTTTCCATATGTGGAGACGGTACAGTAGTGAACTTGTGTGAAAGGAAGTGTGAATGATTTGTTTCTTTCTCTTCTATTATTTTTAATACATGTTGATATCTGTAACAGTAGGAGCTGTTTTTAACATATTGATGTACTCAAGAGTTGTTATGCTATTTCTTTTCGGATGAATGGAACGATCTGTCCAATGTTGCTGATATTGACTTCAAATGGTTGTTTAGGATACTTTCGTTCTTTGATTCTTAATATTTGATGAAATATTTGAGAAAAGTTTAGGACTATTCTGTAACAATGATAGAGTTACACATTTGTAGTCATTTTTGTAATACGAAGGCATAGTCTGAATGTGTTTACTTGTTGGGTTAATTGATCTCATTTAAATAGGGTGTTTAATGAAAACAATTGACGGATTGCAATTGTTTTAAAAGTTAGTGCTTATCATGCTCAGTTCATCGAACTGACTCATGTTGACTATTTTTGCAGATGGTTGCCGTAAGTGGTAAAAGCAATGCAGATCTGACAGGATGATCAGATTGTTTAATTGATTTATAATGAATTACAGCTTGATTTTCTAATGTACTAAATGAGGAAAGATGTTCCTTTTCCGTTGAGCATTGTATCAAGTATGTTGAATGCCTAAAATGTATTTGTATAGTTCTGAAAGGAATGGAAATAAGTATTTGATACTTATGTGTTGTATTCTTAATTCTGATAGTTGACCTTCTTCGGTTTATATACCAGAGTGGCAATGTTATCTTTGTGTAATTTGGATGCTTTTGTGATTGTCAATAAAAGCTTAAAGAAAATGTGATTGAATTCTTATGAGTGTTTAGTAGTTCTCATTTGTTCTATCGAAAGCTAAATTAAAGTTTAAATCATTGTCTTTTTAAAAGATAGGGTTAAAATGAACCTAAGCAGAACACTAATCAAGCTGAGGTAAATTACTAATCCCTAGTCCTGAGTATGACAGGACAACATTAAATGGGATTCTTAACCATTTATATCTTTATACTAATAAGTATGATATAAATTCAGTTAAGAGAACTGAAATAAATCTAATGGGGTTCAGATGGCAATCTCATACGAAGGTTATGAGATATTGACCAATTCTGTTGTTTTAGAATCATGTATATTCTAATAACTCCTTGATGAGACCTTAACCTCAATATCTCCACCATGCAATGGGCTTTATTGAGGAAGGTTATCTTAAGACAAAGAATCCAGGGAACGGGAAAGGCTAACCTTAGGGGAAAGTCTTTGATGTAATTAAAAACTCAACGTGCGTAACGCATATTCTTTAGTAGATCTTTTCGAGGTGGATTTAAAGGATGACGGCACAAGTCAACTGCGGGGTTGTACCTCCGAGAAGATTAGGATCTTCTCGAAGTTGCAACAATGCAGGTGACTTATGACGACACCCTTTGCATTGATCGCTAAGATTTACACTTTGATCTCGGACGAGTTACTCTGGGACCAATTAGGAATGTGGCCATGTTATAAGGCTGCCTAGGAGATTCGGGGTATCATGACACACTGGTTTAACTGCAGGGTTGAACCAGTATGTCACCGTATCCCTAATCCTCGTGGGCATCCATATAACATTATCACCTTGTTAATCTGTCTCCGAGTGATTAAGTTGTGAGAGGAAGGACTGACAGGAGTCGGTATAAGACATTCTATATAACATAAGAATGGGGTGAAGGGCGTATTCCAGATTGACGAGTATGCCGTTAAGGAATACGAGACATAAATAGTATGTTTCAAATCTTTGGCCAAAGTATCGCAAGTTGCTGACTGCGTTGTCCTAATTCACCTAGTCTAAGGGATGAGATGCCGATGAATGATGGTAACAATTATTCAGTTAGGTTCCTTGGACAGAGCATTCTGAATTCCCAAAATAGGGAAGAGAACCACGAGAGCGAAGCGTTAAATAAAACGCCAACTCTTATTACTCATGAATAGATCGGTAGGTTACTGAGTCATGGAATGAATAGATCGGAGGTACTCCGAGTCATTACAGCTGCATATGGTTATCTGTTATAAGAATGGTTATTTGATTTGTGAGTTCTAAATTATGTATTTAGAACCAGGATGCAATTATAAAAAATATTAAAAAAATCACTTGTTCTAAGTTATAAAATGAGGATGTTACATCTTGGTATCAGAGCTGAAGGTTGCAGCTCTTGGACCTATTGTGTCCATAATCTAATAAAAACCTGAATTTTCTTGTAACAGAAAATGGTTAGAACAAGGGGGAACGTTGCGAGTAATGCTCCACCTGAAGGAGGAGCGGCAACAACCCAGAAACTCGATGAGATCCTTGCTGCCCTGTTGGACACAAGAGATCGCTTGGTAGTGTTGAGCAGAGGTGATGGGAAATGAGGAGGATGAAGAAGCTGATAATAATAATTGGTAACCTCCCGAGGACGACCCGACATGGGTGTTGATGTTAATCTTTGGGAATGCACTGTCCAACCAGAAAACAAAAAGGCCAAATTGGCAGCAGAACTCACTAATGATATAAAAAGGATAAGTCCACCTAAATATGATGGCACCACATTAGGAGATGGAGCTAAGAACTGGCTCAGTGAAATGGAGAAGTACTTTGCAATAAGAAACTTCTCGAGGAAACCAAAGCTATTTGGGGAGCCTATCAGCTTTCCCACGAAGCATCTTCATGGTGGGATAGCCGTAAAGCTGAACTAAACATTGATGAGACCAATATTACTTGGGATCAATTTAAAGGCTATTTTAGGCAACGTTGGCTACCACAACTTTTCTATGATTAGAAAATGACAGAATTTCAAAACTTAGCTCAAGGAAGCTAACAGAATCGAATCGGGAGCGGTTTACAAAACTCCTCAAGTATGTACCCGATATCAAAGCGACGAGAAGTTCGAGAATATAGAAATTCATCATGGGATTGAATCCCGTGATAGGGGGAGAGGTCGATGTTCACAGTCCAACCACTATGGAAGGAGTTGTTGAAAAGGCCATAAGGCAAGAACAGAAATTAAAGGCTATTTCTGCTCATAAGGATGAAGTGCGGAAGAAGACTGCAAACCCTTCTTCAACCTCTCTTGCACCTAGAAAAGGACCATGGAAAAAGTTTGGAAACAAGAGTAAGTTTCCAGGAGACAACAATAAGAAAGCAGTAGCAAATAAGCCTGCTGGAAATGTAAAGGATAATTTTGCTAAAAATTATAATAATGGGCAGAAGCCCTATGGAGGACAGCGTGACAATTACAAAACCGGAGGCAACTTTGAGCCTAAAAAGGGACCTGTAGGAGGTTGCTACAATTGTGGTAAAGATCACTACGCAAATCAGTGCCCTTTGAAGAAGGATGATCTAATCGCAGCGGCATAAGATACATCTTTGCAGTAGCGGACAAGCAAAGTGAAAAGCAAGTGACACCTATAGAAGTTCCGGGTAAGTTATTCGGCATACCTGTCACTATTCTTTTTGATACAGGAGCTACTGAATGTTTTATATCTAATAAACTTGCTTTTAAACTTAAAAGAAAAGCTGGAAAAATGGATAAATCTTGGACTGTATAGTATGGTAATAATTCTGTTCATACAGTGAGTATGTGTCTTTTTGGGGCAGTCCTTGACTTACCTAACTTTTCCATGGAAGTTGATCTCTATGTTGCACCTTTGGGATCGTATGACATTGTCATCGGTGTCAATTGGTTAGCTGACCATAAAGCAAAAGTAGACTGTTACGAAAAGAACATAAAATGTTTAGATGATCAGCTGAAATCAGCAGAGATTCAAGGTGTGAAACGAGAAATTTCAGTTAGAAAACTGTCAGCTATGCAGCTTAAAAAGGCTAAAAATAAAGGATGTACCCTTTATGCCGTGAAGATATCTGAATCTTCAGAAGAAGATGATGATCTCATGAAACGATTCCCTCTGTTACAAGGTTTCAGGGATGTTTTTCCTGAGGAATTACCAGGTTTACCACCCAAGAGAGAATTTGACTTCACCATTGAAATCAAGCCAGGAACAGAACCTATTTCCAAAGCACCTTATCGGATGACTACTACAGAGTTAGTCGAGCTTAAGGCACAGTTGCAAGAGCTTTTGTCTAAAGGTTTGATCAGACCAAGTGTTTCACCTTGGGAGCACTGTAATATTTGTGAAAAAGAAGGATGGAACACTAAGGCTGTGTATTGATTATCGGATGTTGAACAAAGCAACAGTCAAGAACCGATATCCACTTCCTAGGATCGATGATCTGTTTGATCAGATGCGTGGAGCAGCGGTTTATTCTAAGATAGACCTTCGATCTGGTTATCATCAGTTAAGGATTAGAGAGGAAGATATTCATAAAACAGCTTTCCGAACAAGGTACGGACATTATGAATTCACAGTTCTACCCTTTGGATTAACCAATGCACCCCTTGACCTTTATGAATTTAATGAACAATATCTTTCAAGAATACCTGGACAAGTTTGTACTTGTATTCTTGGACGATATTCTCATTTATTCTAAAAGCGTTGAGGAGCACAATGAGCATTTGAAGATAGTTTTGGGAATTTTGAGAAAGAGGAAGTTGTATGGTAAGTTATCCAAATGTTCTTTCTTTGATTCAGAAGTTCACTATTTGGGTCATGTTATAAGTAAAGAAGGAATTGCTATAGATCCTTCAAAAATAGTGGCAATAACTGAGTGGCCTGCACCAAAGAATGTGCATGAAGTAAGAAGCTTCATGGGTCTTGCTGGTTACTATAGAAAATTTGTAAAGGATTTTTCTAAAGTAGCTGCACCAATAACTTCATTGCAAAAGAAGGATAAGAAATTCATTTGGAATGATAAGTGCGAAGCGGCTTTCAAAAGTTTGAAAGACCAGTTGACTTCCGCGCCTATTTTAGCTATACCAGACCCTAATGGGAGTTTTACTGTTGTAACGGATGCTTCTGGGGAAGGCCTTGGAGGTGTTTTGTTACAAAATGATCAGGTCATAGCATATGAAAGTAGAAAACTTAAGTTACATGAGCTGAATTATGCCCCTCATGATTTGGAACTTGCTGCCATTGTTCATGCACTTCAAGTTTGGAGACACTACTTACTTGGGAAACCTTTTGAGCTGAAAACTGATCACTTAGGACTGAAGTATATTTTTACTCAGCCCAATCTGAACGCCAGACAGAGAAGGTGGTTAGAATTTTTATCACAATATGACTTTGATATTAGCTATATCAAAGGGAAGGAGAATAGAGTAGCTGATGCTCTAAGTCGTAGGAGGCACATTTATGCTCTTATAACATTAAGAACTCAGTTTAAAGACGAGGTAAAAAGTGCCTCAGAATCAGATGCATACTTTCAGCAAGTAAAAGCAGTGCTTGCTGCAGAACCTAAGGATATAAGGTATAAAGGTTTTCATTTTGATAATGAAGGAATCTTGCGTTATGAAAATAGGGTATATGTACCTATGCTGAACGATTTGAGAAAGAAGTTGTTAGTTGAATTTCATAATTCACCTTTCTCTGGACACCCAGGTATCACAAAAATGCTTGCTGATTTAAAACAGCAATACTTTTGGAAAGGTATGAAAAAGGATGTAATTAATTTTGTGACTCATTGTCTGGAATGTCAGCGGGTGAAGGCAGAACATATGCACCCTGCTGGATTGTTATATCCTCATAGCATACCGCAGTACAAATGGCAAGTAATAACCATGGATTTTGTACAAGGACTACCCATGTCCAGGAATAAACATGATGTTATCCTGGTAGTTGTAGATAAACTGACTAAGGTAGCTCATTTCATCGCTGGAAATCTAAAGGATGATTCACCAGTGCTAGCCAAAAGATTCGTGCACGAAATTTTCAGGTTACATGGTGTACCAGAATTGATTATATCTGACAGGGATCCTAGAATGACGTCAAGGTTTTGGCAAACGCTTAACGCAGCTCTTGGAACGAAACTAAACTTCAGTTCTGCATATCATCCGGAAACGGATGGACAAACTGAGAGGGTAAATCAAGTGTTGGAGGACATGTTGCGTATGTATTGCATGGATCAACAGTATAAATGGGAAGAGTATCTTCCATTAGTTGAGTTCGCATACAACAATACTTATCACTCATCTCTTAAAATGGCACCATTTGAAGCACTTTATGGAAGAAAGTGCAGAACTCCTGTTAGTTGGGATAGTATTGAGGATAGAGTGGTAGTTGGACTAGAGATTCTCACTGAAATGGAACAGCAAGTTAAGCTGATTCGTGAACGACTAAAGGAAGCAGCGGATAGACAGAAGAGCTATGCTGACCTTAAGCGGGTTGATAGGAGGTTTGAGCTTGGTGATAAGGTTTTTCTTCGTGTTAAACCCAGAAAGAGTTCTATAACTTTTGGCAAGGCTGCCAAGTTGTCACCTCGATTCGTGGGACCTTTGAAATTGTTGAAATAATCAATCCGTAGCTTATCATTTAGCATTTCCACCTGCTTTATCTCGCATGCATGATGTTTTCCATATTTCTTTGCTTAAGAAATACGTTTGATCTGTCACATGTTTTAAATTGGAATTCCTTGCAGGTCCAAGACCCGGAATAATCGTGGTTAAACCCACACGAGTGCCTTTGGAAACTCGCCAATTGCATTTAAGAAATCATGAAATACAACAATGTAAGGTCCAGTGGGACCAGTTTAACGAAGAAAGTGCAACTTGGGAAAATCTGGAAGAGATGAAAATTGCTTTTCCTTCTCTTTTTCAACAGAATGAAATCTGTTGACAAAGCATTCTTTTCAGAACTTACTTTTTTTTGTATTTATGAAAGCCAGATGATGGCAAACATTATTCAGGTTGAATAAAATGTGTTGTGACATTGATTTCTGGAACTATTCAAATATGGAAGTAGTCACATTGTTTGTGTACTAATAAATTGGTTGACCTGAAGGTTAATTGAATATGTAATCATCGGGACGATGAATCTTTTAGGAGGGAAGCATGTAACACCCTGAACTGTTGTTACTTCCTCCTGAGCATACAAGTGTTGATATGTGATTTCTTGTAAAAGGATGTGTTCCTCGATTAAGAAATCATGCTTGATATGTACTGTATTTTCTTTGCAGATCTTTGACTGAGTCAGAATATGATTAGACTCTTTTATTTATTTCATTTTGCATCTGAGTTTAATCTGATCTCGGAATGAATTATAGAGTTATCCACCTATAAGATCTAACCTTGGATCAGTGGAATTGATCCAAGTATTGCTCTAAGTTTGTTCGTGATGAATTAAAATTACAAACCTTGAACAGGTTGCAAGGTCTAGAAGCATTGAATAAGCTAGTCAGGAGTATGACTCAGGTTGATCATGTGAAATGGATTGGTTCCCGATATGGAAGTATATCTGGAAGGTCTCGATCGTGGACCCGGTAATAATTCGGTTTCATATAATTCTGTAGCCTAAGGTGGAACAGAAGCTAACCCTGTTCGAGAATGAATGATTGTAAGTCTTTTTCTGAGCATACAGAATGTAGACCTAACTGGAATTATTATTGATTAGTAACCTAAAACTAAACCTAACCTAGGGGTTAGATTAGTGATAATCTAACCTAGACCTAGGCTAAGAACTAATGTCCTAAGTTAGTATCTATGCTTATAGAAGTTAGATTGGGTGTTATCCTAAATTCTAACCTAAGATACTAACCTAACTGTTGAGCAGGGAATAAGGGGACCTATGGAGGGGTGCGAACCATGGGTGGATTTTTCTATGTTATTTAATGCATTGGATAAGTATGAAGGACAGGTCTTGGCGGAGGTTTTAGGAACAGCTAACCTAAGCCGACGTGGCAGGTCGCCAAAACTGAAAATGGTCTTGGGATTTTATTTGACTGTCGCCAATTTTGGCGGTCGGTGGCAGTGGAGTTTGAGCGGGAAAGTTGGTGTAAATGCATTCAATGTGCTCGGTAGTCGAGCTCGGAACTCGCGTGAAGGCATGCAAACTGGGAAGTTGTTGGTTTGTTTGGCTTATCGCGAATTTCGGTTTTCCTTCTGCCTGTTCACTGGTTCTTCGCACCAGTCTTCTTGGTGTTGCATGGCGAGTATGAGCGTATCTAGCTCTTTTCTCTGGCAAGGGGAATATATATGTCTTGGAGATAGCAAAATTTTGTTGGTCGCTCTAACTTGGAAAAGGAAAAGGAAGTCCGAGCTCTTCCAGTGGTCTGCTTCGGAATTTTGAGTAAAAATCCAGGCATGTTAGGCCCTAACCTTTAAAAATCTTGTTGTCTTTCAAGTGATTTCATTAGAACAACTCTGTTCAAATGATTTATGGAAATAGATGATTTTTCCTTGGTGGTCTTGTGTGATTTTTGGTACTGTATCTCTTCTGGTTCGATTTTTTCATTTACACCTTGATGGGTGTTGTTATATTCGAACGGTTGCTATATTTCTTGGTGTTTGCATTCTGGCTTTTATATGTGAAAATATAGCAAGATTTTGTGCTAGGCCTGCTCTGTGTGAGTCCACGAATTTTCCTCCCGATGGGTACAGGCTATTGATGCATGTTGATATATATAAATGTATATAATATTTTGTTAATACTTGTTGTGGAAATTGTTAGAAGGGATACTGATGGATATCGTATGATTGTTCAGTTATATTGAACCTTTGTAAGCTCTGTCGTGGTTATTGGTGATAGTGGCTATTGATACTCGTTGGGTTTCGTTTTGTCTTTTAAATTGTTGGGAAGAGGTAACTTACTGTGTTACTGTAGTCTTTATGACCTGGCCGGAGATGTTTTTCCCTCGCTTTGTGGTTATGGGTATAAACCCGTTAACAGTATGCAATATATATATATAGATTTATATTGTTATAATCTGAACGACTCTGTGGAGTCGATTGAATGATTTATATGTATTTGAACCACTATTCAAGTTGAATATAATTGAATATTGGAATTTGATGTGCCAGCGACTTAAGGGAATAACATGTATTTCGTCCTCTGTTATTTTGTAAGAATACAGTCATGTCGCAAGGATCTTGTGGTACGTGATTCTTTGGGTGTATTTTTACGTCTCCATTCTGTGCAATCTTGTGCGAAAAATATTGGTAAGGGTACCGTTGGATTCCTTGTTTTGGAAATTCAGTATTCTGATTTGTTCTGCCTGAATTTAAATGTTGCCATTGATGGCACGGATGGATTCATCATATTTTATTATTTTGTTTACTATTGTTTAAACTCAGTGGAACTTGATAATTAAACAGTGTTATTGTCTCAATTTAAGCCTGTTGGTTTACTATTGTTTGACGCCGTTGAGTACCGTGAGTATGGAAAGTTATCTTGTATGTCGGCTTTTGGGAAGCTAAACTGTGAACACTGGTTATGGACTTAGTTTTAAATCCTCGAATGGTAATATATGTCACTGTTGCCTGTAGAAGCCCGAGTATGAACAGGTAATGTTCTTGGATTTGTTGGCTTTCTTTAATAGCTTGACATCATGAATTATGGCTTCTATAAAGTAGGTTGTGAACAACATACTTTCAGTTCTGATTGCGTTCAGAAGTGACTACGATGTCTCATGTTATATTTTCTTCTGGTTGCACACCCGTTTAATGTGACTGTTCATGGTGCGTGGTTTTCGTTTAAAAATCTCTTGCTTAGCCATAGGGAAATGTCATGGCTTAACGTTTTCAAGTCTCTTGTCGACTGCGACAACAAAGGAGACCCCTTTTGAACTCAACCTTGGGTCTAAAAACCCTACACAGTAAGAAAGGCTTGAACGGGTTGTAGGTTGTTATTGGGATTGAAGACGTGATACGTTTTCTTCGCATTGTTATCCATTCTTGTGTATGTTTGAATTTGGAGTTGTTGTCTGTACCAAAGCAGGTAACGGCTGTGTTATCTTCTTGTCCGTCGCTTCTTGTGAAAGGTCACTCTGAGTCTGCCTGGTAGATAGACATCATTGTTTGGCATGGGGGCTACCGACTGTAGTTGCTTAATTGTAAGTTTTAACAATACAATACGGTGTCTTTGTTGACTCGGATTCGATTTATTTGTTGTGTTCTATTCTTTTATTTTAAGCAGTGATTCTTCTTGTGGCTTGTCGGACTTGTTCGTATACTTACCAGATGAATGCTTTCCATATGTGGAGACGGTACAGTAGTGAACTTGTGTGAAAGGAAGCGTGAATGATTTGTTTCTTTCTCTTCTATTATTTTTAATACATGTTGATATCTGTAACAGTAGGAGCTGTTTTTAACATATTGATGTACTCAAGAGTTGTTATGCTATTTCTTTTCGGATGAATGGAACGATCTATCCAATGTTGCTGATATTGACTTCAAATGGTTGTTTAGGATACTTTCGTTCTTTGATTCTTAATATTTGATGAAATATTTGAGAAAAGTTTAGGACTATTCTGTAACAATGATAGAGTTACACATTTGTAGTCATTTTTGTAATACGAAGGCATAGTCTGAATGTGTTTACTTGTTGGGTTAATTGATCTCATTTAAACAGGGTGTTTAATGAAAACAATTGACGGATTGCAATTGTTTTAAAAGTTAGTGCTTATCATGCTCAGTTCATCGAACTGACTCATGTTGACTATTTTTGCAGATGGTTGCCGTAAGTGGTAAAAGCAATGCAAATCTGACAGGATGATTAGATTGTTTAATTGATTTATAATGAATTATAGCTTGATTTTCTAATGTACTAAATGAGGAAAGATGTTCCTTTTCCATTGAGCATTGTATCAAGTATGCTGAATGCCTAAAATGTATTTGTATAGTTCTGAAAGGAATGGAAATAAGTATTTGATACTTATGTGTTGTATTCTTAATTCTGATAGTTGACCTTCTTCGGTTTATATATCAGAGTGGCAATGTTATCTTTGTGTAATTTGGATGCTTTTGTGATTGTCAATAAAAGCTTAAAGAAAATGTGATTGAATTCTTATGAGTGTTTAGTAGTTCTCATTTGTTCTATCGAAAGCTAAATTAAAGTTTAAATCATTGTCTTTTTAAAAGATAGGGTTAAAATGAACCTAAGGCACCACTAATCAAGTTGAGGTAAATTACTAATCCCTAGTCCTGAGTATGACAGGACAACATTAAATGGGATTCTTAACCATTTATATCTTTATACTAATAAGTATGATATAAATTCAGTTAAGAGAACTGAAATAAATCTAATGGGGTTCAGATGGCAATCTCATACGAAGGTTATGAGATATTGACCAATTCTCGTTGTTTTAGAATCATGTATATTCTAATAACTCCTTGATGAGACCTTAACCTCAATATCTCCACCATGCAATGGGCTTTATTGAGGAAGGTTATCTTAAGACAAAGAATCCAGGAACGGGAAAGGCTAACCTTAGGGAAAGTCTTTGATGTAATTAAAAACTCAACGTGCGTAATGCATATTCTTTAGTAGATCTTTTCTAGGTGGATTTAAAGGATGACAAAGCACAAGTCAAGCTGCAGGGGTTGTACCTCCGAGAAGATTAGGATCTTCTCAAAGTTGCAACAATGCAGGTGACTTATGACGACACCCTTTGCATTGATCGCTAAGATTTACACTTTGATCTCGGACGAGTTACTCTGGGACCAATTAGGAATGTGGCCATGTTATAAGGCTGCCTAGGAGATTTGGGGTATCATGACACACTGGTTTAACTACAGGGTTGAACCAGTATGTCACCATATCCCTAATCCTCGTGGGCATCCATATAACATTATCACCTTGTTAATCTGTCTCCGAGTGATTAAGTTGTGAGAGGAAGGACTGACAGGAGTCGGTATAAGACATTCTATATAACATAAGAATGGGGTGAAGGGCGTATTCCAGATTGACGAGTATGCCGTTAAGGAATACGAGACATAAACAATATGTTTCAAATCTTTCGCCAAAGTATCGCAAGCTGCTGACTGCGTTGTCCTAATTCACCTAGTCTAAGGGATGAGATGCTGATGAATGATGGTAACAATTATTCAGTTAGGTTCCTTGGACAGAGCATTCTGAATTCCCAGAATAGGGAAGAGAACCGCGAGAGTGAAGCATTAAATAAAATGCCAACTCTTATTACTCATGAATAGATCGGTAGGTTACCGAGTCATGGAATGAATAGATCGGAGGTACTCCGAGTCATTACAGCTGCATATGGTTGTCTGTTATAAGAATGGTTATTTGATTTGTGAGTTCTAAATTATGTATTTAGAACCAGGATGCAATTATAAAAATAAAAATAAAAATTCACTTGTTCTAAGTTATAAAATGAGGATGTTACATAAAATATTTAAATAGTACCCAAGCTATCTAAGAAATGAAATGTGAAACCCTAATGTGAAAAGAGGGTTAAGAATTACTTAGTTGATTCAATGATGTCATCCGTGAATCGTGTTGCAATGGATACCAAATGAACAGGAGGAGACAACCTTCACACATGATCCGAGAAATTATAGATCTAGACTATCTAGATAGATTGGGGCATTTGGAGAGGGATAGGGTGCCCTAGTATGAGATCCGGGTTCACTAGTCGCAAAAATGACTAAGAAACCTCCTTTGAGGTTTCACTGAGTGTTCTCCCATGTTTTCTTCCTATCACATGAATGTTTTTGTATGATCACCAATATCATTGTATACCTATAATGAATAATCACCTGTAAAACTCGAGACAAAACATCAAAACCCTAAAAAAGAAAGATACATATGAAGGGTTTAGACTATCCTTAGCTTCCAAATGGATGGACTTATCACTAAGTGTTGCACTACATATTAGACCCAATGAACTTCTATATGTGTGTGTGTGTGTGAATAATTTTCCCTAGGTTCTTTTGTGTCGGCTTTCACTTTATGAAGTAGCAAGTAAGTAACTAGATGTAGAATGTAATAAATGTGTGCATGGAAACAATAGACTTCCCTCCTATGAAGTGTGATGCAGATGAACCATCCTTGTGTGTCTTTTGATGGATCTATATGGATGAAAATGTAGCTATAGATTCCTTTGATGGATGTAACCTTAGGTGGTGATAGTAAGTGTTTAGTGTTTGGTCCTCATTATGGTCACACAAATTTATATTTATATAGTTCTCTTGCTTTAATTTCATAATTAACCTTGAAAAGGTCAACCGCTAAAAATATAAGAATCTCAAATGGATAGAAACTACCCAAAAGTGAGAGGAAAATGTAAAGAGGATCAAGACGCCTAGAGGGGACCAAGGCACGGGGCACCCCATCTTAAATAGGAAAAAATGCATTATGAGAGTACGGCCTGGGAAATTATGGGTGCAAGATCAAAAGTAACAATAGATTACAATGTAAAATGGCCAAAGACGGGTTGATTATTACTCTTTTCAATTGATAACCATATGAATAGCAAGATGAGACCGGGACTAGATAATGAATCAAAGTGTGTGATTTTGTGTCTACACTAGGAAATGTCACTTTCATCAATTTTCTTCACGATATCACTCATGTCGATTATATACACCTTTTGAGGAATACATTCAAATCAAAATTTCCAAAAAGTTGTCAATTATGTTGTCTAGGCGAAGATGAGGTGGAACAAAGTCGAGCACGGTCAATGGATCTTCATTTTTTCAATGCAAGTGGGTAGAAAACATTTATTCAAAGGGTGGGTTGATGGAGATTAAAGACACTCAAGAATCTCCCCGCTGCCCAACACAATCTTGTAATACAAAGGAAACAAATATATTTCATGTTTAAAGACTTACTTGTACACTAAGTAAACTACAATTTCTTGTTTATGAACCAACCAGAGCCTTTAAACATCATTCTTTACTTCAAATGCACTTCGCACATCTAAATCACATGAATTAGGGATTTTTTCATGTTCTAGGGCTCCAAAATGCACAGTAGATTCAAATTGTGGGACTTAGCTAAATTTTCTATCATATAGTTCTTACCACATGTTCATTAATGATAGACATCTTCCCAAATTTTTCATATTTGCAACCATTGATCTTATGTTTCAATTTTTAATATGATCCCCGCACTAGACATGTTTTCCAATAGTCCTTATTTTTGGGATGGTGAGGGTAGGGGAGTAGTTATCATCCTTAAAAAAACTACAAAGCTACCAACTATGAGGCTGAAAAGTACCCCCATGACACGATGGATCCATATTGTGCCACATGTCTTGTTTATCATATCTTTAGGGGTGGACATGTAACTTGCAACATTACAGAATTGCAAGGCTACCAAGTACAAAGCTATAAATATTTCATACCTTAAGGTGATATTATATACCACCACATGTCTTTTGTCAAGACACAAAGATGGAAATGTAGTTTACAACATTGTAGAAACTACAAGACTACCAACTAGTAAACTACGAGGATGCTCACTCAGCCAAATATCACCAGAATGTGTCATGTAGTCTTTTATTTCCACTTAAATTCCTAAGTGTGTAGGCAGTTCATCTAGACAAATTTGAACGCTCACCAAAAGTGCACGAATCTACTAGGTCCATCCTTCACTATCTTGTCAAGATGTTAACATGCATGTTCATAATTACCATTATCAAGTATACATTCGGATGTAGATATTCACATACATCATAAGGAAACACATGTAATAAGGAAATATACAAGATCAAACCATTACTAAGATCAATTTCACTTTGTAATCACTAAAATCAGATATAGTAATTACCAAAATCCATCCACAATAATCCATTCATAACATAAATATTACATCACGTAAACCGCATACATAATAATAGTCACGTAAAGGCATGCATGTCAAGTATGCCAAAGCATCATAAATCTATCATATCAACCATTCCAAATACAATGGAGTATATCATATATTTATAGGGGTGGTGACTCGTCCTTCACCACCTATGCAATCTCAAAATAGGCTGCATGCTCAAAATATCTAGACATACATAAATAAAGTAGTGCATGATTTTATACTAATCCTAATAATAGAATAATCTATAAATAAACTCTACTTTTAATCATATTATTAGATTGATCCATGCATGACCTTTGATCTCCACTTTAGTCCCAAAATATCTCTTGCTTAGCCATAAATTCTTCTTTATTTTATCTTTATTTGGGCCCACAATCCAACCATTTTCCTATTTTTAGCCCTTATCATGAAAAATTGGCTAAGTATTGGTTGTTCCTTTCCGGGTCCACCCTAATTCAACTAATACTTGTGCACGTATATGCACCCCACTTGCACATCTAACTATTCCTATGAACCCTCTTAATACTTAGGAAATTTGGCCAACCCAACATTACCCCACATTAATTACATTGTCACCCTCGGAAATGGGGTTTCTCAATCTATCCAACTATAATGAATAAAGAATGGAAGAATAAGGAATGAATATGCAATAGCAAAATATAAAGGATGGAAAATATTTCAAGGCACACTAGTGTCCTTTTCCTCTATTGGTACTAAGAGCTCAGGGTACTCCTTATTGATATCAGCCTCTAACTCATTCCACTCTCCTAGCCCCTCTTCGCCTTATCTAGGATGTCACCAAGTACCTTTCCCATGTCATCTAGGGTCATATCTTCCCCTTTATCCTTAAGTTATCTTATGACTCCCACCAGGCCTAAGATCATGCCTTCCATATAATCCATCCTTCATGCTATCAAGGAACCAAACTCTTTTATTTTTTCCTCATATGGTTCCCTTGTAGCCTTTAACAAATCGCGCTTCTTCGAATATGGAAATATTTTCTTCTCTACTTAAAGACTTGTCCTTTTTGGCTGCTAGGACTTCATTCTCTTCTTTCACCATATATTCTTTAAGGATATATTCTGGATCCTCAAAATTTCCTAGCACCATCTACCTTCTTCAATTCATCTTTCGAAGTTTTTGAAAGACACCATCATATTCTCGTAATCTGGCAGCATGCTATGGTCTTCTTATCTCTTTCTTTCTTAGTATTCATTTTCTCCTCATTCTTCCTTGCATAGACAATTTTTCCTTGAGTAGAAGATGGATGCAATCTTATAGAAAGTGAAAATTTGTAGGGTAGGTCTTTTGTGTCTGCTCATCAAACTCTGGATGCACCTCTAAAATTTCACCTCTAATCTTAACATCAAACTCTAGGATTCCTTCTTCCTTTTTCTCATCCCATTTTCTCACCTCAGTCCATTGTTCATTTTTTTATTGTTTTTATTATCCTCCAAAGAATGTCCTCAATCTAGCTACCTTATCCAAGTTCCTCCATGTCACTTTTTCCGCCATCTTCATCAAGGTGTTACTTTTCATGTTCATCTCAGTAAATTTTCTTAGCTTTATTTTCATGTGTGCTAATTTAGGTGCTTTCTTCATCTTTCAAATCAAAATTAGGTTTTTCTATGTGTGTCTGCATACTCCAAGAAATTTACTTCCTAGTGCACATATTCACACCCTTGGGATCTATCAACTCCCATCCATATAATTCTTCATTTGCAAGGGTGCTCTAAAACCTTGTGCGGATGATTTTGAGGGATCATTAACATATCCCAAGTCAAATGTCATCAAAAAAATTCTCCCTTATTCCTACCAGATCACCTACCCTTGGGAATATGTGTTTTTGCTCCTAAAATTGGGCCCTCCTCACCTGATGCACCCCCATGCTTTCCTAATGGTTCATTTGCACTCTTCTCTTTTTCCTCCTCTTCTCTTGTGGGACCTTTCTCCTCTTCATGCTCACTATGCACCCCGGTATCATGTTGGGTTTATTCTTCTCTAAGATCCTCCTCTCCTTCCACATCAATAATTGGTGTGGACTCTGTGTTTTGCATGGATTCCTTAGACACGTCTTCCTCACTATCACCCCTAGGCACATACTTGTGCCTTCTCTTTGTTTTATTTTATGGGCTTGGTTTGATAGGTGATAACTGGGTGACCTCCTAAGTGGTTCCACGCCACTACCCCAAGGATTGGTTCTTTTAAACTTCCTCCTACCACCCTTTTCATCCACACCGCCTTCCCTTTTTCCATCTCCTCGGCCTCTATCTCTACTCTACTTCATATCCTTCCCACCTAAGAGGGATTTCTTCTCACATCCTCTTTGTACCTATATTTAGTTACCTTATAGCATCTTGATCTAGTGCGCCAAAATCCTCCATCTCCTCCTCATCCCTAAGTCCTTCTTTGTTTTTAGGAGAAGTGGACTCATTTCTTGTGCAGGTGCCAACTGTGTGTCATCCTTTGGGAAACTCAGGGAGTTTGAATTCATTTTCAATATACTTCCCATTAACCAATTTAGGCTTAAGGTTGATGTATACCTTAGCCACACCCATCTTTCCAATTACCAAAGTCATAGAATTAATAATGATATCATCGATATCATGGTTTCAATATATGTAGACTTACCTGGATATACATAAGTCTTCCGTAGAGTGTTTGGTATCACAATAAAATTTATCTTCATTCAAAAAAATTGAGCCTCACGTGTCTCTAAAACTCTATTGACATAGGCCTGGAAATAACACGTAAAATCATAAGGGATCTTACACCATGGGCTCCATTTACCTATCTTCATTTGAAATCTTCCAACATAGTAGTGCTAGAACACTGCAAACTCTACCTCTCCATCAACCATTGTAGGAAAATATTTTGGTATGCACCACTCATATTCAAAGGCCTCATGCATCCTTCTATACCACATCTCTAGCCTATTTTTATATGTGTCACTTGTGGTTCCATCACATGTATATTTTTCAAATCTCTTAGCAAGTGACTTCTTTTCTTCCAAGAACTGCCAAATTTTATCCTTTGGGCCATCCAGAACCCCAATTTATGCAAACACAATAGATAGAAGGATAACACCCCAAGCTGATTTTATCTCCTTTGTGTGCTTCCTCAATTATAATTTCTGCTATAAATGTAGAGAGGTTGTATATAGTACCTTCTGACATCTTCTTTGCAATATGGAGCCATTTCTTATTCACCTGGCCCCAACACTCTTGGCCATTGAACTTTTTCAAAAGATGTGCAAAAATTTTAACAACAAGATTGGTTACCTTGGATATATGCATTGCCAACCCTTCCTTCTAGTAAGCCATCTCCATAGCAAGTATCACTTCCACACCTACTTCTTCATCAAGATTCATTGGTAATTTAGTTCCTAATCTCCTTAACCATGTGAGCATTCTCGATGAATGGCACCGTGTGAGTCATACTCTCTCTACTAGTGAAGTATAAAAATCCTCATGGACCCTTAAAATCAAGCCATTGGTAGATCCCCTCTAGTTTTCCAAAGTATGAAAGCTCATAGATCGTAATACACCAACTTTTTCCAAATTCTTTTTCCCTTTTTATCATAGATGGGTTTATCATCTTCAATGTGTAAGTCTATCTTTTTCACCAGATCCTTTTCTATCCGGTCCGTGTTTGCGTTGGTGTGGTGATTTTTTTCACTCATCTTTCTCTTTTTAACATGAGTTTCCTAGTCACGCCCCATGATAACTCTTTCATTATACTACATCTCAGAAAACCTTCCTTCAAGTGCGTCTTGACCTCTACCTCTATCTCATTCTTCTTCTTTCCCCTTATGGGTGCTCTTGGTGCACTCTTGGGTGCCATTTCAACCTTTCACACTTTTACCTTTTGTTCTTTCGCTTCTAAAACTTGAAATTACATGCCCTATCCACATTTTAAACCATATCTCATTGAACCCTTCTTCCACATGCCTTTCACTTGCTCTAACACTTCCCACAAAGGAGCTCTCGATATGGATATGCTCAAATTCACCATGTTTGATGCTCTTCTCGATTACAATCACACTTTATACTTGTCACACTTCAAATCACTCTTCCAAGGCTCGAAAACTCAAATATGCAAGGTAAGAATCAACTCACATGCCTTTTTATATATTTTACTAAATATTCCACATTAATTTCTTCTCACCTACCATCGTACTCCATCTTTAATGATGTTTTTCTACTTTTTCCACACTTTATTTTGCTTTCTTTCATGCCCCAATCATAACCTTCTGGGTGCGCCTACTATTTCTTAGCCACAAACCTCCTTCTATGTGCCTCCATGCACCAAGTACATAATCCTTTGTGCCTCATACTAAGTAGTTTCCCATGTTGTTTCCTACCTCGTGTGACACTGCACGATCATCCTTCTATGCATGGTCTTTCATATGAATAAATTTCCTTTAAAATACCTTCATCCCGAGAACCCTGTAACACCTTTCTTTGTGTGCACCATCCCTTATGAGGATATTCATATTCTATCCCATATATATACCTATGTACCACCCCTGTAATTCAATTTTAGAACAAATAGATTCCTTTTTCCTGAATCTTCTCCACCCCACACTAAAAGTATGTATGGTCCTCTACACATGAACTCAAAAGATAATAATTAGATTCTTGTGTGCAAGTGCTCTTATTACAAAAAACACTGAACTAAATTGACAAAGCATAGCAATATTGAAAGGAAACACATAAAAGGGAAATATAATCTAAGTGGAAATATTGTCTTATTACAAACACCAAGAAGACTTATTTATAGTAGGGATTCAACCTACTCCCATTAAAGTAACTAGGAAACATGGTGCCATCCAATGCTCAGAATCGAAAAGTTCCTAATTCAAGTATCTTCATTACTAAAAAGGTCCCAACCAATGCACTTTCAATTTCCCTGGGTGGCACACATACTTAGCCATACAAAAGTACCATCTTGCCAACTTCAAACTTCTTGTTTGTTATATTCCTATCATGTCATGATTTCTATCTATCCTTCTTGATATTTTTCTCCAACGCACAATGGCGTGCACCATCATCTAACTGCATTACTTAATCAATGTGCTCTCAAAAATAAAATCATCATCAAGTCCACCTATGCATGCAATACATAGGGATGGTAATATAAATTCAATAGGTAATACAAATTCTACACCAAACACCAATTGAAAAAGTGTGGCCTTATTCAACCATTTATAAGTGGTCCTATATGCCCAAAGTACAACATATACTTTATCATCCCAATATTTTCTCCCAACATCACAATTTTTTGTCAATGTTTTTCTAAGAATATTATTAAAATCCTCTCAGCGGTATCATTGGCTTGAGGGTGATGAGGATTTGTTTTATGGTGTACCATAAACATAATTCTTATTATCTCATTAAGAAAATGAGTTCATCTATCACTATTCAAGCTTAAAGGACAACCATACCTACTAATAATGTTTTCTTACAAAAATCTAGCTATTGTAGCTATTTCATACAATCCTTTATAAGTGTTGCTTCATCCATCATTGTGTTAGATAATATATGCAAGTAATGAATATAAGCATGTGTCATCCTATGCGCAGTGGTGAAATATGACCTAAAAAATTAACATCTCATTTCTCAAAAGGTTTGACACTTTACAATAGGTCACAAGTGGCATTTTATTTCTACTACTAGGCTTTCCAAGTGCATTGATAATGATCACATGCTTTGAAATATTCTTTATTGTCCTTGTACAAAGTCTCCCACCAAATTCCAGCCATCAAAATATTTTGTGTGGTAGCATCACCACATAATGAGCTCCAATTATCCCATAATTAAATTCTTCCATAATAGCCACGTGCTCATGCTCCAAAAGCACACTGGTACAAAAATTCATCACAACCCAACTTGTAAAATTCTCCTCCAACTAATTGATAATGTGTCACACATATTGTAATCTATTTTTTCTCAAGAGTCTTCATTCCTTAAAGCACTTGTCCAATGCACAAAAATATTGCAATATCCTCTAAATTTTTGGGTGCGAGGTTTAACATGAAAATTTTACATCTGACATTGTGTCCTTAATGCTCTACGTATCCTCACCAAAATTTATCCTTGATAAATGATCAGGCTTTGAATTAATCTTTCTTGGTTTGAAAAGAAATGTGAAGTTAAATTATTGGAATAGTAGTATCTATCTACAGATGTGCCCTTATAAAATAGGCTTGTTGACCAAATACTTAAGCACCATATGATCTATAAAGAAGATAAATGATTTTTCCAAAAATTATTTTCTAAACTTGTGTAGCAAAAAGATCATGGAAAAAAACTTGCACTCTATAGTTATATAATTTTGCTCCATGGGTTTCAACTTCCTACTTGCAAAGTAAATGGGATGATCTACAATTCCTTCTCCTAGTTATGCCAACACTGTGCCAATTTCCATGCCAGAAGCATCAACATGAACATGAAAGGGTTTTTCCCATGAAGGAAAGTGTAAAATAGGTGTAGTAGTGAGCCTCTCCTTCAATGTTTCAAACACCTATTATTGTTGCACGTCATCCCAATAGAATTTTCCTTTAGTTTTCAACAATTCTTCCAAGGGTGTGGAAATCTTTACATACCCCTTAATAAATTTCTTGTAATATCCTGTGTAACCTGATAATCCATGCACTTCACTTTGATTGTTAGGCTCTTTTAAACCCAAGATCATAGCTATCTTGGTTGGATCTACCAATAATCCTTCCTTACAAATTATATGTCCAAGTAAAGTGCCAAAAGGTGTTACAAAGATGCACTTATTAATGTTAAGAGAGATGATCAACTGCATGCACCTCTCAAACATGAGCCTTAGATTTTCACAATGGTCCTTGACTAAGCCATAGACTATCTAATCATCCAGATACACCTATAAGAACTTATGAATGAAGTCTTGAAAGGCTTGTATAACAATGCACGAGAACACCGTTGGTGCATTTTTTAGTCTAAAGGGCATCATTGTATATGCAAAACTTCCCCACTCGGCGGTGAATTTTTTTTTTTGCTAGATCTTCCTTTGTGATATGCACTTGATGATAACCTAAAAACCCATCTGTAAAAGAGTATATCTCACACCTAGCAACTCCCTTAAGAATCTCCTTTGTGAATGGGGTAGGAAAAGGATCAATAACACATGAAGTATTTAATTCTCTGTAGTCCACACAGATCCTTATCTCGCTAATCCTTTTAATGTTGATGACCATGGGACCAACCATTTCAGATTCTCGATAGGCTCAATTATTCTAGACTTGAGCATTTTATCAATTTCTTCCTTTACCTTCACACGTAAATTAGGATTCATTCTATAAGGCCGTTTTATAACTACATGTGTGCCTTCTTTAAGCTTGATTTTCATCTCACCTAAATAAGGATGTACCCCCTTTAACTCTTTAGGATCCTTAATCGCCAATGATTGCCTCTTTAGGCTCTACCTCTCACTGTGCCAATGTTGAACTTCTTTTTTTCATAGAAGTGTGATATGTGGGTTCCTTCTCATCCACAATTTCCATCACCTCATGTGTACCCTCACTATGGTCAACATCCAAGTTATCCATAGTTGGTCCCCTTGAATATTAACTAATTACATAAGGGCACATGGGCGCACAAGGACTAGGTTGAAGGATGGGCGTGTAAGGAGAAGGTGCGTAAGGTAAGGTTCTAGGAGGTTTTAGAAGAGTCATGTTGCACGTCGAAGGCAAGGTCTCAGGACTTACCCATATTTGGCATATCGGACAATACATTATAAAAGCATGACCCGAATGCACATGCAAAGTGGATAAGATGCCAGCCTGGTGATAGGTTGGCCTAGGAAGGAATATGCCCTGCAATGGAAGCTTCTAGAAGACCATCATGACAAAAATTAGAGAGCTCAATCCTGATAGAGCATGATCCCATGGAGGACCATATCTGGACACTTGGCGATATATCCGAGGCCAGAAGGATGATTTGGCACTTTAGGATGCCTATATATGAGTGCCCACAGAAGAAAAGTGTGGTGGTGGTGGAGGTGGAATCAGGTATAGAGAGAGAGGAAGAAGGAGTGGAGCCCTGTAGAAATGCCACAAGGAACTTTGTTTGGGTTGGGTAGATTAAATATAGGATAAGGATGTATCAAGGGCTTGGGGTTATAAAATTTATTTTTGAGAGCTAAATGATATGGATCCAATTATGATGCATGACTTTGGTCTTCCATAATGTGGTGTTTTGTAGTAAGTCTAATGAATGTAATGAGGTTACCAAGTTAATTGAATATGATCCTTCTTGGTTTGGATTCATACATGATTCTTCATAGTTCCTTTTCATGTATGTTTATAAGATGAATATGAATTCTTGTGCATTTTCCTTTCTGTTCTATTTCAGTTCTTTAAGTTTGTTAAAGTATCTATGTCTGTAATGACTGAAATGATGTACAACCATTTTGAACTCTATGATGTTTGCATGTTTCATTCCCACTCACTTCCTTTAAAGTTTGGATCATAGATGATGATTTCCCACTCAACTCACATAAAAGAGAGACTTGGCACCTATGTGTGCCTTGGGTGAGTTCCCAGTGCCCACTGGGTGATAGGTGATGTGCATGGGATTCCCTTGTCCTTTGGTGGGTGTAAAAATGACTACATCTTGGTTCTATTTCCAGGACCTCTTTTTAAAGTTGTAGGGAAATGGCATACATCATGATCTGTTCAATGCGTGATGATAAAGCATTTAACTTTAGAAAGTGTTGAATCATGGTTCAAAAGCATGGAGGATGAATTTTCTCAGAGATTCAACACTGGACCTGAGTTTAATGCATGTAGATGGGTAGAAGAGAACCTCTACCATGATTTATATGAAAAAAATTTATGTTGCTTCCTAGTAGAGCTGTATGAATGGATCTCGGCATATGCGTCTAGATTAAACTAGCATTATAGATCACACACTGGACCCAAGAAGAATACTAGAGGCTGTAAGATGTAGATTTGACATGGACTTGTGTTGTGGATCATTGGTGGAAAGGTGTGTTGGCTAGATACACTATGGAGTACGCTATTTCTACATATTCTTGTCTGGAAGTTACTAGAGTTTGAGTTTTTGCAGGAGCCCAGAGGATCATTTCTACGTGTTATTCCTCCGGCCATGAAGATATTAGTTGTTACCTTGAGTTTAGAGGCATTTTCAATGGCCACTAAATCATTCGAGCGTCGAGTGAGGAAGCTAAGGTCGAAGAAGATAGAATACATTACGACGGAGAAAGAAAGGGAGGAGAAATGACTCAAGTATAGTGAAGTGCATTAAAGGGAGATTTCTAGACAACGCGAGGTTATAAGTGTGATGGGTCTATAGAGGAAGATGTTGTGGGAAGGAGTTGAGGTTCATGCAGAGGACATGGAACATGAGCAATCTATGCTATCCCATCTTGGAAAGTGCATAAGAGAGACCCCTTCATCTTCTGATGAGAGTTTTTAACATAGAGAGAAGATTCGTTGGCATGCATCTGAA
This sequence comes from Taxus wallichiana var. yunnanensis, assembly GCA_018340775.1. Classification (NCBI taxonomy): domain Eukaryota; kingdom Viridiplantae; phylum Streptophyta; class Pinopsida; order Cupressales; family Taxaceae; genus Taxus; species Taxus wallichiana. The sequence continues at coordinate 257,569,527 of CM031243.1, read as the reverse complement.
CCCACCTAGTGGCCAAACCATGGTGCTTGGTTTTCTAGATCAAGGGAGGAGTATCATTGACCGAGTTGGTATCACTGGAAGTGACATATCTACGACTATGAGATATAATTTTTCATTTCCAACTTTTATGGCTATGCATACTATTCTAGTATTCAGAGGAATCTTTGGACAAGGAGAAAATAAACAAGCCTTTGGTCTACATTTGGGAGTAGCAAAGGTTACACTATTAGTAGTGGGGCATTATCATAGACCGTCACCGTAGTTTAGTGGAACTTTGGGGACCCTTGGCATGACCACTATACGACCCGGTAGACACTCGTGGAGTCCGGTGGATCAAGAGGAACAGGACCTAGTGGACTGGTGGGTCCGGTGAATGAGGAGGAATAGGACCTAGTGGACTTGGTGGGTCTAGTGGATCGGGGAGGAATAGGACCTAGTGGATTCAGCGGATCTGGTGGGTCAGGAGGCACAAGACCTAGTGGATCTGGTGGATCTAGTGGAGGAGGAAATACCGAAGGAAACCAAGGCTATGGCTCGAAGGACAAGGGCCCCAACCACCCCTCAATTCTTCTTTGAGATGTATTTACATTTTCTAGATTATAGGGGTATTGAAGATGCTATAGATCACATTCATAAGTGTGAGTTGTTATGGCGTGCAAAGGGGATCATAACCCTAAAATGAAAGGCCAATCATTTTGCAACAACATTGCAAGGGCACGCGCATAGCTGGTATAGGAAATATGACCCTCATCAAATGGTGGTGAATTATACTACTTTAAAGAACACCTTCTTGGTAGAATTCCACATCCTTGAGTTTGAAAAGAAGAGCATCGCGCATTACCGACAAAGATTCAACAGGAATGATGGAGAGTGTGTAGGAGTATGACGCGCAGATTTAAGACTCTCCGCTTAATATTTTCATATGAAATTCACCCTTCACAAAGTATGCTCAATGGTTTTTGGGGGTTGATAACTCCATTCGGAAGATATTTATCTCATAAAACTTTCATGAGACTATCATTGCGAGGCATTAGAAGCCTCCCTACACATCAAAGCTATTGGAAGTGTTGATGCTTTGGTGTTAGCCCGTTCTCGGAGGCTCAAATCGTTGCGGTGGCTAAGCAGCTAGAAAATTTATCTACAAACTTAGCTCATGAGACTCGCAGTGGTATATGGTGTACATATTGTGAAGTAGAGGGGCATGTCAAGGATAGTTGCCCCCAAAATATAGTAGGTGCTATAATAATAGACTATGACATTTGTCATGGGGACCATGATGTGAGTAGATGTCCCCTGTTGCAGTGCATGATACGGAAGAATGTGTCTTGCTACTGTAATATCTACACCTCTATTACCCATGATACTAAATATTGTAGTCTTATTGATCATATCCATGAGGTCATTGATCATGGTGTGTGTCAGACTAGCCTTTCCAATAGTTCTAAGAATGATGACCGCCATTATGAGGAGCGCGCAGATGGAGGTGTGCACGGAAGGGGATTTTGTGGAGGATTCCATGGTCATGGTAACCATGGAGGAGGAATAAGTGAGTTCACATATGGAGCCTATTTTAATTGTGTGTCTACAGACCACTACAAGCGCGAGTGCCCAGACTTATTGTAGTGCTCATGGTGTGGGAAGAAGCACAAGTATGAGGAGTTCCCTGAGTTGTTTGAGCATATGAATCAAGTAGCACCGGAAAGAAAAGGTTGATGCAATGGTGAGCATTAAGAAGGCTGACACACAATGGATTCCACAAGTGACACGTGATGCATGATTTGAACCTATTATGGTAACAACAAAAGTAGAGGCTACACAAACAAAGTAAATACCAAGGTAGAAGAACCTAGTTTCAAGGGAAGAAGTGGTACATGGGAAGTACCCAAACCCTATGCATCGAAGGAGGTATATCAAGAAACCATGGACGTCATTCAGAGTTTACAAGGAGAAATCTAATGTCTAAAGGAGCAGTCCAGGAGGGAGGAGCAAAGACGGAAGGTCGAAGCACCAAAGGATGACCTAGATGAGGTCAAGGAATTATGTAAAATGATAAGGCAAGAGAATATCATTCCCTTACTAGGGGTATGGTTGAGAGAGAAGGTATCACATGTCGTAGAAGAGCACAAGAGGTAGGTCTTGCATGTAAACCTTCCCCCTCATAGCCTTGCCTATGATAGGGAAATCACGTTAAATGCATTCATGGATGGATGGCTCCTTAGTAATATCCTCATTGACATAGGCGTGTAAGTCAATGTTCTCACCTTGGATGCATGGCATCAGATGGGAAGACCTTCACTATAGCCATCTTCAAATGTGATGTATATGTCAAACAAAACAAGGGCAATGCCCATTGGTGTCTTAAAGGATGTAACCATCACCATTTAGGGAGCTAAGTTTACTGGGGACTTTGAAGTCTTGGCACTCGTTGAGGCAGAAAATTTCCCAGCATTACTTGGGCAACCATGGTGCTATAAGAATAATGTAGATATTTGGTTCAACAAGGGATACATAAGATTTGAAAATGAGGAGGAATGGGTCATCATACCCCTGGCTGATGGGAAATCAACACCCTATATTAAACCCTTGGGAGAAGAGGTCCTAGATAGAATATATGTGCGCTCAATCAAGGATCCAGAGACAATTCATCCCATAGAGGAGTTATCTAGTTTGAGGATGCTTAGTCCCTAAGTGACACCACCAATATAGTGTGTGATAATTGGGCACATGGGACCTATGAGTTAATCAGATGGAATTTGAGAGGATCGGTAACAAAGGTGACAAATGTGTGTATAGTCTGGTGCCTAGGGGGAAAGGAGCTACCTAAGTACTCAGGAGGAGCCTTCCCGAGGTATTTTTGTAGGAGATGGAAGCTCAGTGGAAGGAGGAAAATGAATGAAGGGGGATGTTAAGTTACATCCTCCTCGAAAATTGTTGTAAAGCGCTGGTAGATAATGCATCGGGATAATCTCTTGGAATAGTGTGAGATGAGAATTTCCTTCTCTGTAAGGTTTTGCAAGAGCAACATGCCCATATGTAACATTCCCAATTTATTACATTAGAACAAGAATTTTTTTTTTTGATAAGTGCTTCCTAGTTCTAAATACATAATTTAAAACTCACAAATCATAACAATCATTCTTATAACAGATAACCATATGCAGCTGTAATGACTCAGTGTACCACCGATTTATTCATTTCATGACTCGGTGATCTACCAATCTATTCATGAGTATCATAGAGTTGGCGTTTTTATTTTAACACTTCACTCTTGCAGTTCTCTTCCCTAATCTAGGATTTCAGAATGCTCTATCCAAGGAACCTATCTGAATAATTATTACCACTATTCATTGGCATCACATCCCTCAGACTAGGTGACATAGGACAATGCAATCAGCAACTTGCGATACTTTGGCCGAAGATTTGAAACATACTATTCATATCTCGTATTCCTTGACGGCATACTTGTCAATTTGGAATATGTCCTTCACCCCACTCTGATGTTAATTAGAATGTCTTATACTGACTTGTCAGCCTCCCCTATCCCAAGTCATTCACTCAAGAACAGATTAATAACATGACAACGTTATAAGGATGCCCTCGAGGACTAGGGTAAGCTGACATACTGGGTCAACCCTAGCTAGCCCTATGTGTCAAGGTACCCCGAGTCTCCAAGGGCAGCCTCATAACATGACCATGTTCCTAACCAGTCCTAGAGTAAAAACTTGTTCAATTTTAAGGTGTAAATATTAACGATCAATGCAAAGGGTGTCGCCATAAGTCACCTGCATTGTTGTATCCTCGAGAAGATCCTAATCTTCTCGAAGGTACAACCCTACAGTTGACATGTGCCGTCATCCTACAAAACTACCTCGGAAAGATTTACTTAACTTCAAGGTGTTACTTACGTTGAGTTGAAATTATACTTTAAGACTCTCCTATCTGGGTAGTCTTTTCCCAACCCCTGGGTTCCTCACCTTTGAGTTGCCTTACTTATTTAAGATCCATTTCACAGAGAGAAGTTTAATAAAATTTGAGATCTCACAAGGAGATCATTGATTCACATTAATCTTAATCAACGAAATTGGGCAGTAGCCCTAAGTCCTCTTCATAAGGATGCTAACTGTACCCATATCAGTTTATATCAGTTCTCAAAACTGAAATATATCTTACTTATTGTTATTAAGATATAGTGATTTAAAATCATCAGTTACGTTGTCTTGACTTAGATCATGGATAGGAAGTAATAGATTACTCTTCCTGTTTCAACTACCTATAATGATGTAGTTTAACCTTAACTTCCCGTAAACAGTGGACTAATTTTACAATTTAGCCTTATTCAAAACATAAAAGAATTACTAATCATTCACGAAGTATTCAGTCACATAATCTTTACAAGGCCTACTTAGAGAATCCAAATAACTCTATGGTATAAAATAATAAAAATGCACTTAAAATCAATCGAACCTAAGAAGATCAATTCCATCAATTAAAAATGCAGCCACATAAGTAACAATTTTCCCCTTTTCATTTATTTCCAAGCCATACAATTACAACTTATGCACTTCGGCATATTGGATACAATACTCAACAGTAAAAGAACAACTTTCTTACTATAGTACAATTAGAGATATCAAATAGGAATTCATCATAAAACTAGATTAAACAATCTGAGCATCATATCAGATCCGCGTGCCTTTATTACTTACAATGTCCATCTGCAAAATTGCTAGCACAGGTCAGTTCTGTGAACTGAGCATGATAAGCACTAATTCTTAAAACAATTGCATTCTACCAATTGCTCTCATTAAACAACCTGTTTAAATGAAATCATTTCTTCAAATCCTTAAACATGAATCAGGCTAATCATCTTTCTACAATTCTAACATGACTTTAACGCATGACTCATATTATAGCTGCCAATTAAACCTAAATATTTTTCAGATGATTCATCATATATATAAGAGACTAAGAAGAACAAAATGAATCCAAAACATCCATCCATCTGAATCCCAAGGACAGCAATAATCCAACAAATTATTCCATTCAAAAATGAATATCCTATCAATTCGTGTATCCAACAGGTATGTTTTTTTAACAATTCCACAAAGGCAGATTATAACATCTAGCAAGCTCAACTGACGGGATCTCTTTATAATCATAACATTATTTCAATGGTATTGACAAGTACACCAACTTATACTGCAATACAATTTTTACCAGTCCCTCCAAACAATTTAACAGTATTTTCTTCTTAAGCCTGCATCAGAGTTCACATAAGGATACAAAAGAAGAAAGCACTCAAAGTTTCTAGACAAGGAGAGAATATTTTCTTATTCCTACAGTTATATAACAACATATACTTTATAGCTTAGGAGAAAGAAACAGAGGCAATCAGATTTCCATTCCAATCATGTTCAGGACTGTACCAACTTCTCAAGAATAACACATATACATTCAAGCTTGAATTCAATAAGGAAGAAGAGAAGGCAAGAAAATCAACACCCATTCCTTCCAAATACAAACCTAATTTCCATCCATGCAGACCCAAGATTACCCATATGTTATTAAACATCAAAGTTCCTCAAAGCAAGATTTCTCTCGGTCAGGATGTGTTCCCATTAACCAAGCAAGGTCGTAAAGAAAACAATAATCACATTAATATTTTGTCATATCAGAATCTATATTTATTGACCATCCAAACCCTTTTTACGAGGTGCAGCTCAAATATAACATACATTATACACATGTGACTAAATCGGCTTGAGATCAAAAGAAGAAACTACAGTTTCATCAAAATTCAATTATAAAATCACCTATAGCTATTAAGCAATACAAGAGTTCTTGCGACCAAGTAATAATCTATAAAATAATCAAATTAAACCCAACAATTCTTTCCATGTCATTCCTCAAACATGAAATTACCCAACGCCATCGCCTGTCATGGCACAGTTAGGAACTCATTACCTCAATCGAACAAGAGACTAGGTAACATCATAAACTGAAGTCGAAATCATACAAAAACATTGCAAGGACTCCAACAGAGTCGTTTCCAACAAGTATTCACAACAAAGGCTTCAACAGAAGTTGAAATCATATGAAAACATTGCAAGGACTCCAACAGAGTCGTTTCCAACAAGTATTCATAACAAAGGCTTCGAAAGAAGTCGAAATCATGTGAAAACATTGCAAGGACTCCAACAAAGTCGTTTCCAACAAGTATTCACAACAAAGGCTTCGATGTATAAAAATCATACGAAAACATTGCAAGGACTCCACATGAGTCATTTCCAACAAGTATTCACAACAAAGGCTTCGGACGAGGAAGTTGAAATCATGCGAAAACATTGCAAGGACTCCAACAAAGTCATTTCCAACAAGTATTCACAACAAAGGCTTCAACAGAAGTCGAAATCATACGAAAAAATTGCAAGCATTTTAACAGAAGTCAATCTATAAGTATGCTCAGCAAATATTCAATCTAAAGTTCAACAACATGCTAATACAGACAAGGTCTTCAGCCGAAGATGAATCCATAAAATAAATACAGCAAATCCGTTCAACAGAGTCTACACATAACTAGGGATTCCTAAATCCACAAGAAAAGAAGAACCCAATACATTGCTTCAAACCAACTGTGCTAAGATCACCTGAACAGAGTTGTTTTAATGAAAGCATTTGAAGGAAAGCAAGATTTTTAAAAGTTAGGGCCTATCATGCCTGATAGTGTCGCTTAAAAATCCAAAGAAGACCTCTGAATGTGCTCGCACCTTCTCTTCTTCTTCCATGATAAATTAAACAACAATAAATTGTTACCTTCATGCCTTATAAACTTTCCCTGACAGAGAAAGGAGCTAGAAATTCTCAAAGTTGCCATGCAACACAGAGTAGATGACTGGTTCGAAGAACCAGTGCTCAAGCAGAGAGAAAAATGGAATGCATGGAAAACCAAACAACCAAATAATTTTCCATTTGCATGCCTTCCCAAGCAATCCGCACTCGGGAACCGAAGTTCATTAATTACATTAACTCCCATCTTCCCGCCTATTCTCCATTGCCACCAACCGCCAAAGTTGGTGATTACCAAAAGAAAACAAACAAACATTCCCATATTTGGTGATACTGCCACGTCAGGTCATATAGCCGTTTGCAACCTCCGCCAAATCTGACAGCATCCCATGTCTTTCAACCTTATCCACCTCATAAATGCCATGGAAACCACCACGCATGACTCACACCCCTTCATAGGTCCCCCTCCATTCTTATCATTAGTTAAGATAGGTTAGATCATAGGGTAGATCATAAGGTAAGACATTAGTCTTACTTCCATAGTGCTAGGTGTAGTTAACCTTAGGAGCATTAAGCTTATAGTTTAGGACTAGGTTAGATTAGAAATTATTTAACCAATAGGTTATAGTTTAGGTTAAGGTTATTAATCTTAACGAATCCAGTCTAGGTCTCCCAAGTAGGACCATTCAGTATTAGAACCAAATAGGGTAAAACAAACCTGTAAAGGATTCTATCGGGAATAGCTAAATTAAGCTTACGGTATAAACATGAACATCTTACCTGGCTTAAGGTCTAAGCCTTCCCGATGTTATGGTATTTGGAACCAATTTCATTTAACACGATCAGCCTAAGTTAAACTCCGAATTTCTCATTCAACTCATTCAGACCTTGCAACTTTCGTAAGGTCAATAATTTTTGTTCATCCTGAATAAGCTAAAAAAACATTCCTTGGATCGATACAACTGATCCAAGGCTGAGTCAAAGATCTTCAAGAGAAAAGGAGATACAATCCATATCAAGTATGACTTCAAAACCCAAAGGAACATGTCCTTATATAGAAGAAATCATATATCAACACTTGAATGCTTAGGAGGAAGTAACAATAGTTAGGTGTTACACCATAGCTATAAAATACTACCATGGTAAAGAGACTCGCTTCCCTCCATATCCAAGCATGTGAGATATCCTAGATGGGAAGCATGAAGCATGCCACCTTCATTATGGGTTCATTATGAACCTTTAAAGAAAAATAAGGTTAACATCATCTTAGACAAAGAGCCTAAAGAGGCTATCATCGGAGACTATTGGTCGGAGAAGGAAGTCTCTAAGATCATTGATCTTTTATGTGAGTTTGAGGATTTATTCCTACGCGGGTATCATGAGCTTAAAGGTGTTCACCATTCCTTGGGGAAATGAGAATTAAGTTAAAGGAGGGTGTGCACCTAGTCCGGAAGAGACCATACTGAATGAATCCTAACCTATGCATGAAGGTTAAGGAGGAAATAGATAAAATGATAGCATCGGGTATTATTGAAGTTGTTGAAGAGTCGAAATGGATAAGTCCAATGGTGATTAGTATCAAGAAGGACGAAAGGATAAGGATTTATGTTGATTACAGGGACCTAAATGTAGTATGTATCATTGATCCTTTCCCAACCCCATTTACTGAAGAAATCTTAGGAGTGGCAGGGTGCGAGGTCTATTCTTTCACAAATGGATTCTCGGGCTATCACCAGGTAAGGATCACGAAGGAGGACCAAAGGAAGATGAATTTCACCACTGAGTGGGGAATTTTTACCTATACGGTCATGCCTTTTGGGTTGAAGAATGCGCCTGTTGTATTCTCGCGCATTGTGGTACAAGCTTTCAGGACTTCATCCATAAATTCCTTCAAGTCTACTTGTATGATTGGAAAGTATATGGGTTAGTAAAGGACCATTGTGAAAAATTAAGGCTGATGTTTGAAAGGTGTCCGCAGTTAAGGATATCCCTCAACATTAAGAAATGTGTCTTTGCTACCCCATTTAGAACATTATTGGGGTACATCATATATAAGGAGGGCCTACTAATAGACCCCGCAAAATTTGTAGTAATTATGGGATTGAAGGAACCTACTAGTCAAAGCATGGTCCGTGGATTTCTTGGGCATACGGGGTACTACAGGAACTTCATTAAGGGATATGCTAAGATCACCATGCCCTTAGAAGAGTTACTTAGACATAAGAGTGCCTTTCATTGGGGAGAGGCACAGCAGAAGGCATTTGACACTTTAAAGGATTGGCTTATCACCACGCCCATCCTATGTTTCCCTTCTTGGGATAATCCTTTCCATGTTCATGTGGATGCCTCAGGGACTGCCATTGGAGAAGTAATTACATAGCCTAGTGAGGGGATTTTTTATCATCATTTGTGTTTTGTAAGCAAGAAATTGACACCAACAAAGTAGAATTATAATACAACTGAGCGTGAGGCATTGTCGATGATCTATGCGCTTCATAAATTCTAGTAGTATTTGTTGGTAACCCCTTTTATATTTTACTGACCATATGGCATTGAAATACTTGGTGAACAAGCCCATTCTATAAGGGAACATATGTCAGTGGGTACTATTGTTCCAATAATTTGAGTTTGCGGTGGTTGTCAAACCAGGAAAAAGTAATTCCGGACCTGATCATTTATCTAGGATTGATTCAGGGGAGGACACACAGAGCATTGAAGACACCATGCAGATGCACAACTTTTTAGGTTGCAGTGCACACCCTCATATTTGGAGGACATTGCAGTATTTCTCAAAATAGGTGTGGCACCAGTCAAAATGAAGGCCTTGGAGAAGAATAAGTTGGCCATACGTGTTGCACCCTACATGTTAATTAGTGGAGATCTATACAAAATGGGTCATGATAAGGTTCTACGTTGTTGTGTGCTAGAACATGAGCACACTACAATTATGGAAGAGGCACATGGTGGGATTGCAGGAGGACACTATACGGGAAATGTAACCATGTGGAAGATTCTACTCATAGGGCTTTGGTGGGAGACCATTTATCAATATTTCATTGAGTTTTGCAAGGCCTGTGACCATTGTCAGTGCCTTGGAAAACCTAGAAAAAGGGATGAAATGCCCTTGCGACCAATAGCTAGTGTAGAACCATTTGAGAAGTGGGCTATAAAATTTTTCAGACCAATCTCGCTAGCGGCGTGAAGGACTAGTTCACAGTATATCCTCACTTGTACTGATTATTTGACAAGGTGGGAAGATGCAGCACCTACAAAGGATTGTACAGTGGCTACCACTGCTAGATTTTTATGGGAAAACATAATCAACATGTATGGATTCCCATTGAGTTTGACAAGTGATAGAGGTATGCACTTCCTCCATGAGATGGTCAGGATTCTATTCTCAAAATTCATGGTGGCCCATCACAAAAATACTCCCTATCACCCTCATGAAAATGGAACTACTGAGGCATTTAATAAAATACTTAGCCACACATTGACTAATATCCTGTGATGTCGGTAGACAAGATTAAGATGACAAAGTATCAGCCATTCTTTTGGTGTATAGGACAACCTACAAGAGGTTGAATAAGGCCACACCATTTCAATTAGTGTTTGGCGTGGAAGCTTTCCTACTAGTTGAATGCATGTTACCTTCTCTATGTATAGCACACGCAGAGAATTGGCCGATGAACAAGCACTGAAAGAAAGAATTGACAAGTTAATGCAATTGGATGAAAGACTGAAGAAGTGCCTTTGGTGCTAGTTACGCACGTGCAAGAGTCTCCTGTCAAGATGGATTGGTTGCATGCTAGAAGGTTGGAGAATTTTCTCACGTAAGGTTGGGTGTGTGAGTTAAAGCACTAAAGTCGGACTTTGGTGAAAAAGTTGCATTAAGTGTTAAAGTATGGTGGTAGGTAAGGTAACATTTAATGTTAAAAAGTAGGAAAAACTATAAATAGAAGGTTGGGCACTTCATTATTTACTTTGTGAATATGAAGAAGGAAGAGATTTTGTGAACTAGGGTTTCCAGAGTTGATCCGTGCAAAGAAAAATTGGAATATTTTAACTATGAGTGACTAGTGTGGATCTATAAACTAGGGGAAGTAATTCATAGGCATGGGGGGAGTTATGGAGAAGCATCGTCTTGTGAAAAGATATTCTAGTTGGGGTTTGGCAGCTAGGGCATGGGTTGGAAAAGAGTATTCTTCGCAGGTTCGAGATTTGAACTTGGAAAAGATAAAAGAGCAGAGCTAGGAAGAGACATTGAAGTGTAGAGAAAACCTACACAATGGCACCCAAGAAACCGAAGCAGCACCTAAGAAGGGAAAGGGCAAGGGAAAACAATAAGAGACTACCACAAGTACCAATGAGGAATGGTATGCAGAAATGTAGTACCCAGATGGGGTTTCACTTGGGATGGAATGGGAATCCCACTTGAGAAAAATGACAGTAAGTGACTACAATCATCACATGAATGTGATTGAAAAGGAAATGGAGTTGGAGTTAGTGCGTTCGACTAACCAGAGAACACCTGAGGGGTTACCAATTTATAGTAATGAAGTCAAGGTGAAGTTGGAGAAGGTGGGTTTATTACAACTCTATGAGTTACCCTACTTTGGAAAGCCAGAGTGCCTCTATCAGTGGCTAATGTCACACATACATGAAGACCACTTTCACTTTCAGGGCACAAGATGTGCATAACCCCTCAGCTAATTTCAAAATTCACAGGCCTTATCTGTGAAGGAGAAGATATAAAGGACAACCTATGTGACAAGGAAGTAATTAAGGAAATAGTGGCCACGTATGCGTACAAGAAGGGGTCAAGGTACTTTGATATCATGGATATCCAAGACCCAGTGATGAGAATGGCCGCACACCTAGTAACAAAACTCAATGCACAAGAAAGATGGATGCAGGTAAACAAGTCTTAGTTGAATGTTTGTAGAATAATATCAGAGGGCACCATCTATAATCTATCCACATACATTGCAGATGAAATTATCACCAGTGCACGGAAGGAGACAAGATTCTCTTTGGTAATGTCCTCTTAACCATTGTGTTCTCAGAAATTAGGGTACCAGATGTAGCAGAAAAGTTCATTTGGGAGTACTCAAAGGAATATCCCTTACTGTAAAAATATTTGAGAAATACACTTGTGATAGCATGATGCCCGTTCACAAGGCGCATCTTGAAAAGTGGTATATGTGCTTAAGGAATGCATTCGGGGTAGAATGGAGAATACCGGAATAACTACCAGCGCTTACAGTAGGAGAAGCTAAGTTCATTGTATACCAACACTTTTGTATTAGTAGGTTCAAGTTGACTGATGAAAACATGATCCCATGGTGCAAGCTCCCATTCACCTTCATAAATCAATACTTCTAGGTGGGAGATAATGATTCAAGGAGTCCAAAAAGTTAAAGCTTGACCTTGGAAGTTTGGACCGGGACCACAGGGAGATGCACAGGATGTTGGTCTACCCCAACAAGCATGTGTACATGGAAAATTACATGTCGCATGAAGTCCAAATGGTAAACTCGACTATAAGGCCCAAGTTTGAGAAGGGCACTTATCTTGAAAACGAGATAGCTATACTTGAGGACCTAACATGTAGGAAGAAGCACATACCCAGATAGAAGGAAAAATAAATGCATAAAAAGGCACCAAGTTCCCAAGATACTCAAGTGGTAGGCACCCCGGGAACAAGTGCTAGAATGAGTACTTACACGTGCAAGAAGAGGTCCCCAGTCAAAGAGGAGGTGCCAAGCATAGGAAAAGCTCATCGCAGAGGAGAAATCACCAAAGGAAGAGGAAGAGAAAGTAGAGTCTCCTATACTGGAATCCCTAGTTAGGAAGAAATAGAAGGTGATGGAGGAATCGACTCGGAGGAGATAGAGAGCTTGGAGAAATACATAGGTGAGAGGGATGACGATGAGGAAGATGATTCTGAAGAGGACCAAGAACCACTTGTTTTCAGCGTGCACGGTTCAGAAGAAGAGGGTGAAGAAGAAGAACATGAGTTCCTTTTCGTGTGGCGCAAGGGTAGCCAAGAGGAGGAAAGCACCCAGGACATGGAAAGAAGTGAAGAAGTTGGTACGTAGGATCATAAAACTCCAAGCCTCACAAAGGATTAAATAAACAAGGTTACAGAAAAAGAAGTGATGAAAATCATCGAAGCCTCGGTAGAACAAGAATTGGAGTGCAGCATTGATGTAGTGATGGAAGAAGATAAGGAAGAAAATGTAGGGAAAGATCACGGTAGCGTGGGAGGCCCCAGTCTAATGGTAATTGTTCTTAAGGGCACGCACACGGGGGAAAGTGCATGGAGATCTAGAGGTAAGGAATGAGCTACATTAATAATCCTAGCAAGGTGTTGTGTGCATGCTTCTAAAGCACCGTTCCAATAGATAAACTCATGATAATGAATTCGTTTGATGAAGAAGGTGCATACCCTAAGATGAGTAAGATGATCTCTTGGGAAATTGATTCCCACATCGATGAACTAGAGTTTGAGGAAAGCTAGGGGGCACTAATGAAAATACTAGAGTCAAAAGGACACAACCCCTTGGTAAATGCTCAGCAGCTTTCAGATGAGCAGTTATGTAATGCACTCAACAAGGTCTCAGTTGAGATTGAGGTTAGGCTCTTTAGACAGAATGACAGGATAAGATTTCTAGAAGCAGAACTAGAAAAGAAGGAGGAAGAACTAGAAAAGAAGGCCAAGGATTTAAAGCAGGAGGAGTTAATTAGCACTCAGCTGAAGCATGAACTCAGAGAAGAAAAGGAAAGGGTATGCAAAGTACATAAGAAAGTAGAATCCATCACTGATGCCATTGTTTTGAAGCATCCAGACCTAGCACTACCCACGCAAAAGTATGGATCTTCCCTTGAGTTCCTTGAAGACTTGACGTGCATCCTCACCATGGAAAGACAACCTCTAGCCTTAGAATCCATGTAGAAGAAGTAGTGGTGTGCCTGGAGAAGGAGGATAAATTGAAGGTAGTAGCAATCATGGCTGAATACAACAAATTCCTTGCTGATGTAAAGATTTCTGCCCATACCGCTAAGGCCGCATATGAAAACTACACAAACAGAGATAAAGTGGTGAGTATTCTGGTCGCCAACTATGAAGTAGAGCTTAAAGAGTTCCAAGAAAAGAAAAAATGTGAGAGAAGAGTGGGATAGAATCTTGGCCGAGGTTGAAAAGAAGTCAGAAGCTATTGAGGCCTTAAGGGGTACAATCAAGAACTCGGCTAAAGGAGCTATACCTTAGATTACTAGAAGGATGGGCACACTTTAAGACATGGGAAAGGAGTTGGAGAAAATTGTTGACATTATGAATGCTCTAGGAGATGGACTGATTTTGGGAGGTAAGCGCCTAGTCAAAGACCTTTTCAGAGAGTGTAAAATGAAGTCGATGCTGGAAAAATTTGGAGGCCAACTTGTAAAATATTTTCCTAGCTTGTTGCGATAATGCCATCACTTCCCCATTCTTTCTTGTTTTCCGAATTCTTCATCCCCTTATTCTTTTCCTAGGATGTTAATTTTATTGTGATTCTTTATTCTTTGGAGAAGTGTTTCGCGGGCGGATAACTTGGTGTAGTGTGGGGTGATGTTGGGCCCCCAAAATATTGACTAAGTACACAGGGGCGCATGGGCGCGCAAGGCCTAGGTTGAAGGATGAGCGTGCAAGGAGAAGGTGTACAAGGCAGGGTTCTAAGAGGGTTTTAGAAGGGTCGTGTTACGTGCCAGAAGACAAGGTCTCGCGACATAGCCATATTTGGCATATCAGGAAAGACACGAGAAAACTATGACCCAACAACACATGCGATGTGGATAAGATGCCATCCTAGTGACAAGTTGGCCTAGGAAGGAATATTCCCTATGATGGAAGCTTCTAGAATACCATCATGACAAAAAGTGGAGAGCTTAGGCCTGATGGAGCATGCTCCCATGGAGGACCACATCTGGACACTTGGCAACGGATTTGAGGCTATAGAAGGATTAGTTGACACTTCAGGATTCCTATATATATGAGTTCCGTAGAAGAAAAGTTTGGTGGTGGTGGAGGTGGAATCAGCTATAAAGAGAGAGGAAGAAGGAGTGGAGTCCTGTAGAAATGCTACAAGGAACTCTATTTCGGTTGGGTAGATTAAATATAGGAGAAGGATGTATCAAGGGCTTGGGTTATAAAATTTATTTTTGAGAGCTAAATGATATTGATCCAGTTATGATGCATGACTTCGGTCTACCATAATGTGGTTTTTTGTAGTAATTCTAATGAATGTAATGAGGTTACTAAGTCAATTGAATATGATCCTTCTTGGTTCAAATTCATACATGATTCTTCATAGTTCCTTTTCATGTCTTTTTATAAGATGAATATGAATTCATGTGTGTTTTCCTTTATGTTCTATTTCATTTCTTTAAGTACATTAAATTATCTTTTATCCTGTAATGACTACAATTATCTAGAGTACATTTTCGAGCTCTATGATGTTTGCATGTTTCATTCCCACTCACTTCCCTTAAATTTTGGATCATAGATGATGATTTCAGACTCAAATCACATAAAAGAGAGACTCAAAGTGCCCATGTGTGCCGTGGGTGGCGCCACCACCCGCCGGGTGATAGTTTGACGTGCATGAGATTCCCTTGTCCTTTTGTGGGTGTAAAAATGACTACATCCACTTCCTCATCATCTATCATGTCTATCACTTTTCCCTTTTATTTTTCCTTCCAAGCATGGACCATCTCTTCTTTATCCATTTCTTCAAGGTCAAGGCATACTTTATGATCAATTTCTCCAAACAGTTCCAACATAAATTATTCAACCTTCGCACTGTCTCCAAACGTAAGGTGCTTCATAATCTATATTGTTTCATGGACTAGAGTTTTAGTGGAAAAATAATCAAAAGTATGAATCATACCTGAGGTCATCTCCTGTTAATTAATTATTTCTCTTGTTAACTCAACATGGACATACCATGTGTGCACATAGTCATGTAAGGTGGAATAGAACTTATGCACCCATAGTGATGGTGGTAAGTCCTCCCCCCTCCGTCCAAAGTCTCTCACAATTCTAGACGTGATGCGAGGTAAGTGACTTCCCATGAAATTCACATATTTGAGAAGGTAAATTGCTCCTAGTAAACCTGGTGGAGAAAACAATTCTCACTTCTTGCCACTCCAAAAGGCCATCTCTATGTGTTTCCCACCAACTCGTTGCACAGTCCTATACAAACTATAGACTATCTTATTTATCCTATCTCCTTCATTCATCCATTGGGCTTCCATGGAATGCAAAAATACATCAAGGTTTCCTTCACCAGTGTACCTAGCTACCTTGTTGTACCCCAAGTTCCTAACCATGCATGGCCTAATCATGTGATTCATTGTGTTCTTGATTTCTTGCCCAACCACATCATACATTCCATGTGCTTAGTTGTCACAAGCTATACTTATGGTTTCACTAACTAACTGAGCATCATCCCACTTGTGGTGTTTAGTTACCTCGAGTCTCTAATTGTGCATGCATATATCTTGTTTAAGTCTTCTTCGCTTAAGGTCTCAACATACAGAGGAACCTTTACATCATTTAGAGATATAATGGCATGCTCTTCCTTATTCTCAAAGCTAATGTACCCCTTTTTGAAACAAAAATATGCATTATTGGCATAACACTAGGGTCACCCAAGTAGTTTTGGGAAGTTATCTTCTTGAAAAAGCTCTAATACTTCAAAGTCCCCAATAAACTTGGCTCCTTGAGTTGTAATAGTCACATCCTTGAGTTCTCCAAGAGGCATGTTCCTAGTTCTATTTTCCATGTACATTACATTCAAAGAAGGCTGCAATGGTTGTCTTCCCATCTGATTCCATGCATCCAACATGAGTACATTAACCTTTGCACATGTATCTATTAGACTATTACTCAAAATCCATCCATCGATGATTGCATTAAGTGTAATCTCCTTTTCAAATTCAATAATATGTGGAGGTAGATTTGCATGGAGTGTTAAGCATGGAAAATTACTAAGTCCCTTATAACAAAGGTTAGTGTGTGTAAGAGGCATTACAAAAGAAAGGTGCATGAGGACGCGTGTGGAGAATAGGGTTAGTGTGGTGAATTCAGATCTAAATGCGTGTAAGAAACAAACTAAACACTTATCCAAATTTGGGATGCGAGATCTAAATATATACTTAGAGTGATGACGAAGCAAGGCTTTGAAAATAAGGTTGAAACATGAAGACTTGTGGTTCAAGAAAGGTCTATTTTGGGACAAGGAGAAGACCAAGTGACATGCATAGTTTTGAGCTAATAATAGGATGTGAACTAAGAGCTAACTATAATAGATCTATTATTACAAAACTTACATGCTTTTGTAGTTATCTTGTAGCGGCGCATGGCTATTCTTAGCATGTAGCCTATTTTGAGGATGCATAGGCGGTGAAGGGAAAGTCCCCACCCCTGTGTGTGTGTGTGTGTGTGTGTGTGTGTGTGTGTGTGTGTGTGTGTGTGATCACATTCAAAATGAAATAGTAGTCCGGGAACCCATCTCCAATTATTATCGAGATACAAAAATTAAAAATAATTCTTAAATTGCATATGAGAGATCACCTACCATCGAAAGGCACCCAATTTATCTCAACTCAATGAAGAGTTTGAGGTCGAGTTGATAGAGAATCTGGTGTCAAATTGATAGTCATCTTGGAAAGCATCTCAGTAGAGACTCTCGATTGTAAGAGCTCAATGATGGTCTTGTTAATGTAAAATATAGCTCATTGAAAATTGATGAATGAAAGGAACTCTACAAGGATCTCGGTGGAGATCGATGCAAAAAGATCTGAAGGCCAAGTCAGGGAGAGTCAAAGTTAACATGATGCCAGGTTTAATCCATTAAGACAGTGCTCGACCAACCACTTGGGAGAATTATCTTGTTTGACCGAGATGATATGAAATTATGCAGATATGGGAGGTTCAACATCATTGAATCTCGGGTTTGTAATTACGTAATGGAAGGACTTCTATCGACCCAGGAAGATAGTATAAGCACCATAGAATACCAATGTAAAATTGAGTCAAACTGACATCTTAAAAAGAGTTGTGAATTATAATGGTGTTCAAACCTTCCTCGGCCGAGTATTCGGTGCACAGGCAGCAAGCATGTTGTAGTATAGTAAGATTTCTTTTGAGCACTTCCAACAAATAGGTTGTCCAACTATGTTGTTATCTGTTCAACATCAAATGCATCCTCAAATTCAGGATTTTCCTTCAAGATATTTTTATGAAAATTGATTAAGTGATAGTGAGAGTGTTACTGGGAGACCTGATGAAATTTATTACAAAGATTCTCTATCGAGACCTTACTTGTTTTACGATGTAACTCATGGAAGTGGATCTCATAGAGGTGGAACTATTTCATATCAGAATATTCATGAAGCATAATTTGCTTTGCAATTATATGAGCATCTTCAATGAGCCACTAGGTCATCAGGCATAAAGGTTTCTATCGAAATTATCACACCTTACAAGCTGACTGAAATGTTTGCACCGAGAAAATGATGTCTCCTCACGCTGAGTGGAAAAGTGGAAATCGGTGGCCATCTGTCCAAAACGAAATATGGCCAAATGATAACGAAACCCTACACTCCAATCCCAGATGTGGAAAATAAGGTGAGCATTGCCAAGGGAAATGACGTGATGTCAAGCCATTGAAAAAATTCCAGGCATGGGAGAAGTTTGAGTCTACTGCCAAAAAATCGGGAGCACGATCATGGCAAGCCGCAGGTAATTCCCATGCATGGGAAACATTTCACTATATTTCCAAGTGGGTTTTTATGAATGGAAGGCTGTGGAGGTAATGGCCACATGGGGGGATTTTACTATATTTTGAGGTCAAAGATTTGATGATGGTAGTCCAAGTTGTTCACTCCGCGTAGGGGAGATTCAGGCAAGCACCGCCAAGTGGAAATATTGGGTTGGTAAACCATGATCAGACTTCCGTGAATGGGAGAAATCGGATCAAATTGCCAAGTGGAGATCATAAGATGGCAATCCATCATGAAAATCCCCATGTAGTTTGGAGTGTTAGTCTTTTGCAAGTCGTGGGGAGGAAGTTGATGACCAAGGGATGGCGAGTGAATCACCATATAAACCGGTGAATAAGGAATGACGCTAGGTTGGAGGAACGAGTCAAATGTGTGAGTGGAGCGAGAATTAAAGTGCATGAAGATCAAAGGATGCGAGGAAAGAAAGGCCCTCAAGTCATTTAAGGGAGTGCCTTGATGGTGAGATGACACAAGATGGGTCTTTGATCATCCTTGGTGAGATTAGAAAAAGTAAAATTTCAGGCTCATCAAAAAGAAACTCTTCTCATGTGGATACCACATAGATCATACGAAGAAAGTTCTCTTTCACATATAGATACCTTGTTAGGATTCATCGAATGCAAGCAAATAGATTGAGTAGCTTTAATGGCTGCCATACCTTTTCCTCATAATTCTAATTGCCACGATAAGATGTTTGGTGCGAAGGGTATGGACATGGCATTGAGCATTTGCACTAGCTCCCAGAAGCCTTTTGGATGCACGAAGCATGTTGACAACTATGTTAATAGAAGCCATTTTTAGCGCTTCGAATAGCAGAAGCTTCAAGAAACAAATATTCACTACCGTGTACGATGGATTGGAGTCACGCTATTCAAGGCTTCATAAAATTTCCCTGAATCAGGAGATGAAGGTTTATTACGGTGTAGAATGAAACGATTCATATTGCTCAAGCATTTTTTGTGTTGTTTCATGAAGTTTAAACGTGGAATGCATAAATGGCCTCGAGTTGACCAAGGAAAACAATAAGAATCGAGTTTGATAGCTCACCATTCAAAGGACTCAATGCAAAAGAGCTTGATTTCCAAGGCAAGGAAAGAGTTAGTGTGGGGTTCAAAATTGATTGCAACACCGAGTTAGAGGATTCGAAACTCACCGAGTTGGGATTTGTGCAGATTCTATCCACATGGACCCCCCTCCTCTTCAAGTCAAACGGGTTGACGGGGGTCGACATTATGTTAATTAAATTAATATTTTTATTTAAATATTTTAATAATAATATTTATTATTATTATTTAAATATTTTATTTAAATATTCTTTTAATTAATTGAGAAGACTAGGTCATCAGGCAATTAATGACCCATGATGGAACCTTCTCAGGTGGTTCAACTAATTGTAATAAATACATCATGGGCCTTCAATTTAGGAATGTAATTATGACCATTTCCTCTTCTTTCTCACATATTCTTCTATAAATGTAAGTTGGAAGCTCATTTCAAAGGGTTTCAATCAGTTGAACAAGTTGGAGTTAGATATCTCAGGCGAGTGTATACTTTTCAAGAGTCCTCTCTCTTCTACAAGTTGTTCTTGTGTGTTGAGAGAACTTTCAAGCCTCCTCTTCAAGATTGTAATGGAAACTATTGCCTCTTCTGAATGTATGATGCATTGTGCATGTTATTGAAGCAATAAAAGTGTGTGTTTTGTGACTAATCTCGGTCCTTTCATCCTTCTATGCTTCTTTGTGCCTTTCTCGTACTTGCAGGTACACTGTGCAAGTTTAAGTTTCTATTGCAGGTTCTTGGAGTTTTGTGCTTATCGAGTGGTGGAGTATTGCATGCGTAGTTGAGTTGTGGTGTCTATTCACCCTTCTTGAGTTCATCCTTCTTCACTGGGAAACTGGTATATTTCTCGGTCTGATAAAGTTTAACAAAGGGAACGTGTGTCTCTTAGTTTGTGGTATCTTGTACCCTCTCTAAGTTGCAGTAGGTGAAGTTGACCTGTGGTGCACACACCCTCTTCAAATTAACCCTTCTTGAGTCTAGAAACACCCTTTATTTGGTGCATCACCATCCCTAGTATAGTTTCATTTTTGTAAATCTCTTTCCCTAAAACCCCATGAAAATGTTAGCATAGGACTAGATAATCATTTTTGTTACACTAGGAGTAGTACAACACTTAGTTTAGGAAGAGGAATCGGCCTTCTCCGGAGGTTCACCTGAGCCCAAGTCCCACAGCTTGAGAGGTGATCCCATGTGTCCCAATCACACCAAACATCCTATTCACATCTTGGCCATTCGGAGGGTGCAGTGATTTGGTGACAATAGTTTTTGGCATGCCGGTGGGACGAGTTGGTACTTCTCTTCTCACTTACACAAGTCAAAGTACCTAGCGACTCTATATCTCTAGATTCCAAATCTCAGTGCGGTAACTTATGCGAAGAATTCAGACAAGAGATTATTTAAAGAAAGGAAATTATCAAGCATATCGAACTTTCCTTGTCTCCTCAAAGAGAAGAAGAAGAGGCATTTCCACATCCCCAGTTGCAGATTTACCTAGTAGGGGTCATTCGACTCCTCCTTACGGAAGGTTTCCTCCACCCAGGAACAATCAACCTTTCATTGCTATGGTGAGGAACCAAGTTTTCCCCCTTTCAATGCAAGCAGTCCTCTTATGTTGGCTCAACGTGACCCGATACCTATTGCGGCACTCAAAATTTTACCCTTCTACATGGGGAAACTCACGTTACTCTAGTGGAGCATATCTTTGATGTAGCCAGCATCTGCGTAGTACATAATATCACCAAAGACAACGTTGCAGTTAGACTTCTTGCTACCTCTTTCAAGGGAAAAGCACTTCAATGGTTTCGTGGGTTAGGTGTTGGCACTATAACCACTTGGGATGAGTTGGGAGAAAAGCTATGTAAAAATTTGAAGACAAAAGTGATCACCTATCACTTTTGGAACAACTCACTACCATAAAGAGAGCTTCCCAAGAATACATGAGTGATTTCAACTTCCGATTCCATAGGACTTGGAATAGGATTCGGTGCTCGTAAAGCCTTTACGCACATAATGCATTCTTGTACTATTTGTGAGCCTTGAATAGTGATGTAGCAGTTATGATCCAGTCCATGGGAGGGACTACACTTCTTGATGCTTACGAAGTTTGCCATAAGTGCAGAGAATTCTTTGATTCAGGCTGGAAAGATAGCTCCATGACCACCAATGCCCTTTTCTCCAGATCTTACGAATCATCAGCCTATCATTGCTCCTATTCAGTAGACTCCAAGCAACCATCTCAATCTTCCCCTACCTCTTCAAATGACCTATTTGAAGTCAAGTCACTACTGCAAAATTTTGGAAATGAGCTCGTTGCACTCAAAAGGCAACAGTTTCAATACAATCATCGTATCAGCCACAAAATCAGCAGTATCAAGCTAACCGTTCTCCTTTTCAAGGGAACAATCAGCCTCAAAATCAAACTACAAGTCAAGTTACAAATGTTAGGCCCTTGAACTTTCGGAACCCTCTTGCAGCTAGCTCATCTAAAGCTATAGTACCTATTCAAAATAATCTAGTTCAAGACTACGAATGGTGTTATCCTTGCTCTCAACCTCACAATCAAAATCTTTGTCCCAATGGGGTTCTTAGCCAGGCCCTTATGGTTCAAAGTGTATCTACCCCTTCAGAGTTAACAAACAATTCATCTACAAGAAGTAGCGAGATCAGCCACGAGGCACTGAAGAATCACTTTGCTAAGTAGCAAGTAGAAGATTTTTGGGTTGAATATAGATTCTTCATCAGTGGCAGCAAACACTCATTCCAAAAAGAGAGCAATGGAGCCTCAACCTCTCAAAGCTGATCTAGCGTCCACTTCTCAACCTAGGTTACAAATGGCAGTTGATAAAAATGTGGGAAAGAAATCACCAGAAACACCGGCTAGCCATGCCACAGGGAAAGATGGTTCTCCAGGCATCACGGTACCCAACAAACATTTTCCAAAGGAGGACCCCAATGCCCAAAAAAGTGTCATCAAAGTTGGAGTGATTCCCTTCAGCATAGTAGAACAAATGAAGAAAACCAATCTGAGCGTTACCATGTGGGACGCGCTCTCGATCCCTTCTCAAAGAAACCTGTTGTGAGAAGCTCTGAACAATTTTGCTATGACCAGCGGATCACCAAGCCATGGAGTGAAAACTGCTACAAGTTTGTGTCAACCGGAAGGGAAAATCATTCCTACGGAAAACAAACCACCACCATTCTACATTTCCCTGATCATTGGTGACCATCTGGTACATAATTGCATGATCGATTTTGGTGCCAGTAGCTCTGTCATGCCTAAACAAATCATAGATGTACTAGGCATACAATATGTGCCAGTTGTAAGAGGGGTTGTTAGCTGGATGGCACAGTTGTTAAGACTATTGGGGTTATCAAAGGACTTCAACTTAGCATTCATGCATGCCCAAGTTTTTCATTCACCCAAGACATATCGGTCATTGATCTCCCTCCCCTCTTTGCCATCTACCTATCATGGGATTTCACTGCCAAGATGGGCGGTTACCTATCGGCCGATTGGTCGCATATGATTCTCAGGACTCGATACGGAACCAAAGTAACTATAAGGGTAGAACCAATCTACCATAATCATGTAGAACCCTACATTGCTAGTCCCATAAATGGAAATTACACCATCGGTGATCCAGAAGAGGAAGATGTCGATCATGAACCAACCACCCTTGTTGAAGAAGTCCCTGATACTTTGTTGGATGAAGTAAGTAGAGATCATCAGTATGATCCCTATGCTGATGTATTGGCAGAAGAAGAAGTTGGTTTGTTGGTCTTGGAAGAAACAGGATTAGGTACTTACTGTATCCATGAAGAAGATATGATCATACCACTGACTTGTCAAAACACCAAGTGATTCTAAAGGACTGTGGCAATTGTTCTTGATGGCTCAAGAAGTAAGAATGGATCAGTCTTTGGTGTTATGTTAATTTCTCAGAGAGGAGATAAGTACTTCTCATCTTTCGAGTTGCGGTTCGGATTGCACTAACAATGTTCTTGAATACTGAGGCTCTTGTGCGAGGAATTCAGTAGCCCAAAGGAAGGGAATCAAGGCCACGACTATTTTTGGAGATAGTGAGTTAGTTGTTCATCAAGTTTTTTGCATGTAGTGCATCAAAAATGATCTTTTAAGATCATAAAGAACCGAGTCGTGGACTGATTGAAGATTTGAAGCTTTTGGAATCCATGCAGTTCCTAGAGATCAAAATCAAGATGTGAGATAGGCTTGCTACAATTGGTTCACAATACAACATACCAGTTGATATCATGAAAGAAGGGCAGTAATTTTTTAAAATGGTGGTTTGACCAGTAGTCCTGATAATGTGAGTAGTTGGCAAGTGTTCGATAGTGACAAACAAATTGTCCTCTTCCTACAAGAAGAGGCGGAGTTTTCTACAAAAAAATCAAGATAAGTTGCAAGAGTCATATGGTGAGAAAATTATCCAATTGAAAAGCAACAAGTTACCAAAAGGTTTAGTCACTTTGGAATCCATTTTCAATTCAGATGACCAAGCCAAAAGACAAAGCCCTAACATGGTGGTCAAAGAAGAATATTTTGAGGAAGTTGAAGTATCAAATGAAAAATTTCTTAAGATCGGAAAAGTGTGTACTTCTGAAGAGAAAGAAGCTTTCATCAAACTTTTTCAAGAGTATCATGACATCTTTGCATGGAGCTATAAAGATCTGCGTGGTTTTGATCCAGGTCTAGCACAACATACCATCGAACTGGATCCTAATGCTAAGCTAGTTCATCAGAAACAGAGACCAATTAATCCCAAAATTGAGCCACTAATGAGAAAGGAGCTAACCAAGCTCATTGAGGCTGTATAATTTTTCCCATCAAGCATTCCTCATGGGTAGCCAATTTGGTGCCCGTGAGGAAGAAGACAGAGAGATCGGTTATGCGTAGATTTCGAGGATTTGAATCATGCGTCATTAAAAGACCATTATCCTCTTCCATCGATGGAGAGATCCTTCAAGCGGTGGCGAGGAGCTCAAATATTTTCTTTGCTCGATGGATATTTGAGTTACAATCAAATCCTAGTCAAGAAATCGACCAATTCAAAACGGCTTTCACTACGAGTGGGGCACGTATGCCTCTGATAAAATGCCATTCGGATTGTCAATGTTGGGGCTACTTTCCAAAGAGCCATGGACATGGCATTTAAGGGACTAATCAATGATATTATTTTGGTTTACCTTGATGATATAACTATATACTCTAAGCATGCAGAAGATCACATCACGCATCTAAGGAAAGTTTTCTGAAGGTGTAGGGAATTTGGGGTTTCACTTAACCCCAAGAAATGTATTTTCAGTAGTGCACGAGGAAAATTATTGGGGCATGTTGTTTCAGTGGAAGGATTATCAATCGATCCAGCCAGGATTCATTCGATTATGTCCTTATCTCTCCCAAGTCACAAGAAGGGCCTCCAGAGTTTTTGGGAACCATAAATTTCGTGTGGAGATTCATCCCTCAATTCGCGACATTGGCTAAACCACGTGACCATCTTTGAAGAAAAACATGCCATTCTCATGGACAAAGGAAGGATGAGAAAGCTTCGAAGCCATCAAAACAGCCATTTCTCAAGCTCCCATGCTGGTGAACCCCAGGTTTGACAAATATTTTATCCTTTATGCTTTTGCAGGTCAAGAGAGCATTTCAGGGATCCTCACCCAACAAAACAACAACTTGATGGAGCAACCAATTGCTTTCTTCAGTCAATCCCTCAAAGACTACGAGTTCAAATACTCATTCATTGAAAAGAAAGTCTTTGTGGTTATTCGAGCTTTGAAGAAATTCAAGCACATGTTGTCCAACAACAAGATTCATCTGATGGTGTCTCATCCGGTGTGTCGAGTTTTTCTTTGAACAAAGAAATGAATGAAAAGTGTGCTGGATGGATCACGAAGGTAATGGAGTATGACGTGCACATCAAAGTCACTAAACTTGTCAGAGGTAAGGGTTTATGTCAACAACTTGCTGCAGACATGGAATCAAAAGGTAATGAGGACGTGACACTCCTAAATACTGATGAGAATGTTGATCAAGTTGATTGGTTATCCAAAATGAAGAGTTTCCTCTTCTCGGGAGCATATCCGGACAAACATGGATAAAAACCAAAGATGAACTTTCCATCTTCAATCTATCCCATATGTTTTGGTAGATAGCGTTCTCTTTCGAAAAGATTTGAATGGCGTTCTCCTTTGGTGCATAGGACCAGAACAAGTAAGTAAGATACTAGAAGAATTTCATAATGGCCTATCTGGAGGACATTATTCCACATGAACAATGCTACCAAGATCATGCAAGCTGGCTACTATTGGCCAGATTTATTCAAGGATGCCCATCTCTGGGTAAGGAAATGTAAGGAATGTGCCTTTTTCAGGAAAGAAAAATTTGGCAGCTCTTCCATTGCATCCAATTCAAGTGGATCAACCCTTTGTTCAATGGGGGTTGGACTTCATGGAATGATTAATCCTCCATCCAGTGATGGACATAAGTGGGTCCTTACTGCAACAGACTATTTTACTTGATGGATAGAGGTGGTAGCATTAAAAGAGAGCAATGAAAAGGTAGTTCTAGATTTTTTGGAGGGTATAATGACGAGGTTCGGTGTTCCGTTTATAGTCATTTTAGACAACGTGTTAGCTTTTCTTGGTATGAAATTGAGTGAATGGGCTATTAAAAATGGGGTATACCTCAAAAATTCATCCAATTACTATCCATAAGGAAGCGGATTGGTGAGTCTAGCAACAAAAACCTCATAAGGATTATTAAGTGCCAATGGAGACTAACAAGAGGACTTGGCATACACTGACTTAGGACCACCTTATGGGAAGATCTGATCACACCTAAAAGGGCCATTAGAAATTCTCCTTTCATTCTTGTATATGGAAGAGAGGAAAAACTCCCACTCTCATTGGAGTTACCTTCTTTGGAGTTAGCTCATCAACTTGAAGTTATAGAGAGTGATCCTCTGACAGTAAGGTTTTTTGAACTCATGGAGTTAGAGGAAGTATGAGACAAGGCTATGAAAACTTTGGAGCAGCATCAGGCTCAAGTTAAGAAATATTTTGACAAGAAGACATCTGATAGATGTTTTCAAGAGGGAGATTTAGTTCTCAAATGGGATGAAGACAGGGCCAAACCAGGCAGGCATGCCAAGTTTGACGCTCTTTGGAGTGGGCCATACATCATCACAAGTTGTAAAGAGGAAAATTCATTCGTCTATCTAGGCTCAATGGAGAAGAACTACCCATTCATGTGAATGGGATACATCTCAAAGCTTGTTTTTGAGAAGCGTTCCACCCCTGTATCAGTTAAATTAGGTGTTTTCCTCCAAGTGCTTATGCACATTGTTGTGTGTTGTTGTTTTGCTTTCCTTGTTGTTGTGTTTTGTGTTTTTTGCACATTGTTTCATCATTGGAAGGTGTCAAGGAGAAGAAAGGTTCAAGGTTTCCATAAGAGTTCAAAATCTGCTTCATTCAAATTTTTGCAGTGTTCCATGGATGTCAAGCATTCAATAGATTCAGTATACTTCATGCTTAGCATTCTAGGGAGGTCAGGATATCGGCAATGCTCAAGGAGATTCTAGGATGTGTCAAAGAAAATCATACTACTTTCAGGATTCCAACATAGACTCCATGCCCAATGGATGACTTAAGGCTCTTTGGAATCATGCTTAGCAGAAATCATCCAGAGAGGTCACAAAAATGTTATCAATTTTGCACACATGGAAAGATTGGACAAGGGGGTCCTATCACGTTCAAAATGAAATAGTAGTCCCAGGAACCCATCTCCAGTTATTATCGAGATACAAAAATTAAAAATAATTCTTAAATTGCATATGAGAGATCACCTAGCATCGAAAGGCACCTAGTTTATCTCAACTCAGTGAAGAGTTCGGGGTCGAGTTGATAGAGAATCCGGTGTCAAATTGATAGTCATCTTAGAAATCATCTCGGTAGAGACTCTCAGTTGTAAGAGCTCGACGATGGTCTTGTTAATGCAAAATATAGCTCGTTGAAAATTGATGAATGAAAGGAACTCTACAAGGATCTCGGTAGAGATCGATGCAAAAAGATCTGAAGGCCAAGTCAGGGAGAGTCAAAGTTAACATGATGCCAGGTTTAATCCATTAAGACAGTGCTCGACCAACCACTTGGGAGAATTATCTTGTTTGACAGAGATGATATGAAATTATGCAGATATGGGAGGTTCAACATCATTGAATCTCGGGTTTGTAATTACGTAATGGAAGGACTTCTATCGACCCAGGAAGATAGTATAAGCACCATAGAATACCAATGTAAAATTGAGTCAAACCGACATCTTAAAAAGAGCTGTGAATTATAATGGTGTTCAGACCTTCCTCGGCTGAGTATTCGAGTGCACAGGCAATAGGCATGTTGTAGTATAGTAAGAGTTCTTTTGAGCACTTCCAACAAGTAGGTTGTCCAACTATGTTGTTATCTGTTCAACATCGAATGCATCCTCAAATTCGGGATTTTCCTTCAAGATATTTTTATGAAAATCGATTAAGTGACAGTGAGAGTGTTACTGGGAGACCTGATGAAATTTATTACAAAGATTCTCTATCGAGACCTTACTTGTTTTACGATGTAACTCATGGAAGTGGATCTCATAGAGGTGGAACTGTTTCATATCAGAATATTCATGAAGCATAATTTTCTTTGCAATTATATGAGCATCTTCAACAAGCCACTAGGTCATCAGGCATAAAGGTTTCTGTCAGAAATTATCACACCTTACAAGCTACAGCTGAAATGTTTGCACCGAGAAAATGATGTCTCCTCACGCTGAGTGGAAAAGTGGAAATCGGTGGCCATCTATCCAAAATGAAATATGGCCAAATGATAACGAAACCCCGCACTCCAATCCCGGACGTGGAAAATAAGGCAAGCATTGCCAAGGGAAATGACGTGATGTCAAGCCATTGAAAAATTTCAGGCGTGGGAGAAGTTTGAGTCTACTGCCAAAAATCGGAGCACGATCATGGCAAGCCGCTAGGTAATTCCGTGCATGGGAAACATTTCACTATATTTCCAAGTGGGTTTTATGAAGGCGAGGTCGGGGCCCATGGATTAATCCCGTTGCATGGGGGAAACATTTTACTATATTTCCAAGGTCGGAATTTGATGATGGCAGTCCAAGTTGTTCACTCGCGTAGGGGAGATTCAGGAAAGCACCGCCAAGTGGAAATATTGGGTTGGTAAACCATGATCAGACTTCTGTGAATGGGAGAAATCGGATCAAATTTCCAAGTGAATAAAATATGATGGCTATCCATCATGAAAATCCCACGCATGGATGGTTTGGAGTGGTCTAGTCTTTTGTGTGAGTGAAACCGTAGGAGGAAGTTGATGACCGAGGGATGGTGAGTGAAATATAAATGGTGAATAAGGAATGATGCAATGGGCCGAGGTTGGAGGAGCGAGTAATTGTGCGAGTGGAGCGGCGAGTGCATGAAGATCAAAGGATGTGAGGAAAGAAAGGCCAATCAATTGTTTCATAAGGGAGGATCTGGTGAGATTTGAATCCTTGGTGAGATTGGAAAAAATTTCACATCTCACAAGAAAGAAATGGCTTTGTGGATTGGGATACCATAGATCACAGCTTATAGAAGACACGGGTTTCCTCACGAGGCGTTCCGCGCCTTGTTTCACCGATTGCAACAGAAATAGATGTTGAGACTTTGAGTCAGCTTCATATTTTCTAGCATACTTCTCATTGTGCCATGATAATAGAACTTGATGTGGGCAGGTATGGACATACATTGAGTAGGCATGTCAAAGCTCCCACTTTTTCGATGCACAGCATGTTGCGGTATAGTAGAAGCTATTTTTAGCGTATTCAAATGAAATGGCGCTGTAGGAAACAAATATTCACTTTGCCATGTATGATGGATTAGAGTCACACCTATTCAAGGCTTCATAAAATTTCCCTGAATCAGGAGATGAAGGTTTATTACGGTGCAGAATGAAACGATTCATATTGCTCAACATTTTTTGTGTTGTTTCATGAAGTTTAAACGTGGAATGCATAAATGGCCTCGAGTTGACCAAGGAAAACAATAAGAATCGAGTTTGATAGCTCACCATTCAAAGGACTCAATGCAAAAGAGCTCGATTTCCAAGGCAAGGAAAGAGTTAGTGTGGGGTTCAAAATCGATTGCAACACCGAGTTAGAGGATTCGAAACTCACCGAGTTGGGATTTGTGCAGACTCTATCCACATGGACCCCCCTCCTCTTCAAGTCAAACGGGTCAACGGGGGGGTCCGACATTATGTTAATTAAATTAATATTTTTATTTAAATATTTTAATAATAATATTTATTATTATTATTTAAATATTCTTTTAATTAATTGAGAAGACTAGGTCATCAGGAAATTAATGACCCATGATGGAACCTTCTCAGGTGGTTCAACTAACTGTAATAAATACATCATGGGCCTTGATTTAGGAATGTAATTATGACCATTTCCTCTTCTTTCTCACATTCTTCTATAAATGTAAGTTGGAAGCTCATTTCAAAGGGTTCCAACAATTCAGACAAGTTAGATAGTTAGATATCTCAGGCGAGTGTATACTTTTCAAGAGTCCTCTCTCTTCTGCAAGTTGTTCTTGTGTGTTGAGAGAACTTTCAAGCCTCCTCTTCAAGACTGTAATGGCAACTATTGCCTCTTCTAAATGTATGATGCATTGTGCATGTTATTGAAGCAATAAAAGTGTGTGTTTTGTGACTAATCTCGGTCCTTTCATCCTTCTATGCTTCTTTGTGCCTTTCTCATACTTGCAGGTACACTGTGCAAGTTTAAGTTTCTATTACAGGTTCTTGGAGTTATGTGCTTATCAAGTGGTGGAGTATTGCATGTAGTTGAGTTGTGGTGTCTGTTCACCCTTCTTGAGTTCATCCTTCTTCACTGGGAAACTAGTATATTTCTCGGTCTGATAAAGTTTAACAAAGGGAACGCGTGTCTCTTAGTTTGTGGTATCATGTACCCTCTCTAAGTTGCAGTAGGTGAAGTTGACCTGTGGTGCACACACCCTCTTCAAATTAACCCTTCCTAAGTTTGGAAACACCCTTTATTTGGTGCATCACCATCCCTAGTATAGTTTCATTTCTGTAAATCTCTTTCCCTAAAACCCCATGAAAATGTTAGCATAGGATTAGATAATCATTTTTGTTACACTAGGAGTAGTACAACACTTAGTTTAGGAAGAGGAAGTTGACCTTCTTTGGAGGTTCACCTTGAGCCCAAGTCCCACAGCTTGAGAGGTGATCCCATGTGTCCCAATCACACCGAACGTCCTATTCACATCCTACGCGCTTCGGGTGAACGCTCGGGTTTTTCTGGCTGATGTGCTAGCATTCCTTGGGTTGTTGTGGGTAAAAATAAGACTACATTTTGGTTCCATTGTTGGGAAATATTTTTAGTTGTTTTCCATGATGTTGAATGATGAATACGTATCGGTTGACTTTGGCCAGCATTGAAGAGTGGTTACACAATTTAGAGGATGAGTATGCTCATAGATTTGAAACTGAAATTGATATTAATACACTGTGTGGGTTGAGCAGAACCTCTATCATGAGATGTATGAGATGTTATTATGTTATTTCCCATACAATTGTATGAGTTTTGGTATCTTACACGTCAAAGAGAAAATGGAGGTTTCAAACATTTGTTTGGATGTAGTAAGAATTATGGGCTTTACGTGATGCTAATCTGACTTGGATGCATGTTTTAGATCATTGGTGGAGTGGATTTTTGAATAGATATATTTTGGAGTACATAGTTTTTACTTATTCATGTCCAGAGGTTACTAAGTTCCAATTCTTGTGTAAACCGAGAGGATCGTATTTACATGTTATCCCTTTAGCGATTAAGATCTTGATTATGACCTTGGATTTGGAACACCGTCCTATGGCTAGCTAAACCCCACCATGAGTAGGAGTAGTAGTAGGTGTGGTGAACTAGGGTATACCTAGTGGTAGAAAGGAAGAAAGAATAAAGGCAGCTTAAGTTTAATGAGGAACGTGAAAGGTATTTGGAGAATCAACGTGAAGTTACGAAATGAATGACATTGTGGAGAGAGATGGCTCATGAAGGATTTGGAGCTCACATAGAGGATGTGGGATTGGATAATCTGGTGTATTCATTTCTTACACCTACCAAAGGACAATGGAATCCCATGCACACAGAATATCACCCGGTGGGCGCTAGGCTCTCACATGAGGAATGCGCGGGCGTCGAGTCTCTCTTTTATGTGAGTTGAGTGGGAAATCATCATCTATGATCCAAACTTTAAAGGAAGTGAGTGGGAATGAAACATGTGAACATCATAGAGCTCAAAATGGCTCTAGATCATTACATTCATTACAGACAGAGATACTTTAACAGACTTAAAGAACTAAAATAGAACAGAAAGGAAAATGCATAGGAATTCATATTCATCTTATAAACAGACATGAAAAGGAACTATGAAGAATCATGTATGAATCTGAACCAAGAAGGATCATATTCAATTAACTTGGTAACCTCATTACATTCATTAGACTTACTACAAAACACCACATTATGGCAGACCGAAGTCATGCATCATAACTGGATCCATATCATTTAGCTCTCAAAAAGAAATTTTATAACCCCAAGCCCTTGATACATCCTTCTCCTATATTTAATCTACCCAACCCAAACAGAGTTCCTTGCGGCATTTTTGTAGGGCTCCACTCCTTCTTCCTCTCTCTCTATACCCAATTCCACCTCTACCACCACCACCACACTTTTCTTTTGTGGGCACTCATATATATAGGCATCTGAAGTGCCAACTCATCCTTCTATAGCCTCAAATCCGTCACCAAGTGTCCAGATGTGGTCCTCCATGGGAGCATGCTCCTCCAGGCCTGAGCTCTCCATTTTTTTCCATGATGGTCTTCTAGAAGCTTCCATTGTAGGGCATATTCCTTCCTAGGCCAACCTGTCGCTAGGCTAGCATCTTATCCACTTCGCATGCGCAGTCGGGTCATGCTTTTCTCGTGTCCTACCCGATACACCAAATATGGCTAAGTCCCGAGACCTTGTCTTCCAAGGTGCATAACATGACCCTTCTAAAACCCTCCTAGAACCCCTGTCTTACATGCCTTCTCCTTGTGCGCCCATCCTTCAACCTAGGTCTTGCACACCCATGTGCCCCTATGTACTTAGTCAATATTCTCAAAGCCCAACATCACCCCACACTACGCTTTGTTCTCCATTCGTGATAACACTTATCTAAAGAATAAAGAATCATAATATACTTAACGTCCTAGGAAAGAATAAGGGGATGAAGAATTTGGAAAAGAAGAAATAATGGGGAAGTGATGGCATTATTGCAGCAAGCTAGGAAAATATTTTTGCAAGTTAGCCTCCAACTTGTTCCAGACATCGAATTCATTTTGTGCTCTTTGGAGCTCTCCAACTAGGGAACTTACCTCCCCAAAAATCAGTCCATCTCCTTGAGAATTTATAGTGTCAATAATTTTCTCCAACTCCTTTCCCATGTCTTCAAGTGTGTCCATCCTTCTAATAATCTATGGGTATAGCTCCTTTAGTTGGTTCTTGATTGTACCCCTTAGGGCCTTAATAGCTTTTAACTTCTTTTCAACCTTAGCCATGATTCTATCCCGCTTTGTTATATTCCCTTTGTTCTTTTCTTAGAACTCTTTAAGCTCTGCTTCATAGTTGGCTACTAGAATACTCGCCACTTTATCTTTTCTGCTGCGATTGTCATATGTGGCCTCGGTGGCATAGGTATTAATCTTTACATCAGTAAGAACTTTGCTATATTCAGCCATGATTGCTACTACCTTCAATTTATCCTCCTTCTCCAGGCATGCTGCTACTTCTTCCGTGGATTATAAGGTTAGAGGTTTTCTTTCCATGGTGAGGATTTGCATCAAGTCTTCAAGGCACTCAAGGGAAGATCCATTCTTTTTGTGGGAATCACTAGGTATGTATGCTTCAAAAAAATGGCATAAGTGATGGATTATACTTTCTTATGTACTTTGTGTACCCTTGCCTTTTCTTCTCTTAGTTCATGCTTTACCTAAGCGCTAATTAACTCCTCCTGCTTTAAATCCTTGGCCTTCTTTTCTAGCTCTACTTCTAGAAATTGTATCCTATCATTCCGTCTAAAGAGCCTAGCCTCAACCTCAACTAAGATCTTTTTGAACACATTTCATAACTTCTCATCTTAAATTTGTTGAGTATTTACTAAGGGGTTGTCTCCTTTTGACTCTGGTATTTTCATTAGTTTCCCTGGCTTACATTGAAATATGGCTCATCGATGTGGGACTCAATCGCCCAAGAAAGCATCTTCCTCATCTAAGGGTATGCACCTTCTTCATTGAATGACTTCATTGCCATGAGTTAATCTATTACAATGGTGCTTTGAAGCGTACACGCAACACCTTGTTGGGATCATTAATTTATCTCATTCCTTTCCTCTTGATCTCCATGTGCTTTCCTCCTATGTGTGCACCCTTTAGAAGCAGATACCGCAGATCGGGGCCTCTGCTGCTTTGTGATCTTTCCTTACATTTTCTTCCTTGTCTTCTTCCATCACTACGTCAAGCATTGTGCTTCAATTTTTTTCTACCAAGGCTTTAATGATTTTCATTTCTTATTTTTCTGCCACCTCATTTATTTTCTCCTTCATGAGGCTTGGATTTTTCTGATCCTGCGCACCAACTTCTTCACTTCTTTCCATGTCCTGGGTTCCTTCCTCCTATTGGCTACCCTTTCACCACACAAAAAGGAACTCATGTTCTTATTCTTTTCCCTCTTCTTCTGAACCATGCACGCTGAAAAAAAGTGGTTCTTAGTCCTCTTCAGAATCATCTTTCTCGTCATCATCCTTCTCACCTTCGTATTTCTTCATGCTCTATGTCTCCTCTAAGTCAGCTTCCTCCATCGCCTTCTATCTCTTCCTAACTGGGGATTCTAGTATAGGAGACTCTACTTTTTCTTCCTCTTCCTTTGGTGATTTCTCCTCTGTGATGAGCTTTTCCTATGTTGTCACCTCCTCTTTAGCGGGGACCTCTTCCTACGTGTGTAAGTACTCGTTATAGCACTTGTTCCCGAGGCACCTACCACTTGAGTATCTTACGGACTTGGTGCCTTTTTCTACATTTGTTTTTCCTTTTGTTTGGGTGTGGGCTTCTTCCTACCTATTAGGTCCTCAGATATAGCTATCTCATTTTCAAGATAAGCTACCCTTTTCAAACTTAGGCCTTATCTGAAGGTATACACATGCCACGGACCTCCCTACAATAGTCAGAGTCGGGGTTTTACCATTTGTACTTCATGCAACACGTACTTTTCCATGTATGTGTGCTTGTTGGGGTAGACCAACATCCTACGCATCTCCCTATGGTCCCGGTCCAAACTTCCAAGGTCAAGCTTTAACTTTTTGGACTCCTTGAATCTGTTAACTCTTGCCTGGAAGTATTGAGTTGTGAAGGCAAATGGGATCTTGCACCATGGGCTCATATTTTCATCAGTCAACTTGAACCTACCAATACAAAAGTGTTGGTATACAACGAACTCAGCTTCTCCTACTGTAAGTGTTGGCAGTTGTTCCGGTATTCTCCATTCTACCCCGAACGCATTCCTTAAGCACGTATACCACTTTTTAAGATGTGCCTTGTGAACGGGCATCATGCTATCACAAGTGTATTTCTCAAATATTTTTGCAGGTGAGGGGTCTTCCTCTGGGTACTCCCAAATGAACTTGTCTGCATTGCATCTGGTACCCCAATTTTTAAGAACACAATGGTTAAGAGGACAATTACTAAAGAGAATATTGTCCCTCCCTATGCACCGGTGATAATTTCATTTGTAATTTATGTAGAAAATTTGTAGATGGTGTTATCTGATATTCTTCTACAAACATTCAACCAGGACTTATTTACCTACATCCATCTTTCTTGTGAGTTGAGTTTTGTTACTAGCAACATAGCCATTCTCATCACTGGGTCTTGGATATACGTGATATCAAATTACCTTAACCCCTTATTGTACGCATATGCAGCCATTGTTTCCTTAATTGCTTCCTTGTCACACGGGTCATCCTTTATATCTTCTCCTTTCACAGATAAGGCCTATGAATTTTGAAATTAGCTAAGGGATTATGTGCATCTTACACCCCACAAAGTGAAAGTGCTCTTCATGTACGCATGATATCAGCCACTGATAGAGGCACTCTATCTTTCCAAAGTAGGGTAACTCATAGAGTTGTAATAAACTGCCTTCTCCAACTTCACCTTGACTTCATCGCTATAAATTGCTAACCCCTCAAGTGTTCTCTGGTTAGTCGGGTGCACTAACTCCAACTCCATTTCCTTCTCAATCGTGTTTGTGTAATGATTGTAGTCACTTACTATCATTTTTCTCAAGTGGTATTCCCATTCCATCTCGATCGAAACCCCATCTAGGTACTACATTTCTGTATACCATTCCTCATCGGTAATTGTGGTAGTCTCTTATTGTTTTCCCTTGCCCTTCTTAGGTGCTACTGCTAATTTCTTGGGTGCCATTGTGTAGGTTTTATCTACACTTCTACATCTCTTCCTAGCTCTACTCTTTTATCTTTTCAAAGTACAAATCTCGAATCTGCAAAGAATACTCTTTTCCAACCCGCGCCCTACCTACCAAACCCCAACTAGAATATCTTTTCACAAGATGGAATTTCTCCACAATGGTTAAAATATTCCAATTTTTCTTCACACAGATCAACTTTGGAAACCCTAGTTCACAAAATCTCTTCCTTCTTTATATTCACAAAGTAAATAATGAAGTGTTCGACCTTCTATTTATAGTTTTTCCCACTTTTTAACATTAAATTCTACCTTACCTACCACCGTACTTTAACACTTAATGCGGAGTTTAGCACTTTAACTCACCCACCCAACCTTGCATGGATAATTCTCCAACCTTCTAGTGCGCAACCAATCCATCTTGACAGGAGACTCTTGCACGCACGCAACTAGGTCCGAAGGCACTTCTTCTGTCATGATTTTTTCTCTTGCCTACCTCGTGTTGTGTTTGTGATTTTCCTCTCTTATACATGGATCCCCAATGTAGCCTTACCCTAACACCAACCATCATTTTTCACCTTTCCTTGCATGTACTTCCTTCACAAGGCCATTCAACTGGGCTTTCCAATGCAATCCTTCATAGTGCTTCACCCTTCGATTTCTTCCACCTTACTCCACCCCACACTAAAATGATGTGTGGTCTTAAATCGTGCAATTACAACCTTCAAAAAGTAATGAGATTACCGGCACCCATGGCACAACACAAAACAACAATGAGAAAGGGAAACACAAGAAAAGGAAATGCATTAAAGGAAATCCTAAACTAATTGGCAACACTGCCTTATTTACAAACACAAAGAAGACTTATTTATAATAGGGCTTTAGCCTACTCCCATTGAAGTGTCCTAGAAATCTTGCCCCATCCAACGCTTGTAACTTGCACACTTTGAATCAAGGATGTACTTTTAATTTCCCAAGATGGTGCAAAAACTTAGAATCATATAGTAAGACCATATGCCCAACCTCAAACTTCTTGTTCTTAATGTGACAATCATGTCATGCCTTTTGTTTTGCATTTTTCGTCTTCTGGCTCCACCTAACGAATGATTGTCTTTCATCTCATTGCATTAACTTGTCAATTCTTTCTTACATTGCTTGTTCATCGACCAATCCTCCTGCGCTCCCTATACGCATAGAAGGTAACATGGTAGGACAACCTCATTTGAGACACTAATTGAAATGGTGTGGCCTTATTCAACCTGTTGTAGGTTGTCCTATACTCCAAAAGAATGGTTGATACTTTTCATCCCAATCTGTCTACCAACATCACAGATCTTAGTCAATGTGTGGCTAAGTATTTTGTTAAATGCCTCAGTAGTTCCATTTTCCTAAGGGTGATAGGGAGTAGTTTTGTGATGGGCCACCATGAATTTTGACAACAGAATCTTGACCATCTCATTGAGGAAGTGCGTACCTCTATCACTTGTCAAACTCAATGGGCATCCATACTTGTTGATTATGTTTTCCCATAAAAATCTAGTAGTGGTAGCCGTTGTACAATCCTTTGTAAGCATTGCCTCTGCCCACCTTGTCAAATAATCTGCAAGTGAGGATATACTACAAACCAGTCCTTTGTGTTGCTGGCGAGATTGGTCTGAAAAATTTGATATCCCACTTCTCAAATGGTTTTGCACTGGCTATTGGTCGCAAGGGAATTTCATCTCTTTTTCTAGGTTTTCCAAGGCACTAGCAATGGTCATAGACCTTGCAAAACTCAATGCAATCTTGATAAATGGTCTCCCACCAAAGCCCTACAAGTAGAATATTCCACGTGGTTGCATTTCCCACATAGTTTCCTCCTACAATCCCACCATGTGATTCTACCATAATTGCACGGTGTGCTCATGTTCTATCACACAACAACGCGTGAGAACCTCATCACAACCCATTTTGTATAGATCTCCATTAATTAACATGTAGGGTGCGGAAGGTATGGCCAACTTCTTCTTCTCCAAGGCCTTCATTTCGACTTGTGCCACACCCATTTTGAGAAATATTTCAATTTCCTCCAATTCGAGGGTGCGCATTATAACCTAAAAAGTTGTACATCTTGCATGGTGTCTTGATGCTCTACGCGTGCCCCCTAAATTTATCCTAGATAAATTATCAGTGTCTGGAATTACTTTTTTATAGTTTGACAACCACCATGAACTCAAATTCTTGGAACAATAGTACCCACCAACATATGCGCCCTTATAGAACGGGCTTGTTCACCGAGTATTTCAATGCCATATGGTCATTGTAAAATATAAAAGGGGTTGCCAACAAATACTACTAAATTTATGAAGCGCGTAGATCATCGAAAATGCCTCACACTCAGTTGTAGTATAATTTTGCTCTGCTGGTGTCAATTTCCTACTTGCAAAGCACAAAGGATGATCAACAATCCCCTCACCAGGTTGTGCAAGTACTACTCCAATGGCAGTCCCTGAGGCATCCACATGAACATGGAAAGGCTTATCCCAAGAAGGGAAACATAGGATGGGCATGGTGATAAGCCTATCCTTTAAAGTGTCAAATGCCTTCTATTGTGCCTCTCCCCAATGAAAGGCACTCTTATGTCTAAGTAACTCTTCTAAGGGCATGGTGATCTTGGCATATCCCTTAATGAACTTCCTGTAGTACCTCGTATGCCCAAGAAATCCACGCACCGTGCTTTGACTAGTAGGTTCCTTCAATCCCATAATTACTGCAACTTTTGCGGGGTCTACTAGTAGGCCCTCCTTACATATGATGTGCCCCAATAATGTTCCAAATGGGGTAGAAAAGACACGTTTCTTAATGGTGAGGGATATCCTAAAGCTGTCAACACCTTTCAAACATCATCCTTAAGTTGTCACAATGTTCCTTTTCTAACCCATATAGTTTCCAATCATCCAGGTAGACTTGAAGGAATTTATGGATGAAGTCTTGGAAAGCTTGTACCACAATGCACAAGAATACAAGTAGGCACATTCTTGATCTCTAAAGGTATGACTAAATAGGCAAAACTTCCCCACTCGGTGGTGAAAGTCTTCTTCCTTTGGTCCTCCTTCGTGATCCTTACCTGGTGATAGCCCAAGAATCCATCTGTGAAAGAATAGACCTTGCACCCTGCCACTCCTAATATTTCTTCAGTAAATGGGGTTGGGAAAGGATCAATGATACATACTACATTCAGGTCCCTATAATCAACATAGATCCTTATCCTTCCATCCTTCTTGATATTAATCACCATTGGACTTATCCATTTTGACTCTTTAACAACTTCAATAATACCTGATGCTATCATTTTATCTATTTCCTCCTTAACCTTCACGTGCATGTTAGGATTCATTTGGTATGGTCTCTTCCAAACCGGGCGTGCACCCTCCTTCAACTTAATTCTCATTTCCCCAAGGAATGGTGGATGCCTTTAAGCTCATGATACCCACATGAGAATAAATCCTCAAACTCACATAAAAGATCAATGATCTTAGAGACTTCCTTCTCTGACCAATAGTCTCCAATGATAGCCTCTTTAGGCTCTTCGTCTGATCCGATGTTAACCTTCTTTGTCTTTAAAGGTTCATGATAGGTGCACGTCCATTCATTAGAATTATCTAACACCTATGGCATTCCTACTGGAATGGTCAACATCCAATTTTTCTATTTCTTCCCCATCCATAACATACACCATCTTCCCTTTTTTATTTTTCCATACATGTGCACTCAAACCGTATTTCTTCTATTTCTTATTCCTCAAAGTGTGCCTCGGGAAAATTTCACCTAACAATTCCAATAGCCTATCTTTTTCCATGGCGCAATATCTAATGGTAAGGTTCTTGACAACCTACAATGCCTTATCCACCAAGGGTTTTGTACTCTGATACTCGAATGTTTGAATGATATCAGCTACTAACTCTCATCAATTCCCCTGTCTCGGCATGTATCGAATGAATGTACCATGCATGTGCACAACCTTGTAATGTGGAATACAACTTGTGAACCCATAATGAAGGTGGCAATGCTTTTGTGCTTCCCATCTAGGTTGTCTCACATGCTTGGATATGGAGGGAAGTGGTCTCTTTACCATGGTAGTATTTTATAGATATGGGCGCATTGCTCTTGCAAAACCTTACAGAGAAGGAAATTCTCACCTCATGCCATTCCAAGATATTATCCCAATGCATTTTCCACCAGTGTCGTAGCAGTTCTAAGTAGGACGTAACTTAACATCCCCCTTCGTTCATTTTCCTCCTTCCACTGAGCTTCCATCTCTTAAAAAATACCTCAAGGAAGGATCCTCCTGAGTACTTAGGTAGCTCCTTTCCCCTAGGTGCCTGACTGTATGCACCTTTGTCACATTTTTTACCAATCCTCTCAAATGCCATATGATTAACTCATAGGTCCTATGTGCCTAATTATCACACGTTATACTGGTGGTGTCACTTAGGGACTAAGAATCCTCAAACTAGATAACTCCTTCTGTGGGATGAATTGTCTCTAGATCCCTGATTGAGTGCACATATATTCTATCTAGGACCTCTTCTCCCAAGATTTTAATATAGTTTGTTCATTTCCCATCAGCTACTAG
The DNA here is from genome assembly GCA_018340775.1 of Taxus wallichiana var. yunnanensis. Lineage (NCBI taxonomy): Eukaryota > Viridiplantae > Streptophyta > Pinopsida > Cupressales > Taxaceae > Taxus > Taxus wallichiana. Next base: position 257,528,630 of record CM031243.1, on the reverse strand, counting down.
GGTATGATGACCCATTCCTCCTCATTTTCAAAGCTTATGTATCCCTTTTGCCGAAGATCCGCATTGTTCTTATAGCACCATGGGAACCCAAGTGATGCTAGGAAATTGTCTACCTCGGTGAGTGCCAAGAATTTGAAGTCCGTAATAAATTTAGTTCCCGAATGGTGATGGTTGTATCCTTTAAGACACCAATGGGCATTTCCTTCATTTTTTTTTTTGCCATATACAACACATTTTAAGTGGTGTAATGTAGGTCTTCCCATCGATGCCATACATCCAAGATGAGAACATTGACTTCCGCACTTTGTGTCAATGAGGATATTACTAAGGAACCATCCATCCATGACCACATTTAACATGATCTTCCTATCATATTCAAGGTTGTGAGGGGAAGGTTTGCATCTGATAATTACCTCTCATGCTCTTCTTTGGTGCCTGGTACCTTTTCTCTCAATCATGCCCATAGCAAGGGAATAATATTCTCTTGCCTTAGCATTTACATACTTCCTTGACCTCATCCAGGTCATCCTTTGGAACCTCAACCTTCCTTCTTTGCTCCTCCTTCCTATTTGCTCCTTTAGACATTGGATTTCTCCTAATCCACCACCATTTGATGAGGGTCATATTTCCTATACCATTTATGTGTGCGCCCTTGCAATGTCATTGCAAAGTGACCAATATTTTGTTCCAAGGTTGTGATCCCCTTTACATGCCATAATAACTCACACTTGTGAACATGCTCTGTAGCATTTTCAATACCCCTATAATCTAAAAAATGTAAAGAAATATCTAAGATGACTTGAGGAGGTGGCTAGGGCCCTTTTCCTCCTGAGCCAGAGCCTTGGTTTCCTCTAGTGTTTCCTCCTCTACCAGATCCACTAGGTCTTGTTCCTCTGATCGACTAGATCCACAGGTCTTGTCCCTACTTGATCCACTAGGTCCTTTAGTGGTCGTGCCAAGGGTCCCTAAATTTCTACTAAACTACGCACCGATGATCTATGATAATGCCCCACTACCAACAGTGTACCCAGCGCTACTCCTAGACGTAGACCAAAGACTTGTTTATTTTCTTCTTGTCCAAAGATTCCTCCGAATACTATAATAGTATGTGTAGCCATAGAAGTGGGAAATGAAAAATTATATCTCCTAGTCGTAGATATGTCACTTCCACTAATACCAACTGGGTCAGCGATACTCCTCCCTTGATTTGGAAAACCAAGTGCCATGGTTTGGTCACTAGGTGGGTTCATATGCATGCCAACGAATCTTCTCTCTATGTAAAAAAACTCTCACGAAGCTAAAGGGGTCTCTCTTATGCACTTACCAAGATGGGGTAGCACAGATTGCTCAGGTTCCATGTCCTCCACGTGAACCTCAACTCCTTCCCACAATGTCTTCCTCCATAGATCCATCACACTTGTAACCTCACATTGTCTAGAAATCTCCCTTTCACACACTTCACTATACTTGAGTCATCTCTCCTGCCTTTCTTTCTCTGTAAGTAATGTCTTCCATCTTTCTCCACCTTAGCTTCCTCACCCAATGTTTAGAATGGTTTACTTTGTCCATCGAAATTCCTCTAAACTCAAGGTAACAATCAAGATCTTCATGGCTAGAGGAATAACATGTAGAAATGATCCTCTAGGCTCCCACAAAAACTCAAACTCAATAGCTTCTAGACATGAATATGTGGAAATAGTGTACTCCAGAGTGTAGCTAGCCAATACACCTTTCCACCAATGATCCACAGCACGAGTCCACGTCATATCTACATCTTGCAACCTCTAGTATTCTTCTTGGGTCCAGGCATGTGATCTATAATACCAACTTGATCTAGACGTATATGTCGAGAGCCATTCATACAGCTCTACTAAGAAGCAATAGAAAAAATCTTCATATAACTCATGGTAGATGTTCTCTTCTACCCATCTATATGCATCAAACTCAGGTCTCAGTGTTGAATCTCTGAGAAAATTCATCCTCTATGATTTTGAACCATGATTCAACACTTTCCAAAGTTAAACACTCTATCATCACTCATTGCACAAATCATGATGTATGTCATTTCCCTCTACAACTTTGAAAAGAGGTCCCGATAATGAGAACCAAGATGTAGTCATTTTTACACCCACCAAAGGACAAGGGAATCCCATGTACTTTGGCCTATCACTTGATGGGCACTGGGCATTCACTTGAGGCACGTGCAGGCACCGAGTCTCTCTTTTATGTGAGTTGAGTGGGAAATCATCATCTATGATCCAAAATTTAAAGGAAGTGAGTGGGAATGAAACATGTGAACATCATAGAGCTTAGAACAGATCTAGATCATTGCAGTCATTACAAATAGAGATACTTTAACAGACTTAAAGAACTGAAATAGAACAAAAAGGAAAATGCACAGGAATTCATATTCATCTTATAAATAGACATGAAAAGGAACTATGAAGAATCATGTATGAATCGAACCAAGAATGCTCATATTCAATTAACTTGGTAACCTCTTTACATTCATTAAACTTACAACAAAACTCCACATTATGGTAGACCAAAGTCATGCATCATAACTAGATCCATATCATTTAGCTCTCAAAAAGAAATTTTATAACCGCAAGCCCTTGATACATCCTTCTCCTATATTTCATCTACCCAACCCAAACAAAGTTCCTTGCGAAATTTTTGCAAGGCTCTGCTCCTTCTTCATCTCTCTCTATACTCAATTCCACCTCTACCACCACCACCACACTTTTCTTCTATGGGCACTCGTATATATAGGCATCCTGAAGTGCCAACTCATCCTTCTGCAGCCTCAAATCCATCACCAAGTGTCCAGGATGTGGTCCTCCATGGGAGCATGCTCCTCTAGGCCTGAGCTCTCCACTTTTTATATGATGGTCTTCTAAAAGCTTCCATTGTAGGGCATATTCCTTCCTAGGAAAACTGTCACCAAGCTAGTATCTTATCCACTTCGCATGCGCAATCAGGTCATGCTTTTCTCGTGTCCTACCTGATACGCCAAATATGGATAAGTCCTAAGACCTTGTCTTCCAGCGCACAACATGACCCTTCTAAAACCCTCCTAGAAACCCTACCTTGTGTGCCTTCTCCTTGCACACCCATCCTTCAGCCTAGGTCTTGCTCGCCCATTTGCCCCTGTGTACTTAGTCAATATTCTAAGGGCCCTGATTTCTACTATGTCTAAAAAATTAGAGAATTTGTCAACTAATTCATCTCATCGGACATGCGGTTGGATTTGGTGCCTGATTGTGAAGTAGAATGACATACTAAGGATAGATATCCTCGTAAATCATTGCACGCCATGTTGTTGGACTTTGAAATATTTCACTTGGATGATGATTCAAGTAGGTTCCCACTTCTACAATGTACGATAAGGAAGAATGTGTCTTATTCTTGTAAACTTTTCTAGTCTACCATGCATGATACTAAGAATTACAAGTTGATTGATCAGATTCATGATGTCATTGATATTAGTGTATGTCAGACCAATGTGGAAAATAATTCCAAGGAGCAAGGTGAGCATCATGATCATAATCATAATGAAGGGTGCTTTGATGGAGGCCAAGGTAGAGGTCGAGGATACCGTGGAGGATTCAAAGGTTGAGGTCATGGTGGTGGAAGAAGTGAATTTCCATGAGGAACATGTTATACATGCGGATCCCCCAATCATTACAGGCATGAATGCCCTCAGAATATTATTTTTTTCTTTTTATGGAAAGAACCATAATTATGAATAATTCGCTTACTTGTATGACCATTTGAGAAAGAAGCACAAGCATGATTAGGGCATAGGAATGGTTTGAGTACAACATGTCATGGAAGACCGGTGGATGTTGAAGTTAGTTCCGATCCCGAGTTGGTACCTATGTTAGTCATTAAGCTCATTGAGGCTATGCGTGTGAGGAAGTTCCAAAGAGAAGCCCATTATTACAAATTAGGAGGTATTTCATGCAAATTATCTAGACCCTAATCATCAAAAGGATGTTTATCAAGAAACCATGGAAGTTATTTGAAACTTACAGGGTGAGATACAATGCTTGATGGAGTAGTCATGGAAGCTAGAGCATGCCAAATCAACCGAGCTTACTCATAAATATTTTTATGATTTGAAGGATGTTTGTAAGATGCTATGACAAGAGAACATCATTTATTTATTGGGGAATGGCTAAGAGGAAATATTTTGCATGTTGGAGATGAACATGAGAGACAAGCTTTGCATGCTAACCTACCTCCTCACAGTATGGATTATGATAAAGAGATCACTCTGAATGTTGTTGTTGATGGATGGTTGTTAAGTAATATTTTTATTGATACATGTTTAGAAGTGAATGTACTCACTTTGTATGCATAGAATCAGATGGGGAGGCCACCATTACAACCATCTTTAGATCTGTTGTTTATGGCAAATAGTATTAAGGCCATGCCCATTGGAGTCTTGAAAGATGATACTATTACTATATAAGGGGCCAAGTTTATTGGGGATTTTGAGGTCTTGGCTCTTGAGGCGAGACACTTTTCCATCATTACTTGGGCACCCTTGGTGTTATGTGAATAATTTTGATCTATGCTTTAATAAAGGATACATCAGTTTTGAGAAAAAGGAGGAGCGCATCATCATTCCTTTAATGGATGGGAAAGTTGCACCTTATGTAGAACCTTTGAGTGAAGAAGATTTGAACAAAATTTATGTGCACACCATTAGAGATCCTGAAGTACTTGAGCCATCAAAGGAAGGAATTATTCGGAGGGATGATGCCTGAGACTATGATTGATAGTACAAGTTTTACCTATTATAAGCTGGGCACATGGAACTTATGAAATTATTTTTCACAAGATGACAAGTGCAATTACGTGTGTAAGTCGACTACATTGTGTTAGGAATTTGGGAAGTAATTAGGTACCAAGGTACACTAGTGAAGGAAATACTAAATTATTTTTATGCGCTACGGAAGCCCGGTGGACGTATCAAGTGGAAAGAAGGAATATGCGAGTAAATACCTTGTGTGGGACAATAGCGCATTGGTGGATGGTTCATAGAGATAATATTTTAGAGTGGCGAGAGGTCGAATTGAATTATCTGCAAGATTTCTCTAGAGCAATGCACCTACCAAGACATGTGAATTTCATGGGAAGGATGCTCAACAACATGCTCAGCGAGTGTGAGAAACTCTAGACATACGGGAAAGAGACCTTACCACGTTCACTATGGGTGTAAAATTTCTACTAAATATTGTGAGGATACATGCATGCATGGTATGTTAATGCAGAGTTAAAAAGAGAAACTTAAAATTAGTAAGAATTGACTACAGGTATGATTCATACCTTTGACTATTTTCCCACTAAACCTTTAGTGAATGAGGCATTACAGGTCATGAAGTGCTTGACATTAGTAGATAGTGAAAAGGTTAAGGAAATTATTCAGGATTTACTAGGTGATTTAGATATGGAGGCATGCTTTGAAGAAGAAGAGACAGATGTAGAACAGCTTGGACATGCCTACCTATAAAAATAAAAAGGTAAGATGGTCTATGTAATTGATGATGAAGAAGTGGAGAATATGGATGTTGAGCATATTGAGGGTACGTGCAAGGTCTTAGAAAGTGTAGATGAGAAGGCATGCGTGTACCATGAGCCTATGAAAATGAAGAATGTCAACATTGGGACATACGTTGAACCTAAAGAGGCCATCATTGGTAATTACCGGTCGACTCGAGAGGTTGCTAAAATAATTAAGTTATTGCATGAATTCTAGGACTAATTTCCTAAAGGCTATCATGAGTTAAAATGGGTACATCACTCATTGGGTGAGATGAAGATCAAGCTAAAGGAAGGTGCATGCCCAATCAGGAAGAGGCCTTATAGGATGAATCCTAATTTGTGTGTCAAATTAAGGGAAGAAATTGATAAGATGTTGAATTATAAAATCATTAAGCCCATTGAGGGGTCATAGTGGGTTATCCCTATGGTGATAATTATAAATAAATATGGAAGAATAAGATTTTTGTGGATTATCGGGAGTTGAATCTTGCATGTGTGATAGATCCCTTTCCCACACCTTTCACCTGAAGAAATCTTGAAAGGCATTGTAGGGCATGAGATCTAATCCTTCAGCGATGGATTTTCGGATATCATTAGGTAAGGATAGCTAAAGAGGATCAATAGAAATAAACTTTCACCACTTTGAGTGGGGAATTTTTGCATAAACTATTATGCCTTTTGGGTTAAAGAATGCACCTATAGTCTTTTCGTGCATTGTTGTGTAAGAATTCAAGATTTTATTCATAAGTTATTGCAAGTTTACTTAGTTTATTGGACGAGTGTATGGGATGGTGAAAGATCAATGTGACAATTTAAGGCTTATGTTTGAGAGGTTCGACATTCAAGCATCTTCATAAACATTAAGAAGTGCATTTTTGCTACACCTTTTGGGACATTGTTGGGAAACATTATCTGTAAAGAATGATTGCTAATGGATCCTACTAAGCTTGTTGTTATTTTGGGCTTAGAGGAACCTACTAACCAGAGTGAAGTGTGTGGATTCTTGGGGCACACAAGATATTACAGGAATTTTATCAAAGGATATGCTCAGATTGTCATTCCCTTGGAAGAATGATTGAAGAGTAAAGGAAATTTCCATTGGGGTGAAGCATAAAGCACACGTTTGTGACATTGAAGGAAAGGATTACTACAACACCTATTCTCTACTTTCCTTAATAGACCAAACCTTTTCATGTTCATGTGGATTCCTATGGCATGGCCATTAGCATGGTATTACCCCAGCCTAGAGAAGGTATTGTTGATCATCCTATTTGTTTTGTAAGCAGGAAATTGACACTAGCTGAAAAGAATTACATAACTACATAGTGCAAAGTCTTGTCCATGATTTATGCACTTTGCATAAGTTTTTATAGTACATATTGGCTACCCCATTTATATTCTATACTGAGATCACATGGAACTTAAGTAGTTGGTGAAAAATCATGTTTTGTAGGGGCACATATGTTGTTGGATTCTGTTGTTTTAGTAATTTGACTTTACAATGGTGATTAAGCTAGGAAAGCTGAAATTTTGGACTAGAAAATTTATCAAGGATTAATCCGAGGCAAGGACATGTAGAGCATTGAGGATATAATTCAAGAGGCATAGTTATCGAGATTGAATTTTGCACCCTTTGAATTAGAACATATTGTTGTCTTTTTACAAACTGGTGTGGCACTTTGAAGGAATGAAGGGTATAGAAAAGAAGCGACTGTCATATGCGCCACACCATATATGTTGATTAGTGGAGACTTATACAAACTAGGCCAGGATGAATTTTTGCGCCAGTGTGTGCTTGAGCATGATCATAAAGCTATTATAGAGGAATATCATGGTGGTATTATAGGTGGAAATTATGCAGGAGATGCTACCGCGCGTAAGATTTTATTGGTTGGTTTGTGGTGGGAAACATTGTATAAGGATTATAAAGAATATTGTAAGGCATGTGACCATTTTCAGCGCCTTGGAAATCTTGGGCATAGAGATGAAATTCCTTTGAGGCCTATTGCTAGTGCAAAACCTTTTGAAAAGTGGGAAATTGAATTTTTGGATCCTATCTCCCCACTCGTGCACAAGATTGGATCATGATACATTATAACTTATACAAATTATCTTACAAGGTGGGAAGAATAAGTGCCTACAAAGGATTTCACGGTAGCTACAACAGCAAGGTTTCTATGGGAAAACATTATCATCATGTATGGATTCCTATTAAGTTTGATAGGTGATAAGGGCACTAATTTTCTTAATGATACCATTAGGAAATTATTGGTAGAATTTATAGTGGCACACCATAAAACAACACCCTATCACCCTTAAGTAAATGAAACTACCGAGGCTTTCAACAAGATATTGAACCACACATTGACTAATATTTGTGATGTTTGAAGGAAGGACTGGGATGATAAAGTCTTTATTGTACTTTGGGCATACTTGAAAACTTATAAAATATTGAAAAAAGCCACACCCTTTTAGTTGGTGTTTGGTGCAGAGGCTATTTTCCCATGGAATTCATGTTACCTTCTCTATGTATTGCACATGCAGGAGGTTTAGGCTGATAACAAATCACTGGAAGAGTGCATTAATAAACCGGTGTAGTTGGATGAAATGCACGCCATAATACATTGGAGTCATAAAATAGTAAAGGTTTGGTAGAAGGTATGGCATGATAGACATATTAAGAAAGATGGTTCTTCTTTATGACTCCAAGTTCATGCGCCACCCTAGAAAGCTTAAAGTGCATTGGTTTGGACCATATGTTGTGAATTAAATACTTGATTCATGCATTGGATGGGACACAATTTCCGGTTATTTCAAGAAAAGTAGGATGAATTCCTATTATAAATAAGTGTTCTTGTTCTTTGTAATAAGGTAGTATTGTCAATAGATTAGATTTATTGAATGCATTTTGTTTATATGTGTTTCCTTTCATCATTGCCTTGTTTTTTCAATTTAGTTCAGCGTTTTTGTAATAAGCATGCTTACGCACCAAAATTTGATTACTCCCTTTTTGAGTTCATACACGGGACCGCACATACCTTTAGCATGGGGTGGATTCAAGGAATAAAAGGAAAACAAGAGTGCTTGATGGGATTCCTAAGTACCAGAGGGGCACGTGAAGAAGTGGTGATAATGGTTTTTGGAAGATGATAAGGTGTCATGAGCATGGTAATAATAAGGGCGATGCTAAAGGAAAATTCCACGTACAAGAATGAATTCACAAGGAAACGTGATGTAGGAAGTGGCAGGGGGAACTATTTAGAATAGGATGCGGTGGTTAATGTACTTCAGCACTAGGAGTGCACGTAAGGAGGTCTACAATCGGTGTATTTTTGTGCACGAGAAGATTGCAGTGGTTACACGCATTAGATGTGCAAAGGAAACAATCTTGGGAAGGAAGGAAAATCTAAATTTATTGTGGTAGTATGGTGGTAGGAAACTATAAGTCAATACACTCAAAGCTTCTTTTGTCGGTAAATATCGCGGATCATATGGCCAAAGTTTTCTATGATAACTATGAAGATAGGGATTAGGTGGAAAGTATGTTGGTTGCCACTCATCGGGAGGACTTAAAGGAGCTCGAGCCAAGAACAAGGACAATTTGTCAAAACAAGATAAGATCCTTGCAGAGGTCGAAAAGAAGAGTGAAACTATTGATATATTGAGAACCTCTATAAATAATAAGCTCAAAGAATTGTATCCTAGGTAACACACAGAATGGACGTGTAGACAAACATGGGAAAATAGTTGGAAAATTTGGTTAACACATTTAAGGCCAAGGGTAAATATTTAACATTTGAAGAAGTCAGTGCAATGATGGGGGATCTGTTTTAAGAAATCACAGAGTGGGTGGAAGGATGGAATAAAATTTAGGCATCCTTGAGTAAGGATTTTCCCATTCTTATTACATAGTGACAAAATTATTTTATTTTTGGTGATGGCAGATATTCTTTTATACCTTGTGATTATAATATTATTTATTTTTGGAGGGATACTTCAGATTACCTATTACTAGAGGTGGCAATGAAGTAAGTGTGGGGTAATGTATAGCATGGAAAATTACTAAGTTCCCAAGAACAAAGATTAGCACGCGCAAGAGGCATTGCAGAAGAAAGGTGCATGAGGACATGTATGCAAGGAAAATAGGGTTATCAAGCTGAAGTTGGATATGAATGTGCGCGGGAGACAAACTGAACACTTATCCAATTTTAGGATGCAAATATAAATATAGACTTGGAGTGATGACTAAGCAAGGCTTTGAAGATAAAGTTGAAACATGAAGACTTGCGGTTCAAGAAAGGTCTATTTTGGGATAAGGAGAAGACTAAGTGACATGTAGAGTTCCAAGATAATAATAAGATGTGAACTAAGAGTTAACCGTAGTAGATATATTATTAGGAAAGCTTACATGTTTTTGTAGTTAGCTTATAGCGGCACATGCCTATTCTTGGCATGCAACCTATTTTGAGGATGCATATGACGTGAAGGGCAAGTCCCCACCCCTATGTATATGTATGATCTGAATAGTTTAGGATAATTTCTTATGTAATAGAGTTATGATGTTGGTTTATGTACGCGCATGACCGATGGTGATATTGTTAAGTATGTATGAAGCTTATGTGTTTTACATCAATTAATATAATGGATCTTTATGGCTGGATATTGATTGTAGACACATTTGCTAATAGTTCATGCATGGTAAAGTTAATCTTGATTCTGGTATGAGTTAATCTTGCATATGGTTAAGATCTATATCTAGTTTATGTTATGTAATATACTTGATTATTTGTTATGGATATAGAATATTTGTATGATCATGCTGACTTATTGACATAGCTATCATAAAATAGGGACCTAGTACCCTTGCCTACTTTAGGTGAGTGCTATTTTTTCTTGGGTGATGTGTCATTGCACCTTGGGCTGTTGTGGGTAAAAATAAGACTACATGGAGTATATGTCACTCACACTCAGAACCTGAATGTGGTATCTTTTCTCAAAACCATTATCCTAACAAAGGGATGATGTTCTCTTGGTGTAACATTCGACATACCTCCTTTAAGTCATCTACGTCCTTCTACGGGAGTTAAACCTTCTTTTTGGATCCATAACATGCACCTACTCCTTCATTCTTTGAATATCTCCCTGAAAATCCTTGATGACATCCATAGTTTCATGGTAAACCTCTTTTTGGTGTACAACATCTTGATAACTAGCATTTATCACTTTTTCCTTTTTATAGTTGGCTTATATTTTGGAGGTAACTAAAAAAGGTTGTAACTCAAGATTAGGTGCTACCTTTGGCATCCATTGATCTTGAACTACACATTGTACCTTAATCATTCCCACACCCTTTTCTTTTTGTGATGCTTGCTCATGTGCTCATATAATTCAGGACATTATTCAAATTTTTGTTGCTTTCCACACCATGAGAAAACTAAATTTTGAGGGCACTCACACTAATAATGATTAGGAGATCCATAGGTATAAAAAATTCCTCAAGGAAATCCTCCTCTACCACCTCCGCAACCTCGGCCTATATATCCTCCATAAAATCCTCTATTCTTGTTATTCCCATTTGTATGTCCTTCATTATGTTTTTCTTTATGTTCCTTATATTCGCATGCCACACTAGTCCGGTGTACACTAGTCTCCATGGATTCATGAATATGATCAATCAATCTATAGTCAATAGTGTCATGTGTATGGGTTTTGTAAATCTTACAATACATAGACACATTCATCTAGATTGCAAGTTGTTAGAAAGGACGTCTACTAGCATCATGGTCCAAGTGAAAAATATCAAAATCCAACAATATGGTGCACACTTCGACTTACGAGGGAAACTATCTTTAATATGTCCTTCAACTTCAAAATTTATGCACCATATGCCACTATGTGTCTCATGAGCTCAATTAACATAGATATTTTCTAATTGCTTCACGATGGCTGCAATCTGTGCCTCTAAAAATGGACTTACTCTAGAATCTACACTTCAAACTACCTCATCATGCGAGCTTCTTCCAAGGCATTGCACGGATCTACAAATTCTTATGAGATAGCGCCCTTCTGAAAAGAGTCAACAATCCATCAAAAAACCATTGTGCATGCTTGATGGGATGGATATCATAAGACAAATTTGATAGAAAATTTTTAAAATGCATGTCATATTCCCTTACACTCTCAAATAAACCATGCTTAATGTCCTTAAGCACGTCAATACTCTTCTTCTCAAACTTTGGCATATGGAACTCAGATAGAAATACAGATTACAAAGCATCATAATCTTCCACAGTCTGATGCGGGTCATACTTTATGTACCATATATGCGCGTGCCCTTGAAGAGTAGTAGAAAACTACTTGTTGTTCTATCTTGGGTTTTGATTCCTTTAGTGCACCATAGAATCTCACACTTATGCACATGATCTACTACATCTTCAATACCCCTATATTCTAGAAAATGAAGAGACATATCATAGTAAACTTGATGTGGCTAATGAGGGTGTGGACCTTGCCCACTAAATCCCCCACCATCATTTCCTCCACCTCCAAAACCATTTGTTCCATTTGATCTTGATCCTCCTTATCCACATGACCCTCCTATAATGGGCATCGAGACTAGTGGGTGTACTTCTTTGTGTCCCAAATGTAGTGCTAAAATAAACTCCCACAGATCTTCAAAGTTGTATTACTTAAAGATGTATTCTCAATATTGTACACACCCATGCTCTATCCTGATGACACACCAGAAAATATTCCTCCAATCAAACACCAAAATAATGATGTCGTCTACGCTGCCATAGGTGTATGTGTTGTCTAATGTACTTCTATATTCAAAGGAAAATGATATCTACCCATATCTACTAGATTACTTATACTCTCCTGCTTCTCAATGACTACTTCTAGAACTTGAACACCAAGCACAAGGGCTGGGTCATTAGGTGGGATCAGATGCATGCCTGTGGTCCTCAATCTTTCCTCCTTTGATGCACTCTCATCTGAAGCTGAAGGGGATTATCTATTGCACTTTCCTAAGTGTGGGAGAGCCTGATGTTCTAGCTCCACATCTTCCACGTGAGCTTCAAATACTTCATGAGACATCTACCTCCATAACTCCATAGACTCCTCAACATCACACTTCTTCACCAATTCCCTCTCCCGTGCCTTATTATACTTGAGTTTTCTTTCCTCTCTCCATAGGTAGTTTCTCCAAACTCAGTATCACCATCAAGATCTTAATTTCCAAGGTAATAATGCACAAGTAATAACCTTTGGTCTCGTGTAAGAATTCAAACTCGGTAACTTCCAGGACAAGAGTGCGTAGAGATAGTTTACTCCAAATTATAACTATGTAATATACCAGCCCACCAATGATCTATAGCATGAGTCCAAGATTCATTTTCATCAAAAAAATTTGGTAATATTCCTATGTCCAAACCCTCGACTTGTATCCCCATCTTTTATTTGATGTGTATGCTGACAACCACTCATACAATTCTATTGGAAAAAGGATGAAAAACGTCTCATAGAGCTCATGATATAGATGATCTTCCACCCACTTACATGCATTGAAATCAGGTCTAAAACCATATCTCCATGCAAATTGATCTTGTCCATCTTCTACCCAACTTTCAATGCTCTCAATATTAAAATGGTATGCCATCTGCATGCAACATCCTATCAAAGAGTTTGAAAATAGGTCCCAAAAATGGAACAAAAATGTAGTATTTTATTTCCACTCAAATGCCTAGGTGTGTTAGTACTTCATCCAAAAAAAATTGAATGCTCACCTGAAGCATACAAAGCTACCAGGTTCCTCCTTTGCACTATCTTATTAAGATGTTAGCATGCATGTTCATTATTACCATTATCAAGCATACATTCAGATGTAGATCTTCAAAAACATCATAAGGAAACACATGTAATAAGGTAAGATAACAGATCAAACCATTACTAAGATCAATTGAAATTTTGATCACTAGACACAAATATAGTAATTTCCAAAATCCATCCACAATAATCCATTCATAATATAAAGATTACATCACAAAAACTAAATACATAATAATAATAACTAGAGAGTCATGTGCGTCAAGTATTCCATAGCAGCACAACTCTATCATATACACTATGCCAAATAAAATGGAATATATCAGATATTTATAGGGGTGGGGACTTTCCCTTCACCACCTATGCATTCTCAAAATAGACTGCATACTCAAAATATCCATGCATACATCAATAAAGTAGTGCATGCTTTTCTATCGATCCTAATAATAGATTAATATATAAATAAACTCTACTTTAATCCTATTATTAGATCTATCCATGTACAACCTTTAATCCTATTATGAGTTTAGATCTCTTTTCTCATTAATGGTTCGAGTCTTAGGATTTATCAGTCTTTGTTTTTTTCTAATGGGATTTGCATTAGGATCCAAATCAACGGTATGTTGGGATAAGCTTTGGTAAAAACCTCTAAGATCCTCATAATTCCATGCAAAATTATCATCATACTCCCTACAAAGGTCAATGAAATCTTTTTCAAATTCACTACATACATTTCTAACCTTTGAGTCCTTGTCATTTGAAATGGTTATGTGTTCATAATCTTCTTCTTTGATAGTCATGTTCATTTTTTCACTCTTAAGCTGATCATCGGTGTTGAAAATGCTCTCCAAAGTGACCAAAACCTTTGGAAAATTATTGGTTTTTAGCTATATAATCTTATCTCCATGTTTTTCTTGTAGCTTTGAATGATTCTTGGTAGATATTATGATTTTTCCTATAGAAAATCGACAATTTTCTTGTCACTATTATACAATTTTCATATAATTTTATTATCTAAAACAACCGGTCTTACTAGCAACTTAACATGCCAATTCAATTTTTCCATAATATCCGAGGAAGATTATACCGAGAACCAACTGATGAAATCCTATCAACATCCTTATTTTTCTCTCTTGGTACCACTTGGATGTTGATGGCATCAAAATATTTAACTAGGTCCCACACCCTATACTTGTAGGAATTTAACAAGTTTTTCTTGGTTGCACTCGAGCTTTAACACTGAAGCACAATGAGTTCATTATCACCAAATACTTGTAAAAAATTTACTCCCCTCTTTTGTTCTAGTTGGATACCATTAATCAATACTTCATACTCATCTACATTATTAGTATAACTAAATTGAAGCCTAAAATTAAATAAATACCTCTCTTTTAGAGGAGAGATCAACATAACACCAATGCCAACACCATTTCTACTTTGTAAGCCATCAAAATAAATATCCCATGCTCCTTCAAGGTCTTCTTGTGGCTTCATAAGGTTTGGTATAGATGAACCCTCCTCATGAGTTCCCAATCCTATTTCCTCCACATGGTCAAATAGATAAAACTCATAGTGTTATTTTTCACAATCATTAAGTAAGAAATATGGGGTTTCTCCCAAAGATGTGGCAACCTCATGAACAAAAACGTCCCCCTCTTGGTTAAACATAACACAATTCATATTCACATGAGTAGGAATATATGGTTCGATGTGGTTTTTAGAGATAGGCTCAGATTTGATAGTTGTATTCATACCATATCTAGTATTAAGAAGCATGTGTGACCAACCTGAGGAAACATATTCTCCCATTTTTCAATGAAATCACTCAAAGGTATATGGAAAAGTGGGTAGGGATATCAATAAACTAAATGTCTTAAGAGATGGAAAAACCTGAGCATGCATGAAGGGTTGATAAATCCTATTGTATTAACAACAATACTATATAATTGGAAAACCCCCTTGGTAATTCATGTGTACTCTATACCTAATAGATATAAAAATTTCTTATTAATGATTGAACTCCTATCTCATAAATCAATCATATAATTGTGTGTAAGATGATTACAAATGATTATAAACATATATAAAGGAGGTTACTTACTAATTTTTCTTGTATCTCCTTCCTTTGGTTGGCACAAACTTGTGGGAACAATTCATGTACCCTTTTTTGGTCTTTTTGAATGGTATAAATGTTTCAAAGCTTCCTACAATAAATCCCTTTGTGAATGAATTGAGAGTTCCTCCCATATGTCAAATTTTGATTAGTATTTTTCATTTTCTCAACTATATTAAAGGGAATGTGACCAACATTTGTTGGAAACATTATAGCACAAACATCATTATTTAATATTTAACTCATTGGAGAGTAATGTTTGGATAAATTATCTCTTCCAATAGTCTAGTTTTCTTGTGATTCAAGGAATTTGGTAGTTATACCTTCATTTGTAATCATTTTTGTGTTTGAGAGGTGGATTATTGACTAATCATGTAATATGTCTCTCCTTATACTGCTCTCTTTTTGTATTTTTATTGTAACTAGACTGGTTATTTTAGTTTTTGCCTCATTTCAATTAATACCACAAAAATCACTCTCTTTCTAACTCAAAAATGTAGACTCACCTTGTACTTGTTCTTTAACTTCTCCTCCTTTTGAAACTAAATCAATTGTACTCCCATGAGATATTGATTTACTTTGGACTATTAGTACATGACTAAACACTCCATTTGGGCATGCATTTTGGTTATGATCTTGAGAAAAAGGATAAAACTAGTCATCTTTTTGCACTACTTTGTTTTAGATAGGAACAAAACCTTAAAGGTGCTTCCAGTAGTAGGATATTAGGTGTTCAAAGGTTCACTATTACTTATTTTTCCTTGTGCTTGTGTATTACCTTGATAAGGCTACCTATTAGAATGATATGCTTGATTAAAATGTTGTTAAGGTATATTATAATGGGTCTGCTTCCTTTTCAAATCCACCAACTCATTTCCAAAACTTTGTAGCAAGGTTTTTACTTCCTACAAATCCTTAGGAGGGGTAATATGTGGCTTTGGTTGATTGGTTTCTCTAGGAAGAGGTGTCAAAATAGGATGATTAGTGGGTTAACTAGGTGGAAGCTCAGGAAAAAGAAGAATTAGTGCTCTAGGAGATATTTTTCCAACATGGATTATACAATTTTTAGTGTTTATAGATACCTAATAAGCATGAGGTAAAATGATTCCTATTATTGGTTATATCATAAAAACAAATCTCTATTTAAAGATCTCAAATAGTACAATAATCTAGTGCTTGGTGAAGGCTTGAATATAGATGAAATTCTATCCAAGATCTATTTAAACCCCAAGTTTAAATCTATCATGATTTCATGAGAATCTCTTTTAATATTTTTAAGATGCTTCATTAAGGATAAATTATCACTTTTATCTTCAAACTATTTACAAATATTTTCCCTAACTTAACCAAGTTATGTATTGAATTGGGATATTAGATCATCTTGTTTGTGTGAGGTGTAATGTCACCTCACCAGGTGAGAATGGATCATAGGTGTCATATTAGCTATGATAGATTCTGTCATGGAATATTTCATAGGAGTTACTTCCCCTTTTGGAAAGTAACTCCTCTTCTCCATCATGGAGGCATCATTATATTTGTATGGGAGTTACTCAACACTCCCCTATATGTACACCTCTCTTATTGATCTATGAGCATGGGGATTGAGTCTTGTTTCCCTTAATGCATGCACATTATTTCCATGGTTGAGTTCTTGCTTGAATCTTGAAGCTACACCATTCCACATGATTGACTGCAAATATTTTATGCACATGAATTCCCTCCAGGTATTTTTCCATCCTCCCTCCATCATGGTATCAAAGCTCGAGGATCAGCATCATATTACTCACTTTAGTTTTTTTCTACTCACTACCTTGTAGTTTTATGTGCAATCTCTCGCTCCTTGTTTTGTGCTCTATTTACATTTTTCAAGGGTTTTGTGGTTGATTTATGTTATTTTTCTGGTTTTTCAAGTGTACAAGTGCAAGTTTGTAAATGCAGAGGTTTTTTTTAAGAGGTTAAAAAAAGGATCTCTTAAAGGGTCCAACTTGACCCCAACTCGCCGAGTTAGTAACTGATCTCCCCCAGCTCGCTTGATAACTCGGCAGCCCATTGCATTGGAAAACTTGACTCATGTGTTTTACATTCAACCTTGCGTTGTTTTGGTGGCTAGTTTTTATATCTATAAAATTTTGTTTGGTTGGGAAGACCCCTACTTTGTGTTTGAAGCATGGTATTTAGCTCGTTTAAAAATTCTTTGGCATATAACATTCACTCATGCATCCTGTTAACTCGGGTTTCTTGCATTGATCATCGGATTGTGCATTATTTTTCCCATGCATTGCTCCACACTCTCTGGTGGTTGCATTCATATTGGCTCACTTTCATTCATTGGTGACTAGTGCCTTCTATTGTACATTCCACATTCTTTGAACAACTTGGCATCTCCTACCTTGCCTTCATGATCTGACCTTTGGTTTCAACTCAATGACTCGACACTGACTCATTGTACCTTGAATTTTTATTCTCATTTCCATGGTCCTTGACTTGTATTTGGAAAAACCGACTCATCATTTCCATTTGCATTCACTTGTGCTCTATTCTTGTGTTGACTCATGATTTGGGTTGAATGACCCCCTAAACCTGTTTAGCATTTGAATCTCTATTATATGCTTATAGATGTGTGGTTACTCTAATCTTGCATTTGAAGAATATTTTCCTTGACCGCACGTTACTCGATTTGAAATCACTATTGTGCCAAAATAGCAGCACCACCGAATGGCTAGCTTGTGGAACAATGGATTTGAGTGTAATTTTCCAAACATGAAGTTATCATGAAGTGTGGGACCTTGCGAATCAGATAACTCTCTGGAGAAGGCCAGTTCCTCTTCCTAATCCTACCTTTCATAACTACTCCTAATGCAAGAAAACCTATCTAAACCTAAACTAATATTCTAAGGAGATAAGGAGAGATATTTCATTAAATGAAACCTACACTAGAAGTGGTGATACACCAAGAAAAGAAGCGTCAATTACTCTTCCCAACTTGTAAAATAGAGAAAGGGTGAATCGGAGAGTGTGGTCAAGCACCACATAACAAATCACATCAATACACCATGGAGAGGGTAGACAGGTAGTACCATAAACCATTGTGCAAACATTAATCATCCTTGAATAAACACAACACAATCAAACCCTGCAATGAAAATAGGATATGCACAAATTCTGTAAGCACAATGAGAGGAAGAGAAAATAATATAAATGATGCAAGGATTGACAAATTAATCACAAAACACTATTTTATTACTCCATGAAATTTTCACAAGTACTTTCCTTTATTAGAAAGAGGAAAGAGTTTCCATTACAATGTTCAAGAGGAATCCTTGAAGCCCCAGAGAAGAATATGGGTGCATGGGATAAAAATGACTAAATTTTTATAATGAGGAAACTCCTTTACATTTATAGAAGAAATTTTGGAGGAGAAAGATATATTTGAATTCCTAGGTGTATGGAGTCCCATCCTTAATTTTATCATCCTTTGGAGTCCTTTGGAGCTTCCCATACCCCCTGTTCTCTGCCTTGTTGGAGAAGGAATCATGCCCATACCTCATTAATAGCCTCCCACCTACCCAAAAATGTTCATTTTTCATGTAATTTTGGAGGTCTATAACCTCTTAAATTCTATTTTTTTATGTTTCCATGTTATAGGGATTCTCCTTATCTTTCTAATGACTATAATTTTGTAAAAGCAGACAACGATATCTCAAGATATGTTGTATTGAGTGGAGGAAGTTCTATCCATTTGGGACCGTGGATGTTTAAGTAATGAGTTGAGGGCGAGCAACTTATCGAGATACTTAGAAATCTCTGCATTAATTTTCCCTAGTTATTCATGGTGGATCTTCCCACTCGTCCTTCTTGGTCGGGATTTCTGTAAAGTGCACTTTCGGCACCTCAAAACTAAATCCCACGCCTCATTGGATCCCACCTCTCACGTTGGATGGAGCGAGTTACCCATAATCTCTCGAAGGCCTATACACATGGATTTTTCCTCCTTAACCCATCTAAAAATTAACTTCTCATGTTTCCATCTTGTCACACATCTCTAGCTCGAATAGCAAGCTCCAAAATTGACTCAACCGGCCATTTGGTGGGCTCCTAACACTTTAACCCCATCACATTGATCCATGTGACTACCTACCATATACTAACTCCCAATGGGCTATATGTAACTCATTTTCATTAGATGGCCCAAACACCAAGCCCACCTACCATGTTGAACGCTTCCATCCATTCCATTTCACACATCCTCCACTTTTGGGTTTTTCCATATTTAAGACATTGAGACATTTGCATTTTGGGGGAGAGACACTATTCATCCGAGTTGTCTTAAAAATTATGAAAATCCAAAATCTTGAAGTCTAAAATTCAGACTTCAAGTTTGGACATTTCTTTCCCTCCATCAAACACTTTGTTCATTTACTCATTTGAGCCCATTTATCTGAAATCCCAAAGCCATTTTCTCTTAAATGTGAAATGGTTCCAACTCGAAAATGGCTCGCTCGCCATGATCCACCTTGGTCATTCTCCTATGTGTTTCCTATGTGCTGAGTTATTTTATTTTCTACCATGCCCTAAGTTGGTTTCCCCATTCATCTCCTTTCCCACAAGTTGGCCATTAGGCTCACCTCTTCACTTTTCATGGCTGTGGCTGATCTCTCAATTCCCTCTAAGCCATTTCCACCAAAGGCTCTAATGCACATTGAGCTTGAGGGCTCATCCCTTCATTATCACTATGGGGTTACATTTGGCTTGTCTATGTTTTTGGGGAGCTCACTCGAACTCAATGCCAATTCACCTATGAAAACATTTCCCCATCGTTTATGGTTCATTGTCGGCTTGACTTGGCTTATTCCGAGTTGTCCTCTCATCCAAACTTCTACAAACTTCATTGCTTGGATTTCTTGACTCATCATTTGGGTGAGTCAAATCACCTCCCCTTATGTCACCTTTCATTGACTTGACTTCTGAGCTACTTGGAGAGATCCCATGCATTGCTCCACCCACGAGCTTGGCTCATTCATCCTTTAATGTTTCGTCATGCTCATGCAGTGACTCAACCCTTTCTCCCGGGCATGTTACTCCACACCTCTTGTGATCTCTTTACCACAAACTCTCTCCTCTGCTTTGAGCTATTCAACCTTACTTCAATTGACTCGCTTGCCAAGATACTTAGTGATTTATTTTAGCTTTGTTTCCCCTTCAAGGCCCTTTGGGTACTTTTTTATTTTCTTTGGATCGTTCCTCAAATTGATCGAACCGAGAGAGTGAGGAAAGGAAGTGGCTACCTTATAGCTGGAAATATCACATTTTCCCAAGATAGGCCCATTTTTCTCATTTTTTTAATATGGGCCTGACATGGTCCAATTTTCTTTCTTTTTCCAAGTTGATCTCTAGGTTCAAAACCTAGAAGAGGAAAACATCCTCTTATGACCCCAACACCCTCAACAATGTTGAATGTGTCCCCGAAATAACTGAATTCTGCATGAAACATCAAATCCATCCTTAGGTTCCCTATCTAGTGCTTGGGTATATTACACCATGTTGTCCATTTTTCCCAGGGGAAAAATGGATTAAAAAAATAGTGATTTACGAGGACATCTTCCTGCTAGTTGTTCTATACCAATAGCCTTGATATGTCTATTGGGCATAGAGTCATAACTAATACCGTACAACTAATTTGAATCTTGAACTTGCTCCCAAAACTACTTTAAACACTATTGAACCCAAAGCTTGACATGAATTGACCATCTCACTTACAAGATTTTTGAATTAAATATTTTGTGAGAGTGAAAAATTCTCTTAGATCTAGAAATTTCACCCTTTTTCTCTCTACAATTTTGATCGTAAGACTGAAAATAGACTTCCGAACCTGACCTAAAACTTGATTTTTCCAAGTACGAGGCTTACCAAAATCAAGGATTATTTGGCATGCATAGCACATTGCAGAGTTTTAAGTAAAAAAATTTCTGAGTTGGGACATCATGGAACTCTATTAAATTGTGATTTTTCCCTTTTTGAATGGTCATTTGGAACATTGTAGAATGTTGAGACTCCTTGGGGAAATTTTGAATGATTAGGGATTCTTCTGAAACCTAGACCTATTTTTGTTATGAAACCTATCATTTTCCATGAAACAAGATTTGTCCTTAGGGTTGATTTTTTTGTCCTAGGAAGGAACCTAGAAGCTTAGTTATAGCTAATCTGTAGGAACACGAAGATGGAACATACTAAAATATTTCCCTTTATCAAATTTAGTTGCTATGTATTTGGATTGTTTTTAAAACTACAATCTGTCTCCCTAAACTCGTGAGCTTCTTCCTATGTCATTGCATGTGGATGGCCCTCTTGAAACATATGTACCGTGCAAGAGAAAACATAAATAAAAACTACGTACAAAATGACAAATCATACATTCTCAAGTAGGCATGTAGAGTGTTCATAAGAACTTGTTATGTGGAAAGAAAACCTTCTACTACCCTACAATAATCGAAGAAAGAGGATACCTCAAATGAAACTTGACATTGGTAGGGAAAAGTAGCTTCCCCTTCTCAAAATTTGAAACCATGCGAGTTGATTTGATGTTGGACATGGTTTTACATATGAATGAAAACTCGATACAAAAATAACTTTTCACCCACATCATATAGGTATCAACTAGAAACAAGATAAGTACCTTCTCGTAATGATGTGCATGAGGCTCCTAAAGGTACTCCAGCTAATCCTTGGTATTATAAGGCTCATCCTCATGTTTAGAGATGAACATGAATGGTAGTGGAAACTTTGATTCTAACTCAACGAATTTAGATATACGATGGGACATGGCTTGATTTTCTGATTTTTCCCACTACTCACGAGCTCCAATTTCAATAAGAAAGTCTTCATGGAGACTTTCCTAGAAAAGGTGACTATCTCAGAACTTGATTTTCTTCCTTTTACAGATTTTCGGACAATTGATGGTGTACCTTAGTGAATGGTATGAAAGAGATGAAATCTTCATGGCCTTTTCATTTTTCCCCCTCGATCATGGCCATTTCATTGACAAGCTTAGGATCCTCAACTGACAGTAAGAAGCCTTCAATGATTACATCTTCATTAAGATCCTCTGAATCTGATCCAATCTCCTCCACTTCAAGAGGGCTATTATGGGCAGCGAGTTCTCCTCGAACCAATTCCCTTAGAAAGAGGATCTTTATATTGAAAGACAGGTGATGAGGTATCAAAATTACTAAGTTTTGACTTCTTCTTTGCCACATTGCTATCTTCCAAATCAGACAAGTAGTCAATCTCCTTGTCCAATAATGCCAAGGGTTCTTCCCCTTCCATGGTGGCCTCTAGATCTGCACTTTTTTTGCCATGGTCTGCCTCGTCCTCAAACATAAAGTTTGAGAGTTCAAACTCATCCTCAAAATAAGAATTTTGAAAGGATAAGGGAGGGAAGGGGCTGCAATTTCCCCCATATCCTGTTTGTTATTTGGGCTCTCGAATTGTATTGTCTCCCTCCATAGCATAAGGTTTTTCCTTGTTGGTTGCAATTGATGATGACTTTGGTATATCAATGCAACCTCCGAATATAGAAGCAATATCAAGGCATGCAAGGCAATTAGGATCATTTAATTCCTTTTCAATGCCTTGCATACTTGGTAAAACTTCCTTATTTGATTTAACATGCTCCTCCTCTTACGGATTTTGATTTTCCCCTTCTTCTTCTTCGAATTTACAGGTTGTGATGGATCAACAAGTCCTGAAAATATAGTTCCAATGTGAACACTACATTTGGAAAAAATGGACTGTTGGTCATCATCTTCTTGTTCTTGCTCCATTTCCATTGCAAACTCATTCTGCACCACTTGTGTCTAGACCTCAACCTCCTTTGTAGGCTTAACCATTAAGGGGATTTTATCAATCATGAATCTTAGAGCCAAGCTCACCAAGTTTTTCATCATTTATTATTTGTTTGGCTCTTCTTCTCATTGCTTCCTTTTCTTGGTATTTTGTGTTTCCTTTTGACATGGGCTCGAGATTATGAGAGGAGGGATATGTATGGCCTCCACTAATTATTTATTTGTTGGTGGTGGAAGAGGATGATCATTTTACTTTTTTATAGAGGATATGGCTTATTGGAAGGGAAAAGGGCAGAGAAATTGAGATGAGGTGGAAGAGTAGAAGATGGAGAAGGGGATTCCACAATGGGGAAAACATGCAAGAAGCTTTCAAATTAAGGATCAAGTCGAGATGGAAATGATTATGGAATGGGGAGAGGGTTGTAGGATGGCAATGCAAGGGTCTCCCATTGACAAGGTGAACCAACATTGGATTCATATGCCTTGATCTCCTCGATAAATGCTTCAAGTTGTGATAGTATCTCAACCATGAAAGCAAGTTTTTTATGTGGGTTAAAGTGAAATGGTATAGGGCCAACCCATGGGAAAGATGCACCATGAAATAGATCTTGAGTGCCTTCAATTGATATGTATCCCTGGTTTGTACCATGGTTTCGTCCATCCTTAGGATCTTCATCTGCAACTCATTATCCTCAAGTACATGGTATCCTCTAAAATATGCATACCCTTATTCTTCAATAGTTCATAGTTTGGTGGTTAACCAAATTAAATTGCATTTTCTGATCCGGTATACATCTTGTTGATTTTCTTCATAATCTTGATATAGATGAGTTGTATAATAACCTAGGGATGGGTCTTACAAATTTAGATGTGGATAGAAACTACATGGATATTCCCTTAGATATGAATCCCATAGTGCAAATGAATCCATGATTGCACAAATTCATGGAATGGAATAAGATGAAGAGATGTGGAAGGAAACATGGATGGAAATGTGTGGAAAAGAGATGATCTGCAACTTAGAGAAGATGGGTTTTGACCAGATGGAGTCGCAAGTTGTGTTTTACATATTCCTCCAATGGGATTGATTCCACCAAGAGAACAATGAAACTTGATGAAATGAAATGAATACCTATATACACACCTTGAAGGGCTCAAAACTAGTTATGGGGTTGAGCTTATTCATCTATAATTGGTCTCTAAAATCCAAAATTTTAGACCTTGGCTTCCAAATAGAACCTCTAAAGTCTGAAATGGAAGAAACAGTAAAACCTGCGAAGGCCAAAGTAGAAAAACCTTGAAATCCAAAATGCATGTAAAATCTGAAATCTGAAGTGAGAGATCTCTAAAATACGAAGTGCTAGAAGTCCGAAATCCAAAACCTCGAAAACTCGTAAACCTCCGAAGTCTAAAATTTTTAAATGCGAGAAAAGTATGAAATTCTAAAAACCCAAAAAATTATGAAATTTAAAAAACCCAAAAAAATTGAAATTTAAAATCTCCAAATAACAAAATGTCTAAATTCCAAAATCCCAAAATGTCTCAAGTCCCAAAATCTAAAATTCTGAAATGCGAAAAATTGTGAAATTCTAAAATGCAAAATTTTAGATTTATAAAAAAACCCTTTTGATCTTCAACCTATGATCTATCTTCTATGAAATTTTGACCCTATTTTACACATGAGAAACCCTTAAAAATTATTTCATACTTTAACCCCGTAGTAGAATGTTTGAAATCTAAAATTTAAGAACTTTGAAAGGCAAAGGTTCCTCCGAAATTTACTTGTCTTAAGCTTTCAAGGCGTCATGGTGAATGAGATTTTGCAATGGAACAACTTGTGAAAAATAAAACCATGACTTCAATTTTGTCCCCCAGGCATGCCAAAACTATTGTGGCAAAATCACAGCACCCCGAATGGCTAGATTGGGGAACTAGGGCATTCGGTCTAATTTTCCAAATATGGAGCTATCATGAAGTGTGTGACCTTGCGAATCAGATAACTCTCCGAAGAAGGTCAATTCCTCTTCCTATTCCTACCTACCACTACTACTCCTAATATAATTAAAAACCTATCTAAACCTAAACTAATCTTCTAATGAGACAAGGAGAAAGATTGCATGAAATGAAACCTACACTAGAAGCGGTGATACACCAAGAAAAGGAGTGTCAATAACTCTTCGCATCCTACAAAATGGAGAAAGGGTGAATCTATAGAGGGTGTTAAAGCACCACGTAAAAGATCAATTCCAATGCACCATGGATAGGGTAGATAGTAATACCACATACCACAATGCAAACATTCACTGTCTCTCGAATAAACAAAACACAATCAAACCCCGTAATGAAAATAGGATATGCACAGATCCTGCAAGTACAATGAGAGGTAAGAGAAAATAATGAAATGATGCAAGGATTGACAGATGAATCACAAAACACCATTTTATTACTCCATGAAATTTTCACAGTACATTTCTTTAGCAAAAAGAGGCAATATTTGTCATTACAATGTTCAAGAGGAAGGCTTGAAGCCCCGAGATAATAATAGGGGTGCATGGGAGAAAAATGACTAAATTTTTTACAATGAGGACACCCCTTTACATTTATAAAAGAAAATTTGGAGGAGAGATAGATTCTAATTCCTAGGTGTATAGAGGCCTATCCTAGCTTTTATCATCCTCTGGAATTCTTTGGAGCTGCCCATAGCTCCTATACTTTTCCTTGTTAGAGAAGGAAGTATGCCCATAGCTCATTAATAGCCTCTCACCTACCCAACACTTTGAACATTTTTCATGTAATTTCTAAAGTCCATAACCTCTAAATTTTCAATTTTATGTTTCCATGCTATATATATTCTCCTTATCTTTCCTATGACTATAAGTTTACAAGAAATGGGAAATGGGAGCTCAAGATATGGTTGTTTGAGTGGAGGGAGGTTTTAGTCATTTGGACATGTGCATGTTTAAGTACCGAGTATAGGGAGATCAGCTTGCTGAGCTACCTAGAAAGATCTGCATAGAGTTTCCCTTGGTTTTTCATGATGGGTCTTCCCACTTACCCGAATTGGCGGGATTTCCTTTGTAGTGCACATCTGGTGCCTCAAAACTAACTCTCGCACCGCATTGGATCCCGCCTCCTACGTTGGATGAAGCAAGTTACCTGTGATCTTCAAAGGCCTATTCACATGGATTCTACCTCCTTAACCCATCTTGAAACTAACTTCCCATGTAACCATCTTTTCGCACATCTCTAGCTCGATTAGCAAGCTCCAAAATCCACTCAACCGACCATTTTTGGGCTCACCAACACTTCAACCCCATCGCATTGATCCATGTGACCATCTACCATACTAACTCCCAATGGGATACACATAACTCCTTTGTATTGGATGGCTCAAACAATTAACCTACCTACCACATTGACCACTTCTACCAAGTATCCTCTACTTGTGGTTTTGCCATGTTTTGGACATTCGAACATTTACATTTGGGGAGAGACACTATTCATCGATGAGTTCGCTTAAAAATTATGAATATTTGAAAGCTTGAATTCTAAAATTTAGACTTTGGATTTTGGAAATTTTATTTCCCTCCATCCAAAACTATTTATTTTCTCACTGAGCCCATTTCTTTGAAATCCTCGAAGCCATTTTCTCTTAAATATGAAACGATTCCAACTCGAAAATGGCTCCTTCTACCATGATCATCCTTGGTTATTTTCCTACATGTTTCCCCGTAAGCCAACTTATTTTCTTTTCTACCGTGGCCTGAGTTGGTTTCCCCATTCATCACCTAACCCACAATTTTGTCGTCGAGCTTACCTCTTCACACTTGTCGGGCTCTATGATCTCTCAATTCCCACAAATCCATTTCCATCAAAGGCTCACTCTACTTGTTGAGCTTGAGGGCTCATCCCTTCATTATCACTACATGGTTACATTTGGCTTGTCCATATTTTTTTGAGGAACTCACCCAACACAATGCTAATTCACCTATGAAAACATTTACCCATCGTTTGTGGTTAAATGTGAACTTGACTCGCCCTATGCCTAGTCGCCCTCTCATCCGAGCTCCCGTGAACTTTGTTTCTCATCTTTCCTAACTCATCATTTGGGTGAGTCACCTCACCTCCCCATATGTCACCTTTTAGTGACTTGGCTCACTGAGCTACTAAGAAAGCTCCCCTGTATCACCTCCAGTCATGAGCTTATCTTGCTCATCCTTTAATGGTTTTTCATGCTCATGCAGTCGAATTGGCCCTTTATCCTAGACGTGTTCCTCCATGCCTTTTGTAGGATATTTTCCATGATATCTCCCTCCATTGAGCTATTTTTCCTTACTTCAATTGACTCGACTTGTTGAGTATCTCACCAAGCTACTCACCTAATCAAGTAGCTCACCGAGCTACTCGACAAGCTATTTTAGCTCAATCCCCATTCAAATCCCTTTGGGAAATTTTTTATTTTCTTTACATATTTCCTCAAATTTTTCAAACTGGAGGTCTGAGGAAATTTATTGGTTACCTTGTAGCTAGAAATCTCACATTTTCCTGAGATAGGCCCATTTTTCTCATTTTTCCAAAAATGGGCCCATCGGGGCCTAATTTTCCTTCCTTTTCCAATTTGATCTCTAGGTTCAAAACCCGAAGAAGAAGAAATCATTTTATGACCCCAACACCCTCAACAATGTTTAACATGTCCCCGAAATCACTAAATGTTGCATGTAACCTCAACTCCATCCTTAGGTTCCATGTCCAATGTTTGGGTCCGTTACACCTTGTTGTCCATTTTTCCCTAGGGGGAAAAATGGATAACAAGTAACTCTCAACACAGGATCATTCCCTATATTCTAGACATGTGTTAATGATTCTATCGCTGGTTCTCTTCCACATGGAGGTCTGCTAGTCTTTGATTATTACTCTTCCATCTGTGACATCCATCAATTATCTAACATGTGGCTTTGACCAAACACTACAGTCTCAACTCATCTCATCACTTTGTTTCACCTAATTCTTAGATTGTTTCTTTGAAGTGTTGATGAAACAAATAGGGTAATGAGCATAGGAGGAATACCTGTTCAAATTTTGGTTGATGAGGTTGTTGCACGCATATGACTTCCAACTCCACAGTTGATCGTGAGAGCTTCCTTTTGGCTAGGAGGAACTATCTCGTAATGGAAACAAGACCACCATAAGGAAATAAACAATATGGTCAATTGAACCGCTTAACAGCGTATGCTAGATCCGGGAAGTATGATACTTCCTAGATGGCTATCAATTAACAATTTAATGTTGTAAACAAATTAAATCCTATTGTTATTTAAAATGATTTAGGTATCTCACTTAAAAACACAATAAGAAATAGATCTAATCCAATAGACTAAGCTAGAATAGAATCCAAAGGTCAAATGATTGGTTCTAGGTTTCGTAGGTTCTATAGATGTCTTGGGTAGATCACAGGTGAATGGGGGTGAGATGAAATTTGGTGGGTAGGTCTTTGTTCTAGGTTGTGTGGGCAAATACAGAGACCAGTGTTGGTCAAGGGTGACCGACGGTGGTTAGGTGTAACTGGTGCCGATTACTGTGAGATTTGAAAATGTCACAAAACAAGTTGTGGTCTCCTTTGTGATTGCACAAAGGAATTTTGTGAGTTGGGGTGAAATATTGGGTTACTGGAGTAGGCTTTTGCAAGGTTTTAATGGGTATATGGAGGTGAAAATGTCGAGAGAAGGTCAATAGGGGGAAAGATAAACAATGGATGATAAAATGATGATGAAATGAAATAAACCAGAAAGTATGATGTTATACTTACTTGGATTCCATTCCTGAATGCCTGTGTGTGAGGGATGGAGGTGCTGATGATGGGTTTGAAGGTTGCAAGTGATCACCAACTGAAGAAAATATTCTACATGGGCTGCATGTACACTCCTCTTTGCTTGGATAGATTAGATCATGGTTGGGATGGTTGTGTAGGAGAAGATGCTCAATCTCCTTCCTTGCATGCAAGTTTTCACTGGAATTTTCTCTCTAAGATGTGTTCTTGCTTGTCAAATTTCTCCCAATGTTTTCCAACCTTGAGAATAAGGTATTTTAGGGGTTAAAAGGGGTAACTAATGGCGTTAGGCTAACCAAAGTGACGATTAGGGGTAACTGATGTCGGTTAAGGTGGGATTTCCTAGGTTTACTAAACTAGGGAGATCCTCCGATTTCCATTATCCCACGGATTAGACCGAGAGCCTCTTGTGATCATGTAATAATGTGGTTACAGGAATGTAGGTATTGATTTTTAGGGTTTGGGTAAGTCTTAGTTTGTTATGGCAACTTACTAGAAGAATAGATCTTAGGTTGAGTTGGTATGATGAGGTGTCTAAGTGAAGTGTATGTGTGGATATTATTTAAATAAAATATTCAAATAATAAATGTAGTGAGTATAATGCATTAATTTAATCAAATTAATATTAGTGGGGTGAAGGGGGGTCATGGCTAGGTAAATGTAATAAAGGGTGTTTATATGTTGAGGGACCAAAGGGGAGTGTGACCTAATTTTAGTGTCTACATTTTTCCCCTTTTTGTTGTGTAGCTTGTATTGGTAAGCGACGCTAACAAAAATAAGATGTGGTTGCCCCATGTGTGGGTGAAGGTGATCCCCCTCAAACCAGGAACTAATGAGGCAGTAGGCTGAAGTGGTAAGTGGTTCAATGAAAGGTAAATGTGAGGAAAGGGCAAGTGGGTACAAGGGAAAAGGGTGAAAGGTCTACTTAGGCAATCTAGGGAATGGGTCAGGGTCAAAGGTAGCAACAGTCAAACGCACGCACACATATAAACTGCAACATGCTATCTTTGGGTTAAGGAGCATGCAAACTCTACATCGTCTAAGGTTGATAGGTTTATCTGAACAAGGGTGAATTGAATCCGGTATCTAAGGTATAGGATATGGTTAGGAAACACAACATAGGTTAGGTGTAGGAATGTTTAGGTATGTTCCAGTACACCAAAGGTAGGGTCAGGATAAATGGTCACAACAATAGGCTAGGTAAGGTCATTAGGTCAATCAACACAGGTAACAATGCCACAAGGTATAGTGAACACATGAGGTCAAAGGTCACTAGCGATGGTCTAGGTCCAAATATCTAGGTCATGGCATGGGTAAGGCCAAGGTAGGGGTAAAAGAATAAGAAGTCCCCAAAGGAGGAAAAATGGAGGTAGGAAGTGACGAGGTCAGGAAAGGTAAGGTAATGGGTTGGGTAAAGGTTGGATGGGGTAAAGGAGAAAGGTAAAGGGTGGGGTAAAATGGAAAAGTAAGGGCAATGTGTAGGTGAGGGTGACCAATGGCGGTCATGGATAACCGATGACAAAGTGTGGTAGGGCACGCGATTGATGTCGGTTAAGGGTAACCGACATCGGTTAGGTCGGGTTGGTTATAAAAACAAAAATCCACATTTTTTATTATTCATTTGTTATTTACAAAGTGAGAAAATGACAAAAAAGAGAGAAAAGAGAGAAAAGTGTCCAGAGGAAACGGGATAGTGAGCTGGCAGTGTGATTTGACGAGGGTTGGGTGGGTGAGTAGCGGGTCCACGGGATCAGGGTGAGAGAGTTGATTGGTCGGAGGTTACAAGTAGTTATTCGGTGATGGCAGAGGCTAGAGAGGGATTGAGTAGACCACCAGATAGTGGCTAGACGTGCCTCCGAGATGGTTCAGCAGCAAGCAACGAGGTAAGCGCCTAACTCTAGATTGGTGATTAGATAGATTAGAGGTTTTGGTATTTGTTATTTGTAGGGTTTTGTGGGTTTTGGGTTTTTTTGTGTGGTTAAAAATAAAATGTGGGGGAGGGTAGTAAATTATAGAGGTGGGGTGGGTAGGGTCTTTGGGTAGTGTAGGTCATTGTAGGTGGGGTAAAAGGGATAGGTGGGAGAGTTTGTTAAAAAAGGGGGTTTAGGAAGTCACAAAATTTTATGTGACAATGAATATGGTCATGGTAAATAGGGATTAATGTCATGCTTGATTGGATGTAGGGGAGAGTGCATTACACATGCGGGATAGGGTTCCACATCTTGGTGACATTACATGGCTTAGCGACCCCTTTGGAGCTACAACACATGGAGGTAGTGGGCTTGAGTGGGATTCGGTGCTACCGACATGTTGTTTGGAATCCTAACTTGATGGTCACGCTCATTAATAGATGGGACTTCGTGACCAACACGTTCCACCTTCCGATGGGTGAGATGACTATCACCCTAGAGGATGTGTTCTAGATTTTGTGGTTACCCATATTGGGTGCCTAGGTTTACTCTATCTCCTCCGAGGCCTCAGAGGATCTGATCGGGACAATTTTTGGTGAGGGGGTGGTGGATCTAAGATTCCATAGTGCTAGTTTGAGCTATGACGAGATGTACCTAGCCCGTTTGGATGAGACGAGGCTAGTGGTTCTATTGATGGAGGCAGTGTGCTGCTATGCACTGCCAGATGCAGAGGGTGGATGCTTTCCCTGATCACTGATGGGGGTGCTCCACGATATGATGGTAGAGGAGACCTAGTTTTCCTAGGCACCAACATTCTTGGTGTAGCTATACCGAGAGCTGTGGGCATATGGGCGGTTGTGCAGGTTTAGCCTATGTTGTACATTTATACTACACTGTTGGGCCTACGAGCACATAGTATATGTTTGACCTATAGGGATGCCTTAGAGCAGATGCATTCCCAATGAGATCTATGTAGGTGGGATACAACAGATGGGTGTCTGTTGTAGGAGAGCAGAGATCAGATAGGCCGACATATGATGTGGCCCATTTTCGGTAATTGTTGGAGGTGTTGTCCAGAGTGGACATTATCTAGAGGCCATATGTGGGATTCCCCTCATATAGGAACATGCATGAGGAGCTAGCTATGCTCCAGCTAGAGAGATGGATACAGGGTCGCCGTGCAGGGAGGATGAGATGATCCTGGTAGACGGTGGTCCGGTGGCGTTTGGGCTTATATAGGATATTCCTCCATCCTTCCACGATGATCGAGAGATGACATGGAGAGGCCTCTACACCTACCACACGACCTACAATGCCTATAGGGGAGGAGGAGGAGCCAGTGGATTGGTAGATAGATGACACCGGATGTACAGATAGGTATAGGTAGTGATGGGTGGATCGATGGCCACGATCCATACCATCTAGATCGGGCAACCTAAATTAGCTACCATTACAGTGCAGAGATACACCCTACAGGGGTAGGTAGCGACATTGATTACCCGATAGGTATACTGCAGACATAGCTAGAGGGGTCAGAGGTAGAGGTAGTAGAGCTACGAGTACATGTGGCCAGTCTATAGGCCCAGATGGCAGAGGGAGAGGATGGAGGAGATGGAGATAAAGATGGTTAGGTGGCAGCCTTACTGGCTCAAGTGGAAGGTTTACAAGGCCAGTTGGCCATAGCCCATGCATAGATTGGGGCCTTACAGGTCTAGATATAGGCACATGGGTAGGGGCACCACCACAAGCATAGGGAGTTGTTCCCGAGTTCATAGGATGGCGTAGGACAAGTCGTTATAGGGTAGGTAAAGGGGATGAGACCTATGGGACCACCACATACCATGCCGTATACAAAGTTACTGAGATTCCCTAGGTGAGGAAAGATATTATCAGGATCAGCTCATGGCGGCCGTGATAGGCTTCCTATCCTACATAGAGTACAGAGTGCAGAGGTGTCCAAAGTGAGAGGACACGATCCCACACACATAGTGTGGAGAGCATAGGAGGTCAATGAGCTCTAAGGCCCAATTAGGGAGAGGCCATCAAAGCACATGGCGACTACAGAGGTAGGTGATGTGCGGTAAGGACATAGGAGATCGAGTGTACAGGTGAGACAGAGATGAAGGACATCCAGCGAGATTCCTGATATACGGTCACCTAATTTTTGATGTATACTAGTGATTTTGGATATATATTTCAGCCTGCGTGCCGAAGGTAGTTGTATTTTGATAACATATCACCCTATGTACTGAAGATAGTGAGGATGTATGAGTGATTTTTGTATATTTTGAGAACATATACTAGCCTGCGTGCCAAAGATATTATGTATTGATTCATTCATTCTTTTTGTATATATGAGACCGACCTATGTGCCGATGACATTTTGTATTATATATATATCAGCTTGTGTGCCGACATTTTTGAGATGATGGATAGGATGAGATAGACATGTATATTGAGATACATATTTATTGATTTGTATGATGAGATTCATGGTATTTCATGATTTGTTGATGTGTGTATGAGACATTGGTTTATGGCTTGTATTAGATGAGATATGGATTTGTTACTTTAATGTGGTTTGAAATTAGGTGAGTTAGGCATGATGGAGTTAGGTTGGTTTAGGCATGGATCAAGTCAAGGTTATAGGCATGGATCGAGTCAGGTTATAGGCATGGATTGAGTCAGGTTATAGGCATGGATCGAGTCAGGTTAGGTTAGGCATGGATTGAGTCAGGTTTTGTTAGGCATGGATCGAGTCAAGTTTGGTTAGGCATGGATCGAGTCAGGTTTGGTTAGGCATGGATCGAGTTGGGTTTTAGTTAGGCATGGATCGAGTAAGGTTTGGTTAGGCATGGATCGAGTTAGGTTTTAGTTAGGCATGGTTGAGTTGAAAGTAGGTTTAGTTATGCTTCATTATTATTTTTTTGAAATGAAGGATACTATAAGTCATATGTGAAATGTTGTATAATCTATGCATAGTGATGATAGAGGATGGTAGGTGTAATAAATGTATGTTGTGGTAAGCAAATTGTTATCTATGTGGCTTGATTTCCAATTTTGTTTGAAAAGGGGAACTAAGTGAAATGTGATGTAAATGGTGAGTTAGGCATGGTTGATGAATTGTTTTAGGGTAGAGAATGGTTGAGCTAACCTCCAAGGGCCCCATGCCCTTGGAGTGCTGCCTACATAGTTCCGGTGAAAAGGGACCTCAAGCCAATGTAGTTCTCCCATGAGCTAGGGAAGAATATGAAAATGAGTTGGTAGGTGTTTGGGCATGTTGTGGGTTTAGGTTTAATAAGTGTGGGTAGATTATAGGTAAAAGGATGTAGGTGAAAGCAATTATGGTGAAAGAGGAGGATTACCCCAAAGGTAAGCATCGAGGACCAAGTCCTGTATAAGGTAATCAAAATGTAAACAAAGATGGTTAAAAGATAAGAGGGGGCAATAAAGCCACCTGATTGGGTAGGATCATACCGAGTAGATCATACCTTGGAGGAGGTGAGGAACATAAGACATGTTCTATGATGAAGGTAGTCACAGGATCACCAAATGTTTAAATTCCAAGATGTCCCTTGAGGCAATTGAGGAAATGAGAGTGGAAATGGTAAGGAGGGTGAAAGGTAGCTAATTTTATATGTTTTGAGTGACAGGGCCCTTGGGCAAGGGGTCCTAGGTCACAGTGGGCAAGTCTATGACTAATTTTTTTTGTTTTAATAGACTGATCGATGCGGGAAATCTATATGGAATAATGAATATGGTACTCCTTGAGGTCTTCGTGAAGCTGATCGATGCAGAAGCTTCGGTTTCTCTCATTTTTATTTTTTAAAGCTTCACATAGCTGTCCTTCGAGGGAGCAATCTATTTATAGCAGCAATTTTGTTGAGAGGAAGATTTCCTTTTGAGGGAGTCATCTTTTATTATAAGTTTGACTCAAGGAGTTTGGTCCCATGTGAGGTCATTGAAGTCATGGACAAGACCAAGGTGGAGGATAGGACTCTTGTTCAAAAGGCAAGGTGGAATGACCATGGGATCTCATCTAAAGGTAGACGAAAAGTATCCATGAGAATCATGTTATGTGTAGTGCCATGGTACACATATTCAAGAGAAGATAACAAGTGATGGGTACTCACATGATTCTTGTTTAATCATTAGGAGGTGTATGGAGTGGATAGTGCTCAAGGGATGAGCCTGTAAAGAGACAAAGGGTGAGGTAGGACAATGAGTCAACAATAGAATGGTCAAAGATGTAATGTGTTAAGGGGCTTAGGTTTGGGTTTACCATCAAGTGAGGATAAACGATAGGCACCTGATCCATAGGTATGAGTTACGATGTATGGTCCAAGCCAATTAGGAGTGAATTTTCTCCATTTACTTTTTTCTGCTTTGGTTACATGTTGATTTTCTTTCAAGATAAGGTCATCGACTTGGAAGGTGCGTTCATGAACACGTTTTTCATAAGAACGTTTGATACATTGTTGGTATGAAGGTGATCCAGAGCATTAAGACAATGTTTGTCTAATAACTCTAGTTGTGCTAAGCAAGCGTAGTGACGAAAGTCATCATCAAGAACCATGTCATGGAGAGAAATGTAGAGTGAGGGGATCTGGACTTCGTGAGATAGAACAACCTCTATACCATAGACCAGTGAAAAGGGTGTGGCCATAGTGGAAGTGTGAATACTAGTGCGTTATGCCCATAGGGAAAAAGGAATGTGTGTATTCCAATCCTTCCCGTATTTTCAACCACTTTCATGAGAATTTTATTGAGGGTTTTGTTAGTGGATTTGGCTTGGCCATTGTTTTTGGGTAATAACATGATGAGAAACTAAGCTCAATGCCAAAGGTGTCGTAAAGTTTTTGCAATGTTTTATTTTTGAATTATTTTCCATCACAATGATGAGGTGATGAGGAACACCAAAGTGACAAATGATTTGATGGTTAATGAAGTCACATATCTTCTCGGATTTCATGGAGATGAGTGGTATGGCTTCCACCCATTTTCTATAGTATTCAGTAGTAGTTATGATCCATTCATGGTGTTGGGAAAAATGAGGATTGATTTCTCTGACAAGATCCAAACCCCATTGAGAAAAGGGCCAAAGGTCATGAGCGACCTATAAGGCATGACTGGGTGTATGATGAAGTTTGAAATGTTGTTGACATTTTACACAATGTTTGAAATAGTCACAACAATCATGGTTAACGGTCGACCAAGAATAGCCTAGGCAAAGAATACGCTTAGCAATATCAAGGCCACTAAAGTGACCTCCATATATGTCATCATGAACCTCCTTAATGGTATAAGGAATTTCAGAACTTGTGAGGCATCGTAAGATAATACCATCAAATCCATGTTGATAGAGGATTCCCCAGAATGATGAAACAAGAGACATTTTTAAGCAAGGGACGTTGTTAGTTACAGGTGAGATTAGGTAAGATGCGAGAGAGAAAGGTAGTTAGAGTACTATTTATACCAAAGGTCACTCAGGTTAGGGGTTTCAGTTCTGATTGAGTAAACATCATGAGGTAAATAAGAAGGTGAATGGAATCGGTAGGGGAAGCGGGTATTTAAGAAGCTAAGCAGGCCATGGTATCGACAAATTTGTTGGTTGAACGTGGGATGGTTTGAAGGGTGTAATGATCAAAGGTGGTCAAAAGTATGTCTACATGATGTTTATACTTTTGAAGTATCTCGTTATGAAATTGGTACATACCATTGACTTGGTTGACAACCAATTGTGAATCACCAAAGATGTGGATTGATTTGACATCTAGGGCATATGCGGCTTGGAGACCTAGTACGAGCACTTCGTACTTGGCAATATTGTTGGTGCATTCAAATTCTAGTTTGAAATACAAAGGAATGGGCTCTCCATCTAGAGGAATGAGGATAATACTAGCCCCACCCCATGCCGACACTTGGAACTATCAAAGAAAAAGCAGTGTCATTTGGTAAGGGGTTTGTCCAGGAAAAAGTAGCAATTGACTCATTGGGAAAGTAAAAATTAGAGGATTAATCCTTAGAAATAGGTGCATCATCCGGTTGGTCAGCAATAGCTTGGCCATTGATCGACTTTTGATGAATGAATTTGAGGTCAAGATCAGATAAAAGCATAATCCATCATGCGCACACTGATTTTGATAAGTTTTGGCATACATGAAGTGTAAGGGATCATTTTTGGTCACGAAATAGGTTTTGTGGTTGACTAGGTAATGGTAGATTTTTGTGGCTACAAAACTAAGGCTAAGAAAAGTTTTTCTGGATGGTTGTATCGGGTTTCATAGTCCAAAAGAGTAGGGCTTATGTAATAAACCACCTGCTCCCTTTGTTGTTCATCATGATGAGTGAGCATGGCTCCTAAGGAGTGATCGGTATTTGAGATGTATAGGTAAAAAGGTTGATCGTCTTTAGGTGGAATGAGTACGAGTGGTTAGAGAAGGTATTGTTTTAGGGCCTCAAAAGCTTTGTGACAGTCATCATCCCATTTAAAGGAGACATCCTTCCTAAGTAGATGATGAAATGGTTGACACCGATCAAATAATTGGGAAATGAAATGGTGAATGGACTGCAATTTACCTTATAGGCTACGGATCTGCAAAAATTTTAGTAGGCGGAGGAATTTTGAGGATGGCCTTGACTTTAGCAGGGTCAACTTCTATACCACATAAGGAAACAATAAATCCCAGGAGCTTTCCTGAGAGAACCGTGAAGATGCACTTTTTAGGTGGCGGATGCACAATTTAATGAGGCATCAAAGATGGCTTCAAGGATGGTGAGGTTCTCAGAGAGAAATTTAGATTTTCCAAGAGATCATTCACGTAATCTTCTAATATGCGATGCATGATATCATGGAAGATGTAAGTCATAACACATTGATATGTAGCACCATCATTTTTAAGGCCAAAAGGCATGACTTGATAGCAAAAAGGTCCCCCAAGGGGTGATGAATGTGGTCTTGTGTTGATATTCTAGGAAAGAAAAAATTGGTTATAAATCGAGAAGCCATCCATGAGTGAAAGCATCTCATGACCGGTGGTGAGGTCAACCGGTTGATCAATACCGCGCAAGGGAAAGTTGTCTTTCAGCAAAGCTAGGTTGAGGTCATGGAATTCTATGCAAATGCAGATTCCCCTATTGATTTAATAATAGGGACAATGTTAGAAATCCAACAAGGATAATCAATGGGTAAGATGAAGGAAACAAAAAAGAAGGCGTTGAATTTCTTCTTTGACAAGAAGAGAAATACAAGGGTACATTTTCCTCACTTTTGTTTGATAAGTTTGGCATCGGGAATGGTTACAATATTGTGATCCACTATGGTGGGGTCAATACCAGGCATGTCTTCATAATACCAAGTGAAATTTTGGTTATGATCTCGAAGAAAAGAAGTGATGGCTTCCTGTTCAATAGCATCTAAAGATTGTCTGATCTTTAGGATGTGCGGGTCGTCCTGAGTATGAATGTTGATCTCAATAGTTGATTCATTCAACATGGTTTGCGTCTCAGAGGGTAATGACCGATGAATATATGAGTCTTCTGCACCAAGGTAGGTGAGTATGGATTCATCATCCTGACATTGAACGACATTAATTGTAGGTGTGTCATCATCGATCAT
Organism: Taxus wallichiana var. yunnanensis; assembly: GCA_018340775.1. Classification (NCBI taxonomy): domain Eukaryota; kingdom Viridiplantae; phylum Streptophyta; class Pinopsida; order Cupressales; family Taxaceae; genus Taxus; species Taxus wallichiana. Next base: position 257,489,941 of record CM031243.1, on the reverse strand, counting down.
TTCAGGATACAGGAATGGAAGAGTGGAAGGGGCCTCACCTTCATGTTGATAAGTCAAAGGCCCCAAGGAAATGGTGTTTATGAAAAAAAAAAAAGTTAGGGGGGATAGATTCAGATCCATCGACTTCGTCGGTGAGGGTGGTGATGAAGGTGGAGCGAGTGAAGGTGGTGATGAAGATGAAGGTGGAGAAGGGATAGGGTCCTTAATGAGTTCAATGCGGGCCTATTTGGTAGGAGGTTTGGGGAAGTCGATACCACTATGGTCGTTATGTTTGTGGGTGGTACATGGAATAATAGTATGGTGGCCTTTCTCATAAAATCCAAAACCAAAACCCTTCCATGCACAATGGTGTAGGAAGGTGTAGGCGAAACGGTGATTAGAAGTCGTGAGAAAATGGGTGGGTTTGTGATGGTGGTTCAGGTGTGTAAGTGGTAGTATCAAATCCCCCATAGGTGAGACTAATACAAAGATGTGGAGGACCATAAAGGAGGAATTCTCTTATATGGTGATCATAGCGAAGGTGTTGGTGAAGGCTTCCATACTCATGAGGAGTAAGGAATGTGTTGACACTATATAGGTGGTACTCCCGCAGTGAGGCATTGAAAAACACCTTCCAAGGGGTCAGTGGTTGGTATATAGGTAGCTGGAATGGATGATGTGTTATAGGTCGATACGGAGCTAGAGTTAAGCAGATTAGGAAGCTAATGGGTTAGCCATGTAGGTTATAGCAATGGTAGGAATGGAGGAGTTATGTGCGGTGAAAGCAACGGCTGTCTTGGTAGGTAGGTGGAGTGGTATTGGTTGTGGAATTAGATGACTTGACGGGTATGAGCACATCATTATGTTGGTAAATCATGTTACATGTTTTGAAAGGTTATGGGTCAACTAGAATTGGTATAAGTGTGTCCTTCGTGTTCAAACTTTACACAATGATTCAAAGTGGAAGGAATGAAACCCATGACATGGATCCAGGGTCTACCAAGCAACAAGTTATATTAGAATTCCTCCTCCAAAACATAAAATAATTCTGGAATGCATGAGGGCCCACGCGAATGTGAAGGATGACAGTTCCTAGTGTGGAGGTGATAGCATCATTCAATGAACACAACATGATTGGATTTTTATACATGCAATTTTCAAGCATGCACATTTGAGAAAATGCATGGGATGAAATGATGTTAATGCTTAGCACATCCATCAATCATCACATGGCGTACCTATATGTCATTAATGTGGATGGATATGAAGAGGGTTGGGTCTAGGTCATCATTTTGGTGTGGTGTAATCTCTTCCTCCGAGATGTTAAGGGAGACCACTTGGTGAACAAGATGGGGTGAATATGAAGGTGGTAATTTGGTGAGAGAGGCTACATGATGGGGTGTGATAATGGAGGCTACGGGTGTAAGGTCATTGGGTAAAACCTCAATAGATTAAAGAACTTCCATGAGGGCTTAACGATGGGATTTTGAGGTTTGGATGAGGTCATATAAGAACATTTTGAGGGGAGATTGGCGTAATTGTTTGAGCATGGTACGATGTGTGACACCATTAGAAATGGGGTATGTGTGGACACGATAGTTATTTTAGGCATGGGTGCGAGATGGTATGTTGGGTATAGGATTGGTTAGTAGGTCAGTTTTCTTTTCTTTACCCTTCTATGCATGTGTAGTGACATGTATCATGTTGATTTGAGGGGAGTTGGTAAATGGAGAAGGTGTAGGGTGAGTGGTGTAATGACATAAAGGGAAAAAACCTACGGAGGAGAAAATCCTTGTGATGTGAGTGGGCACAACAACATTTGGGTGGTGGCGTGGTAACATCTCTTATGCGAACCATGTTAATTTCAAATCTTAAGGGTAGCTCTAGGAGTGTGACGGTGGAGGTTGTGGTTGTTGAGTGGGCAATGTGGGAATGGGTGTTGGTGAAGCAGGATCCTCATCAAGAAGTTCATCATTGTCAAAGTTGGTTTCTGGTGGACACAATTGGATAAGGATGGTTTTCAAGGCCTTGCAGTTCTCCACATCATGCCCTGGCACATGATGGTATGCACAAATTTTAGTATCATCAAACCCTTTTTGCTTGGGTTTGAGGGGGTCGTAAGGTCGGAGTGGTGGTAATGTGATAACAGAGGTCTCAAGGAGGTTGGTTAAAATTTGGGCATAGGATCCTGCTAGTGGATCACAATGGGAAGTGAATGTGGGTTTGGGTGTAGGTGTGGTTGATTATCGAGGAACTATTTTTGGAAGAGGAGGAATGGGTCGAGCTATGGGTTTAGGTGCCAGTGTGGTTTTAGGTATCAGTCATGTTTTTCTGGGTAGGGGTACAATAGATGAACGGGTAGGAGGGTGTGTGGTTGTTTTGACTACCTTATTGTGGGGTAGTGGGGTTTTGTTTTGGGTTGCACTTTCTTGGGTAAAGGTGATATGGGTGTACGAGGTCTAGAAGGAAAAGCAGATGGAGGAAGAGGGTGAGTTACCCACGAGGATAACGGGGGTGTTGTGAAGGTAGATGACGTGGGTAAAACTTGGGGTGTGAGGGACAATGACTGAAGTGTAGTGGGTAGTGAAGCAATAGCTAAGGGTATTGGAGGTATTGGTGGTAAAAATCGTAGGTGTGGATGTAAGTTGTGTTGTGTGCCTGGGTATGTTAGAGGTTTGTGAGGAAGGAATGGGTTGTTGTGTTATTGGTTTATGGATGGGTGAAGGTTGCTTGACCATGTTGGGCAGCTGAGGTCTTAAGATAGATGGGACAAGTGCGGGTGTGATTGGTGCGGTCGGGGTATGAGGTCGATGAGTTTTTTTCTTTGGTTTGGGTGTCGAGTAGGTGTGGTATTGACATTAGAGGATGTAGCTAAATCTAGTTTAATAGGTGGATGAGTAAGGCTGGTGGTCAGGGTGACCCCTAAAGTGGTAATAGGTTTAGTTGAGGCAAATGTTGTAGGTGTGGGTTTGGGTTTAGATGTAGGTTGGGTTATGGGTAAGGGTATGGTTTGAGTGCTAACAGGTATCATGGAAGGGGTTACGATAGAGGTGGTTGTATTTGGTTTGATTGGTCAAAATGTGTTTGGGTAGATAGTGGAGGTATCAGCGAGAGATTTGCATCCGTGTTGATACGGGAATAAGAGGTGTCCCCATAGTAAAGCCCTATCCACAAAATCTAAGTGATCGGCCAAATGTGAGAACGTCACGTCTGTGGGTGGAGTTGGTGAGGACCTAATGGAAATTCTTGTAAAATGTGTCTTAGAGATGGGGAATTGGCTAGCTTCATCTTCCGTGGGTAAGAGAGTTGAAAGTAGGTCGGTAGGATTCTGGGTAGCTGATGGAGAATGCTCGCCAAGAGGAAAAGGTATCTCAACTGGGTCGATGATAGGTGGAGGAGATGATGGGAGCTCCTCTATAAGTGGAGGAACATATGGGCACACCTCTATGGGTGGAGGAGGCAATGGGTGCTCCTTTGTGGGTGGAGGAGATAATGGGAGCTCCTCTATGGGTGGAGGAGGTACTATAGGTAAAGGTTATCTAAGTGGTGAAGCCAAGGGTGAGATGGGCTCAATGTTAGTGGAAGACCCCTCCATTGGTGATGAAGGAGATGAAAGGTGTTCCTCTATTGGTTAACTAACAAGGAGGTTGGTTCCAACGTGAAGGAGGATTTCAAGCTAGGATCTCCTCTATGGAAGGAATATGGGGTAATTGGGAGGTGACAGTGTACCTCATTAAAGATAGCATGAACCTTGCGGGTATGGGTATCGTGAGTTGATGTCTCACTTTGGTTTGATTGGATGAAGGGGAATGGTTGGGAAATGGTTTTGGAATATTTGTAAATTTTGGTTGGGGGTGGCATTGGGATTATCCATGGTTAACTCGCCTTTCTTGAGCATTTCTTTGACAATATTTTTGAAAGTGATGCGATTGCCATCACTTTGACCCTTTACTCAATGACGAGTTACAAAAATTGTGTTCTTTATACCATGTGGGCATGGTGTGAGCAGGATGAAAACTAGTGTGTGGTTTTATAGGTGGAAGGGTGATGGCTCTGGCTTTGATAAGCTTTTCTAAGATAGAAGAGTAAGGTTCCCTAATTAGGGTATATTTTCGTTGCTCTCGTCTGAATTGAAAAGTCTGGATAGGTGAGAGATTATATGAGGGTGTAGCCTGATTTGACAGATGAGAGGGGCCAGCCTTGAGTACCACTGCGTTAGAAGTGCCCTTAGCTTTTGAATAATTGGTTTTTGGTTTGGAAGAAGAAGAGGTATCATTTGATTTGAATGTCGAATTCTTATTATGTAATTGGATTTTCTTCTCTTTGATGGCCCGAATCTCTAACTTTTGTGCCATAGTGAATGCCTCATCAAATGTTCAGAAGGTTTGGACCTACAAGGTCGGGGAGATATGTCTAGCGCAAGCCCATGTGAAGAGCTCGATGAGTTCATTTTGTGACAATTGAAAGGTGAGTTGATTGATCAAACGCACCAATGAGCAACAAAATTTGTGATAGATTCGTCCTCAGACTAACGTGTGGAATATAGATCAGTCATGGTAACCTTCTTGACGATATTGATAGAGAAATGATCCAAGAAGGCTTGGGCTACTTGATTGAATGAGAATATAGAGTGTTTAGGTAACCCACTATACCAATCTAATGCAGGTCTAGTGAGGGACATGTGAAAGGTTCTCAAAAGTAAGGCATCATCATGAGCAATCAAATAACACCCGTGTTTGAATGACCGCAAATGTTGTTGTGGGTCTTCTTTGTTATTGAAATGATTGAATTTAGGCATTTCCCAATGCATAGGGTATGAACAGATAGGAATGGACGGGTGAATAGGTTGGTTACAAATCTTGTCATAGGTGAGAGTGTTGTGGGAGCCAGAAACCGATGCCTCCAATCTCTACATTTTTTCCAACATCAATTTAATTAGGTCGTTGGTGGGTTGTGATGATTGGATGTCTCTTGTAGCGTGAGAAGGTTAGTTTTGGGCATATAACAAGGTGGCACTTCGGTGTATGGGGCTGCCATGTAGGGTGGTTGAGAAGAAGGTAGTGAAATAGGGGTACGTGCACGGAATGAATAATGGATGAAATAGGAGGTTGTTGGTAGTATGTATATGGGGGTGGAAGGGTCATGGTAACCCTAGTGGCAATAGGGGCTAATGATTATGGAATGGAAAGAACCACGTTCTGAAATGGGGTAGGGGTCACCGACACTAGAGGTGGTAATATAGCTACATGTATGTGTGAGACATTAGGGGTAGATGAGGTTGTGTTTGCGGTAGTTGTCGAGGGTACGGTGGATGTAATAGGGGCCATAGAGGTGACAGATGCGGTAGTCATAGCGGGTATAGGACCTAACTACGAAACGACTAGGGGTAAGGTGGATGCGAGGTAGCACGGAGCTAGATGGGGCCAATGCGGGAGTGGGTGCGAGAGTCGGAGGGATAGATATGGGCATGTCGTATATCAACTTACCCAAGGCGTCTTGAGTGGATGAGTGAGAAAGGTAAAACTACAAGGCGGCGGGGTTCGGTCAAGGAGTGCAAACTCCTCATCTCTCGTAACGATAGTAATAAGTGGATGGGATCCATGGCTGGTGATAAAATAAAGGTGGTGAAGGACTAGGTGGGAGTGGTTGATAAGCGGCGTGAAATACAAGTGTGCTTGCTTGTCTTGGTCGCACCATGTGAACCAAGATTAATTAGGTAGGGTCGCTTCTCTATAAATGACACAAAGAAAAAGAGAACAGTGAATCTAGTGACAAAAGTGGATTAAGCACCAAATGGTGGCTGGAGTTTGAAATAGGCTAACCGATGTCGATTAGGAAAGCGACACTAATCAAGGGTAACCACCGCGGCCACCGTGGAAAATGGACAATGAGTAAACAAAGTGAGGCGGAAGGTAAAATCTAACAGTATGCCAAATCTAATGATGTTTACAACATCAATGGGTATGATGGTAGTGACAAGGACTGTGAAAAGTGGAAGAAAATGAATTAAAATGTCCTTTTGAGTAGGTTAGCAAAAGGACACCGAATCGACGTCGATTGGGTGTAATCGATGGCGGTCGAGGTAAGCGACAACGGTTACTTATGAAATTGAAGCAGTGATGATGAAAGAAAGTGGTTGTGAATTAAAACCTAATGTAGAATCAAACTGCAGTCGAGAATGATGATGATATGGCATAGGCACACTCAGTGCAGCTAGAATACACCAACTATGATGAGGAGCGTGTAAGGATGAAAAAAAAGTGATGAACGTGATCTCTCACCTCAAAATGCAAGCCAAGAAAACCACTAAGAAAATGCAATCCTTGGGGTGCCCTTTCTATTATGTTTCTTTAGCTTATGCTATTTAGGGACTGACACATGAATTGTGAAATAGAGTTTTTAGTGAAGATGGCTTCCTACAAAGAAGGATATCTAAAAGGTGAGGTTTTAGGAATGTTATTGTGGGGGTGGGATTCACTCAAGTATGACTCGATAGAGCAAAGTGAGGTGGGTGTCCACTGTGTCGTGATCATGTGATCACCTATAGCTTCTTCCAGGTAGGATGTTGTTTAAGAATGTATGTATTTTGAATTTTTGTGTGGTTTGGTAAGACTCAGAGAAAGAGAAAATGATAGAAGTGATTTTCTACGATTCATTTTTCAACCATCAGTTGGGCATGACTTCCAACATATAGGTTGCCCTCAATTAATGTCAGCTAATGCAATAAATCAGAATGGATTACACTTATTTTTAAACCCAAATCAAAAATGTGAAATTGGATGACAAAATAAGATGAAGAAAATGGTTCTTTTCAATTACACCAAAAGAAAAGTTTCCTTTAGAGCAAATAGAAAGAAGAGGTGGGTTACCAAGGAAGGAAATTAGTGTGTATGCTTTTGAAGGTAAAAAAACAAACAATTTTTTTCCTAGGAATGAATAAATGAAAGGAACCCCAGATGGGTCCCACCGGGTGTGCCAAAATGTTTCACCTAATTCTTAGATCGTTTCTTTGAAGTGTTGATGAAACAGATAGGGTGCGAGCATAGGAGGAATACTGTTCAAATTTTGGTTGATGGATTGTTGCACGTGTATGACTTCCGGATCCACACTGATCGTGAGAGCTTCCTTTTGGCTAGGAGGAACTACCTGTAATGAAAACAAGACCACTAGAAGGAATTAAACAATATGGGCAGTGAACTACCTAGTGTATGCTAGATCCGGGAAGTATGATACTTCCTAGATGGCTGTCAGTCCACTGTTTTAAACAATTTAATGTTGTAAACAAAGTAAATCCTATTGTTATTTAAAATGATTTAGGTATCTCACTTAAAAACACAATAAGAAATAGATCTAATCTAATAGGCTAAGCTAGAATAGAATCCAAAGGTCAAATGATTGGTTCTGGGTCTCTGTAGGTTTGATAGAGGTCTCGGGTAGATCACAGGTGAATGGGGGTGAGATGAAATTTGGTGGGTAGGTCTCTGTTCTAGGCTATGTGGGAAAATACAGAGACCGGTGTTGGTCAGGGGTGACCAACGATGGTTAGGTGTAACCGGTGCCAGTTACTGTGAGATCTGAAAATGTCATAGAACAAGCTATGGTCTCCTTTGTGATTGCACAAAGGACTTTGGTGAGTCGGGGTGAAATATTGGGTTACTGGAGTAGGCTTTTGTGAGGTTTTAATGGGTATATGGAGGTGAAAATGTCAGAGAAGGTCAATAGGGGCAAGATAAACAATGTATGATAAAATGATGATGAAATTAAAATAAACCAGAAAGTATTATGTTATACTTACTTGTATTCCGTTCTGAATGGTTGTGTGTGAGGGATGGAGGTGCGATGATGGGTTTGAAGGTTGCAAGTGATCACCAACTGAAGAAAATCTTCTGCATGGGCTATATGTACACTCCTCTTTGCTTGGATAGATCAGATCATGGCTGGGATGGCTGTATAGGAGAAGATGCTCAATCTCCTTCCTTGCATGTGAGTTTTCACTGGAATTTTCTCTCTGAAGATGCATTATCTCTCTGAGATGTGTTATTTCTCGTAAAATTTCTCCCAATGTTTTCCAACCTTGAGAATAAGGTAGTTTAGGGGTTAAAAGGGGTAACTAACGGCGGTCCTGGCTTAACCGGCGACGGTTAGGGGTAACCGACATTGGTCAAGGTGGGATTTCCTAGGTTTACTAAACTAGGGAGATCCTCCTGATTTCCTTAGATCTCATGCCATTATCCTATGGATTAGACTGAGAGCCTCTTGTGAGCATGTGAGAATGTGGTTAGAGGGAATGTAGGCATTGATTTTTAGGGTTTGGGTAAGTCTTAGTTAGTTATGGCAACTTACTAAGAATAGGTCTTAGGTTGAGTTGGTTTGATGAGGTGTCTAAGTGAAGTGTATGTGTGGATATTATTTAAATAAAATATTCAAATAATAAATATAGTGAGGATAATGCATTAATTTAATTAAATTAATATTAGTGGGGTGAAGGGGGTCATGGCTAGGTAAATGTAATAAAGGGTGCTTATATGTCGAGGGACCAAAGGGGAGTGTGACCTAATTTTAGTGTCTACACACTTGTCCACTCTCGACTCGAAACATTGATGCATAGCTCACCACATGATAGGGACGTGATCCTCCACATCGACTCACATCACTACACTCGGGATCCTACTCATGCTCAACTGGGAAGTCCACCCTTTGAGTTAGTGCATCCACATGTCTTGACACCTCAGCCTAGTCCCATTCCTTTTAGTATTATTTAGAGGTGAAAACAATCCCTTTTTTAATGTTTTAAGGTGAAAAATATTCCTTCTTTGCATTGCAATAATTTTTTATTAATTTTACTTGTTAATATATGTCCTTCCTACTTATGTCGAAGATAGAGGGCAAGGTCCAGGGGTTAATAGGAGGCCAATCCCCCTCACAAGAAAAAAAAACCTATCTAAAATTTGATGTCATTTCCAATGAGTAAAAATACAACCCTTTGCACATGTTTCAAGCCCTTTTTTAATCTATTTGCAGGGGCTATTGGATTTTTCAATCAATTGCGTAAGAACCATTTTTAGCTATAACATTTGACCAGTTTCTAAGTTTTGAGCACTTATTTAGTCAACAATACATGATTTTTCACACACTACATGATGGGATTGTCATTTTTGTAATTGCGCTACATTATAAACTGCCGCATTCTGGGGGGCTCATTTCACTACTTATTTGGGCTTGTACTTCTCACACTAAGTTATAAAGTATCATCTGGGATCTTTTTGGGGGTTTATCTGCATTATGGAGTTCCATCATTTTGTTGTTTTACTTGATTCGAGAACTATTCATCATGGAAGGAAGACATGGTCGAGACACTCTACTATGCTTAGTTTTCTACCCTACCTCCATGGTCTTGTTCCTGAGCCTAATGAGCCTCTACCGAATTATGAGTGGTTTAACTGCAATGATGACATTTAGGGACTTCTCAATCTTATTGTTTCTTTGGATATATTGTGTTTGTTCAAGCACATTGAGTGCCCTTTCACTACGAACCATTATCCGACAATTAAATGGTGACATTGTTACACTATCTCGGGAGTGACACTTCCCTAGAACACTCTAGTGCCACCATATATTCTCCCCCTTCTCATATCCCTTTCATTTCGAGTGTTCTTTTGCACTTGTTTCTATCCATGAGTCTCATGTTGACCATTCACCACAAGATCTTGTTATTAATACCACTCATACTATTTTTTCCACAATAAAGCTCATTGTTGACCGTGTCCATGCTTCCAATCATTCTTCTCACTCGTGTTCCATTGGATACCCTTTCTCTGAGACAAATGTGACCATTTCCCCTTATGTTCCCTCACATCTTGATTAAGTAATTGACAACACTCTCTATACTTCTTGCTTCCATTAAGTGCCACGTTGTTTCACCTTGGCCTTCTAGTAGCTCTCTAGAATAGTCTTATCCTCCCACTTCATGTGTTGTATTGCATGCTCCATTTGATACATCACACATCTTGGAGGACCTATATATCTCTCGTGTTGTGAGTACTTCCTTAGGGACTCTTAAAAATTCCATCATTTCGAGAGATTCTTCAAGATCCACCTCTTCTTGTGGATCCCTTTCTTAATGTCATCGGGCCCCCTCCTTATTCTCTCGACACACACATTATTATGGTATTACCTTTGTCTCATGTGCACTATTTTTCTAGACCTATGTTGCTTTCTAGTTGTATATCGTGAGTTAGATTTTAGAGTATTTTAGGCTTCTTATTTGTTCATGGAGTAGACTAACTTCCCATTGAGTTTGACAAGTGATAAGGGAACTCTTTTTCTTAATGAGACTATCGGGATATTATTGGTAGAATTTATGGTGCCACACCATAAAAAACACCCTATTACCCTCAAGAAAATGAAGCTACAGAGGATTTCAACAAGATATTGAACCACACATTGACTAAGTTTTGTGATGTTGGAAGGAAGGAGTGGGATGATAAAGTCTCTGTTGTACTTTGGGCATCGGAAAACTTATAAAATATTGAAAAAAGCCATACCCTTTTAGTTAGTGTTTTGTGCAGAGGTTTTTTTCCCATGGAATTCATCGTACCTTCTTTGTGTATTGCACATGCGGGAGGTTTAGCTGGTGACAAATCATTGGAAGAGAACATTTATAAACCGAGTAGTTGGATTACATGCACACCATAACATGTTGGAGTCGAATATAGTAAAGGTTTGGCGTAAGATATGGCATGATAGACATATTAAGAAATATGGTTCTTCTTTATGACTCCAAGTTCTTGTGCCACCCTAGAAAGCTTAAAGTGCATTGGTTTGGACCTTATGTTGTGACTTATATACTTGATTTAGGTGTTGGATGGGACACAATTGCTGATTATTTCAAGGAAAGTAGGATTAAGTCCTATTCTAAATAAATGTTCTTGTTGTTTTTAATAAGGTAGTATTGCCATTAGATTATATTTCTTGAATGAATTTTGTTTATATTTTTTTCCTTTCATCATTGCTTTGATTTGTCAATTTAGTTCAGTGTTTTTTGTAATAAGCGTGCTTGCACGCCAAAATTTGATCACTCCCTTTTTGAGTTCATGCACAAAGGACCACACATACCTTTAGCATGGGGTGGATTTAAGGAATAGAAAGAAAACAAGAGCACATGATGGGAGTCCTAAGTACCATAGGGGCACGCAAAGAAGTGGTGATAATGGTTTTTGGAAGATGATAAGGTGTCATGAGGATGGCAATAATAAAGACGATGCTAAAGGAAAATACCACGTACAAGAATGAATGCACAAGTAAATGTGAGGTAGGAAGTGGTAGGGGAACTATTTGGAATAAGACGGAGTGGTTAATGTACTTTAGCACTACGAGTGCACGTAAGGAGGTCTACAAGTAGTGTATTTTTGCACACATGAAGATTGCAATGGTTATGCATAGTTAGACGCGTGAAGGAAACACTCTTGGGAAGGAAAGAAAATCTAAATTTATTGTGGTAGTACGGTGGTAAGAAACTATAACTCAATAAACTTATCTTCTTTTGTCAAGTAAATATCGTGGATCATATGGTCAAAGTTGTCTATGATAAGCGTGAAGATAAGGATCGGTGTGGCAAGCATGTTGGTTGCCACTCATCAGGTAGAATTAAAGGAGTTCCAGGCCAAGAAAAAGAACAATTGGTTAGAACAAGATAATATCCTTACAGAGGTCGAAAAGAAGAGTGAAACTATTGATATATTGAGAACCTCTATAAATAATAAGCTCAAAGAATTGTATCCCTGGGTAACACATAGAATGGATGTGTAGACAGACATGGGAAAATAGTTTGAAATTTTGGTTAACACATTCAAGGCCAAGGGTAAATATTTAACATTTGAAGAAGTCAGTGCAACGATGGGGAATCTGCTCAAGAAATCACAGAGTGAGGTGGAAGGATGGAATACAATTGAGGCATCCTTGAATAAGGATTTTCCCATTCTTCTTACATGGTGACATAATTCTTTTATTCCTTGTGATTGTAAGATTATTTATTTTTGGAGGGATACGTCGATTACCTATTGCTAGAGGTGGTAATGAAGTAAGTGTGTGGTAATGTTGAGAATGGAAAATTACTAAGTCCCCAAGAACAAAGATTAGCATGTGCAAGAGGCATTACAGAAGAAAGGCGCATGAGGACTCGTGTGCGAGGAGAATAGGGTTAGTGTCTTTGAAGTTGGATATGAATGTCGCGGGAGATGAACTAAACACTTAGCCAATTTTGGGATGTAAATCTAAATATAGACTTGGAGTGATGACCAAGCAAGGGTTTGAAGATAAGGTTTAAACATGAAGACTTGTAGTTCAAGCAAAGTCTTTTTGGGATAAGGAGAAGACCAAGCGACATGCATAGTTCTGAGCTAATAATATGATATGAACTAAGAGTTAACTGTAGTAAATCTATTATTAGGAATGCTTACATGCTTTTGTTGTTAGCTTATAGTGGTGCATGGATATTCTTGGCATGTAATCTATTTTGAGGATGCATAGGCGGTGAAGGGAAAGTCCCGCCCTATGTATATGTATGATCTGTATAGTTTAGGATAATTTCTAATGTAATAGAGTTATGATGTTGGTTTGTGTATGTCAATGGCTAATGGTGACATTGTTAAGTATGTATGAAACTTCTGTATTTTACAATAATTAATATAATGGATCTTTATGGTGGGATATTTATTATAGACACATTTTCTAATGGTTCTTGCATGGTAAAGTTAATCTTGATTCTGGTATGAGTTAATCTTGCATATGGTTAAGATCTAGATCTAGTTTATGTTATGCAATATACTTGATTATTTGTTATGGATCTATAATATTTGTATGATCATGTTGACTTATTGAAAAATCTATCATAAAAGAAGGACCCAAGTACCCTTGCGTCCTTCGGTGAGTGCCAGGTTTTTCTTGGGTGATGTGTCATTTCACCTTGGCCTGTTGTGGGTAAAAATAAGAATGCATGGAGTATATGTCGCTCACCCTCAAATCCTACGTGTGGTATCTTTTCTCAAAACCATTATCCTAACAAAGGGATGATGTTCTCCTAGCGCAACATTCGACATACCTCCTTCAAGTCATCTACGTCCTTCTACGGGAGTTCAACCTTCTTTTTGGATCCATAACATCCACCTACTCCTTTAGTTTGAATCTCTCCTGTAAATCCTTGATAACATCCATAGTTTAATGGTAAACCTCTTTTTGATGTATAACATATTGATAACTAGCATTTATCACTTTTTCCTTTGTTTTAGTTGGTTTATACTTGGAGGTAACCAAAATAGATTGTAACTCGAACTAGGTGCTACCTTCAGCATCCATTGATCTTCAACTACACATTGTACTTTAATCATTCCCACACCCTTTTCTTGCTTGTAATTCTTGCTCATGTGCTCATATAATTCGGGACATTCTTCAAATTTGTGTTGCTTTCCACACCATGAGAAAACTACATTCTGAGGGCACTCACACTAATAATGATTACGAGATCCATAGGTATAACAAGTTCCTCAAGGAAATCCTCCTTTGCCACTGCCACAACCTTGGCCTATATATCCTCCACGGAAGCCTATATTCTTGGTATTCCCAATTATATTCCCTTCATTATGTTTTCCTTCTTTTCCTTAGATCAAACTTCCACACTAGTCTGGTGTACACCAATCTCGATGGCTTCATGAATATGATCAATCAATCTATAGTCAACGAGTGTCATGTGTATGGATTTTGTAAATCTTACAATACATAGACACATTCTTTTAGATTGTAAGTTATAAGAGAGTACATCTACTAGCATCATGGTCCAAGTGAAAAATATCACAATCCAGTAACATGGTGCGCATTGACTTACAAGGGAAACTATCTTTGATATGTCCTTAAACTTCACAATTTGTGCACCATATGCCACTGCGTGTCTCATGATATCAATTAGCATAGATATTTTCTAACTGCTTCACCATAACTACAATATGTGCCTCTAAAAATGGACTTACTCCAATATCACACTTCAAACTACCTCATCATGCAGAGCTTCTTCTAAGGCATCGCATGGATCTACAAATTCTTATGAGATATCGCCCTTATGAAAGGAGTTAACAATCCACCAAAAACCATTGTGCATGTTGACTGGGATGGATATCATAATACAACTTTGATAACAAATTTTTAAAATGCATGTCATATTCCCTTACACTCTAAGATAAATGCTTAATGTCCTTAAGTGCATTAATACTCTTCTACTCAAAATCGGAAATATGGAACTCGAGAGACAAATGCAAAGTGAAGAGCATCATAATCTTCCATAGTCTGATGTGGGTCATACTTTTTATACCAGCAATGTACGTGCCCTTGAAGAGTAGTAGCGAATTGACTTGTTTTTCTATCTGGGGTTATGATTCATTTAGTGCACCATAGCAGCTCACACTTATGCACATGATTTACTCCATCTTCAATACCCCTATATTCTAGAAAATGAAGAGAAATATCATAGTAAACATTATGTGGCTGATGAGGGTGTGGACCTTTCTCACTAGATCCCCACCGGTATGTCCTCCACCTCCGAACCTCTTGTTCCACTTGATCTTGATCCTCCTAATCCACCGACCCTCATGTAGTGGGCACCAGACTAGTGGGTGTACTTCCTTGTGTCCCAATTGTAGTGCTAAAATATACTCCCACAATCTGTAAGGTTTTAGTACTTCAACATGTATTCCTAATATTCTACACACCCACATTGTGTCCTGATGACGCGTCCAGAAAATATTCCTCTAATCGGACCCCCAAATAATGATGTCGTCTATGTTGTCATAGGTGTATGTTTTGTTTGATGTAATTCTATATTCAAAGAAAAAATATATCTACTCATAGCTACTAGATTACCTATACTATCCTACTTCTCAATGACTGCTTCTGGAACTTGAACACCAAATGCAAGGGCTAGGTCACTAGGTGGATTCAAATGTGTGCCTGCGGTCCTCAATTTTTCCTCCTTTGATGACCTCTCATCTGAATCCGAAGGGGATTCTCTATTGTGCTTTCCTAAGTGTGGGAGATCCTAATGCTTCAGCTCCATATCTTCCATGTGAGCTTCAAATACTTCATGAGACATCTCCTCCACAACTCCATAGACTCCTCAACATCATGCTTCTTCACTAATTCCCTCTCCTGCAATTCGTTATACTTGAGTTTTATTTCCTCTCTCCATAGGTAGTTTCTCCAAACTCAGTAACACCATCAATATCTTTATTTCCAAATAAATAATGCACAATTAAGATCCTCTGGGCTCATGCAAGAATTCAAACTCAGCAACTTCTAGACAAGAATACGTAGAGATAGTGTACTCCAAAGTATAACTAAGCAATACACCAGCCCACTAATGATCTACAACATGGGTCTAAGATTCATTTACATCAAACAAAGTCTGGTAATCTTCTTGTGTCCAAACCCTCATCCTGTATCCCCAACTTGTCTTTGATATGTATGCCGACAACCACTCATATAATTCTATTGGAAAAGGGATAAAAAAACATTTCATAGAGCTCATAATATAGATGATCTTTCACCCACTTATGTGCATTGAAATCAGGTCCAAAACCATATCTCCATGCAAATTGATCTTTTCCATCTTCTACCCAACTTTCAATGCTCTCAAGATTCAATCGATATGCCATCTACATGCAACATCTTGGAAAACAGTTTTAAAATAGGTCCCGAAAATGGAACAAAAATGTAGTATTTTATTTCCACTCAAATGCCTAGGTGCGTTGGTACTTTATCCAAACAAATTTGAATGCTTACTTGAAGCACACGAAGCTACTAGGTTCCTCCTTTACACTATATTTTCAAGATGTTAGCATGCATGTTCATTATTACCATTATCAAGCATACATTCAGATGTAGATATTCACAAACATCATAAGGAAACACATGTAATAAGGAAACATAACAGATCAAACCATTACTAAGATCAATTGCACTTTGTGATCACTAGACACAGATGTAGTAATTACCAAAATCCATCCACAATAATCCATTCATAATATAAAGATTACATCACAAAAATTGAATACATAATAATAATCACTAGAGAGTCATGTGCGTTAGTATTCCATAGCAACATAACTCTAACATATCAACCATGCCTAATAAAATGGAATATATCATATATTTATAGGGGTGGGGACTTTCCCTTCACCACTTATGCATTCTCAAAATAGACTGCATGCTCAAAATATCCATGCATACATCAATAAAGTAGTGCATGCTTTTTTATCGATCCTAATAATATATTAATCTATAAATAAACTCTACTTTAATCCTATTATTAGATCGATCCATGTACAACCTTCGATCTCCAATTTAGTCCCAAAATATCTCTTTCTTAGCCCCAAAGTATTCTTTCTTTTATCTTTACTTGGGCCACACTCCAACCGATTTTCCTATTTTTTTAGCCTGTATCATGCAAAATCGACTAATTCCTTGTTGTTCCTTTCCTAGGCATGTCCTGCTTCAATTGAGACCTACACACATCTATGCACCCCACTTGCACACCTAGATATTCAGTGTGCCTTCTTGATACTTAGGCAATATGGCCAACCCAACATGCCACCTGTCCTTTTCATCATGCTTCAGAGATGGGGATGTAACTTGCAGTTTTACAACAACTACGAAGCAACCAACTATAAAATTGCTTCCTTCCTTGCCTTGTTAAGATTCTCCCAATATTCTATTCTTTAATCCTCATGGATGACATTGCAAGTTTCACATCTGCAGTAATTTTGACTTTGCATAAAATTCATCAAATGAAGGAATATTCCCTTATCGAGGCTTATAAGATTTGTTGTAGTTTGCAAGTTTATAAATAATGCAAAGTTATGATTAAGGCTCAGATACCCCCAAATTCTCTAAATATTCCTTTTTTCACTCCTCGGGATTAGCATTTCATGTTACAAACTTATAAGAGTGCAAGCTTGTAATATTGTAGAGAACTCGATTCTAAGAGCTAGAGGCTTATTTCGATGGATCAAACACACCACTAAGGCTGTAGTAACATCACCCATGCCCCTCAAACTTGTAAATCATTAAATCAATCAAGAAACATAGGAAATGTTAATGCATTAGCAAGATACAAACAAGTGACCAGGACATGACATACTTTAATCAATTTTAAGCTCAAGGGAACATTGAATATCATGAGAATGGTTATAGAACAAACAAAAGCAAGCTAGACACATCCATTCTCTCAAGAGGGGGATATAAGACATGACATGGTTTATAACAAGATAAAACTAGGCACTAACACACTCTAGTATTCTTTCTAATAAGAAATAAGCTAGTCACCCAAGAAGAATTCTTGATTCGTAAAATGATGTTTGTCTCTTTGAGTTTAGATAGCTCTTTTCTCATTAATGGTTCAATCTTAGGATTTATCAGTCTTTGTTTTTGTCTAATGGGATTTGCATTAGCATCCAACTCAATGGTATGTTGGGATAAGAATTGGTAAAAACCTCTAAGATCCTCATAACTCCATGCAAAATTATCATCATACTCCCTACAAAGGTCAAAGAAATATTTTTCATGTTCACTACATACATTTCTAACCTTTGAGTCCTTGTCATTTGAAATGGTTACGTGTTCATAAATTTCTTCTTTGATATTCATGTTCATTTTTTCACTCTTGTGCTAATCATCGATGTTGAAAATGCTCTCCAAAGTGACCAAACCCTTTGGAAAATTAGTGGTTTTTAGCTATATAACCTTATCTCCATATTTTTCTTGTAGCTTTGAATGATTCTTGGTAGATATTATGATTTTTCTTATAGAAAATCGACAATTTTCTTGTCACTATTATATAATTTTCATATAATTGTATTTTCTAAAACAACTAGTCTTACTAGCAACTTAAGATGCCAATTCAAGTTTTCCATAATATCACGAGGAAGATTATATTGAGAACCAACCTGATAAAATCCTATCAACATCCTTATTTTTCTCTCTTAGTACTAGTTGGATGTTGAAGGCATCAAAATATTCAACTAGGTCCCACACCCTATACTTGTAGGCATTTAAGTTTTCTTGGCTACACTTTGAACTCTAACCCGATGTACAATGAGCTCACTATCAAAAATACTTGTAAAAAATTTACTCCCTCTTTTGTGCTAATTTGATACCCTTAATTAATACTTCATACTCATCTACATTATTAGTATAACTAAATTGAAGCCTAAAATTAAATAAATACCTCTCCTTTTGAGGGAGATCAACATAACACCAACGTCGACACCATTTCTACTTTTGAGCCATCAAAATAAATATTCCATGCTCCTTCAAGGTCTTCTTGTGGCTTCATAAGGTTTGGTATAGATGAACCCTCCTCATGAGTTCCCAATCCTATTTCCTCCACATGGTCAAATAGATCAAACTCATAGTGTTATGTTTCCCAATTATTAAGTAAGAAATATGGGGTTTCTCCCAAAGATGTGGCAGCCTCATGAACAAAAATGTCCCCGTATTGGTTAAACATAATGCAATTCATATTCACATGAGTAGGAGTATATGGTTCAATCTGGTTTTTAGAGATCGGATCAGATTTGATAGTTACATTCATGCCATATCCGGTCTTAAGAAGCATGTGTGACCAACCCGAGAAACATATTCTCCCATTTTTCAATAAAATCCCTCAAAGGTATATGGAAAAGTGGGTAGGGAGATCAATAACTTAAATGTCTTAAGAGATGGAAAAACATAAGCATGAATGAAGGGTTGATAAATCCTATTTTATTGACAACAATACTATATAATTGGACAACCCCTTGGTAATTCATATGTACTCTATGCCTAATAGATATACATATTTCTTGTAAATGAATGAACTACTATCCCCTAAATCAATCATACAATTGTGTACAAGATGCTTACAAATGATTATGGACATATGATGAGGTTCGTCAATCCTCTCCTTTAATAATATCAATCTAGGTTGGTGTCCGAATGTTGTATGCATTAAGAGAAGAATATCTTGGAAATAAGATCCTTTAAACACAATCAAAACTTGCATAAAATAAATCACACATGCAGAAATTTAAAGGCACACTTGCAGAAATGTAAACACACTTGCATAAATTGAAATTTTTGAAAGGAAAATAAGCAAAATTAAATGAAATACCTGTAGGTTTACAACAAACCGAGTTTTCACAATGCGAATATTAAAATAATACAACAGAATGAATTAAAGAAAAACAAATAAACATAAACATAAATCAAAGATCCATCTTCCTTGGAATGATTGGCCAGCTCATTCCTTGGAAGAGGATTTAAATCATACTTCTGAGAACTTAAAACTACATAATACTTGAGAGGAAATAACATATCTTTATTTCTTGGGAGAAAATCATTACATATATAAGTGTGGAAGGTTACTTTTATAATTTATGCATCCAACCAAATCCTTATTTTAGAAAATACAATCTGATCTTATCTTTATTAAAATCCTAACAACTAAGATCTCCATCTCCACAAAGTATGGAGAGAGATATATTATTGAAGTATCTCACTTATTTTAGGAAGATTTGCTTCCAAATATTCTTCTTGCTTTTCGGTAACAAGAATCATAATGATTTTATTCCTCTACATTATTGGAAGGAGGATTTCCCTCAAAATATTATTTTGACCAAATACCTTTCTCATATTTTCCATTTGACTTTGTTGTTTTTGACTGTGGAACTTTTGACGCTTATCTGATACACTTTTTCCTTGGACTGCAATTCACTAAAAGTTAGATTTATATTCATTGATAAAACTGTTGCAAATCTGAATGAGGTTTTTGTTAAACACATTTCTATGAACAAAAACCTCTCTCATATTTTTTGTTTGACTTTTTTGTTTCTGTTTATGGAACTTTTAGCGCTCGTCTGATACACTTTTCCTCAATACTGCAGCTCACTAAAAGTTAGATACCAAGTAACTCTCAACACGTGATCATTCCCTATATCCTAAACTCGTGTCAATAATTATATCCCCAATTCTCTACCACATGGAGTTATGTTAGTATTTGATTGTTACTCTTCCTTGCATGCATCGTCCATCCATTATCCCACACATGGTTTTGACCAAACACTGCAGTCTCAACTCGGGTCATCACTTGTCCACTCTTGACTCAAAGCATCATTGATGCATATCTCACCACATGACAAGGACATGATCCTCCACATCGACTCACATCCCTACACTTGGGATCCCACTCATGCTCAATTTGGGAATTCCACCCCTTGACTTGGTGCATCCACATGTCTTAACACCACAACCTAGTCCCATTCCTTTTAGTATTGTTTAGAGGTGAAAATAATCCCTTTTTAATGTTTTAAGGTGAAAAACATTCCTTCTTTGCATTGTAATATTTTTGGATTCATTTTACTTGTTAATATATGCCCTTCTTACTTGTGTCGAAGATAGAGGGCGAGGTATGGGGTTAACAGGAGGCCAATCCCCCTCACAAGAAAAAAAAACCATCTAAAATTTGATGTCATTTCCAATAAGTACAAATATCACCCATTGCATGTGTTTTGGGATCTTTTTAAATCCATTTGTAGGGCTATTGGCTTTTTCAATCAATTGCGAGAACCATTTTTTGACTATAACATTTGACTAGCTTCTCGGTTTTGAGCACTTATTTAGTCAAAATTACATGAATTTTCACACACTACATGATGGGATTGTCTTTTTCTAAATGCACTACATTATAAAGTGTCGCATTCTAGGGGGTCATTGCACTACTTATTTGGGCTTGTACTTTTCACACTAAGTTATAAAGTGTCATTTGGGATCTTTTTGGGGTTTATCCGCATTATGGATTTCCATCGTTACTGTTGTTTTGCTTGATTCTGAGAACTATTCAACATGGAAGGAAGGCATCATCAAACACTCTACTATGCTCTGTTTTCTACCCTACCTCTATGGTCTTGTTCCTGAGCCTAATGAGCCTCTACAGAAGGATGAGTGGTTTAACCATAATGATGAGGTCTATGGCCTTCTCGGTCTTACTATTTCTATGGATATATTGTGTTTTTTTTTAGCACATTGAGTTCCCTTTCACTACCTGAACCATTATCTGACATTTTTATGGTGATATTGTTTCACCATATGAGAGTGACACTTCCCTAGACCACTCTAGTGCCACCATAGATTCTCCCCTTCTCACATCCCTTTCATTTCTAAGTGTTCTTTTGCACCTGTTTCTACCCATGAGTCCCATGTTGACCATTCACCAAAAGATTTTGTTATTAATACCACTCATACTATTGTTTCCAATACCAAGCTCATTGTTGACCATGTCCATGCTTCCATTTATTCTTCACACTCATGTTCCATTAGATACCCTTTCTTCAAGATAGATGTGACCATTTCCCCTTATGCTCCCTCACATCTTGATTACTCAATTAATGACACTCTCCCTACAATTTTTACTTCCATTAAGTGCCATGTTGTTTCACCTTGGCCTTTGGTAGCTCTCTGTAATAGTATTATCCTCCCACTTTATGTGTTTTATTACATGCTCTATTTGATACATCACACATCTTAGAGGACCTATATATCTCTCGCGTTGGGATTGTTTCCTTAGGGACACTTATCACTTCCACCATTTCAGAGATTCTTCACGATCCACCTCTTCTTGTGGATCCCTTTATTAAGGTCATCAGGCACCCTCCTTATTCTCTCTCGACATACACATATTATTGCAACATTACGTTTGTCTCATGTGGACTCTTTTTCCAAACCTATGTCACTTTCCAGTTATATATCAGAGTTAGATTTCAAAGTATTGTAGGATTCTTCTTTTTTCATAGAGTGGACTAACTTTAAGTGCCCCTTTTTTGTCCTTCCCAAGGGTAGGAACATTTTTCGATGTATGTGGATTCTCTTCAGTCTTGGCACAGAGGACCACATCATCGAAATACTTCTTGGAGGACCTTCTTTTTCTCTCTTTTTTTCTCTCTAGTTCTGGAGTATGATTGTATTTGGGTACCTTATCGGGCCATGTTTCCATAACCCATTTCTTCTCCTTATTCTCCAAAGTATTTTTGAGTGATTTTTTCTCTCTTTTAGGGGAGTTTTTCCCACTCATTTTTCTCCTTTCAATCCACTTTTCAAGAGTTTCTTGTACATGGGTACCTCATCGAGGCTTAGTTTTCGGGACATGTCTTTCATTATCTATGTCTTTTATTGACTTTCTTTGCTTCATCCTAAGTTACAATTATGGGGGGTGTTGGTGTGAGGTTTATTTCTTCCTCACTAGGTGAGTTATATCACTTAGGTGAGCATGGATCATAGGTGTCATATTAGTTATGACAAATTCTATCATGGAATCTTTCATATGAGTAAGTATGTGTCATATGAATTACATTCCCCTTTTAGAAAGTAACTCCTCTTCTCCATAATGGAATCATCATTATATTTACATGGGAGTTACTCAACACTCCCCTATATGTACACCTCTCTTCTTGATCTATGAGAAATGGGGATTAAGTCTTGTTTCCCTTAATGCATGCACATTGTTTCCATGGTTGTGTTCTTGCTTAAATCTTAAAGCTACACCATTCCACGGTTGAGTGCAACTCTTTGATGCACATGGATTCCCTCTAGATCTTTGTCCTTCCTCCCTCTATCACATATTATAAATATTAAAAGGGATCCTCATGAATTTATGGTAGATTTAAACTTCAAGTTTCAAAAGACCTAGGATAGGGTTACACCTTTATTCAAGCCTTCTCCAAGTAGTGCATCCTTGTATTATTGATATTTTTGAATAGTGGTGTGATTTACTTTTTTGGGAAATGGAAAAGAAGCCTAATAGTTACATTGTCATCTACAATGTTATGAACTAAGTATATGTTAGCAATATCTTGAGGTTCTCTATGAAGGTAGTGTTGTTTTCACTACTAAAATAGGGTATAATTTTTAGTGCTATTCTTTGGGATATCATCACATCGAAATCCCAAGATGGATTCCTTCATTGAAGGTGATAAATATCGTATTCCTTTGGTGATACATATAGGGAAAATGAGTTAGTATTGTACTTGGTTGAGGGAGTCTACAAGAACTAGGTATGGGTTGTAATATTGAGTGGAATCTTGAGTAAGGTGATAAAAATCTAATATGTTTCCTCCTTCTTGATGGAGACAAAGATAATTATAACAAATAAAAACTCTTACCTATTGAAGATGATCTTGTTTGAAAATTTGGCATGAGTAATCAACACTACCTTGAAACCATGAACCCTTATATTTTCCAGGTGCTTGGAGAATGTGTATAATGATTATAACTTACTAAGAACAATACTAAATACTTAGTGGATGATGTAAATCTCATCAAATTGGTCCCCCGAGAATCTTTGGAAATTGTTGTCATATGAATTTTGCAATTGTTTTATCAGTTGGTTGATTTAGTGCAACAATGGGAACATACCCAAGGTGTGGAACTCTGGCCCCTTAAAATGAACCTCTAGATAAGGCCAACTCTTACCTAAACTAAGTGCACCTGATCTAAGATCAACTTGTAGACCTAAAAATGTCACTAGAAAGACTTATTTATATCGATACTAAAATTCTTGTCATGGAAAAGGGGAAAGAGATAAACTAAAAATCACAAATGGTGATGCACTAAATATTTGAGAACTCCTCAACTTTATTCAATCATAACAAGACAACTTTCAAAATAGATAACCGTTTACACAACTCTCATGAAAATACTACAACATAGGTAAGAAAGAAAATAGATACAACTGTAAAATGGATGAAATGTCTACAATTCACCTTGAAATAGGCCAAAAGAGACTATTAATCAATAATACACACTTTAAAATCAAATATATACAAATTAAAATAGCAAATGAGAGAGGAAAGATCATTTTTATTAATGTCAAGGTTAAAGCTTGTGTACAATTTTCAAAAGAGCATAGTTTTACTATGCCAAAGTAGAAGGCTCCATTTTTGTCCGTTTTACAATAATATATATAGAGTTATAGAATGATAATGAGAGAAGAAATCTATTAATTATTTCAATCAACCTATTTAATGAGCATCAAAGAAGGAGATCTAATTTGACAAAAGCATTCAATGCCCTTTATCAACTCCATCCCCACCAAATCAAGCCTAAAATCATTTTGGGTGGTACAATAAGGGTCAAGTTCAATCTCCATGCTTTGAAAACACTCTTTTGAAATTTTATTCAATCCTAATAAATTTTTACTTGGCATCACCTTTTGATAGCCAACTATTACCTTCCTAATCTTGATTAGATTTGCTTGATATTTGTCATGTTTTAAGGAAAGATTTGAGTTTGACCTTCTCTATTTTGCATATAATACATTTATCACTCCTAAATTCTTCCAAATTGGTCTCCAAAGGCTCCAAATTTCCATACCTTAGCTATCATATACGTTTACTTAGCATAATGGGGAGTTAACATATTTTACTTATTCAAAATCTTCATGGCATTTTATTTATGGTAAGTTTGACTTCATCAAGCATTTGAGGTTGAAGATGAATGAGTATGGATCTAATTATTGGAAGATATAATCATGGGGGTCAGAAAATCCTATAGAAACTTGGAGGATCCTTGGGGAATCCTGGAAGCTTGAGATATTCATGACAATCCTAAAATTGTCCACAAATCAAGATGTCAATCAATCCTAATTTTTGTAGTGATTTTGATCCTCAAGATGAATTTGGTTGGATACAAAATTTGGTAGAAGACTTACATGGTATTTTAATATTATGTAGAATAAAATATGACCTTTGGAAGTGATTATAATGGAAATACTTATTTTATAGTCCTCCTCATTGCCCTATTTTTTCCTGTAGATGGAGATGTCAATTCTTTCACTTTTCTTGCTTGAAAATGCCCAAGATTATTGAGTTAGAACCTAAAACTTTGTAGATAGAAACTTGGGGTCTCAAGATCTTATAGAAACTAGTTAGACCCTGGAAAATATGGGAAGAGAAACATTTTTATAATAATCCTAAAACTACCATGTTTTCACCTCCAAACTCTCATTTTTCCTATGTGGTCTTACTAATGTAATGAATTGATTGAAATCACGTGGTTCTACTAAAAAGGGGATATTTTTACCTTATAAGACACCTTTTCATGATTTTTACCTTTTGGGAGTCATTTTGATCACTTAGATGCACCTTTGGCTCCTTCCAAATTATAATATCGACCTTATCGAAAATAAGTCATCATAACTTTTGGAGGCACCCTTATTTGATCTTCAAACATTTGAATAACTAAAAAAACCTTAATAAATTACCAACATGACTCTATTCACAAGGTTTAAATGTTTTCTAACCTTATATTAGGTGATGAAGTCTATTAATCAAGCACTAAATTTTATTATGAGATCACCAGAGACCTATATCCTTACATGGAGGAAAAATGGAGATGATCTCCTTGATTTATTCCTATTTGGGTTGTTTGATGCATGACATATGAGAAATACTCAAAATGGAAACATTAACTTTATTAAATAGGGTTTCAAAGTTAAATTTTCAAAGGAAGGATGACCCGAGAGGAGTAAAGGACCCATCAAAAAATATGAAACTAAAAGCAAAGATGGAGGATATGCAAGTGAAAAACCATACAAATATGTTAAAACTAGATATAAATTCCTAATAAAATTTTATGGATTTGACTGGGGATGAGAAAAATTAAAAATAGAATTTGCATCTTGTCATTTGGGACTTCTCTATGGATTTTATGAATTGAAATCTCAAAATTTGTCAACATATCAGTGTGTATGACTAAGTAAGATAGAAATGAGACCTTGGGTATACTAAGTAGGAATATAAAGGTTGTTTTTATCTTAGTGAGAGTAAATTTTCAATACCAATAGTATCAAAGAGAAAATTTCCAAATTTGAGTGTCTAAATTTCCCCCTTTAAGTATGAAATGAAAATTACATGCTTAAAGGAAAAGATACTTGAGTGTGTAGAAACACTTTGTCTTCACTCAAAGTTTGTTTAAGTAGAGTCATATTTTGTTTGTGTTGGCATGATCCATGATGAAACCTATAACATAGAGTTTAATAAATGTCCATTGTAAAAAATTGGACTTTAAATAAATGTAAAACGAACGAATTTGCAATTACACAAAATGAAATAAAGAGATGAAAAACATGTAAGGAATACACCTATTTATTTTGTGGAAGGAATTTTTTAAATTATTTTCTTACACTTGAATATTTTTCATATTGAGGTTGTTAAAGTAATCGGGGTGAATAGTCATAAATTGTTCCAAGGATAACCGAAGTGTTAGGTGCATGCAACCCAACACGAAATGGAGGAGAGAGAGAAGAAAAATGAAGTGTTGAAGCACCCCGTGAAGGAAGAAGACCATGTATCAAAGTTATTCAATAACTCTAATATCTTCCCCTTTAAATGTAAGAGGAAAGGAAGGACTACCTACGAAGAACTTAGCCACTTCAATACCTTTTGTAACCCCATGGACCACACTACTAGAGATGGATCTAGGACCAATTTTGTAAATAAGAACACATAGTAGAAAAAATAATGAATGCCCCCATGACCTTCCCATATGCTGAAAAACTGAATAGAAATGTAAGATACTTGAAATGTAGATGAATAAAAGAGACCTATGCCCCAAAATTATGGAAACTATAGTAAAAAAATAAGTGTCATGGTGAGAATTAGTGAAGTATTTCATGGCCCCCATAATTGATATCGAATGAGTGATGTAGATCTGAAAATGTGTCAAAAATATGTACCTGTAGGTGAAAATATGAAACTATTGAGAAATTTTATGTAACCGCCCCTAGACAAAACCACATGAATGGGTCAGAATTGACCATACATTTCCAACCAATCTGTATATTTTTTAATATGTGCATAGTTTTAAGATTTCTATATATGAAGTTATTTCTGAGTACACATACCATGTTTATACCCATATATTATCCCAAAATTCTACTTATGTTTATTATAGGTGTATAATATACCCAGATGAATGTCCCCTCTTTGAGGCACATGAGAAAAACCCTATTAAACACGTGGATAAAAATAATATATGTGTTCTCGTGAACTATAAGTATTAGAAGATCTAGAAGAAGAGTGTGGGATGTTAAAGAGGTGGTCACCTTGAAGAACCCATTCATAGAAAAATGAGGTTTTATGCATGGTGGAAATCATGGTGCAAAAAGAGAAATACAATAGAGACAATAATAACAATAGTAAAAATACATGTACGATAAAAATGAAGTCAAATTCAATAGTATGTAAATAGTGTCACAAAAATGAATAGATCCAAAAATATGAGACACCCAAAATGTCACAAGAAAATAAAGTCATGTATATCTTGAAGAACAAGGGAACACAAGATATGCATAGAGAAAAAAACATGGGACACCCATGGTGTCACAAGACAAACAAGGAACACAATCCATAAGTACTGAAACAAGCAATAAAGAACACAACAAGAAAGTATGTATGAAAAAGAAGAGTGTCAAAACATGATGAAATGATACAGGCGATATACAAAAAGACATGTGAAGCAATAGAATTCAATAATACACAAGAAATGTGTTAGTATTGTTAGCTCAAAATATAACATGTACATAATATATACAATCAAGCATAATGAGGAAGTATAAAGGAACTATAATAGAAAAATAACACCTATATGTACGGTATAATAGATTCCCTTAGATGTACGGGAAGTATGGATAAAGGGCTAGCCAAAACCTACCATCATGTATTGCTCTATGGACCACATCAAACTCAATATATCACATGAATATATGTGTGTAAAGAGTAAATAGATATGTTATCTATCAAAGTAAAGTGATAAACAACATGTATAATGTAAAGTACAAACAACTCAAACTAAAATTACAAGTCCTGATTTTGTATTTATAAATATGCACATGTTTTTTATTTTTTGAACTATGCCAATATTTATGGATTTTTATATTTTGAGTTATGTATAAGGAAGAGGGGTAACATTTGGCTATTTGATGAGAACCTCTTACAGATGTGGAATAATTGTGTAAGGATAAGGAGGATCGTGCCTCAATTTTTCTAAAGAGTGTGACTCAAATGTAAGTGGTACACTAGTGGTAATGTTTACAAAAGAAGGGTTGGGAGATGAAGTAGATGTAAAAGTAGTGTGGAAAGTAGAAGACCTATGTGGAGGACTAGAAGAGAGAGCATGTATAGACATAACATGGGCAATAGAAAAATTATGGGAAACTATAGAGAGAGCATGTACACTAGAGGAATGATGTGGGATCTAATGAGAATAAGAGCTAGGAGAAGAAATGTGTAAAACAAAATGCCTATCAGAATTCCTAGGAGTGATAGAGATATAAGAGGGAGTGTGTACAACTAAAGTCATATAGGAAGATCTAGGATAACTAGAGCTGTGAGGGATAGTGTGTAGATTGAGCTATTAGAGATAGTGTGTATATCTAAGGGACTATGAAAGAACCTAGGAGGGCTATAGATTATTGGAGTGTTGTGTAAAACCAAATACCTTTTTTTATATGCACTAGGGGTAGGAATAGAAATTGTAGAAGAATGATTAAGAAAAATAAGATAAGTAGCCACAAAGGGAACACCTATAATTATGACAACCTATTGATTATGAATAAACTTAACACATTGGTGAATGACCGATGGAATAGACATAAGAACATGTAGCTAAGGGAGACCTAACCATAATTCACAGAGCTAAGAGTAGTAATGACCAAGAATGAAAGCTGTTGTAGTAATGGAACCAACAATAATCGGTAGAGTAATGCAACAATGGCTAGGATTAGTATCAAATGTGATATTTTTGTAGAAAATCAAAGATATTGAAGTAGCATGAGAGATAAAACATTATAAAGTATCGAATGTGATATTTTTGTAGAAATTAAAAGAGATTGAAGTAGCATGAGAGAGAAAACATTATCCTTATTATGTGGATCAACCAAAATATCGTGCATAGGTATTTGATTAATAGAGATATTAATGGATAGAGTATCTAAAACAATAATTTCATCTATATCATAGTCATCAAACGTGATAAGTGGTGTGAGGGTGATGTATGAGTGACAGTGCCAATTATTACATGTAAAGGGTGATCATAAGATGGTAATGGTGATACTAAAAATATGTATTGTGCACTTCTAAAGTAGATTTTTATTGTTATTATTAATAAGTGAATCATTGAATATTTTTAGCTTGGCATTATCATTGGTTATCTTAGATAATTCAATGGGATCATCTCGATCAATGGCATTTGAATCAATAAGATCTTTAATGATGTAAAAATCTTGATACATAAATTAGTGATATGACCATTACATATATGATAATTAAAATAATCATTGGCATAAAAAATCTTACTTTGAGGATTTCTTGAATCAACCTCAAATGAAGGAGGGAGAGACATGAGATCAAACACAAAAAAATTAATACAATATATTTGGCATAAGGAAAGTGAGTAAAGTTTCATTGTGAGGTTAATATTTATAACTTAGTTGGTTGAGAAATAACATTGACAGTGTCCTTAGAAGAAATGTTAGTATAATTAGTCTTGCCTTTGAATGTGGATTTTCTTGGAAACTTGAAATTAGAGATCAAGAGTGCTAGAAATGTAATTTATTTTTTCATATGTAACAACTTAGGTTTATATTATTTGAGTGTATGACATAGATGGTAAAATATTGAAACTTATCGAATATGATTGATTATTACAAAGGAGAAATCAAAATTTGTGTAAAGAGGTCTTGTAATTCATTGTTAGCTAAGATATTTCTCATCTTAGTAAGCATGGTCTTATATCATAAGACATAATCATTGATAGGTTCATTATATCCTTGTCACATTTTAGAAAATTATGTGTAAGAAAATTTGTACCTAATGTTGATAGAAAAATTTCAAAGATTTGATTTACTAAAGTAGTAAAAGAGTTTATAGAGTGTGTTGGGAGATCACAAAACCATTTCAAGGAAAAGTAATAAATAATTTTGGGGAAGAGTTTTATGAGTAAAATTTCATGAGAGGCATAATCAAATAAATCCATATGAAATGATTACATATGTTTAGTGGGATCCCCTTTGTCATTATAGCTATGGAGTTTAGGAACAACAAAACCAATAGGTAAAGGTTAAGAAACCACTTTGGGTGTAAGTGGATTAGGAAGCAATCGAGTAGAATCCATATGATGCAGAGAAGTATACAATTTTCCATGCATTCAATCAGTTGAGAGAGTTCAAACAACCACCTTACTCACAAATCTATAAATGAGGATCTTTCAAATGAGCCTAAAATGGCTCAAATGTAACAACCACTTTTGTCACTTCTCAACTAGGAAAAATAAAATAAATAAAAACTTTATGCTTCTCGATTTAAATACCCATATATTTAAATCCAACATAAACCTTAATGAAATCCATTTCCGATAACTTTCATACACTATGTGCAAATTTGCATGAGAGTAAACAGATCCTACTCGATCCCCCTCAAATATATTTATGAGCCAATACATCAAATGTATCCTTTGGTATTTCCTTTTTTAGGATATGATAATTAAGTGAAGCTCTCTAAGTGTCTACCGGGTTACATTGCGGAATCCCACCGGGCATCTCTCGGCTTAAATCTTGGTGAAATCACGACAGTGTAATCATAAGCCTATATTACTTTGTGTAAAGTTTCAAAGTCATGTATGTCGTGCTCGATTCCGTGACGGCACACTCGCCATTATAAACTTGTCATCTCACCTTAATTAATTATTCATTTATAGGTATTAGCATTCAAAAATGGTGATAAAAACAACTACAAGTCTTGTACAAGGAAGAAATCCGGATTAACATGTAAGAAGACATACCTTTATGCCATCTTATGATGCCTATGGGAAAGTAAGTGTCTACGTAATTATTTACATCATTACTAGATCACTTCCCTTCCCATAGCCATCACAAGTATGCATCATGGTACATATCCATGAGGTTTAATCCACCTTTGTAACTCTAACAAAGATTGTACTTAATGCAATACCATATCACAATTCAAGGTCTTGATGAGGCAACTCGATCAAGTTTAGCTAAGCAAAGATATCCAAATAGTGCTCTATGTGTTTAATGGATACGACCATGTAACGGCCATAGTGAGTTTACCCACCAAGGGTCCTAAATTGGAACATTGTATCTTAATTAATTTACTCATGACAGGTTACCCTAGATTCCTCGACTCTTACACCATGAATGAATCTTACCCAGGGTCGTACATCATTATTGTACTTCACATTATCTTTTTACTTACCTATCTGCAGATTTAAATAGTACTTACTAAGTTTAATCCATTGTTCATATTGTCTAATTATTCAAGTAGTGTATCATGTCGGAATAATACACTCCATACCACTGTCAAAATAATTATACTATAGTCCACTTTGCACTTAATCCAAAATAATCTTAGTGTATTTGGTTACTGATCTTGTTGTTTGAAATAGCCTTATGTTCATAAAATTATCTTGTAGATTTTATTTCAATCCACAATTATTAACTCATTGCTTGGTTTAGTAACTTATATATAATACCCATATATTTGAGAGATGTCTTTAATTACTTAGAAATCCCCTTAAGTGCTTACCCATTTCCATTAATTATTTCTAATTAATGTTGTTCTTTACTGCTCAACATAACATTTCTTTCTCAATCCTTACTAGTCCATTATTGGTATTCACTCGTTGTTGGATGAACATGCCCTTCCAAGGGTACTTGTATAATACCATGATAATTAGCAACCTTCTCAATTAAGCCATAAGCCAATTCTGATATAGGTTTAGTTATTTAAGAATCTTATAACTTAATATTTAATCTTAACCCAAAAAAGAAACTAAGAAAGAGACTATTACAATAAGTCCCTAATTCATTATCCTTTATTGGATCAAATATTACTAGGTTACTAAGTAGTCCATGTTACACGCAATCACATAGACGTTTTATTTTTAATCATTGATCCAATAATGTACATCATCCAATGTATTACCCTGTTTCCATCTATTTTGTTCATAACAAAACATAAGATAACAATTGTGACCTCTTTTCTCACATATCTATTAAAGTATTTACCTTAGCTCATGTTCACCTAGGTACTTTATTTACCTTTATTGTATTTATCATCACCCACTTATGTGTGTGGATATTTCTTTTATCTTATTTAGATATTAGGAGATATTATCTAGTTGTTAGGTATAGCTCTTTCCTTGATCTATGGTATTGACTAGTTCTTTCCTAGATCTATGGTATTGACTAGATCCTTGATGTCTAGTTCTCTCATAAATCAATGGACTTGACTAGTTCTTTGATGATTAGTTCTTTCCATGATTTATGGCTTGATCTACGACCTTGATTGGTTCTTAGATTTTTATTCCTTGCCTATATGAGCAAGGTACATTCTCATTGTATTTCATTAAGTTTCATAATAATATATGATATTACTACTCATTTGTTTGCAAAGGTTTATGTAAAGTTATTCTAGAAAATTTCTTTCATCTTATTGATCGTGATGTTTGATTAGCATCTGTGTTCTTGGCTTGGCACGATCTGGTTATCGTTCTTTTCATGGTATTAGAGCTACATGACTTGCCATCACACCAAAAGCTCGAACTTATGGTGGAGAGGGATCTCATCGTGTTAATCAGTTGCTACGCCAATACCCTCTTGCAAGATGGAGCCGGGTAAACACCTAATCGGGCCCTACAACATTGGGAGGAAGTGACAGGAATTTCTCGGGATGTCACCCATCCCGAGAACTACTCGAGGGCGGCACACTTAAGCGCATGGTATCAAAACTACACGACTTGTCATCACACCAAAAGATCAAAGCGATGGTGGATAGGGATCTCATCGTGTTAATCAGCTGCTACGCCAATACCCTCCCACACGATAGAGTCGGGTATACACCCAATAAGGCCCAATGAGCATTAGGAAGCGGTGACACCGGGAATTTCCCGAGAGGTCACCCATTGCCACACGACTCTAGGGTTGGCGTGCTTAACTCGCATGACTCTAAACTAGTAGGTGCTTAGCTTTAGCCTCCTTTAATTTTATTTATGTGGTGAAGGCAACAACAATTTATTTTGTTTTATTGGTAACTAAACTAAATAATGAGCAAAATATTAAAAAGCTTGTAACTTTTGATCGGTAACTCGAGTTTTGAGTGTCATTTTTGTGAAAGTGCATGTTTTCTCATGCTCTTTCCATTGGAAATATTTATTTGGAGACTTGCACTATAATTATAAAGTTTCAAATTTGGAGGAGTGTTGTAATCAATTTTGGATGTAATTTCGGTTGAGCCCGACATCCTAAATTTTTGGGAGTTGCAATTTATACCTATCATGGATTTTGAGAATGATATGTTTTTCTCTAAAGTATGTGGACTTCAAGAGGATATTGTAAAATTTGTGGAATAAAATAGATCACTCAAGAAGTGAAATTCTCTTCTACAATCACGCATTCATGATAAGGATATAATAATACACTCCCCGTAGAAAAAACTTGCTAACCTACAACATCACCATCATATTGTGGACAACCATATCCATGCTCCTAGTCTACTTGATCGGGGATCATTTTTAAAGTTCCCTAAACATCCCTAAATGATTTTAGTGTAGAATATCATCTTGAGATCTTTCCAACGACTATGAGAACACGACAAGCGGACATTGGGAGCTCTAGATATGTTCGGTCAAAGTTCGACAATGAGAAAGTCAACTCTCGGTCAACTAGTCAATATTTGACCAATCGCACTATGACACATGGCCTTGCCACCACTCGTCGAATTCACTTGATTTTCCTATCCGGAGATGACAAGTGGACTGCATGATGGATCGAGTTAATTATTTCTATACCACATTATATGGGTCGAAATTATATTATCTTGGTAAATCCACTTTCCAAATGCCACGCATATATGCCAAACCGCCATATATATTAATGTGTATGCATTAGTATAAAATGCCACATGCAAATGACCATGTGAAAGGTGGTGAAGCAGTTTTAGGGGAATTAACCCATGCGTGGATGTTTCCACGTAGAAGGATGGAGGATGAAGCGGTTGAGATGGGGGCGGTTAAGTCTAATGTGGTCTTTTGACCACTTCACATATGCGTGGAAAGGCTTTAAAGCCTTAAACATTATCAAAACCCCAAAATGTGGGATATACCCACTTCTCCTTAGCCACTCTTTTGGGATTTAATCCCATTTAAAATGCTAAGCGCCCTATTTGGGATTTAATCCCATTAAACATGCAATCCGCCCTAATATGGGATAAGCATATCCAAAATGCTACGGGCTAAGGTTTAAAAATAGCCTTAGATAATATTTTATCACATATTTTAAGGGCCCTATTTTTGTATAAATAGGGAACCCGTTCTTTGTAACACACACACAACTCAAGCTTATTATTTGTTAAGCTTGTTGTGGGGACACACATTAGTCCAACGAGCTTATTATTTGTTAAGCTTATTTGTGGGATGTGTCCACAAGTATTGTCTATTGGCCTATTATTTTAGGCAATAGTAGATGAAATATTTGTGATTGGGAGTAAATTATAAACTACCCAATAGGCCCATTGAGCCACGCCAATTACTTGCAAATCCTGGATTATCGACCGGAGTGCTAGCTTCGCATTAAAAGCGTTGGGAAGGCCGATCGAAGCCGAAGGAGATTGTGCATTAGGAAGGTGAAGAACAATTCAACTGATCATCGAAAGTTTTTTCAAAGAACTAGTGTACTGATAGGCAAGTAAAATTCCATTAGGTTTTCTTGTGAAATTACTATTGTAACTTACAAGTTTTGACTAGTGGAACGGTTCGACCACGGCCGAGAGGCGTAGGAAATTGCCGAACTCGTAATCAATGTGTGTTTTCATTATTGTCTTGCATTATTTTAAATTGATTACTTAAAAGGAGTAAATTATTGGAAAATAATTAAAGCCTACAAGGGTCCAAGATCAGGTAGTAATAATCTGATTATTTTCGAGATCATGTTTGGTATCAGAGCTGGTTTAGCTCCATATTTGTTTTTCAGTAAATCTGATTAACAGAGTGATTGCTTCAAGATTGGTGCATTTGGTTCAATTTGTGTGAACAGGGTACAAGTGCACTATGGGAAAGATGTCTAAACAGGCAAAGCTCAAGGAAATTGAAGCTTATAATCACTAGATCCAGGAAGAGAACTCCCTCCTGCAATCAATGTATTACTCCTTGGAAGAGGAGAATGCTCGTTTGAAATCAGAACTGCAAACCAAGGATGAGCTCTTGGAAAGGTTGCAGTGTGGTGATCAGAGGAAGGAAATACCTTCAAATTCAGATGCAGAGGCCATGGCAGATGATTGCACTGTAAGTTGTTCACCACTGGAATCTTCTTCTTCCTCCCATTCGGTTTCGGATTCAGGTAATGAAGTCTTTGGTTTGTTTGAAAAGCATACTAGAGGCATTGGATCCAAGTTACTAGATAAAATGGGATTTGATGGAAGAGGCCTTGGTAAAATGGAAAAGGTATTCCTAACCCAATACACGGGTCAAGGATCATCCTCGTTTTGCAGGTTTGGGTTTTTCTAGTGCGGGAATGGAAATTGGAGAATGCTCCAAGAACGCTGATGGGAGACAAGCTTAAAGCAAAGATATTACCCCACTAGTCCAGCGAGAAGATTCTGAGCAGGAAAGTTGTGCTTCATCATCACAGGAAAGATGTGGTAAGAGAAATCAACGAAGAGGTAATGAGATTCCACCTCCAGTTTCTTACCATAATCATAAGCACAATAAAACTTTTGATCCACTTTTTCAGCTTAAGAAGTATGGTTATGATTTTAAGAAGATGTGGAATTCCTTTCCATATGCTTTTTTTGGATTGCATAATCATTCAGTGGCGATTTTGGAAGAGAAGGATATTGATGAAGAAGTTGATGTCATTTGTCAAGAACAAAGCAAATCAGAAAGACCAATCTTGTCATGCAGAGTCGAGAAATGGCAAAAAGAGTTCCTCATCCCAGAAGAAGGAGATTAAGAGGAATTTTTGTGCTCATTGCCAAAGGAATGGGCATCAGGTGGAAAATTGCTAGAAACTGCATCCATCTCGCCATTAGAGTAATGGCAAGCCAAAGATGGAATGGAGGCCTATTGCAAAGGCAAAGGAAGTTTCTACTCCACCACCAGTTGACAAGTCAACCCAGGACCAGGTAATACCTGAAAGTGAAAGTCCTTTAAAATGGGTAAGTCAATAATTTTTCAATTATATATTGCATAATTCATATTGATGGATCGTATGCAGTATTAAGTTTGGAGATCAAATTCTGTGAGAAAATGCTAAGAGAAAAGTTTACAATACTCAATGTATTTTCTTACTTAGAAAATTTGATTAATGCTCCAAATATATCTCCTAATCAGATTGTGAGTACCTGTTACAGCTTGGATATAGGATTTAACTCATATAAAGCTTGGAGATTGATCTGTCATTTATACAGACAGTAGAGTTTGTAGAGATCAGCTCGGAACTTCATTCTGTGTAGAGGCATTGTGACCGTGTAGCAGAATGGTAGCTGAATCACCGTTGGCATTGACGTCGGGTCGGAACTTCATTCTGTGTAGAGGCATTGCGACCGTGCAGCAGAGTGGTACCTAATATTGTATGTCAACAAGAAGAGCTCTCAAAAGATCACCTCGGAACATCATTCAGTGTCAAGGCATTACGACCACACATATGAATGGTAGCTGATCAACAGACTTAGCATTGTGCATCGGAGGCTCGAGGTCTTGCAAGAGGCTTAGCATCATGCATCGGAGGCATTGAGGTCTATAACGAGACTTAGCATCATGCATTGGAGGCTTGAGGTCTTGAAAGAGGCTTAGCATCATGCATCGGAGGCGTTGAGGTCTATAGAGACTTAGCATCGTGCATTGGAGGCTCGAGGTCTTGAAAGAGGCTTAGCATCATGCATCGGAGGCATTGAGGTCTGTAACAGACTTAGCATCATGCATCGGAGGCTCGAGGTCTTGAAAGAGGCTTAGCATCATGCATCGGAGGCATTGAGGTCTATAACAGACTTAGCATCATGCATCGGAGGCTCGAGGTCTTAAAAGAGGCTTAGCATCATGCATCGGAGGCGTTGAGGTCTGTAAAGGGACAAGGCATTGTCCATCATTGACATCGAGATCAATCAAAGCTCTACGTAACATGGAGTTCCTTTAAACCAGTTCGGATTCTGTGGAATCAACTCGGAGCCAAGAGCTATGTTATAGAGTAAAATAAGATCCTTGTTGTCAGATATCAAGAAGCTTAGCACCGCATAGAAGGAGCGTTGAGGTTTCATTCAGAAACTTAGCACCATAAAGCGGAGGCGTGGAGGTCTTCTTTGGATATCAGAGTGGCACAGTGGAAGCGTCGTGGGCCCATAACCCAAAAGTCCCAGAATCAGAGCAGAGTTTTGAAGTGAGAAGGTTGGAGGAGAAGACCCAAGGGTCTACTACAACAGCACTTCAGGTGGTAGCAAAGTTTTCAGATTCAGGACAATATGGAAGCTTTTTGGGACAAAAATCCTTTCTCAGTGGGGAGGTGTGATCAGGGGATCATTTTTAAAAGTTCCCTAAACATCCCTAAATGGTGTTAGTGTAGAATATCATCTCGAGATCTTTCCAATGACTGTGAGAATGCAAGAAACGAACATCGGGAGCTCTAGATATGTTCGGTCAAAGTTCGGACAACAAGAAAGTCAACTCGGTCAACTTGTCAATATTTGACCAATCACACTATGACACGTGGCCTTGCCACCACTCGTCGAATTTGCTCGATTTTCCTATCGGGAGATGAAAATTGGACTGCATGACGAACCGAGTTAATTATTTCTATACCACATTATATGGGTCAAAATTATATTATCTTGGTAAATCCACTTTCCAAATGCCACGCATATATGCCAAACCACTATATATATTAATGTGTATACATTAGTATAAAAGCGCACACATGCAAATGACCACATGGAAGGTGGTGAAGTGGTTGTTAGGGGGCATTAACCCATGCATGGATGTTTCCACGTGGAAGGATGGAGGATGAAGCGGTTGAGATGGGGGCGGTTAAGTCTAACATGGTCTTTTGACCACTTCACATATGCATGGAAAGGCTTTAAAGCCTTAAACATTATCAAAACCCCAAAATTTGGGATATACCCACTTCTCCTTAGCCACTCTTTTGGGATTTAATCCCATTTAAAATGCTAAGTGCCCTATTTGGGATTTAATCCCATTAAACATGCAATCCGCCCTAATATGGGATAAGCATATCCAAAATGCTACGGGCTAAGGTTTAAAAATAGCCTTAGCTAATATTTTATCACATATTTTAAGGGCCCTATTTTTGTATAAATAGGGAACCCATTCTTTGTAACACACACACAACTCAAGCTTATTATTTGTTAAGCTTATTGTGGGGACACACATTAGTCCAACGAGCTTATTATTTGTTAAGCTTATTTGTGGGATGTGTCCACAAGTATTGTCTATTGGCCTATTATTTTAGGCAATAGTAGATGAAATATTTGTGATTGGGAGTAAATTATAAACTACCCAATAGGCCCATTGAGCCACACCAATTACTTGCAAATCCTGGATTGTCAACCGGAGTGCTAGCTTCGCATTGATAGCGTCGGGAAGGCCGATCGAAGCCGAAGGAGATTGTGCATCAGGAAGGTGAAGAACAATCGATTTGATCATCGGAAGTTTTTTGAAGAACTGGTGTACTGATAGGCAAGTAAAATTCCATTAGGTTTTCTTGTGAAAGTACTATTGTAACTTACAAGTTTTGACTAGTGGAACGGTTCGACCATGAACCCAGAGACGTAGGCAATTGCCGAACTCCGTAATCAATCTGTGTGTAATTTTCATTATTGTCTTGCATTATTTTAAATTGATTACTTAAAAGGAGTAAATTATCAGCAAATAATTAAAGCCTACAAGGGTCCAAGATCAGGTAGTAATAATCTGATTATTTTCAGATCACTACTTGCAGTTGTTGCTCTTGTACCCACTGACATTGATCTACCAGTCTTTGAGCCTGAACCTACTTTTGATGCTTCTAAATATGTGAGGCTTGTTACTGCATGCTCTTCCACATCTGTGCCTATTACAGTACCACATGTTGTGTATCCTAATTCTTCTTAGTTGCATGGCTTTTTTAAGAAGCATACCACTACATTCAGTTCTCGCATGCTCCATTCTATGGGTCTCACTAGCGGAGTCATTGGCAAACATTCATAGGGTATTGTTTCCTCTATTCCACATGTTAAGTGGAATTCTCATCATGACATTGGTTTTCGAGCAAGATACTTCATTGGGATCACACATTGATAGAGCTCATTTTTTTGTTCGCTCGACTCTTTCTGAGGATCATGAGCAACACATGAGTTCTACACCTTCACTCAAGCTTCATGAAACCTGAGATTTCAGTTGTCAGACATAATCAACCTGACACACATTCTGATGTTCTTTTGCATGCACCCATTATGCATTTTACACCAAGTCATATGCAGGCATCTTCTTCATCCATCCGTGTTGATTTGGGGTGGATATCTAATCACTCGTGGTGGTGACACAGGCATTCATTGAGAGGAATCTACAGGCGTGGCTCCTCCACCTTTCGGCCTCTTATTCCACTTTCTATAACTTATGCATTTTGATGCTTCTTGTTTTGAGCATTTTTCTTTAGCTGGGTGTAGTGTATCTTTCTTGTTTGTTGAGAGATTTTGTATATGTATTTTCGACACTTTTGGCATGTTGATAGTATCTCTTATGGGGGATCTATTATGGTGCATTCAGTGTTAGTTTGTCAGTGTTTGAGTAGTTGTTTTGACAACTCATATAGATTTGTAGCATCACTCCACCCATTCAACAATATGGGAGGGTGTGGTGTTGATCCTACTTCTTCGGGTTTCGTGTCCTTGCCTTGTTACCTTGGCTTTTCTTGGATCGTGACACTCTAGAGTTTGTGTCCTTGCCTTATTGCTTTAGTTATTATTCGGGATTGTGGCACACCTATTTGCAGCAATTGATCGAATTATGTTTGGTGTTTTTTTTGCACTTTCGACATCACTCCATTAATAGTCTCCTTGTGTGGAGCTATTCTAGTGAGACCAGTGTCAATTTTTTTGAGTTTTGTGATCGAGCAGTGGATTTAGACCACAGTGCACACCAAACTTCTTGACATTGTATGAGTTTTTGATCGATATTTTGGGATGCTTTGGAGTGGGTCTTTACTCTCTTTACTTTGTTGTTATTTTTTTGGGTACTTTGCGGTGTCCCTTTTTTCCCGGTTGTTATACATGAATATCTCATCAAGCCTAGTTACAGGACTCATCGTGGACATGCCACTTCTATTTTGGCCCCTAGCTTCACTTGAGGGGGCGTTAGAGTAATTATTTACCTTAGCTCATGTTCACCTAGGTAATTTATTTACCTTTGTTGTATTTATCCTCACCCACTTATGTGTGTGGATATTTCTTTTATCTTATTTAGATAACGGGAGATATTATCTAGTTGTTATGTATAGTTTTTCCTTGATCTATGGTATTGACTAGTTCTTTCCTAGATCGATGGTATTGACTAGATCCTTGATGTCTAATTCTCTCATAAATCAATGCACTTGACTAGTTCTTTGATGACTATTGGTGCAATTTCTAGGTTTACACGCTTTGCCTTAATTTCCATGTTCCATTTTTGCTCCAAAAATGTTCATTTGTTCTATCTGGTGGCCTATAATTCGTGTTTTCCATTTGAATGCATTGAAAGTGCCCTCATATTGCCCTAAATTGAAGCAAAATCCAAGTTTCCCCTTTGTTGTGCCCTAATTTTTTCATTTACATGGGTTGTGTCATTTTTTCCTTGCCCTATTCATGAAAAAAATTGAAATAGATCGAATCCGAGTTATTTGTTGCTAAAATCCTAATCCCTAGGCCTAAACCATTGTGAAATCATGATTCATTGGATTCAAAATGGAAAAATCTACCTTCCTTATGAATTTTTTTATTTCTAGGGCATCCCTTACATTTTTACATTTTGACGGGCATACGGGTGTCATCTGCCGTCAAAATTATCCTTGCATGTTATTGCTAATGTGGCAGGTCGTTATTGGCCGGGAGCA
The DNA here is from genome assembly GCA_018340775.1 of Taxus wallichiana var. yunnanensis. NCBI lineage: Eukaryota > Viridiplantae > Streptophyta > Pinopsida > Cupressales > Taxaceae > Taxus > Taxus wallichiana. Next base: position 257,448,744 of record CM031243.1, on the reverse strand, counting down.
GTCAGGAAAATATTACAACTTGTCATTTTTTGACTTTTAGCAAAAGGAAAATTTTACTCCATGGCCCCGCATTTGCTACAGTAGTATGCCTACGTGGCATGATTTGATTGGTCAAATGGACGGCAGGTGGTGGGGGTCACTTAGAATTTTTCTTCAATTTTGGAAAAATTCTCAATGTCAATTTTTGACCCAAGGGCCCACGCCCAATGGGAAGTGGACACGTGTCCAGGGAGGTCAAACGGAAAAGCGGGGACTTAGAAAAATTTGAAGTTTTTGCTTCAAAATGCTAGAGGAAACTATTTGCTCGGGAGCCTGCAACGAATAGGAAGAGGACACGTGTCCCAGATTTGGCAGAGATTTGGAGCGCGGAAGAAATGTTGGAAAATTTACAAACTTTGGCGAGAAATTTCAAAGGGAAAAATGAACCCACAGAAAATTTGGAGGTGTCCCCCACCCAATCGGGGAGACACGTGCACTATTAAAAAGTTAAAAATGGAAGCTCGGGCCTGCGGGAGGATTTTGTGCTCGCGGAGGAGTGAAGGAAACAATGAGGGGTTAGCTCCGCAATGAATGGGAGACCGCCACGTGGCGAAGGAAGCAAGCGGGTGTTTGGGCCCGTGGAGGTTCTCAAGGAAATTTTCCTTTTTTCACAAAAGGAGCAAAATTTGTTATTTTGGCCCGTAGATCTTGGTAGGGTCCACCTAGGGACACGTGGCGTGTCCAGGGGCATGCGGGGAAAATTTTCAAAATTTTCTCGAGGTTAGAAAAGGTTTGAAATGCATTTATAAGGTTGGATGCCGGTCTAATGGTATTTGGACACATGTCCACCTTATCCAGAAGTCAAAGAAGATATTTTTGAGCCTACATGTCGAATCTCATCAAGACACATGGAGGGTGGAAATTTAAAGTTGATTTTAAATCAACGGTTGCTGAGTGTTTTCATTTCTTGCCACCATTGGAGCTCTAAGATGCTTGGAATCGTCATTTTTGCACCAAATTGCATGAAATTTTATATGAAATTACATCCCCTCGACCTTCTAGATGTAATGGAATCATTCATTTGAGCTATTTCGGTGCCCTATAGTGATTTTCATGAAATATTTTTCTCGGCCCGTGTAAAAACGTGAAAAGTGAAAAATTAAAGTTGCAAAGTTAAAAATAATGAGGGAAAAGGGTGGAAAATGATTGCAAATGCATGTTGGCATGGTGGAATGACAAAAATGTGACCTTGGGATGGATAAGGATCTGAATCCATGTAATATTTTAAAATATTTTTGCATCTCTTGCATTTTGCAAGCTGTTTTACAGTTTTATATCATTTTTCATCAAATGGATAGGGTTTTGTAACAAATTTGATCCCTTTGGCATTTTCTTTGCTTGGGATGCAAGGATCCAAGCTGGCATAGGGTATATTATGTAATTTGGAGGCATTTTGTAAAGTCTGTTGAAAATTTTGGAGAAAGAGAGAAGAATTTTCATGAGGAAAACTGGAAGAAGTCCATTTTCTTTTGGAGAAACTACCTGAGAGCCATTTTTGATTCCTTTTTGCATCAAATGTTCATCATGTTGAGTTGGTTTCAGCTATAAATCCATCAACAAGCTTTGAGATTTTCTAAATAACATTCCCTTGCTTATATATTTGATCAAATTCTTGGATTAACTAGTTTTATCTCTTGGCAAAGCTTACATACACTTGTATTTCACTATGTTTTCAATTTGTGTTTCATGCTCATGTTGCAATCTTGTGTTTGAGATCTTTATGGGTCATACATGGTCTCATTTCTTATAGAGGGTTTGAAGCCATCTACAATCTTCCATTCAGAAGAGCATTCATTTGAGTGAAGATAAATAGATTTAAATTCATCTTACCTTCCTTGTAAATTGAGGGTGTTTGTAAACCTTTGGGTGTACCTTAGGTCATGATCTAACAAGGGTTTCTAAATGCTTCATTGATATTTTGCTTCAAGCCTTTGTGGCAGGTTATCAAAGTTTGTATGGAATAGTGCAGATTTGGGCATCCATGTGTGCACACATCCTGGTTGAAAGAGCACTTCAAATTCATTGAAACATCTCGATGTTTAGGTGTTGTAATTCATTTGCAAAGCTTCCCAAAGAAGGTGATGATTTCTAGCTACTCTTGTCCCAACATCTCTCATCATAATTTCATTTTAAACTAACTCATCCTACCTACAATACCCCTGCATTTGCATTGTGTGTCCACAAAAGAATTCAATCCTTTCACTAAAATGCACAAAGTTGATCAGGGTTTTATCATGTCTTTAGCAGCTCTATCTTTGTTTTGAAAACATTTGCATCATTCAAGTAGTGAAAACTCCTTTGAGTTTGGATAATGGATACTTGATCATGTTTTCACAAAGCCTCTTCCATATCATATGCAAAACACAAGGATATATCCATCTCCTTACCATATAAGGGCTGCAATATAGGTTCTTTTTCCTTGGTTGATAGGCACAACCTAAAATAGTGAGGGTTAGATCAAAACCCTCTTGAAGGTGCTATCCACTCCCTCAATTCTTGAATGTAAACAAGCAGATAGGTGTGCTTCCCTAGCTACAAATGACATACAAAACATCTATCTATCCTTGAGTGTCTTGTGCAAATTTATGATGTTGTTCAAGTTGTGAAGGAGAGTAAAATTGGATACCAACACCCAAGTGGCGCCGTTGTTGGGAATTTCTTTGATTTCTTGGTTGTTTGAGGTGTTTGAAAGGTTTGAGAATTTGTGTGATCAATTATTTGAGCTGTTACATTCTTGAGATATCATTTCATACTTCAGATCTGCATGTTTTGGGTAAAAATATTTCAAACTCAGCTTGCTCTTCTCATTTACTAGCAGTTTATATGATTTGGATGCATTGTTTTTTGTTGAATCAAGAAGAAGAAGATTTGATTTGTAAATCCTTGCAAAGTTTTCAGTCATAGCATACATTTGATAGAATATTTTAGTGCTTTCTTGCACAACTAAGGTGGAATTCCTTAGTGGTGACTCCATGTTGTTTGGATCTTGAAATACCAGTTGTCTTACACATTTCTGTCATTTGAAACTTGTTGTTTAAATCTATCAAGCTGGAGGGAAGGAGATCCCTCTTCATCAAGGACTCTTCTAAAAAGTTGTTCACTAAATCAAGAAGCTCAGAACTAGAAGGAAGAAGAGTGTGGAAAGTGGTTGGTGATTTGGTTGCAAGGAAAGAGATCCCCATAGTTGAATTTGAAGGAGAGCAAGCATGTTATTGAAGATTATAATTCTTCTTCAAGTAGATCGATTCGTGCAATCTTCTTGCTGATTTTCATTCTCCATCGGTGAGGGACCTTCTTGTTTATTTAAAAACTTGCTCCTAAATCTACTCCCGTGGTTTCTAATTTTTCTAAATTTTCTCAAGAGAGTGAGCCTTTGGGGGGTTGTCATTTTAAAGATCACTCATCTGTTCCAATCAGACCCATTACTACTCCCAACTAGCTTGTTTCACCTCCAAGATCACCCCCACCCAACAATATGGCTTAGCCTAGACCTCCATTTGTTGTTAACACCTTTGGTCTTATAAATTTTGGTGGAATGGATGGTTATCCAAATGTTGTCCCACAAGATGTGAGAAATAGGTTACCAAAATTCCAAGGTAACAATGCCATTACCGGTGATCAGCATCTCAAACTATTTGATAATATGATGGAATATTTTGAGATAGAATTTGAGGATGTGTATATCAAGTTGTTTATCCATACACTTGAGGAAGATGCTAGGGATTGGTACAAGGCTCTACCTGATAACTCTATTGATTCATGGACTGAGATGAAAAATGCATTTAGATTGTAGTATGGTGACAGGACTGATCCTAGATTTCTTTTGTCTAAATTTGAAAATATCAAGAAGAACCCGAATGAGATAGTCCATGACTTCAATACAAGATTCAATAAAACATTGAGAAGGCTACTGTCATTTTGAGGCCTTGTGATGAATCTTGCTTGATCAAATATGCAGATGCATTTGATAAAAAGGTAGCCTATTACTTGAGAGACAAAAATCCTACAAACTTGAGGCAAGATTTTACCATGGCACTTCAAATTGAAAATAATATTAAAGCTATTGGTAAACCACTTAAGAGGGATGGTGTGAAGCTGATAAACCCTGAGAAGCCTCAAGCTATCAAGGGTGCTGATTTAGAAGATGTTGTTAAAACTTTGGCAAGGGCTGTTAAAGAAATCTCTTACAAACTATCCCGGGCTGAGAAAGGAATTGGGCGAGTTCACAAGGACAGAAAAGAACTCAAAACCATGATATATTTGGAAATCATCCTAGGGGTGATCAAAGACAAGATGATAGAGGTAAAGGGCATGTTGGATCTGCAAATAGACAACTCCAAGCACATGAAAATAGAGTGGTGCCTAACCCTCTAACTGCAAGGGTTGTTGTTGTTCAAGAAATTGCTGATATGGATTGGTGTGATAGATGTTTTCTTCCTCATCCTCCATGTGAAATGGACCAGAAAGATATTGATGATGATAATGAGAATGAAATGGATGATGACATTTGTATGATGGGCAGCTCTTCAGGCTCACAACAAGCAGCAACATCAACAGATGTGATAAGTGCAAGGACTACTACAACCTTTTGGGATTGCATAAAGAGGGTACCATTTCTTTCTCTTCCTCAAATTCATGATGTAGATGTAGTTCAAGCCTTTGAAATTCCTAATAATGACTTTGAATATCTAAGGGCTTTAATGATCAAGAAGTATGATGGTGGTATTCCTTCGGAGGAAGATAGACAATTGTTAATGAATGTTGTGGTTGGTCAAGAGAAAGAGTAAAATACTAGAAGTAAAGTTATTAGGGAGTTGGTCCTCAAGCCAAACCAAAGACACCCTTTCTCACAAGCATTCCCAAAGAAAATCCTAGAAAAGAAACAATTGCCAAGAACCCTACTATCCCATGCAAAAATATCAGTCCTCTTCATGCCCAGGCTACCAAGAATACTTCTCCATCTGATGAACCTTCTTGTTTCCCTTCCAATGTTGTTTTACCAAATAATGTTCCATATGATATAGCCCAGGTTTTGAGCCAAATTAAAGTGAGTGTTCCAATTATTGAATTGCTTAGAATTCTGAGCATAAGAAGAGAGCATTCGAGTACTTGGGATTGAAAGAAGAAAAGATTACCCCAAGCAGAAATGTAAATGTTGTTGAGAATCCTCTTCAAAGCATTTCTGGCCTTAAAACACCACCACCAATGGAAGATTTTGGAGAGGCACCTGAAGTATATTTGGGAACATCCTTGATTGATTCCCAATTGAATGTTGATCCATTCTTCACAACTTTTCTCATAAAAGATAGGTTGCTTCACAATTGCATGTTTGATTCGGTGCATCATGTAATGTCATGCCTCTAGAAGTCATGAATGAGTTGGATATCAAGGTGACAAAGTAGCATATGGGAAGTGTACACCATGGATTCAAGGGAATTTCTAGTTGTTGGTTGTGTGAAGGGTTTAGTAGTTTAATTTGCAACCTATCGAGTAAGGATTTAAAACTTGATGTTGTAATTATTGATTGCCCTACCAAATGTGGTATGCTTTTGTCAAGAAAGTGGGTTGTGAGTGTTGGTGGTAGTGTTCAAATGGACATGTCTTTCACCACCATTCCCATTGAGGGCAGCCTTGTCAAACTCTATGGTGAAAAGAAGATGTTACACTTGATTGAAGATCCCAACAATGCTTCTTATGAAGTGTTGTTTGCTGATGTAGATGTTGACAACTTCATTGGTTTTGTTGATGGAAAAGAGAATAATATGGAAAAATCAGAGTGCCTTGGTATGGTAGGTTCTCCATGGACATTTTTATTTTATGGAGCTTGCTCCAAGTTTGGGAATGGTGCTGGTATAGTGTTGGTTTCTCCAAGTTTAGAAGAGTTTCCTTTTTCCTTCAAGCTCAATTTTGAATGCACTAACAATATAGCTGAATATGAAGCATTGTTGTTAGGGTTAAGGATTGCATGGAAATATGGAGTGAAGGATATTGTTTCTAAGGGAGATTTAGAGTTGGTGGTGAAACAAGTAAGGAAGATGTATGCCACAAAAAATCAGCATATGAAGCAATATAAGAATGTTGTTTGGGACTTGATTGAAATGTTTGATTCCTTTAACATTGTTTATCATGATAGGAATCTTAATGTTGCTGCTGATAAGTTGGTTTTCCTTGGCTCTAGATTTGAAAATTGCATTATTTCACCCTTTTGTGAATATGACATTGAAGTACTAACAAGGTCAGCTATCCCGGATAATGTAAAACATTGGCAGGTTTTTTATGATGATGCACAAATCTTGAGGTTCTTACAATGCCAAGGTGATTTTTCTAGTCAAAACATTGATTGGGAACCAATGGTGTGCATGAATGAAGGTAAAGAAACCTTGTTTGACAAGGATATAATACAATTGAAGACAAACACCATTCCTAAAGGCCTTGTGGCACTTGAATCCAACTTTAGCAATGTTGATTGTATCATTAATAGAAACTTGTTTGCTTCAAGGGATGTGGAAGAGCACAACTTGGGAACCAAGGACAAACCAAGGAAGATTTGGTTGGGCAGCCATCTCAGCAAAGAAGAAAAATAGTCCTATGCCCAACTTTTAAAGAAATATCAAGATTGTCTTGCTTGGTCTTATTCAGAGCTAAAGGCATATAGAGAAGATTTGTTCCAACATGAGATTCCTCTTGAGGAAAAAGCTAAGCCATTTAGACAAAGAAAAAGGCCCATTAATCCACTTCTATCCATGAATATGTAAGAGGAGTTGAAGAAATTAAGAGATGGCGGCATCATTCAGCCTACTAGATACTCTTCTTGGGTTGCCAACCTTGTGCCAGTTAGGAAAAAGAATGGTGATATTAGAATTTGTGTGGATTTTAGGAATCTAAACAAAGCATCTATGAAGGAAAACTACCCATTTCCAAACATGGAGAATATGTTGCATCTTGTAATAGGGTCAGAGATGCTTTCTACTTTGGATGGTTTCTCCGGATACAATCAAGTATTTGTTAAAGAATCAGAAAGACTTAAGACAACCTTCACTACTCCTTGGGGGACTTATGTTTTTGTAAGGATGCCTTTTGGATTGATGAATGCTGGTGCTACTTTTTAAAGGGCAATGGATGTTTCCTTTGTTGGTTATATCAATGAATTTATTGCAGTTTACCAAGATGATGTGACTATTTTTTCAAGGCAGCAAGGAGACCATTTGCAACACCTAGAAAAAATGCTGATCAGATGTAGAGAGTATGGCATTTCCCTTAACCCAAAGAAGTGTCATTTTGGCATGCAAAAGGCCAAGTTGCTGGGACATATTGTGTCCAAAGAAGGTGTTATGATAGACCCTGAGAGAGTGGAAGCAATCAGCAAAGTGCCTATCCCAAGAACCAAGAAAGGTATCCAATCTTTCTTTGGCCAAATCAATTTCATTAGAAGGTTTGTTTCAATTTTGCTGAGCTAACTCTTCCAATCACAAGCATGCTAAGAAAGGATCAATTTATTAAGTGGGAAGAGGCTGTCATCCAAGATTTTGAAGGAATAAAGGATGCACTCAAGCATGCACCTATTTTGGTAGCTCTAAACTATAAGATGCCTTTCCAAATCTTCTCTTTTGCATCTGAATTTACTATTGCTTCAGTTTTGTTACAAAAGGATGAAAAGGGAGCTGAGAGGCCTATTGCTTTCTTTAGCAAGGCTTTACAAGCAGATGAGTTGAAGTATACAATCATGGAAAAATAGGCATTTGCATTGGTAAAAGCAACAAAGATTTTCAGGCCCTATATACTAAGTTCAAAAGTTGTTGCTTATGTTCCCCACACCATGGTTAAAGACATCTTATCAAACATGGAGATATCAAGAAAGAGATGTAGATGGGTCAACAAATTACAAGAATATGATATAGATATCCAAACAACAAAGTTGGTAAGAGGTTTGGGTCTTTCAAGCTCATGGCTGAGAGCAATTTACAAAATGTAGAAGTAAATCAGCTAGAGGAAGAAAGGGCAGATCTTCTTGACAAATTGATGAGGTTTGAGTGGTACAAAGATGTGATTTTTACCTCAGACACCTATGCTGTCCTAGTCACTTGAATAAAAATCAAAAAAGAGCCCTCAAGTTGGCTTCTCAGAAATATATCATAACAGACCTTGGGCTAGCTTGGAAGAACCCTGAAGGTGTCCTCTTGAAATGCATAACTGAAGATCAAGCTCCCAATTTGATTGCTGATTTCCATGGGGGAGTTTGTGGAGGAAATTTTTCTAGTAGAGTGACAGCACACAAGATTTTAAGAGCTGGTTATTAGTGGCCAACTCTTTTTAAAGATGCAAACCAACTAGTTAGAAGATGTGATAGTTGCCAACATTTCTCAGGAAGATTGAAGGCTTCAAGATCCCTTCCTTTGCAACCTATATCAGTTGAAGCCCCTTTCAAACAATGGGGAATGGACTTCATAGGTGAGATTTCAAATCCTTCTAGTGTTGGTCATAAATGGATCCTTGTTGTAACTGATTATTTCATAAATTGGGTTGAGGCCATTCCATCTAGAAAGGAAACACACCAAGTGGTAATGGATTTCTTGTTGAATCATATCATATGTAGATTTGGAGTTCTAGTTAAGATTGTATCTGATAATGCCATGTGTTTTAGAGCCAAGCCTTTGATGGCAATGTGCAATGAATATGGGATAAATCTGACTTATTCTTCAAACTACAATCCACAAGGCAATGGGCAAGCTGAGTCCAGTAACAAGAACTTGCTCAAGATTATTAGAAGGACCTTGGAAATCAACAAGAAGAAGTGGGGAGAGCAATTGAAATTTGTAGTTTGGGCTGATAGAATAACTCCAAAAAGAGCAACTGGTAAAAGTCCATTTGAATTGGTGTATGGAACTCAAGCATTGCTGCCCTTGCACTTGCAATTATCCACTTTTCAGTTTTCCCAACAGTTGGAAGATCAAGAACATGGCCCATATGAATCAAGGATCAATCAGATCATTGAGTTGGATGAAGAGAGAAGGGCTTCTCACCAAAGGCATGTCAGATTTAGAGAGAAATTGAAGAAGTTGTTTGATAAGAAGGTCACTCCTAGAGCCTTCAGTGTTGGAGATCTAGTTTTGTTGTGGGATAGTAGGCATGAAGACAAGGGCAAGCATGGAAAGTTTGATGCTCTATGGATGGGCCCTTATGCCATTGATATCAAGATTGGAGAAAATACATTTTTTCTCAAGGATTTGGATGGGGATTTGTTGGAGTTGCTGTTAATGGCAGACATTTAAAACATTTCTTGGATTAAATCCCCATGTGAGGTATCCACAAGTTGTACATTTTTGTATAGCCCTTGTTTTTGTTTTGTCTTTGCTTTGTTCTTACTGTTGTTGGCTTGTGGTTTTCCCTTTTGTCCTTGGCAACCATTGTTGGTCTGGTTTTCTCGGTCCTTTTTGGTGAAAATTCTAGTTTTTTGGGCTGCAAATGTGTTTTTGACTCCTTGCCCAATGGATTTTTGGCACTTGGTCTACGTTTTGATCTTGTGTCACTCACAGGGAGTGCCCATCCCCAAGCAGGAGCCAATGTTGGTGTAATTTCTAGGTTTGCACGCTTTGCCTTAATTTCCATGTTCCATTTTTGCTCAAAAAAATTTTCATTTGTTCTATCTGGTGGCCTGTAATTCATGTTTTCCATTTGAATGCATTGAAAGTTCCCTCATATTGCCCTAAATTGAAGCAAAATCCAAGTTTCCCCTTTTTTGTGCCCTAATTTTTTCATTTACATGGGTTGTGTCATTTTTTCCTTGCCCTATTCATGAAAAAATCGAAATAGATCGAATCGAGTTATTTTTTGCTAAAATACTAATCCCCAGGCCTAAACCATTGTGAAATCATGATTCATTGGATTCAAAATGGAAAAATCTACCTTCCTTATGAATTTTTTTATTTCTAGGGCATCCCCTACATTTTTACATTTTGACGGGCATACGGGTGTCATCTTCCCATCAAAATTATCCTTGCATGTTATTGCTAATGTGGCAGGTTGCTATTGGCTAGGAGCGGTCGGGAAAATATTACAACTTGTCATTTTTTGACTTTTAGCAAAAGGAAAATTTTACTCCACGGCCCCGCATTTGCTACAGTAGTATGCCTACGTGGCGTGATTTGATTGGTCAGATGGACCGGCGGGTGGCTGGGGTCACTTAGAATTTTTCTTCAATTTTGGAAAAATTCTCAATGTCAATTTTGACCCAAAGGCCCACGCCTTGATGGGAAGTGGACGCGTGTTCGGGGAGGTCAACGGAAAAGCGGGGACTTAGAAAAATTTGAAGTTTTGGCTTCAAAATGCTAGAGGAAACTATTTGCCGGGAGCCCACAACGAATAGGAAGAGGACACGTGTCCTGGATTTGGCGGAGATTTGGAGCGCGGAAGAAATGTTGGAAAATTTACAAACTTTGGTGAGAAATTTCAAAGGGAAAAATGAACCCACATAAAATTTGGAGGTTTCCGTAGCCAATCAGGGGGAGACACGTGGCACTGTTAAAAAGTTAAAAAGGGAAGCTCGGGCTGCATGGGAGGATTTTGTGCTTATGGCGGAGTGAAGGAAACAATGAGGGGTTAGCTCCACAGTGAATGGGAGACCGCCACGTGGCAGAGGAAGCAGCGGGTGTTTGGGCCCACGGAGGTTCTCAAGGAAATTTTCCTTTTTCACAAAAGGAGCAAAATTTGTTATTTTGGCCCATGAGATCTTGGTAGGGTCCACCTAGGGACACGTGGCATGTCCAGGGGGCATGTGGGGAAAATTTTCAAAATTTTCTCGAGGTCAGAAAAGGTTTGAAATGCATTTATAAGGTTGGATGCCCGGTCTAATGGTATTTGGACACGTGTCCACCTTATCCAAAAGTCAAAGAAGATATTTTTGAGCCTACATGTCGAATCTCATCAAGACACGTGGAGGGCAGAAATTTAAAGTTGATTTTAAATCAACGGTTCGTTGAGTGTTTTCATTTCTTGCCACCATTGGAGCTCCAAGATGCTTGGAATCGTCATTTTTACACCAAATTGCATGAAATTTTATATGAATTTGCATCCCCTCAACCTTCTAGATGTAATGGCATCATTCATTTGAGCTATTTCGGTGCCCTATAGTGATTTTCATGAAATATTTTTCTCAGCCCGTGTAAAAACATGAAAAGTGAAAAATTAAAGTTGCAGAGTTAAAAAAATGAGGGAAAAGGTGGAAAATGATTGCAAATGCATGTTGGCATGGTGGAATGACAAAAACGTGACCCTAGGATGGATAAGGATCCAAATCCATGTAATATTTTAAAATATTTTTGCATCTCTAGCATTTTGCAAGTTGTTTTACAATTTTATATCATTTTTCATCAAATGGATAGGGTTTTGTAACAAATTTGATCCCTTTGGCATTTTCTTTGCTTGGGATGCAAGGATCAATGTCATAGGGTATATTATGTAATTTGGAGGCATTTTGTAAAGTTTGTTGAAAATTTTAGAGAAAGAAAGAAGAATTTTCATGAGGAAAACTAGAAGAAGTCCATTTTCTTTTGGAGAAAGCGCTGAGAGCCATTTTTATTCTGTTTGCATCAAATGTTCTCATGTTGAGTTGGTTTCAATTTGTAAAGCAACAAGCTTTGAGATTGTCTAAATAACATTCCCTTCTTGATATATTTGATCGTATTCTTGGATTAAGCTGGTTTTATCTCTTGGCAAAGCTTGCATACACTTGTATTTCACTATGTTTTCAATTTGTGTTTCATGCTCATGTTGCAATCTTGTGTTTGGGATCTTTATTGGTCATACATGGTCTCATTTCTTGTAGATGGTTTGAAGGCATCTACAATCTTTCATTCAGAAGAGCATTCATTTGAGTGAAGATAAACAAATTTAAATTCATCTTACCTTCCTTGTAAATTGAGGGTGTTTGTAAACCTTTGGGTGTACCTTAGGTCATGATCTAACAAGGGTTTCTAAATGCTTCATTGATATTTTGCTTCAAGCCTTTGTGGTAGGTTATCAAATTTTGTATGGAATAGTGTAGATTTGGGCATCCATGTGTGCACACATCCTGGTTGAAAGAGCACTTCAAATTCATTGAAACATCTCGATGTTTAGGTGTTGTAATTCATTTACAAAGCTTCCCAAAGAAGGTGATGATTTCTAGCTACTCTTGTCCCAACATCTCTCATCAGAATTTCATTTTAAACTAAATCATCCTACCTACAATACCCCTGCATTTGCATTGTGTGTCCACAAAATAATTCAATCCTTTCACTAAAATGCACAAAGTTGATCAAGGTTTTATCATGTCTTTAGTAGCTCTAGCTTTGTTTTGAAAACATTTCCATCATTTAGTAGTGACAACTCCTTTGAGTTTGGATAATGGATACTTGATCATGTTTTCACAAAGCATCTTCCATATCATATGCAAAACACAAGGATATCTCCATCTCCTTACCATATAAGGGCTGCAATATAGGTTCTTTTGCCTTGGTTGATAGGCACAACCTAAAATAGTGAGGGTTAGATCAAAACCCTCTTGAAGGTGTTATCCACTCCCTCAATTCTTGAATACAAACAAGCAAGATAGGTGTGCTTCCCCGGCTACAAACGACATACAAAACATCTATCTATCCTTGAGTGTTTTGTGCAAATTTATGATGTTGTTCAAGTTGTGAAGGAGAGTAAAATTGGATACCAACAATGACTTGTTCTTTGCATGATTTATGGCTTGATCTACGACCTTGATTGGCTCTTATATTTTTATTCCTTACCTATATAAGCAAGGTCCATTCTCATTGTATTTCATTGAGTTCCATAATAATATATGATATTACTGCTCATTTGTTTGCAAAGGTTTATGTAAAGTTATTATGGAAAATTGTTTTCATCTTATTGATCGTGATGTTTGATTAGCATCTATGTTCTTGGCTTGGCACGATCTTGTTATCATTCCTTTCAATATCAACTAAGGCTCCTAGTTTAACCAATATACTTTAGTGCTAGTCACTTAAACAATTTAAGTCAGTCATATGTGAACTTGTTACACATTACTATTTATTATAAATATGTATATATATTGAATTCAATTACCATCACTATGGTACATTCATGGCCACTAGCACAAAAGTAATAAAATGTGTATGTCCCATTCTTTAAAGTATTTATATGTATCAACAAGTATGTATTGTATTAATTCAATAACACAAGGTAGTCTCATAGACCGTTAAGTCATAATAGTGCAAATCAGCAATGGATGTTTTAGGAATACCATACATAATTACTTATATAACCCAAGTATATTCGCACATAGTTTCTTTCATCATACAGACAATAAGGATAAATAGCCCTTCATATGAACTTCCGCTACAATTCAAGATTCATTAGTTCCCAAAACTACCTCTTTTAGTACTTTTCAATGTACTGCATTACATAACAAATAGGATCACTTCTCATTTATTTCTTTTCAATTTTAGAAGAGATATACAGATTAGGCCTTTTATGCCTTTTAATCAAATAAAAAAACATTACTATTTCATTTAATCATAAAACACTTTCACAAATCAAGGCATCCTTTATCAATCCAATAAGTCAATAAACTCTTTCAACTTCATTCATCTATCCAACTTACAGAGCTCCATCTACAAAACATGTTAGCAACTATCAGTTCATACGAAACTGAGCATGATAATATGTATACCCCCATAATAATTTACGCCATCTAGTAATTACATAAATAAATACTGCATTAAGTTACTATCATGAATTTAACCCAAAAGAACTTAATTCATATTCTAACTATTCCATAAGTCATCTTGCATATACATTTATGTTTACTAATTTAGAACATAATAATTATAATGTAAAAACTCAAGTAGAATCTTTGCAATCAATAATGTCATTTAACCAATTGTTGTTGCTGTAAGAGTATACTTGTATTATCAATACTTTTATAAACTCTTATATAAAGCTACTAATACTAGTATATTCTTACTCCTATCTTTTTCAATATTCAACGGTACCCAATTTCACATCAACTAGATACTAATATTGCATGATACTTCAATCATTAAATTATATATAAGACAATAACTCTTATACCCTTGAATAGCTTATCAATCATTATAAAATAATGCAGTCAACCATTCTTGGTGATATAGTTAGCTATTAGTAGGATTTATACCTTGTTATTATAAGTTATATCACATATCTTTCATTTTGGTATATTGAATTACGCACCTATTTCCCATCATCGTATTATTGTTTATACTTATAGTGAGTAACTCAATAACATAAGGATTATTTTAGATATAGCTATACTAAGCATCTTGATATTGTGATATTCATAATTCCATAACCATATTGTGGTTTACTTAGTCAACCAATGGTATCTGAGCTTAACTTTCCCATACAGATCGACCATTATGGATACAGTAGGAATATCCCAAATCTCTGTTAGCACCAACTTAAAGGTTCTCAGCTTGATAAAGCACGAGTATTTTATTTACCAAAACCCTCAAGGGGTGGGGTAAAAATTCACTGCCATACTAACCAAAATAATACACACACACCTATCATTAAGTACTCAACATTGGCCCTTCATAAACAAACTGAGTAATCAAGGGCTTACCACCCAAGTAATACTTATGCATCCTCAAAAAGGTGAAGTTTTCTTTTCCTCAAGAAAGCATTCATAGACATCAGATCACCCATAAACCATTGAAGTCACAAAGGGTGGGCGTAAATAAAATAAACCGTCATGATTTCATTTCAACAAAAAATAAACAAAGTCATCTCTTCACCATTAACAAATACCACAAGGATACGGTGACCCAAATATACCCACGAGATCATACAATCATGACCATGCCTAGGTCGAACCGAGATTATCCTATTTGGGTCCAATGGGTTTAACACTCGATTACCGATATCTTCCTTTGAAAAACTATCTTGATTGGGTTTATATCTAATAATCTTGCTAACCAAAACCAATTAAGGAAAACAAATATATAAATATACTTGTTTGTAATTGATATTATATCACGAACATGGAGATAAGGGACCATCTTCAAGCACTATACCAATTGCATATGTGTGTGGGTAAATATCCACGAGTTTTGTGAAACTCTAAACCTTTATAATCATATCGACCATATAACCAGAAACCCTTATGGAGATGAGATTTGAATACCATAAGATAACTTTAACAAGAAAACCATAGTCAAGAAGTTCATAAAAGCACAAGCCATTGTAATATCTATTGGCTTATCATTTAAATGCAAAATAAAGCACATTCAAAGTTTAAAGTTCTTAGTTCATACAAAACAAAATCACTATAATGACTTTTCATTATTACCCAAATCACTCATGCAAGAGAGCAACCGATATCCTTTCAGATTTTAGAAAAATACATAAAACTCAAAATACCATAATGATACAAAACTTAATACATAATTTCATTCATGAAAATATTACATGGAGCAACACATCAAGGAGGGATAGAGCATGTCATGACTATAAATTTATGCATCTTTTCCCACCGAATACCCCAAAAGCCAAAACGTCTCCTTCAAGATTCGTTCTAGAAAAACCACGAGTATCGAATTCATTAAGAACTTGTCCATCTATTTTCCAAAGCTTGGTACTGTAATGTCCCTTAATAGGGGCTACAAAAATGCTGGTGATTTTTAATAATAATAGCTACAGATCACCAATATATAATCTCTATAATTTTTCATGAAGAACTCTCATAGCTTGAGTTCATCATCACCAAACAACCAAATGAACCTACATGCAATGCACTGGTGGCTTCTCTATGAAGCTTCACTGAGTTCGATAAAATTTAAGAATCATAAATGCCAAGATACCACGTAGGTGACTTCATACCTATCAACACCGCCTTCCAAAATCCTCACCATATTTGGCAGTTTTAGAAATGATTTAACTTTAACTAGATGCATGGATAATTGACCATGATAATTGTGTATTATATGCATGGGTCAATTTTGACCTTAAAGATTCATAGAAATAATTAAACAATAATAATACCTTGTTACCAGCGAATAAGCAATTATAACCTTTGCATGATCGATTAATTTGATCTTTTCTTATTTGGATAGTCCACAACAATTCAAGACTTAGCATTGCATCCAAGTTTACATGCATGGCTCGGGTTTAACCTAAAACAATTTCAAAATAATCAACAATGATAACCTTTTTATTACCACTATAGTCCCATAGTGTTACATATAACCCAAGAAACCAATTTTAATAATTCCATATCCCAAACATAAACATCTTGACCCAGGATTCACAAGCTGAGTCATCTGATCACTAGTGTGATCGATCATGAAAATGATAGTTAGGTGAATCTCTTCAATAGATTCTAATGTTTATAACACGTTCTCTTCAAGGCTAGAACAATTTCAATTATTATATCACAAGTATATATATTAACCCTAGAACATTTCAACCATATTATTTCCTTGGTCATATTTTCTTAACCTTTACTAGAAACACTTGTTTCTCTTTTTCTTGATGTCACGATCGGTTGAAGACAACGATTTTATCATGATCTTGAGTGAACTTATGGGGTGTTACATCAAATATGCATAAACTAGAAAATATTACCCTAAGTGGATTGATCAAACACTAGATCATATTTCTATATCCTCATTTAATGTCCATTCATCTCCCATGATGATCATACTTCATTAAATTTCACTTATCACTTATATTGCTCGAATTTTCAGCATAGTGTTCTCAAGACCAAACAATCGTAGAAAAAATTTGTCATGCATATATTTTGTTGAACAAGGCCAATTATTTTACAAATTTTATAGCTTCTATTATTCTTTATAGGGAACATATGTTCCAAATTTCATCCATTTTCATTATTGCATTTAAAATTTATGACTATTTTCCCGAGAAGACATTACATCAAACAATTTGCATGCATTCTCATTATTAAAATTTCTATCATCAAGAACTTTTTGATGGAGTATCCAAATGTTTTGAAACCTTTTCCAAACTCAAGAGGGATTTTCTTAGATTATTTTTTCCTAATTTCAACTTCCAAAACCCACTCCTTTGAGAGATATACTCAATTCTTCTTCTTCTTTAGTCTTATTCTTCTTAAAATCTTCAAACATGCAATGGAGAATAACATGTGGTTCAACCTTGAAAACATGTAACTAACACCTCAATGCCTCATACCACAAGATTATCAATTATCAATTTCATCAATATGCCTTACAAAATCTAATACATTCAAGTCTTACTATTATGATAGTCAAGAGACCATTTCATCACCAAAACAGGACATTAACCACTCAAACTAGATTTCATCAACTTTAATAAACATATGGAGAGATATAAACACCATTAATGAATCTACACACTTACAAAAAAAAATATACAAATATCTTACATGCATGCAACATGGAAATTATTCAGAAAAACACCTTCATATTTATTTTTCTCAAAAAATACAAAAGATTCTCCATGGATTCCTCCTTTCATTCTTCATCTCCTCTGTTCCTTCTCTACTCTCCACTCTCTTTTTCTCTAACTTCCTCCCTAACTCAAATACATCTCTTCAAATTCCACATGCCCATGCATCACAATGGGGAATTTTACATCATTTAAACAATCCATAGACTCTACCACTCCACCTAGGACTCATGTTAAAATCTTAAACACATAACATCCCCCTTTACATTCATTAAAACCTCTTTTATCCCTAAATAAACCATTTGGTTATTTCTCATACTTTTAAAACTTGAATTACAATTTTGGAGGGAAAACATAAATTTGAATTTTCAAGCTTTGGAAATCCACCTCACATTTGTGTTTACCTCATAAACCTCTCCTCATGACTTCCATAACCATGTTTGAATGAAATTTTGCATTTTTCAATGTCTTTTGATGATGCCTCTCAAATCTCATCACCATAACATGAGAGGAAGTAAATACACCTTATTATAATTGTAATATTTGAGCTTGTAGTGTACGAACAAGTGTTTCAAGTGATTTTGTCCTAGACAAAGAAGTGTACAAACCATTATGATTAGATATAGGATGTGTAGTGCAATCTTTATCTCTTGCTCAAAACCCTAAATGTGTTGGCCCATCACTCAGACAAATTTGAGCACTCACCCAAAGCACGCAAAGGTACCAAGTCCCTCTTTTTATACCATCTTTTTCAAGATGTTAGCATGATCATTTATATATTCCATAACCATAAGTAATCAAACAAGAATCAAGATTAGATTCACTATACAATAGTCATGAGAAGTAACATCAATAATCAATATCCATCCAAAAATATCCATTATATTACTTCATCACAACTAGTATCTGAATACATACAAATAACACTGTCATAAGCTATGCACACTCATAAACCAGTAGCATAACTCTAACACATACAATCTAATCTCACTCACCTTCTAAAACCATGGAAATAAATACATATATATAGCATCCGGTATTGTCCCTTCACCGTCTATGCACTCTCAAAATAGGTTGCATGCTCAAAATATCCATGTGCCACTTCCAAAGGTAATCAAGAAGCATGCAAGCTTTGCCTAACAATATATTACCTATAATTAACTCTAGATCCAATCCTATTATTATCTCTAACTTTACATGATGCTTGATCTTCCACTTTGCTCCAAAAATAGCCATTGCTTCATCCACAAGTCTTCATGCCTCAATCCAATCACAAAACATTGTGTAAACGCCACTCCAACTATTCATCTTCTAGTTCCATCTCAAGGCTCAAAATAAGGCTAAGTCCATAAGGTGTTCAACTGGGCATGATATTCTCGTGCGCTTCCTATTTTACTTCCATAAATGCCTCCGCACCTCCCTTCCATGCGTTCAAAACTCTCGCATTGTTATACTAAACATTTTTTAGCGGACATTACCCCACACTAACTAGATTTTCGTCCCTGGTAATTATTTAATATGTAAAACAAAAATCATTGAAGGATATAGCAAAGTTTCAATTCTGAAAAAGAAACATCATACCCAGTAATTTTCTAAGGTGCGGGTAAATGGAGGATCTCTAGAAACTCGCATCTATTTCCTCCACCACATTCTTCCATTTTTTTAGTTCCTCTAATGCTTTTCTAGGCATATCCTCTACAATCCCTGGCACTTTATCTAGAGTGACCTCTTCAACTCTACCCCTTAGCTCCTTAATTACCACCACTAGTTTCATGCATGTACCCTCAATATCATCTATATGTTCCAAAGTGTAGAATTCTGGAACTCACCTATTCACAACTCTAGTTTCTCACGATTTGTTTTAATCTTATCTTTTTGCATTTTGGTCTCCGCAATTAGTTGTGTGCACTCAATTTTTGTAGTTGGGGTCCTTTCATGTATGGTCTTTAGAATAACTTCTTCTTCCACTAAGCTAACATCAATGTAGGGTTTGCACTTTGGCAATATTGTTGAAGTTGATATTTGCTCTCACAATTGATTCCTTGAGCTTGGCAAAAAATTACTCCATCTCAGTGATCCTTGCTTCAAAAGAAACTTTATTGTTCTCTTTCTCCTTCATAATTTCCTCCTCTAATGGCCATGTACCACTTTTGATATTGACAAGGAGCATCCCGACCAAATCCACTAAGTATTCTATCTCATCCTCATAATTTGTTTTGGCCTGGCTAACTAAAGAAGGGCATTGTCCCAAAATTTTCTTCATGAACACACTTGACTTTATCATTTTCTTCCTTCATTATTTTATGTTCCCTTGTAAGCCCTTCCACAGCCTATCCACTTTACGCTCTTTCCCTTTTTTATTTGTAACCAAGGTACGAATAGTGGTGCTAGTGTCTAAACTTCTCCTCACAACTTGAAGCCATATTATTTACGGCGTTGCACACCTTCTCATCTGTCAAATGGTTTGGATCTATGGCCTTGTACTTCTCTCTAGGATTATTCTTCAATATCATCATTTCAATTGAATGCTCACTTACCTCAAATTTAGGTTCCTCCAAATGAGTATGAAAATTCCAACTTGGCATTTTACTTCTCCTAGATACCCCTCCATCTTGTCTCAACAACTCCCGAGTATTCATATTCTTTTTTTGTATCATTCTCTAAAATTACACTTGTAATACCTTCATGGGGTCATCCACAAAGTCCATGTGAGGTGACCTTGTGGTCCACCATTTCCTCTGTGCCTTTCTCTTGGTTCTCTATTTCTTGGGAGTGGGTGTACTTGTACCTATTCCCAAACCTGTATCCTCCTTGATGAAAAAAGTGTCACTAGTCTCTTTCTCTCCTTGTTCCTCTATTCATGTCAGTGTACTTTCCTTCCCAGGATCTTATTTCCTTCTTCACACATGGGCACTTTCTTATTCCCACGAGCTTTCTCTGTTTCCTTTTCTTGCACCTATTTCTCCTGATCCTCAATTTCTTGTTCTAACTCCTCTCTCAATAAGGTAAAATCCATATCTTCTTCTCCAAACTCTATCTCTAAAGCTGGAGACAACGGTAACCTTACCGTGCTTATTTCTTTCTTGGTTTATACTTCCCTGCTATAAGGTTCCTACACCACTACTGCTTCATCAAGAATAGTACATTATCTTCCTTGAATGGTCTAGTTTTCCCTCTTCTTCATCTCCTTATTCCTTCTTGGGGATTCTTCCTGCGCACCTTGTGTATTGGTGGCACAACTATCCCTCTAGGCTATGGGAAGGTGGAGTCTATCACCTCCACCTCAACTCCTCCCCGAGTCTTTGGTCATAATTATATAAAGACCCTATTTATTAATCCCTTAATATGGTAACATTCACTGGGTGTTCAGGTCTAACGTATCTAGTTCTAATACCTCCAAGTACGCCAATCTAGAGTCGTACCTATATATAACGTGCAATGTATGCATGTCTGAATCAACTTTATCTATATCAAACACTAAATTTTTGCATCCTTGATCTAGTTGATAGAATACTTAAGGTATCATGCAAAGAATGCAAATGGTAGCTTGCACCAAGGGCACATATCCCCTTTCACCATCCTAAACCATGCAAGGCTAAAGTGTTTCATGACCGAAAATTTCACTTGCACCCCAACCACTTTGTGGGAAATTCATGTGGAATGTGTCATTCATTCTTGAACACCCTTCTCATTATTTTATACCACTTGTTCATGCATTCCTTGTATGTGCTTGTGATGGTGTCATCACAAGTGTGCCTTGTAAATTATACAATAAGGGATGGATGTATTGGGTATTTCGGAACACGATCTCCCAAAACATGATCAATAGTAATATTGACCCCCACATGATCTTGGCACCTTCTTCATTCTACAACTTTGCTTCTTCAATGATACCGTTCATGATGAACTGTGCAATGTTGTAGTGTTCCCTTTTTGAAATTTTGTATGCCACATATAGAAATTTCTTGTTCATATTTGTCCGTGACTCGGTAGCACCCAATTTTTAGCTCACTAATCTCAAGGTAACCCTACGTGCGCAAGTATCATCTAGATCTATAATGGTCATTTCCCTACCACCCTTTTCATAGCACAATTTCACGGCTAGTTCTTCTATCTTTTTGTCTCACATAAATCTAAAGTCATGTCTTCCCCATGTTGGTACCCATTTATGTTTGTCCTATTTTCGGTGTTTTAATGCCCCTTAAATCCTTTCCAAGAAGATGAGGAATCAATTTGAGGAGTATTTCTCCTTCCGTTATATCTACTATAGTCGGATGGCTAAGTATGTAGTTGGTCTTATCGTTCTTATGAAAGTTCTTAAAATTCTGCAAACTTAAGGTATAAAAAAAAATTATTTTGGTGTAAAGTCGGGACTTCAAAAGTGTTTGGATAAATGTGAGTATGGTGAGTTTAGTTTTTCCCGAAGCCGAAGGCTAAGTTTTTGGAATCCCATGACTTAACATAAAATTAGACCCTAAATTTGCCTCGGAACTTTGATATGGGTTGCATCTTCCATGGTAAGAATGGATGGGTGTTATATGTTTTCGAGGCTTTACCCGAGACTATTTAAAAGGTAGTTTCTCCCGGCATCCAATAAGAGGTCCTCATTTGATCTTTTGAAATAAATAATATTTCAAAGCTTGGGGCCCAATTTGTTATTGTTTGGCATTGACAAAATTTGTGGGTTTTGTTCCAGACTTGGATAGCCGGTTGAAGTAAGAAAATATTAAATAAAGGCATTTTTTCTGAATTTCTAAGGGAAAACAAGTTGAGAAAGGCCCAATTTTTTTCCCACAATTTGTTATAATAATGTGTGATATGTGAATATGCGTATGTAAGATGGAGTGTTTTTTTCGAGGGTGTTATTATTTACAGGAAATGAAAACAAATAAAATACTAGATATGCCTGAATGATTTCAAGAAACAATATTCGCACATGTCACACATTTCAAAAACAGATTGGAAACTAAGAGTAACATTTACAGTAGAAAAATCAGGGTTCTATTTAAGGGTCCCTAGCCAGTCCACTATATAATTATACAAGAAAAATAATTAAAAAAGATACATTTAGATACATATAATATAGTGGCACGTATATAAAACTTCCATTACTTCAGTCATATTTGGGGCACCCTTTAGGAACTAGTCTCAATGTTGAATAAATTCCTCATGGGCCACGGAGTTGAAGGCGAATTATATGTCTCTCGCGAGTCCCTCAACATTCCTTTTTCTCATAACTCAAGGATAATCACTATTGTCTCATTCATAATTTCAACCAGCTCATTCCTCCACTTAGACGAGTTCACCCATTCATGCAAACCGAGCACTCCTCTTTCATATGATTTGGTGTGTCAGCCTCTAGTGATTGGCCTCAGGAATTGGGGTTACGTTACAAATTTTGGTGTCGGGAAGGGTATGTATCTTCTTGGATTGAAATGCATACAAGTATGACCACAGCTTGGATATCCTCCATAGCAAACTCTAATGTTGTAAGTTGCTCCTATGTTCTTCTCATGCGAGAATATGAGGACGGACCTTCAGTTTTTAGTTCCTGTGTTTGGGATGAAAGAGGGAGCTATGTTTCTAGTAGGGAGGGGGCATAATAGGCCTTAAGCATATGCCAATGGTCATCATGAACACGTGGGAAATGGTGAGACCAGTGATTCCTCAATGACTCTGGACTTAAATGGAACTCGGGTGGACCGGATGGAAGTGCGGGGTTTGGAAAAGAGGGAAGGAAGGACACATCCCATTCAAATGATTCAAGAAATACAACAGGGATTGGCTCTAATATTTGGCACACCGAGTGGGTGGAGGGTGGTGATAGAGTACATGTTACCATAACTATCTCCTCCAAGATAGGTTATTCAAAGTCTAGGTGATATAGTTGCCTTGAGGTAGCGATTCAACAGTCACCATAGAGAGGGACCGATTGTAGAGGCCGAGTTGGTGAGTGTGAGAGTGGAGCGCAATGTGGTCTAGCGGTAGGGACAGTAGTAGGTGTCCCGGATCTAGTGTTTGAGTGTGCTTCCATCATTTGGCAAGGACACTTATTACATGATGTTATATCATGTATTTTTCCCGAGAGGTCAAAGGGTGATGGATTATAGTCAACTAGTTGGCAACCGGTTGAGATCAAGATCACACAGAGCCATCTCATTAGGTGAGATGTGTACGTGTGGCCGTCAACTCACCGGAGAGCTTCCACACAGCAGATGCAACCGGTTGGACCTAGGCCAGTAGTCCGGTGGTAGGTGAGATTCATGGTTGACTCTCTTTATTATGATGATGTATTTACAAATGTATCTATTTTTGATGTACGCCTCGATATGAAGGCACATTTTTTTGAGATGATGTATATGTATTATTTTTATTATGCCTTAATATGAAGGCACATTTTTTATCCCTACCCATGATGGCATACTTTGTATCGATGATTATGTACTTAGACACATTGTATATGGACATTGACATTTTTCACACATTTACATGATGATGATGGACTTTATTATGATGTATGATTATATCACATGTGTTTGATTTATGAGATAGCATTTGATGATATCACATTGTTTTTGATGAGATACTTATGATTGTCCATGTTTTTAATTTTTGATATTGGTGAGGGGGGATAGAAGGTGATCCCTATTGCCCCATTGATGATATGGTAGGATGATAGTAGCTTAGCATACATGTTGGATGTTTATTTTCATGATGATGTAGCTTAGCCGTTATTGATGATATATGTTAGATGTGATGATATAGATGATGATGTGATAACAAACAATGTACAAGTAATAAAAAAAGCACAACAAAAGTTAACAAATCTAACATGTACACACTAAAAACTTGACAACACAACTATGTACAAATATATACAAGCATGCAAAACACACTGAATATAAACAAGCAAGAATGAATCTAATCAAGGAAAGAATAGACCAATCTAAGAAGTATGTTAAGAAACACACTATACAGAATGTACAAGCAAGTAAAGTTATCTAAGAATGTAAGAAAAGTAAGAAATAAAAACAAATAAGTAAGAAAATCACTATTATGTTTTTGTGAGACAATTTCGAGACATTTTTGCGTTGTTTTGGGAGTTTTTGTGAAACAATGTTCTATTGTTTTTTATTTTTCTATGAAATGGTTTTCTAATGTTTTGGGATTTTCTAAACATATTTGAATGTTTTTGAAATTTTCTAACATATTTGAATGTTTTTGGGATTTTCTAACATATTTGAATTTTTTTGGAAATTTATAACATATTTTAATGTTTTTGGAATTTTCTAACATATTTAAATGTTTTGGAATTTTAGAAAAGTTTTTGAAGCTATATACAAAAAAATAGAAAAAGGTGGATGCCCCAGCGTTAGATGGGAATGTACAAGGACAAAATCCACACATATGTGAAGGATAGAAAATATATGAAGATGCCCCCAACGTTAGATGGGAATATACAAAGGAAAACCCTTCACATATATACAAGAGGAGGATCAGTCGGATCAAGGCTTTGAAAGGATAGGCTCAAAAGGAATCTCAGATACATGTGGAAACTAGCCCTAAATAAAGAAAATGTACCCCTGAGATTTCATATGCTTGTGAACAACAAATCCTCCCAAGGCACCGAAAAACCAGTTTTCACCAAAGGACCTATCCAAAGTGCCACAATTGTGTGGTTTTCACACTTGGATGAATTGATTTCTCTTTACTTTTTTCTTGATTTTTTTGATTTTTTTGTATTTTGATCTTTTATACTTTTCTATTTCTTTTCTAATTTTTGATTCCCCATGCTTAAGTGTAGAACCACTTAATATGTGTGGTGTTCAAAGGTTCACACACCCCATCTCCAAGAGGGAATGTCAATTTTGTAAGCTCCTGATCCATATTTTTCTACCACAACATAGGGTCCCAACCAATTTGGTTCAAACTTACCCTTCTTTTCTCTTTCTTTGATGGTATTGAACTGGTTTTCTTTAAGAACAAGATCCCCTACCTCAAATTGGTGAGGTATGATACGTTTTTGTAGCCCCAAGACACTCAATTCTAATACACTTTTAGGTGGTTGAGTGCATGAATGCATCTTTCATCTAACAACTCTAGCTCTGCCAGTTTGGCCACACGGTAGTCTTCATCTTTGTCTAGATAATATCTGAGAGATATTCTTAGGGAGGGAAGCTCAATTTCCAATAGGATGATGGCCTCAAAGGCAAAATACTAGGGAATAAGGTGTAGCACTAGTAGGGGTGTGAATGGAGGTCCTGTAAGCCAGAGGGTGGGATGGATTTGTATATGTCAATTATGACTAGTTTTTCTTACCATTTTCTCCATGATGCAAACAAGGGTTTTATTGGAGGCCTCTACTTGTCCATTACCTTGGGGGTAATAGGGATTAGACCACTTTAGGTGTATTTGAAAGCGTTGGCACAATGCTTTCATGATCTTGTTCTTAAAGGACTTACCATTGTTAGCTACGATGGAAAAATGGATGTTATAATGGCGAGATGAGATGATTCATGATGAACTTGGATATTTGGGCACCGGTAACATATGTAAGAGGCATAACCTCTACCCATTTGGTAAAATATTCGATGGCCAGTAATGATATGGGTGTGGCCATCTGAGGAAGTTGGAGTGAGATTCCCTATGAGATCTAATCCCCACTTGGATAACGGCCATGGTTTTGTGATCATTGTAAGGATTACGCGAGGTGCATGGAGAAGATTTCCATATTTCTAAGACAATGAACATTTCTTAACATATTTGCAATAGCTTGATTCCATGATAGGCCAATAGTAACCTACTCTTAACAATTTCTTTGCTAATAGCATTACACTTGTATGAGCTCCACAGACACCTTCATGCACCTCTTTTATTGGTTGGATGGACTCAGCTGAATTAAGACAACGCAAAAGTTCCCATCATAGCCACGATGATAGAGGGTTCCTCCTAGTAGGGTGTAACAAGTAATTCTTTGGATTAGGTTTTTTTTATCAGGATTGGAAATATTACGAGGGAAGGTACTGTCTTGGAGGTAATTGAAAATGGGTTCATACTGGGGAAAAAGAACCAACAACTTCACAAACCAAACATAACTCTGGCATGTCATATGTAGGCATCCATAAATTTTCAACAAAGAATGGAATATCATTATTTCCTAGTGGAATACAAAGTAAATCTCTTCTGTAACCATAGCATCTATAGACCGATTTTTCTCTCTTGGGATTTTCTCAAATGTGATGTGCACAAACTAACCTTTTATATTTTCCACCATTTTCTTATATGGGATGAGTTTTTCATCCTTAACCTTGTATTCATCATGAATTTTTTTATGATTAACTATGAACCTCCAGTGACTTTGAGTTGTCTAATATTCCATTTGATAGTGAGTTTCATCCCTGCAATGAGTGCCTCATACTCCACTATGTTATTTGTACATGGAAAACCTAGATAGAAAGCTTGAGGAATGAAGTCCCCGAATGAGTGAGGAGCACGAAACCAGCTCGAGAACCATGGAAAGTGAATGATCCATCAAAGTGTACTTTCCAAGTGACAGATTCTTCAATATACATCATGGAAGCATCTGGTAGATCTAGACTCAACGGTTTTGTTCCAGGTAGAGGGCTTACTAAGCGGTCTACAAGCACATGTCCTTTTATTGACTTCGATTTACATATTCGATATCAAACTCACTAAATAGGAGGATCCAATTAGCCATCCTACCAAGTAACCCGGTTTAGAAAAATTATATTTCGGAGGGTTGACCTTAGAGATAAGCTTGGTCATATTGTTTAACAGGTAACAGCAAAGCTTTTGGAAGGAAAATAAAACAACTAGATAATATTTTTCGATTTGTGAATAATTATGCTCATAGGCAATCAAAGTGCAACTAAAATAATAGACCACCTTTTATTTCTGATTGAGATCGTATTGAGCTAGGAGGGAACCAATAACAAATTGGGTCATGGATATATATAACAACAATGGCTTTTCTAGGGTTGGTGACACAAGGACAAGGGGCTTAACTAGATATTTCTTGAGTAGGTCAAAGGCTTACTGGCATTTGAGACCCCAATGAAAGGAAACATATTGTTTAAGAAAATATGTAAATGGGTGACATTTATCTATGTTGGACCCCTAAAATAATTAAGTACCTAAGGTGCGCAGAGCCTTGTGGCATGCGAAGCAAGGCACGAAGGCAAGTAAAGAATTAGTTCTTAGAGAGGTGCAAAGGTTCGCACCCAACTAGGATGGATTCGGGACTTAATGAGTTTTGGAAAACATGAAAAGAAGCACATAGGGAGTGAAGCGAGAAAAGTGACTAGATACATATTTTGATAAGCTATGGAGACTTTAAGGAAATGATATTCTAATGCATCAA
The DNA here is from genome assembly GCA_018340775.1 of Taxus wallichiana var. yunnanensis. Classification (NCBI taxonomy): domain Eukaryota; kingdom Viridiplantae; phylum Streptophyta; class Pinopsida; order Cupressales; family Taxaceae; genus Taxus; species Taxus wallichiana. The sequence goes on along the minus strand of CM031243.1, from coordinate 257,420,873 downwards.
TACGGTTATCATTAAAGGATAAGGATTCAAGGTTGTTAAGGATTAGCGGGCACATGCATGTTAAAGGCACTTGATTGAGAGAAACACATGATGATTATTGGTTGCTCAAACGTGGACCCACGTCTCATATCTAGAAGGATCGAGGTATCCGAGACCACAATGGAACTATCCCCAAGTTGTGGGACCTTGTGAGCTTCATATGGATCTTTGGATAAGGTCAGTTCCTCTATCTATTTCTACTACTAGTGCTACTCCTAGTGATGAAGGGGGAAACTTAGCTAAGAATGCCAAGGTACCAAGGAAATAAGGATAACATGAAGTAAACTACACTAAAGGTGATAGCACCAGAAAAGAGGGGTGAACACTATCTATTCTAAGTGATAATGATAGGGGATGCGTGAAAGGAGGCTAGGCACAAGTAGCATAGCAAAATACGCATTCACTAGATCATTCTCATGGAACACAACCAAGTATGGAACTGCAGGGGACTTGAAATAGCACAACAATACACAATGCAAGAGAAGAGGAAAGAAGAAGGAATGCAAACATGTTAGGACAGAGAATAGTCACAAATGATGCTTCTATTACTTCCAAAAATACACATAATTGTTACAATGATAAGGAGGTCGATATCCACTTGTAAGAGCCAAACATGGAGGTCTACAACTCAAAATACAAAAAATATGGAGTCCTTAGCAACATGCGTAAGGATCCAGAGTGTCCAACATAATAAATGAGCCTTGCTCTTACATTTATAGATGAATCCATGGAGGAAGAAGGAAAAAGGAGGGAAAACCCAAATTTGAAACACAACCACCAACAGGAAGCATTCAATTCCCTGCAATTTTACCCCAAAATGTCATGTTTACATCAATTACTTATTTTGTGCCTCAAAGGAGGAAGAACGATGCAGATCATATTGAATCCAATCTGGTTGTTGGGGAAAATAGATCTTGTATTAATGGCACGAAGATGTTTCTTCATTTTCTCCCCACCTAACCTCTCCAAAATTAAAGTTTCAGATCTCCATGGTGTAGACGAGATCAAGATCTTTCAATGGTGCTAAATTTGTCAGATTTTGAGCACTGAGTCAAAAGATATGCCCTTTTGAAATTTGAATCGGGTCCATACAAAATGGTGGGAACCAGCTACCAAAATGAGCCCCCTTTTGAAACCTGGATACGTGGAGGGTTGGCGCATGTCTAAGGGAAGCCTTTGTATTTTGATTTTGAGGTTGCATCAGTGACACATGGCTTCTTCCATGGCTTGTCTCAATGCTTTGACTATTCAACCTAACTCTATCCCTTTTGGACTCTGAGACATGTGGAAGGCTTGCACTCATTTGAAAACCCACTCAGGATTTTACCCTTGAGGGAGCGTCATTAAGACATGTGATGCCTTCTACCTACATTCTATACTTAGTCATTTTGGGCCCACTCTCCTTTGACCTCTGTTGACCATTTTCTACGTGGAGGCTGGTGTAAGTTTGAGTCTCCAGCTTGGATCCCACTTTTGAATGTGTGTCGTTAAGACACTTAGCACCCTTCCATTGAGTCGAAGACTTTTCAATGGCCAGTGTAACTATTTAGGGCTCTGGATGCATGGAAGCCTCACGCTCATTTGGGTCTTCCCTTTGGATTTAATCTTTGGAGGTGCGTCGTTTGGACACTTGGTAGCTTCCATTGTCTCCTCCATACTTAGCCAATTTTGGGCTCATTCTGAGTCATTTGCAGAGCCCAAAGACTTGAGCCTTCGTCGTTTCTTTTCCTTTGAGCCTCTAGTTCTTTGACATTGTTCTTCTCCCCAACCCTACTATTCCATTTCCGAGCCCACCTGTAACTTATCTGCTGGATTTGAAGCATGGATTCACTCGATAGAGCCGTTTCTTCAATTTCTTCTTACACAGGGTCGTGTTTGACCAAATCTATTGGGGGAAAATTTGGGATAACAATTTGGCGACTCACGGGGACATCTTCCTACTAGATGAAGGAGATCAGTAGTCCTGAAGCATCCATTGGGCATGGAGTCTATTTGTTCAATTATGAAATTCCCTGTGATCACTTTGAGAATCATTTCTACACTCTGGAAGTAACAAAAGAGCGTGTGCAAGAAGCACGCGAGAGGAAATAACTATGTACAAATAAACAATGTGCATGGAGCACACTTGGAGGAATTGAAACTACTCTAATATATACAACATGATGCAGCAAACCTAATGGAATGGTTTGAGATAGATCATGTTTACAATGATTTGCAGCACAGTGCTTCCATCTGGATGAGTTAACTTGAAAGAGTTAGCTTCCTTACAGGACTTGATGATGTATGGGCCGCTCCAAAGTGCCTCAAATTTTGAATCACGCCCTGGCTTAGCTCTATTAGCATCCCATTTTAGGACAAGGTCCCTAATTTTGAAAGCTTTAGGCCTAGCCTTTCTGTCAAACCATTTCTTTGTTGTTTGTTTATGTTGTTCTAGCTTGATCATGGCAGTGTTTCTAAGCCCTTCAAGATGAACCAACTCTACCATATTGATTTCTCTCTTATCCATGCCCTCAAATTCTAGTTGTTAGGAAAGCACCAATGAATTTAGTTCTAGTGTCAAAGGAAGGGTAGCCTCCTTTCCATAGACAATCTTGTAAGGTGAAGTTCATATTACCTTTTTACTATGATTCTATCTGCCCAGAGTGCGCGCGGGACCTTCGTATGCCACTATCTTTGGCTGATGTTCATTGTGCACTTCATGATTCTAATCAAGTTCTTATTTGTTGATTCTGCAGACCGTTTTGCCCGAGGGTAATAGTTAGAAGATGTTTTTAGGTAAATGCCCAGACTTAGATCCCAATCAATGATTTTAGCACCAAGGAAGGCCTTTGCATTATCAGAGATAATGGTTTGAGGAATGCCAAACCTTATCACTAAACCTTGAAGTAATTCAACGATGACTTCCTCAGTTGATTCCTTAAGCATGACAGCTTCTATCCATCTGGTGAAGTAATCTGTAGCTGTCAGCACCCATTTATGTCTAGCACTTGAAGGTAGATTGATCATGCCTATGAAGTCGAGACCCCATTGTGTAAAATGCTGATCCACTTGGATTGGTCGGAGGAAGCACTACCAATATTTTATTTCCTATAAATAAAGTGCACTCCTTACATTTTTGACCCACCTATGTGCATCTACAAACATGGTAGGCCAAAAGATACATGCCATTATGATTTTCATTGTTGTAGTTTTGGTAGAGAAGTGTCCACTAGAGAATCCATCATGAAATTCTGCTAACACTTTTCAATCTACACATCATTGATACATCTTAACAACACACCATCTAGATTTCTTTTGAAGAGAATTCCATCAATCAAAACATAAGGGATAGATTACAACCTCATATGCCTTCTCTTTACCTTATTCAAAACAGAGGGCACGTGCACCTCGAAAGGAATGTGATCATGTCCTTCATCCAGTCACGCATGTTGGGTCTATTTTCTATTCATGTTCTACACGCCAAAGGTATTCATCCATAAATAATGAAGCCTTAGGTTCACTCTACAAATCCTCAACTATCTACTTGTAGAGTGCACTACCTTTACTAGCTTTGTGGCCTTAATAATCACATCATATTCCATGATTTTCTCACCCATCGTGCTCTCTTCTCACTAATCTCTACTCTCATAATGAAGTCTCTAACATATGAGTGGGAGACTAACACCTTGATATGATTTTTGGTGAGCATAATTTTGAATTTCTTAAGCACGTGCATGATGGAAAAGACCTGCTTCTCCATGTGATTGTATTTCAATTCATAATCCTTCAACGTCTGGCTGAAGAAGGCCATTGGTTGTTCCACCCTTGTTCATTTTCCTATGTTATGAAAACAGAAATGCTTACATCAGCACCATAAGCATAAAGGATGAAATCCTTTGAGTAATCTGGATTGATGAGTGTTGGTGCACAAGTAATCTCTTTCTTGATCTTGTTGAAGCTTTCTCTTCCTTTTGCTGTCCATCTGAAGGTTATGTCCTTTTTGAGCATGAGGGTGATGGGTTGAACCAGTCCCGTAAAGTTAGGGATAAAATGCCTAACAAATTTAATCTTGTCAAGGAAGGACTATAAGGCCTTTTTGTGCATCGGCAAGGAAAGGGCTAGGATGGCTGAAACATGCTCAGGATCAATTGCGATACCATATTTTGAAACCACATGACCCAAGAGCTTGCCCCTGAGCCACCACAAAATTACACTTCTTGGGGTTAAGAGATACCCCAAATTCTCTACATCTCTCAAAGACCTTTTCCAAGTGCACCATGTGATCTGCGCCTTGCTTTGAGAAGATAGTTATATCATCCAAGTAAACCAAGATGAACTCATTGATGTAACCTTTAAAGGCAATATCCATGGCACGCTGAAATGTTGCGCCACATTTTGACAGACCAAAGGGCATTTTTTGATATGCATATGTTCCCCACATGGTTGTAAATGTTGTTTTAAATTGATCCTCTTCCTTGACCAGGATCTGGTTGAAACTTGAGTACCCATCCAACATGGAGAATCTTTGTACGCCAGCCACATTCTATAGAATCTACTCCATTGAAAGCAAAGGATAATGATCCTTTAGAGATGCCTTATTCAAATCTTTAAAATCAACACAAAGTCTGATTTCACCATTCTTCTTGCGTACTAGAACCAGATTTGTAACCTAAGTAGAGTATTTGATAGGAAAGATAATTTTTTCCTCAATGATTTTTGATAGTTCCTTTCTCATGAGGGGTTCTATCTTTGGATTGATTTAGTCACTGCTTTTGTCATAGCTTGATACCAGGATCAAGGTTGATAGAGTGTTGAGCAACACTTGGATCAAAACCTTTGAGATCTTCATACTCCCATGAGAAAATATTGATGTATTTTTTACAGAGAGAGATAAAGGCCTATTTTTCTTCATGCACACAAGTTCTACTGAGCAGAAACTCTTTTCCACGTGCAATAGTGATGGAGGAGCAGTCCTCTTACATGGTGCGCATGTATCTTTCTTCACCCTTGAACTCATCATCAAGGTTGAACATTTTCTCTAAGGTGACCAATCCTTTAGGAAACCTATTTGTCTTCAAAGTTGTATTACTTGGTCACCATAGTTGTCCTGGAGATCAGCTTGCATACTTGATGAAAATTCAGCTTCATTCTGGATAAACTAGATGATCTGTGCATCACTATTGAACACTTTCCAGCTGGTGTTATTGTATGGAATGGATGGTCTGATCACCATCTTAATGTGCTGAGTGTTTCCTTTGAAAAATTCCTCAGTAGGAGAAAAATTTGAACCGAGCATAGCCATTTGGTCATCCTCTTTGTTCATTCTGTGTGGGACTACCTGCAGATTAAGGGCATCAAAGCTCTCAAGTAGGTCCCAAACTCTATGTTTATAAGATTTAAGAAGCTTATTCTTTGTCTAAAATTTTTGGTGACCTAGTGGATGACCAATTTGTGTCCCCAAAGATCTGCAGTGCTTTAATTTTCTTCTTTTCAGCAATAAGCAAGCCATGCACCAATGCTTCATATTCTGCCACATTGTTAGAGCATGCAAATTACAACCTATGCATGAAGAATAATTTCTCATCCTTAGGGGAAATGAGAACCACACCTGCTCCTACATCTGTTTTTGCTTCTGGATCCATCAAAGTACAACTTCCATAGACCAGTTTGAATTTTTATCCCATGAGCATGCGCGGAAGCGTGGCGTCTTCTTCTAGAATGCAATAAGTACCAAGCCCAATTTCATAGGCTTCTAGTTCTTCAGCATAGGGATCAAATTTTGATGCCTTTCCACCCATTCATCAAACACGAGAGGGTGGAAGAGATTGCTCTTCGAAACCGAAACTTGTTCTTCCTGGATAAGATAATTGGCTTGGAGAGGGGATGGGACATATGGCTCTACATGATAAGAAAATATAGGCTCAGCTTGTATGGTAAACCGGGTACCATACCTTGTCTTGAGAAACATATGATACCAATCAGAAGACAAGTAACCACCCACCTTAGCAATAAATTCTCTTGATAGACATAGGGAAAACAAAGGAGGAAGGTCAATAATTGACACATCTTGAGTAATTTTCAGGCTTGGACATGCATGGAGGGTTAACTCAAGATCCTTGATGACTCCTAAGGTGGTTACAATTAAGCCATCAAGTTGTAGGACTCCTTTAGACAAAGGGCTATATTTCAGACCTAATACATCAGCTATCTTCTTAGGCATAACAGAAGTACTAGTGCCTGAGTCAATCAAGTAGTTATGCACTAGGTGTTTACCTATAATCAAGGACATATAGAATGGTGGAGTTTTAGTAACTTTACTTACTTGTTTCTCCTCTTCTTGGCAGATTCTAACGAAGCATGTGGCTTCGTATAACCAGAATCGGTCGCGCAAAAGTTGCGCCAGAGCTTTCATGCAAGCAGATCCCTGCTTTGAGATGGAATGGTCAGGGCATCACACATTGTGACATTTATGTTTTTTTCTTCATATGGTCAACAATGTTGAACGGAAGCCCCCCACCTTGTACATTTGGGGAACAACATCCCTTCTTGACTGTTCAGTGCAAAAGCCTAAATTTTAGTTGGGGCTGAGGCTTGGCCTACCAAATGAGGAGCACATGTTGTTTTAGACGGAACTTTATGAGGGGCCTCCTTATCAGGGATTTGAATGTTTTTACTACATGATGCCTTATCTGATTATTTCTTCTTTTGAGGATCTACTTGTGTTGTTGGGGGGATAACTGCGTGCTTGACTCTAACACTCTCTTCTTGTATCTTGTGTTGTCTGCAACTTGGGCATGTGGTCTGTTTGTATCTTCTGCAGCTTGGTTGATTACACAGAAGTCCTCTATGCCAAAGAACATCAAATTGGACTCCAGAGGAACTTTTGGTCCTTCTGGATTATCTACTTCATGGGCACTTATTGAGGGCTCACAGGATGAAGCATTATAGATCATGAATGCTTGGGCACACATAGCATTAGCACAATGGTATTGACTATGAGGCATTTTGCAAGGGAAGCACCATTCTGACTCTTGTGCCAAGTTGTTCTGAACTAGAACAAGCGCTCGGCTCTGCAGGTCTTTGGGAGAGAAGGCGTGGGAGGGACAACTTGCAAGGGTAGATGTGCATTAGGTTGTCATCTATCATTATGTTGGTTGGGTGTGTATCTTTGATTTCTGTATTGATTCCGCCAAGGCTGATTGCCTTGTCCATTCACTGATTAGAATTGCATCTATACACTTGCACCTGCTACTTTTCTAATGATATGACCTTGTTTGATAAATTTCTGATCAAGACCTTCAATTATTCATCTTCCTTTTGTTGTGATGGAGAATAGGATGTTGAGGCAACTAGTTGCGTGCTCTACTCAGGAGTAGGAATAGAGGCTACAGAAGGCTGGGGTGCTTGTGACATTTCTGGGAACAAGGGCATAGGTGGATTGGGAGCTAATTTTCCCACCTGAATAAGACTATTTTCTTCCCTTATTGCAATACTATAAGCGACTGGTAAGGTTCTACCTCGCATATATTTTATCATAACTGAAATATCGTTATTGAGAACCTTTAGATAATAAAGGAAAGCATGTTGGGTTGTAGGTCTTACCATAAGAGGGATTTTTCCCAAGTCTTCTAAAATCTGATGTTGAAATCAATCATCTGCTCATTGGATGCCCTCCTTGTTGTTGTCAGTTTCTCCACCAAATATAGGTGATCTGACTTGTCTTCAAAATAATTGCATAGAGTTGTTCCCATCTCTTCCTAGGTGCTAATAGATCCAAGTCTCAAGCCTCTATACCACTGAAGTGCTTTACCTTTGAAAGAGGCTATAAGCAGCCTGACTGCTACATCATTATGTGTGATTAGATAGAGTGAACACACATTAGCTACATCCTGGATATGCTCCTAAGGGGTGACTTGATTCTCACTAGTAAAGTAAGGAATACTCTTGAGCACGCCATTTGGCATATCATGTTACATAGCCAGGAGTAAGGGACTCCCTCCATTAAAGTTTGCAAATCTTCTTAAGGGACGAGGTTGTTGATTCGCCATTTCGGGATGCTCTGGGTTTTGTGTTTTGAGGAGGAGTTAAATGGGCACGACATGCTAGAGATAGAGATGCGTGCACGAGGATTTTGGGACGAACTCTTCTTGGGGAAAGCTAGAGGTATTCAAAATAATCTTCAGCTACTACACTTCTTCTTGTGTGCACTCTTCTCATGAAAGGTGCTCAAGACTACTGAAATAGAGATTTTAAAATATTGGGAGTCACCAGATGTGTTTGAAATGAGCCTCCAAAGGCTGAAACACTAAGTTCACACACAGAACTTAGAGATATGAAAATTGAGCTTTCAATATTGCTCCCACCCAAAGTGTGCCAGAAACTTTTGGTTGCTCAAACATGTACCCGCGTCTCAAATCTAGAAGGATCGAGGTGTCTGAGACCACAATGGAACCTGTCCCCAAGTTATGGGACCTTGCGAGCTTGGGACAAATCTCCAGAGAAGGTTGGTTCCTCTATCTATTTCTACTGCTACTTTTACTCCTAGTGTTGAAAGGGAAAGCTAAGTTAAGAATGCCAAGGGACCAGGGAAAGAAGGATAACATGAAGTAAACTACACTAAAAGGTGATAGCACTAGAAAAGAGGGGTGAACACTATCTGTTCTAAGTGAGAATGATAGGGGATGTCTGAAAGGAGGCTAGGCACAAGTAGCAAGGAGAAATATGCATTCACCAGATCATTCTCGTGGAGCACATCCAAGTATGGAACTGCAGGGAACTTGAAATAGCACAAAAATACACAATGCAAGAGAAGAGGTGAGAAGAAGGAATGCAAACACGTTAGGATAGAGAATAGTCACAAATGATGCTTCTATTACTTCCAAAAATGTGAAACTATTACAATGATAAGGAGGCCAATATCCACTTGCAAGAGCCAAACATGGAGGTCTACAACTCAAAATATAGAAAATATGGAGTCCTTAGCAACATGCGTAAGGATCCAGAGTGTCCAACATAATAAATGAGCCTTGCTCTTACATTTATAGATGAATCCATGGAGGAAGAAGGAAAAGGAGGGAAAACCTGAATTTGAAACACAACCACCAACAAGAAGCATTCAATGCCTACAATTCCACCCCAAAACTATCATGTCTGCATCAATTACTTGTTCGGTGCCTCGAAGGAGGAAGAATGATGGATCATATCGAATCTGATCTGGTTGTTGGGGAAAATAGATCCTATATTAATGGCATGAAGACATTTCTTCATTTTCTCCCCACCTAACCTCTCCAAAATTAAAGTTTTAGATCTCCATGGTGTAGACGAGATCGAGCTCTTTCCAATGGTGCCAAATTTGTTGGATTTTGAGCACTGAGTCAAAATATATGCCCTTTTGAAATTTGAATCAAGTCCATACAAAATGGCAAGAACCAACTACCAAAATGAGCCCCTTTTGAAACTAGATACGTGGAGGGCTAGCGCATGTCTAAGGGAAGCCTTTGTATTTTGCTTTTGAAGTTGTGATTATGTTCAATGAAAGATTTTGCAAAGAGCTATGGATATGGGGCAAAACCCCAAAGCTTTGTGCAAAGTCCCTCAATGGACCATCAGATAAGAAATGAGCAAGGAAACCTACTTTGCATGTATTCAAACTTGAAATAAACAAGAAATGTAACAAAATAGCATTTAACCTCTATTCTTTGAAAGCTTGAAATAATGAACCTAAGAGGATCTAAGCAATCAGTTTTGTTGTTTTACTCCATGAGGGTGAATGAATCTCACTAAATGGCTACATGGCCAAGTTTAGCTATTCCATTACTAACCTAACATGGGTGCAAGATGAAGCTATTTTAATGGTGGATGACCCAAGATCAAATGCCTTATTAGCTTGGCTAATGCAAATGAGCTCTTAAGCTTTCTTAGGCTTGTTTTGGCTTTAGCTTATGTAAATTTGTGTCTTTGAATGGGTAGGCTTAGCCTTGTATTTATATCTTTTGGTATGAAAGAATATGGAATTTGGGTGCATGTGGACTAAATTTTAAAAAGCACTTTTAGACTAGATTAGGATAAACATGCTATAAGCTTAGTTAAGCTTGGTTTAGGCTAGATAACTAGGGTTTAGGCTAGTTAAACTTGATTATCAAGTGATTAGAGACTCATTGAGAGTTGGGAGGGTCTGGATAACCAATTGTGATTGATAGATAGCCTACGAAGCCAATAGAAGTGGTCTAGAGAGAACTAGGGAGGTTCTGAAGGGTCAAAAGGAGGAATGTTTAGCTAATAAGAGACATATTAGCCAAACAAGTTGATTATAGGAGGAATATGACCAAGAAGGTGTCGTAAATGGGCATCGATAATGGAGCGAAGAATAGGTAATAAACGAAGTGTTGTCAATTGGTTGGATTGGAGGAAATGCTAGGTCTAAACATATTTTAGGTTTCTACATTTGCCCCTCTTTAAGGTGGCGTAAGCAACGTCACTTCAAAGAAAGTAGACAAGCATAGACAAGTATATATTTTTGAAGGGATAGAAGAAAAATGAGTAGAATGGAGGATTCCCCCTCGATTGTCAATGGGGTGATAGAAGAACTCAATTGACGATCAAAAAGATGATAGAAAGAGAACAGAAGAAAGAATAGTGTGAAGAAGAAGACACAAAAGGGGATATAGAAGAAAAGGAGTATGAGGAAGGGGGAATGAGATAACATCCATCCAGTTCCTTTTAAACAACTTTATTTTTCATCATATTGCTAATGATCTTCATCATTGGTCCTTATTTTAAAAGAATGAACAAAAGTGTAGTATGACATGAAAAGCCATATACGAACAAATGTCCATTGCTAAAAACACCAACTCCATGCAACATACAAAATGCAATGCAATACGAGAAATTAAAAGATGCCTAACTCCATGCAACATACATAATGCAATGCAATACGAGAAAGTAAACAAGCTAAACTAACAGAAAAACAAGATGCAATGTTTTTGTTATCAAGCTTCAGTTCCGACCTGTGCAAATTAATGACAAGGGTTAATGACGGTGCCCCAAGCAAGGATACATGCAAGGAGAATAATGGAGGACACTTCGGTCCTATGAAAAAGTAATGTGCACTACGAAACAGTACCAGGAAACTCATTGTCCCCAGAGTATAGACATAGTAAGCAGCCTAGCTTTTGTTAATGGAGGTAGATCAAGATGATCCGTGAGTCACACACATGAACAAGAGAGAACCAAAGAGCGACATTTTATAGGATTATTTATATTGTTTTTGATGTTTGAAACATATTTGAATGTTTTTATGATTTTCTAACATATTTGAATGTTTTTTATTTTCTAACATATTTGAATGTTTTTGTGATTTTCTAACATATTTGAATGTTTTTGTGATTTTGAAAGTTTTCTGAAACTATGTACAGGAAGACAAGGATGTACAAGGGCATAACGCCACGTGTGTACAAGAAAGGTGAAGATGCAAAATGCCTAGCGATTAGGTGGGAGTATTCAAAGGAAAACTCTTCACGTGTAGAAGCGGGACCTAAGGCCATTATGGATAGGTTCAACATGATGATGAACATAAACCAATGAAGTGTTGGGAAGAAGCAAGGATGCCCCCAGCGTAAGTTGGCCTAAAAGCACATGATAGAAAGGAAGGAGAAGATTGTTTTTGTGAAAGGGACAAAGGTGTCCGAAAACATGGCAAAAAAGTAATCTTATACACATGGATGTTCTGAACAAAGTAGAAGAATGATGTGAATGATATGAATGTAGCTTAGAAGCCTCGCGATGAAGAAGTGATTAGCCAAAGGCACAAATTGTGAGATGAGATAAGGACTAAAGTAAGAGTCTGAACAAGGTCCAAAAAAAGACACTTGGTAACATACTAATCCTGCTTACTCATAGAGATCCAGTGTGTGCACGTGGAAATTAATTACCTCTTGAAGGGAAGATTTAACAGACAACAAGTGAATACACCCTAGCCAATGTGTAGGAATGATTGATTTTGAAAGGTGACTATCAATGAAGGGTGGAAGGATAGCCGTACATTACTCCGCTTCCAGCCATGCATCCATAGCCCCGATGGAGATGCATTTTATTTTAATCGCAACATTTCTCTCGCCCGGTCAGGTGTCCATAGCCCTGATAGAGATTATTCGAAATACCCCAAGTGAGAGTTATTTATCAATTTGTTTTTTTTCTCTTAGCTTTTAGCTTTTGATTTTGATTGATTTTGATTCTTTTTCTTTCTGAAAACTTATTTCAGCTCTCTTGTTTGACAAGGGTTAAGAACCACTGATGGATTGATGGAAGGAGGTGGAAGTGATTGTGATGACAACATTAGCTAGTGTCAACAAATATGTCCAAAATTTCTTCGTAACAAGTTTATTAGATGTTGAATGTGATAGGATCTCTAAGAGGTCAGTCGTTCTTTAATTTACCAAGGTGATAAAAGACCAGGGTCAAACAGATACCATAGAGATAAATGTCACAAAATGCATGTGAATAGGCTAACCAAAATATCACTAAAGGGATGAAAATGGTAGGAAGACTTGTAAAAGAATGATAAGAAAGGGAAGAAAGAAACATCCATGTGTACGCAATACCTGATTGCAATGTTTGATCTTTGTACCTTTGATTTTTCTTGTGTTTTCTCATGTTTTTGTATTTTTGAATTGTTTTTTATTTTTAGATTTTGATAGTTTTAAGAGGTTGGAACTAACAAATTCAATCTGTGTGATAGGATCCAACAATGATGTTTGTGACTTCCTTGATAAGGGAGACTAGGTGTGTTTGTTTATCAAGAGTTATATTATCTCCGATCTCAATGATCGAGCTAAGCTTGTACTCAAAAAATGACCAGCATTTATCATGAAACATGGATTTCTTATGTGGGATATTTAATTCCCCATCCATAGGTTTATGCACTTTGCACCATACTTGATGGTTACGTTGATGTGCGTTCTTGAATTGTATTTGATTTTTAACCTTAAGATCATTTGATTTGTTGGGAGCTATAGAGCTCTTTGCAATTTTGATCTAAACTTGATTAAGAAACTATTTGGGTTTCTTATAAGCTGATGCGTGACTTGTCTCGATCCCCAAAAGGAGAACAAAGCAAATGTGGTTAAAAAAAAAAATTATATTATTCATGGTTTGATTCTACTTTCAATTAGTTTATCATGTTATATCATGCTTTGATGCATTAGACTAGGACTAGTTCTTTATCCCAAGTCCCGGAATGGGTATGTTCATTCGATGTTTATACAAGTGCTCCTTTACCAAGGGTGATCATTCTCACAAAGCACACATAGAATAGGGGCTTGGTGCCTATGCACACCTCGGGTGAGCTTCCATACCAATATGGATGATATGTCGGTGTGTTTGGGGTTGGTTGTTAAAGCTAACTATGAAAAGAGACTACAATCTGCAAGCTAGGATATGAAACGGTGGATTATTTGAATTTTTCCCTATAAGCTACATAGTTACTTGAGGTTCTTTTGTGGAGGCATTTCAATGATAGCTTTAACTTTGGCTAGATCGACCTTAATCCCTCTTCTTGATATAATTAAACCTAACAACTTTCCTAACAATACACCGAAGACACATTTCTTCGGATTTATCCTAACTTTGTAATCTCAAAGGCATTGAAAGATGCACCTCAATATTTTTGGGTGTTCTTCTCTTGTTTTGGAATTTCCTAGAATTTCATCAACATAGTCCTCCATAATGTCATTTATCATATTGTGGAAGATCACAGTCATAGCCCTTTGATAAGTTGCTCCGGTGTTTTTGAGACTGAAGGGCATAACTTGGTAACAAAATGTCCCCAAGGGGTTGTAAAGGTAGTCTTGTGTTGATCTTATTCTGTGATTTTGATTTGGTTGTAGCTAAAAAATCCATCCATGAGGGATAACATTTCATAGCTGTAGTCGAATCGACAATCATGTCAATATTGGGAAGAGGAAAATCATCTTTTGGGCATGCCTTGTTTATGTCTTTGAAATCTGTACATATTATGATACCAATTGGATTTTTCTACACAGGTACTATGTTGGAGATCCATTCCAAGTAATCAATAGGTATAATAAAACCTACTTCCAATAATTTCTCAGATCCTATTTAACCATGAGGGATACATGTGGATGCATTTTTCTAAGATTCTATTTGATGGGCTTTGCGTCTTTGTGCACAATAAGATTATGCACTACCAATGATGGATCCAAGCTTGGCATATCTACATATGACCAAGAAAATATGTCTGAAAATTCTCGTAGAAGCATGAAAAACATCTTTTTTTCCTTTTTGCTGAGAGTGAATCTCCCAACTTGACCATTTTAGGGTTGTCTTATGTTCCTATGTTGACATCAATGGTCTCTTCCACAAGAATCTTGGATGTATCCTCCATACACGTAGGATCGGGGGATATTGAGATCTTCTTCCAAGGGCATCTTAATGATATTTTCACCCTTGGTGTGGTCACTTTGTATGTCCATTGATTTTTTTACTTGTTCATCCACTAGCGCCTCAAAGAGGTTTTCACTATGCGTCTTGGACTTTCATTTTTTCTGAGGCTTTTTAGAAGAAATTTTTCCCTCACTTTCTTTTAAATTTTGTTGACCACACATCTCATCCTCCTCCCCGAAATATGCACATGTGTCTAAGTTGATGGAGAAACCTTTCTTGTGATCACTGATTGGAATGTTATCACGGATACCCAAGAATTTGGCGATTACCTCATCATTTTCAAAGAGATCGAATTATACATGAAGTTGTTAGTCCAAGTAAATAAGAGTGGGATGGACAAGGTTAACTTTGGGAATAGATTGTGACAAGGTAAGGATGGCTATATCAAGGAAAAGTTTCATAGAGGTAAGATCCTCATATTGGATATGACAGAATCTGTGTCACTATCTGAATTAGTAGAGTTATCCTCACGTTCAGAAGAGGTAGCATCGCACTCCGGAGGATGAGATCCATAAGGTCTAATCGATGACATTGTATCTCTCCATCTTATTATGTGGGGTTACAATGATCTCTCTTATACCATGTTCATTTGTACCACACTCTTATCCTTTGTAGCCCATGACATACATCATTTTATTGGGTATAGCATATTTTGGAGCTTGGTAGCTAGGAAGTTGTTGTGTCTTCAGGGATCCAGGTTGTGGGAGAATCCAACATTTTCTCATATGTTAGGAGGCCACCAAGAATAAATTTCTCAACAATACAGTTTTCCTGGGATCACTTATATTGATAACTTGGCCTACCATGTGTCTTGGGTGATAGGGGAGATTAGAAACATGTAGCGCTTGCTTAAGGTTGTATTCTCCACAACCATAATCAATGACCTTCATCTCCCATGAAGAAAAGGGAGAAATGGATGTGGAAGTGTCTTTATCATAAGAACTTAGTGTGTCTAGATCAACATGAGAAGTGAGAGCTTTAGACTGAATTGGTATAATAATATCAGTAGAAGGACATTCATAGGTTGTGCGAGAGAAGCTATGCAAGGCTTTAAAATTTGTAAATGGTTCTGGATCTCCTTAAATAGTAATTATTTGTCCTTCATGGTATAACTTGATACATTGATGGAAGGTTGATGGTATGACCTACATGGCATGGATCCATGGGCAGCCAAGGAGAATGTTGTAGGGAAGTTCCAAGTCTAGGACATGGAACTTGGTATCGTGATATGTAGGCCCCACTTCCATAGGCAATATTATAGTACCAAATGACTCACATTCTAAATTGTCATAGGTTGTGATGGTAATGATATGAGACTCTAGGTCTACCTTTGTGCATCATAGTTTCTTAACTAACTTCAAATTACATATATCCAAACTAGACCCATTTTCCACAAGCACTCATTATATCTTTTTGTGAGTAACAAATACCTCAATGTATAGGGGTAAGTACTGCATATGATCATCGTGCAAAAATTCATTTTGGCTAAAAGTAAGGTGTTCACTAGGAGCAAGATGTGTGACCACCACTTGGAGGTGTAAAGGATCAGTGTCTGTTGAGACTCCTGACCTCGAATAATTTTATAAAGTATGTCTTTATGAACATTTTATATCTTAAGAAGATCTAAGATCAAAATATTAGTAGTGGTCTTCTCAAGTTGTTCTAAGAGATCATATCAACCATCCTGAGGGGTAGGCAGAGGAGGTTCTAGAATCACAAGATGAGTGCATTGTGTTTCCACAACACAATCATGGTTCTTGATTCTTATAGTGTTTACATGCTCATTAGAGGAAAGAACACATCCAATAAGTGAATCAAATGGATTACTAGTTTTGGCATAAATATAGTTAGTAGATTTGTAGTTCTTGGAAGATTGACCCTGATCCAACTTCTTCTCTCCCTATTTTTCATGTTTAGGGAAAGGATCTTTATAAATTCCTATATTTTGATTAGGTGTTTGGTCAAGTTTAAGAGAATCAACCTCAATTTCTCCATTGTCAATAAGATCCCGAATAAAGTTTTTTAATTTTAGTCACTTTTCTGTTTTGTGTCTTTTGACACGATGATACTCATATTATTCATAGTGTTTATACCTTGACAGTTTGCATGTATCATTGGCATAGGGTATTGTGTTAGGATACTTGACCATGTTCATTTCGTCCAAAATTTTTAGGATTGTGGAAAAAGAGTTCATGAGAGGAGAACACTCAACATTTGATTGTGGGTTGAATAGGTCCCTTAGTGAGCTTGAAAGGAGGACCAATTTTAACTACTTGGATACATTTTGAATCAATTATACCATCTCCTACGATGTTTTTATTTTTGTTGAAGAATTTTGGTTTGTCTATAGGTTTGGATGTTTGGTTGTCTTTTGAAAAGGGTTTCAATTTCCTTTAGCTAACAAAGCCTTTTTGATCTAGCTACCTTTTTCTATAACTTCTTCAAAGTTGTTGACACAATGCATTTACAAATGGAAAGCAATGTCTGGATTTAGATTAGGTACAAAAATGCTAACCAATTATTTTTCTGGAATTGAACAAGGGAAGTGGCTAGCTAACCCTCTCCATCATTGTAAGAAACTAGAAAAGGTATCATTAGGTCTTTTTTTAGTGCTACACAAGTCCAACATGGTAACGTCACTTTCTACATTGAATGAGAAATGGCGTATAAATATTTCCGCTAATTCAGACCATGTAAAGACAAACCCCTTAGGTATGTGAAGAAACCATTATAAAGCTTGACCCCTAGACTACGTGGGAATAAGTGTATAAGGTAGTTGTCACTGTAGGCTACTTCCGACATGCCATGTAGAAGTATTTGACGTGATCACATGGGTCACATTTACCTTTATACTTATCAAATTTTGGGAAGTCAAAATTTTTAGGGAATGGTGTGTATAACATAGCTCTATCAAAGGGGTAAGGACATAGCTCTTTGTATTGGTGTTTTTACATTGCTTTCCCAAAGGCTTGTGAGTATACTTTTCATGGACTGTAACTCTTGTGTGAAGAGTTGATCTTAAGTAGGGGAATCTGGTATATATACCCACCTATACTTTGATGTTTCATCCTCTTAGTTTTTAATATAAATTTCACTATTTTTGTCCTTAGGTTTTTCTTGATGTGTTTCTTTGTTCATGTCCCCATTCACATGGGAAACCAAGCTACATAATTTTTGACTAAGGACTTACCGTTTTTTTTATAGTAACTTCATCATTTTGGGGTTCTTCTTGGTTTTCATGTGGAGGAGGTTGTTCTTTGTGCTCACATTCCACCCTAACTTTGCGAGGCATTTTAAGAGGTGGTAATTGATAACCACTCGTGTTTTTAGGTATCTTGTTTTCACTATTGTTGTTTTGGGGACCCAAAGTAGAAGCATGTCCTTGGTTTATGTTGTCATCCATATTAATGAGAGGAGGATGTTGTACTTCTTCTTCCTCATGGATATTATTGGTAGGTGCAATAAATTCATGTTCATGTGGCATCTTGGCACCTAATTCTATAACTCATTTGAGTACTCTATCCCTATTAAGGAAAATGAATTCATCTAAGTGAGCGGGATCGAACTCGAAATCATCCCAAGGTGAGCCTAATTCATCACCACTATGATCGATTAGGTCTTCTATTTATTTTTCCATGGAGAAAAGGGGTCTTAAATCATGACTAATGAAAGGATTACACCTTTATCTCCCGATTCCATTTTTGTGATAGGGATCATAGCAAGGAGTGTCTACAAAGGTTTTTTCAAATGTGACCAAGGACATAAAAACCTAAGTAAAAACTTATAGCGTGATGACTGTAAATGTCACAAAGGAATTCTCAACAATGGTCAAAGAATTTTGAATGTCAAAGAATGAGTAACCAAATGATTTTCCTAGGAAAACAAGTCTACAAGATAAATTATCACAAGGAACAATCACACAAGTTTAGAAAACCAATCCAATCTACAAGGAAATACTCCCTATACAAATGTATCTCAATGGTAGTTTGACGCAAGATGATCAACAAATAAACAAGGCGTAAGTATTAACAAGGGGTTGAAGTGAATTCCAATGCAAAGTATATTATAACCAATCTAGATACAAACAAGGCCTAAATCCCAAAAAGTGGAAGTTACAAATGCGAGCAACGCAATAATACCACTTAGATACATTAATCAAGATTTGTGGAAAATCAAGATATTAGTATCAAAATAATATTGATACGATGTGAACAACGTAACAACAACACTTTTCAAGGTTGAGGCAATGTTTGGAAGAAGACAAAGTCAAAGTATACCAAGGATTTGTTAAGGTGCGAGCAACATAGTGGTACAATCTAGACACTTAAATCAAGTTTATGAGAAACAAGATGTAAATATTAAAATTTTATCAAGATGGTGTGAGAAAATTAAGACCTCAAGGGAAGATCGATGATGAAGCAAGCCTAACTACAAATGAAACGTTTTGACGTGGGTATCAAGACAAGGCTACTCAAGATTTGAAGACGTACCAACACACTTTCAACGCTTACTATCGCAGTCGCAATAAGGAAGGATGTAAGCAGGTGTAAAAGTGGTGGACACAATCTTAAGTAACACTACGTATGTATGCTTTCTTTTGTCCCAAAAGGGAAACAAGAAAATAAAAGAGTAGACCAAGTGGGGGTGAAAAATACTTGACGTAAATTTGGAATATTTTAACCTTATCTTAAGATAAGTGAAAACTAAAACAAAGTAACACTTCATAAATTTCATGATGAATAACACTAGGCTCAAAATTCAATGGACTCTCCCCTTGTTCGACTAACAAGGTTTTGACTTCAAAAATTTCTTGCTTCGTGAGATCTCTTTGAAACATGATTGGTTTTGGTAAAGTTGGCTCCTATGCAAAATGGCTTCCTAGGATTTTATCCACAACACTCACCAATTCTTACCTAAAGGAGGTACACACATCTAGAATTTTTCTAGAGAGGTGGACCATAACCCCACAATCAAATTAATGAATGAGGCCCCATATGGGTAACATGAAGCTTATCTCACAAGGGTTTTTCACTAGTCAAGTAGGTAAGAGAGGAGCGCTTCCCATTTTGTCCACTAGTTCCCTCAAGGTGTGGACTACTTTGGGGTTCCTAAGGTAATCCTCATATTGAGTTTTATGGCTTATGCCAAGGCACTTCCCCCAGTTTAAAACGGATGATCTATAGCTCTTAACCGAACCTGCAAATACAGTGTTTTGAATAGTGGTGTGTTTTTTATCTTTCATCTTAGTTTTTGTACACCATAGGCAACCTATGAAAAATTGTATTAGTATTGGTTTAGATCTTGATTCTTTGACAAGCAAGTATTGGTCCTACACACGAAGGTTAATAGTTTTCCATAAGATCAAAACATCATGAAAGAGGATTGCATATTGTTTTTTATTCTCAAGATCATCCTAAGATGCAAGAGAAGAGCATACACAACAAGTAACCCAACTATATTGAAAATGGAAAAGCTTACAAATTAAATGACTAGGAAACTCATTTTAACCAATTGTTGTTCATTCCCTTAACCATGAATTTAATGAAGTGTTTGTAAATGCAAGAAGGCTTAGAGTTGTTTTTTATTCCCAAGATCACCTAAAAGGTGCGAGGGAAGAGCATACGCAACTCTATCCTAAGATATGAAAGCATGACATTCATTAAATATCATCAAACAAGTTAGCAAAGAAATGATTAAAAACACCCTGCAAATAGAAGTTAGCATTAAAAACCTACAAAATGTTAGAAATATCAAAGACCAAATCCTACAAAACCTTGAAATCATAGCCAAATTGAACAAAACGCACTAGTGCAGCCTCTCAATAGTAGCGCGCCATGAGCAACAATAAGATGGCCCAAACAACATATACACATATCTAAGACAAAACATAGACTAACAAAAACATAGAAACACCTACGCAGCCAAAGAGACAAGAATGCAAACCTAGTGACAAAAATATGGCCCAAAAGATAGTATCGTGATTCGATGGAAAATACAAACCGGAAATAGAGAGATGGACATAAACGGGGATAAATAAACATATACGCGGGGTGTCACACCAACATGATGGTGAGACAAAAAGAAATGGATGGATAAAATCACAACAAAGCAATGTGGCTAGGTTAACAATAGTGCGGCCCTAGTAACACATATGTGGCCCTTTCAACGAAGAACGCTGCCCTCTCAACAATTGCGCGAGGAAACATAACACCAACGCAGGACTGGAATGACATCATGAATACATAAATCTAACATATACAAACTCAAAAAGGTAAAAAAAAATCATCTTAGCCCAAAATTAACAACCCATCTCCTTTAAACCTACAAAAGAGACTCAACACATGTAAATTTAGCAAAATACATCAAGGAATTCAAGTTATTTAACATGTGCATAATAAGGGTTAGCCAAAATTGAGATAAAACTAATAAATCTTGAAATCAAATGCTAAGGACAATGGAGTAAGTCCCACCAGGCGTGCCATATGTGTTCAAATATAAAATTTTAAAGCTAATTAAAATAGACTAACACCTAGTAGTCTAAAAGCTAAGCCAAATCTACTATAGAACCATAAGATAAGAGCTTAAAGGAAAATAACTTAAATAATGCATAAACATGATAAAACCATTAATGTCGAGCCATTCCTACTCTTGTGATTTCTATTTAATGAATAAACCTAATTAGATCACCTAGTAATGAAATTGGTGTTGTTTCCTCAATATTTGAAGATGAGATCTCACCAAGAAATGACTACAAGGCCATTTTTGGATCTTCCCATGCTCTTCAATTTGAGAGAATGGATGCAAGATGGAGAAGCTATTTCAAACAATGGATAATGCTCAAAATCAAAATGCCTATATTTTTCACTAATGCAAATGAGGTGTAAGAAGAAAGGGAAGGAGGAGGGTTCTTTATATAACTTTCCTATTTGGGAAAGGCTAGCAATTTGATGGATGTGGGATAAATCCCAAAGAGGAAATGCAAAGGATATGCATGTTTAATAAAGGATGTGCACTTTTATGGGATTTGAAAGGGGTTTAATTAATCAAATGTGATTAATTAATAGGTAGGATTAATCTTATAGAAGATAATTAGAGGAAAATTAGTATGATTTGGGGGATGTAAGAGGGGAATTTGATCCAATAAATGGTGATTTATTGATTTAGAGTAGCGAGCGTAATTAATTAATAATAATTAATTAACCCAAGTAGAAGTGGACATTAATTAATGAAAGGTCGTTAATCGGCATCCTGAGTGATAGGAGGCTAATTAATTAGCGAGATGTAATTAATTAATGAGAATAGAGGGAAAATGGTGGTTTATTGACGAAGTGTCATTAATTGACCAAAAGAGAGTGAAGATTGTGGTTAATTAGCGAAGTGTCGTTAATTGACCCAATGAGAGGAGAAGAGGTGTTTATTTGATGAAGTGTCGTCAATTTTCCAAATGATGGGAAAGAGAATAGTTAGTGCAATTTAAGTATTAAAATTGCTTGATCAAATTCTAGGTGTCTACAACACCTATGTCCGATCGCACTATCATTGTGTCCTCTTATAATTGTGCATCCTTTTATGGCTCTTACTATAGACTTAGAGACACTATATTCATTCCTCCACCCTATCCTTATGGGTGTTTCCCGAAGAGACTAATCTACACACACATGAAACCCTTTTTATGGCTTTACATAGCTAGCCTACCACGTACAACAAGGTCGCTCTCGATACTTCCAATATTATACAATTACTTTACAATACCTCTATATCAATGAAATATATTCACTTGTTATATCATACCCTTCATATACTCCTCCATACCACTTCATATCATATTTATACTCTTGATTCGCCCCCTTTGACACAATAACTAAACTTTTCAACAAGCCTCATACCATCACCTCCGGTTCTACCACTATCATATTTAATTCTTCATAGCTACATGTTTTACCCCGACACCCATTTTTCATGACATGATACTATGGCATTGGCCTATAAATTTGTCTAGCATACATACTTATTTCGACATTTGGTAACCCAATGTTACCCTTCTTTCATGTACATAGCTAAAAACTTAGAAAATGCGAAACATCAACATAATTTGAAAATACAAAAATATTCACTTGCAAAAATACAAAATCAAGACATGTGCATTTCACTTGAGTTGTTAGCACTTTACATTATACATGTTGTTTATCACTTTGGTTTGAACAGAGAATGTTGTTTTAATCCTTACACACGTCTTCACATGGTATTTTCATTGTGATGAAATACATACACAACACGTTACACGATGATAGGTGTTGGATGACCCCTTTTCATAAACTTCCTATACATCTGAGGGCATCTATTTTTACATCTTGGTGCTATTATTATATTATAGTTCTTTTACACTTCATCATTATGCTTGAATACATCTATTGTGTATATGTCATCCTTTGAGCTAACATGACTAACACACATGTCGTGTGCAACATTTACATCATTTTTTTCTCATATGTTCACATATCTTAGCTATTATATCATGTTATCATATTGTGACATAGCTTGTGTGTGTATATTCTTACTTGACTTGTTTTCATTTTTTATGGCTCATGTTCCATGATTTTCTTGTTACATCGTGGGTGTCCCATGTTTTTGGCATTATGCCTATCCTGTTTATTTTTGCTTGTCCTTTTTCTAGGTCTTGATTATCTTGTGACGCCATGGGTGTCTCATGTTAGTGGATTTTTGTGCCTTTTGTGTGAATTTTTTTGCATACTTGTCACATCTAATTTCTCTAATTCTTATAATTTTATTCTCATACATGCGGTTGTACTAATGTTGTTATCATCTATACAGCTTTTATCTATTTATATCAGATACTTCTATTATAGACCACAGTTTCCATCATGTGCAAACACCTTCCTTTGTAGAGATGCAAGTTATTTGAGGTGACCTCCTCTTCAACATCTTAAACTTTCCTACAATTTCTTATACGTATAGTGTGTGAGAACACATATTTTCTTTTAATCCAAGTTCTCAACATGGTTTTTACACATGCCTTAAACGAGGGGGAATTCATTCGGGAATATTCTACACTTATAAAGTTATGGGATATGATGCACATAAAAACGGGTATAAGTACCCGAAATCCATTCAAACACAAAAATTAAGACAAAATGCACACATTTAGAATCATACCATACCCCACATTTTTACCCATATGAAACTACATCAAATTTCTTAGAAGTTTGATTTCTAGCTATAACTTTAAGTTGTTGGCATAGTTTCAGGATCAGTTCTCTCAATTCATACTAGTATAGGGGATGAAGTAAATCACTCCTTCACTATGACATTTATTTTCTACTACAACTTCATAAATATTGGGGATATAAGTTTCCTTCATTAATCAACATTTCAACACATTTCAGCTTCTACTCGGTTGTGTGACATAGGGGAAGGGCATGGGGGAACCTATTCTCCTTTCTATATTGTGTCCTTATTTAAGAAATCAGGCCTATATCCTTCTACAACAGTGTGTTCTTGGGTTTATGGAAGGTGTCCAAGAAAATAAGTTTGTAAAATTTACTTTCTTCTTTCACTCAAGGGGAAGATGTCAAAACTGAATAACTTTGATACCCAATCTTCTTTCTTAACAAGGCCTTTCGGAACTTGATTATTTTTCTTCTCTCCTTGGCATTCCATGTTGGGTTTCATGCACCTAACACTCCAATTTATCCTCTGCATAATTGGGGAATGATCACCCCTAATCCTTCAATAAAATTTAGTGATTCAATGAAGAAAATATTTAAAGCACAAGCAAAGCATAAGAGTTTCTCCCTCCACAAACAAACATGTGTATTCCTTCCTTGTTTACATCTCTTTCATTTCATTCTATGAAAATTAAAATATTTTGTATTACACTTTACATTTGAGTTAAAGTTCATTTTTTACTATGGAAATTGACTACACTCGTGTTACAAGTTTCATCGTGGAACATGCCAACACCAAGCATGACAAGATTCTGCAAAAACAAACAGCTTAAGAGAAGACAAAGCATGTCTACACACTTAGGTATCTTTTCCTTTAAGCATGTAATTTCATTTCATACTTAAAGGATGGGAAAATGTAAACACTCGAATTTAGAAATTCACCCTTTGACACTACTAGTTTTAATAATGTAGTCTTGCTAAGATAAATAAAATATTCCCATTCCCACTTAGCACAATTTGATGTCTCTTATTTATCTTATTTATCCTTGTATAATGACATGTCATCAAATTCTGAGATTACAATGCACAAAATCCATAGAAAAACAGCAAGTAGCAATTTCTAAAGTTTAGATTCTATGTTTTCCTTCCCTAGTTAAGGCCATACAGTTTGGTCAAGATAGTACATCTCGGTCTTGATTGAATTATACAATTTTGGACTAACATATCCTCCATATTTTCTTTCAAATTCATATCTCTTATCGAGTCTTATAATATTTTTGGGTCATCATTTCTTTGATAAATCATTTATGAAACCCCATATAAACAAGTAAATACTACCTCATTTACTAACCTAGAAATCTTATGGCACTACATTGATACACTTTCTTCTTACACTTTAAAAAGGCATCCAAGACTCCCTAAATATCATAATATCACATCTAAATTCAATAGGAAATAATCTCTATAGGTCTGAAGATTTGTATTAGGTCAAGATAATAATCTATCTCATCTAAAACCCTCAAACATCCCTTTCCCAAGTATTTTAGCAACATAACTAAATTTAAGCATTGTTGAAGGTGGTTGTCAATATAGTTGCATTCATTCAAATATCACGTGCTAGGTGGAGAATGACATGTAGTTTTGGACCTCTTCAAAGTAGTACTAATTTATGTGGTGCACAGATACCAAAGAACAAACTAATGTTTGTTTTGTATGACTTCTCATCCACAACTAGGGTTTGAGATCATGATCAAAGTATTCAGAGAGCTTCACAACATGATCACAAATTAGGGTTTGAAAATGATATATAATTCCTAACAAATGACAATATGTGGAAGTTACAAAACCTAGAACCAAGTAGATCTAAGACTATAAAAAGGGGTCAAGACCATACGTTTGAACCTGGTATAGTTGTATGGCCATGATCCATGTCAATTTATAATTATAGTCCTAGAAACAAAGAATCATCGCGTTTATATCTTCTTGTTCTATCAAAGTGTGTCCTCCTATAACTTTCTAGAATCATCTATAATCAGCTAAGTGCACTCATTCCTTTATATTTCCAAGTTCATATCTTATTTAGCATATCATTTACAAGTATAAAAGCATTATTCTAATTGTGGTAATTAACGTTGAAGTTAATTAATTAGAATAATCACATGTTGTTAACCCTTACATACTTTAGTGTACTAATTCACTAAAATCAATTAAGTTTCATGTTAAATCTAATTAGGTTGTAAACACCATGGATGCTCTATAAATACATATACTCCAAAATTCCCATTGGTTCACAAGGGATCTTCAAATAACCAGATCTTGGGACCAAAAGTCACTTGGTTCCAACACAAGGGTTTAAAACATGCTACCAAAGGTGGACATGTAAAATTTTAATAGAAAGGATATGGTTACATGGATCAATAAAATGAATATTTACATCAAACTCCTTTTAAATAGA
The DNA here is from genome assembly GCA_018340775.1 of Taxus wallichiana var. yunnanensis. NCBI lineage: Eukaryota > Viridiplantae > Streptophyta > Pinopsida > Cupressales > Taxaceae > Taxus > Taxus wallichiana. Next base: position 257,394,755 of record CM031243.1, on the reverse strand, counting down.
AGGTGGTAATGGAATATTTATATTTATGACTAGATAAATTAATTTAGTATAGGTGGTTATGTGCTCGAATGAAGAAGAACCTAATAGTCACATGGTTAGAATCATTAATGTACTTTAAATGCACTACTATAATAATGTAATAGATAAATACTTCAAATAGCTAACAAAACTATGTAAAATATGGTTTTTCTATTATTACATTCAGTAATTATAGAACATATCCTTTTGAGTAGAGGATTTCATGGAGAATAACCTCGATAAATTTTCTTTGTGGGTTCAAGGATAACATCCATCTCCATGTTTACATGTTTAAACCAAGTTTAATTTAAAAGTCAATGGTATTTTCCTGCAAAGCATAAGAAATGAATTTGGTTAAATAGAATATATTTAACACTAGAAGGGATAACATAACTCCATTCCCATCATTCCATCTCCCTAAAAAAATTAACTCCTCAAAATAATTAAGAGAAAAGGAAAAAAGGGTTATGCTTTGGTAGTGATAATAAGTATAACTAATGACATAAATGTGACAAGAATAAAATATTTTACATCGAGGTGCCAATGGATAATAGAAGGATGAGGAATTCATATGTGATTTTATGGAAGATACCAAGGAAGAATCATAATACACGTAACCAACTATTTCAATTCATGCACCTTCAAGAATTAACACTACATAAACCCTTAAAGTGGCGGGTTTTATGAAGAAAGCAGAGAATGATATTTTCAATCAACTCATGGAGCACACACTTATTCATTAATAGTAAGTTGATGACATGTTTGAATTCACATGTTTACTTACCTTGAGAATTTCAGGTCATGATTGTAGATGAAGGAATTGCAAATTTTATAAAATAATCCTTTAGAATCAATATCTTCATTGGTGAGTATAGGTTAGACTTTCCTACATTTACCATTTTGGTGTAGGATATTATTTTCCTTGTATTTTCTTATATACATGGAATGTTTCCTACACACATGGAGTGTCCCTACTTTCAAATGTAAGCTTTTTTAGGCATCATATGTCATACTTAAGTGGAAAATGTCATATTTAGGTACCATATGTCATAGGAGTTTCTTAACTCTCATTATTAGATTAGTGTGTCATAGGAGTTACATTAGGTTGGTTGATCATTTGATTAGCTATTATGAGATTGTAACTTCCATTCCTATTTTTGGAGTGTTTTATGCTATTTTAGGAGGAGTTACACATTCACTCTCATATATGTACACCTCCCTTATGAGATAATTCAGTTGGTTGAGAATTGGAATTCATTCATTTACATCTTCCTCAGTGATTTCTCAATTCTTGCAACCACATAGTGTTTTCATTATACTAGGATCCTCACACACTCATATATGGTATCATAGAAAATATGGTATATGTTTTTCTAGTTTACGTATTGCAAGTTTTATTTTTAAATATCAATTTTCATTAATCGTTATAGAGGTTATGTGTAAAGTTTGTTAATTTCACTATTGAGGGTTTATAAAAATTTGAAGGTTTGAAAATAGGAATGCTTTGAGTTTAGTGTCTTGTAAGAAGTGTTTATTGGAGTTATCATCTTGACTAGCTCGGTCTGCAGAGGTTGGTTTGTTCCTCTAACTCATCTCGATTTGGAACAACAACTCGATGAATCTCTCGCACTCACACCCAACTCAATGCACAACCCTAACTCATTCCCAACTTGCAATCCAACTTACTCAACCTATGTCTCTCAACTCAACCCACCTCTTCATTAGCTTTCCTATTAGTTTTTCCATCTTATTGCAAATGTGTTTAACTCAACTTGGTCATGTGTGGTGGATTGTCCCTCTTAGAAGAAAATTACTAGGCTCACCAAAACTCATCCCTAATGTTGTCCACTCAAAATTCCCCCGTTCTTAAGAATTCATTTTCAAAAAAAATTGAGTTTAAGTGTTTTCTCTAAAGTACCCAAGTCATGAAATTGAGAAAATCTACGTTTTTGGGTCATTTTGAGTGATTTTCGGGCCTGTCGGAACTTTTTGTCCCAACTATCCCAAGTTTAAAAGTGCATTCTGTTCCCCAATCGGCCAATTTCCCTGAAGTTGTCCCGATTTCGGGCCTGTCGGAACTTTTCGTCCCAAGTGTCCCAAAACTTATTGTGCGAACTGTTCCATTTTCGGCCGAAACACCCGAACCGCGTACTTCGCACTTTCGTGTTCCAAATGTCCCAAAATAAATTGTGCGAGCTGTTCCTTTTTCAGCCAAAACTCCCGAGTCGCGTACTTCAGAGCTTTTTGTCCCAAGTCAAAAGTGCAAGTTGTTCCATTTTCGGCCGAAACTCCCGAACCGCGTACTTCACACATTTTCGTCTCAAATGTCCCAAACTTTTTCGGACCTATTAGAACCTTTTCGGCCGATTCGCCCGAATCACGCACTTCGCGCACTCATGTCTCGCGTGTCCCAAAAGACATTTGTGCGTCTTTTCCCCGCCTTGCCCGAACCGGCCGAGCCGTGTGTTTCAAAGCGCATCGCGTCTCACATGTCCTTAATGAACCAAGTGTCATTCATGCCAGTTTTTTGCCACTTTACATGAATATCCTGCTTATTCAAATTGGTGGGTATATGTTAAATGCACATTCATGGCCTTTCTCTCTCCTAAACGGCTATATAACGGGTATTCCCCCTTTGCATTTTTCACATTGTTTCCATGCTGCCCTTGCAACCTAATTTCCTGCGCGTGTATCCCTTTTCTCTGTAATTCCTTCCCGAGTTTAGGTTGCGGCTCTGAGACTATCAATATGAAGATCAAATTTCAGGGACAGGAACAAATTTCTCCACTTGAGTCTGCCATTCACAATATTGGGGACAACGAAGCTCGTCATCTTGATTTCAGTGATTTTTGGGCAAGAATGGCGGACGCAAACCCTACACCAATGGCGCAGATGATTCACGATAGTGGTTTGGCTTTTGCTGGAGGTTTCCCAATCTCAGTACAGTGTGCTGATACCGTGCTTTCATGCGGAGCTCACTTTGACCCCGCTTCGAGTGAATTGACCAATATACATGGGGAACTCATCGCCAAACTGGATGCTGCCACCATTAGCACTGCTCTGAGGATTCCAGAGATGGATAATGCCATAGTCGTTTCCCGGGATCAAGCACAGGCCCTGTTCAACCAAGACAGTGACAAATACAAGGCACGAGTGGTGAAGTCCTGGCTTAAAAACCCTAGGAAGGGAGCCTCTCGCCTGTCCAAAACCCTTTTCGGGTAGATTTTAATGAAGAATTGTCTGACTTTATAATTATCTTTGGCTCGGGTTATGGGTTTGCCCTCTACCAACGAATTCCACTTCTGGATGTGCCCACTCATTAGCATGGTGTGTGAGGGAACGCAAAATATTAACTGGGCAGAGATCATCAGCATGAATTTGGTAGAGTAGTTGTCCAATGTGCAGCAAACGAAGAAGTTCTACATGACTTCGTACCTGATGTATACCCTAGCAGCACACGACAATGGTTTGGCTTTTCCTACCTTGACGCTCACAAAGATGATCCAATATATGCCTACTGCCCGCAGTTCACCCTGGAGACCAGCAATCGTAATTTCAGAAGGGTCAATGACGCTTTCACCATGTACGTGGTCAGGCTGCTCGAAGGTGATACTGCTAGAAGGTTTTTAGATGAAGCCATGAACCTGATATCGCAATATGGTGCTTATTTCATCCAATTCAGGAAATTTTCTTATATCAAGCTTGCTGGCTATGAGAGCACCCCTCTGAGGCTTCCCATGTTCTGCAATGATAAGATGGCCTTGATTGAAGTATGCAGGTAGTTAGACAAACTGCACAAAACCTGCAGGGACAAGAAGATTTCCGGTTTGCACTTTCCCATCTCTTTGGGAAATTACACTTGTAAAACAGCCCTGGACGCCCAGAACATAGAGAGAGCCCTGGTTCCTATCACTGTCCATTTCTTCAAGCCAAGAACCTACTTTGACTTGAATAAGTTCATTAAACGGAACATCAAGATAATCTACCATCATAGTGCAGATACAGAAGACTACTGGGCTGACTGTGCAGATGATTTTGAGGCCAGGAGAAGGCATTGTGGCAGGTTCTCCCTGCAATTGATCCAAGAACTCGGTTTGTACCAGGTCCCTGAAGGACTCCAGGATGATAATTCTGATCTATACTCATATGAGTATGACAGTGTGATTAAGCACACCCCCTTGGAGGACTTGGATTGGAACAGGAAAGAAAAAGATGATCTATGGAAGCCATGGTGGATGATATGCTTGTTGCAGGGTTGAACTTCATCGATGAAGCTTTCAAACTCCATGGAAAAGTGAATAATTTGCAACAGAAGCTGTCCTCTACTATCGGGATCATGGATAAAGAGCTCAAGCTCTGGAGTAGTTGCATAGTAGACCTCCGCCTTATGGGACAGATGATGAGAACGTCTTACTGGCAAATAAGGTTTTTGATGATGCAAAGGATAATCTATCAAAGTCCTGGGTTTACAGTGTGGAGTGGAAAATCAAAGTCTTGGAGGAGGCTTTGGGAGAGCTGAAGAACAGTTGGCAGAAGGGTGAAGCTTTCAAGACACTGGTGGTCTCTGCTTTCAAAGATATACACTGCCATCTTCAAGATGAAACTTCTGGTGTACTCCTTTCCCTGCAAGAAATCAAAGCTCAGTTCAGAGCTTTTGTCAAAGATAATCTATTCAAGGAAAGCTCCATCTCCAAGGAGAAAATGAAGGAGGTCTGCTCTCTTCAATCTGCCATTGAAGAAGCGAACAAAGATTATCATACTCATATCGAGTTTGATAAAGAAATGGAGAAGTGTCTCGGTTTTTGGGGTCAGTCTACAGCCAACACATCAGTCCCTCGTGGCAGAGACATAGCCGAGTCATTGAAGAGATTCGGGCGCCACTGCAAGTCGGTGGGTCCCTCTCGGACCAACCACCCTGTCTTCTTCTCCTTATTCTTCTCTTCTTTTCTATTCCTTTTCTCGGATTCATTGTAATAAGTTGAGGTATTGCGATTGGCAATCCTTAACTAATCTTTAGTTAAAAGAAGTAGTTACAAAGAGTAACTGACTTGTAAGCTATATAATGGCCTTTCCACGCCATTTTGAAGGAGGAAGAACTTGGCTTATTTTCCGAAAAGTGTAAATAGATTATAAAGAAATCAATACAGAAGGACTTTCCATTCTTTGTCTATCTGATCTCTGTTATTCCTAAGCTTTCATTTATTTTCTTTGTGAAGATCATTTGTCTCAAGTTTGTTAGTCTCACCGATTGCATACTCTTCAACTTTGCAAGCCTGGTGATCTTGTATAACCAAGAAGGAACTTTGTGTCCTTGATTAATGAATCTGTGTTATGTTAAGAAACTTTGTGTTCTAGCAGATGTTATTTACAGAACTTTGTGTCTCTAAATTCCATCTTATTTATCCAATACAAATGATCTTGTTTCAATTTACTGTGACTTCGCATACATAAAGAATTACTCTGATATCTATAATTCTGCATGTTGCCTTTCTACTCTTTCCCATACTCTTTTCCTTCAGTCCTTTTGTAATTGATGATCTTCATAGAAAACACTTTCGTAATATCCAAGTTTAACCAACAAATCATGTTTTTTACATTTGTAAATAGGTTCGTTTCTGAATAAGGGAACCTCTCCCATTAAAGAGGAGGGACTTCTTGTCCCCTAACTATTGCTCTTCGTAAAGTCCTATCTGACGACCAACAGTTTTTGGTGACTCCACTGGGGAAAATCATATCCAGTTCTGTAATTTTTCGATCATCCTTTGATCTGGCGACTCCGCGTTTTACTCGAGGGAGAAGGGCCCTCGGTATTGAAGATTCTCAGTTTCAGCTTTTGGAGCAGCAGGGTTTTCCTTTCCCTTCAACAAATAGAAGGACTCGTTCGACAAGCACTCCACCTGTTCAAGACAGAATTCCCACAGGTGGTTTTTCTTCAGAGCCAGCTAGCCCTAATCTTCAAGCTTTGATTCTTGCTGGTGTTGTAGTTCCTCTCCAAGCCGTTTTTCCAAGAATGGTGGCACCATTGCCCTGGGGTCATCGTGTCGGGCCCCTTGCTCTTCCTCAGCCTTTGCATGAGTTACCCAGAGGTAACCGGAAGAACTTTCCTAAGTTCAAAGGTGATGGCAAAGTGCATCCTGATGAACACATCGCAGCCTTCATTGTTGCATGTGGAGTTCTGGGAGTTGAACATGAAGACGTCTCGTAAGGCTATTCATTGAGACGTTACAAGATAATGCTACTGATTGGTTCTACCACCTTCCGGCTGGCGCTATCACCGAGGGCACAATGAGAACTCGGTTGAAAACCTGTTTTAAACCAGCAGAAGATGTGCATGCTTTGCTTGCCCAAATTTCTCAGATAAAGAAAGATTCATCAGAACCCATGAGAGAATTTGTGGCCCGATTCAACAGATTGATCCACAAAATTCCTGTAAATACTCGACCTGTTGATCAAATCTGAAAATGTTTCTTCTTAAATGCCCAATAAATGCGAAGTTAGTTATGCCGAGAAGGGCTAATCTCACAACATTGGTGGAGGATCAAACTCTTGCTGTTAGTGTCGAGGATGATCTGATCATGTCAGGGAAGTTGAGGAGAGACCCTTCCAAATCTAAGTCTGTTGCTTCCTCCTCCTCCACTCCTGGACCTAATACTGATCCGTTAGTCCAAAAGCTTGCGAATGATCTCATTGCTATAAAGAAACAATTGGCTCAGCATGCCCCTTATGCAGATGTTCCAAGAAGAAATTTCCAGCCCAGAAATCGTTTGCCTGCTTCTCAAACAAGACTGGCACTTGAAGGACCTCCTGTTAAGGTTCCTGTGAATGCAACCTGTGAAGTTGAAGAGCCAGATGATGATGAGGATGATGAAGCTTGCGAGGAGTTTGTGGAGGAATTTGATGATGAGGCAGAGGAACTTGAGGGATCTCGGGTTAATTTCTTCACCACTGAGGGCATCGATGATGGAGATGATTATGATGAAGTGGTAGCAGACATGAATAGCGAATCATTTGCTGTCATGACTCGAGAGCAGACACATCAGAGGGAGAAAGTGACGCAGCCCATAAAGAAATCTAAGGAGCAGTCGGCAACTATTCCTGTAATTGCAAAAAGAGGATCTCCTATCCCTACTTCATCTACGCCAAAGGTGAGTCCTGTCAATCCTACTAGCAAAGTTCCTTCTTTTTCTCCTAAAGTTGATAAGCCTAGAATTTCAAATGATGATGGCCCGTCCACTTCTGGGTCTTTTGATATTATTGATCATCTAAAAAAGACTAAGGTTCAAATTTCAGAGGCTGAGTATTATCAAACTCATCCCAAAGCTTTTGCCAAAATGATTCAATTTGTTAATTCCCACTCCAAAACCACCTCTAAAGGCCTTTTACCTACTCCTCCTCTTCGCACCACAGCCTAGTCTGGTAGCTGCTGTCACCTCGCCTGGTGACAAAATTAAACCATTTTATGTAACACTTCTTATAGCTGGTCATAGGCTCAGTAATTGTGTCATTGACTCAGGAGCCTCAGATAACGTGATGCCTGCTAAAGTAGCTCATGCTTTAGGCCTGACTCTCACACGCACTTATGGATCTTGTTACTCCATGGAGAGTAAAGAAGTGCCCCTGGTCGGAAGAATTAAAGATGCACAAGTGGCTTTTGCTACCTTGCCTGAAAAGAAAGTGTTGGCTACCATCTTAGTAGTAGATATCCCTCCTTCATACGGGATGTTGCTAAGTAGGAACTTCTGCAAAGATGTGGGTGGGGAAATCCAAATGGACTGGTCGCATGCACTCATACCTGTTAATGGACAAATGAAGAAATTGATGCCTGAGAAGCAATCTGAGTATATTGTGCAAAAAACAGATGATCCTAAAGCACAAATACTCTATGAGGATATGGGTCATGGCAATTACATGATTATGTCCCCTGATGAAATCCAACTTCCCAGGATGTCACCTAAAGATCCTAATGGTATTTGGATTTTAGAGTTTGATGGAAGTTGCTCCTCGGTGGTTCCGGAGCCGGTGTCCTGCTGGTGTCACCTGAAGGATGCCTACATCCTTTTTCATTTAAATTGCAGTTCGAAAACACTAATAATACAGCAGAGTATGAGGCTCTCATTCTTGGACTGCAAGTGGCCAAAGAACAAGGTGTGAAGAATCTTCTGGCACGTGGTGATGCAGAATTGATTGTAAAGCAAGTGAGAAGCCTTTTCCAGGTAAAAAATGGGAGGCTGAAACATTACCGGAATCAGGTTTGGGATTCCATTGAATTTCTTGATGCTTTCTCCATTGAGGCAATACCTAGGGAGAAGAACAGCAGGGCTGATTCGCTAGCAGTCTCAGGGTCACTACTGATTCCTCATCCTGACTTCTCTCAGGATAAGTTCACTATTGAAATGGTCCATCGGCCTAGTGTACCTGACAATACCAATAACTGGCAAGTTTTCAATGATGATCAACATTTTCTTTCCTTCCTGGAACTCAAGGGTAATTTGAACAAGCTGTATTTTGAGGAAGTGACAACCGCCTCGTGAAAGTGTGTCCTTTGACCAAGCGATGCCGCCCAAGGGGAAGAAAGCAGATCCGAGATGGATGCATCAATCTCAAAGGAAACAAGATTCCTAAAGGTTTGGTGAGTTTGGAGGAATTATTTGATAAACATGACAGGTATGTGAAATCTAAAGCTTCTACTGGACCTCAGCAATCAGCTGAGTATGATAAGATTGATATTGGGAGTTCTACTGACCCCAAGCTCGTGAACATTGGAAAATGTTGCACAGCAGATGAGAGGAGAAAAGCAATTGATCTTTTAAAGAGGTATAAGGATGTTCTCGCTTACTCTTATGAAGATTTGAAAGCTTTCAAACCAAAAGATATGCAGCACTCTATTCCTCTTAAGCCTGGAATTAAGCCTTTCAAGCAGAAACAGAGGCAATACAACCCCAAAATAGCTGACACCATCTTTCAGGAAATACAGAAGTTGTTGAAGGCTAAAATCATTTTTCCCATTCACCATTCAACATGGATTGCAAATATTGTGCCTGTTAGGAAGAAAAATGGTGAGATCCGCATCTGTGTTGATTTCAGGAACCTGAATCAGGCTTCTTTGAAAGATAATTATCCTTTGCCTATGATGGATCAGGTCTTGCAAGCGATATGAGGATCTAAAATGTTATCCATGCTTGATGGATTCTCGGGCTATAATCAGTAGAGGTTAATCGTAGATCAACACAAAATAGCTTTCACTACTCCTTGGGGTACCTTTGCCTACAAGAGAATGCCTTTTGGGCTTATTAATCTTCGGTGCCACTTTCCAGAGCTATGGATCTGGCCTTTGGAAGTTTGAAAGGGAAGTGTATTGTCATATATCTTGATGACCTGACAGTATTTTCCAAGACAAGAGCGGATCATTTTGATCACCTAGAGACAGTACTGCTAAGATGCCGAGAGCATGGAATTTCTTTGAATCCCAAAAAATCTGTTTTTGTGTCACAGAGGGAAAACTATTAGGGCACATTGTCTCCAAGGATGGTATTAAGATTGATCCTGAACGAGTACAAGCTATCCAGCAAATTCCTCTCCCAACCAGTAAAAAGGGTGTGCACTCCTTCTTGGTAAGATCAATTTTTTGAGAAGATTCATCCCTGATTTTGCAGAGTTAACTTTTAATATTTCTCAGATGATGAAAGGGAAGCAAACATTTGGTTGGTCTTCTGAAGGAAAGGAATCCTTTGAAGATATTAAGAGAGCTATCGCTAAAAATCTACTTTTGGCATGTCCTGATTTTAGTAAAGATTTCATCATCTATTGCTATGCTACAGATAATACCTTGGCTGCTGTCTTAACTCAAGAAGACTCTAATGAGCATGAACTCCTAATTGCATTCATGAGCTATATTCTAAAGGATCATTAGTTAAAATACACCATGATGGAGAAGCATGCTTTTGCAGTGGTCAAAGTTTTAAGCAGTTTCGTTTTTATATCCTCAACTCTCACTCCATGGTGTTGGTTCCAGATACAACTGTTAAGTCAATTCTCACACAACAAGAATTTGGATCCAAGAGAGGGAACTGGGTTGCTAAGGTCCAAGAGTATGACATTGACATCAAGCCGACCAAGCTGGTTCACGGAAAAGGTCTTTGTGAGCTCATTGCTGAAGGAGCTAAGCATGAATTATTGGAGAACAAAGTTGGCCTTCCTACCGTTCTATTCCTTAGTTCAGTTGACGAATGGTATGCTGACATCGCCCATTTTCTCACCTATGGGGAATGCCCCTCTCATTTAACTGCCAAAGAAAAGAGGACTGTTAAATTGAGGTGAGGTCTGTCATGCAATATGTATTATGGGAAAATGCTTTGTTCAAGCGTGGCTTAGATGGGAGATTTTGAAGTGTGTGGATAAGGAACAAAGAAAGAAAGTTGCTCTCGATTTTCACGATCGGGCATGTGGAGGGCACTATTCATCATGATTACACTCATAAGATACTCCGTGGAGGATACTACTGGCCTTCCTTGTTCAGAGATGCATCCAAGTGGGTGGATAAATGTGAGGCTTGTCAGACCTTTGTGGGAAGACCTAAATTGGCTTCTTTGCCTCTCAAGCCAGTTGTGATTGAGGAGCCATTTCAACAGTGGGGTTTGGACTTCATTGGTACACTTAATCCTGCTTCTAGTGCTGGTCACACTCATGTACTAACTGCCACTGACTACTTCACCAAATGGGTGGAAGCTATTCCAGTTAAGAGCACTACTTCTGAAGTGGTGTGCAACTTCATCAAAGAGAACATCTTAGTAAGGTATGGTGTACCTAACAAGATTGTAACAGATAATGCCTCGAATTTCTCTTCAGCTGAGATAATGGACTTCTGCTACGGATATGGCATCTCCCTGGCTCATTCTTCAGATTACTACCCTCAGGGAAATGGGCAAGCAGAATCCACAAACAAAAATCTGGTGACTATTATAAGGAAATTAGTCAATGAGTCTCAACGAAACTGGCACAAGAAGCTCTATGATGCTCTTTGGGCAGACAGGATTACACCAAAGAGAGCTATTGGAATGTCTCCTTTTCAAGTGGTATATGGAGTAGAAGCTCAATTGCCAGTAACAGTGGAACTGCCAGCCTTGTATCTAATGAAGGCCATTGAGGATACTAGTTTCAGTGATGCTCTGGATAAGAGAATTATGTACCTTCACAAACTGAATGAGGACAGATTGGAGGTTGCTGATCGGATATCTGTTCACCAGCAGAAGGTAAAGGTCCTGTTTGACAAGAAATCCAGGTTCAGAGATTTCCAAGTTGGAGACACTGTGTTGCTATGGGATAAAAGGCATGAACCTCGTGGCAGCCATGGCAAGTTTGATTCCCTGTGGCTCGGACCTTTCAAAATCAAACAATTTGCTGGTGAGAATTCCTTTTATCTTGATTACATGGATGGTTCTTCTCTCCCACTTCCTTATAGTGGGCGATGTATCTAAAGTTTTTCAAGTCCTAGGTGATTAGGGAGTCCTTTGTATATTACGTGTCAGACAAAGTGTTTTTGTTTTTCTTTCCTTTTCTGTTTTGGTGTGTTGTCCTCTGTATTGGTCTGCCTTTTTGACTCCGTGGCCCAACGGATAAGGTACTGATCTGCTTCTACTGAGTTTGTCTAAGTTCTTGCCTTGTCTCATCCCTTGAATTTATGCCAAGTCATCCCCAGAAGGAGCCAGCTGTTGTCCACTCAAAATTCCCCCGTTCTTAAGAAGTCATTTTCAAAAAATTTTGAGTTTAAGTGTTTTCTCTAAAGTACCTAAGTCGTGAAATTGAGAAAATCTACGTTTTTGGGTCATTTTGAGTGATTTTCGGGCCTGTCGGAACTTTTTGTCCCAACTGTCCCAAGTTCAAAAGTGCATTCTGTTCCCCGATCGGCCGATTTCCCCGAAGTTGTCCCGATTTCGGGCCCGTCGGAACTTTTCGTCCCAAGTGTCCCAAAACTTATTGTGCGAGTTGTTCCATTTTCGGCCGAAACACCCGAACCGCGTACTTCGCACTTTCGTGTTCCAAATGTCCCAAATCAAATTGTGCAAGCTGTTCCATTTTCAGCCGAAACTCCCGAGTCGCGTACTTCAGAGCTTTTTGTCCCAAGTCAAAAGTGCAAGTTGTTCCATTTTCGGCCGAAACTCCCGAACCGCGTACTTCGCGCATTTTCGTCTCAAATGTCCCAAACTTTTTCGGACCCATTGGAACCTTTTCGGCCGATTCGCCCGAATCGCGCACTTCACGCACTCATGTCCCGCGTGTCCCAAAAGACATTTGTGCGTCTTTTCCCCGCCTCGCCCGAACCGGCCGAGCCGCGTGTTTCGCGCATCCGCGTCTCACATGTCCCTAATGAACCAAGTGTCATTCATGCCAGTTTTTGCCACTTTACCCGAATATCCTGCTTATTCAAATTGGTGGGTATATATTAAATGCGCATTCATGGCCTTTCTCTCTCCTAAATGGCTATATAACGGGTATTCCCCCTTTGCATTTTTCACATTGTTTCCATGCTGCCCTTGCAACCTAATTTCCTGCGCGTGTATCCCTTTTCTCTGTAATTCCTTCCCGAGTTTAGGTTGCGGCTCTGAGACTATCAATATGAAGATCAAATTTCAGGGACAGGAACAAATTTCTCCACTTGAGTCTGCCGTTCACAATATTGGGGACAGCGAAGCTCGTCATCTTGATTTCAGTGATTTTTGGGCAAGAATGGCGGACGCAAACCCTACACCAATGGCGCAGATGATTCACGATAGCGGTTTGGCTTTTGCTGGAGGTTTCCCAATCTCAGTACAGTGTGCTGATACCGTGCTTTCATGCGGAGCTCACTTCGACCCCGCTTCGAGCGAATTGACCAATATACATGGGGAACTCATCGCCAAACTGGATGCTGCCGCCATTAGCACTGCTCTGAGGATTCCAGAGATGGATAATGCCATAGTCGTTTCCCGGGATCAAGCACAGGCCCTGTTCAACCAAGACAGCGACAAATACAAGGCACGAGTGGCGAAGTCCTGGCTTAAAAACCCTAGGAAGGGAGCCTCTCGCCTGTCCAAAACCCTTTTCCAGGCAGATTTTAATGAAGAATTGTCTGACTTTATAATTCTGCTGGCTCGGGTTATGGGTTTCCCTCTACCAACGAATTCCACTTCTGGATGTGCCCGCTCATCAGCATGGTGTGCGAGGGAACGCAAAATATTAACTGGGCAGAGATCATCAGCATGAATTTGGTGAGCAGCTATCCAATGTGCAAAGCAAATGAAGAAGTTCTACATGACTTGCACGATGTATACCCTGGCAGCGTCACGACAATGGTTTGGCTTTTCCTACCTTGACGCTCACAAAGATGATCCAAGATATATGCCTCGCCATGATTCACCACGGAGACCAAGCAATCGTAATTTCTGGAAGGGTCAATGACGCTTTCACCATGTACGTGGTCGTTGCTCAAGGTGATATCTGCTAGAAGGTTTTCGAGATGAAGCCATGAACACGATATCACAATATGGTGCTTATTTCATCCAATTCGGGAAATTTTCTTATATCAAAGCTTCTTTGCTATGAGAGCACCTCTGAGGCTTCCCATGTTCTGCAATGATAAGATGGCCTTGATTGAAGTATGCAGGCAGTTAGACAAACTGCATAGAACCTGCAGGGACAAGAAGATTTCGGTTTGCACTTTCCCATCTCTTTGGGAAATTACACTTGTAAAACAGCCCTGGATGCCCAGAACATAGAGAGAGCCCTGGTTCCTATCACTGTCCATTTCTTCAAGCCAAGAACCTACTTTGACTTGAAGAAGTTCATTGAACGGAACATCAAGATAATCTACCATCATAGTGCGAGATCTGAGAAGACTCATCAGGGGGCCGATGCGAGATGATTTTGAGGCCAGGAGAAGGCATTGTGGCAGGTTCTCCCTGCAATTGATCCAAGAACTCGGTTTGTACCAGGTCCCTGAAGGACTCCAGGATGATAATTCTGATCTATACTCATATGAGTATGACAGTGTGATTAAGCACACCCCCTTGGAGGACTTGGATTGGAACAGGAAAGAAAAAGATGATCTGGCTAAGATCCTTGCTCCAGTCTTAGTCAGAACTAAGGTCTGGTTTGATAGAAAAGTTTGAGAGCTCAGAAGGCACTCAGGAGAATCCTCTTCCAAGGATGCTTCAACACCACGGAGAGAGGCATCGGTTCCCAGGTCAAAAACACCAATGCAAACCCCACCTGCCTCATCAATACAAGGACCTGCAGCTTCCGCTCCTTCTTCATCCACTCAAGTGTACCAGAAGAAACTCAAGGAGGTTAAGAAGGAGCCTATGGAAAATGATCCTCAAAGAAAGCAGGTAGAAGTGCCTATGGGACCGGAGAATATCATTGTTCTCAGTGAAAGTGAAGAAAGCGAAATGCCAACCCCGCAAATAATCCACGAAGACCAGTGATAAAGATAAAGAAATCCAGAGCACTGAGCTTTCAGGTGATGTTGACTCTTCTGCCGCAATTGCCCCAAGTGCCCCACTCACCTCTCAACTCGAGTCAACAGCTGCACAGACCTTGAGTGTCATGAGCTCTATGTCTCTCGGCCCTCTTGCTCCTCCTGCTGATTCCTCTTCCTCTTTTGCGTGGGTGCAACCTTTGGTTGACAATAGGAAGAGAAAATTTTCCTCTCGGAGTTCAGGGTCAAATTTTGATGCTGTCGCAGCCTTGTTGGGCACCACTCCTTCTCGTGCCAAGAAAGCCAGAACTATCTCCAGAATAGTGTCTGATGCTCAAGGTCAGCAATTCCTGGAGATTGCCAAGCCTACAACGGATAAATCAGAGCAGGACTTGCAGGTATCTGACTTAGAGCTCTCGAGAATCCCAATGGGAGAGTCTACTCCTGAAGGTGAGATTCATAACCTCCAAGAAACAGTCACAAGAGTCATTGGGAGGGTAGAAAAAGGGCAGCAAACTATTGAGCAATTAGAAGAACAGGCCCAAATTCTCACAGGTTTCATCAAGTCTCTTTTGTCTAAGGACAAAGTTTTAGACCCTACTCCATTGACCACTCTTCCACCACCTGTAATTTTGAGCCAAGATGAAGTACAGAGTATCAAAGACATGCACAAGTATTCCATCTATGGCAGAGCTATGGAAGCCATGGTGGATGATATGCTTGTTGCAGGGTTGAACTTCATCGATGAAGCTTTCAAACTCCATGGAAAAGTGAATAATTTGCAACAGAAGTTGTCCTCTACTATCGGGATCATGGATAAAGAGCTCAAGCTCTGGAGTAGTTGCATAGTAGACCTCCGCCTTATGGGACAGACAGATGAGAACGTCTTACTGGCAAATAAGGTTTTTGATGATGCAAAGGATAATCTATCAAAGTCCTGGGTTTACAGTGTGGAGTGGAAAATCAAAGTCTTGGAGGAGGCTTTGGGAGAGCTGAAGAACAGCTGGCGAAGGGTGAAGCTTTCAAGACACTGGTGGTCTCTGCTTTCAAAGATATACACTGCCATCTTCAAGATGAAACTTCTGGTGTACTCCTTTCCCTGCAAGAAATCAAAGCTCAGTTCAGAGCTTTTGTCAAAGATAATCTATTCAAGGAAAGCTCCATCTCCAAGGAGAAAATGAAGGAGGTCTGCTCTCTTCAATCTACCATTGAAGAAGCGAACAAAGATTATCATACTCATATCGAGTTTGATAAAGAAATGGAGAAGTGTCTTGGTTTTTGGGGTCAGTCTACAGCTAACACATCAGTCCCTCGTGGCAGAGACATAGTTGAGTCATTGAAGAGATTCAGGCAGCGAATTCTGAAGTCAGTGGGTCCCTCTCAGTGACCGACCACCTGTCTTCTTCTCCTTATTCTTCTCTTCTTTTCTATTTCATTTTCTCGGATTCATTGTAATAAGTTGAGGTATTGCGATTGGCAATCCTTAACTAATCTTTAGTTAAAAGAAGTAGTTACAAAGAGTAACTAACTTGTAAGCTATATAATGGCCTTTCCACGCCATTTTGAAGAAGGAAGAACTTGGATTATTTTCTGAAAAGTGTAAATAGATTATAAAGAAATCAATACAGAAGGACTTTCCATTCTTTTTCTATCTGATCTCTGTTATTCCTAAGCTTTCATTTATTTTCTTTGTGAAGATCATTTGTCTCAAGTTTGTTAGTCTCACCGATTGCATACTCTTCAACTTTGCAAGCCTGGTGATCTTGTATAACCAAGAAGGAACTTTGTGTCCTTGATTAATGAATCTGTGTTATGTTAAGAAACTTTGTGTTCTAGCAGATGTTATTTACAGAACTTTGTGTCTCTGAATTCCATCTTATTTATCCAATACAAATGATCTTGTTTCAATTTACTGTGACTTCGCATACATAAAGAATTACTCTGATATCTATAATTCTGCATGTTGCCTTTCTGCTCTTTCCCATACTCTTTTTCCTCAGTCCTTTTGTAATTGATGATCTTCATAGAAAACACTTTCGTAATATCCAAGTTTAACCAACAAATCATGTTTTGTACATTTGTAAATAGGTTCGTTTCTGAATAAGGGAACCTCTCCCATTAAAGAGGAGGGACTTCTTGTCCCCTGACTGTTGCTCTTCGTAAAGTCCTATCGGCGACCAACACCTAACTTTGTATTTCTTAGCATTGTTTGTTTCTTAAGCTTGTTCCACTATGTTAGCCCCATCTTGACTTCTCTAATCTCTCATAGCTCTTGATTGATGCATGTTAAATCATCTAGGGACTTAGACTCACTATATGAATTAGAGGTCATGCAAACTCTAGTTTGACTTTGTGTAGTTTTTTTACCATGGCTCACTCCAAAGTTGTGAAACTTGGACCTGACTCACTCATCCAACCATCCACCTTAGCTCTGGCATGATCACAATTGACTCCAATAAAGATCATATGTAGCTCACCCTACCAACTCAATGGTACTCCATCCTTCTCAAGTGACTTGGTCTTCATACCAACTCACTTAATCATACATTTGAATTTGAAAACTTTTCAAAATAAGTTCTCACCTAACTTCACAAACGAAAGTTCAAATTTATTGTTTGAGAAGATTATTTTGTTTACAAGGCTTAAACTAGGATTCATTTTTTTATGGTACAAGGGTGAGATTATAAGCTAGTTGATAATGAATTTGAGATACGTGTAAGAGTTATTACATTCAAATATCATCTCTACCATATTTTTGCTAAAAATAACCTATTGTAGTGCATTTAAATTAGTAGATGTGTATGCTTTAATTGAGATAAATAGTGGAAAATGGAAATAACTGAATCTTTTGATTGAAAACTCATAATTGAGTGTCATTTTTAAAATTAGGTGATTTTTTTATCTATCCGTTGGGCCTATCCATCTTTCAATAGAATTGAAATTATAATGTACGAAAATGTGGGTTAAAATGTAAAAGTCTTGGATGATGATGAGATTTCCATTGATTTTTCCCATTTTGGCATTCCTTCTATAATGGTTTTACCATCACCTATTGTCCCATATAAGTTCAGTTTTTCTCCTTTAATATATCCCAAAGATTCTTCACAATAGGATTTGATAGTTGAGTACTCACCTACTATATTTGTTGCATTAGAGAAAGTTTCTCCTTCAAGAGAATCTAGATATTCTATGCATCAATATTATATCAAGGAGACTCATCCATCACCTGTTACTTCATTAGAATTTAGTGTCACTTAATCAAGAGATTCTAAGGATTCTCTGCAACAAGATATTGGTCTTATGGACTTCAATCTATATCAAATCTTTGAGGAAATAAATTTCCTTCGGTAGGAGGTTATTCCTAATCTTGTTACTATTCCAAATTTTAGTGTTACTTCATCACTGGCTTCCAAATATTCTCTATAGAAGGATTATTCATTTCTTCAAGATCTACTTCCTTGGGAACTCCACTTACCGACAATGTAATTGTTGGGCCCCTAAAGTAACTAAGTACCTAAGGTGTGAAACTTTGTGGCACACAAGAAAGGAATGAAGTCACACGCAGAAGTAATTCTTGGAGAGGCATGAAGGCCCATGCCTAAAGGCAGGATGGATTCGAGACTTAGTGAGTTTTGGACAAGAAGAAAAGATGCGTAGGGAGAAAATAGAAAAGTGACTAGATACAGATGTGGATAAGCCATGGAGACTTGTGACTCAAGGAAAGGATATTCCAGGGCATCAATATGGTTATCATGAAAGGATAAGGAGTCGAGGTTGTTAAGGATTAGCTAGAACATGCATGCTAAAAGGCACTCGATTGAGGGAAACACATGGCAACACTTGGCATATTCTTGGGTAGTGGTAGAGAAATCATAAACTGATTCCTTCAGGATTTCGTAGGTGATAATGATGAGTGGTTAAGAGGAAAGGAGAATGATTATTCTAGGGGGATGAATGGTTTTGTAGAGGAGAAGGAGGAATAGTAAGGATGGATGTAGAAGTAATAAAGGATAGGGAGTGAGAGATATAGTGATATTGTGTAATGTGTAATGGAGAACTCTGTGATGTAAGGAAAGCTTTGCTAGTGTGAACATTTCCATGAATGGGACTCTTTTGATGTAATCTTCACTACCATACTTTGGCTAATAAATATAATGAAGTGATTCTGAAACACTCATGTGATGGGTCTTGATCTGTGCATTTTCCTTATGTTGATATGTGTGTTACATATTTTCTTGATGTTATCTCATGGTTGATTCTACTTTCATTGAGTTGATCATGTTGTTCTATGCTTGGGTGCATTAGGCTAGGATTTAATGCTTACATCTTAAATTCTATGAATGGGTGTACTTATTTTCTAGTTTTATTACATCCTCATGTTAAGAAAGAACTTTCTCACAAAAATCACATACAAGAGGGGCTCGGTGACCTGTGCTTACCTCAAGTGAGCTTTAGGATAAACTGGATGATATGCCAAAGCACATTTGGGAATGGATTTTGAGGCAAGCAAAGTGATTAGAAACTACATTTTGGTTCTGTTTCCAGGACTTCTTTTCAAATATATTGTGGGAATGGTGTGTGATAACAAAGTGCTTGACCTTAGATAGTGTTAAGGCATGGCTTAAAAGCATGGAGGATGAGTTTTCTTAGAGATTTAATAATGGACCTAAGTTTGATGCACATAAATGGGTAGAAGAACATTTGTATCATGAGTTGTATGAGACCTTATTTTGTTGTTTTCTAGTGGAGTTATATGAATGGCTTTCGATGTATGCATCTAGATCAAGTTAGTACTATAGACCTCATGTATGGACCCAAGATGAGTATCAAAGGTTGCATGATGTTAATATGACTTAGACGTGTGTTGTTGATCATTGGTGGAGTAGAGTTTTGACAAGTTACACCTTGGAGTACGTAATTTCTACGTATTCCTATCCAGAGATTATTGAGTTTGAGTTCTTGAGGGATCCAAGAGGATCGTTCTTGTGTGTTATCCCTTTAGCTATAAATATTTTGATCATTACATTGAGTTTGGAAGCATTTCCTATGGTTGGCTAAGATTCTTCTAAGCATTGGGCAAGGAAGCTAGAGTGGAGGAAGATGGCGGACCTTGCGGCTGAAAAGGAGAGGGAAGAGAGATGACTTAAGTATAATGAGGCTCAAGAGAAGGATTTAACAATACAACGTGAAGTTGCGGGAGTGATGGATTTATGGAGGTAGACGTTGCAGAGAAGGATTTGAGGTTCATGCGAAGGACGTGGAACCTAAGTAGTTATGCCACCCCATCTTGAAAAGTGTGGAAGATAAACCCCCTTGGCTTCGGAAATAACTCGTTATATGAAGAAAGGAGAAGAGTCATTGGCGTGCATCGAATCCACCTAGTGACCAACCCTTGGTGCTTAGTTTTCCAAATCTAGAGATAAGTATTACTAACCCATTTTGTATTGGTGGAAGTAACCGATCAACACCTAGGAGTTATAACTTTTAATTTGGCACATCTATGGCTACACAATCATTTCCTGTGTTTGGAGGTATATTGTCTAGAATAAAATTTGGGAAAATTATGGGTACACAAATCTTGGGTATCGCATCAAGAAGAGGTGTGGGACACACATCGGTAGAGGTCCATAATCACATAATTTTGGCATGTAGTTTAGTGTGACATTGGGGACACAAGGTGTGACCATTCAAGAGCTTTTCTGGAGGCTACCCGAGGTAGGTCCTGTGGAGTGGGTCTATTGGAAGGAATAGGTGTTGGTGGATCTAGTAGATCTGGTGGTGGAGGCAACACCGGAGGGAATCAAGGTTCTAGATCGGGCCGGTAAAGATGTCAACTTCCTCAATAAGTATTTTGAATTTTTTACATCTATAGATTCCAAAGGTGTTGAGGATGTTGTAGAACATGTACACAAATGTGATCTCCTATGGCACGTAAAGGATATCACTACCCTAGAACGAAATGTAAGTCAGTTTGCAACAACGTTACAAGGGCACATGCATAGTTGGTACCGAAAGTATGACCCCACTAGACAATAGTAGATTATACCACGTTGCGTAATGCCTTCTTAGTTGAATTCCATATTCCTAAGTTTGAACATAAGAGCATTAGTGCGCTAAAGGAGATTCAACAAGGTATGGTAGAGAGTGTGTGGGAGTATGATGCACATTTTAAAACTCTCTTATCAAAACTATCTTATGATATTCATCCTTCTTAGCATGTTCAATATTTCGTTGGGACTAATAACACCCTTCAGGAGAGAGCTCTTGCATAATACTTTTACATGACCACTGTGAGGTCTTGGAGGTGGCCCTGTATGTTGAGGCTATGAGAAGCATGGATACCAATGTTAGTCCTTTTCTTTAATCTTATATTATTGCCATGGAAAAGAAGCTAGAGAAGTTTTATGTGAACTCGTCACATAAGACTCACGTGATGGCCTATAGTGCATGGATTATGGGGTAGAGGGGCATACAAAGGAAAAATTTCCTCAAAGAATGGTACTCGTGATAACAACCGACTATGATATTTTCCATGGGATCATGATGCAAGTAGGTTTCCACTACTACAACGCGTGATATGTAAGAATGTGTCTTGTTATTGCAAGATTTGCACCTCTACTACTCATGACACTAAGGATTGTAGATTGATTGACCAAATACATGATGTCATTGATATTGGTGTGTGCCAGACCAGCACTACAAACAATTCCAAGGATGATGGTCATCACTATGAAGAGCACGCGGATGGAGGAGCTCATGGGTGAGGCTTTCATGGAGGATTTAGAGGTCATGGAAATCACAGAGGAGGAAGAAGTGAATTTCCTCGTGGGACCTATTATAATTGTGGGTCCACATAACATTACAAGTGTGAATTCTCTAATCTACTATAGTGCTCTTGGTGTGGAAAGAAGCACAAGTATGAGGAGTTCCTAGAGTTATTTGAGCACATGAGCTAACGTAAGGATAAAGGTGCAAGAATGGTAAGCATGAAGAAGGCCGACTCATAATAGATGCCAAGGGTGGCGTGTGAGTCATAGTTAGAACCTATACTGGTGACAATGCGAGATAAGGTTGCATGCGCTAGGAAATACCAAGCAGAGACCCCTAGTCACAAGAGAAGAGGTGGTGCATAGGAATTATCCATATCCTTCTCATCAAAGAGAGGGTTATCAGGAGACCATGGATGTGATTCGAAGCCTACAAGGAGAGATCCAGTTCCTAAAGGAGTAGTCATGGAAATCAGAGCAAAGGAAATGCATTGAGGCTCCATATAAGGATCTGGATGAAGTGAATGAAGTATGTAAAATGTTGAGAAAAGAGAATATCATTACTTTATTAGGGGTGTGGTTATGGGAGAAAGTATCATGTTCCAGAAGAGAGCACAAGTGACTAGTCTTGCACACTAACCTTCCCCCTCACACCATTGATCATGATAAGGATATTACCTTGAATGCAGTAGTCGATGGATGGCTCCTAACCAATATTTCGATAGATATGGGTGTGGAGGTTAATTTTCTCACCCTAGATGCATGGCATCAAATGGGAAGGCCCCATTATAGCCATCCTCAAATGTGTTATATATGGCTAACAAGATAAAGGTGATTCCCATTGGTGTCTTGAAGGATGCTGTTATCACTATCCAAGGGGTGAAATTCACTAGAGACTTTGAAGTCTTGGCGCTAGCTAAGGTGGACAACTTTCAACATTACTTGGGGAACTTTTGGTTCTATAAGAATAATGCATACCTAAGGTTCAATAAGGGATACATAAGTTTTGAGAACAAGGAAGAATGAGTTATCATCCCCTTGACCGATGGGAAGTCAACACCCTATACTAAGCCCTTGGGAGAAGAAGCCCTTGATAGAATCTATGTGTGTCTATTAGGGACCCTAAGGTGATACACCCTATGAGAAGGAGTTATTTAGTGGGAAGACGCTCAATCTATGAGTGATACCACTAGTGTAGCATGTGACAATTGGGTGCATGGGACATATGAGTTAATTGGGTGATAATTGTGAGGCTCTATTATAAGGGTGATGAAGGCGCACCCACTTAGGCATTTGAAAGGAAAGAAGTTACCGAGCTACACTGGGGAAGGAAACCCTGATGTTTTCCTATGAGCCATGGAATCCCAGTGGAGATGTGAGATCGAAAGGTGAAGCATGCTTATCTACATGTTGCGCGAGACCACAACATGATGGTGGGTGATGCACCAGGAAAATCTTCTAGAATGGCGTGAGGTGAGGAACACACTCTCTATTAGATTCTTCTAGAGCAATGTGCCTACTAAAATATGTGGCTATGATGGAGGGGAACCTACCTCAGAACATGTTCAAGAATGTGAGAGAACATGGATGGGAGGTGCGAAAGCTTTACCCCTTCCCTCTAGGTGCACAAGTTTTATTCCACACTACAGGGATGTGTGCGCGTATGGTACATTCATTTAGAATTATGCTATTAGATAGGGAACTAGTGGGAGTTAATAGATGACTTGATTCAAACCTTTGAATATCAAAGTACTAAGCCATTGGTGAATGAGGTGTTGTAGGTTGTTAAGTGCCTAACTATGGGAGACAGTGCCATGGCTGAGGATAGGATTTTGGAATTATTGGGAGAACCTAATTTGGAGGCACATTTTGATATGGAGGAACTAGAGGAACTACAACTTGAGCATGCCTACATGGAGAAAGAGAAGGGAAAGTTTGTCTATGTGATAGATGCAAGGAAGTGGAGAACTTGGATGCTAACCATACTATGGGTATGCGTGACGTAACAGATAGTGCTGATGAGCAAGTGCATGCCTATCATGAACCTCTCAAAACAAATAAGGTTAACATTGGATCATATATGGAACCTAAGGAGGATACTATCGGGATTCTTGTCGAGAAAATGAGGTTTCAAAGACCACCGATCTATTGCATGAGTTTCGTGGATTTATTTCCACGTGGGTACCATGAGCTTAAGGGAGTTCACCACTCTTTATGGGAGATATAGATCAAACTAAAGGACGGAGTGTGCCCAGGCATGTCTTACCCTAGGCAACCTAGGCAGTTGCCTAGGGTGCACAAAATGGAGCGCTGCATTTTGAGTAAAAGAGTCGACAAAAAGAGGGTAGGTTGGATTAAAATTTTATAAAAAAATTGATATTAAACCCGCATAACCCATAACCATTCATAACTTCAGTTTTCAATGCACTCACAACTTTATGTGTTGCGTGCATAATGCATTCGTGAAATGGTGAATCGTGGATTCATCAATCGCTATTATTTGTTAACAGTTAATTCCAAATCCGGATTCATTAATTGATGTTATACTATTATTTGGGATTCGTGAATCCCAAATTTTAGAGAATCCATGGAGCGCAATGGCGGGATGAAGCGTGGTACGTGTAAAGTGCAGTCTCTGACCCCCCATTCATTTTTTGTTCTCCTGAGAGTGAGAGTCTTTGACAGCTAACTCCGAGGGCCCGAGGTTGCTCATGCTACACTGCACTGCACTTTCTTCACCTACCCATCGCATCGATTCCAATTTCCATCCGCACTCCATTGCTCCAGTCTCTAGGATTGATGTACAAGCTTACTGCCTACTTACCTGTTATTGTTTACACTTCTCCCCTTTGGCAGGTGGGCCATGTTAGGCTCAAGTCAACTTTCAAAGTTTCAAACATTGAAACCCTAACAGCTAAGTGATCAAGATTCAAACCCTAAAAGAATCGCTCACCATCTTACATTTGAGGGGGCCCACGCTCCGAGTACCACTAAGGAAACCTTAATTCGGCCCCGAGTGTGCCTAAATCGAAGAGACATTACAGAATGAATCCAAATTTGCATGCATCGGGTCAAGGAAGAGATAGACAAGATGATTGCTTTAGGTATCATTGAAGTTGTTAAGGAATCAGAATGGATAAGCCCAATGGTCATTAGCATTAAAAGGATGGGAGGATAAGGATCTATGTTGATTATAGGGATTTGAATTCAGTATGTGTCATTGATCCCTTTCTAACCCCTTTCACCGATGATATCCTAGAAGGAGTAGTCGGGAGCGATATCTATTCATTCACGGATGGTTTCTCAGGATATCATCAAGTTAGGATTACAAAGGAGGACCAATAAAAAACAAATTTTTCCACTTAATGGGGAAGTTTTTCCTACACGGTCATGCCTTTTGGACTAAAGAACACACCTGTTGTATTTTCATGCATTGTGGTGCAAGCATTTCAAGACTTCATCCATAAGTTTCTTTAATTCTACCTTGATGACTAGACAGTGTATGGACTAGTGAAGGAACATTGCAACAACTTGCGATTGATGTTCGAGAGATTTTGACAATTGCACATATCCCTCAATATCAAGAAATTTCTCTTCATTACTCCATTTGGAACCTTGTTGGGGCATATCATATGTAAGGAAGGCTTGTTGGTGGATCCTTCCAAAGTTGTCGTTATTGTAGGATTGGAATAACCCATCAACCAGAAGCGTAGTGCGTAGATTCCTTGGACATACGGGGTACTACCAAAAGTTTATAAGGGGGTATGCCAAAATTATCATGCCACTAGAGGGATTATTGAAGCATGGATGTACATTCCATTGGGGAGAGGCGCATCGACAACATTTGACACATTGAAGAATAGGATTATCATTGTGCCCATATTACGCTTTCCTTCCTAGGATAAGCCTTTCCATGTGCATGTTGATGCCTCAAGGATGGCCATTAGAGCAGTGTTAGCACAACCTGGTGAAGGGACTATTGATCACCCTCTTTGTTTTGTAAGTAGGAAGTTAACACCAAGTAGAGCATAACTATACTACTACCAAGCGAGGCATTATCAATGATCTATGTGCTACACAAATTAAGTGAGCACTACCTGGAAACACCCTTTTTATTATACACAGACCACATGGTGTTGAAGTGCTTAGTAAACAAGCCCATTTTATAAGGGCACATATGTATATGGGTCCTATTATTTCAAGAATTTGAATTTACGGTTATTATAAAACTAGGTAAGAGTAAGTTGGGACCGACCATCTATTAAGAATTGACTCGAGGAGGACAAAAAAGTATTGAGGATACAATTTCGGATGCACAATTATTTAAATGGGACATGCACCCTCTAAATTAGAGGATATCATTTTGTTTCTCAAAATAGGTATGGCACCGTAAGAAATGAAGACTTTGGAAAGAAAACAGTTGGTTATACGCATTTCGCCCTACATATTAATTGGTGGAGATTTATACAAATTAGGTCGTGATGAGATTCTGTGTCGGTGTGTGTTAGAACATGAGCGTGTTGCAATCATGGAGGAAGCACACAATGGGATTGTAGGAGGAAACTATGTAGGGAATTCCACATTGTATGGAAGATTCTACTGGTAGGGATTTGGTGGGAAATAATCTACCAGGATTGTATTGAGTTTTACAAGGCCTGTGACCATTGCCAATGCCTTGGAAAACTAGGAAGAAGAGATGAAATGCCCTTGAGACCGATAGCTAGTGCAGAACCATTTGAGAAGTGGGTGATTGATTTTGTAGGACCAATTTCACACGATGCATGTGAAGGATTGGTTCATGCACTATATCATTACTTACACTGATTACTTAACAAGGTGGGTGGAGGCAATGCCTACGAAGGATTGTCACTGATAATAACCACAACAGACAAGATTCCTGTGGGAAAACATAATCAATAGGTATGGGTGACCTTTAAGCTTGACTAGTGATAGAGGCACACACTTTTGAATGAGACGTTAAGGATTTTGTTAGAAACGTTCATGGTGGACCATCACAAGACCACCCTCAAGCTAATGGAACCACTGAGGCATTTAACAAGATATTGAGTCACACACTAAACAAAATTTGTGATGTGGGGAGACAAGATTGGGATGAAAAAGTCTCATCATACTATGGGCGTATAGGAAAACCTATAATATATTGAATAAGGCCACACCATTTCAATTGGTGTTTAGCATGCGGAAGCTATTTTACCAATTGAATTTATGCTACTATCTATGTGAATAGAGCGCAAAGAGGAATAGTTGATGATCAAGCACTACAAGAGCATATGGAGAATTTCATACAGTTGAATGAAAGGTGATCACTTACTAGGTGGAGTCAAAATATTGAGAAAGTGTGACAAAAAGCATGGCATGATCATCATATCAAAAAAAAAAACAATTCGAGGTTCGGTAGATGGTCTTGCTTTATGACTCTTAACTTCTACACCATCTTTGGGAAACTGAAATTACATTTTTTAGGACCATACATCATCTCGTAGATGCTTGATTCTAGCGTATGTTAGTTATAAGTGCTTGATGGGAAAAGGTTACTGGGTTACTTCAATGGGAGTAGGTTGAAGTCCCTACTATAAATAAGGCTTTTGTGTAGTCAAAAATAAGGCAATATTGTCAATTAGATTATATTTCCTTCTAATACATTTTTCTTTTGGTTGTTTCCTTTGTCATCATTTTTAGTTTGATTTTACACATTGGTGCACTAGTAGCTAATTGCATTGTAAGAGGTTCTATGTTCAGGGGACCGTGCATAATTTTTTGTGTGAGGTGAAGTAGTAGATTAATTGAAAACGGTTGACAACAAAAATCCTTCGATAATGGACTATTGGGAAAAATTAATGTGAAGATAGAATAACAAGAAAAGCAATGGCTAAGGTGTGTAAATTCATGTGGTTATGAAGGTGGGTTGAAAGAAGTCTAAAGACCACAAGAAGGGAAGGATCGCGTGGTATGACATAAGGTAGGAAACACCATGGGGAACTACTTAGTAGACAACGCAAAGGTTATGTACTTCGGCATAGTGACACGCGTGAAGGAGGTCTGTGGCAGTTTAGTGGTATTGGAGTGCCAAAATGTTATAGCTGCAAAGCATGAGGGGAAGTCACAAAATTTTATTTAAGTGAAATAAAGTGATTTATCAAAAAGTGACATTAGGACACATGGTCGGAGGAACTCTAAAGCATCAATAAAGTATAAATAAGAGGTAAGAATAATCATTTTAACTAATTTACTTTTAGAGAATTGATTTTGTGCTCCCAAGCTCAAAGTGCGATGAGGGTTTTATGAAGAAGAATGACAAAATCACTATCACAAACCAGTGGACTTGTGTAAGTTATAGTGTAATCTCATGGTATAACAAGGAGGGGAGAAGACAAAGCAAGGAGGAAGGAGGTTGGGTGAAAGAGAAGTGGGTAAGTTGTTAAGTTAAGGGGATCAATGCGTACCTAGGGAACAAGGGAAAGAAGGAGGAAGATGGCACCAAAGAAGGCTCAAATAAAGAGACCGGTGGTGGAAAAGGAGGATCTCGTGGAAATTTACTCAAAAATGTAGTACCCTCCTAGAGTTATCAAGGTAGAAAAGTGGAGCTCGAAGCTATACAAATGTAAGATCAATGAATACAACCATAGAACATCCAATAATGAAAAGATGATGTGGGAAGACCTAGTATCAGACACTCTAATGGTGGACAAGCTCGGAAACCCTAAGGTCGATGACTCGGTGCAACAGAGCTGCAAAAAACTAGATTTTTGAAGCTATGGGAGTTTCATTTCTTTACCAAATCCACCCCTTTATTTACGTGGTTAATGTCATGGGTGCACGAAGACTTCTTCTACTTTGTGGGAATAATAATGAGGATCACAGGCCATTTGATTCGGATGGTTACAGGCCTGCAGAACACTAGAGAGGATATGGCACTTGATTTATATGCCACTGCCAAGATTGAGGAGTTGGCAAAGAAACTAAACTACGAGAAGGAGCAGTAATTGCAGATCTTTCAGACCTAGCATTGAGATTCACCTCCCATCTCATTAATTATAAATTGGGTGCATCAGAAAGGTGGACATACATTAACTTGAGGTTCTTGTATGTGTCCTATAGGGTTTCCAAGAGGGCACACTACAATTTAGCCTTATTTATTGCAAATGGCATTATCGAAGAGGCACAGGTATAAAATGAAGTAGGATCAAAGATCACATCAAGATCCATCCTGTTATTGATCATGTTCTAGGTGATTGGTGTCCCAGACAGACTATACGGGAACATTTGGGCTCACCCACCCGCGCACGCATCCCTTGTGGTCCAATTCGTGAAGTACACTTGCGATGGGACCATCTCGAGTGCTTACAAGGCTCGGATGAACATATGGTTCATGCGGTTGTGCAAAGATTTTGAGGATGAGTGGCACATTCCCATGAGTTACCATAGGTTGTTGGGGACTAGTAAAATTTTTCGTTACACAACATTTTTGTCTAGCAAATTTTATGATGGCCAAGGGAGAGATGGGGCCATGGTGCAAGCTCCCCTTTGCTTTCACAACCAAATACATGAAGTATGCCATCAACTAGATCAAGGACACACAGAAGTTGATTTTTGATGCAGACAAGGTGGATGTTGATGTCCACACATTACGTGCTACATACAAGTATGGCACTCGACCTGCCTATATTGAAGTTTTAGAGCCAGACCTTCTGGACTTGCACCCCCAGGTCATCATTACCATCAATGGATACATCCATCGGGTGTTTATACAGCTGTGCCCCAAAACACACAAGGGAATTTAGGTGGAGGTTATAGACTCCCCCTTTCTAAAGCCATGGGGAATGTCAATCCCACTCATGAAAGTAGTATAAGAAGAAGAAGAAGAAGAAGAAGAAGAAGAAGAGCGGGATGAAGGGAAGTTAGATACTTTCAAGAAGAGGAAGAACTACACACAACATAATAGTAGTAAGGTTTCTAGCACTTGATGTGGGGTGGCACCAAGGCCATATTTTCAGGGTGTGAGGGAGAGAAGGAAGGGAAGGAAGAGGAGGAAGAGAAGGAAGATCCTGAAGAAAAGAGATAGAAGACACACAACGCATCAATCCCCACAATAGGCTCAGAGGAAGGAGAGGAAGAAGACCCCACCACTTTCAAAGCAGAATGGGACGAAGAGTTGGAGGGAAGAAGGCGAGGCAGAGGCCATGGATGTAGGAAAGGTGTAAGAAGAAGGGGAGGAATATTCTGCAGGGGCAGAGAAGAGTCCAATGTGTGAGGCCTCTACACCACATACCACCAACCCAAGGGGAGATAAAGGGGACTCCTTTACCATAAAGGAGGATAAGGGATTCACCCTTGGGGTGAAGAAACAGAGGACAAAGTGCAAATCTACAAGAAATAGGTGGACACCCATGTCCCCACATATGGATTTTGTGGATGACCCCATGAAGGTCCTAGCGTAAGATTCCAAGACACCCTCCCACTAGAGAAACTTTATGGATGAGATTTGATGGATCAAGAAGGGGTTTTCCTAGAATCAGAAAGATGCTTAGTTGGAGCATGCATTGCCACTCAAGAGCTTGAGTTTGAGGTCAATGATCATGCGATCAAGACCATTCATTTGAAGAAGAAGGGAGGAGAATTATACAAAGTGGTGGATCCTAACCACCTAATAGATGAGTAAGCATGCAATGCATTACAAAATATTTCTTCAGAGGTGATCTAGTGTAGTTTGGATGTAGGAGCCACTACTCAGACCCTAATCATAGAGAATAAAATTAAGGAGAAAGAAATAGATAGATTTCACCAAGGGTTAAGTGGGAATAGGCATGAACAAAGGAGGCATATGACCGAGCTAGCGCCCTCGTAAAGAGCATCCTAGGATAATTTTTGGCATTGGTGATCCAAGTCAAGACTGATTATGGGGATTAAATGGAGTACCTCGAGGACCTGTAGGGATGTTACTCATTAACATCAAGGATGGCACGGGGCTCATAGTTGTAGAGATCATAAAGGAAAAGGAAGAGAACAAGTTTTCCATTGGAGCCCGGATCACGAGAGTTAGAAGTCTTGCTCTCCCAACTCAAGGAGCAAAATATATTGGCAGTTAGGGGCTTCAATAAGCGTAGAAAATGTGAGCCCCTAATCGTAGAAAATATATTGGCAAAGTGATGGACCCTCAAAGTTTTACATTAAACCATCCCCACCAACAAGGCGAGTGTGCATAGTTGGTCATAAACACCATGGCTCAAGTAGAAAATCAAGACAAAGTGTGAGAAGTTAGACTTGAATCAAGTGAACTCGAGACTCCATCACCGAATGGATGGATGAGTTTGAGGGTATCTGCAAAGGTGGGGGTGGCCATCAACACTCAAGAGTCGGTGGAAGAAATCATCCCAGGCACAAGTTCTAAGTGTCGTAGGTGAAGCGTTAGGGAAGGCCTTATCGAATTGAAGGCCTAGGAAAATTGAAGGATGACATATATGTGGAATTCCACTAACCCCTCCAATTGGTCACATAGCATCCCCCATTCCTCAATTATTTATTGATTCTCTCCCAACCACTATTCTTTAATATTTGGAGCAGATTCTAGTCGACAATATTTTTTATTCAGAAGCACGGAGGATTGTCGGGAGGCAACCAATTTAGTGTGGGGTGATGTTGGGCCCTGTTGGGTTTTTAAATTTACTTTAACAAACCACGGTTAGGGGACAACAAGTCCCTCCTCTTTAATGGGAGAGGTTACCTTATTGAAAGTAAGCAAAAAAACTTATATACAAATGTACAACTTTCAAAGTGTGGATTCTTGATACTTTGAAACGTTTTATGCCCAAATATCATCAATACGAAATAATAGAAGAACTAAGGAGATGAGAGAGGAAGAACATAACAATACTTTCAGGAAATATAGATAGTAGAGTATAACCTTATACGTATTTTTCAAAGGAGATGTAGATTGGAATCATTCGCGTTTATAACAAATATAATTTCACAGACACAAATTTCTGAAATCATATTAACAAGAACACAAAGTTTTTTTATCATACAAAGAGGGATGATTGAAAATTCAAACAAGGAAAGAAGGAATAGCATAGGAAGAAAGAGAAAAAAAATTGTATTGATTACTTTTGAATCTATTACATCTACAGAGTAACAGGATCCAACCAACATAATGACATGGAGAAGCCATTAAATTATCCTCAAAAATAGTTACATTCGGTTTCTTGTAGAAGCGCTAATGGTGGCAAAAAATGATGCTCTATAATGCAGCCATTAAACTTGTTTTGTAACTTCAAATATGAGTCGTCCATGTGGAAAAGATCTAAACTGAAGTAGGCCTAAGGGTGCCTTTTGTATTTTGTGACTTTGTAGAGATTTTGCATTTTTTTACATTTTGGCCCGCCCATCCGCTTTTGATACGGGCTTGACACGTGGCTTTACTTGAGTGGGGACAAAGTTACGGCTCACTTTTACAATTTTAACTCTTTTCAAAGAAAATCTCAAAATTCAAAGTTCTCGCCTCTCCGCCTTTGAATTTTCAATGGCAGAGTCGTGGCTTACTTTTTACTTTTTACTTTTTCAAACAAAGCTGAAATCTTCAAATTACTCCGATGATCCACCTTCCGCTTTGACTTTTCAACGCAGGCATCAACATGTGGCTTCACCTGGGTGCAAGAGTAAGGTTGCGCTTCACTTTATAACTTTACGCCCTTTTAGAAACAAAGGTAAAATTCCTAAAGTGTCCCGACAACCCGCCTCTCCGCTTTTGACTTAAAAATGGCCACGTGTCCCTTTGCGGGCCTTAGGCATTATTTTTTTTACATTTTACGCCTTTTTCCATAATGCCTCAAAACACAAAAAAGGACCCACCTTTCCACCTTTGACCTTTCAAAGCATCAAAACACAAAAAGGGCCCACCTTTCCACCACCACTTGTTTCAGCCAATCAGATCCTTCAGGCCACGGGGCCAATTTGACACTTTTGCAAAAATAAAAAAAGTGACAAGTTTAAAAGATAAACCCACCACACCGCATCCAATCAGAGATGTCCACGTATCCGTGGACGTCGAGACAAAATTTGACACCCATCATTCACGACTGTGGAAAAATAAAAATGAAAGGGAAAACCCCACCGTTTACACTGAATTTCAAATTGTTCTCCATGGACAGAGAAACGAAAACAATACTAGGCTCAACGCGATCCATAGCCAAAGAGAAGGATTGACAACAACATTCAAATGAAGGAAAATATTTTCAAGCATCTATACGGGGAAATAGAAAACACCTCAAATTGTGAAGACTGAAGATTTTTCAATTGAAAAGGGTGAGATTAAAACCGAGCACCCACGACTTCAAAGCACAAATTTCTCCAAGGCACCAACTCAAAATTCACAAAACTTGACTTCAAAAAGAGGGGGATTTTGAGGGTGACAACAATTGGCTCTTTCTGGGGATGACTTGACAGAGGAACGAGGCAAGATCAAGAACCATAGAAAAACTCTAGGAAATTAGACCAGTGCCTTATCCATTGGGAAAATAGAGTCAAAGCCAACACAAAATAGAAGACAACACACACGGAAGGGAAAAAATCTAAACTGGGAAAGCTAAAAACAAAACACTACACACAACGAGGAATAGGAAAGGAAACAAGCCAAAACAAGGAAATTATATACAAAGAAAGAAGAGGATATTTACAGGGAAAGAAGGAGGACTACACGAAACCTACACAATTCCAGAGATAGGATGAGAAAAATAAGTACCTTTTTGGAATAACATAGTGAAAGTGTGAGGCACCCGCGAATTGAAGATGAGCAGTTGATCGTACCAAAATATCATGGGAACGCTATGTGGCTTGAAAAGAAAAATTGAGGAAAGAAGACAATCCAGATAGTGATACTCCATACTAAAAATATTCAATTCCTGTGAAGAACTAAATTTCTTTTTGAGGCTCCTCTTCTGTGGAGGAATAATGCCATATAAAAACTTGTACAACCTCGACTACCTCCATATTGATTTCTACACATCACCAAACTCTGAAAACTTGATCCATGAGAAAATCCAATCCCAATAGTGTCAACTCCCTTTTTTGATGAAATGATGCTAGCATATGAATGAAGATTGCAATTATCACCATGGCACATCTCATGGAAAACATAAACTTCCATTGAATTTTCCTTGTAATCATCTTCAAGAGGAATTTGGGAAAAAGGTACTGGATGGTTTACCATTATGTGTAATCTTGACCATGTCTCCGAAAATCATACTGCTTATTTTTACAAAATCAGCACTTGATTCTAGAAGATCACAACTCTTAGGTACAAGTGTTTGCATTGCTGATTTGTCTTCATGATTATTAGGGAATTGAAATGATGTCGACTAAGTAAAGATTGATCAACAACATCATCCTCTTCCTTTTGTTTTCATTCCGAAGGGTGAGCTGAGACAGGGCTATCATAGTTGTGAAGAAAAGATTCAGGCATGGCTCTCCATTTTCTATTTGTTTTGAAGGACTGTAAAAAGGCTCATGTGTGCTCATCTTATCCATAAATATAACAAGGGAACTAGTGATCTCATTGATTTCTTCTTCTTTGGGTACATGCACTTGTTCATCTTTGAGAGAACTTAAAACAACAAGGGGATGGTCTACAATGATCTTCATCTCAGTGCATTGAAATTCTTCAGTCATAGGAGAGAGAGGAATCTTGTCCATTTTGTTATGATGAACATCCACTTCCACCAGCGTAGGATCACTTTTTTAAACCAGAACATTCAACCTTGGTACATGACATATCTTCTATAGACTCTATTTCAGGTTGAAATAAATCCTCAAGTTGTTTGTCTTCTTCATTATTTGAAGGAATATTAAATTGACATGCATCAGGTGGAGCAATAAGAAGACATTCATTGGTGGAATTGAGATAATGTTGAGGAATGAATACCTGATCATGAGCAGCTTCTAGAACTTGAATGTTCTCCTCTTTGTTACAAGGTGTCTCAAATTCATTGACTGAGTGTTCTTCAGCTTGTTTGAAAATTTGTTGCAATGTTTGTGAAAACAATCTTGGATTTACACCTCTGTAGAAGTTCACAGAAACGAGCCTATTCTAGACTGACTGGAGCTTGAAAAATATTAATAGGGATATCTCCATCATCATCCCCATCACTATCACTATCACTTGTTGGTGATGTGGGCCAACAAGTGTTCTTCATTTTACCTTCGTTCTTGGGAAGGTTCCTAAATCAAGAGAACGAACATGACAGAAGTTTGATCCCGATGTATACCGTAGAGTCGCCAGATCAAAAATGATCTTGAAGTTGTTCTTTTAGAAAGGGATACGTTTGAAATGAAATCCCCAGTGAGTCACCAAAAACTATTGGGTTTTTAAATTGTACTTTAACAAACCATAGTCAGGGGACAACAAGTCCCTCCTCTTTAATGGGAGAGGTTCCCTTATTGAAAGTAAGAAAAAAACTTATATACAAATGTAAAACTTTCAAAGTGTGGATTCTTGATACTTTGAAATGTTTTATGCCCAAAGATCATCAATACAAAAGAATGGAAGAACTAAGGAGATGAGAGAGGAAGAACATAACAATACTTTTAGGAAATATAGATAGCAGAGTATAACCTTATACGTATTGATCAAAGGAGATGCAGAATGGAATCATTCGTGTTTATAACAAATATAATTTCATAGACACAAAGTTCCTGAAATCATATTAACAAGAACACAAAGTTTCTTATCATGCAAAGATGGATGATTCACAAATTCGAACAAGGAAAGAAGGAATAGCAGAGGAAGAAAGGGAAAAACTTTTGTATTGATTACTTTCGAATCTATTACATCTACAGAGTACCAGGATCCAACCAACATAATGACATGGAGAAGCCATTAAATAATCCTCAAAAATAGTTACATTTGGTTTCTTGGTTCTTGTAGAAGCGTTAATGGTGGAAAAAATGATGCTCTATAATGCAACCGTTAAACCTATTTTGTAACTTCAAATATGAGTCATCCACGTGGAAAAGATCTAAACTGAAGCGGGCCTGAGGGTGCCTTTTGTATTTTGTGACTTTGTAGAGATTTTGCATTTTTTTACATTTTGGCCTGCCCATCCACTTTTCATACGGGTTTGACACATGGCTTTACTTGAGTGGGGATGAAGTTGCAGCTCACTTTTACAAATTTAACTCTTTTCAAAGAAAATCTCAAAAATTAAAGTTCTCTCTGCCAACCCGTCTCTCTCTGCGTTGAATTTTCAACAAATGGTGGAGTCACTTACTTTACTTTTTACTTTTTACTTTTTCAAACAAATCCAAAATCTTCAAATTGCTTTGACGATCTGCCTTCCCGCTTTGAATTTTCAACACAAACATCAACACATGGCTTCACCTAGGCGCCAACGGGGTTGCACTTCACTTTATAACTTTATGCCCTTTTGGAAACAAAGGTAAAATTCCTAAAGTGTCCCAACAACCCACCTCTCCACTTTTGACTTAAAAATGGCCACGTGTCCCTTTGCGGGCCTTAGGCATTCTTTTTACATTTTACACCTTTTTCCATAATGCCTCAAAACACAAAAAGGGCCCGCCTTTCCACCACCGCTTGTTTCATCCAATCAGGATCCTTGGGCCACGGGGCCAATTTGACACTTTTGCAAAAATAACAAAAGTGATAAGTTTAAAAGATAAAATCACCACACCGCATCCAATCAGAGATGTCCACATATCCCTGACGCGTCGGGATAGAATTTAACGCCATTATTCACGCATCAGTAGAAAATAAAAATGAAAGGGAAAACCCTACCTTTTGCACCCAAATTTCAAATTTTTCTCCATGGATAGAGAAAGCGCAAACAATACAAAGCTTGATGCAATCTGACCAAAGAGAAGGATTGACAACAACATTTGAATGAAGGAAAATATTTTCAAGCATCCAGACGGGGAAATAGAAAATACTTCAAACTATGAAGACTGAAGAATTTTCAAGTGAAAAGGGTGAGATTAAAACTGAGCACCCATGACTTCAAAGCACGAATTTCTCCAAGGCACCAACTCAAAATTCACAAAACTTGACTTCAAAAAGAGGGGATTTTGAGGGAAACAACAGAGCCCCTAAAGTAACTAAGTACCTAAGGCACAAAGCCTTATGGCATACGGAAGTAGAACGTAAAGGCACACACAAAATTAATTCTTAGAGAGGCACGAAGCCTCGCACCCAAAGCAGAGATAGATTTGGTACTTAGTGATTTTTAGACAACAGGAAAAGACGCGTAGGGAGAAAAAAACAACCAAATATATATGTGGATAAGCCATGGAGACTTGTGACTCAAGAAAAGGATATTCCAGGGAATCAATACAGATTATCATGAAAGGATAAGGAGTCGATTTTATTAAGGATTAGTTGGCACATGCATGTTAAAAGGCACTTGATCAAGGGAAATGCATGGCAACACCTGGTATATTCCTGGGTAGTGGTAGAGAAAACATAAACCGATTCCTTCAGGGTTTCACAGGTGATAATGATGAGAGGTTAAGAGGAAAGGAGAATGATTATTCTAGGGGGATGAATGGTTTTTGCAAAGGAGAAGGACAGATAAGTAAGGATGGATGTAGAAGTAATAAAGGATAGGGAGTGAGAGGTATAGCAATATTGTGTAATGTGTAATGGAGAGCTCTATGGTGTAAGGAAAGATTTTCTAGTTTGAACATTTCCATAAATGGGACTCTTTTTATCTAATATTGGCTATCATACTTTGGCTAATAAATATAATGAAGTGATTCTAAAACACTCATGTGATGGGTCTTGATCTGTGCATTTTCCTTATGTTTATATGTGTGTTACAGGTTTTCTTTATGTTATCTCAGGGCCGATTCTACTTTCATTGATTTGATCATGTTGTTCCATGCTCCGGTGCATTAGGCTAGGAGTTAATGTTTACATCTTAAATTCCATGAATGGATGCACTTATTTTCTGGTTGTATTACATCCTCATATTAATAAAGAACATTCTCATGAATCTCACATAAAGGAGGGGCTCGGTGCCTACGCGTGCCTCTGAGTGAGCTTCCATGCTAAACTGGATGATATATTGGTGCATTTGGAAATGGCTATTGAGGCAAGACGTGATTAGAGACTACAACAACTATGTTTTTGTGGACTCTCACCTTACATATATTTATAGGCTTATCTCTCTATCTCTTGATATATTCTATCCACCTATTGTTAAGAAACATATTTATACATCACTCATTTCCTCTTCTTTTGATATTGAGTTTAGACTTTTATGTTTACAATATTTCTTTGGAGTTCATCAAGCATCATCTTCTAGGGAGGATATATATTTCTCTCTTTTTCTCTCTCTCTAATTTTTGAGAGCTTCTCAAAGTACTTCTAGGGGCCTTTCGTGAGGGATATTTATGTGTACTTTTTTTCTCTTTTCGTGGAGTGGGATTTTTTCCTATAGGTTTTATCCTTATCTCCACTTTATAAAAGTTTTTTTATACTTGGGTACCTCATCAAGCCTTGTTACATTAGGACCTACCTTTTATACCCACCTAAATTATGATTAAGGGGGTGTTTGTGTGTAGGATATTATTTTCTTTGTATTTGTTTATATACTTGGAATGTTTTCTACACATATGGATCATCCCTACTCTCATATGCAAGTGTGGTTAGATTTCATATATTATACTTAAATGACATGTGTCATATGTCATACACATTTCTTAAATCTCATTATCGATTAGTGTGTCATATGAGTTATATCAGGTTGGTTAATCATTTGATCATCTAATCAAATATGTATCTCTCATTCATATTCATGGAGTGTTGTACACTATTCTAGGAGGAGTTAAACATTCACTCTCCTATATGTACACCTCTTTATGAGCTAATTCAGTTGGTTGATTATTGAAATTCATTCATTTGCATCTTCCTCTTTGTGATTTATCGATTCTTGTAACTACATAGTGCATTCATTGAGCCAGGATCCTCGCACAATCTATTATTCCAATGGGAAGAGTAGATGTTATTATTAATTTACAATGTCTTAAACCTTGGGAATTATTCGGATGAATTTCATGAGTTGTTCATACTCTTTCATTCTTACTGAGAAAAAAATTGAAATTCATGGGCTACATGAAAAATCATTTCAAGTATTTTTATCACAAAATGAAAAAGCTTCTCAATAAGGGAGTAGAGGGGTTTGTAGAAAAAAATTCCTTAGAAGCAATTCCAAAAATATTTCTATGCCACCAAATTTACAACTAGTTCTAGATAACCATTTAGTTATTTTGAATGTAATTCCAAAAGTACCACCACCTAAAATATATTATGATCGTTAAATTTGTTTATTACTTGGGATTCGACCACTCAAATTCCTTAATTATCGATACTCATATTTCTAAAAGAGTGATATTGATAAGGTGATGTAGGAGATGTTAGAGGTAGACATTATCCAACCTATCCAAAGTACATATTCGTCTCCACTTTTAATGGTATGTAATAATAATGTTACATGGAAGGTGTGCCTATATTATTAAGAAATCAACACGTACACCATCAAAGACAAGTTTTTTATTCCATTAATTGATGTTTTATAGATGAGTTACATGATTATATTTAATTTACTAAACTAGATCTTTTCTCTGGTTACCATCAAATCTAGATCGGGGATGATGATATACATAAGGAAACTTTAATAACCCATGAGGGACACTATGAGTTTATAGTAATTCATTTTGGTCTCACAAATACACCATTTACATTTTAGATCTTGATAAACATTTTATTTCACCCATTTCTATGAAAATTTGTCTTGGTATTTTAAAATGAGATATATATAACAAGACATGGAAAGAAAATGTGCAACACATGTTTGGTATTTCTAACTCTAAAACAATTTTCACTTTATTCCAAATCTCACATTTTTCATTTTCGGATAAGATAGGTGGAGTACTTGGTCCATATTGTGTCACATTAAGTCATAAAACTAGGCCCTAATAAGATCAAGGCCATGATATAATGGAGATTTTCAAATAACCTAAAGGACCTCCATAGCTTACTTAGATTTATAGGTTATTATCACCATTTTATGAAAAAAAAATCAACATAACAACATCACTCACCATATTTTTGAATAAGTACTCCTTTCATTGCAATGAAGAATCCATTAAAGCATTTGAGAAGCCTAAACAGGCCATGTGCACCACTCTAGTCCTAGCTATAAATTTTTTAAATAAAACCTTCACCATGTACTCCCTCATCTCCTCAATCCCATCCATCCATAGGTGGACTATGTGGTGGACTCACAATATGTGGTGACACGAAGGGCACCTGTGGAATCTAGATATGTCCCTGTGGAACCTATATCCGGGGAAAACTTGTTGTAATTGCACTTGTGGGATAACTTGTTATACATGGCACTCCGAACCTATGGACCCTAGCCCTACATGGGGATCTTTTGCGGTGTCCTATTGTACCATTTGGTGTGATCTAGCTCTAATAGCCCTTCCATGTAAACCTTGTGTTGTTGATACAATCCCTACCGTATGGCAACCTGCGGGATAGTCAATCTCTGCGGAAGCACTGTAACATACCATGTTACGTAGTCATCTTTTGTCCCCGATCAACTACCTAGGAAAATTTAATCCGAGGTTGTGGAACCACCTATCAAAATTTGTCTTGAGACCATCATGGTATACTCTGTGGGCCTATGTCAAAGGTCTCTCTGGACCTACGACCGTACCACATCTCATCACCTGGGATGCCCTGTACATGGCCAAGTTGTCTCTACACCTGATCTACTATGTACCACTCAGTGATATAATCCATTTTGTCAATGATAAAATGCTCTACCTCAGCTTTGTTTAGCTCTATAGCATCCTCGAGCCACCGATATAGTCTATACGGGTGTCATGTCACCATACGCAAATGAATATCATCAAATGCATGCCTATAAAACTCTCGTGTCTCCAATGTGAGCTTGGATATCATCACCAACTAGCGCCCAACCCATCATAGAAGGATCATCTAGAGCCCTAGCTCGTAGAAATCATAATGGGTGGGCAATAACAATTTAGTCCCATGCCCATATCTGTAGTAAAGGATTTGGACCCACAGTCTTCTGACCGCGGTATGTAATCAAGTGCGGATCCCAATAAAGCTATGCTAAAATGCATCATTGACCCCAGCAATAAACATCCCCACTAATGAGACCATGTATGAATCCAATCAGACCCAAGGGAACGTGTGTGCTCATCTTGTCAGCAAAGAGAATTTTGCTTACAAGAGCCATCGTAAACTGGTACATGAGAGAAATAGTGATCATCAAAGCAACTATACAAATGAACTGTCATACCCCAAGTATGTTAGGTAGAGAAAACATCTCCCAATGCACTGCAGAATACGGTTGTGATCATCATCATATGTAATCAAGTGGCCCTAGATATGAACTCTCAAAGATACACCACACATCTTCCAATGTGACACTCATCTCACCAGTCACAAATCTGAAGGTCTGGCTCTCACTATGCCATCTCTCCACTAAGGCCATGAGAAGGTTTTGATTTAGAGAAATTTGTGGCATCTAAGCCACGTACGATAATCCTGGTAACGTCTAAAGTGATCCCCAAATAAATCCTCCTCTCGTCGTGATAAGGTCTTCGTGAAGGATTGAAGTCGAGTGTGTCACTCCGCATCTCTAATCTAGATAATTCAATCACGCACGATCGGGAAAACCACTTATTAACATCATTTCTTCTAAAACACATCATCTAATTTCCTCTATTCATCACTAACTTCTTCTACAAATTTCCGAATTCTTATAAAAGTCATACAAAAACTGACCATTCACACTATAGCTTGCCTTTTAGAGCTAGCGCACCCATTTTTAGCATTAGCATGCCCTAGCGCTAACGCACCCATTTTCACGCCAACACGTGGATTTTCAAATTTACACACCCTCACTAATTTTTTTACCTAGTTACATGCTAGCACCTATCTTTTGACATATACGTGATCATGTATGTGCCACCTCCATGTATATGCTCTTGTGTATGCGCTACATCCACATATACACACATGTGTATGCACTACCTCCATGCTCATGCTCCCCCAACCACGCTTATGCGCGCAGTAGGCTGTGTTAGTATAATTGTACATTCTTCTACAAGTAATAAATGACATTAAATGAGCTCAAAATTGAATTTTTTTGTACATGCAGGGGAACCGTCGGTAGGAAGCCTCGTGTACTCTCAAACTATGTCAACGCATCACGTACTATACCGAACTCGATCCATCTCTCTCACATGTCGAGCAAAATCACAAATAAAATTACAAAGGGTCCATAGTAACAATAACTCGTCGCGATGGTTTTTCACCCTCCCGACCCACTATATATAGTCGTTTTGCCCTAATTATTCATTCTTCTCACCCCTCATGAGCCGGATAACTAACATGATTCTTTTATTTTCTTCTACCACTTGTCGTGATGATTATTTTTATTAAATAGTCATTTTTCGCCCATTTTCACTACACTGGGCATGTTTTTACTTACCGAGGCATATTTTTGTTTCCAGTGTTTTTGGAAATAACCACATATATTTTCATTCTTCTAACTAATTTTCTTCCTAAAATCAAAAATACAAAAAAATTATAAAATTTCAAAAATTCAAAAATTGTTAAAAGTCTAAAAATGGTAAAATTCAAAAAATTCAAAAAATTCAAAAATTAGTAACAAGCATGCACGTAGCTGAATCCTATGTCAAATACATTGTACTCAAACATCAAAAATTCCTAAAAAACATATTTCTTTGATTCTCACATGTTCTTGTGTGTGACTTGCAGATCATTTGGATCTACCTCCATCAACAAAAGTTGGTTTGCTTGCTATATTTGTCTTCCCTTGCATGAACATGTTTCTTGGGGCAGTTTCATAGTGCACGATTGATTTTTCATAGGACTTCTACATCCTTCGTTTATTCACCTCGCATGTATCCTTGCTTGGGGTGTCATTCTTAACCCTTGTCGTTAATTCACACAAGTCAAAATTGAAGTTTGATAACAAAAACATTTGTGCAACCGTCTTGAACATTGTTTGTTTGAGTGTGTGTTTGTACTTTTTTTCTCTATTAGGTTAGCTTGAGTACTTTCTCATATTGCATTACGTTATGTATGTTGTATTGAGTTAGTGTTTTAGCAATGAAAAAATGTTAGTATTATAGCTTTTCATGTTATTATACACTTTTTTATATGCTTGTATATTTTAATAAGGACCGATGATATAGATCATATGAGCAACATGATGAAATAAATTTGTTTTTACATCAGTTGGATGAAAGTTATTTCCATTCTCTTCATCTTCATTTTTCTTCCCTATCATTTTCTCTATCAACACTATTCTTCCAAATCACTTGGGGCAATAGGGATCACCTTTTATCCCCCCTCCCCTCACATTTATTCTATCTATTTCCTTCATCTTTTCAATCATTGATTGACCTCTTCCATCACCCCATCGACACTCAAGGGGGCATCCTTCATTCTACTAATTTTTCTTCTACCCCTTCAAAATTTACTTATCTGTACTTTTCTACTATCTTTGAAGTGGTGTCACTTACGCCACCCCAAAGAGGGGCAAATGTAGACACCTAGAATCTAATCAAGCAATTTTAATACTTAAAATTGCACTAACTATCTCTTTCGTGTCATTTGGACAATTGATGACATTTCATCAAATAGACACCTCTTCTCCTCTCATCGGGTCAATTAATGACAATTCACTAATTAACCACGATATTCACTCTCTTTTGGTCAATTGACGACACTTCATCAATAAACCACCATTTTCCCTCTATTCCCATTAATTAATTTCATCTCAATAATTAATTAGCCTCCTATCACTCAAGATTTCGATTAACGACCTTTTGTTAATTAATGTCTACTTCTACTTAGGTTAATTAATTACGCTCGCTACTCTAAATCAATAAATTGTCATTTATTAGATCAAATTCCCCTCTTACATCCCCCAAATCATACTAATTTTCCTCTAATTATCTTCTATAAGCTTACCCCTACCTATTAATTAATCACCTTTGATTAATTAAACCCCTTTCAACTCCCACAAAGTGCACATCCTTTATTAAACATGCATATCCTTTGC
The DNA here is from genome assembly GCA_018340775.1 of Taxus wallichiana var. yunnanensis. Lineage (NCBI taxonomy): Eukaryota > Viridiplantae > Streptophyta > Pinopsida > Cupressales > Taxaceae > Taxus > Taxus wallichiana. The sequence goes on along the minus strand of CM031243.1, from coordinate 257,351,361 downwards.
ATTTCCTCTTTGGGCTTTATCCCACATCCATCAAATTGCTAGCCTTGCCCAAATAGGAAAGCTATATAAGGAACCCTCCTCCTTCCCTTTCTTCTTACACCTCATTTGCATTAGTGAAAACTATAGGCATTTTGATCTTGAGCATTCTCCATTGTTGGAAATAGCTTCTCCATCTTGCATCCATTCTCTCAAATTGAAGAGCATGGGAAGATCCAAAAATGGCCTTATAGCCATTTCTTGGTGAGATCTCATCTTCAAATATTGAGGAAATAACACCAATTTGATTGCTAGGTGATCTAATTAGGTTCATTCATTAGATAGCAATCACAAGAGTAGGAATGGCTTGGCATTAATGGTTTTATCATGTTTATGCATTGTTGAAATTATTTTCCTTTAAGCTCTTATCTTATGGTTCTATAGTAGATTTGGATTAGCTTTTAGACTACTAAGTGTTAGTCTATTTTAATTAGATTTGCAAGTTTATATATGAACACAAGTGTTGGGTATCAATTGCGGGGGTAAGAGGTGTATGATTAGTGGATGTGTATTGAGCATTATTCCAAGCAATCGACTTGAAATCCATAGTCATGGTAACATTTTGAAGTGTGAGATGAGATTTCCCAAACATTATTGGTTTAGTAGATGTAGCTACTAGAGGTGTATTTTTAGGAACCGTGGAGGGGATAAAAGAAGGGAGTGATCGACTAAGTGGCAATTGTATAATAGGGCTAGGAATCCATTTGAGAGTGTTTGAGTCTACAAAATCATGGATAATGTGACGAATCTTGAAACACTTATCGTAAGGTGACTGATACATATATGATATTCATAGTAAGCATTTGCATCAAAATTATTACTTTGAGACTTGTTTGTGTCAACCTAAAATGGTAAAGGGAGATACATAATACTTCACTTGATGAGTTTTTTCAATTCAATGTGTGGAGCACAAGTTAAATGAATAAATTTTTATCCATGTGGAACTATAGGAGTGCGAATTTTAATGGATTTCTGTCATCAAGGAGCATAAAATTTGAAGGGGGAGTGGTCCCATTTCTAAAGATAAATGGATTTATGATGAGGAGAAGTAAAACATTAGATGGTATGGTTAGATTGAAAGTATGTAATGAAGAATGCCCAAAGAGAATGTTATAGGTAGAATCATCAAGGGCAACATAAATGATTATGTCAAAAAATTGGGAACTATAATGAGTGGGATGATGATAGAAACAAATGTTCGATAAGGGAAGTTGGCACACCACAAATGTCAGAACGAATAGGTGAAAGATATCGAATAGAAAATCCTAGAGCATAATTGAAAGAGAGGCCGTAAAATTGATGTGTGATGATGGATTGATAAGCACATGCTTGATCAAGACTTACACACAAAAACTTTAATATAGGTAGGACGGTTGGTGGTAGTGAAGGAGGAGTTGAATTGGTAATATTAGTGAAATAAAGGGCCTTTTGGAAGATAACTCTAACATGCTCAATGGGAATATTAGGATGAATCTAGGTATTGGAAAGGACTTGAAGAATCATTTCTTTACAAAATGGGTTGTATTTGATATACTAAATGAATGATATGGTATGATTAAGAGGGTAATCCATTATTCTCATCAAAGACAAAATGATAAAGCCAAGAAGAAGAAGCATACAATAGGATAGGATAAATGAACCCCTAATGGTATTAACGTAAATGTAAGGATCCATTCACAAGTCGGGTCCACCAAAATTTTTACACGCTAATCAAATTTAACATGAAACCTAATTGATTTTAGTCAATTAGTACACTAAAGGATGTAATCGGTGATTATTCCGATTAATTAACTTCCAACATTAATTACCACAATTAGAATAATGCTTTTATACTTGTAATTAATATGTTAAATAAGATATAAACTTGGAAATAAAAATACCGAGTGCACTTAGTTTATTATAGATGATTTTTAAAAAATTGGGAAGATACACTATTTGAATAGGAATAAATAAACTCGATGATGCTTCATTTCTAAAATTGTAATCAAAACCGACATACGTAAAGGTTGTACCATATGGTCTTGACTATTTTATATGGTCTTAATATTGCTTGTAGTATTGGGTTATATAAATTTTGCACAATTTCGGTTACCTAGAACTATCTATCACTTCAAAACCTAATTTGTGATCATGTTGTAAATCTCTCTAAATACTTTGATCATGATCTCAAACCCCTGATTGTGGATTATAAGTCCTCCAAAATAGACATTAGTTAGGTTGTGGGCACCCTCATGCACTGTTGATTTTGTTATTACTTTGAAGAGGTCTCAAATCACACATGATTATCTTCCTAGTATGTGATATTTGAATGAATGCAACTAGATTAGATAACCACCTTTGACCATGCTTGAATTGAGTTTTCTCTTGATAAGATACTTAGGGAAGGGATATTTGAGTTCTTTTATATGAGAGAGATTGTTTTCTTGACCTAGTAATAAGCTTCAAACCTATAGATATTATTTCCCTAATGACTGTAGATGTGTTATTGTGAGATTTAGGGAGCCCTGGGTGCCTTTTACAAGTGTATTAATTTACTTCCATAGGATTTATAGGTTAGCAAATGAGATAGTATTTACTTGCTTGTATAGGGTTTCATAGATGATTTATGAAGAAAGGTTGGCCCAAAGAGATTAAAAAACTCAGCAAAAGATATGAATTTTAAAGTAAAGTTGGAGGAAATGTATGTCCAAGATCTGTAAAGGTCGGTCAGGGACCATATATACTATCGTGACCAAAATATACGGCCTTAACCACAAAAGGAAAACATGTAATTTGAAGTTTGGAAGTTGTTACTTGATGTTTTTCTATGGATTTTGTGCATTGTACTTTCAAAATTTGATGACATTTCATTGTGCAAGGATAACAAGCTAAACAAGAGACCTCAGATTATGCTAACTAAGAATGGGAAGATTGCATTTATCTTAGTAAGAGTGAATTGTCAAAACTAGTAGTTTCAAAGAGTGAATTTCCACATTTGAGTGTCTACACATGGTTGTGTTCATTTCTATGAAGTGTACACAAAATTATCCCTCCATTGTTTTCAAGTTATTATTAACCACATCCAAATAATCTTTTTCCACCATGAATTAGACATCGTCTAGAATATGGATAGTGTTACCAATTACTTTAAATCAAGAGATTTGGATTCCATATATTTTTTGTGTGGTTTCTTTCCTAAAGTGGAGGAACATTTTCCCTATCCTTCGATTTCCCACCATTTGATGGTTTAAGGTTGATATTATAGGGTTATGGTTTAGTGTTTATTGAACAAAGTTTTGGTTTTAAGGCTAAGATATAGGAATTAGGATTTAATTATTATAATTTAGGTTTACGGTTAAGGTTTTAGGATTTAGGGTTAAGTGTTTAGGGTTCATGGTTAATAGTTTATAGTTTAGGGCTATATGGTTTATTAATAAAAAAATAGGTTTACTAATGGATTATATGTTTTGATCACCTCCTTAAGATGAATAAAATATATATATAGCAAGAGGGGAAATACTAAAAATATTATTATTGGAGGCTAGTATAGTGGCAACCATCTCACAAATATGAATCTAATGACTAATGTTTTCCACAAGGGTGAAAAATAATTCTAGATTATATGTTACACGCCAATTTTTAGAAAGACTTGATAAGGGCCATAATAGTTAGGATATAACTTTTTTCCTTATTTTGTTGTTTCCAAGACATTTTATTATATGTTTGAAGAATCATAAAACTCATTCCCAAACTTCAAACTTCCTTTGACCGCAATGTTAATTATCTTGTTGCTTTATTTGATTTGGGCCATTACCAAGTTCTCATTAAGACTACATATACCTTTTTGGTGTTAAATATTATCTTTCACTACTTGAACCCTTATTTTTAGCCTCAAGGAAAATGTGATAGATGGGGTTTGGTACACGTAGGATTCCACAAATAGATATATTTTTAATGAGGTGTGGAAGGAAGTGTTATATGATCATTTTACTAGATTAATCCATTGAAACCATCTTTCCTATTTATCTAAAGAAAATAAATGCATATATCCTTCAAGGAAATTATTGAACCACATTTGTTTTCCCATCCGATTGGGAATGATATGAGGAATTATGTGCTAATTGGGTACCCAAACATGAAAATAAACCAATCCAAAAATTATTAGTAAATATATGATTAGAGTCACCGACTATGATCCGTGGTGTACCACGTAACTTCTAAACCATGCCCATAAAATTTGATACTACTATGTTGGTGAAAATGGGTGTGATAAGGCATAAAAAAGTACATATTTAGTGAGCCTATCCAATATCACCATGATGAAAATTTTCCCTTATAATTTAGGAATACGTGTAATGGAATACATGGATCCTCATCCCAGCTTTATCTTAGAACAAATAGGGTTTTAAAAGACTCGATGTATTTATTGTCTCGCCATTTTTATTGACACACTATACATTCTACCATAAATTTCTATAAATCCCCATTGATTCATTCCCAAAAGAATATGTCTTAACCCTATGATAAGTCCTAGAGAATATTGAATGCCCCTACTAGAGATGAATGTAACTTTATAATGACCTTTTCTTAGGACTAAATTTTTGACAAGTATAACCTATCCTTGTCCCACAAGGTATCCCCTTTTCCACAATTTTTTTAGATACACCTAATTCCTATTGGAGATTTTGAATCATAACCTATGTACATGTTTCATTATACCAATTCTATTTATCCTTATCCACACAATCATCATGCAATAATGAAATTTCACGTAGAAGTGCTTCTATGAGATAATCAATCTGCAAGAGTGCATCTACAACTACATTTTCCTTCCCTTTCTTATATAATTTCAAATTCATAACCTAATTTTTTTACCCATTTTTGCTAAAAAATATATGAAAATATATATTCCAATAATTATTTCATATTATCGTGATATTTCTTTGCGTTAAAGTACTTACCATTAGATATGATCTCCATTTTTGATAACATAAAGGATAATCATCACATCCTTATCATGCATGGGGTTTAGTTGATTGTTTCATTTGTATATGGTGACTCTAAATTGTGGTCTATGTAATACCTTTCCCATAGTTACGATAAAATGTAACATTATTTATTTATTTTGTGTGTTAACTTATAGGTTTATACTCATATCATATTTTATGCATATACAAAATTAAAAATTAACTTATAAAATTCATAATGTGAGTCTTCCACATAAATGACATGAATATTCATAATAAGAAAGACACTTTTATTTAAACATGAACATGAATAAATACAAATTTTCTTATATATACTTATTTCAATAGAGTAACACATATCATCATTATTCATACAATATATACTCAAGTAAATGCCAAATTATTTCCATAAATATTACAACACTAATGGGAAACAAGATTGCCCTTTAACTTTATAGAAGTACAAGTACAAAAATAGTTAGATATAAAAATAAAATATATAAATAATACTTTAAATCATGTAGGTGTATTATAACATGTGCTTCTATGAGGGAGAGTATTATTAGTGTTTTTATCCTCCGACAATATACTAATAAGGTCTCCATTCACTAATTGAAATGAGTACTGGCCCTACTCTTAAAAACATAAGTAGGTACACTAATCCACTACCTAATAGATAAAATTTGAGAGCTATATGTATAAAAAGTAAAATCCTCTACACATACAAGTATGTAAACAAAACAAGGTAGCTTGCCATTATCCAATAACTTCCTTAAGAATGAATGCATACACAAAGATTACCGTGGAAGGAAAATGAGTATAGAAAACATCATTACATTGGAAAAAACATTTAATATCTCATCATAGAGTCAATTTCGGTAACAAAAATCACAAAATCAAGTCCATTTCATAACACAACCATACCAATACCATACATTTCATGCACACATATACACACACTAGGATTGTGATCAAGAGGATGTTTTCATGGAGGTTGGAGTACCCTCCACAACTACATATTCATAGTCCTAGTGTTTACAAAGACTCAACATAAATTATCCTTAGCATTTAAGGATGCATATATGTATAGGTATGAGTACTTACGTTTATATGCAACCTCTAATATATATTTTAAACCTATATTAAATAGTTAAGTACGGTCAAAAATAACTATGATCCATCTCATTAAGCCAATATATCTATAACCCATAGCTTGAAGGAAAACTTAATTTAAATATTTTAGATGAAATTAATAGACTAGTTTCTACACCAAACAAGATCATCTTAGAAGTACATTGTGTTCACATAATTGACCATACAAACACAACGCATAACTATGCAATCATATATATATATATAGAGAGAGAGAGAGAGGAAAACAAATAATCCCTTTAACATAAAATCAATAATAATGATTTAAAAACATAGTTTCACAATATCCCAAGAAGTCATTGTCAAAAGCGAGTCATATTTCCAAATAAAATCACATTGATAATTATATATGGTACATTTCAAGGTTGTTAACAAAGGCTCTTTATGTGTGTGTGCGTGTATGTTTTCGTTAATTTAGTCCACTTGATTTTTATATTGTATGGATTGAATCCTAGACCAAAATTTCTCAATCAACATAGACATTAATGAGAGTGCCGCATAGTCCCGACTAGGATTTCAACACATTCCCAAATGAATTCTCAAATAGAACTTTAAAACAATCCAAAATGAGTATCATAAAAATTCCCATATGCGAATCAAATAATGAATACCATAAAATTCTTGAATGGGAGTCAAAATATGTCCATATCGATACAAAATATAGTGCAAATGAAATATCAACATACTCCCATTGAATATAGTCTCGAAAGGAATAAAACAAACTAAATAAAAATAGTCATGAATAAGATATCAACAATGTCCCACTAAATACAACCCCAAAATGGGATAAAAAAAAATAAAAATTAAATCTTGAATGAAATATCAAAAAAATCCCATTGAATATAGTCTTTAAAGGGATAAAACAAATTCAATTAATATAATCTTAAATGGGATATCAACATAACTCAAATGAATATAATATTGAAATGGAGATCAAAGAAAAGTCATTAAAATGCTCCTTAATGGGATATTAAAAAAACTCATTACATTTGGATATTTCTACCTTATGTGCACAATTTAATTTGAATTAAAATACTAAGTAGGGAGAATAGAGGCTCATTATATAAGTGATGTTGACTCAAAAGGTAATCTGTGGAAAATTGCTATGGAAGGATATTAGCAGCTAAAAAGGGAATTTTATACAAGGATATGTTATTTTTCTTCATATGTTATTTTTTTGTTGTTGTAAAAGAATGCTACAAAATAAATCCAAACAATTGTAGAAGATGTTAAGGTAGGTTTTTAATGTTGTACGTTATAGTGTTTGTGACTACTTTTTGTGATGGTTGTTACATAGCTTCCTTTGTTGGCACTCTCGATGATATATATGTGCACAACTATGTAAGAAATTTCTCATTTATAAAAATAGTATGGGACCAAACAACCATTTTTTTATTGATAAAAATCCCATTGAATATGAAAAATAGTTAATAAATTTACATTGAAAATATTCCCAAATGAATACCATTTTCCAAAAATAAAACCATAATCATTATGAACTTTTTGTTCCATATAGAACAAGTAATATTTAATTTCTAAACCATTTCTTTCACAAAATAAATGGGTGGGTATGGTTAGAAGACAAAACAACATGCCTATCACAATGAAAATTCCACTTAAAACTTATTCTTTTCTCCTTACAGGATCCCTTCTTCCTTTCTAGAATGTCATGTCCCATCCAAAGGATCAAACCTCATAATTTTAATATTTTCTTATCTACCACCTTTATCAAGAATCGAGTGTGATAATAAATGAGTAATTGTTATGTGGGAGAGGTGGAATCATCTCCCGTTTGCAATAAATGGATGCCGCTACTTTAAAGTTCATATCTTGACTTATGACCTCCAAAAATGGAGTTTTTGCATTAAAAATGTTTCTCATTGAAACTTTCCACACTTATATGTCAACTAAAACTACCTCCAATTTACCATTAGGGTCATCAAAATCTTTTCTCCAAAAAAACATGAGAGAGAAGTTAATTTTGTATATTCCTACTACCACATACATGTGGATTAGGATTTCCGATGGAATAGGAATCTTCCAAAAAAATTAGGTAAATTGAGTATATTGGACTACTCAATTGGATTTATAAATGTCAAATAAAACACATAGTTAACCACCCTTCATGGGTTCAAGATAAAGTCAATTAATCATGTAAGTATTGAGAGGTGGCATAGCCATGGGATTTCTCTATTATCTAAATATTTTCAATTATTATTATTAATCTTGGAAATAATAAATAGTGATGACCCATCCAAGTAATGATCATAACCTCCACTTTAGGTCTAGTAAGTGGGGATATTACCCATAAATTTAATCATCAAAAATTCATTTGACATTTTAAAACTAAATACCTAAATAAGAACAATGAAATCAATCAATGATTAAGAATTTTACCAAAAATCTTCAATCGATAACGTATTTGTCTAGGAATAAAAACTAGGTTTTAATATTAGTTATTGATTAAAAAAATTATTGGTTTAGCATATCAAGTGGGGACCTCGAATACCAATACATACTGCGAGTGACTTGCACCACTTAGGGTAACCACTCGTAATCTAAGCACACAAGTCACGGGTAAGGTATAAATCACAAACAAAAACAAATTAATATCCATAAGTACATGAATACCAATAGATCAATATATGTATAAAATATTGAAACATGTAAACATAAATAATGCAACATGAAAGCACATATAATGATTACTAATATACTCATATAATGTATGTGTATGTAAGTACCCATATTATCCTGTGAAAAATTGTCCTCCTACATTTACCTCCCTCTCCCGATTATGCCCTCCCTTTGGGTATCCCATTTTCCGTGAGGGGAAGGTCCTATGCTGCATCTAACTTAGAAAAGAAAAATGATAGTGATTTTTAGTAAGATACAAATAACATAAGTATGATATATATATAAATGAAACATGTTAATTAATCACTTATTAAGCGCATTTCACATTACCCTATTTATAATTAAATTATATAACACTAATCATGAAATACATCACTTCATAATTAATTAATTCATTAAATTAAGCAAGATACTTTCATTTTCATAAAGTGGAGAGTGACATCCTTCCTCACTAGGAAGAGACAATTTTTAATAGATATACATAAAAAGACACTTCATGAAAGTAAATCTAACTATAAATAATATCCAACAAGAAATAATATTTCATCATTGATGAGTTCATCAACAATAATATATTAAATAATATTCTCCATCATTAAACAAAAATATATCATCCTAAGTCTAGCATATATCTAAACGGGAATGTCTAACATTAAATAAATAAATGTGGAATGGATATATAAATATCCTCATGATTCTCAAAAGTGGCATTGTCTTATGATTATTACTCCTATTAGACCTTACATTACACAACCTATCTATTTCGCAAAACATAAATTTTGAACATCCAAAACTCCGATTAAGTCCATTAGAACCATCCCTTGGTCGGGTACCTATAATGATTTCAATCTAGAATGTGAGATACATTAAGAGTATATTTATTTAATAAATACACTTGAAAATATTATGCATTTGGGAGAGACGCAATGGGTCTATAAAGTATGTAAGCCACATAATTTACCACTTTTATTGCCTCAAATAGTCCCACATATTAAGGATCTAACTTGGTTGATTTCACGAGCATAATGGAATTATTTATAGGTTTGATACATAAAAAATACTTTTCCACCCACTTCAAACTTATAATCATCATTTTTCTTATCTACATAGATTTTATTCCTTTATGTAGCCTTCTTGAGGTACTTCCTAATTCCTTTTACCCAATTTTCCATATTCTTAAGCATTTTAGGCCCAATAATTTCCCTATCTTCGACTCCATCCCAACTTATTGGGTGTACAAAACGTCTGACAACCATATAGTATTTGGAAAGGTGCCATGCCAATTGAAGAGTGATATGTGTTATTATAAAAAAAAATCCACTAATGGAAGGTATTCTTCTTATTTGTGTGATGTTCCATATAGTACATTCACAACATATCTTCAAATACCCAATTGACCCTTTCCATTTACCCATTGGTCTTTGGATGGTAAGCATAACTAAAAAAATTGTTCCCAATACTAAATAAAATGTTTGCCAAAACCTCAATGGCATGCATATGTCCCTATTAGTGATGATATTATATGGTATTTCATGTAACCCAAATAATTCTTATGCAAATCTTTGTACTAAACTAGGTACATCTTATTTAAAATTCCCTTAGTTGAAGTGTGTAACTTTTTTTAACTTTTATAAAACAACTAGGATTACATCATTATTATTTTTAGACATGGGTAATCCTTGCACAAAATACATACTTATCATCTACCATTTCATTATAGAATCTCATGTGGATAAAGTATACCGTAAGATGAACATGATATGCTTTCACCCTAAAAGATTATAGGAATTTGTTAAGAATAAATTAATTCATCATTTCTATGTAACATAGAGTTGTTTAGTTCTAAAACAAATTTACTTGTTTATTTTTGGGAAATCTATTAATAATTTTATAATTTCTTTTGGTTATTGTACTCCCTAATATATAGGGATTGTTATGCGTAATATTATTTGATAAATAAGCTCTTGGAATCCATTTTTATTTGTTGATAATACATAATTTTTCAAGATAGAATTTAGTATCAAATTAATAAATATATGAACCTATGAAGGAATATAAGCATGTGGTTTCAAGAAGAGATAATAATGAGGAGGAGCCTAGTAACACCCTCATTCTCGAGCCATCTCAGTTCAAAAAAATTAAAACTCTTTTATCCATGATATACAATTCCAAAAACACTACACAGTAATCATTTCTGAATTATAATCCTTCTCAAGTTGCATGTTTATGGAAAATTGTAGACTTAAAAAAATTATAAGGGCCTTTGAAGAACTCAAATCTCTATATGAGCATGAGTTGCATATTTCTTTGGGTCCTTCATTGTAAAAGATGTGATTGATTGGGATTCCTTTCGGATGAGCATACACGTTATTTAGGTGATTAGATTATATGGTACTATGGTGGAAAACAAAGGTTCTTGGTGTTTCAACCGGCTCGGACTTGGATCTTGACTTGGTAGTGACCATAGTGGTCAAAATCCTTTTAAATTAGTAAGCTCATCTCAACATTGTATCGTCTCTTAAAAAAATTGTTTGAATAAGGAATGAAGCCCAAATATTGGCAGATCTAATTACCTATTAGAGGTGGTGACAGTTCACCTATTTCCTTGACCATCTAGAGTAGTTGTATTAATTTAAGGTATAGGTGATCTTGAGAAGTTGAGAACATTGACATGAAATCATTGCATGATCAGACTCATCCATGCTTAGACACAACCCTAATAGTTTAATGGAGGCACTAGAAATTACTCATGAGTTACATTTTCTTATATTGAACCTTTCATTTCTTTTTATTTCAATCCAACGATGAAAAAATGAGGTGGTGAGACATGTGATATTTTTTTCTAAGAATTTAATACTAATTAGGTGGTGGCATTCATATATCTAATCCAAGTGAAAAAATAGGCTTCACAAATACTATGAAACCCTAATAAAACTATTTATTCATTGAAGCTTGTGATAAGTGTCAAGACTCACTCTTTGGGTAAGGGGTCATTTTTAAAAAACAAAAAGTCACCTTTTCTAAAATTAAAAGTTTATTCACTTAAGTTTATGTTTGATGACCTACTTAGCCAAGCCGGTTAATTTTTTTGTTATATCCACAAGTGTGGATGGAGCTCAAGGGTTTAACCCCTCCCACTCTCCTTCTATACATATTTAGTATAATTCCTTTCATATAATTTCTAATTAGGTGGGGTGTTTTAAAATAAGGAGGACACTTTTATAATTTAAAAAGGAAAAGCATTGATAATTAAATAGGGAAATTTTTAAAAATAAAAGGGAGACTTCCTCTAAGAGACCTTTTATTAGAAAATTCAAAAATTCAAAAAAAAACTATCAAAAGGGGGAAATTGTTGCAAAAAAAAAAAAATCAAGGATGTGCATTTTTTCTACACTAAAATGTTGCTTTGTGTTTCTAAAAAAATACGAATTATTGTAAAATTTCTCAAAATTATTCTAATATTACAAATTGTATCAAATACATGAGTTTTCAAACTCGATGGCAAGATTCGGTATTATTCGTGCCTTTGGGTCATGCTTACAAGTAAAGTTGTCACATTGAATTACTAAATACATTCCTAATAGAGCTATAATAATGATATTTGGGCATCATCCCAATTAATAATCAAGGAGAAATAAGGAAACTTTCACTAATTCAACCCTACCTCCATTACTCATTCACCATGATCATTTAACACAAATCCTAATGCGTGCTTTCAACCATTAAGCATGGGTCATTGATTAGACAAATCCATTTCATGTACTATACATGTTCAATCATGTACATTGACATATCTATCATGTACCACCAAGTATATCAACAATATGAGATTCTTCCACATACGAATGGGTATATCATAAGAGAATATATATCGAGAGGTGTGGTATATCAGACGGGGTGGTATACAAAAAGGTGATCTAATTAGAGTGATATGAAACCCATCCATGATTCTATCTCCGACAATTTACAAACATGGCTAAAAATGCTCTAAAATTCTTTCTTCCATATTCATAAATTTTAAGAGATGATAGTTATGCTACATGGAAAAATAGATCAAAATACAACTTCAAATTCAATGCATATGGAATGCAGTTGATGACTCCCTTATTTGATTTGAAAATTATGTTACTATAAGATGAAAGTTTGACATAGCCAATCAGAAGTCCAAGTTGATCATTATTTTTTAGAGTTTCAAACGAGGTCTGACCCCACATACATGATGTTACGAAAACCAAGGAATAGTGGGATAAAATCAACACGCCAGTGTATGAGGCTAATAACCAAAATATAGATCTCCACCTCCAAATTCAATTACACAATCTCAAAATGAAAAGTAGTGAAAATTTTAAGTTTTTTAAGGCATGTCATATTTTTTAAGGCAACACTTCTTACATTGGAAGTGGAATTGATAGATAGCTCTTTCATACCAATTGTCTTTAGAGAACTTCCCTCCTACAGGATATTTGTGACCACCTTGAATGTCCTAAGATAAACACCATTTTTTGAGAAGTTTGTGAACATGTTACATCAAGATGAATCCATATACATAATAAATGATGAAGAGGAACATGTTATTTGTTTGAATCTAAAAGAAAAACAGCGTATGAAGTCATCAAAACAACCACATAAGAAAAGTAATTAGTAGAGAACCACTAAGGGAACAAAAAATAGAAATAGGGTCTCATTTGTAGTAAGAAAGGTCATAATTTAAATATTGTTATTATAATTAAGTATAATAGGTATCTTCTAGTTGCAAGAATGCCAATAACCAAAAATCATTACATGCAAAATAAAACAAGTCTTAGGGATAAAAAAGGGAAATTATAAACAAAAGAAGCAATAACAAAAAGGAAAAGTTACTAATAAGGAAGAATAAATTTCTGATGAGGAATTATTGTATGTTGTAAAATAACATGAGGAATCAAATTCATAGAGTTCTATCAAGTATGTTAACTCAGTGTACAACACATATTTAGGTTAATATACAAGTTCTTGATTTGAGAGACATACCCAATAAAAATCATGTTTCATTGGGTGATGATAGATCCTATATTGTCTAAGTTATTGGAAACATATTGTTATCGATTGGATTAGATTAATGCAAAATAACAAATGTCCTATATGTCTTGGGACTCGCCAAGAATATTTCTCTATTATTCAAATATTAGAGCACAATCTCAAAGTTGATTTTGAAAGTAAAAGTGTTAAAATATGTTCCTTAGCTGAGATAATACTAATATTTTGATAATTTTTGCATGAGAATATAACATTGGGAGAATGTTCTAACTTGATTTTGTTCCAAGAAAGGCACTTCTCGCAAAGGATTGAAACTCAACATATTTATGGCACATAAAATATGGACATGTGAGTTTGGATACCTATATGCACTTAAACACTACATTATGGTGAGAGGATTTCCTCCACTAAATAAATATATTGATCAATTCCCTAACTATCTAGTAGGAAAATGACAGCAAGCACCATTTGGTAAAAGTACCTTTTGAGCTTCTAGTAAAGCAGATCTAGTGCACACTAATATTTCCAAACATACGATACATATTTATGATGGTTTCATTATTTTATGCTCTTTTTATGATTACTCATGTGAAATGTGGGTCTACTACATCAAGACCAAATACCAATCCTTCTAGACCTTAAACTAGTTCAAAGCGTCTACATGGAAAGCGTAACTTGTCATAAAATTAGAACTCTCCTCTCAAATGGAGGGTGGAATACATAAGTAATGATTTCTTAGCATTTAAAGAAAATGGTATTTGATGTTAGTTAACTCCACCTCACAAGAAAAAATAGAATGGTTTTATAGAAATGTGGAATCATACTATCATGGAAATGATGCAGTGTATGACGATTCAAGTAAGGAGAAAATATATTGTGCAAAATTAGTAAAACATTTTACTTTATCTACTAAAAAAAGCTCCTACTATAGCTCTTGATGGAGTGAATCCACAAGAAGCATGGTTAGGGAATAAACCATCTATATCTCACCTTCAAATTTTTGGATGTAAGGCAAGCATTCACATTCCCAAATAGAATAAAACAAAACTAGATATGAAATCAGAAAAATACATCTTCTTAGGGTATAGTGAAGAGACATTGGGTTACAGACTCATGGATCCAAAAACTAGGAAAATCTATATCAACAGGGATGTTGAGTTTCATGAGAAGAGTGATTTAGATCCACCTTCCACAATATCACCTAATGAACAAATTAATCTTGTTGTAAAATAGAATTTGACCAAAGATCTAATGATGACATTGATGATGGGATGGAAAGTGATGATCTAATAGGTCCACAACCCACATGACCAGCTCAATATACACTAAAATGGTATACAAATATGATATAAGATGTTAATTTGGATGGATTCATTCACACATCCACCATTGGACCAACAACTCGGTAGGGCTTGAGACGAGGTCAATTTGGCCTTAATGAGTACAATTTTTGAATATATTGAGCCCTCTACGGTTAAATAATCCCTAAAGTTAAAACCTTTGAAATATGTCATGATCATTTATTTATAAAAATAACATATGAAACTTAAATATCTTCCACTGTGAAACAATCCAATCGATTGGAAATGAATATTCAAGATAAAGTATAAAGTATATGGTAGTATTGAAAAGCATAAAGAAAGACTCGTAAAAAGGGGTATGCCCATAAATAAGGAATTGACTATGAGGAGATATTTTCTACCATGACTAAGATAAAAACTATCAAGATGATAATTTATCTAGCTACTTAGTTTGGTTGAAGATTCCACCAAATTTCAATGTAAAAATTGTCTTTCTAAATGGATACTTGTAGGAAGAAATCTATATGACTTAACCAAAAGGTTTTGTCATACTTACAAAATAAGAAAATGTGTGTAGACTCATAAAGTCATTGTATGGAATCAAACAAGCTCCTTGGGCATGGTATATGAAGATTTATGAGCATCTCATTCATCACATGTTCGAGGAATCCTTATAATCTCAATATTTACCTCAAAAAATAAAGGAGGAGATTGTAATTAGTGTTTTCTATGTCAAAATTATAGTCACCATTGGAATTCCAGGTGAAGATGATTGATGCAACAAAAAAATATCTTTAAAATAATTCAAAATGATAGATCTTTGGGATATTGTAATATTGTCTTGGGTGGAAGTATGGAAAAAGGATCACCACATTTTGTGTCCCAAATCAAATCTACCAAGAAAATGCTAAAGACGTTTGGATGATGGATAATAAAGCATGTTATACACCCATAGAGGTAAATATTATTTTTTCTCACGATGATCCATCACCAAAAGTGGCACTCTTTATTAAAATTTGGTTGGGAATCTCATTTATTTGACATATACTAGATTAGACATCAATCATGTTGTCAACTATCTCTCACAATTCATACAAGAGTTCATCGTCGTCACTAGAAAGAAACAAAGTGAATTTGAGGTATATCAGAGGAACCATGGATTTTGGCCTAGAATATAAGAATAATGATCAATTCTTATTAATAGGGTATTTATACTCAAATCATGCAAGTAATATTGATAATGGGAAATCCACTTATGGATATATGTTATCTTTAGTATTTGTCTAATATCATAGGGGAGAAAGAAACAAAACTTTGTTTCTTGATCTTCCACTAAAGTAAAATATCTTTCTAATGGAGGGTTTATCTACAAAGTGATATGGTTGTGTCGCATATTTGAAGGACTAAGAGTTTCGTAGAAGCAACAAACATGTAGTGTCCCCTCCATGTTTGTCTTGTCATCGATCCTCGTGTGTTGTGGGGATCAGGATAACTTTATCCCGGTTGTCAAATAAATGCATTTAGGACCCTTGCCAAGGACTTCGGGATGGTCGTGGAATGTTGGGCTCGTGTCGAGGTTGTCATTTTGACCACCGATGGAGCGATCGTAAATAAATTTGGTAATGAAATAAATTTAAACTATGGTGTTGATAAAATAAAGAGGGTATTGTAAAGTCGTCCTTTGCGGACTAAGTGTATATTCGTGTCTTCGATTCGTGAGGTGATGTCATTCGCCTTGCGATTCATTCACCTCGAGAGCATTTCGAGGTTTGAGTTTGCGATATGTATGTAGTTGTTATTACGTTAATATTGCCCTAATCAAATTGTTTTACAAATAACGATAAATGTGATCTACGTAATTTTCTAATGAAGATAATTAAGTGGCGTATCAGGAGTGGTGGAGGTTTCGGTTAAAGAAAATGTTAAAACAATTAAATAAATCATGAAATTAGCTCAATTAAAGTGTTTTCATTTAAAATAAATAAATAATTCATTATTATTCTTCTTAAAGCTCTCCAAATTTATTGCGGAGCTTGAGCCATACCCCATTTCAAGAAAAATTTAATATCTTGGTTAATGGGAGATTTCATCAGTGAGAGAATTTGTATGGTCTGTGTGTGGATGGAGGAAGAAGGAATGTGGGTCAGAGGATGGTTTTGGGCAAAAATAAAATAAAATCCTTGATTCTGAGTTGGATTATCCTGGTGTGAGGGCAGTTTGGTGTTGGGTTTGCTCTGAATGGCCCTGTTTTGGGTGGAAATTGCCGTGGATGGTTTGTCAATCTACCTGAAAGAGGTGTGGTGCATGGACAACAATGATTGTTGGTTTTTACATGTGGGTGTATATGCAAGGCAGAGGGGCTGTCTGAAAAAATGCTCATGGAATGACATGGTTACAAGCCTGCACAAAATGGTTTGTGGAAAAGGCTTTATAAACTTTCAAGCAGATGCAAAACCATATTCCACAACCCTAGTCGTATCCTCCTTGTGTTTGTGCTTAAATGGGAGCTTTAAATCGGTATATGGACAGGTAAAAGTGCATGCAAAATGTGGAAATAAATGCAAGGCATGAGAACTGTTTGACTAAAATGTCTGATAGAAATGCGGCTTACTGGAAATAAATGTGGTCTTATAGACTGAATACATGCAGTTTTGCACAGAATGGATTGGTAGACAAGTATGCAAAACGTGGTAGCATAGACATGGCATGTAAATCGTTTGTCTTCATGCCTGAGAGAGAGAAAAGAAACGTGGACATCATGGAATTCCCAGGGTTGCAGGCTGCGCGCAGGAATGTTGAAAAGGCTTCTGGAAACTATCAAGCAAACACAATTGGCAAGTAGAAATCCAGACGACAACCTTGAGTAGCATACGCCCAACCTCTGCCAATGGAAAGTAGGAGAGGGTGGACGTCTAGCAAAGTGCTCAGGACATAAAAGAAAGAATGTAATATGCGTGATAGACATGTAAGAAAATTGTGGGAGAATACGCGAGGCATGTTTTCTATTTAATTAAAATTGGAGCCCTTTAGAGTAGTTATCATACCCTGAGCGGGGTTTCTATGATTTGTTTGTTAAAATGCAGGCTTTTGGACAGGAATGATTGTTGTATACACAAAGTGGATCCATTGAAAATTACTTGGGGCCATTGCGTTGTGGTTATGGGGATACCGCCAAAGTTGAAGTGTGGAGCTTTGGAACAACAACCGACAAGCATATTGGGTATTTGTTTTCAAATTGCAAGTGAACAGGAAGATAAGTATACAGTTGTGGATATAAACCCAATGCTCGTGAATTGTTTGACGAAAATCCTTTTTAATGGCACGGTCTCATGGAGTCCAGTGTACCCTGGTTTGATTTTCACGCATGGTTTTTCTCAGCCCGCCCTTACATGAATTTCATATTTCTAGTTCTTCACTTTGCTTGAGATTGAAAATAAATCAAAAAGGAAAAATATGCTTTCAGGTAATTAAAATAAATTATAGTACAAACAGTGAGATTTTCCTCTTTTACGCAATCCGAAGGAATAGTTTGAGTGTAAACCCTTTTCTCAAAATTACCTCCTAGATGAATGGATAGCTTTAATAACCATATTGGTTAACGAAAACTACCTATGAATGTTGAGTTGAACTCGATTTCTAGTTTAATTCTACCCTTCTTGTTTACACCTTGCAAAGTTAACAAACACAATTTCCAACAATGTCTAAAACATCTTTCTGAAACCTGAAACGGGAAAGTTAAGATTTGAATGAGTACCCTGTCATGTGGAGTACTGTAATGAACCCTAGGATGACCTCGCGGGTTCATTGTGAACTTTTTGGTAACCCTTCTAGGAGCCTTGTTAACCATTTTTGCAGTCTTGGGAAGCTACTGAAACTCAAAAGTTGAGTTTGGTTTTGGCTTGTCGTTCGCGCCTCGAGTGAAGATATGGATATCGACCTTTGTATACCTCTAGTATTTACATATGAGAATTGATTTCAACCTTGATATTGAGAAGAACACCTCACGATACGGTTTACAAGGGGTTTTGTAGGCCTCCAAACGTTGAATGACTAGGTCAAACTAGTCCAACTACGACTAGTGGCTCTAGAAAAATAGTCTCCATTCGTACCCAATTCACAAGTTATGAGTTCCATCAACTCCAATGTATATTCCTGTATACAGGTATATGTATAGGGTTTGTCTCATGGTGTGTTTGAGCACCAGAAATCATTCTCAAACATAGTTTTGTAGCCACTTGGGCTAAATCAGACATTTTTGTAAACTAGTAACAAAATCAGAAAACATTGTCATGGACCCATGTTGAGTTAAATTATTGGTGAGAAAACTTGTAGGCACTAATGTATGATGTCATGAATCTTGATTTGGTTGTTTTGATAAAATTTATTTTGGGAAAACATGATGTTGTTTCTCTCTCCTCTCTCTACTCCTCTCTAGTTTTGAATTGTAATGAAAATGAAAATGCATCTCTTACCTCCCTTGTTATGTAAAGTGTTTTTTTCATGGTAAATGGAAAATTAGTAATCATGAGTTATTCTAGGATCATAAGAGAATTCCATGTCAGCGGTTGTCGTTGACCATGTACTTTAATGGTTATTGCAGGTCGCATGTAGCATAAGTAAGATAAATGAAGGAATTTGACGTTATAGTTGTACTTAACTTGTAAAATGCATAAAATGATTAGATGTATTGTATTTTTGAATAATTGTAATTATTATCATTTTGAAAGGAGAAAATGAAAATAAAGTATAAGTAGTTATTTCATATGTGTGTTGAAGTTTATTTGTAGTTGTAATGGAATGTTGTAATGTGATTTAGAGTTGATAAAACAATCATTTACGACATTAATTGTCTCTTACATCTTTTCCATAACTTAAGTACTATTGTGGGAGGAAATGACTACACTACATGTACCCTATCACTTTGGGTGGGAGAATGACAATTATTCCTAGAGGTTGTAGTCCTAGCCTCCTCACGAACAAGTTATTTCTCTTGTGTGTGTATGGTCCTTATACTCTAGTGGGTAGCCTAAGTATTGTGAATATAATTGAGGTGATTTCACACTCAAATGATCTCATTAAGAGATTTAAACAACATGAGTAAAACCTATGACCAGTTTCTGTGCATGAAACTATTGAGTTTGAACCCCTTAAGCTCTTCACAATAGAAGTGTACCCTTGGTAAGTAATATCAAAGTATCTTAGGTTGTGCGAGTGTTGCGAGATAAGGATATTTGATTTCTCTAATTTTTTCCTCGTAGTAGGGGTAGACCCCTTGAGTGTCAATGATGTTTTTAAGTATTGTAACTCCTAACGAGGATCATCGATAAATAACCCTTAGTGTACGTTTATCCAACAGTTGTGATAGGGTCGTAGAAGGAATTTGAACCCCTCATATTATATTGAATGTCTCACGTGTGAAGTATATTTTAAATACTTTAGTTATTTAAGTAATTAAATGATGTGCTTTGTATGGGATAACACCCTTGTAATCTTGTTTCACTAAGTGAAGAAGTAGTGCTTTATGATTCGTAGTTCTTCTAAACTAACACCAACTTGAGAAAAAGTAAAAGAATGAAAATGTAATAAGAACAAGAGTAGATGAAATGAATTTTGGAATGATCGAGATGAATATCTCATACACCTTGAAATATGCCAAGTCGGCTAGCATGCTTAATATGATCTTAAAGCAAATGGGACTAATGGAATGCACCATAGGTGATCAACTTTTTAATAATGGGAAAACTTGTTATATTCAATGAATGAGCCATGTTTCATGATAATAATCAAGGTTTAAACAAGAATGTTAAATGACCAAATAATCAAAAGAGGAAAAGTGAATTAAATTATTCGTGTTTTGGTTGTGTTGCTAGTGTGGGAATTATTGTACCCTTGGGGTGTTAGGTTATGACTTATAAGTACCATGGAAATTAATTACAGCTTAATAAATATTTTTTTGTAAATGTCAAGTTACTTCAAAGTAACCATCGAGTTATATAATCTATTTGTGATTAGATAAATGAACTAACTTAGTTGGAACTAACACAAGTTAAGTGTTAAACGAAGTAAAAGAAATGTAGCCTAGAAATAATAAGGAAAGCTACATAAGTGTATTAGGAAAGCTACGAAGTGCAACTCTTTCAAAGCAACTAATTAAAATCTTTATCAAACACACACAACCATTGCATGATTGTAACTAATTCAAATATGAATATAATTAAGTTGTAGCTATGAAAATGTGATAATGTGGAAGGTGCATACTCATGATGGTTGGGTAGTGGTTATGTGCTTGTTGTTATGCTAGTGTGGCTTGTTGTGCTTGGGTGTCATCATTTAGTTTGTATGTTCTTCATGTGGGTGTGGTCATCTTTTGTGATGTGGAGCAACCTCTTGTGATCCTATGTGATGTCACTTAGTTGCTTGAGTAAATGAATGTAAAAAAATACCTGGTATAGTTGATCTTGTGTTTAAATCCCACATGGGTGGCCACTACCATCCTATGTGTTGACAATGAAGGTGTTACCAAGATTTTTTTCAACCCGGTATTTCATGAACATGTGAAGTACATTGAGGTATAGGTTCATTTCATATGTGAACGTGTCCTATAACACAACATCCAACTCCACTATTTCTTGACAAAAGAACAATGTGTAGATGTCTTCATCAAATCACTTGCATGGGATAAATTTGAGGCATTCAGAGAATCTCTCTCCTATTATTTTGTGAACATGATGAAATAAGAGGGGAATGTTAGGAATGGATTAATTAATCATTTTTATGTAACCTAAATTTGTTCACTTATAATATAACTTTACTTGGTTATTTGAGGTCAGTTTATTAATAGTATTATAATTTCTCTTGGTTATTCCATTCCCTAATTTTTAAAAATATTCAATGCATTATTTTTTGATAAATAAGCTCTTGTAATCCATTTTTCATTTTCTAATTAATACATCATTGTTCATGCTAACAACCTCAAGAAATGAATTCCATAGCTTCTTTTTCATTCCTTTTTGAATGTAAAGGATTTGTGTCTTATAGAATCTTAATCACCCATAGGTGACTTAAATTAAGAAAACCATGAAATTATTCAAGAACTATAGTGTGAAAAATTACTTCCCTATGCAAAGAAATATAGTGATTATATCTTAATAACTCATCTTGTTCAAATTTGTATCTATTGTAGTGATGGTCTTGGGAATTGGAAAAAGAACATCCTTCACTTGAAGTTATAATTTTTCCTATGGTAATTTTTGGAAAACATGTTCCTTGAAAGTTGACTTAATGGTGTTCATGTGTTATTTTTGTCTTCTTAAACTCTAAGCATTGATATTCCTATTTTCCTTTCCCTTTATATAGCCAATGTCAAAGCCATACTAAAACAAAAACTATATCCAACATATTTTCCTTGCATTGAATTTGGGTTGAGTGAAGATATGATTAAGTCCTAAGTGGTTTATCTTCAAATCAAATAGTTTTCCTTTAAAGTGCCTCAAAATTTATAATTCATGCAAAAAAATTGTGAGTTCAAGATAATGTGGGGAATAATTTCTCATAGGCAATTATATTTTATGATTAATATGCTACCACTTTCCCATCCTACATCAATACCCAAATAAAACGGTTCTCTAGAAGACTCTATTACAACCACAAAATGGCCATTTGGGTCCGAAACTAGAAGCATTTGTGTTGATGTTAGCCATTACTTGAGTTGAGTTGAATGAAGGTTTATTCATACTCCACTAAAAAAATTATTTTCAAGGACATGATATAATTGGATTTTTTAAAATCTCATCATAAATATTCAATAATAACCTACTAGCCCCATGACACTATGCACTATGTGTACATTCCATGGAGCTAGCCATTTCATAGTGGCCCTCATCTTGGATGGATCTAATAAAATACCTTATGTTGATATAAAATTACATGAGTAATGCACTCTTTTCTATAAGAATCTACATTCAAATAACTTGTCATATAATTTTTGTTGTCTCAAATTTTGCATTACTAATTAAAGGTGATACAAGTTCTACTATTATGACTTGTATTAGATTAAAATAAAATCTAGAAAAATAAGAAAAAACATGTATAAGTAGTCCCTAAATATAATATTCACGAGGTTTGTGAAAGCGGTGGGTGTATTCATAATCCCAAAAGGTAGGATGGTGAACTTGCGGTGACCATAACACATCCAAAAATCTTGTTTTGGTATGTCATATTCTTTTATTCTTAATTTGTGATATCCCCGCACTTAGATCAATTTTTGAAAATATTGTCACTCTACATATTCAATCAAATATATTGTCAATATGAGGTAGTGAGTACCTATTCTTCGTTATTACCTTCTTCAACATCTTGTAATATATGCAAAGGTGAAGATTACTATCTTCATTTTTAACAATTCTTGGCACACCCCAAGGTGACACATTAATACCTTAGATAGTAATTCATGTAATTGTGTCTTTAGTTCTACTAAAATTATTTTGTTTATTGTTTATTGTATATTGGAGATTTAATCATATCCAATAATGATTTCAATTAAAAAATCAAACTATCGTCTAGGTGGAATTCTATGTCTCTTTAGGAAAAACAACTTGAATTTTTTTAAGGATATTATTCAAAAGTTGGATCCTTAGTTTCTACCACATCATCTATATGTACTTTATACATGATACTCTATTTCATATGTCTTTTTGAGTTACAAGGTGTATACACCGTGTTTTTTACGCTTCCTAATCATTTATTTTTGTGTAGGGGCTATTGATACATTCATGATTCTCCTCCTAAGTGGGTTCCTTATGAGACCTGTCGCGATTGGGTATGATCAAACTTGGTCATGTGGGATAGACCACAACTTTTTAGAGATGTCTTTATTAGCCTTAACTACCCCATAAATGCCTCGTTTCTTCCTTTTTTAACATAATGTACTCATTATGTCTACTTGTTTCCTCTTGTTGCATGTTATTGCCCTTACTTTCATTCACTCTAGACCTTCGTCACTTACCCCCTTTCACATTTTGGCTTCCACTCCTCATGTTTCCATCCTCTAACCTTAGGGTTTCCCCAAGTTTTATTTCATCGCCCATGGATGATGGTTCCTATTTTGGTTTCACCATGGCCGACACCATTGCCGATGGGAAATGGCATCAACTATATATAATCCTCTACTTTCCTATTATTTTCACCAATTAGGAATCATTTTCTCACACTTATACATAATTTTTCTGACATTACTTCACACTTACTCATTGATTTTAGAGTCTTGGAGCTTACCTCTTTTGCATTTGGGTCACCATAGTGAGTTAGGACTGGAGATCTTCTTGTTGAGCTTTCCCCTTCTCCACCCATAGCGATTCTCTCTCGGTGTTGTCTTTGAGGAGGATTATGCATCAATAGTCACACACATGCTATAAGTAAGTATTTCTACACCTCTTTAGTATTTCATTTTATATGTATATGTTTGTCACAAGATTAGTCATTCATTGTTATAGATTATAGTAGATATAGGTTTGCTTTAATCTATTATTTTTGGTTATTACTACTACACCCCTTGGATTTATCCACCCTGTAGACACCTATAATTTAGCTCGAGCAATTTAAATACTTAAATTGCGCTAATTATACCCTTTCCCGCAAATTGACAACATATCATCAATATCGCACATTTTCTCTATTATCATCATTAATTAATTACATTACGTTAGTTAATTAACTCTTCTATCCAACAATGACACCAATTAACGACATTTCGTTAATCAACTCCCCTTTCTATCTAGATTAATTAATTATTTCTAATTAATTAAGCTCCCCTTTCTATCTAGATTAATTAATTATTTCTAATTAATTAAGCTCCCTTTCTATCTACATTAATTAATTATTTCTAATTAATTAATACCCCTTTCTATCTAGATTAATTAATTAATTCTCTCTTCTATTTAATCAATAAATCGTCATTTATTTGATTAAAATCCTCTCATAACATAAATCATACTAACTATTCCTCTAAAAAGCTTATATAAGCTTGCACACCTATTAATTAATCACTTTGGTTAATTAATAAATCCCCTCAAACCCCATGGGTCACTAAAGGACAAAGCTAAACTCTCCTAAGGTTGACTCAACCTTTTCTAAACCTCCCTTATCCACAACTAACCCAACCTCTCCATTTATCCCACATGAAGAGGGATGTAGAGATTCTTCTATCCATTGGGCTATATAAGGAGCCCTCCTCCTACCTTTCTATTTACACCTACATTCCTAAATGAGCATAGAGCATACACTATAGCCATTTATCATCTTTGAGCATTCTTCCATTAGAAGAGCTTGCCTTCTCCATTTCTTGTATTCATCCACCCAAGTTTTGAATTCATATGGAGATATGTCAAATGGTCTTGTAGCCATGATTTGACAAGACTCCATTCTTAGAAACCTTGGGATTTCAAGCACATAATCAACTCTTTGATTGCTAGAGATCTACATAGGTTCAATCTCATCTTATTTTAGCATTCAATAAGAGATAGAAGTTAATTTGTTTAGCATATTAGCTTGAAATGTTCATTTCATGTTTAATGTAGAAATGTTGATAGGTTAGCTTTTCTTAAGCTCTTAGCATGATGATGCATAGGTTTAGTTTAGCATTGTATTGAAGCTACTAGGTGTTAGTTTCAACTTTACTTAGCTAACTATTTCATGCATACACACCCCTTGGTTGTACCCTTCTCTATTTTATAATCCTAGTATGATACCTATAGTTATCTTAGTTATAGGTCTTTGAAACATATATCTATCCTAGGGATACTATCCTCTAGATTTACAAATTTAGAGCTCATTGGGCACCTTTCTATCTACATGGTGTGGTCGGTCTTACATTGGATCCATACATTTGAGAACCCAGGTTTTGAAACCTCTCTTTTACTCGTCATACACAAGGCATATATTTTCCTTGGGGTTATTTCCTTCTTACTCTTTGGATTTGAGTGGGGCTCCAAAATCATTAAGGAACTCTACATTCTCATCATTCCAATAAAGAATTGCTTTATGATCACATAATTAGATAAATCCTAGGATGATTGCATATGATCCTAGAGGTGTTGCGTATATGTTAACTTCTATAGAGATATTAAGAATTTTTAATTATACTTAAAATAGAGATCTATCTACTTGATTTTTAGCTTGGTTTATATATTATATGGTCCAATAATTATTCATGAAGATATCCTTTTTAGGAGTTTGAGAAATAACACCTATAGAGATGAAAAAATCTATAGCTCCATTATCGATTACAATAGTAATTTGAAGGTAAAAAAATTTACATCATGCTTTGATGGGTGTGATTTGATGTTCATCTTGTTGATTATCCACTAACACATGAATCATATTTTATTGCACCTCATACTATTGATTTAATCCTTGCATCTTTTGAAGAAAATTATGGGCATAATATCCACCTCCACATATGAATCACCCTCGATAGGTCCCGTATTCCTTAATTTTCTCCTACCATTATTATCCCAACCGTTATTCCTCTTGATTCCATATTCTTATTTCTTAACCCATGTATTTTTTCCATTATTATTCTGTTTGGAGTTTATGATTCCTATATTTCCCTTAGAGTTTCTATTTTTCTTCAATGTTTTCTACTTGAAAGTGGATGAGTTAGGGTTGGAGGATCCCTTCTACCCTTTAAACTTATTTCTCTACTCATCATAAGATGTAGCAATAGATTTTATTTTAGTTTACTATTTTATTTCTTTCTTAAATAATTGATTTATGGTTGTTGGCATGTGGACATCCATTCCACCTCCAATTTGTATATTAATCCTTTTAATGATTTTTTTAATTATAAAACATTCATCCATTTCATAATGTGGCACACATTTCAATAACCTAGTGAGTTTCTCCCAATATTATATCACTACCATATCCTTTTAGCATAAGTCTTTAAAAAATTCCATCTTTTGATTGAAGTATAATTAGGGTAGCCAATAACTTTGAATGGGTTTCATGAACTTATCCCATGTGGTGGTTCTAGTGTCCAATACCATTTTATATTTCTTATTATCCCACCATGAAGAGGATTCTCTAGAAATTTGATAAGAACCCTAGAATTCATTTGTTTCTTAGAGAATTATAGTATTTTGAATACTTATCTATTTATCTTAAGAAAGCTTCAACCCCATCTTCGACAATGTGCCATCAAACTCGAGTGCTTATATATTCTTTAGGTCATTAAAAATTTTAGTGGGGAGATGAGTATTCTTATTCCTATGCTTATCATGTTGTTCTTACTCTGTTTGCTCATGATTTTGTTCCTCAATATTCTCATATTTTTGTTCTTGTTCCTCTTCATAACTAGGTTCAGATTGAGTAAAAACCTCATACTTGAGGGTGGAGATTTGGTCTCAAATCTTGGTAAGTGTGGCCAAAATTTGTCTAGCTTAGCCAATTAGCCTCTATTTTTGTCATTTTTGGTTGGATATTATTACTAGAATTAGATCAATAACGTGATAGTATTGTTTGTTACATAAATATAGATTTGTGTACTAATAGTAGTTTTCCAAAATAGGCATGTGTATTGATCTCGGAGCTCTAATACCAAAACGTGATACCCTTATTTGAGTTGTAAGAAAATGTGATAGATTTTTTATTTGTTGATTTCTAGGTTTATGATCACGTCATATTTTATGAAAATAAAAAAATCAAAAATAACTTGTCAAATTCATAATGTAAATCTTCCACATAAAAAATAAAACTACACATTAATCAATATACTCTCATTTAAACACGATCATAAGTACTTTTTTCTTATAAATACTTATTTCAAATCAAAAAATCATATCATCATTAATCATACAACATATTCTCATTAAATCAAAACTTGTCTACCCTTTGCCCTTTGCCCGCGCCTTCGGCCCTCGGCCCTCGGCCCTCTGCTCTCTGCCCGCGCCTTCGGCCCTCGGCCGCGTCCTCTGCCGCGTCGTGCGACCTCTGCCCACTCTCTGTCCCCTGTCCGATGGTTTCTACCCACGCCGCGCGTACTAACAGACCCCCCACGAACCCTAAATGGGGAATAGAAGATGTTTTTAATGGCATCGGAAAACTCCAGAAGGTTTCCAATGAAAACGCCCTAGATCCACGCAGGCATAAAAAGCACTGGAACAGAAACACTCAAGGATCGGCCAGTAGAACGGGTTGGAGGAGGAACGGCTGTGGGTTCACCCCGTTCGTGGATTGATCTTGCCTTCACTAATGCCGGGGGTTCCGAGGACGGCTGCACAAATCATTTTCAAACTCCAGCTGGGGGTGCTCTTGTGAATATGCCAGGCAATGGCCCTCTCAAACCCTTGCTGGAAGGCTCTTCTTGTGGTGGGCTGGAACATGGTACTTTACCTGTTATTTCACCATTAGACAGAGAAAATAAGCATGGATCCTCCTTCAAAGACGTTCTAAAGGGAAAGGAATCCTCCATGAAACCTGCAGACATTACCCCGTGTATTACATTTGGGGAAGATGTTATTTCATCTGAGATTTACCACAAAGAGCACGCTTTGATTTGTAGATTCGGGGGACTGTGGCCCAGCCTTCCTACTCTTCACGCATGGATCTCTCAGCATTGGACTCCAACTTTAACTGGTAAGATAGACTTACATCTGTGTGCTAAGGGAATTTTCATTGTGACTTTCTCTTTAGTAGCTGATAAAGAAAACATTGCTTCTAAACTCTGGTCCTGTCAATCTAAATATTTGGTCATGAAACCCTGGTTCCCAGCCTTTAACCCGCACACAGAATCTTTCTCTTGGAAACCTGTTTGGATCAGGCTACCCCACTTACCTATCCAATTCTGGAGTAAGGACTGTCTGACAGCCATTGGCAATACCTTGGGAATTACACTCTTTATAGATTCTCAAACCACTAATTACACCCATACTACCTATGCCCGGATCCTGGTGGAACTTGACACTGATAAAAATCTTCCTGCTACTATAGATCTTAGAGTGCAAAATCGAACTTGGTCACAAACTCTTGATTATGAAGGTCTACCTTTCCGATGTAGAAGATGTTTTGGCTTAGGACACACCTCTACTGCTTGTGGGATGGAAAAACGTCAACATGAAAAGCTGGAATTGGTGGAAAGATGCACTCCCAGAGCACCTAATTTTTGATGCTAAAAGGGATCTTGAATCAAAAGTGGAAACAGTGGCTGTATCCAAATCTGCCCTTGAAACCCCTCTTTCCGAAAATCAAACTGTTAGCAGCATGAAAATTGCTCAAGTTGTTGAGGGTAACACGGAAAGTAATAAGTTTGTGGCTGTCCCATTTGGGACATATGCGACTAAGGAGAATACCCCTCCTTTGTCTCCTCCTTCAGCAGTGGAGACTCCAGCAGGTTGGGTCACGGTTAACAAAAAGAAAAAAAAATTACCCTGAAGGAGCGCTATTCGTCTGGATGATTTCTCCGTTAGTGTTCGGCCGGAGTACATTGTTTTCATTTTTGTGGCCGGATCACTGCGTGTTTTCTTTCCATGTGTGTTGTTGTACCTTTGTTGTTTGTTATTTGTTCAACAGTTGTTTTTTTCTTCTGAGTTCGTTGGTTGTTGTTTCTTCTTTGCAGACTACGTTCTGCAGTTGGTCCTTATTGTTATATCAGGATGTTGATCCTTTTCTTTGTGCTTATTTTTTCTATTCTGGCTTCTGAGCCTTGTTGTACAAGGGTATAGTCCCTTTCAAAAAACTATTTGCCAATAATTAAAAAAACATATTCTCATTAAATGTCAAATTATTTCCATAAATATTATAGTAATAATGGGCAACAAGCGTGCCCTCTAACCTAATAGAAGTAAAATAAGAGTAATATCAAATAACTTTAGTTATATAAAGAATACTCTTAATCATGTAAATACATATGTAAATGTTCTTGGTGAGAATAATTGGAATGTTTTTCCTCTAGCCATAGAATGCAAAGGTATCCCTTCACTACTTAAAATGAGTAGTATCTCCCTTCAGTTAAAGTGAATATACAAGATCCACTTCCTACTAGATCATTTTTTATAACTACGTGTATAAAAATCAAACTCCCCTCTACATACAAGTATTCCAAAAAATTAGGGGGTTTACCACTATTAATTGAATTCCCAAGCATGTATGCAAACGTAAATAATACCATGTAAGGAAAATGAGTTCAAAAACACCATTATTGTGGCTAAAGCGTTTAACATCTCATTATAATGTCAATTTTGGTAAAACACGTCTAAAACTTAGGTTTGTTCCATAAAACAACTATCTCGGTACCATACATCTATGTAGACACCTAAATATGGCAATTTATCACTTGATAATGTCATAATTAGTTGAATCACTTAAAAAATGACTTATGTACATATTTTAATCCTAATTACTTTATCCTAGTCCATTTTTATTCCTATTACAAGAATTTATATTCTCATTACATTTCTCAATCACTTAAAGAAATGTTTACATCGATCTCAAGTATTTCACTTGTCATAATTGTTGTGCACATAACTTTTCAACATTTTATCTTCCTCCCCAAAGTGTAGACACCGAAATTTGGTAATTCACTCTTTCACACTTTGTTGGTTTTGACAATGCACTCTTACTAAGATAAACATAACCTTTTCATTCTTGCTTACCACATTCTAAGGTCTCTTATCTATCTTTTGTATCCCTACACACTAATATACCAAAAATTTCGAGAGCACAATACGAAAATCCATATACTAAGCCACTTGACAGCGGGATGCAACCATCATTTACCATGTTTTTCATCACATTCAAACATCCCTCTAATTATTTTAGCAAGAGCCAAATTCAACACAAGAATTATCAAAGAGGTTTTCAAATGTAGTTGCATCCATTCAAATATCACCTACTAGGTGGAGAACTATGTGTGGTTTGAGGCCTCTTCAGAGTATTTCCAACATCGGTAGTGCACGAGGGTACAACCCAACTAATGTTTATTTTGTAGGGTTTCCCAACTATGTTTAGGGTTTTAGGTCATGTTAAAAATATTCGAGAGATTCGCAACATGAATGGCAACTAGGGTTTGACATTGACATACATTTCTAGGTAAGTGATAATCTCATGAAGTTATAGAGCTAGAAACCAAGTAGTTCTAAGATCATGAAGAAGGTTCAAGACCATAAAAATGGTCCCAACAGAAGTGTACAATCATGCCCGGGTCCTTTTTTCTCGTCACATTTCCTAGAACTAAGCTTCATGAGGTTCAAATCTTCTTATTTCAGTAGTGCAACCTCCCAAAATCATTTGTAATCATTTGAGTGCCCCCATTCCCTTGTGTTTTCAAGTTTGTAGCATATCATTTAAATATTATATGTGTTTTTCAGATTTTATAAAATTAATTTTGGAAGTTAATTTATCAGAATAACCCCTATAGCTCCTCTTACATCCATTAGTGTACTTAATTCACTAAATCTTAGATTTCACATAATCTAATAAGGGTGTAAACACCTAGACCAAATTGTCCAATATCAAAAAACCATCCAATGGTTTGTTATTGGTCCGAATGGTCTCATCAAGTTCCACCTAATATCTAATTTTTCACTTTAGTATATTTTTATGGGTATGTACTTTCACTATGGATTGGCCTTAATGTAAAATTGCATTCAAAAACCCTATATAAGAAAGTATAATGCACTCATTTACTCACCTAACACTATCAAGATATCCTCAAGTAAAAATCACTCAAAAAGAATACAAATATATTCTAAACATCTATAAAGTAGGATCATGAATTAAGATAAGCTCTTGCACAACTATGAAGAACTCAAAACTAAGTTTAATATTCAAGCTTCATAAATAAAAATACTTCAAATCCAAGTCAAAAATAAATAAGATAAATAATTAAAAAGCATTATCAAGTGATCGGGATATCAAATATAGTTGCATCCATAAAATATAATGTTACATATCTATGTGGAGAAATACGGGTGGTTTGAGGCCTCTTTGAAGTAGTGAAAATGTAGGCATTATATGGATCATTGTACATAATAATATTTGGAGCATGTGTAAGAGATTCCCAATAATTTCATCTCTTTATCACACCCAAATCAACTTCCATATCAATCAAAGATATGAGTAAGCTCTTAATCTCATATTTTAATCTATTTAGCACATGTTCTAATTAATATATCTTTTGTATCATCTATGTTTATGCTCTAATCTAAATATTAATTCTTAATTTAATAATCCAATTGATACATCATATCTAACCTAAATCATAATTTAAATAAGTAGAAGGAACAATCACTTTACTTTCTTCCCATCATATTTGTTTGTTATTCTAGGTTAAATCGTTTAGTTAACCCACTATGATGGAATCCTTAACCTATTTGACTTAGGCCACCCTATTCTAAATCAAGAATCTTATCTCCAACCCTACTTCCCATTATATGTATCTCTTTACCACATATTTTTGGTATACTCTTACTTCTAAGGACTTACTCATCTCTTCAAAAATATCCATTCACCATGGATTTCCCATCTCTTACACAATTATTTTATGAAGGTTATGTGAGGTATAGGGATATTTTACATCAAGATGGGTTAGGCTACCATCCCTTTAACCATATACATGTCTCTCCTTATTTTGAATGAAATGGCCAACCCTTTGCTAATACATATATTTATACTCGGTTTTTACTATCTCAATCTTACCATGCTTGTATCAATGTTCAATCTTAGGTCATCCATGTTACTATTCAACACCAAATGGCTTGCATACATCCTTTTTCCCTTCATCGCCTTCCTTTGAAGGTTTTTATAGCTACCATACTACCCCCAATATTCTCCCTAATCTTACATTAAGATCCACAATATATGTTATAAATACAAGATGAGGAAGGTTACCCATCGGGGCAATCAACCTATTCTTCCAACACCTTTTGCTCCTTCTTCTAGACCTAGTTCTACATCAAAGGTTATGACATAATGGATCAATTGGTAAATACACCGACTAAGATATCCCTCTTGGAATTACTCAAGTGATCAAAAAATTAAAATGGCATTTTATATGAGGCATTATAGTATATAACTCTCCCTTCCAATACACAACCATATTACTTTGATTCTATTATGAACACGTTTAAAAACATGGATAAGTCTATTACTTTTGATCCTACATAATTAACTCTTAATCATAGAAGGCATCAATGTCAACCCTAATTATTACAAAATAAATACAATGTTTCTAATCAAAAGGTTGATAATTGAAATTGGTTCTATATCAAATGTTTTCCCTAGTTCCTCGCTTCTAACAAATGAGTATTTCCACGAGTGCCATTGATAAGACCACTATTGTTGTTGCAGTAGATTTGATAACATATTGTGACCCAAAATGGTAAAATAACTTTGGATGTACTATGTGGTGATCCTAAGAATATCCCCACCACATTTTATATTATGGAAAATTCTCTTCATTACAATCTCTTATTGGGTTTGTCATGGATCCATGTTATGGAAGTCATTTTATATACTCTAGATCAATGTGTCAAATTTGTACGTGATGGATATGAATATACTATTATAGAAAATTAATATTACTTCAAGTGTTATAAAATTGAAAATATTTCTTCCCAAGATCCTATCATCACCTTTATGATACAACCTATCCTTCTTGATAAGTTGCACAAATATTTTTTTGGTGAATAAAAAATCAAGATATTAAGCTTCTTATGCAGCCACCCATTGATCCTACGTGCACTCAATCAACACAACCACATCTATCTATAGATAAGGTACATATTTATCACTCCAAGCACATGAAAATATCTACACCCAAACCACTTGAACATTGATTTATTCAAGAGTTACCATCACTCGTTTATTCAAAACAACAAGATGCCTTAGTTACTTACTATATGATAGTGATGAGGATTATATAAAGTTATTTTATGAACACTTAAGAAAGCTAAATTTTAATACTATTGATGAGGATGACTCTATTTTCATAATTTATTTTCATTTAATGGGCCTTAGTACTATCACATTAATTGCTAATGAATGATGATAAGAACACTTTTTCTTCCAAGGTTACTCCGAGAAAAATAATACCATATACCAACACTTGTAAGTTTGTTCACCTACTAGCCCATCCGGTTTACCCTAGTGGTGGGGAATGTGGGCTATATGTGGAAGGTCTCGGGGTTCATTCCCTGGTGCAGCCACCTCTATAGCTCGTCGTCGTTACTCGGCCAGGCGCCCGGGCGGGTCACCGCTTAGGTGGCGGAGGTGGTCTCGACGTGGTGTCAAGCCGATTCGGTGTTCATGTGACGGAGTCGGGGTCAAGCATGAATCCTGTGTTTAATGTGGCGAGGCATGTCGGCATTGTGGCACAAGAGTTAATAAAAACCCTTTGTTGGGAAGGTGCTCGGGCTATGGATAGAACAAGCCTCGAGAGCCTGTGGTAGCAATGGAGTTGAGCGGTGGGAGAGGGTGAAGGCGCTTAGCGAGGTGGTTCAGTTGGATTCTCTCAGTCTGTCCCTTGCCGAGCGCTGCATGGAAGGGTTGGAGTTGTGCTCTGGTCCGCTTGAGGAGTGTTTGGCTGAAGAGTTGTTGGATGAAGCCGTTCGGTTTGCTGGGTTCCTCCTCAGTCGGGACGTGAAGGCTTTTCTGGCGTTTATTAGTAGTGACGTCGGCCCTGTTTCTTTTGCTTATTTTCCTGTCGAAGGTCTGGTGTCTACTTTTGTCAAGCTTCATTCTCGCTTCCATCGTCTGCCGGATGGGTTGCTTGTCGAGTCCCAGCCCATTAACGTTTCGCAGGTTTCTGGGGTCTCAATGGAGGAGATGGCTCCCAGTTGTGGTGTTAGGTTCATTTCAAACCCAGCTCCTGCACCTGCCCCGATCTCTTCGGTTTCTGTTCCCGTTGAGGGTCACATGGAACAAATCAACTTTGGGGATTCGTTTTTGTCTGATGGTCCTTCTTCCGTGCAGGTGCGGCTGCGGTGGAGGTTTTCCTCCCCATTTTCTGTCTTAGTCCATGCTGGTTCGTTTTGGCGGTTGTGGATGTCCATGGTCGGGTTGCGGGGCTGTGGGTTTGTGTTGGTTTCATTTTGGATAGGGGTGGTTCTGAATCCGTTGGTCTTCCTGTTAAGGGACCGCTTGTCCTGGTTTCCAAAGCGGCGCTTTAGGAAGAAATGGATGTTTTTCGAGGAGCTTTTTAGTTTGTATGCATATTTGGCCAGTGTTTGGGCGTCGTTTGCTTCGTCTGATTCGGTTTGCCGGGGTTTCTCCAGCTTTTTGTTGTCTGGTTGTGATGGGAGTGTGTTGGTCTTTCTACTCTCCTGCTCATGTCTTCTTCTGTGGTGGCTCTTGCTTTGGCACTTGTTGCAGTGGCTCGTATTTTATCTATCGGGCGGTGGAGGTCTTTAGTTTTTTGGGCGGCTTTCTCATCTTGTTGTGCGTTGGACGCCCTCCTGTTCTATTTGCGTGCAGCTTTGGGCTGTGGTCTCTGCATCCACAGCTGTGTGTCGGTGGTTTTTCGTCTTTGGTGCTTTCTCTCCGGTGGGTGGTTTTGCGGGTTGGATTGCGTGCCCAACCTCGTTTTTCGCTCTGTCTCTTTTTCTTCTGCCTTGCAGCATCCTTTGTCATTGCTTAAGTGTTCGTTGTTTTGGCATTCTCGTTACTGCATTAGTTTGGGTCTTTGAGTGGTATGGTCCTTCTAGACATTCGTTTATGCGCCTTTCGGTGTTTCGGTCTTAGTTCTGTCCTTCTTCGGCGTTGCATCTTCATTTACTGGCGCTTCCTCTCCTTCTTCTTTCTTTCTATTTGTTTGTTTCCCCTCCTCTCTCTTCCTCTCTTCTTCACTTCTTATGGTTGTAGGGTGGGGGCCCCAACCCCTCCGGTTCATAGCTCCGGCCAAAAGCGTTTATCAATCAAAAATAAATAAAATTGTTCACCTACATCTCTTTTCACACCTCTTAGTAAAAAAATTGACAAATATATCATACCTTAAGTGCTACTTATATTTCCTCTTCTTTAATCATCATTATTCCTAAAAATTATACATGCCACATGAGCTCTTACATTTTTTTCTTGAACGTATTTTATTAATGTTCCCTCATATGCATCAATGCATGACTAAAATATTATCTAGCCAACCAAGTAAGCCCTTTTATGACTTCATCATGTTACTTAGTCATGATGTTAATCATTACCATGAATTAATATATAAAACCCAACGACTTGAGGTTTAAGGCATGATTCATATAGTTAAGGATAATTCAAGAAAGCTCCATTTACTAGTTAAGTGACCATGTATACCAACACTTGTAATTTTGTTCACCTACATCTCTTTTCACATATTTTAGTCAAAAATTTATCAAATCTAGCATACCTTAAGTGTTACTTCTATTTCCACTTCATGTTTTGTTATTATTCCTAAAAATAGATACACCACATGAGCTCTTACATTTTTATGTGATCATGGTGTATTAATGCCCCCTCCATGCATAAATGCATGACTAAAAAATTATCTAGGCAACCAAGTAATCCATTTTATGACTTCATCATGTTTAAATAGTAATGATGATAATCATTACCATGAATTAATATATAAAATACAAAGAATTGAGTTCAAGGCATGATTCACATAGTTAAGCACAATTCAAGAAAGCTACATTTACTAGTTGAGTGACCATATCTTTATTCACATAACCTATGGACCTACCAAAGTGTCGTCACATTCCTACCATTATAGTTTATATCAACAGAGAGTATTATGAATATGTCCTAGTTCATAATAATGAGAAACACAATACATGCACCATTTTTTTAATTGGTAAATAGTTTTTTGAAAGGGACTATACCCTTGTACACTAAGACTCAAAAGCCAGATAAAACTATATCAACAAACCAGAAAGGGATCAAAATCCAGATGTGATCAAAAATCCCAACGGCAGCAAACAACCTGCCATGAAAAAGGCCAACAACCAGCAAACCAATAGCTGAAAAGCAGCAAAATAGCAACTTAACAACTACTATTTTCAATTTGAGCAAACTTCTTCTTGTTACGAACCGTGATCCATTCATTCGCAGATTTCTGCAAATGATCTATTGAGCAAGGAGATTGAGGATTCTCCTTATCCGCTACAAATTTTTGTTTCAGTGTTTCTGATACTCTGATCCTCCCCCATATGACTCTTTTTTTGCATGGTTTGTGAGCTCGTTCAAAGGGGTACCTGTTCTACTACAATGCTAACTCCCAAGTATCACCATTATGATATTACATGATCTCGGTTATAATTTTTCATATATTACACATAATTCTAAACTCCCCAAATATCATGGGTCTATTTACATCTTCATTTCTTGTAGATTGCACATATGTAATGAACATACTTAGTTTGATTTAATAATTGATCATGTATTTGAACATAAAAATATAACAATAGTAGTAATTCTGAGTTAGCATTGTCGTAGAATAGGTACTCGATATTTGATAAACAATATAAAAATATATATGACTTGGCCAATTTTCGAGGGGAACGCTTTACAACCTTAATATAAGCATAAAATACACAATGATCTTATAAGTAATAACCCCTACCTCATATATATATATATATATATATATATATATATATATATATATATATATATCCTACTTAGGATATTATCAATACGTAAGCTTACCTTATTAACAATATGAAATCATGGAGAAATGTGAAAAGACAAGTAAAGATATTATGTTAGCCACAAGTTATCTATACATATCCTAATACATGTAATAGGATAATGATGTAGCATGTGTCACCCCTTGAAACTAATGTTTTCCCCAATGTTAACTATCCTTGAGTACTTGTGTACAAATTCTTCATCCTCCCATGTTTCACCTTCGTTAGCTAGATTCTTCCACTTGATGAAATACTCTTCAATCACCATGGTATGTAGCTTTTTTGTGTGAGTTTGAAGTATATTATTTGGTTATAAAATGACTCATCCCTCCTCATCTAGCTTTGGTAAGTTAGTGTGGATGGATAATCACTACCAAATTAACTTCCAATAGGATACATAAAATACATGAGGAATTTATGAAAATATAGGTAAATCCAACTTGTATGTTACACTCCCAATTTTTGCAAGACCTAATAAGGACCATAATACTTAGAAGCAATATTGTTATCCTTATATTGTTACTTTAAGTAAATTGTCATATATGGTTATAACTATTAAAAATACCCATTCGGATCCTTCAAACATACTCTTATTGTGGTGATGATCAACATTTTTTTCAAATAGCTTTATGCCCACTCCAAATTCTCCTCAAGGCTAGCTAAAACTTTGTATTGGTGTTGAATGTGATCCTCCATTACTCGAATATTTGGGTGCACACTTATAGAAGATGTGATGGATGGGGTTTAGTACCCATATAAATCCACAAATGGAGACATCTTGTAATACGTATAGAAGGAATTCTTATACCACCACTGCTCTAAGGGATTCTAAGGGTAGTCATTAAACTCATATTTCATATTTATCTAAAATTAAGTAGTGCATATATATTTTTAGGATATTATTTACCACTTCTATTTTTAGGAAGTTCCCTATGATGAAATCAATTGAAACCTCATTCCATAGACAACTAAGAGTAACTAAAGGTTGTATACAACTAGGTGTCCTAATCGTGTCATCCTTATTTTGTTGACACACCATACACTCTACCACCAATTTATGGACACCCCTTTGAGTACTTCCCAAAATATTTTTTTCTTGATCTCGTGATAGGTCTATAGGAATCCTAAATGCCCCATACATGAGATGAGTGTAGTTTTGCAAGAACCTTTTGTTTCATTGTTGAATTTTTACACAAGTGATCTCAGTAAACTTCTACTTTGGAACTCTACGAATCACACAATTATGTTGTTCTACTTTCAACTTTGGAAAATGACATATTTTCTTAAATATTAGAGCTTCGTGAGTGATTATCTAGTGCTATAGAAGGAAATTGCAGAGAAGGAAATAATTCAAACTTCAACACCAACAATTTTATCCTGGAAACCTCGAAGGAGGAAAACTAGTTGGTAAAGCGAAACTACTCTTTCTTCCCACTTTTATTGGTCTAATATAGACAATTACAGATTATAATAAGTATGAAAAGAAGCAACAATGTAAACCTTCTCTCCAATTACTTCCTTGCTCTGTTTCTACACCTTGCTCCTACAATTCCATTCCAAAGATCTTGAAGATCTTGCTATCTTGCTCTCATTATACTCTACTTTTCGATCTCTCTTGATCTTCAAATGTCTCGATTCACCTTGAATTTCTATTCTCTTACTCCTTCCATGTATTTATAGGCCTTCCCATGTCCTCTGTGCACTTTAAAGGATGTGAAAGGGCATGGAAGGGAAGAGACACGGTTGGGCGCTTCAAGAATGCGTCCACTCGCATTCCATTCTTCTTTCTCGTCTCGAAAGTTTCGGGGACCGTCGCCCTATGTAGACCACTTGGTCTCAAGACCGTCACCTGCGGGGTGGTAGTTACGAAATGGCCGCTCTGCACATAGCGGCGATTCATCCCGAGAACCTCTGTTTTCCTCATTTCCTTCACTTTTCTTGTTTCTCCTTCTTGGTGTTGATGGAACTAATGAAGTGGTGTGTTTTTCTGGATCCCTATGGATCATACCTCCCCTAATTAGGAGGCTTTTGGTCCCACAAAAGCTTAGTGGTGGAGTGGTAGAGGAATCAACTTCCTCCCATGCTCATTCGAGTACCACTGGGTCTACCTTGGTGTCCTCTCTCGTCCAACCTGCCAAGACTCTTGTGGATCTCCGGTTTCCAGTGCTACATCCTCCTCTGAGATGCCTCAAGTACAATCCTCTTTGGAAGGTAACTTATGTATCTTTCCTTCTTTTTTAGGAATAGATGGCTTTAGTGGATGAGATGCATCTGCATGAGGTATGGCCCAAAGGTTTCTTCTCCAACCTGCTCAGGTATGGTGAAGGTCCCATACTGTAGTGGTTTATTCCTTTCTTGTCTCTTCCTCTTGAGATGGATTGGTTGAATCCTCTCCAAGTATGTTGCTGCTATAGTCACCACCATTCCTTGTATCTCCTCTTCTTCTTGTTGCCCCACAGTCAAGTCCAGTGAATCCGTAGGTAGATACAAAGGATTGCGTAAGCGGAAGTTTGTTTTGCTCCTTGAATGAGTAGTTCCTGTGGTGGCTTCTTCTACAAAAATGGACAATTGTTATCCAAGTTCTCCATCCTTTGGTTAGAAGTATTTGTGCTCTCACATCTCTTTTGCTTTCCTTCCGATTAAAGCAAACAAAATTGGTGATTTTCTTGAATAAGTCTCGGTGTTTGGTTGGCACTTACCATAGCCTTCTTAGATTCGCTTTGGTGTTCCTAGATGTTAAAACTCACTCCATCCTTGACCCATTTGAACCGGTTCTCCCTCCTAGTGAACACAGCATCCCTGATATACAAGTAAGTACTTCGAAGACAATGTCAAATGCATCAAGTGGAATAATATCATCCTCTAATACATCTATGTATTGGTGTTTATCCCAAACTGAAACTTACACTTTCTTGTAATTTGTATTTCTACACCCTTTTTCACCCATCCTAGTGGGTATGGATGTGGGTTCGCGTAAGTCTCTAACCCAAGATATTCTACAACCACATCAGAAATCAAATTTGACTAAGAACCATAATCTACTAAAGTGTTTACCTTAGTCTTCTTGATTTGGATTCTGATTTGAAATAGCTTACTCATCTCTTCTTCTTCTGCTTTGTGTTGGCTAGATTTTCTGCATAGCATCAAACCTAGGCAGTCATGAGATAAATCTCCCTCATTTAACCGGTGAGGCTCCCGTGTCAGATTTGTCAATATAAATGTGTTTTTATCTATCAGGGGTTTTACTTTAACAACTTAGTTCATGAACCATAACTAAGAAGTTCTGCAGCAAGTAAGCAGCTGTTTAAGAAAGGAAAATTATAGAAGAAGGAAGTAAAGGAATTACAGAGAAGAAATGAGGAAGATGTGCATCCCAATTAGTAGATTGCAGAGCTAATTGCATGCACATAGAAGAAACTCAAATAGATTTGAACACACAGAATTATAAAGCAAAGGCAGCTCTAGATCTAGATCTAAAATAACACAAAGTCTATTAAGAGATCTAAGATTTAGAAGCAAGAAACAAAATACACCGTGACACAAAGTTCTCCGGAAACCTGCTTCTTTGTATTCCTCTGCAACAAGTGGCTCTCAGGGGTTCAGCACAAAGTCTAGAACACAAGATTGCTTCTTACAAATTCTGATCGCTGATTAACCCGTAGGTTCTTCTCCTACTTATAGAATGTAGGAGGGAAAGTACAAATAGAAGACTCAAACTGAACTAAAGTATGAACAACAAGTAAAGATGACATTTGGCAATCATCCTCAACTAACTTCTTCTTAAGTGACACATGTATCACTTAACTAATAGAAAGGTTCCACATGACTTCAAGTAATGGTTGCAAAACCAATAACTTAGAAGTTTACAATTCCATCCGGGAACATAGAAAATAGAAGAAGAAAGAAATAGAAGAAGTCATGCCAGCTGTAACATCTACATCTTCTTCTTGTTCTGATATCTGATATACTTGTCGAACATATAGTTCAAAGCATCTTTCCATCTGTTTTAGCTACTGCTTCCTTTTCTGTCCTGAATTGCAGCAATCCTTCATTCAACACTTTGCTGCATGCTTCCACTTCTTCCAAACTTGGCCCAAATCTCGCAATGTCTGCCTGCAGTGTCACCAGCCTACTGATAGAGTTCATCGTGAAAGGCTTGGTGGCTTTATCAATCCTCTTTTGCACCATCAGAAGAGAACCCTCCAGAGAATCATGCACCTCGTTAGAAACAATCCGCACGTATGAAGTAATACCTCCATCCACTCTTTCCTCAGTGAAAGAAATAACACTATCCGGCAAATCTGATGTTCTGCTCTCAAGTGCCTGCATCCTCTTCAGCAAAACTCTGCAGATCTCCAAACGGAAAGATACTGCAAATTCTAGCTGCTTCCCCTTCTCGACTGATCCATCCGGCACAATTTGCTCTGCAACCAATACATCTCCCGGCAGCTTGTTGATCTCGGCCAAAACACTCAGGTTACTCTCTGCAACTGTATTTATTCCTTTTATGCTTTCTATCAGTTGCTTTAGTTGATTTTCTGCATCGTTCATAACCTTTAGGCGGGTGGCACTTCCCAAGTTTGCACAGAAGCTTGACGAATAATCTGATCCTTCCATTCGTCAATAGCCTTTACTTGATTGCTTGCATCTTCCATTTCCTGCATAAGATGATCACTCACCTGCGCTGAAATGGGCTGAACGGAAGGTTTAGCAACCTTGGCTATGATCTCACATAATTGAGATATTTGCTTCTGCAGCTCTTCTTTCTCCGCCTTTTCACTGTCAAGCCTAAGGAACAAAGCATCCAGCAACGTCTGCGTGTCCTGCTTCAATCCTTCAGTGGTAGCTTGACCGAGTGGTATTTTGGTCACCGTCACATCTTCTGCCGTGAGTTCCTCTTCTACCTTTCCTTCCGCCGGGATTAATATCTCAGCAAACTTCTCTCCCGAATCCTCGATGATCAACCTAGAAGTTGCTTTAGCAACTTTAGGCCTTTTGTCTCTTCTGCTCAGATCCTGAAGTAGCTGCAAGTCATGTTCCTCTAAGTTCATCTCTATTCTTGCTTCCGGAACCAACTGCAAAGCTAACCATTCCGAGAAATTACTTCTCGGAGAATGAGAAGTTGCTGAGTGCGCTACTATTTCCCGCTCTGCATCCTCTCCATCAGAAAGTGCCACAGTATCATGGCTGCCATCCTCTGAAACATCCAAGGACAAAGCTCTTTCGAACTCCGTCATCTGCAGCTTCAACATCTCCTCTGGAACGGGTGCGAACGAAGTGGCTGCGGAGAGAAGATGAACGTTGCTGGTTTCAATGAAGGCATGGAAACATCCTGCTGCTGTGGTGCAATAGTTGGTGATCCACTAGGTACTGGAGAAGTCGGAGTCAAAGCTATGGTCGTAGAAGTGGTCTTCTCTTTCTCTTGAGATCTTCTGCGTACTTTCAACTTCTCGGACCTTCTGCTGCTCTCTCCTTCATGCTTTCGCTTGAGGGAATCTCCTGCGCCGAAGTTGCCCGTGATTTGATTCATCAATACTTCATCAAGGCAGTATCCCTTCGTTAGCAACCAGCTCGAAGTACTCACCAACACAGCTCCGGATCTTTCTTCTATTGTGCTGCAGCTGCCATTGCTATCCTGTAGTAGAGCTTTATCTCCTCCCATTTGATGGTAAGTGTCAAGTACCACGTTCCCATCATCTTTAAGATCCGCAGGTATCCGCGCTAGTCCAAAGTCAAATACTTGCTTTGCCGACAGCCTGCTGAAATCTTTCTTTCTGACCTCGTACTCACTTCTGCACTTCATCCAGAAATCTTCTAGCGAAGGTACATGTGCGTACTCCTGGGAGATTGTCTTCCTGGCTATTCCAAATGGATCAAAATTAAGCCGTGCAGGGAAGAACTCTTGCTCATACTCGGACAACATTTGTGCTTCCATTCCTCGAGCTCTGTGAATGCTGATGCAACTGTAATATCCCACAGTGAGTGGGAAGTATCCCGTAGACTTGTGCCGCTTCGACTGAAGGTCGTGTAACTCCACAAGTTGCCTGCTTAGCTCCATGGCAATCAATCTGTCACTCGGGTACCTTGGCATCTTTGTTGGTTCACCTGAAAAGCTCGTAACCCTGAGGTATGTGAAATCTGCAAACTGGATGAATACACTGCCAATCTTGGACACTGCTTCCCATGCTTCCTTGCTTACCCTGTGAGTCTTCAAGTCTTTGTCTAACCTGCAGATGAAATCGTAGAAGAAACCATCGTTGATCACTTTGAAGTCCTTCTCGCACGCAGGTGCAGTAAGCTGTGGGTAGCACTCGAAAATGGGATCCTTGGAAAGAATACCACATCTATCTAGCTTGGAAAAGACACCCTGTGAAGCTGCAGCATATACCAAGTATGAAGTCATTTTGAAGCTGAAGGTACGCTTTACGTTCCGCAGTTGCTCACCGATGTTGCTGCTAATAATTTCTGACCAACTGATTATAGAATCAACCTTG
The DNA here is from genome assembly GCA_018340775.1 of Taxus wallichiana var. yunnanensis. Classification (NCBI taxonomy): domain Eukaryota; kingdom Viridiplantae; phylum Streptophyta; class Pinopsida; order Cupressales; family Taxaceae; genus Taxus; species Taxus wallichiana. The sequence continues at coordinate 257,307,133 of CM031243.1, read as the reverse complement.
TTGATTTCAATGGTCCTGATGAAAGCATACATCCATGTCCGGAAAGTGTAGGCATTCGCTTCACCATTCAACCTGCAAAGCAATTTGACGATATCATCCGCTTCCTGCACCAAATTGGATCGTGGAAGAGTTCTCGGGAACTTGGAAGGGGATCTAGGCTTCTTCATGAACCGGCTATTCATGATGCTCACACAATCAGCTCTATGCTTTTCCCACCTACTGTCAGCATCCTGAATGCTAATAGAAGTCACCACCTTTCGTACTGGAATCTTCAAACAATAATCGAAGAATTCTGCATCCAAACGAATTATTGTCTTTCCCGCAACATCACGCACTGATCTGGATGAAGGATGATAAGATCTAGCACACTCCATCACAAACTCTGGCAATTGGGCTGTACATGGGAAAGCTGCAGCTCGAATAATTCCACTACTTTTGACCGCACGCATGAGTGAAGTCTTTCCAGCTCTGGATCTATCAATCAAATCAGAAAGAGGTTCTGGGCCTAGATCCGTGTCTCCTATGTCTGAAAGTTTAGAAGCAATGCATGAATCCATCGTGCTCTCTTTTTCATCTCCTTTCGCCATAGCTTTATCAATCTTTGTCTGAATAATTCTTTTTCTTCTAATTTGGCCTGCTTTCTTCAATATCGTGCGAGATCCGGACAATTCTTCGATTCGGAGGATATTTGCAATGTATTGGACATTGATAAATACTCATTTTCTTTTATAAAGCACTGTAATGAGTTCTGCAATTTATTCGGACAAAAATGGCCACGGAGCATGAATAGTGAATTTAAATTATAAAAATCTGCACTTTTCAAGCCTCGCGTCCCAAAAAATGGTGTTTAATTTGCACATAAAGAGATCATGAATCCTTTTAATCAACACCTGAGCTCCTTTAACACCTGTGAAAACAATTGTGCAGACGAAGATGAACCTTTTCCAAAGCATGCGCCAAATCTGGAAGCTTTTAGCCTTTGTTAGCACTTTGTCTGTGCAAAATCCTTCCTCTAATGGGGGCGCACTTTTTCTCCTTGCTGCAATTCTTTACCTGTGTGTTGAATAATAAATCCATATGGCTGCCCATGCTTATATAACCTTCATAATTCTATAATTAATAATTGCCCTAACAATTAAAGGCAATTAATTAATTAAAAATCATGCTTTCCTCTTTTAAAAATAGCATGTTTAAGGACAGCCATCCAATAAATTAAATTAATCCAATTTAATCCTTCACACAGCACTTAACTTTAGCCTCACAGTGTGCTTTGACCATAGCCACTGAAAATAGAAATTAATTTAATGATTTAATGCATTTAAAATCATTAAATAACTCCTAAATGGGGCGCACTTTTTCCAAGGAGAGGGGCAGCCACTAAATAAATTAAATTTAATTAATTTAATTGCTTTCTTTTAATCCTCCTTTGACTTTTCAACCTCCTCAAGCTTGGGCGCACTTTTTCCAAGGATAGAGATTATTAAAAATAATCAATTTAATTACTTTAATCCATCACCAAAGGGGGCGCACTTTTTTGCACAGGTAATTCTATTTTTAAGAATTTTTTCAAAATGGGATTCTTTACCCTGCCAGGCAGGCACCAAAATCCCATAATCCACTTAAGTGATTTGACTTTTGCAATGGGATTCTTTACCCTGCAAGGCAGGCACTAAAATCCCATGATTTCACTTAAGTCACTTTCCTTTTATAATATCATGGGAATTTTTACCCTGCAAGGTAGGCAATAAATTCCCACCTGCCTGCAGCCTCTATTTTTCCCATTGCAGCTTAAGTGACTTTTATAACATGGGAAAAAGTACCCTGCCAGGCAGGTATACAATTCCCATCCTGCCTGCGGCTTATATTTTTCCCACTGCAGCTTAAATCCTTTATTTTCCAAAAAGGCGCCCATCCCCGCAGGGGCTTTTCTGTGCATGACTTCGCTTTTTCCCAGTGATCCAGACCTCCGATGGCGACTTCCTCCGGGCAAAATGTGCATGTATGTTTTCCAGCTGCTCCAGGCCAAAAATCGGGCTTACCCGGCGAAGGAGTTGTTCCAGAGAAATTTTACAGAAAACAGAACGGGACACCACAAAAACACGAAAAATTGCCAAAAGTTACATATAAAGCCCAAAACTTAAAATAAGTTAAAATCCTTCTGGTATATAGGAATAATAACATATTCGCTCATAACAGAGTTAAAACGGAGCGCAAATAGCCTCATACGGGGCTCAAAATAATTAAATACAAATTTCCCATGAGATAAATCCCGCAGCGACTTACTTTAATAAAACAATTTTGGGCATCTGGGTATTTGGCGAAAAGGGCTAATATGGCTCTTCAGGATTATCTTGACGCAATACAGGAACTTTCAGGCAATAAAAACAACAAATGACCCACTATTTTAAAAGTACGAAATTTTTTCAAATTGGGTAGTCACAGATTTCGGGGTGAAATCTGAGTGACACCATGCTGCCTCGTACATGTTAGTGGCCATGCATCCCAACCTCTCATCTACATTTGAATCATTCTCAATCTCCACCTCTCTGTCTATCTTCACACGGTGGCCATGAATTTCTTGGAATCCTTGGTTTGGTGTTTTTGGGTGCAATTCGAATGCAACTTCCAACATCCGGCGTCAGTATGTCCATTTACATCACAATTCTTACAGAAATTCTTAGGATCTTTACAAGTATGCAAAGTATTTATGGCATGTTTACCTTTCCATTTACCTCTGCTACTTGTCTTCCCATGTTCTTTATCCCGATGTTCTCGTTGTGGTCTCCCTTTCGCTATATTTCTCCTTGCTTCTTCTCATCATAAATGTAGTATTCTTGTACAAAAACTTCGTTGAGTTCCTTGGGCTTCATGAAGATTACCTTCCTCTGAAGGTGAGTGTGAAGTCCTCCCAAATACTTGGTCAGAATGTCCTCATCCTCCAAGTCCATATTAAGCAACATGGCTTGTCTCTGAAATTCTGTAGTGTAGTCTTGCACGCTTTGACCACTGCCCTGTCTAAAGTACTGCCACTTAATCATCATGTCAGTCTTATGGCCAATAGGATAGAAGTTAGCTCTAATCAATTCTTTAAAACCTTTCCAAGTACTGATAATAGGACGTTTCTTCTTCTCACAAGTGGCTAGATGGGTTTCCCACCAAACTAGAGCATGACCTTCCATTTTGAGACGTGCAAAGGTGATCCTTTGTGCCTCAGTGACATTATGCACACTAAAATAGACTTCCATTTGTTTTAGCCATTTATCCAGTAATTTTGCATCTACTTGTCCTTCAAAATTCTTTATTTCCACTTTCGTTTCAACTTTAAAAGGTGTATGTGCAGATTTTACCTTCTCGCTTACAATTGGCGTCTCTCTTCATGCTCTTCCCATTCTTCCTCTTCGTGGCTCTTTCCGATACCAAATTTTTCAGCTAGTGCTCAAACCACCGATTCCATGGAATCTTGCTTAACCAAAGTTGTCTTTTGCAGATTTGAAAGCTCTTCTTGTTTTCTATGCAATCTATCCATCATGGTCTCTAGCATCTCGACTCTACGGACCAAGTTCTCTTCCTCCATTTGAGCTCAAATTCTTTGTTTCCACTTCTTCGTAGAAATATCTAGCTCGCAAGGTAAAACTTCTTCACCTTTGGACCTTGTCACTGTCATACAAAATCACAAGAAAGATTCGAATACCACAATCCTGGATATATAATCAGCTCTGATACCAAAATGATTTGTAAACTTCTACTTTGGAACTCTACGAATCACACAATTATGTTGTTCTACTTTCAACTTTGGAAAATGACATATTTTCTTAAATATTAGAGCTTCGTGAGTGATTATCTAGTGCTATAGAAGGAAATTGCAGAGAAGGAAATAATTCAAACTTCAACACCAACAATTTTATCTTGGAAACCTCCAAGGAGGAAAACTAGTCGAGAAGGGCAAATTTGCTCTTTCTTCCCACTTTTATTGGTCTAATATAGACAATTACATATTACAATAAGTATGAAAAGAAGCAACAATGTAAACCTTCTCTCCAATTACTTGTTTTCTCTGTTTCTACACCTTGCTCCTACAATTCCATTCCAACACTGAAGATCTTGCTTACTGCTCTCATTATACTCTGCTTCTCGATCTCTCTGGATCTTCGAATGTTTGATTCACCTTCGAATGTCTATTCTCTTGCTCCTTCCATGTATTTATAGGCCTTCCCATGTCCTCCTGTGCACTGGAGGATGTGAAAGGGCATGGAAGGGAAGAGACATGATTGGGCGCTTCAAGAACACATCCACTCACATTCCATTCTTCTTTTCTGTCGAATGTTTCAAGACCGCCACCCTGTGCAAACCGGTGGTCTCAGGACTACTGCCATGGCTTGGCGGCGGTTTCAAGACCTGTAACATCCCCATTTTAAGACATTAGAACAAGGGAATTTTTATTTTTTTATAGAACGTTCTCTGTTCTGAATTATGTAATTCAAAACACACAACCAAGTTTTAATAATTGTTCTTTGTCCAATTAATGTAATTTAGATCACACAATTACTTTTAAAACCAATGTTCTCTATTCACATATTTACAATATGGAACACACATTCAATGCCATTCAATCATATAACAGATACCATATGCTGCTATAAATGACTCGAAGAACTACCGATCTCCCATTTATGGCTCGGAGTTCAACAATCTCTCATTTCATGACTCGGCTACTTACCAATCCTTCATGTTAACCCATGCATTGTATACTAAGTATACTTGGTTCTCTACCAATTTTGGTTATCGAAGTATTCCATTTAAGAGGCCTATTTGAATATCTATTACCGATATTCATCTGAAATCCTGCTTCTTAAACTAGGTGATTAGGACAACGCAACCAGCAACTTGCGATACTTTGGCCAAAGATTTTCACATGCTTTGCATGATTATATTCCTAGACGTTATACACATCAATGGAATACGTCCTTCACCTCACTTTGTCTATTATCTAGAATGGTCTTTTCTGACCTCTGTCAGTCCTCTCGTCAAGGTTAAACTTTAACCCAAACTAGCAATATGAAAGAGTATAGGAAGACACTCGCGGTGACTAAAGGTACGCAGACATACTTTGTCGACCCTAGACGACTGCATGTGTCTAGTTACCTTTAGTCTTCTGAGTCACCCCGTATACACGGTCACATTCCTATCATCGTCCAAGTAACTTGGTCCCAGCTTATGTAAACTTGATGATTGATTCGGGAGGGCGTTGTAACATGTCAGCTACAACATTGTGTCATCATGAAGGCCCCGCCTTCATGAAGACACCAAATTGCAGCTGGCGTGTGCCAAGGTCCTACGGAATCCTCTCATCAAGGGATACACATCCAGCTATAAGTGTGATTAGATTATAATCTTAAGTATTTAAGATCAATTTTCAGCAACCGTGCTTGATCTTCTAACCTCACTGTTTGTTACAGTTGCATAGCTAAGAGAAACTTAAATTGTCTTAAAGCTTAATATGCCTTTACTCCTCCTTACTGAAGAATTGCTTAATTCCATCTTAGTTCCTTAATTTAAGCTTCAGACTAACAGTCCTCTATAGCTTAACGTAGTAAGATCAACTTACTAAACTTAACCAAGTTTTATTTCACAACTGAATTTAAATCCAGAATTTCATCTTATTAGACGCCATTTAAATGAGGCCTAATTCCAAATGAATGTATTCATTTATTCACTATAACCTTACTTCAATTAAGGTTTGTTACGAGGAGATATGATTCCTCATACCGAATATCCTCTGGATCAAACATCTCAAGGATATTAACGAAATCAGAGTACAAGATTCAATTGTCTCTTTTATTTATATTCATTAGCTTATATACCAGTTCCGAATATCGTTCATTTAAGAATTCATATTCACTTAACTCTTTTCAAATGTCAATTTAAAATCCATATTGACCTAAGTATGAATTAATTGTACATTCCAACTTAAAAGTTGTATTCAAGTAAAGAATAGATATTATGTCCTTTTAAAATCTATCAACCATCATTTGAATAAAATTTATATTCCCAATCTTATTCAAATAGTTCCAAGTGGTACATCCATTAAAATAACACACCTTTCTTTTGTACTCAATCCTTAAGATTATAATTTATACAATTTACAAGCCCATACAACTAGACTTCATTCATGCCAAACAACATTAACAACTCATAAAGAAGAAGAATACAACTTTCTCTTTTTCCATTTCCTCGTAGAAGAATAATAAATTCTCAGATACGATCCATCCTTAGCTAATCAGAAGAAGCATCAGAAAACAACATGTCTTCATTTTTACTCATGGAAACCATCTGCAAAATTTACTTGCACGGGTCAGTTCATCGAACTGAGCATATTAAGCACTTGTCATTAAAATGAGGTGCTCTTAATTAACTGTCTCAATAAAAGAACTCTGCTTTTATGAAACGTTAATAAATTGAGATGGACATCATCTACGAATTAAGTGTTGATAAGGATGAACAACTTAACAACCCAATCCCCTAATAACCATCACAATCAGACAAAAAGATTTACTAACTTTCTCCCAAATAATTACTACCAGAAGTAATTTCCTTTCAATAGTTCCAGATTAAAAACATCTGAAAGAGCTAATACACTTATGTATATAATGTTGATCTAATGCAATTACTATCAATTCCATTCCATTATAATAGTTGAAATTTCAAGAGATGAATTTTAATTAAGAATTCAAATAGAACTACTTCCCTTTCATACTACTCATTTAATTTCAAGCAATCAAATGCAGAAGAGAAAGTAGTCATTCACCATGAAAACACTGGTGTCATTTCTCAAAATTCAACAAACAGATAATACTTCTTTCAAATCCGAAAAGAAGGAAAACAACAGTTAAATGCAGATGCTTACGCCTAAGGCAGTAAGAAATTCATTCATTATCAAATATAGAATTTCAACTGGTTAAGAGAAGAAAATAATTGTTACTTCCAATTACCCATCCAATATTCCCTTTCTTTTCATCACAACTGCATTGGATGAATTAAACAAGGAGTGATATCAATCAATGATAACAACCAGAGAGAGAGAGAGCAAATAAAGTCAATAATCGAATGAAGGGAAGAAGAATCATATTACCTCTTCTCACTGCCTAACCGAATATCAACTATTTAGTACAGACCTGATCCAATAGGGTGATTCCTTCTGAATAAGTCTATTTCAGTATTCAAAACTTACTAACTACCATTCCAGGGAGTATGCCAGAATTCATTTGCATCTGGTCCGTAAGTATCAGTATCAACGACACCTCTAAATAAAATCATTTCCTTTTTAATTTTTCACCCAACGGACATTCTCATCCAGATACAAACAAGTAAGAGTGTACACAAGAAACAACAAATCATGCTTTCATCGTAATAATAAAAGAATTCACTTTCCAAACACCAAAGTAAGAACCCAGTTTTGATTCAGTTTTAATGCAAGCAAAGAAAGAAGTTTAGATGTGTGTGTGTATATATATATTCACTAAAAACAATCATTCCCAGCTAGGTCTGAAACAAGCAAGAATGAACAACCAGCTATATGGCCATAATATCACTGTATTAAATAAAGAACCCATCTTTCCAACCGCAAGAACAAGATTTTACTCTAGTATGGTTCTAATCGAACACCATGAAAAGGTTCAGATATACAGTTCCTTTATTTATATATATACATTTCAATGGATTCAAAGAAAGATAACAATACACTCTACTCACTCATCAAATAACCAAGTTTAGTGTTTAAATAATTTATTCCCCAACAACCATTCATGGCCTTCAACCCACATGGAGATATTGAATCATTTTTAATCAGCAAGGGTAAGACAATGGAATGAATTCGTTGTCCCCGGTGAAATCGTATTCTATGCAATGTAAAGCAACTAGGATAATAACTCACACAAACAGTTTCATCAAGCATTATCATGATTTTTCCCAAATCATTTACACGCACAAAACTCAGAAAACAATATTCACATCACTGGTACATTCATCAACTCGAACCCATAATGGGTAATAGAACCGAATACCCAACACTGTCAAAACAAAACTCATACAACAAGGATGATTTCATTTCATTTACTCTTTTTGCAAAGAAATACCCAAATCGTATTCATCTCCAACAGACATCTCAACCCAGAAATCACATTAATTGTATCAACATTTTCATTTTACAAAAACACCCAACATAAGAGTAGAGTTCTTTTAATGAAGATGCTTAACAAAGAGCAAAACGGTTTAAAGAGAAGAGCTCAACATGCCTGTAAAATTTCTTGTGGCTTGAAGAAAACCGCGTCCGTGCCCACAGGAGCTATTCTTCTCCACGGCGACAACAACAAGGCTTTCCCAACAATCTCCTAACTTCCACAGGCTCAAAATAGTCGTGGTTACTCCAAACAACAACAATAATGACCAAAATGGTTGCAGGTTCGAAAGAACCATAAAAGAAATGCAGAGCAAAACTCAAAACCCGAATGAACACAATAACCACAAAATTTCCTCTTTCCCCTTTCCAAGGCGAGCTAGTCACCAAGACCAAGATCAATAAATGCATTGAATGCATTGCTTTTTCCTTAATTTCCACGCCACCACCGACTCAGGTTTGGCGAGTTCCATTTTTAAATTTTTGCATGTAATTTCCTTCTTAGCTACATTGCTAGTTGGATATCTCCAACTTTCCATGTTCCCGCCAAACTTGGCGTTTAAAACTGCAAGGACATCATTTATGTCCTTTATTAAATTTCTAACCTTCCCTTCTTATCCACTCATCAGCATGTGTCCATAGGTCCCCTCCTTAGGTTAGCAATAGTTTAGGTTGTATTGTCCATAGTTAGGTTTTCCACCTAGGTCGCAAGTCATTAGGATTTTCCATAATTTTACATCCCATTTAATTTAAAATCCACATAGGGTAGTAGTTAGGTTATAGGCTAAAACATAGTTATAGGTTAGAATTTAATCCCCATAGTATTTTACTTAACAGATTCCAACAAGTTTTACCGACTGGCGTTCATAACTAGTACAATGCAGGACGTTCCGTCCAACACGCATATCTATACCCTGTGCTCTTGTATTAAAACTCTTACTGCCTTATGCTCTCCGGTGTTACTATGTGTATGTAGTTCAGAAATCAAACCTTTCCATTGGCAATATGGTGCCGAATAATTATACTGTAACCAGGTTCTATAACATTTATAACAACCTTCAGTCTGGTTTCAGACTTCATTCCATATAGAAAGTAAATCGACAAAGCGATCACAAGGAAGGTCGCAACATACCTTGGATCAATGGAATTGATTCAAGGTGTGCTGTCAACAACAATATGAGTTCATCAAACATAAAAGTAGTCTGTTGTTTCACACTTTGCAAAACACAAGTTATAATGACCTCCATCCCAAGTAAACAAATTACAGTAAACAAGGGTTCATATCAGTAACACATTCTTTTTAAGATTAAAAAAATATATCTTAACATAATTATCCTCATTTCCATAGTTACAACATCATGAAAAGAGGTTATCATGGTAGCTCTAAAAAAATCAAGACGTTACATTCCTCCCTTCTTAAAGAATCATCGTCCGATGATCAAATTAGCCAATTCATAGAGTTTTTAGGACAAAATTCAATTATCATCCTTCCATTCATAAGTTCATACCAAAAACAGATTTAATCATTAAAACAAGTGTTTTAAGATAACTATAAAATAGACCAGTAATTGTCTATATTTGGTAGAATTATCAGTTTTTTCGAATTCAATTTTGATCAAACAAGTATGGAAAAGTAGATCTCATTTCTTCGAGATTTTCCCAAGTTGCACTTTCTTCGCTAAACTGGTCCCACTGGACCTTACATTGATTCACTTCACGATTTCTTAAGTACAACTGGTGAGTTCCCAGCACTCAAATGGGCTTAACCACGATTATTCCTGGGTCTTGGACCTGCAAGGAATTCCAATTCAGCACATGTGATAAATCTGATACGTATTTCTTAAGCAAAGAAATATGAAAAACATCATGCATTTGTGATAAAGCAGGAGGTAATGCTAGACGATAAGCTACAGGGTTGATTATTTCAACAATTTCAAAAGGTCCCATATAATGAGGCAATAACTTGGCAGCCTTGCCAAAAGTTATAGAAATCTTTTTCGGCTTGACCCGAAGAAAGACCTTCTCACCAAGTTTATAATTCCTATCAACCCACTTTAAGTCTGCATAACTCTTTTACCTATTGGCAGCCTCCTTTAAATGTTCCCGAATCATTTTAATTTGTTGTTCCATTTCGTAAGGATTTCTGGCCCAATTACCTCTCTGTCCTCTACGTTGTCCCAACTAACAGGGGTTCTGCATTTCCTTCCATACAATGCTTCAAAAGGTGCCATCTTTAAAGAGGCGTGGTATGTATTATTGTAGGCAAATTCAACCAGCGGAAGGTATTCCTCCCATTTATACTGCTGGTCCATGCAATACATTCTTAACATATCCTCTAAAACTTGATTGACTCTTTCGGTCTGCCCATCCGTTTCCAGATGATATGCAGAACTGAAGTTTAATTTAGTTCCCAAGGCCGCATTAAGCGTTTGCCAAAATCTTGATGTCATTCTCATATCTCTGTCCGATATGATCAATTCGGGTATTCCATGCAATATGAAAATTTCATGTACAAATCTTCTTGCTAACACTTTGGTTCATCGTCTTTTAAATTACAAGAATGGAGTGTGCCACTTTGGTTAATTTTTCGACGACAACTAGGATGACAGCATGTTTATTCCTTGACATACGTAATCCTTGAACGAAATCCATAGTTATCGCTTTTCATTTGATCTTTGTGGAATGTTGTGGGGATACAATAATCAAAGCGGGATGCATATGTTCTACCTTAACAAGCTAACATTCCAAGCAAAGTGTGTCACAAACTCCACCACATCCTTTTTCATTCCCTTCCAAAAATATTCGTTGCTTGAGATCGCCAAAGCATTTTCGTAATGCCAAGGTGTCCAGAAAAAGGTGAATTATGAAATTCAGTTAATAATTTCTTTCTCAAATCATTAGCCAAGGGTATATATACCCTGTTTTCAAACCTCAGAATCCCTTCGTTATCAAAACGGAATCCTTTATACTTCACATCCTTTGGATCTGTAGTAAGTGCTATTTTAACTTGCTGAAAATAAGAGTCAGATTCCATGACATCTTTCACCTCATCTTTAAACTGGGTTCTTAGTGTTATAAGAGTAGAGATGTGCTTCCTACGACTTAGAGCATCTACTACCCTATTTTCCTTGCCTTTGATGTAGTTTATATCAAAATCATACTGAGATAAAAATTCTAACCATCTTCATTGTCTTGCATTCAGGTTTGGTTGAGTAAAAATATACTTCAACCCCAGATGGTCGGTTTTTAGCTCAAAGGGCTTACCAAGAAGGTAATGCCTCCACATTTGAAGTGCATGAACAATGGCAGTGAGCTCTAGGTCATGTGGAGCATAATTCTATTCATGTAACTTAAGCTTTCTGCTTTCATAAGCTCGACATGGCCATTTTGTAACAGAATGCCTCCGAGACCCTCTTCAGATGCATCCGTTACGACCGAGAAATTTCCATTTGGGTCGTGCACAGTGTAATAGGTGTTGTAGTTAAGCTGTTCCTTTAGAATTCTAAAGCGATTCACATTTGCCAGTCCGCATAAATTTCTTATCTTTCTTTTGTAGTGAAGTGATTGGGGCAACAATTTTTGAAAAGTCCTTAATGAACTTTCTATAGTACCCTGCCAGGCCCATGAAGCTTCTTACTTCATGCACGTTCTTAGGCGCAGGCCACTCAGTTATAGCTATGATCTTTGAAGGGTCCACAGCTATCCCGTTCTTGCTTATAACATGCCCCAAATAATGCACCTCTGCATCATAAAAGGAACATTTAGACAATTTACCATACAACCTTCTCTTCCTCAAAATTTCCAGCACTACCTTTAAATGCTCTTGATGCTCTTTGACATTTTTGGAGTATATAAGAATGTCGTCCAAGAAGACAAGCATGAATTTATCCAAATACTCTTGAAAAATATTGTTCATCAAATTCATGAAGGCGGCAGGTGCATTCGTCAACCCAAAAGGTAACACCGTGAATTCATAATGCCTGTACCTTGTTCTAAAAGTTGTTTTATGAATATCTTCTTCCTTTATTCTCAGCTGGTGATATCCAGATCGAAGATCTATTTTTGAATAGACTGATGCTCCACACATCTGGTCAAACAGATCATCAATCCTAGGAAGTGGATATCGATTCTTAATGGTTTCCTTATTCAACATTCTGTAATCAATGCACAATCTAAGTGTGCCATCCTTCTTCTTTACAAAAATTACCGGCGCTCCCCATGGTGAGACACTCGGTCTTATCAGCCCTTTTGTCAAAAGTTCTTGTAACTGAGCCTTAAGTTCCACCAACTCAAGGGTGGTCATTTGATATGGTGCCTTAGATATGGGTTCGGTTCCTGGCTTGATCTCTATTGCAAAGTCAAACTCTCGTTTGGGTGGAAGACCTAGTAACTCCTCTAGAAATACATCACTGAAATCTCTTAATAATGGATACTTTTCCATGAAATCATTATCTTCCTCAAAGCATTTTTGTCATTCTTACAGCATACAAAGTGCAGCCTCTATTTTTAGCCCTTTTTAGTTGCATAGCTATTAGTTTCCTAACTGCAACCTCACGCTTTACACCTTGAATGACTGTTGCTTTCTGTAGGTCATCAAAATAGCAAATCTATTTTTCATAATAGTCAACCTTTTCCTTATGTTCCGCCAACCAATTAACTCCTATAATGATATCATATGACCCTAAAGGAGTGACATACAAGTCAACTTCTGTGGAGAAACTGGGCAAGTCAAGAATTGCCCCAAAAAGGCACATATCAATGTATGGACAGCATTATTCCCATAATGCACTGTCCATGTCTTATCCATTCATTTAGCTTTCCTTTTTAATTTCATTGCTAGTTTAGTAGAGATAAAATATTCAGTAGCTCCAGTATCAAAAAGTATGACTACATGTGTACCAAATAACTTACCCGGAACTTCTATGGGTGTGACTTGCTTTTCAGCTTGTTTGTTAGCCACCGCAGCATGTATCATGTGCTGTTGATCGCGATCATCCTTCTTCAGAGGATAGTGACTCGCGTAATGGTCCTTTCCACAGTTGAAGTAGCCTCCGACGGGCCCCTTCCTAGGCTTGAATTTACTACCAGCCTTGAAGTTATCACTCTGGCTTCCATAGGACTTTTTTCCATTACCACTAATTTTTGCAAAGCTGCTCCGCACACTATTAACAGGTTTGTTCATTACTGATTTCTTATTATTATTATTCACAATAATTTTGTTTTTCATACCAAACCTTTTCCAGGGTCCCTTTTTGGGTGCGAGAGATGAAGAAGAGTTGGAAATATTCTTCCTAATCTCCTCCCTATGAGCAGAGATTGCTCTCAATTTTTGTTCCTATCTTATTGCCTTTTCGACAAATCCTTCCATAGTGGTTGGACCGTGGACATCTACTTCGCCACCAATGATGGGATTCAGTCCCATTATGAACTTTCGTATTCTGAACTTCTCGTTAGCTTGCATCTGGTACATACTTAAGGAGTTTAGTAAACCCTTCCCGAAGATTCTCGTCACCGTCGGCTTCCTTGCGACCAGTTCTAAAATTCAGTCATTTTCTGATCAAAATAGAGTTGAGGTAGCCACCATTTCCTAAAGTAACCTTTAAATTGATCCCAAGTTATGTCTGTTTTGAAAATGTTCAACTCAACCTTACGGTTTTCCCACCATGATGATGCTTCCTGAGAAAGCTGATATGCTCCCCATATCGCTTTGGTCTCCTCAGAGAAGTTTCTTATTGCAAAGTACTTCTCCATTTCATTGAGTCAATTTTCATCCCCGTCCCCAAGTGTTGTTCCATCAAACTTTGGAGGACTTATTCTCTTTATGTCATTTGTAAGTTCAACCGCTAATCTTGCTCTTTTATTTTCAGGATGATTAGGAGTGTTCGCATTACTATTATCAACACCCGGATTCCCTCCATTGGTGTTGTCCACAGGAGGTGGCTGATCATTTATATCAGCTTCTTCTTCCTCCTCCTCATTGCCCATTGCTTGTTGTTCCAAAACAGTCAAATGATCTCTTGTATCTAGTAGGGCAGCAAGGATTTCATCTAGATTTTGAGCAGTAGTTGCTTCTCCACCCGCTAGCGGGTTGTTCGCAAGATTTCCTCTTGTTCTAACCATTTTCTGTTTAATAAGAAAATGTAAACCTTATTAAATTGTGGACTCATTAGGTCTAAGAGCTGCAACCTTCAGCTCTGATACCAAGATGTAACATCCCCATTTTAAGACATTAGAACAAGGGAAAAAAAAATATATATAGAACGTTCTCTGTTCTGAATTATGTAATTCAAAACACACGACCAAGTTTTAATAATTGTTCTCTATCCAATTAATGTAATTTAGATCACACAATTACTTTTAAAACCAATGTTCTCTATTCGCATATTTACATCATGGAACACACATTCAATGTCATTCAATCATATAATGATACCATATCTTTCGTCAGTAAATAACTCGAAGAACTACCGATCTCCCATTTATGGCTCGGAGTTCAATGATCTCTCATTTCATGACTCGGCTACTTACCAATCCTTCATGTTAACCCATGCATTGTATACTAAGTATACTTGGTTCTCTACCAATTTCGGTTATCGAAGTATTCCATTTAAGAGGCCTATCTGAATATATGTTACCGATATTCATTTGAAATCCTGCTTCTTAAACTAGGTGATTAGGACAACGCAACCAGCAACTAACGATACTTTGGCCAAATATTTTCACATGCTTTGCATGATTATATTCCTAAACGTTATTCACATCAACGGAATACGTCCTTCACCTCACTTCGTCTGTTATCTAGAATGGTCTTTTATGACCTCTGTTAGTCCTCTCGTCCAAGGTTAAACTTTAACCCAAACTAGCAATATGAAAGAGTATAGGAAGACACTCTCGGTGACTAAAGGTACGCAGACATACTTTGTCAACCCTAGATGATTGTGTGTGTCTAGTTACCTTTAGTCTTCCTGAGTCACCCCATATACACGGTCACATTCCTATCATTGTCCAAGTAACTTGGTCCCAGCTTATGTAAACTTGATGATTCGATTCAGAGGGCATTGTAACATGTCAGCTACAACATTGTGTCGTCATGAAGGCCCCGCCTTCATGAAGACACCAGATTGCAGCTGGCGTGTGCCAAGGTCCTATGGAATCCTCTCATCAAGGGATACACATCCAGCTATAAGTGTGATTAGATTATAATCTTAAGTATTTAAGATCAATTTTCAGCAACCGTCTTTGATCTTTTAACCTCACTGCTTTTTTACAACAGCATAGCTAAGAGAGACTTAAATTGTCTTAAAGCTTAATATGCCTTTACTCCTCCTTACTGAAGAATTGCTTAATTCCATCTTAGTTCCTTAATTTAAGCTTCGGACTAACAGTCCTCTACAACTTAACGTAGTAAGATCAACTTACTAAACTTAACCAAGTTTTATTTGCAACTGAATTTAAATCCAGAATTTCATCTTATTAGACGTCATTTAAATGAGGCCTAATTCCAAATGAATGTATTCATTTATTCACTATAACCTTACTTCAATTAAGGTTTGTTACGAGGAGATATGATTCCTCATACCGAATATCCTCTGGATCAAACATCTCAAGGATATTAACGAAATCAGTACAAGATTCAATTGTCTCTTTTATTTATATTCATTAGCTTATATACCGTTCCGAATATCGTTCATTTAAGAATTCATATTCACTTAACTCTTTTCAAATGTCAATTTAAAATCCATATTGACCTAAGTATGAATTAATTGTACATTCCAACTTAAAAGTTGTATTCAAGTAAAGAATAGATATTATGTCCTTTTAAAATCTATCAACCATCATTTGAATAAAATTTATATTCCCAATCTTATTCAAATAGTTCCAAGGTGGTACAGCCATTAAAATAACACACCTTTCCTTTGTACTCAATCCTTAAGATTAAAATTTATACAATTTACAAGCCCATACAACCAGACTTCATTCATGCCAAACAACATTAACAACTCATAAAGAAGAAGAATACAACTTTCTCTTTTTCCATTTCCTCGTAGAAGAATAATAAATTCTCAGATACGATCCATCCTTAGCTAATCAGAAGAAGCATCAGAAAACAACATGTCTTCATTTTTACTCATGGAAACCATCTCGCAAAATTTATCAAGGCGCCGATTTACTATGTGAACACTCAAGATCTGTTTCTTTTATGGTTCTAAAGATTGTGTGCTTGTGTGTGAAATAGTGTCCTTAGGTTGTCCCTCGCACCAATGATGCCAAGATAGCGAGGCCATAACTAGATTAGATGCAAATGTGTGGTATGGAATTCAACACTTTCCCTTCCTATGCAAAGTGTATGTAGCCCAAAAATGCAGTCCCTTTGATGGTAGTGATAGTATGTAGATGTGATTACCCCTTAGAATTGCCAACCAAAATAATAATAGTGTATGTGTTGTGTATATATATGGATCTCTTGTTTGAATTTTGACACTAGTGACACAAAATGCTGACTATGAACATGAGATAAGGATTAGAAAACTAAAAAGGCTAACCATAAATGTCAAAATGTGTAAAAAGAAAAAGAGACAGAAGCACCCAGAATGGACACAAGTGCTTAGGTGCTAGTGTCTAGAGTGGGCACTGGTGTCTGGGATAAATGATGACAGATGTGAAAATACAGATAGAGATGGATCCTGTGACCTGACCAGAAGTGGATACATAAATGAAAGATGTGGAAGAGAATATAATAAAAGTAATCAAAGACATAGATGGACAAGAGATGGTGTCACCAAGTGAATACTTTTCTTACTTAATATCCATGCATATAAACAACATATTGATGACATAGTAAAATAGTAATATGTGTGTGATTTTGTGTCTACATTTACCCCCCCCTTTATGTTATTTGAATGAAATTCAAGTAGTGTAAAGGAAGTAAGGAACATACATGTATAGAGTCGGAGAAGCCATATGTAAAGTGCGTGTAGAATGTAGAAACTTGTAGCATGGTGAACCATGGATCAATGCTTTGACCCATGTGGTGTAAGTGGAGATAGAAAACCATCATAAGGAGCACTTGGAGAAATAGTTGAAATGATTTGGAGATTTTGGAGATTTTGAATTTATTTATTCGAGGTGATAGAAGAGGTAGGGAGTGATCAATTCCCAACCCTGATTTGTTTGAAAATGGGAGGATTTGGGTGTCTTTCCACTAGAGGAAGAGTGTTGGGGAGAGAGGTCTAGTTTTACTCTCCATCCATGACTACATCCCCAAAAGGTCCAAACCGTTGCAGATGGATAGAGACCAAATTTAGTTTTGATTAGTTCCAATTGAAAAATTGTTTGTTCGATTGAAGAACCCATATAGAGTAGTATAGGAAAGGAAATGACATCTCATTACCCCCACTCCTATATAGTAGGGTGTTATAATTTGAATAGTGTTGGATGGCTTCCAAGTTAGGTCATCTGGAAGTGATAGTAATGTAATGCAGCTCCCAAGTTAGGTCATCTGGGAGATATAGTAAATGTGCTTATTGTATCGATTGATTGATTTGATTTGAGTGATAGAAGATTGTTTGAAATAATATGTACTTAGAGATTACTCATGAGAGGTTTTTCTTTTCCCCAGATTAGGTCATTTGGGGAATAGATTTGAAATAGTAGAAAGTATTGATTTGTTGTATAATGATTGTACCTTTGTTTGAATAAGAGATAGAGAAAATTGTGATAGTAATATGTTAGGAATGTCGATTGATTGTATTGTATCCTGAGAGGGATTATAAGATGATCTCGATTATATGCCCCCTTTTTGGTGAAAGGGTGAAGGGTGGAGAAATGAGCATTGAGCTGAAAGCAAGATGTATAAGATGTTGTAATAGTAAATGAGAAATAGTATGGGATAGTATTGTCAAAGTATGAGTAGATATTGATTAGTACATGTGCCAAATTTGAATATGAGATGTTAAAATTTGTATGGTATGGTGTTAGAGAGATTATGATCGTATGTGAACAAATGGAGAGAGAAAACGAAAGTTACGAGGCTCAAGATATGAGTGAAAATATGTAATGTGTATTAGTTGTAGTAATAATGGAAAATAGTAACTATAGTATATGGTAAATTGGAATTACTATATATAGTAATAGTGAAAAGGTGAATTAGTAATTTCATTTGTACCGAGAGTAGTTGAAATTTGAGCTCTGAGCTATGAGAATGTCACATGTTAGAGTAATGAGTTTGATGAGATTTGAGAGAGTGGTGGTGGTCATGGCTTTGTAGATGACCAAGGAGCTGGTATGTGTGATTTTTTTGAAAATTTTTGTTCAAATATGCTATTTTTAAAGTAATTTTAGTAAAATTTGAAGTTTTGTAGTTTTGGGTTTGACGACGAGGACGGAAGTGGAAACATGGCATTTTTGTCCTGGGGACACTAGCACCTAGTTCTTGGTGCTAGTGACCTACTTTATATGGATGCGAGTGACTGCTCTAGGTGCTAGCATCCCATGGTAAGGTTTTGCATTGTTTTGTGAAATGCATGTGTATTTTGATTAATTTTATGTTATGATGAGTGATTTTGTAGTATGTATGGTGTACTAATATAAGAATTTTTGTTTTTTTTGTGTTGTGTAAAGAGGGATATACACTCTAGAGAGTTTTGTGTGGGTCGTCACTTGAGTACATTACTTACTTTGGGGTTGTCAGATGTTGAGTGGGATATATTGGACCATGTCGACACTGTGTGGACACATTGCTAGATTGGGGGAGATACCCCATAATATGCCTATGTTGATTCTTTTTGTGTGAGTGATGGTGTGATAGATACTTGTACATTTGGTTTCGAGGCATGAGAGATGATGGTGACACTAGAGGATGTATATAGGATATTATGGTTGCCTATAGTAGGAGAGAGAGTGTAGATTATGGACATATTGGATGCCCAGTAGTCAGATGAGGGCAACATGGTGGTATTTTATAGGACACAGTACATAGCCGAGACACATATTAGTTTGGATGTTATTTTGAGATCTAGGTTTTGTGATTGCAGAAATTTATCACAGTTGTGATAGCTTCGTCGGTGGTAGTGGAGGGTGGTGGAGTTGGGATTTTGTACAAGATGCATGATATTTTTCATAACATCGAGGAGCATGGTACTAGATATGCTTGGGCATGGTGTGTATTGGCCCATTTTTATATAGGGACTTGTATAGATTTACACAGGAGGATCATGGTGGTGGGCTAGGAGCCACTACTTTGTTACATGTGTGGGCATATGAGCATATTGCTATATTGAGGCCACTTAGTGGGCCATGGGCTGATTGGGCTTGACCCGAGATATTTGCAGCAAGTGAGGTGGGTGGGCACCCATAGTAGGAGGATGGGTATGACCACATATAGGTTGATGATAGATCAGATGGGCCTGGGGCCATTATATGGAGACCATATAGAGACTATGGAGGATGGGTAGAGGATGGTGTGGAGTTGTGGTGCATATGATGCACCATGTGGTTAGAGGATCATTTCCCAGGGGTGACTGAGTTTTTCTAGGTGAGTGAGTATCTAGGTAGTTTGGCATGGCCCAGGATGTGCCCCAGAGCCATATATATGGTGTCGATCTACTAGAGTGGTGAGAGATGACCAAGGTGGGCGAGGCCAAGCCCAAGGGAGAGCACAACTAGTGCATCCAGGTCCAGATGAGGCGGATGCGGCCATAGAGCCTATACAAAGGTGGATGATGTGGGGTGCACACTGCATGCATATATACATGG
Source organism: Taxus wallichiana var. yunnanensis (assembly GCA_018340775.1). Taxonomy (NCBI): domain Eukaryota; kingdom Viridiplantae; phylum Streptophyta; class Pinopsida; order Cupressales; family Taxaceae; genus Taxus; species Taxus wallichiana. The sequence goes on along the minus strand of CM031243.1, from coordinate 257,287,206 downwards.
TGGTGGGAAACACACGATGGGTGTTTTTTTTCTAGTAGTGGTGGATGTGGTCGGTGGGCCAATAGTTGGAGGAGAGAGGGTGAAGCACCCCCCGATGTAGATGATGATGTAGCAAGTGGCGAGAGAGAAGTGTAAGTATTATTTATTGTTGTTGTTATTTTTTTTTTTTTTATTGATTGATTATGAATGATAAAGATGATAATAACTAATGTTTGTTGTGGGATTGTAGGTGATGTTTATTGGTCATTGATTGTGGACACCTCCATATACACATGTTGACTCAAAATGTGCCCCCAATGTGTGCTCATGGGAGGAGGTATGCTAGAGAGTGGGTTGATGTTATTGTGGGTGAGCATGCCCATTTATTTGAGCCAGTGGCTATATAGCAAAGAACACATGTGCATGGTTTTTTGAGTGAGTGCATGATGAGGCTCGTGCAGAGGTAGAGAGAGAGAGAGAGAGAGGTCGTAGGAGGAGGAGGCCTAGCTCATAGGATATATTTACATGATATGTGGAGCTACATGGTTGATATGTAGGAGAAGATGGTGGAGCTTTTTGTGTTATGGAGTCATCTAGTAGAGAGGTATAGAGGCTGAGATCAATGCAACGTAGAGTGAGCGGTGAAGCCTCTAGTTCTAGAGCTCCCATGATTGTATATAGTGATAGGATGATGAGGATGATGATGATGTATTATATATGATGTATTGATGCATGGGGGATTCCCCAGCATGATTGTATTTTATAACTTATGATTTTGGAGGAGATATATATATATTGACTTGTGTTGATGTGCATTTATTGTTGATGTGCATTGTATACTATGTGATGATGATGATATGTTCTTGGTAGTGTTTATTTAGTTTGATAGATTCTATAGGCATTGTTGGGATGGTTGATTTGATATATATTATTGATTGTTGAAATGTGTTATGATGTGGAAAGAATAACCAAGTAATGGACTAGATAAATAATGTGTGTGAATAGGAATGTATGGTATAACATGTAATAAGTAGAAATGTATGTATGTGATGTAATGTGGTAGATAAATAAAAGTAACAATAATGATGTGTTGATAATTGAATAATGATGAGATGTAAAATAATGTGTAATTGTGTGTGATGAGAATGAAGGGGGGGAAGAAGAGTGATTTCCCCCTAGTGTGAGAATGAGGTTCATTTATAAATTCCCCCCTCATAGTCAAGAATGAACCATAAAACAAGAGTGTGTCATCGAGAAATGGGTTTTGTCATGTGTGAGTAGATGCTAGAAAAGATATGAACCGTAACACAAGAGTTTGTCATCAGAAATGGGTTTGTCATGTGCGAGGAGATGCTATAAAATATATGAATGAAGCACATAGCCGAGTATGAATGGGAGGTTCATTGATGTAGTATGCCCTCAACAGTCAAGTGTGAACCATAGCATGAGAGTGCATCATAGGGTAATGAGATGGAAAATGGATGTCATCTACCAGAGATGAAGAGGCATGCATGAGGCATGGAGGAGCATGTGAAGCAAAAAATGGTGTGAGGATAAGTGTCGAATTGGATGTCAAGAGGAATGGTGCTAATAATGGGAGGTGTGGTGATAGGAAGTGGAAGCAAGAGGCTTAGGAAGCCAATGAGATGTGGTATAGCAATGTGTGAGGGATGAGAGGATGTAACTATAGGTGGATTAGCTGGAGGATGGATGGATAATGACCTTAGGAGGTGGGAGGATGATAACCTTAGAGGAGGTGAAGGAGACAAGTGAATAGTGGTAGAAGCTCACTTATGTGGGATAGAGAGAGAGAGAGAGAGACTCACAGAGAGTGAGAGTGAAAAGAAATGACACCTTTGTCTTCTAATTGTTGTAGGTGATCATGGAGAGCATAACATTCATTATCATGGTGGCCATTGATGTGGTGGAAATTTACAGAAAGGGTGGTCACATTAGGTGCAAGTGGTGAGGTGGATGATGTTGGTTAGAAGGTAGATGGATGAGCCACTTATCAAGTAAGGTTTGCAAGACATCATGTGGTTTAGCATTATGTGAGAAGTGCAATGGTTCATGAGTGGGAGATGAAGAAGACTTAGGTGAATGTCAATGTGGTGGAGGGGAAGGAAGATGCTTATGTGGAGGTAGAGATGGGGATCATGCAAGAGGGTCAATAGATGGAAGAGGGGAAGACTTAGTAGGCATAGGAGGAATAGAAGAAGTAGAAGAAGGTGTTAAGACATTATCTGCAATGAGGTCTTTTTCTAAATCAATAACTTTATAGCACAAAAGAGTAAATGATTCACATGTATCATATAATAGATTTTTTCTTTTAAGGGAGGAATTAAGCCATGACAAAAAAAAATTGCATTTCTAAATCAATAGGCTGAAATAATAATTGATGCATGCAAGAATTGAAGTGTAAAATGTAATCTAAAATTGGTTCATTCTTTCCTTGATGCAAAGAAGGAAAAGCATTCATATGTAACTTTAGGACCATTGTTAGAAATAAAATCTAAGAAAAAAGCATCCTCCATATCATAATAAGTACTAATGGATCCATAAGGAAAATGAGTATACCATTGGAGAGCATGATCAACAAGGCTATGATGAAATGCTTTGAGTAACAAGTGATCATTGGAATAAGCAACCATGGCTAAATGGTAATGCTTGAGATGTAAATAAGGATTTCAGTACCATCAAAACAGGAGAAAGTAGGCATGATGAAGTCCTTGGGAAAGTGGAATTGTGAATATTTTTAGGAATGGGATTTCCATGAAGGGAATTATTGTCAATGGAAGCATAATAGGATTTACTTTTGAGGGTGAGGGTATGAACTTGAGATTGCAAATTACCAACAACATGCATGAGGGAGAGGATATCATGTGAAGGAATGGTTGGTGAAGTGAGAGGCACATTTAGGGGTTGGATCTTTCCATTGTGAGTGATCATGGGAACTTGAGAAGGAGGAGTGGATGTGGAAGGAGGAGAAGGAGGTGTAAGAGGAGGAGAGGAACATGGAGGCTCTATGGGGATGCTAGGTGTAGGCTCAGGAGACACAATAAGAGGTGCATTAGGGTAGAAGTGGAATCATCATGGGAAACATTGGAAATAACTTCAGAAGTAGAAGAAAGAGGAGTAGTAAATTCACATTCAATAGTCTTAATAGAAGCAACATCATCACTAACATGTTCATGATCAGAAGCATAATCACAATCACTATCAGTCATATTTTCACAAGCAAGGATTTCATCAAGAGTATCATCAACATATAAAGAACTTTGTAGGAGTACTAGCATCAGATTTATCATTGCAATCATTGGAAATAATTTAGAAGTAGGAAGAGTAGGAGATAGAGATTTACATTCATCTTGACTACTAAGTAGGAACATCATTATGCACATTTACATTGTCATTATTAGAAGTAGAATTATTAGCATCTATGTTTTCACAAGCAAGAACCTCATCATGCAAAGAATCTATATTAATGTTATCATTTTCTATAAGAGAAGGAGAAGAGGATGAAGCAACATTGGTGACTATGGTGGATGAGGGAGAACATGAGGTAAAATTTTGGTCAGGGGAGACTATGTAAAAATTAGGGGTTTGTAACCAACAGGAAAGGGTTTTGGAAGTCAAGGAGTTGTTGGAGGATTATGGGATCATATTGGGATTATGCATGAGGTCACAAAATTCATTCTTCTCAGAGGCATCATTAAAATATTAGTTGCATGCATGTATAGGTCATATCATGCTTGGGAGATGGGAACCTCTTTTTAGCCATGAGGGTTTTGGGATCCTAGGAAAGGAGTTTGAATAAGAGAGGGTTCACCAAATGATTTAATTTAATTGAATTAAATATATATTTAGAGTAACTAATATGATAAAATATAGTAAAATACAAATGCTAAGCACTCAAGAAATGCAAGACTATAAGAAAATGGGAGAGATAAGTGACTTAGTTGATTTTTTTGTGTGATCTATAGATAGTGGGGCTATGTGTATATGCTTTGATCTATAGAAATGATGTCACAAGAGCTCACTTAAGAGATTTCTAGAACTCTGCGCACATGAGGTTGGATAGGGGACACCCACAGGAGGAAAGAGGCACTGGTGCATTGGTGTCCAATTCTAGGTGCATTGGTGATGTGTGAACACTCAAGATCTACTTTCTTTTTGTAGTCTAGGGTTTCATCTTCTAATTCTTTTTTTTCATTTACCTTTCATTGTTAGGGTTTTGATCACACATAACCTATAAAAAAAACCCTAGCTACTACACAAGCTCACAAACACATCAAATCTGAATAAAATATGCAAAATGTGAAGTTGGACTCACCCTGGTGGTCACCCGAAGAGTGAACTTATTACCGAGAGTTGCACTACATTCAGACTCCATGTAGTTTTGTGTCTTATGTGTGTGAAATAGTGTCCTTAGGTTGCCCTCTGTGCCAATGACACCAAGATAGTGGTTATAGCTAGATTAGATGCAAATGTGTGGTATGGAATTCAACACTTCCCCTTCTATGTAGTGTATGCAACCCAAAAATGTAGTCCCTTTGATGGTAGTGATAGTATGTAGATGTGATTTCCCCTTAGAATTTACCAAGAATAATAGTGTGTATTGACTATCTTTGGCCTCTTTTCTTTATCTCTTGTTTTATATTTTGTCTTACACACCCTACAACCCAATGAAACTTTATTTGTTTATCTTTCATGGCTTTGGACACCAGCGCCTAGGCACTCATGTCCCTCATGTGAACCCCTTAACCTTTCTCACCTTACTCACTCTTTTTGGGTCTCTTTTATCTTTTGGGCATATTTTTCACTTATGGGTCAGCCTTCTAGTTGTCAATTACAAAATTAAAACAAGGGAATCATATAAATACATAGTTATGTGTTCAAAATAAAGGACCAAGCACTAAGAATTACTATCATCACCTAAGCTTGCATTTAAAAGGCACCTAAAGCACTCCAAAGCATCCATATAACATCCATTCAAGGGACAAGGGCTTGCATAATTCTACGTACACCACATAGCAAGGGGAAGTCTATTCTATTTCATCCACACATTCTACTACATTTCTACATTCTAGTTACAACCCGCTATCAAGTGTAACTTGCACAAGGGCATCCTAAAGTACAATTTCTACACAAATTCACAAGAATTACATGGAATCTGAGATGTAGTACAATGCTCGGTCATAATTTCAATCTCGGGGTCAGTCTGACTCCCCATTTTGTATTTTCCTTTTTAGGTTTGATGTGGTTTGTGGGCATGTGCAAGGTGAACTTTTATTTTGTAGGTTACAGGTACCCTCAATGATCATTGTGTGACTATCAGAAATTAATAGAAAACAACATCGAAGATCTTGCGACACACTAGAAAGTAGATCCTAAGCTCTGTGTAGTCAAGTGCCTGTAAGTGGTCTCCAATGCCTAGGTTCCCTTGTTTGGGCACCCATGTCCACCTCATTCATGCATTTTAGAATTTACAATGAGTAGTAACGACACTCTTCCCATTCTTGTTCATCACTTTTCCCACCCGGATCAATTCTATATCAAGCGTAAATTAGACAAGTCTCTTCATCTATTTCTTGTGCTTAGGGTTTCATATTTACATCTTAGTTTTCTTGTGTCATTTCGTATGTTAGTATTTATATATCATTCATTTCGGGGTGAACCCGTCGCTCAAACTCAACCTTGCTTTGGAGCATTTTATCATATTTTTAACATGGCTGAAACTTATCCACCTTTTACTAATGAATACCTTCATGATCTCCAAGCTCATCTTGTTGAACATCCACAAGACCTAGATCTACATTTATTCGCATGCTAGTGAAGAGGCCACCAATTTCACCGAGCTTAACCATCCCACCTCTAATACTAATTCCATTCCTATTACAACACAACCTCCTTCTTATACCCTTCCACCTACTTCCACTATTACCATGTCCGTTCCTACTCCTACCAGCAAGTTCACACTCTACCTTTCATATCTCACACTTGACAAGTCTCTTTTTCTAGCATTCAAGACCTAGCTTCCTTATATCACGATGTACAAGTTCAAAGCTGTCAATTATAACAAGCTACTTCATGCTCCTCTCCATCTCTTGATTCCTCCTTACTTCTTCACACTCCTTTTGCACCCACCATTTCTGCTTATTCACTTCCTCTAAACTTCGTCACCCCTAAACTACCCACCTTCAATGGCCATGGTGACCCTCAAGAGCATATTAGAGCTTTTCATGTAGCATGTCTTGACTATGTGGATGATCATACATTGTTATCTATGTTATTTCCTAGGAGCCTTCAAAATTATGACATGCATTGGTTTTATGATCTACCTGTTCATTCAAGTAACTTCTTTTACGCATCTAGATGATGTTTTTCTTGCTCACTTTTTAATCAATATCGGCACCAATATCTCTTATGCGCAACTCATTCAAATTAAAAAAATATCTAATGAACATATAGTTGACTATGTTTTACGTTACAAGAACAATATAGCTAAGATGACTAATGTACTTGTTGATTCATAATTGCAAGATCTTTTTGTTCAAATCCTTTTACCGTCACTCGTAAGAGTGTTATCTTTGAGACATCTCCTTTATTTGATCAATTATGCCATATGCTTAAAAAAACAGGATGTCAAACTCCTCTTCATGGGAAAATTAAAATATCATGATGCTTCATCATCTTCTTCTAATAAATTTCAAGCTAAATCAACATTCAAGCCATCTCCTAAGCCTACTGAAGCAAAGACAACTATCAATGTCGTCTCTCCTCCTAAAAACTTCAATGGAAACCTCCAAAGCGTACTTTCACCAAGTTACCCTATGCACCTTGGTTTTTATTGCCTCAACTTATTAAAAGCAATCTAATCACTCTTCCACCACCACTCAATCTTGATCCATCTCACCCCCATGGCCACAATTATGATGAAAATGCTAAATGTGACTATCATCAATGTATTGGGCATTCTACTCGATCGTTGTTTCAAACTCAGGAATCTCATTCAAGATCTTATTGACAATAATTCACTTGAGCTCCCTAAGCCATTTGCTTCTAAGTTGGTCAATGATAATAAAATCTCAAAATCTTCAATGACCCTTTGCCTAAGCATGACACACAAGCTTCGATTCTTTTGTTAATCATACATATCGCGTTGTGCCCCCTCCTTCATCGGGGCCCCTTGAATTTTTTTTCACTTCGATGATGCATCACCACTAGCCATTTCATTTTTAGATCACAATTATCATGCTACATTCACTTCAAATTCATTACACATCAACGCTTCTATCATTTCATATACTATTAATAACACCATGATCTATCCAGTAACTCCTATTAGTGTGTGCTCAATTGCACTTCTTATGGCTATCAAATGTCTAATCTCTGATATCACATATCTAGTTCCTAATTCTTTTGGCTATATCAGGTGCACATACGGTTGGACCTCTTACCATGTTTGTGTCATTCGATGTGGCATCTTCAATCAAAGGTTGTGACATGCTCTTAGGTCTTCTTTGTCTCCGCATCGCTCAAGTTATTCCCTTTATGAATCATTTATGTCTCAAGTTCATTCATAATAAGAAATTTATCACTATTAAAGGCATTCCACCATGCACACCATTGCCTAAACCTAGTCTTGATGATATTCTTCCACTAGCTACAACATCTAGGCCTTTAGGGCCTCTCAAATCTAAGGCACATTCAACACCTAGTTATCCTATTCACACACGTCCTACTTCACAATGTTGTCATCCACATCGGTCTACTAGTCCACCTCATCGGCCTAAGTCCCCTACTCGGGCAGCCCCTTCACATAGGTGTTCACCACCTCCTTCACCACATAGGTCTCCTTCACATGTACATCATTACTCTCATACTCCACCAATCTTAGAGCATCGTCACATGCCTTTATCTCCTCGGATATCGGGTGGAGGGCCCTTGCCCTTCACTATCGTTGGATAGCCTTTTATCCTTTTCACACTTGGGGGCATCACGCTTTCTCCCCTCTCTTAGCATTATTTTTGTCTATCATATATAATATCACACTTTGTGCTTCACACTTAATATTTCTCAATACTCTTACACATTTTAATACACACCTTGTATCGTCATTACCATATGACACACTCTAGTTCCATGGTTCATACTTGAATGCTAAGGGTCTAAATCTAAAATGAACCTCACATCATTCACTTTTCATGCTCTATACTTCATGATCTATCTTTCTAGCACACATTTTCAAACCATTTCCCAATGACGCACTCTTGTTCTATGGTTCATTCTTGATTGTTGAGGGGTCTTTTATAAATGAACCTCATCTCATACACATCTTCTAGGGGAAAATCTTGAATTTGGTCGTAGTCGAATTACCACATCACAAAGATAGTAATCAATTAATCTGTTGTTGCGTTAATTTTACATTTGGAAGGATGGCTAATATATAGCCATACAAATAGAAAAATCGTTTCCTATTGTTATCTCATTTTTGAGTTTACGCCAAAAATAAGATAACCCTAAGAAATTTTTGAGCTGGTTTTCTAAGAATGCCCTTTCAGAGAGATAATCGGGTTTTCGGGTTTCAATAGCAAGACAACATGTGTTTTGGATGCTTCATGTTGTGTGTTCCAAACCTGAAACCCGCATCAAGTAAGTCTTTCGGGTTTGCGGGTCTTCCGAGCATCGAGAACATGCCTTCGTCAAAACATGCTTCATGTCGCATGTCTTCCGATCCCCAAGCCCGATTTACTCCTTTGTTTCGGGTTTGCGGGTCTTCCGAGCATCGGAACATGCCTTCATCAAAACATGCTTCATGTCGCATGTCTTCTAATCCCGAAGCCCAATTTACTCCTTTGTATCGGGTTTCCGGGACCATCAAGCATCATGCTTCATGTCGCTTGTTTCGCATGAACTCAAGCCCGAATTAATACGAAATCCTTTGTGTCGGGTTTCCGGATATCCCAAGCATGCTGACATGGCATTAATGTCGAGTTGTTGGGTAGTTGACACGTGTCAACTGAAGTGTATTAAATGTGAAATTTCTTATAAATATTCAGATTTCCACGTCATTTTTACCAGATGTACTTTTTACCTTGTGGATTTTCGTGCATGCATCTTGACCCGAAACTTGACTCACCTCGTGTACTGATTGCATTGCTCATTTTTTATCATTTTTCGTTCTGATTAAAGGTATTTTCCTTTATTATTTGTTTGTGGGATAATTGTCTAAAGGATTCTTCTGAGTTTCGTATTTTCTTGTTGGGGTTATTGGGGTTTTATCTTTTCCGTTTTAGGTTGTTTCTATCAGGTTTGTGTTTTAGGGTTCCCCCTTTGGAATGCTCACTTTGTTTTATTCCCTAGAATGTCATTGTAATTAAAAATATATTTGGGATATCAACAGTGAAGAAGAACTTGCATGTTTCAACCTAACAATTACCCGATTCCCTCTTTTCGGGTTTCGCAGGGTGCTTTGCAGTGTTCAAACCTGCAGTGTTCAAACCCACAGTGTATCGGAAAGTTTAAGGTGTCGGGCACTTCAAACATTCCAGCATCCTCCCAGTGTGTCAGAAATTTCCATCTTTTCGGCATCCTCCCAGTGTGTCAGACATTTCCATCTTTCGGCATCCTCCTAGTGTGTCGGACATTTCCATCTTTCCGACATCCTCCTAGTGTGTCAGACATTTCCAACTTTCCGACATCCCAGTGTGTCGGGTTTTCCGAAGTGTTCAACACCTTCTGATCTCCGACACTCTCCTCCTTTGAAATTCCTCATGTCAGACCCTGGTTCATCACAAGATAAGACTGAAAAATCAGGGAGGATGAAGTACAAATTTAGGAAGGTGGAGTCTCCCTCCTACATTGATTGTAATTACGACATCCGAGATACAGAGCTCGGAAACATAGATATGGAGGATTTTTGGAATAGGGTCAAGAGCTCTTCCCAGACTCCATGGATGAAATCAATAATTGGTAAAGTGGTCTAACTCTTGCAGCAGAGGTTTCCTATGTTCGCTCGGTGCCCCAAGTTCATCTTAGCTTTGTGCTTGAACTATGACTCTGCTTCTCGTTCTGTGAAAAATTAGGTGGGAGAAGTTATAATCAAGTTGGACGGAGGTTACTTCGATGATCTTCTCAAGCTGCCTAATTTTGAGGAATATGGAGATGTGGATCTCAAGTCAGCCCAAAAATCTTGGGACAATGATCAAGAGGATTGCATCAAGCACGTGAATAAGAAGTTCCTAATCAAAGCCAAACCGGCTATTTCCAGGTTCCCAAGACTTGTTCCTAGAAGTGATTTCATTCAGGAAATCAATGATATCATTACTCTGTTGAGTCGGGTTTTGGTTTCCCCAGAATCAAATGTTTTCCAAGGATGGATGTACCAATTCATGATCATTATTAAGAAGAATCAACAGGGAATTGATTGGGGTACTCTTATCAGTAATGAGATAGATTCTCAAATGACAACAAATTCTATCTACTGGGAAGTTTTATATGTCCTCGTATGTCACCTATGCAGTGGCCGGCATGAGGAACTATCCTGGATTGGACACCAAGGGGAACAAGACAGTGGAGCATGTTTATCGGTATTTTCCTTAGCTAACAAGAAAAGGGTCTGAAGACCAATTCAGAAGGGTAAACGATGCCTTCTTTTATGAGAACATCTACAGGTTAAACCCCGAACTGAGGAAAATGAGAGTCTCTGATGAGGCATGGGCTGAAGTTTCAAAATGGGGTTATGTCTTCTTGCAATTTAAGAAGTTCACATATCTTCGAGTAGTCATGTACCTGGGGATCCTTTCCGTTTGCCCAAATATCTAGGGGACAAACTAATCTTGATGGAGTTGGTCAGGCAATTGTTGGATTTTCACAAATTCCAACAGAGTAAACACAAGGCCGTTGTATCTTTCCCAATTTCTATTGGAAGGTATACTTGTTCAATGGTGGTGAAAGCCAAGAACGTTGTACATGAGCTTCAAGATAAGTTGAAGAAGCACATGAAGCCCCGAGATGGGTTTGATTTTCAAGGAGTCCTTAAGGCATATGGAACTCTGCACCCGCACGTGCCAAGCATAGAAGACATCTGGATTGATTTACGTGACGAGGTTGTTGTCCGAAGAAAATATCATAGTAGGTTGACACTTGCAGAGATTCAGACACTTGAGCTCGACGTAATGTGAAGGTACCGCGATAATGAAAGTGTTCGGATCCTTCCTATGACAGATTGAATGAAGATCAATATGTTTTCCCACCTATTGATTGGTCTATCGGTGAAAAAGCCTCCATTACAGATAGATCGGCCCTGATTCTTGCACACACCAAGGCATGGCTCACCTCTTGGGGAATGAGTTTCAAAGAAGATAATTTTTCAAAGTTGGTTGTTTTAGAGGCAGGCCCTCCAAAAAGGAAAAGGACAAAATCTCTTCTAAGGGACCTATAAAGGTCAAGTTTGTCAAGAAGAGAAGAGAACAAGAAACCTCTTCAATTGTTACTCCAGTTGAAACGGTGAATGTGCCAGAATCACCAACACCACCAAAAATAGGAGAAATTTCTTTGGAAAGAGAAGTAAGCCAGCCCCTAGTTTCACCATTTGTTGACTGCCAACTGAAGTGACCTTATCTCTTGCATCCAGGCTTTGGTGTCAGGATCTGCACTTCCTACTTCACAACCACTTCTACCTCCTCTTTCCCCATCTACTTCATCGGTCATGGCCAGCATTTTCTCTGGACTCTCACCCCTCTCTACTGGGACCAAAGTAACTACCAACATGCCCCCTCCTGCGCCTCTTTTCACTGAATCTGCTACCACATTGGTAACTGTCCCCACTCCACCAGTGGATCTTCCTCTCCCTGAAAGTATGATACCAACTTCTACAATAATGGCAACTCCCTCTGGCACGCCCCAATGGTTACTTGAGCAAACTCCGAGGAAAAGGAAGGTGGTTGTACCCATACCCGCCTTTGATTTTAGTTCACTCAAGGCTTCTACTGCTAAATCAGCCAAGAAACCCAAAATAGTTTCAAGGGTTTTAGTGGATGCTTCGGGGCATAAGTTTGCAGAGATCACCACTCCCATGACTGACAAAACCAAAGAGGACATAACGGCCTCTAACTATCAGATAACCAGGGTGGCTCTAGGAGAAGTGACAACAAAAGGAGCACAACAGGATGCACGAGATGCTATGAACGTGTTATGCCAGAAATTGAAGGAAACAAAGGACAACAGAGATGAGCTTAAAGAAAAGGTGGAGCAGTTAACTGAAGTATTACTTAAGCTCTCAAAACCCCTTGAATCCATACCATCTTCCTCTGTCCCTGTCGGATTCGATTTCTCATCAGTGCCTATAATTGAGAAGATTAATGAAAAAGGGAGAGTGGTCGATGAATGGACCCAAAGGCTGCTCCAATAGGGGAAAGAAGTGATTCAAGACACCGTAGAAGTCTATCAATCTTTGGGGAATATACAGAGTGATGGGGAAAAGATGGATGATGATTTCTCCCAAGAAATTGGACACCTTGATTTGACTTTTGAAGCTCTCCAGGTATTGAAGCAAATTCCATCACGCATCTTGGTAGAAGAAGGTGTCATCCCACATGCGCAGATAAGCATTTCCAGCTGACCAAAGCCATCAGGTTCAGGGTAAATATTCTCAACGAAGCTTGCGGTAAATTGAGAGAATCAAGAGATCAATTGATTGATGGAAAAAGCAACTGGAAGAAGAACTGCTAAAAATTTGTGTAAAAGTGTCAGTTGGAAACTCGGGCATCCTACCAGCTGATGATCTTTTCAAACAAATCCAAGAATCCATTCAGCATGAACCAACTCATGGATTTGGTATTGAAATCATTGATAGGTTTGTAAAGGTTGAACATTCTTTGGAGGCCCTGAGAAAACTCAACAAAAGATTGAGAAAGCTTCCCGGTAGTGCCAGTGACACTCACGAAACATGTGAAGTCTTGAGTGATCATTCCACTGCGCCTGATGAAAATGAGATGCAAGGTATAATCCGGAAGTTCCAAGAATTTTGGAACAAACAGGCTCAGTTGGAGGAAGAGAAAGATGAGGAAGAAAAAGATGACGATTCAGACTAAGTCTTGATGCGCCGTGTCATTTCAATCTTGAAATTGACATGTCTTTTTCATTTCTGTTTCGTCACATAGGAATCATGTTGTGACTTGGTCTCCTGCGTGAGAACCAAGCAAAATAGGACTCTTGTTAAAAGACTGTTTTATAGGGTTTGTCCTATTTTCTCTCAACTATTTTTATTATAAATAAGGGATGTGCATACATTCCAAAGGGTTGAGATTTTTGGAATATTGAGAACTATTGTGAAGAAGAAAAACTTTGTGTTTTCTTTTAATCATTTGAGGAATAGAGCTGATGCTATTTTGCAAACTTCATGTTGTGAGATGTATCTTTCTTAAGATATTGTTCTTATGTTCATAATCTTAAGCTATTCTTTGTTTGGTATCTTGATGATTCTAATCATTTCAAACATTACATTTGTTATTTAAAGCTCGCATGATTATTTCGTGATCTGTGTTTACTCGAAAGAAAATACGTTCCTCTCATTTCCTTTCCATTGTGTTTCTTCCATAATAATAATTTCCACCAGTCCATTTATAAAAACAACATCTTCACATAGTGTGGATATGGATTTCGGGATTCTATCCCAACCCCAATGGTTAGATTAGTGTGAATATTGTACACATTGTTTCTATTGTGTTTTAGATTAGTAATAAACAGGCAACCTCACCTGTCTTTGAGGAGGGATTTAATCCCATGTACTGTGGTTGAACCTCATATTTTGACTTGACAAAATATCCAACCAACACCTATAAAATAGGAAACTACACTAAAAAATCACCCATAACTAATATACGTAATATTGTTATAACAACAATATTACTAACAATATAATAAATAAACCAAATACTAATATAACCATAAGTAAACTTTTATTATACGGTAAATACGATACCAATGTAAATACTAATATTCCTAACATTCCCTCCCTTAGTGTTTACATGGTAGCAAAAGAACTTTCACACTTCCTCTGCAGCTTGTCGCCCGTGCTTGCTCATGATCTTGGTACAACACTTGAATTGAAGGTAGAAGAAGGAACACATCAACTTCTTATCGCCATGCGCTATTGGGAACACATCTGACCGACGAGGATGGGAACACGCTCAGGAATTATCTATTTATCAAGCTGTCACTCTAGGGAACACATCTAACCTTGCAGTGTGGGAACTCAAGCAGGAACACATATGAATAACCTCAATGGTTTTACAAAGGCTAACCACAAACCTAGGTATGAACATGAACACATCTGACTGTTCAACCTCTTCAAGACTCGTGATGTTGCGTTTCTTTGTGTTATTTGTTCTTCACTATGTTATTACATTGAGAATAATGTAGGAATAACAACATATATTAGTGAATAGAAATGAACATCTGCTCTTATTGTTCATACCATGTGAAATCCACAATAAGCTAAAAATTAAAATCAAAACACACCGCACACACATGCCACCAAATCAGTGAAGCGACCTCATCGTTTGTGGATCGATGAGAGGTCATTGGTTGTCCTCCAGCCTTCGATGCCTCCGTCCTCCATTGTCAAAGTTTAGCTTAGATGAATTTGATCATGAGGCACATATGTTTCCGCATTAAACTTATTCTTCCCTCCCTCAATGTGAAACACTTTATTTCCGGATGTCGGGTAACACCGAAAATGAGTACGTAAGGCAATTTTTTTATTTTACTGAGAATTTTTTATTTTTTTACAATGACTCGACAACACAAATTTGACGAAAACACTTTGACTCTAACTTACAATAAACTTTTGAAAAGACACTTGACAATGATATGTCTAGACAAAGTGATAATGACACATATGACTTTTAATGTTAACAAGAAAATGACATGACTTTAGACTTTGAAAACGAGACTATAATAATCACACTTTTAACAATTATAAAATGATTTAGATAAACTATGGTTTATGTATAAACAAATTTTGGTAATAATATCAATATGACAAATTTTACTAACCAAAATAACGTGACACAAACTTAATAATACAGAATCATCACTTCTAAAATCCAAATTTGTTAAAAAGGCTGTGACACATAAACTAAACTCAACTCAACTTAAAAGATAAGATAACAAAATAATTGAAGCTCCATATAATTATAAACTATTTTTAAATGACATGACTCGCATGTGAGAGCACATGGTTTGACAATGATTAGGGATCGACTATTTTCACTCAACACAAGACTAAAAGAATCGCAACAAAACTCTGCAAAACCATATTATTCAATTATGTTTACTATTAACCTGATCAAATTGCACAAGGAGGTTCAAACATGGATGGTTGAAACTGCAACTGTTGAATGAATATTTGTCTTCTCGGTACGCAGATCTTGCTCAGGTTATGTATCGAGAGAACGATCTTTTCTGCAAACACAATGCCCAGCCCCATAAAGAAATGGACCTGTCAAGAATCGTTTTCGGTCCTCAAGAAAACGTATTAACAGTTGTTATGAATGCTCTGTCAGAGAAGAACAATGGATTAAAATGTAGAATGCCTGGGACTGATCCTTGTTGTAGATCTTAAAAATCACAAACAGGTTGCTCTTTCAAAAAACAAGGCTCCAATATTGAACGCCAATACACAAATGGCATATGAAAATATTCCAGCAGGTTACACGGTTTTGCTCAGAAATTCATAGATCCAGTATGTGAAGCGTTCCCAATGTAGAATCAGATGAAAGCGCTGAAACCAATGCAAGTTTAGAACAACGAATGCAAGGTGCAATGCAAAACCATAGTCAAGGTCAAATCCTAGCTGAGATGTTACCATTAAACTATCGACAATTTAAATAGTGCTTAAATTTGGCGATGAGAGGTGAAAGGAAGATGGTCGCCTTTGACGTGTAGAGAAGATCAATGCTGAGTCAGTCCTGTCACTTGATTTGCACTCTCTTTCTGCAAATAGAATAGAACATAACACCATGAATGAACAACCAATTGTTTGTATCACCCAGATGGTGAGAGATGTATGTAGAAGACTAGTACCGATTCAAACGACACTTTGCATCTATTATTTCAAAACTTCAAAACTCTACGCAATACACTAATAACTCAAACTACAAATTTTATTCTTCACTCAAACGTGATCTCTCATTACCTGGGCAACCAAAAATTTGGAAAAGCCCTTAAATATCTTTAACACTCCATGAAGTACTCCTCTCTCGATTTCTGTCATTGGATTAACCTACTACGATACCAAATCTTGAATTTGGTCAGATTCGACTTACTACATCACAAAGATAGGCATTTATTAATCTCTTGCTATGTTAATTTTACACTGGAAGGATGGTTAATATGTAGCCATACAAATAGAAAAATTGTTTCCTATAAGATAGGAAACTACACTAATAAATCACCCGTAACTAATATACGTAATATTGTTATAACAACAATATTACTAACAATATAACAAACAACCCAAATAATAATATAACTATAAGTACACTTTTACTATACGGTAAATACCGATACCAATGTAAATACTAATATTCCTAACACATGTTACTCCTATCACATTCACACATTGCATATCATTCCATCACACTCATATACTACATTTGCATATCTTGGTTGCACTTACTCTTGCTTGCTTATACTACTTACATGATACACTTCTTTGACTATGCTAGTCAGATACTCAGTATGTCATTATCTTTCTATATACACACATGCATGTTCACTTAGTCTTTTGGAGTGAATGCAAATCTCTTACAGATTTTCACACGTTGCAATGATGTTCGACACTATACCCTTTTCCATTCCCATCGAGGCTCATGAGGGCATCTACCTTTACTACTCTCACACATTACATGTGTTATTGTTTCATTATTTACTACTTTTACTTTCTAGCACATTAATTTCCATTGATACATACATGTCTTGACATACTATTTATCTTTCTAACATGTTAACGAGTGCTTTATGTGCAACATTTGCCTTGTAGGACTATATGCCACCATGGTTGTCTGACACATTTTGCTTGTCATTGTTTGTTATTGTATCCCATTATTTCGTAAGCTATGCCCTATCTCTTTTTTTATCATTGTTTGTATGTCTTTGGCCACTTCGGCCCTAATTATCTTATGACATTATGAGCGATGTCCCATGTTTGAAACCTATTTTTCGCAGTCTATCATGTATGCATACTTGCTTGTTACATTGATTTTCTATGACATGCTTGCTACTTTTTCTACTAACACATATTTATAGCCACTTTTTGTTTGCATGTGCCTTGGTTTCTACCATGCACGTCCCATACCCCATGCAAGTATCAGCTTTAGATATACATCGAGTACTTTCTTTTGGGCCACACATTCCTATAGACATTGCATGCACCCCAAATGAGGGGGAATACATTGGGTGAATAAATCACCCCTACAAAGCACTCATAGCTATAACATATATCTCCACAATACATAAATAATACGAAATACAATGCAAAATGACCTAGAATTTGACTTGGGTCCTTAACATAACATACGAGACCAGGCGCCCAAACATAGACACTAGCAGTTGTGTGCCCCTGTCCTACCCCCGGGTGCTAATTTCCCAAGGGCACACATAGTCATCTTCTCATATCAAACACAATTCACGAAGCCTTCAAAGCAGTTCTATAATTATAAGCTTACGATCAGCACAATCCTTCAATTACAATATGCATGCAATCTCCTATAATTCATTTCAATCGGAACAATCAATACATTCAGAACTAATTCAGACAACAAGAACAAGTTAGGGGCACACCATCTCGTAGTAGTGTTTATCGGTCGAAGAGACATGGATGGAGAGTAACACTAGACCTCTCTCCCCAACACTTTCTCTTTGGCGTGAGATCACCCAAAAAACTCACACTTGGCATGAGAGAGATGGAGAGTAACACTAGACCTCTCTCCCCAACACTTGCTCTTTAGCGTGAGATCACCTGAAAAACTCACACTTGGCATGAGATCACCCAAAACTCGCACTTGGCATGAGATCGCCCAAAAACTCACACTTGGTGTGAGATCACCAATAAAACTCGCTATCGCATGAGCTCTCCCAAAAACTCACTCTACATAGCATTTCAGGACACTTTTCTATCCTTTACACTCTTTTACATTAGGTGCACACTTTCCTTTACACACTTTTACATACTTATGCACATTTTCTCTAATTTATCATATACAAGACTTTGACTACATTCTTGCTCTTCTTTTATAGGTTTGTCCTTACAAGAAGAAACAACCATAAGCTACATGAACACAACACAACAGATGTGCTTTACCACTAGGGTCACTTTCCTTTCCTAGTCTCCACGCTTCACTTTGCATCACTCCACGCTTCACTTGTCCACTCGGCATGTTATTCACCGCACACTCTACAGGATCATAAGGTACACATCTCTTATCTACTTTATGTTATTGAGTATTCACTCAACAACATAAAGTGGGGGTAAATATAGACACAAAATCACACACTTGGGTACATTTCTAGGTCCTAAAAGCATACTAGCATTTATATGATTCCTAAGTAAGAAAACTAGTGGTTGAAAACTATCTTTGGCCTCTTTTCTTTGTCTATTGTTTTCTATTTGGTATTACACACCCTATAGCCTAGTCAAAAATTTACTTGTTATCTTTCATGGCTTTGGACACCAAAGTGCCCAACCAAGACAACAATGCCTAGGCACTCCTGTCCCTCCTGGGTGCCCCTGACCCTTTCTTACCTTACTCGCTCTTTTATCTTTTGGGCATTTTTTCACTTATGGGTTGACCTTCCAATTGTTAATTACGAAATTCAAACAAGGGAATCATATAAATACATAGTTATGTGTTCAAAATAAAGGACCAAACACTAAGCATTACTATCACCACCTAAGCTTACATTCAAAAGGCACCTAAAGAACTCCAAAGCATCCATCTAACATCCATTCAAGGGACAAGGGCTGCATACTTCTGCATACACAACATAGGAAGGGGAAGTCTATTCTATTCCATCCACACATTCTACTACATTGCTACATTCTAGCTATATCTCGCTATCAAGTGCAACTTGCACAAGGGAATCCCAAGGAATAATTTTTACACACACATACAAGAACTACATGGAGTCTGAGATGTAGTGCAACGCTCGATCGTAAGTTCACTCTCGGGGTGACCATCGGGGTCAATTCGACTCCCCATTATGCATTTTCCTTTTTATGTTTGATGTGGTTTGTGGGCTTGTGCAAGTGAACTCTTCTTTTGCAAGTTACAGGTACCCTCGGTGATCATTGTGCGATTATCAGGTTATTAATAGAGAACAACAACAAAGATCTTGTGACACACCATAAAGTAAATCCTCAACTCCTATGTAGTCACCAACGCCTGTGCACCCTTTACCTATCCCATGTGCCCATGTTAAGTCTCATTCCTACATTTCAGAATTTACAATGAGCAATAACGACACTCTTCCCATTTTGTTCATCACTTTTCCTAGTTCAAATCAGTTCTAGATCGAGCATAAATCAACTAAGTCTCTTCATCTATCTCTTATGCTTAGGGTTTCATATTTACATCTTAGTTTTCTTATGTCATTTATGTATTTTATTATTTATATATCATTTATTTCAGTAGTGACTTTTAATATTAGATTTAATTCAAATTAAATTAAATCTTTGGGATAAATGACGACAAATGTGAAAAGACGGATAGACATGGATCCCTGTGACATGACCAGAACTAGATATAGAAATGATAGATGTGGAAGAGAAGTACAATAAGAAGTAATCAAAGACATAGATGGACAAGAGATGGTGTCACCAGTGAATATTTTTCTTGTTTAAGATCCATGCATATAAACAACATACTAACGACATAGTAAAATAGTAATATGTGCGTGATTTTATGTCTACACCATGGTTATTTGATTTTCTTGTATCTTGTCTTTACTTATGTCTTGATTGTCATTGTTTGTGAGCTATGCCTATACGCAACATCATGAGTGGTCTCCCATGTATTCAACCAGCTAATTGTTGTGTCTTTTGTCACGTTACTGTGTATTTTGACTAGTTTCTATTACATCATTCCATGTTTGTTTGTGACTAACACTTTTTGCTATCCTTTCCTATTATTTTTCATGTGCCATGGTGGTTACTATGCACATTCCCTATCCCCTAAAAGAGTTCTATTTTAGTTGTGCACATCAATTCCAACATTCCTCATTCATCTGCGCTCACCTTAATTCATCTCACACACCCCAAATGAGTGGGGGCAATCATTGGGTGATTATGTCACCCTCTCAACAATCCAAAGACCAAACATAGGCTGGTACACAACATAATCAAAATAAACAAGAGTTAAAAATAGGTTCATAATCATAATTTGGCCAAAATCATAGTAGGGATAAAAGTGCGGATAGGAACGGTGGGTGCTAGTGTCCTACTTAGGCGATTATGTCCTAAAGGCAGAAATAGGTACAATACAAGATTGAAAAGTTTCTCCAAAATCTAACAAAAGTACTCATTTACATGTTACTATTAAGTAAAACATGAATAAAATCAGTGGCAAGCTATATACTTTGGGCAAGGGAACTAATTATCATGTTTTATTGGGATCAAATAAGGAATGACACCTAGGGAATATGTAAAACATTGATATGCTTGGAATGATGTGTAATCTATGACTAGTTTTTATTGGGGTTGCAACCATCTGTAATAACACTTATCTATGGGGAAACATTAATGGTTAGAGGGAAAAGCGTGCAACTTTTCCAACACTCTTCCCTTGGCGACATGATGCCTAAATCCTTAATATAGTGACAAGACACTAAAATCCTTAGTTTGGCAATAAGACACCTAAATCCTCGCAGTATAGTGACAAGACACTAAAATCCTCGGTTGGCGATAGGACACCTACATCCTCAATATTATTCCAACCATCTCCAAGGCAACAAACATACAAGAATAATTCTATCTCTTCTCTCACGGTATTCACGTGTCTACTATTTTTGATTCACTCATCTTTTGTTACGCATTTCTATTTTCACACTTACTGAGTTAAAGTTCAATTTCATATATCATGAACATTGACTACACTTATCTTTTTTTGTAGATCTAACCTTACTTCGATAAAAGGGCAACACACGGATAGAACAAGGAGCAATGTCAAACACGAGATGCTCATGCAAAGGTAATATTCAACAAACAAACGCAAACATCATTTCTACTATGCACATAAGGTCACCCCTATGATATTTATCCTCTTTTAGATTCCACGATACACATTCTACAATCTCCATATGACACAATATCGAGTATAATCCTCATTCAAAGACGCTATCGGTTCAACTTCCTTCGACTCTCCACAAGGTAAACTCTTCTTATCTACGTTATGCTACCAAATATTCATTCACTAACACAAAGTGGGGGTAAATGAAGATAAAAAATCACACACTTTCTATTTACATCACGCCTCTAAGCATGTCATTGTATACATGTTTCCTAAGTAAGAAAACTAGGCATTAAAACACTTATTTTATTTTTACATTGCTTTATCCTTTTCACACTTCTATTATTTAATTTTCTAGAATGACCACTTTACTTGTGAACATTGGAAAATGTGTAACCCAACACATGTATTTTTTGTTTCATCCTCTCGAGCATCCCAGGACACTACCAACCATTAGGGACAGGAGATCCTAAGCACTATTATCCCCTTTGCGCTTATGTCTTTTCCCTCCTTTTCTCAAATTTGAAATGCCACATCATTTTTATCTTTTCTAAAACCTTTCTTATCACTTTGGGTCGGCCTTTTTGGTTTTTAATGATGAAATTAAAACAAGGGAATCACACACACACACACACACACACACACACACACACACACACACACACACACACACACACACACACACATGACTTACTCACTATTATTAGGGTTGGACAACCTGGGCTATTACTTACTATCTAAAACTTGGGCAAAGAGCAACATTCAAGGACTACATTTGGGTTGCATTATTCATCGTGACATAGGAGGGGCTATTTTTGAATTCCATCTCACGCATTCATCTTGGGGGAAAAGTAGTCAGTAACCCACTATCTTGGTGTAAGCGACACACGGGAAACCTAGATTCAAGGGACGTACTTCAATCTCTCTCTCTCTCTCTCTCTCTCTCACACACACACACACACACACACACACACGAACTACATAGAGTCTGAAATGTAGTGTAGTGCTCAGTGACAATCACATTGGGGTGACAACTAAGGTCTAGTTCGACTCAAGCATATGCATTATTTGTTTCATCTAATGTTTGCTTGATTCTTGTGAATGTAGCTAGGGTTTTGTTTCACAGATCAAATGTGACACGTGAACCCTACAACAAAGTGGATGTGATAAAGAGCTAAAGGAGGAAGACAAGTTTAGACCCCGATAAGATCATATCCAAATTTGTTCCCGTGACACTAGTGCCTAAATCAAACACTAATGCCTAAGAAGTCCTATCCTTATCTGGGCGGTCCTATCCGAGGGAGTTTCAGATTCCAATTTTCTAGACAAATCTTACTTAGTCCATATCCAACATGTTCCACTCAATTTCTAACTTGAAATCAACTCGGATCTCCGAATACAAGCTAAGTCACTCATATTTCACTATTGCTTATACTTACTTGTTTCTTGCATGATCAATCTTACTTATTACTATTATATTAATTTGATCTTAGTCCTTTGATTAAGATTTAATTTATGTTAAATCAACTACTTTATTCCACTCGAAAGACTCTTTCTTCAATAAGGCGGTGAGTGGTGCTACTATTCTACCATAAAATGATGATAGTAACCTATCACCCCAATGAATATATGGAGATTCATCAAGGTTTTCAAAACTCATCATTCCACCATGGCCTTGATCTTGTGTCTTTGTCTACTTTTACCCCTTTATGTGACACCATATGATCAAATTACTTCACCCCTTTACCCCAAAAACGAAATTTGAAGGCTTGGCATAAAAATGATGATGCTCTACGATGAATAACACCTAATCCACATGTTACAAGTGACCTTCTTATGTCTTTCTATAAATTAAGATATCATCAAAACATTCTAAGATAAACTTCCACAAAAATGGCTTCATGCATAATGTTCATCAAACTTTGAAAGGTAGAGGGTGCATCTATGAGGCAAAAATGCATCAATAGAAACTCATAGTGGACCTCATGGGTTTTGAATGATATGTTATGTATATAACCATCCTTGTTCTAGATTTGATGATATCCAGAGAGAATATCAAGGTTATTAAATTAGATATCCCCACGCAACTCATCAAAAAAATCATCAATTATCAGAATAGGAAACTTATCTTTGATAGTGTACTTGTTGGGTTCTCTATAATCATGACACATATGCCATGTATCATCCTTCTTAGAAACCATTACAATCGGAGAAGAACATTTAATTTTACCATGTCATATGACACTTGTCTCCAACATCTTTTGCACCATATTTTCAATCTCACTCTTTTGGACATATGGGTGCATGTAAGGATATATGTTGGGTGGTTAACTACCTACAATTAGTTAAATGACATTATCATGATCTCTTATTGGTGGTATGAATTTTTGCATTGATAAAAAGATAATGGTTATCAAGAATTGATTGTAAATCTAGTGGTGTAAATATTTTTGTTGGAACTACTTTCATGGAAAATAATTATTCCATGAACCCATCCCTTCCCTTCTTAAAAATCTTCTACATATTGTGCGAACTAGCCAATTGTGGGGATTTTACATGTAGAACATGGAATTCAAATATCTTTCCCCCGTGGTGAAAGTGCATGAATATGTAAGTTCCCATTATTGTGAGCCAATGTACTCCTAGAATGATCTCTACTCCTCCCATTCGATTGGAAAACATATGAGTGTATAACCCTTACTCACACATGACTATTTTTATACTATGGAATTTTCTAGAGATGGATAAACAAAAATTCAACCATGATGCCAACTTATTATTTTGAAGTTATGTGAGGTTCCCGAGTCAATTAATACCATTACTCTATATTTCTTCAAAAATAACACAAATTGTAGGGTTTGATGAGTGTTAATTCCAAAACTACATAGCATGATATGGTTGGTTAGGATTGGTTAGATTCCCCTTTTGGAAGTTCTTTACTTTCACCCACCATTTCCTCTCCCTCTTCAACTTCATTGCCATATTCAACGTAGAACACTTTCTTATCAAAGCACATATATGATCCCAACTACACTTTTTGTCATATTTGAAACACAACCCTTTTGACCTTTTCTCTTCAATTTGTTGAGGAATAAACCTAATAGGGTAGGGAAATGATGGTGTCATTGTGCTCTCTTCCCATGTAAAATTGTCCCCTTTTGAACATATCTCTTTCTTCTACCCTAAGTGTAAAGACAACATATTTTGATACCAAATTTGGGTTAGACATGAACACATATTGTTGGATGTTATACTCGAGCCCTCTCTAAATCAAACCAATGAGGTTATCTTTGGTGATGTCCTCCACATAAAAGGATAGATTCAATAATTTGCAAGTATAATCTTTAATGCACCGTGCTTGCCTCAAATTGGCTAGTTGACTTAAGTAGTTCTCTCTCACACACCATTGTTGTAATGCATCAAAAGTTTGTTAGCAAACAAAAACCATGTGATAATTAAACCATTATTCTTATTTTGAGTGTACAACCATCTACACTAAATAAAATACTTTGATTCCATATACAAATATGTTATGGTCACCTTTTTTGCACAAGAAGTGTGATGTAGATCAAATAAATTCTCCATTTGATTGATATAATAGGTTGTCTCTAATCATGTAGAGAGAAATCACATCAAATTTTTAAAAATGTATAGAAAATAGTGTTAAAGTTCATAGACCCAAACGTATCAAATTCTTACCACATTTTCACAACAATGTGACACACACTTTGGGAAATGACATTCTCAAAAGTCACAGGACCTAATTTGAACCGCAAAATATTAATCCCTAGCTTTGAAAACCCCTCAAAATAGGACTTTTAGAAAATCAAACAAAAATTGGGATTCAATATTCATGTGAAATAGTATGATAACAATGGAAAACGCTACATAATTGCAATATGTGATTTGCTCGCTCCCATGTAAAATAGTGGGATTACATGTTATTTCCTCGATACTACTCGAGGTCGAAACAACGCCTGATGATAGAAATGGGTGAAAATTAGTTTTTAAAAATTAGTAGCCCCGTATGTTGTCTAAAACAATAAGAACTCATCCCATACAAATTTTTAAGACTTTTAATAGGTCAAAAATGCATGGTTTAATCATTACTTAACAAATAATGATGGTCGTAGTTATCAACTATCGTAGGTATTAAAAACAAAGTGCACCCCTTCGGTGTTTATCCACACTTTTGGGGTTCAGCCACTTTTGTAAGTTAGTTAAAATAATAATTAGAAATGTTTGACCTTGACCACTATTTTAGGTGGTTTAGGTTGTGGGTTCGATTTTCATATATTTACTTACGGTTTGGAGCTTCGACATGCTAAGCACCGTCTAAAGAGGCTCGTCTTGTTTTAGAGTTCAATTGTTCCAAGTTGTTAGGTAAACCATCATTTCTAATGTTTTATGAGGGGTTGAATCGGGGTGGTTATAAAATTTTATGTTGGTTAAAGAAATAAGTATGAAAATACAAGACTATATTTCAATGTTCAACTTGACCTATAAGTATAGTGAAAAAAACACATATAAGGATTGAAAATGGAGAGAAAAATCTTCATTGGTCAATTGAGGATTAGCTCTCATAGACTTAAATGTGAGACGAGGAGATAGCCTATCCTAACAAGTAGTTGGAAGAAAGGGTTTGTGTTTTTAACACCACAGAGGTGGTCGAAATGGAGGAGCCCCTCATTCTTGAATGTACTCAATATGTGGACATACAAACCAAGCATTTGAAAATGTTAAAAATGGGTTCCATGATTAAACTATTCAAAGGAAAAAGAATAAAAGAATTTCAAATGTTGCAAACTCAAATTGGTAGGAGGAGGAGCAACCTTGTAATTCGCCGGAGGCGTTTACTTTGAAGAAGGCATTCTTTGGAAAGTGTCAAATTAGGTGGCTTAACTTTATAGTCAGGATTTTAGATATTTTTTGTAAGTCATAGATATTTACTATTCTTTGACTCCACATCCTTTAAATGACATTTTAGACTTGGCAATAACCATTCTTTGGTGCCCTTGCTTTTGGGAGTGGCGGCACGAGAACATCATGAGTGACCCGCGGTGTTAACTCTTTTATTTTACTTAATGCGGCCATAGTCGCCGAATAAGAACCGACTTTCTACACCTTTCCCTTCTTTATCTTTACACTGAAATTGTTTTTGAGTAAACTTATACACATAAAATTGAAGCCCTCTCGGGCGTAACTTGCAACTTGTTTGCAATTGCTAGTAAATATCATAGACTTGATGAATCTCCAATTAGTATAATTACTTGAGTCTCTTAGACGTAATTAAAACCATTTCCTATATTCTAGCCAACCAGAGAAAGGCACTAAAAAAAAATCAGTGTTTTGTTTCTGGCGCTTTTTTATCCACGTTACCAATCAAGAAAAAACTTGCCCTCCCATTTTTATTAGTTGCAGTCGAAACAAAGCCTTGGAGAGCAAGGCTAAATTACGGGACAGCTTCCCAGTTCGCACGACGCTTGAGAAGTTTCCTCGAAAATTAATTTCAATGTCGTGAGGCGGAAGTATTCTTTCCTTTAAATTGTCGCTCTCGTATTTCAAACAATTCTCCTCACCTTCGTTATTGTTAGAGCTTCCTGTAAAGAAAACATATTGTTGCGTGTGGAAAGATGCATCTATACAACGCTTGGTTGCCTCCTCCCGTGGCGGAGCTGGTCGTTAAAGAAAAGGAGTCATTTACACAGGTGGTGAACACGATCAGGTCCACATGGTGCCCGCAAGATTCTGCCTCTGCCTTTGTCACTCTCAAGTGGATTCCCATCGTGGAAAAGTAAGTAACTCATTATTTATTTCACATTTCAATCTAGTTAGGATTCGAATGGTGATTTTTAATGTCAAATTTCAATTGTGCCAGGGGTTTTAATGGTGAATTATATCATTTTTAATTCTGTTAGGGTTTTGATTAGTTAATTGCATTATTTTTGATTCCTGTTTTGATAATCCTGTGAATTGCGTTGCATGTACTGTTTGTAGAGTTAAGAATAAAGCAGCTAAGAAATTTTCTGATTCAAATCAATAAAGAAGAACAAAACTTCATAAGGGGTAAAGCTTAAACAGTGGGTGCGTTCTCATTGAGTGCCGTTAATGCACGGGGGCTGTTTAACACTTTTAGTGCTGAAGAGTGTTGTCTTCCACGTGTTGAGTGTTCAATGCCATTTAACATGAACACACCGGCTATTTACTTTCAGGCTACGTAAGGTGGCAACATTGTCCTAAAGCAACATCTGTGGTCACGTATACCGTTCCATCTCCCGGACACAATTAATATCATTTCATTTGCAGTTTGTGTAAAGTGTGTGAATTTAATGAATTGTATCCTGTCCAATTTGAGTGGACTGTTGTCCTAAGGTAAATCTTGATTATTGACATTTTACAAGGTAGTTTGCAAATGCAATGTAATCCATCCTTGAAACCTAATTAGTGCTAGTTTAGATGCTTTCTCTTAGAATGTATTAAAACTATTAGTTTTAATCATAATGTTAAATGCTGAACTTGGTAGAGCATACGCTTATGCTCCAATTTAGTTAAGTTTAATTTAATACAGGTATTAATGTCTACAAGAGATGAATAATGGCCACTGAGACTGAAAAGGGTACATAGATGAAAAATGTTAACTGGGAGTATCTATTGCATCTTCAATAAGGGATACAAAGATGGAAGAAAAAGAAGCTCCAAAGAAACCAAACATGAAGTAGTGTTTTGTCAAATAGAATTTTTAAAGTGTTCGTGCTTTCAATTTTTTTGAATGAGCTTCTTGCCAATCTATGCAAGTGTGAGAGAATGTTTTCAATGTGTATGAGGTATTTCAATGTAATTTAATAAGTGATCGGATCGTAATTGATTTATCATTGGATTTGATCGAGTTTTTTTGGTTTTTGTGTGCTTATGTTAGAAAACGTGGACAAGGAAGTAATGAAGAGAAAGTAGATTGCACATGATATTCAATGTGTGTCCTGTCATTTTATTATGAGAGAGATGGTTACAAAATGGTTGATGTGGTGATAACCGTTATTAGTTAATACTTAATTAATATTAACCGACTACTAAATTATAAGTCTTACATTTTAATACTCCCTCTTAAGACTTACACTATAGAAAGAAGACAATTACAATCTTGAAAAACTTTTGTTTTGAACAACAGTTCTTGGACTAGGTATAACTCCATCAAGTTGTCTCCCTAACCCTCATAAATGAGTAGTTCTTGAGCTAAATTCCCGAGTTCTTGGATTCCACTTTCTCGAACTCTCAAATTATAGAATCTCTCGAATTGTTGGACAACTCTCTACGTTGAGATACTCCCACAGTGCTCCATTAGGTTGTCTTGTGACCCTTGTAAGGTAAATTACCAAGATCCATAGACTCCTAAACTATTTGGACAACCATCCATGCCGAGTTTTAGCTACATTGAATCCCTTCATGTTATCAAAGCATTGACTTCTTTAGAGTACATATTCATCTTCTTCTTCATCAATAAAGTCTTCAACATCTGGTGGATTGTCAACAAAGGCCACATTTACTTCTTTCGGGTTATCTTTGAGTTTTCCTTTGAGAACATCATTAATCGAAAGATCCCTAGATAGATCTTTCTTACACTATACTGATTTTCAGTTAAATAAAAACAGCAAATACAGATTTCTGTTTATTATATGTCAAATCCCTAGTGCAGATCTGGAAAGTGCGACTAGGGTCTAGGAGAGATATCAATGTAAATCACACCCAATAAAATTACTTCTAATTTCTAATGACTGCCCAGATATTTGGGGGCTGAAATACACAGAAAACTGAACTTATAACAATCCAAAATGCCCAGAAAATCAGATCTGAAGTCTGTTATTATTCAGATTGAAAATCTTCAAAATATACTCCAGAAATGATAAAAAAAGTACAGCGATCAGATTACAGAATGATGGCAATTATTTGACAAATATTTTCAGATGAAAATACCTCTGAATTCGCTGCCAGACTGTTTACAAGGGACTGATCCAACTGCTGGTTGCAAATCACTGGAAAACACCTTCAATTCCCTTTCCACACATGGCTGAACTGAACCTGAAAATCTGATGAAGAACACTAGGAATTTCTGAGTGAAATCCCCTCTCAATCTCCTGGGGTTTTCGTCCGCAAGAGATAAATTCACAAGGGTTTTCGTCCTTGGAATTTCTGGTAAAAGCTCAGAGCTCTTAGCAATGCAATAGATAATAATAAAAATCTGGATGTCTCTCTACAAGTCGACCTCTCCCTTATATAGGAGAAATGGCCCCAAAGTAACCTCCCCAATCACCAATCACAATCAGTGATTAAATCTAAACATAAGTCCCATTTTTAATGCCTAGGCTGGTCGCATTTTCCTCATAGGGAGGATAAAATTTAGAAATGGGCCATATACATCCAAAAGGGCCAATATTCATTCCCTAGGTAAGTCGCCATACTTCCTAGGAATGATACAAACATAGCATTAGACCCCTTATGCATTTTTTCTAGATATTACAACTTAATTTATAAGTGCATACTTAATTTAAGCCAAATAAATTAATATAAGTGCTTTAATAATTTTATTTATTTTTTATAGGCACTTTATACTAATTTATTATGACTTAAGTCACCCTTATATTTTTCCTTTGGCCGTCGGGTCGACAAAATGGGCCAAAGGTCTTCGATTTGGAAAAGGGGACATTACAGTCCTCCCTTCCCGAGATTGCTTGCCCCCAAGCAATCATAAACTGCAACTCTGCATTCTACCCGTTCCAGGATCCCAGACCAGCCGAAGCTTTTTAATAGCTTCATGTGCACTATACAATGCTGCTCAAACACTGCAGAAAAAAACTTATGCAACTTACTTGTCATTAGTGAAACCAGCGTCCTCATGTATGCTTCGAACTTGCCGCACTCTTCATCACCTCCTTGCTGGTCCGTGCTGATATGCAGTGAAAAATCTGCGTAGATGTCCTCACGAGATGGTTCCTTGTCCCAAACTATCATAGACTTGGCTGCCATTTGATGGGGCAGCGTGTATTTGAGTGCTCTCAATGTGACTTGTTTCCCTTTGTGTTGGAAACTCAGCTCCATAGTTTCCACATCTTGAGTGACTCTTCCCAACGAATGAAGCCATTGCATGCCAAGCACAACATTGTTATCTTTTAAATCCATGACATAGAAATCATCACAAAGTGTATACTCACCAAATAAAATGCTGACTTGGTTAACCTTCTTCTTGCATGGAAGAGTGAGACCTCCTGCTATAGTCACATCAAAGCCTTCAAAGTTATCACATTGTAAACCTTTTTGGTCTACCAAACCTGCATCCAAGAAGTTATGTGTAGATCCACTATCCAGTAGTGCCATGATCCTACACCCGAACATTGTGCCTTCAAACATGAATGGATTATACTTGGGTGCTCCTGAAAGATAGGTGAGTCTACCTTCATTTGTAATACCTGGTGTTGGCTGCCCTTGTTCATCCTCGGACTCTTCATCCTCAACCTTTATGAGATGGATTTTGCCTTTCCCAAGACACCTATGCCCCGGCTCCCACGGATCATTGCAATGAAAGCATAAATTTTTCCGGCGAAGCTCACTCTTTGAAACAGTCTCCCTCTTGGGTGTAAACTCAACCTTCGAAGAAGTGGGCTGCTCTTGCTGTTCTGATTTTTCCTCCTTGATGTTCTTCCTTTGGGGCTGCACTGGAGTAGTGTCTAAGTCCAAGGCTGTCCGAATGGCCTCATGCAAAGTAGTAGGCTTAAGAGCCTTGACCAATCCTCTCAGCCTGTCATGAAGTCCTTCAATGAACAACATCACCACTCGCCTCTCAGGCATCTCTGGCACCATCACTGCTATACGTTGAAATTCGTTGATGTATGCATCAACGTGTCCACTCTGTCGAAGTTGTGCCAAGTCCCTATAGTAAAGCTCTACATCCCTGCGATCAAATCTCGCAATCAGCTTCTCACTAAACTCCTTGTATGATTGCAGAAGATCATGCCTCTGAGTGATAAGCCCATGGTGCCACCAATCATACGCTACTCCCTCAAGGTGCAACGTGGCAAATTGGATAGCCTCCTGCTCCTGCATAGGCTTGAGAGTGAGATATGTGTCAAGCTTATGGATCCATGCTCGGCACTAATCTTTCCACTACCATCAAATGTGGAAAGGGTCACCTTGTTGGTGGCTCGCTTCAACTCCCCTCGTTCTGCCTGTTCTCTAGGCCTCTGTGCACTGCCATCTAGCTCTCAAGTTTTCCCTCCTTTGAGCACAATACTGATGAAGGGGAAAGGCATTACGTACCTCCTGTGGTAGAGCTCTCCACT
The DNA here is from genome assembly GCA_018340775.1 of Taxus wallichiana var. yunnanensis. NCBI lineage: Eukaryota > Viridiplantae > Streptophyta > Pinopsida > Cupressales > Taxaceae > Taxus > Taxus wallichiana. The sequence goes on along the minus strand of CM031243.1, from coordinate 257,255,606 downwards.
CATCATGCGCTGCCATCACAGTATCTTGAAAGGCTATGTCTTCAAGTGGCTCTTCAACCAATGGTGGCTCCTCCCTCTGTAGAAATCTAGGCTGCAAAGGTCGATCCACAGTCCTTGTGGGCCTCCTCTCCTCCGTATATCTTCTATCTCGTGGAGGGGAACCTCTTATGCTGCCCACTTCTGTAGGAACCCGGCTGTACCTTCTGTGGCTGCTAGCTATGGATGCAGATCTTCTATCATGCCGATTTCTTGCCCTATCCATAGTCAAATTCTCCATCAGCTGCCTCATGGTCTGAATCATTTCCTGATGGGAATCGATCATTCCGCTGAAAAGAACATCCGGATCAGGTCGCTCACGTCGTGGAGTGTGTGCTCCTTCTCCCCTATCCATGATTCCGGGACTAGCTTCAATATTCAGACGTGCCTGGCTCCTTGTATAATACCGGTGTGGCCCAACTTCTGTAGGCTGCATAAAACAAACCAAAACAAACCCTCCAGGTGGGAGGATTGATGCTCTGATACCACTGAAAGATCCCTAGATGGATCTTTCTTACACTATACTGATTTTCAGTTAAATAAAAACAGCAAATACAGATTTCTGTTTATTATATGTCAAATCCCTAGTGCAGATCTGGAAAGTGCGACTAGGTTCTAGGAGAGATATCAATGTAAATCACACCCAATAAAATTACTTCTAATTTCTAATGACTGCCCAGATATTTGGGGGCTGAAATACACAGAAAACTGAACTTATAACAATCCAAAATGCCCAGAAAATCAGATCTGAAGTCTGTTATTATTCAGATTGAAAATCTTCAAAATATACTCTAGAAATGATAAAAAAGTACAGCGATCAGATTACGAGAATGATGGCAATTATTTGACAAATATTTTCAAATGAAAATACCTCAATTCGTTGCTGATGTTTTACAAGGGACTGATCCAAGCTGCTGGTTGCAAATCACCTGGAAAACACCTTCAATTCCCTTTCCACACATGGCTGAACTGAACCTGAAAATCTGATGAAGAACACTAGGAATTTCGAGTGAAATCCCCTCTCAATCTCCCGGGTTTTCGTCATGCAAGAGATAAATTCACAAGGGTTTTCGTCCTTGGAATTTCTCGGTAAAAGCTCGAGCTCTTAGCAATGCAATAGATAATAATAAAAATCTGGATGTCTCTCTACAAGTCGACCTCTCCCTTATATAGGAGAAATGGCCCCAAAGTAACCTCCCCAATCACCAATCACAATCAGTGATTAAATCTAAACATAAGTCCCATTTTTAATGCCTAGGCTGGTCGCATTTTCCTCATAGGGAGGATAAAATTTAGAAATGGGCCATATACATCCAAAAGGGTCAATATTCATTCCCTAGGTAAGTCGCCATACTTCCTAGGAATGATACACACATAGCATTAGACCCCTTAAGCATTTTTTTCTAGATATTACCACTTATTTATAAGTGCATACTTAATTTAAGCCAAATAAATTAATATAAGTGCTTTTAATAATTTTATTTATTTATTTATAGGCACTTTATACTAATTTATTATGACTTAAGTCACCCTTATATTTTTCCTTTGGCCGTCGGGTCGACAAAATGGGCCAAAGGTCTTCGATTTGGAAAAGGGGACATTACATTAACATGAAATGACAATTCTAGGCTCTGCGACATCTATTCTTGCAATAAAAACACTCAACTTGTCTGGTGTCTTTATTTGCTTTTTTGTGATTATTTCTCACGGGGGAGTATAGTGCACTTTCATGTGAAGAATTACCTTCTACATCGTCCGCAATAGTTCTCTTTTCTTCGGCCAAGAGAGCTGAAATCATATCTTCCAGGTTCTGTGAAGGTATTCGACTGAGAGTAAAAACTACATTGCCATATGAAGAAGGCAAACCTTTTAGCATAATGGCTTTAGAATCTTTGTCATCTATTAGAGCTTTAACCTCTGCTAACTGTCTAGGAAGAGATCTCAGATTATTTCTATGATTGGATGTAGTAGCATCATCAACCATCTTAAATTGAAAGAGATGAAGCTTTCAAGAAAATTTAGCGTTCACTTGCTTTTGCCCCAAACAACCTATTCAGGTTATCCCAAATATCTTTAGATGATTTGTCTAGATCTATATGATGGAGTTCAGAATCAAAAAGAGCAAAGCCTGATTATTATTGTGGCTTTCCCACTCCAACAATTTGGCAACATCAGTGGGTGTTCTTTCTTTTCCATTGATAATACCCCACAATTTTTTGTTCATTAATTGCATTTGTATTTTAACTTTCCAAGTGTGAAAGTTAAAGCCAAAATATTTCTCCATTGCAATTTCCATTCTGAAATATTTATTTAGAGTCTTAGACAGAAAAGATAAGTGCTATGTTATTGCAAGGTTTGCCCCCTCCTGTACCCTTGGATACGTGCCCGCACGGATACGTCCCAGGTACATTCTGATGCATCCGGGACGTACCCAAGACGTATCAGTACTGTTCGGCAGTGGGGGGCTCTAAAATTATTTTATTTTGACTCAAACAAACTTCAGTTTTATTGAGGACTAGAATAGGAGGGCATGGCAACCACAAAGAAACTCGGAGATTGTTTAAAATCCCTCTATTTATTGAAGAGAAAATATTCAAAGGATATCAAGAATGTTTGAGGTAATTATTTGGGATCATCGCAATTGGCCAAGGAAAGAAGTTATTCATAGCAATTTGGACATATATATGAGTCTCCGTACAAGTTATTTATGAGATCAAATACCAATAGAAAAATTTGGGACCATGGTGCATAGCTTAAAGTTTCAAAGAGCATCCTTTCCTAGCAACTATTAAGGCACAACATTGACTCCTTCTCGCATCCTTAAGAAGGATGAGAAGGTGATTTAAGATAATATGAATGCAAGAACTAACCATTGGACTGACCTCTTTAGTTATCATTGGCAAGTTAGAGTCAACCTAATTAAATAGGTCCTTTAGGAGCTCCCTATATACATATTTTATGGCCACCATCGCAACACAAAAATTAATCTCAAAGGAAATGGATGAAACACAAAGGAATATAATATTCATATATCATAGAAAATGTAAAATCTTAAGTATATTGAATGTTTTGAACATTGATCGTACTATATTTTTCAAGTTTTGTATTTCTTATGGACTAAAAAATGAGTAAAATGAGTATATGAATAAAATATATATACATTTTTATTTGTTTTTATTTTTTTGATATACATGTACGGACGCATCTAAGACGTGTCGTACCCAAGAGTTTTTAAAAATTGACGTATCTGCATATTGAATCCCCGCCCGAACCCATACCCGTATCTGAACCCATACCCGTACCCGTGCATGGTCCGTATTGTTATCCACGGCAACATAGGATAAGTGAATAACAAATAAGTATGGATACCCGGAAAGTGTCCTCAATCTGACTGATATAAAAATGTTTGAGACAATGAAACTGTTCCGCAACTGCTGTGTTTATGCCCTTTCGAAGCAGTCTGAAATCTTTATTCTGTGCCCTAGTTCACAGGCAGTATGCCCTCTTGCAACTGTAAATTAGTCTTTATTTTGCCCTTGTGACTTTGTTTCAGGCCCTTGCAGACCCTCAGGAGTTTGTTTCAGACCTCGCGACTAGTGTTTCTGAAAAAGGTGGCAGTAATTCACCAGCAGTGGATGCCCTTTTCACGACTTTAAAAGTGGTGGCGGTCTGTGTTTATGGCCTTTTGAACCTCTTGTATGCCCTTTTGAACCTCGTGACTGTATATATTTACAAACTTGAAATTGTGATTTTATTCACAGTCTGAAACTCACGATTTTCTTCATGGTCTTCTCCTCTGCTGGTCGTGTTTGAAGTTATAACCCTAATGTATGATTTCAAATTCTTTTTCTTCGTTTTGCAAATCCCTTCGAGCACCAAGGGCTTTGATACCAATGTTAGAAAATGTGCACAAGGAAGAAATGAAGAGAAAGTGGAATGCACACGTTATTCATTGCGTGTTCGTCATTTTATTATGAGAGAGATGGTTACAAAATGGTTGACGTGGTTACAACCGTTTATTAGTTAATACTTAACTAATATTAACCAACTACTAAATTATAAGTCTTATATTTTAATAGTGTAGGCTCAAATTGTTTACATGTTCGTGTTGCAATCTACTAAGCAATAATGTTAGTCACATTATCATGGACTTGCTAAATTTGAAGTAAAATTTGCTTGATTGTAAAGGAGGTAATGACTGAAGAAAATCACAATATACTCTTTGTATGTTTGTACAGGGAAACAACCTGGTTAATTATCGGGCTTGTTTTCATTGAAAGTGAACTCCTCTGCCAAGATGCAATGACATGTAAACTGCCATAATATGGGCAGACACTTGTTGGGTTTTGATCTAGTCTGTGATTGCTATAAGCATCTCACCCCTAGAACACAATCATGATCACACTTTTGTTTTGTTCACAAGAAGATTTGATTGTATTTATAAGAACATATTGAGTGGGGTGGGTTTGGACTTACTCAAGGAAACTTGCAAATGAGGGTCAGATAACTTCTGTTACCTTATTATCATTACTGTTCTTGAACACTAACAAAGATTTATGTCTCTCTACTTTCTTTTGTTATCAAAACAGGAAAAGCTCGGTATATTACAATTCAAAAACAGTATTACAATCTTGGTGTTCTTACTACCAGATCTTCTGGACTTTTAAAAGTCATCGCAGAAGTGTGCTTTTGCACATCAAAACACCAATGTTAAATACTAATAAAAGAGATAGAAAATTTCTACCTATTATTCTTTGTCTATTCATACTAATATATAATAGAATTCCAAAAACCATACAAGGAAGTTGTATGGCTGATCTGAATCGGAGCATGAAATAAGTTGTAATTCAGTTTGACTAATGCAATTAAGCTAGCTTCATATTTGTATGACTAAAGAAGTAACTAGACATGTTCACACTCCCTCAAGAAGCAAGATTTGTCATGGTAGAGGCGCAGAACAATATAGAGAACAAGGGAAACAGGTGCAGGAAGGCTCAAGGATGATGCGGACACCTTGGGTCCATAAGTATTTGGAATTCAGTTAAAGATGATGTGTCCAACCCATTTTGCTTAAAACTGGCTTATACAGATGAGTTTGTATGCAGCTTAACCCACTCCATATAAGATAAAAAGACAATGAATCGTTCCTAAAGAAGACTAATCGATTCATCTTTCATCCTTTCGTGTTCTTTGCTTTTTGGGGACTCTGCCTGATTTATTTTCTCAAACTTGCATGTATATACCCCTTAGAGTTATGTATTGGTCACTTTGGAGTAGTAGGAGGTATGTACAACTAAGTAGAGTAGTTAAGTAAGTTGTCTAAGCAAGTTTCATTGCAAGGAAAGTATAGAAGAGAAGTGTAGTAGTTCTTGGAGGCTTCATTGAAGCAGTTGGCCTGTAAATATTGTTTGATGACAGTGGAGATGAAGAGGCACAGCCTTGCTCTTCTAGAGTTTTCCCAAATTAGGATTCTCTAGGGAAAATTCTTGTGTTGATTCCTCTTCTCACGTGTTTCAGTTATTCACTTGCTTATTTATCATGTTATGCAACTTATTCAACAATTTTCAGTTTTAAGCATCACAATTCTAATATTTTTTCGTAAGCATGGTTCTTAGAGGACCGCCAGCATAATTAATAGTATCAAATATCTACATGTTAATGTTTATGTGGTTGAATTAGTTATGGAATAATTATACTAATTAAGATCAGATAATAGAGCAAATTTTGCTCTTTAGCTGGTGGTTTTTTGTGGCGTGATTAGTTTTGCAGAGTGAGGCCCTTGACTAGATTCTCTAGTACAAGAGGAGAAGGTGATTTCATTCCTTTGCAGCAAGAGATATCCACAAGGAAATGGAATAGAGAAGTGAGGAGAAACATGCTCAAGAAGAGAAAAGAATACCCTAAGATGATGAAAAGAGATTTATGAAGTTGGAAGTGAATGTTTCAAGAATCTCCCTTTCAATGGAGAAGATTATGGAAGCCCTCACTGAAAAGTTTGGAGTTTCCATGGAAATTTACAAGGGTAAGAGAGGTGACCGAAGAACAACACCATGACCATGAGAATGAGGATCTCCATGCCATCCAAACACCTCCAACTTATCCTTCATTTAAAGTGGAGGAAAAGACAAAAATTCAGCCCTATGAGAGACAGGCAAATGCTCAAAAAGCTTGATCATTGGCTTACCCAACTCGAGGTATATTTTTAGTTTACATAATATTAGTGATGATCTGCAATAACCTTGAACATTTGAAATTGGTTGGTCATTTACTCATGGCATGAGAGTTATGCTCATTCTTTGGCTTTGAAGAAATTATCACCAATTTCTAAACACGATGAATTAATCCTATTTGCTATGAAAATCTATTATAATTAGCAATATTTAGGCAAAGGCATGGTCAAAGTGTGATGAGAATATTCTACAAAATTTTGGAGGGAGTTGTTCAAATGGGGAAGGATGCAAAGAGACTATGACACGACCCTAATGAGCTATTAAAAAGAGGATCAAATAACTATCTAACGAGGATCGTTTTTATGGCTAAACCTGAAGATATAGAGGAAGCATGTTCAAAGCACACTATCTTGAGATGGACAATAAAAGGGTCCATCGACTTCTTCATAAGGCTCCAAATCAGAAAGGCGGTTCTAATCCGAAGGAGAAAGGTAAATGAAAAGGTAAATGCATGCTAGCAACTTTTGCAAGGAAACTATTCACATGGATGAGTCATGTTGGATGCTTCATCCAAATTGCATTCAACGAACTGCAATTAGAAGGACATGACTTGCTTTGTTGAAGGGAAGGAAATATGAAGCAACTTGTTGGAAGACGTGCACAAGGAAGAAATAAAGAGAAGGCAAATTGGACACTATGGAGATAGTGTGTTCGTCATTATATTATGAATGAAGTAGTTACAAAACGATTGATATAGTTACAACTGGTTATAACCATCTTTTAGTTAAATAACTAATGACATCCTTATAAATAAACCTTACATTCTAATACCCCCTCTTAAGGCTTATCCTACATAAAACAAAAATGAACATTTTAACAAAGCTAGAACCAAAAATACGTAATCTTCAAAGGCTTTCACTTTGAAAGCAATGCTATGACTAGGTAGGGCTCCATCAAGCTGCTTCGTGACCTTCGTAAAGGTGTAGCTCCCGAGTTCCTGGATTCCACCTCAAACTCCTGAATCACGAGATCTCCCGAATTAGTGGACAACCATCCATATTGAGCCATCCACAAGCTCCATCAAGTTTTCTCATGACCTCGTGAGGTTATAATTCCCAAGATCCACAAGTGAACTATCTAAGCAACCATCCATATCGAGCTTCATCTACCTTGTATCCTTTCTTGCCTTCAAAGTTTAGAGCATTTTTTTAGAGTATCTTTATATTGCATATTCCTCATTGTCCTCACTACCTTCTACATTTGGTGGGTCTTCAACCATGGCTATATTGTTTGTATTTGATACGCCTTTACCCTTGAGCACATCATTGGCTCAAACACAACAATCTCTCATCTTTGTGTGTAACATTCCCCTTTGTCTCGGTCAATTAACGACACTTCGTTAATTAACTAGCTTCATACCGCATCCTGGATGTCAATTAATGACACTTTGTTAGTTATAATCCTCTTTTAATTAATTAATTAACCATTATTAATTAATTAAGCCTTTCAATCTCATATTTAACTAATAAACCTTCTTATTAGTTAAATCCCCCTTTCAAACCCTTCAAATTCTACTAATTTCCTCTAAATCATCTCCAAATGGCTTCTATTAAGCTTAATTTGGCCTATTAATTAATCCTAGTTGATTAATTAAATCACCTCCAACTCCCATGAGTTGTTATCTCTAATTAATCTCTTCTAATCATACTTATCCCTTTCTAATTTATATTTTACCTTTATCCCACATTCACTAGGTTGCAAGCTTCTCCCAAATTGGAAAGCTATATAAAGAACCTAGTACCTTCCTACCAATCTTACACCTTTTACACCATGTCCTTGTAAGACATTTACACTTGATAAGAGCATTTTCATGTTATTGGAAAGCTTTGTTCAAATCCCCTTTCTACTTGGCCAAGAGTAGTAAGAGAAGAACTAAAATGGCAATCAAGCCATATTGGTGAGATCTCTTCCTCTTCCTTGGAGAAATTCTTTGATCGTGCATAGTAGTTGTTTCGGTTCACAAAGGAAATATCTACAATTTAAAAGCACATCCAACAATCAAAGGAGGTTTGCATTTTAATTGGATTTAATGTTTTGATGCATATTAGTTAAGCTTTCCTTTCATGCTTTATCATGATGTTTTTTTAAATTAACTAGTTATGAATCTACTTGGTGTTAGGTTCATTTCATTAACTTAGATTAGTTTAACATGCATACATATGGCACGCCCATGTGGGACACCCCTTTGTCTCATGCGCATTATTCATGTTTTCTTAGTTTAGGCTCCATTTTACATGCTCATTATTTCATTTCAATTTGTTGAAATTATTTTTTTTTAAGCATGTTTATCATGATGTTTGATAGTGTTGAGTGTTCTTTAGGTATTTAGGAGGAAAAATGTTTTCAAATTTTAGTCTTGATGAGAAAAATGAGCTTTATGTTGTTTTTGGCTCATTTTGACATTTTTTGTAAGTTTTTAGGTTCCTTGCTAGTGTTCATCTCTTGGTTGTTCCTTTCTGTAATTGTTCATTGTGCATTTCATTCGCATGCGCTATTGATTTGCATGCAGCTTAATCTCATAGTAAATTCTTTATGCTTACATGCGCTTTTCATTCCTTTGCTATGCATTTTTTTTTTTTTTTTTATGCGCACTATTTTTGCTTTGCATGATTTCATGTTCACTATATTCTTTACATGTGATAGTGTTTTGCTTTTTGCATTTTTATGCGTTTTTTAGTGCTTTAGCGCATTGCATCATCTTTTGCATTTATATTTTATTACTTTATACATACATGCGCTGTTTGTTTTCTTTGTATATTTTCATGCGATAGCGTTCTTGCGTATTATTCCATTTGCTCAAGCGTTCTGTGTATGCATTTTTCTATGTCAAATTTTTTCTCAAAATTCCGAAAGTTTCAAAGCTAATTTTTAATTTCCTGCAATTTATACATATTTTCTGATTCTAATATGTAGGTTTTTATCTAAATTAGTGCTAACATTTTGAGTATTTGTTGGAAATATCTTTTTGCTATAACTTTGATAAAACCATGTATGCTCTTCTCTTGCGCTTTGAGCGATCTTGAGAATCAAAAACGACAACGATTTTGGATGCTTTTCTAACATTTTGATTGTCATTTGAAAATATGGCTAATGCTTGATATTTGGTTTAAAATTTCCATGTTGGTTTAATTTGATCAAACACCATGTATATGCTCTTCTTCTCTTGCTTTTTAAGTGATCTTGAGAAATAAAATGGTTGTTGATCCTTTAATATTTTCTAACATTGTGGTAATATGAAACCTACTAACTTTTGAGTGTAGGACCATTTACGCTTGTCAAAGAAAAAAATCAAAACAAATTACTAATACTTTTGTGTAGGTTGCCTTGGTCAAAGAAAGTGCATTTAAGACAAACACATTTTAAAAAAGATAAAAAAAATAACTCACACATTGTATTTGTAGGTTCGGATAAGGGTAACCCATCCGCTTTAAACTATGGGAAGTGCTTTGGCTTAAGCCATAAAACTCATTGTGAGGAGTACCACAGGAACCCCAAAGTAGTGGCACATTGAGGGAACTGGTTGATGAAATGGGAAGTGCCCCAAACACCTACTTGACTAGTAAAACCCGTGAGGAATATCAAACATTTTTCGTATGAGGCCTCTTTCATTAATTTGATTGTGGGGTAATGGTCCTTTGTTTAGAATTTATTCTAAAAAAGCTACTCTCTTAGACAAATATTGGTGAGTTTTGAGAACAAAATCCCTAGGAAGTTATTTGGCATCGGGGCCAACTTTTCCATATCCATTATCATTGGTATCAAAATCCTTACTAAGAAAAACTTTGTCTTAGTTTCCACCTTGTTTTAGAACAAAACAAAAAACTTTCAAAGTTGTGCCACATATTTTTGGTTATGAAACATTGTTAACATATCCCCTTTTCGTAATTTTGGCTCCCCTTTATCAAAAGAGCACCATCTAAAGTGTTGCCAAAATTGTACCAACCATTTTTTGATACTTAAACCTTGTTTTCTTAAAACTTGATTTGAGTGTTGAAAGTGTGTTGTTACTGTTTCCCGCATTGTATCAATCCCTTTTTGATACTTAAATCTTGTTTTCTTAAACTTGATTTAAGTGTTGAAATTGTGTTTACATTGCTTGCATTGTATCGACCATTTTTGATACTTAAACCTTGTTTTTCTTAAACTTGATTTAAGTGTTGAAATTTTGTTGTTATTGTCAAAATCATATCAACCCCTTTTTAATACTTAAATCTTGTTTTCTAAAACTTGATTTAAGTGTTGAAATTTGTGTTGCGTTATTCAAAATTTTCAACCCTTTTTGCCTTAAAACAACTTTTGAGACAATTTCACACCTAGGAAAAGCTTTTCCTTTTACACCTGTGATCATTACTTTGCTAAAATTTTCATCAACCATTTTGACATTCACACTTGAAACTTGTTTTCCAAACCTTTTGATTGTCAAAATTATGTCATTATATGATGTCTATTTTCCTTAGATTCCCTTTGGAAAATCACACGAGCATCCCTATATTTGTAAAATGTCTAGTTGGTCGTTATGTTGCTCGAATTGACATGGAACTTCCTTCACCATGAAGGAGTTCAATCAAACAACCTAGGTCTAGGCATTCACATCAAATGATGCCAATCATAATTAGATCTCGAGGGTTCCTCACACTATTGACAATAGGGAACCATACTATTTTCCACTTCCCCACCTTCATCTCTAATCAATGGTATGATTGATTCTTCTAACTGGTATCTTTATCTCTATTATTATTCTTCTATGATTTTGATTCTCTATCATTCGATTCTATTCTTTATGATTCTTCTGAATCCATTAGTTCTATTTTCGATTCCGATTCTCTTGAGCCTATTTTTAATTCTCATTCAATCTTTCTTCTAAGGAATAATCATTCATTCCCAAATGACATTATTTTCCTCCTTTGAAGATCCATGTGACTCAAAATTCCCCTAATCAAACATCTAATTCGACTCTTGAGTCACGGTCCTCTCTTTTTCATAGGACCCCTTAATAATCAATTCTAAACAAATAATGTCTTCCTCCTTTGAAGATCCGTGTAACTCAAAATTCCTCTAATCAATCATCCAATTTGACCCCTAATCGTAATCAATCCCTTTCTTTTCACATGATCCTCTTTTCTATCTACACTATGTCTTCTTATCAAATCTAAAACAAACCAATATCAACTAATTATTCCAAATCCACATCTAATTCCACTCTCAAGACATCCAAATCAAATCTAATCAATTTTCTTGAGTCATTTCTAATCTATAATCCAAATCCAATCTCTCTTTGGCCCTCGAGCCCTTTCAACCATATCTTACCATATATCTTTTCTATCAATCTTCTAAAGACCAATGTTCAATGTTTCCATAAAGCCAACAATTCACAAAAACAATGTCTAAGATATTTTTGAAAACTATCACTATCAAATTCTTTTGGGAGCAATAAGGTCAAACCTTCCCATCATCTCCATCATCAAACATCTTCTAAATCTTCAACACTTGTTGGACTCTTCCATCAAATCAACCTACTATCATCAACCAACAACAACCCATACCGATCGATTTCTTTCAGAATGAAGAAGCAATGGAGAATTCATGGGGCTACATGATGACATTCCTCTAGAGGATCATGAGAAAGGATTCTCTTTTGACCTGATGTGTCCATGTATTGTGGGGAAGAAGTTGAGTCCTATGATCAAAAAATAGAGGAAGAGCCTAAAATCATCAAACTTGAATCCTCCTCTTGTTCTTCCATCTTCATCATTCCCCATTACATGGTGAAAACATGGGTTGGGTCTATCATTGATCCCTGGCCTATCTTCTCATCACCCAATCATTCCTTACATATCACACCTCCTCAATCACAATCTCTCCTTGGGTCACCTCCTAGTATCCCATCATCTTCTTCTATTGGGCCACCTCCTAGTAGCCCATTATCTTCTATATCTAGCCCATCATTATCTCATCTTGGGCCACCTCCAAGTATCATTATATCTATATGTCACCATGTAGCCCTTATCTTGGGCCCTCCAGTATCTCCATTATCTTCTATATTGGGACACCCTCTAGTATCCCATTATCTTCTATTATGGGCCACCTCTTAGTAGCCCTTCATCATCTTTATTTTATCATTGGGCCCCCTAGTAGCCCATCATCTTCTATTTATGGGCCACATCCTAGTAGCCCATCATCTTCTATTTATGGGACACCTGGAGTAGCCCATCATCTTCTATTTATGGGACACCTCTAAGTATCCCATCATCTTCTATTTATGGACACACCTCAGGTATCCCATCATCTTTATTCTATGGGCCACCTGGGAGTATCCCATTATCTTTATTCTGGGCCACCTCCTAGCCCTATCTTCATTTCGGGCCCTTCAATCCTTGGACCATATCCTCTTCATTCATCATATCATCCCATCCATCATATCAACAAAATTTTGGCAAGCCCACCATCATCCCTAACACTCCTATCATCAATCCCAAACATCCACTTTCTTCTCCCATTTCTCGGGACCAAAAAAATCACACATTAGCTTGTAAAAAGCCAAACAATTTCTTCATCAAGCTAAGATAAAAAAAAATCCAAAGAGCTTTAAATCTCCCAACAAATCAAACAACCACAAATAAAAAATCAAATGTGATTCAAAAATGCACACCAATGCAACCACCAAGTGTGGTGCAAAGTGCAAAAATATATGGATAGGGAACTCAAGCTCCCACATACAAAATCCATGTTTCAAGATAAGTCACAATCACTTATCGAGTATGATCTCACCATGATCATCGAGATTGGAGATAATATCACTCTTGATAAGAAAAATCTCCTAGTCTCCCTCATCAAAGAAATCAAAAATCATTGTTGGATCCTATCACATGGAGTGACATTGTTGGTCCCAAACTTCCTATCCATCATTCTATTCTTCTATCTATCATGGATCTTTTTTCTCCTTCTATCCCATTTCATCTTTTTTTTCTTCAAAACCATTCAAAAAAATCAAAAAAAAAAAAAAAAAAATCAAAAAAAAAAAAAAAACATTAAAACATTACAAAAAAATCAAAGGTACAAAGATCAAACATTACAATCAGGTTTTGCATACACATGGATGTTCTTTCCTTTCCTTTCTTCATATTCCTCTACAAAGTCTCCCACCATTTCATCCCTTCGATGATCTTTTGGTTAGTCTATTCATGCTCATTGTGTGACATTTATCTCTATTGTATTTTTTGACCTTGGTCTTTCATTACCTTGGTAAATTAAAGAACGAATGACCTCTTAGAGATCCTATCACTATCATACATTTAATAAAACTTGTTGTGAAGACCTTTGGGTGTATTTTTTGACACTAGCCAATGTCATCATCACAATCACTTCACATCCTTCCATCAAGCCATCAAGTGGTTCTTAACCCCTTATCAAAACAATCGAGAGAGATGAAATACTTTTCAAAAAAAAAATAAAAAAAAAAAAAAAAAAAAAAATAAAAAGCAAATCAATATAAAACTCTCTCTTGGGGTATTTCCATATATCCTATCGGGGCTATGGATGCTGGCTGGTAGTAGAGAAATGTTGTGACTAGAATCAAATACATCATTCTTTATCTAGGGCTATGGACACTTGGTTGACATAAGGAGAAAATGTATGGCTCTCCTTCCACCCTCCATTCACCAATCAACTTTCCAAATCAATCATTCCTACACATTGGCTAGTTTGTCTTCACTTATTGCTCTATCAAATCTTCACTTCAAGAAGTAATTAATTTCACATGCACACACATGGATCTTGATGAGAAAACAGACTAGTATGTTACCAAGTGTTGTTTGGACCTTGTTTAGACTCTTGCTTTAGTCTATGTTTTGTCTCACATGATTTGTGCCTTTGGCTCATCACATTTTTCTTTTCATTTTCATCATCAATCTTCTAGCTTATTTTCCATATCCATCCATAGCATTCACACTTTTATTTTTACTTCATTTAGAACATCCATGTGTATAAGATTTGCATTTTTACCATGTTTGAGGGAAACTTTGTCCCTTATTTCAATAAACAATCTTCTACTTCTTTTCTATCATTTGTTTCTTGGCCAACTTGCACTGGGGGCATGCTCGCTCCTTTAGCTCTTCATTGGTTTGAGTTCATCATCATGTTGAACCTATCTCATCTTGGCCTTGATCGACTTATCTTCTTTTATATATGCATGGAGATTTTCCCTTGTATATTCTCACCTCTCATTGGGGGCATCTTTGCATCTTCATTTTTTACATAGTTTTTTTCAAAAAACCTAAAAATTAAAAACCCTAAAATCCAAAAATTGTAAAAATTTCAAAAATCCAAAAACATTGGTAAAACCTAAAAATCCAAAAACATTGGTAAAAACCTTCAAAATCCAAAAACATTGGTAAAACCATTAAAAAAATCCAAAAACATTGGTAAAACAAAAAATCAAAAACATTGGTAAAACATCAAAATCCAAAACATTGGTAAAACATCAAAAATCCTAAACATTCACAAAACACAAAATCTAAAAATGAAAACTATACTACAAAACATCTTACTTAGTGCTTTCTTGTTCTAGCACATGACATATGGATCATATTGTGATCTTCCTTCATCAACAAAGTTGGTTTGCTTGTTATGTTTGTCTTCTTGACATATATATTTCTCGGGGTAGTTTCATAGTGCACATTGTTTTTCATGGGACTTTTATGTCCTCCATCTATTCCTTGCATGTATCCTTCTTGGGGCATCATTTTAACCCTTGTCGTATAACTCAAACATTTGGGAACTGAAGTTGGATAACAAAAACATTGGTACAACTTTCTTGAACATTGTTTGTTTGATTTTTGTTTGTTTTTTTTTTGTTTGTTTACTTTTTTTTTTACTTTCTCATATTGCATTGCTTTATGTATTTTCTTTGAGTTCAGTCCTTTAACAATGAAAAAAATCAATATTATGGCTCTTCATGTCATTTTACCTTTTTTTTTTGTATGCTTATATCAAATAAAAAGGTATTTCGAACCAAGATGGTATATACTATGTCATGATCTTCCCTTCCATCATCTATCTTATCTTCCATCTAACTAACTTTCTACCCATCATTTTCTCAATTCTTCTTCTATTCTCTATTCCCGAGACATAGTTCAATGACTCATTTCTTCCCTCCCCCTCCCTTTCTTCTTCCCACTTGAGGCAAGGGCTCTAATTCAACATTTTTGATTCAAACAATGGCCAACCAAGCCAAGTTCAAATCCCTTCCCCCACTATGATTTTTTCTTCCATAGGATCTATTAAGAAAATCATATGTTGTCGTGATCAGCTTGTCTTCTAGCATGATCATTCTTCTCTTCTTTTCAAGCATCAATCGACCTCTTCTATCACCCCATCGACACTCGAGGGGGCATCATCCATCCTACTAATTTTCTTCTATCCTTCAAAAAAATTGTCTAAAATTGTCTACTATCTTTGAAATGGTGTGCTTGCTTGCTACACCACATCAAAGAGGGGAAAATGTAGACACCTAAATCTAACTACGTAATTTAATACTAAAATTGCACTAATTATCCTCTTTTCCCATCATTTCATTATAATTAGTGTTTTCCATGCTAATTAGCTAACATTCCCCTTCGTCTTGGTCAATTAACGACACTTCATTAATTAACTAGCTTCATCCTTCATCCTGGATGCCAATTAACGACACTTGTTAGTTATAATCCTCTTTTAATTAATTAATTAACCATTATTAATTAATTAAGCCTTTTAATCTCATATTTAACTAATAAACCTTCTTATTAGTTAAATCCCCTTTCAAACCCTTCAAATTCTACTAATTTCCCTCTAAATCATCTCCAAATGGCTTCTATAAGCTTAATTTGGCCTATTAATTAATCCTAGTTGATTAATTAAATCACCCCAACTCCCATGAGTTGTTAATCTCTAATTAATCTCTTCTAATCATACTTATCCCTTTCTAATTCTACTTTACCTTTATCCCACATTCACTAGGTTGCAAGCTTCTCCAAAATTGGAAAGCTATATAAATAACCCTAGTACCTTCCTACCAATCTTACACCATGTCCTTGTAAGACATTTACACTTGATAAGAGCATTTTCATGTTATTGGAAAGCTTATAAAATTTAAGTAAATCTTCCCTTTCTACTTGGCAAAGAGTAGTAAGAGAAGAACTAAAATGACAATCAAGCCATATTGGTGAGATCTTCCTCTTCCTTGGAGAAATTCCTTGATCGTGCATGGTTGCGTTTGGTTCACAAAGGAAATATCTACAATTTTAAAGCACATCCAACCAACAAAGGAGGTTTGCATTTCTCATTGGATTTAATGTTTGATGCACATTAGTTTAAGCTTAAATTAACTTTCCTTTCAATATGCTTTATATTGATGTGGCTTGACATAGAGATTCCATCCATTTTGAAGCTATATAACTGAAGTTTTAGGGAAAATTTGGCATTAATTGCTTTCGCTCCAAATAATTTATTTAGAGCATCCCAAATTTCCGTAGATGATTTATCTAAATCTAGATGATGAAGTTCGAGTCGGGAGAGAGCAAGGCCAATAATAGCTTTCGCTCTATCATCTCTGCTTTGCCAATCTAACAATTTTGATGCATCGGTGGGTGCTTTGTCTCTTTCCCATTTACAATGCCCCACAATTTTTATTCATAAGTTGCATTTGTATTTTCACTTTCCATGTATGAAAATTTAGACCAAAATATTTTTCTACGGGAATTTCCATTTTAATAAAATAAAATAAATACGACTGCGTATTTTACCGAAATGAGTAAATAGAGAATAAAATACTGGTTCTTTGCTGCAACTATGATGTGCACAGTTCTGTGCCCTAGCACAAACAATTTGAAACTTTGTTGTGCCCTTGATTTGATTCGCGAATGTGACTTCCAAGTGTGCCTTTTCAAACACTCATGATTTTCATTTTTCGTGTAATATGACTGTTATTCTCCTGAAATCTGCAAATCGCGACTGTATATTTGTTCTGGTTTTGTGGTTATTTCATACACGAAAATCGTGACTGTATTCACGTCTGGTTCCAGCGCTGTTTGTTTGACTGTAATGGCTGGAAAACGTGCCCTTCCACAGACTGTAAATTTGTGGCCCACATTTGGCTCTGCTATGCCCTCGTCAATGGCAGAAATGCACTGTAAATTTGTGGAATTCGCGGACTGTCTTTCCGTGACTGTATATTAATGGCGCGACTGCATTTGCCTTTGAAAAATGCGACTGTTTACTTCGACCCTCGTTTCTTACAACTGTGCCCTTGATTTCACTTTGATTTTGCCCTCGTCTGTGCCCTTCGTGGTTAGAAAATGCCCTCGAAAATCAAAACGATTTTTGTAGAAAAATTTGAAAAACTTTTGATTTCCTTCAATTCAGACTTTGTGCTGTTGGCCATCGAAAAGGAACTTTAAGAAGAGCAGCAGTCAGGGGACAAGAAGTCCCTCCTCTTTAGTGGGAGAGGTTCCCTTATTCAGAAACGAACCTATTTACACATGTACAAAGCGTGGTTTCACTATGGAACTTGGATATCATAAAAGTGTTTCCTAAATAGATCACCAATTACAAAAGGACAGAGGAATGAAAATGCGGAAATAAGCAGAAAGGCACCATCCGAATTATAGATGACAGAATAATTCCTTATGCGTGCAAGAATACAGTGAATTGGAATAAGATCATTTGTACCCACATTAATAAGATGAAATTTGAAAAGACACACAGTTCTATGAATAACATCTACAAGAATACAAAGCTTCTCAGCATAATGTAGACAAATGATCTAATTATATTTAATGGATAGCTTGTGAATAAAAAGAATCAGATAGACAAAGAATGGAAATCCTTCTGTATTGATTTCTTTATGATTTCTTTACACTTTCACAAATAAGCCAAGTTCCTCTCCCAAAATGGCGAGGAGAGGCCATTATATAGTTTACAAATTAGTTACCCTTGGTAACTACTTCTTTTAACTAATGTTTTAGTTAAAGGGCTGCTAATCGCAATACCCCAACTAATTACATTAAATCCGAGAAGAAAGGAAGAAAAGAGAAGAATCAGGAGAAGAAGACAGGCGTTCATGATTGAGAGGGGCCCACTGACTTTAGGATCCAGCTGTCTGAATCTTTTCAACGCCTCTGCTATGTCTCTGCCTCGTGGGACTGATGTGTTGGCAGTGGACTGAGTCCAAAATCTGAGGCACTTCTCCATTTCTTTGTCGAATTCGACATGAGTATGATAATCTTTATTTGCTTCCTCTATAGCAGATTGAAGAGAGCAGATCTCCTTCATCTTTTCCTTGGAAATGGAACTCTCCTTGAACAGATTACCTTTGACAAAAGCTCTGAATTGAGCTTTGATTTCTTGCAAGGAGAGGGATGCACCAGAGGTCTCATCATGGAGATAGCAATGTATGTCTTTGAAAGCAGATATTACCAAAGTTTTGAAGGCTTCACCCTTCTGCCAGCTATTCTTCAATTCTCCCGAAGCTTCTTCCAACACCTTGATTTTCCATTCCACGCTGTACACCCATGATTTTGACAAGTTATCCTTTGCATCATCGAAGACCTTGCTTGCCATTAAAATATTCTCATCAGTTTGTCCCATGAGGCGAAGGTCTACTATACAACTGCTCCAAAGTTTAAGTTCTTTATCTATGTTCCCAATAGTGGAGGAGAGTTTCTGTTGCAAATTGTTCACCTTCTCGTGGAGTTTGAAGGCTTCATCAATGAAATTCAATCCTGCAACAAGCATATCATCCACCATGGCCTCCATAGCCCTTCCATAGACGGAATACTTGTGTATATCTTTGATACTCTGCACTTCATCTTGGCTGAGAATCACAGGTGGTGGAAGAGTAGTCAATGGGGTAGGATCTAGAACTTTATCCTTGGATAGCAGTGACTTGATGAAACCTGTAAGAATCTGGGCCTGCTCCTCCAGCTGTTCTATGGTTTGTTGCCCTTTCTCCACCCTCCCAATGACCCTGGTGACTGTTTCCTAGAGATTGTGGATCTCACCTTCAGGGGTGGACTCTCCCATGGGAATTCTCGAGAGCTCCAGATCAGATGCTTGTAAATCATGCTCTGGTTTGTCCACTTTGGGCTTGGCTATCTCCAAGAATTGCTGGCCCTGAGCATCAGATACTATTCTGGAGGTAGTCCTGGCTTTCTTAGCGGGAGTAGGAGGAGCAGTGCCTAATAGGGCCGCCACAACATCAAAATTGGGTCCTGAGATCCGGAGGAAGACTTCCTCTTTCTACTATCAACAAAAGGCTGCACCCATGCAAAAGAGGAGGAAGAAGAGGAAGGTGGGGCAAGAGGG
Organism: Taxus wallichiana var. yunnanensis; assembly: GCA_018340775.1. NCBI lineage: Eukaryota > Viridiplantae > Streptophyta > Pinopsida > Cupressales > Taxaceae > Taxus > Taxus wallichiana. The sequence goes on along the minus strand of CM031243.1, from coordinate 257,236,002 downwards.
CCGAGAGAAAGGGAACTCATGGCACTCAAAGTGTGCACTGCTGTCGTCTCTAGTTGGGATATGAGTGGAGCGCTCGGGGCTTCTGGTACAGAGGAGTCACTAGCACCCGGAAGCTCAGTGCTTTGGACCTCCTTTTCTTTATCCATGGGGGCTTCTGGAGCGCTTGTAGAGACTGGCACTTCACTCTCCTCACTTTCACTGAGAACAATGATGTTCTCTGGGCCTGAGGGAAACTCCGTATGCTTCCTTAGGGGATCTTCCTCCACAGGCTCCTTCTTGACTTCTCTGACTTTCTTTTGATATACCTGGGTGGATGAGGAAGGAGTGGAGACTGTGGGACCTTGAGTTGACGAGGCAGGAGGGGTCTGCACAGGTGCTTCTGAACTGGGTGTCAATGCATCCCTTCTTGGTGTTGGAGTATCCTTGGAGGAGGATTCCCCTGAGTGCCTTCTAAGCTCACGGACTTTCCTATCAAACCAGATTTTGGTTCTTACCAAGACGGGAGCTAGGATTTCTGCCAGATCGTCCTTCTCCTTTTTGAACCAATCCAAATCCTCCAAGGGAGTGTGTTTGACCACGTTGTCATATTCATATGAGTACAGGTCGGAATTATCATCCTGGAGCCCTTCAGGAACTTGGTACAGGTTAAGCTCTTGAATTAATTGAAGAGAAAATCTAACATAGTGTCTCCTCCTTGCCTCAAAATCATCAACACGATCGGCCCCAATAGTCTCTCTCTCGCCTCTATGATGATAATTGATTTTGATGTTCTGCTCAATAAATTTCTTCAAGTCAAAGCAGGTTCTTGGCCTGAAGAAATGGACAGTGATGGGAGCTAGGGCTCTTTCTATGTTTTGTGCATCTAGAGCCGTTTTGCAGGTGTAATTTCCCAAAGATATGGGGAAGTGCAAAGCGGTGATTTTCTTATCCTCGCAGTTCTCGTGCAGCTTGTCAATTGCCCTGCATACCTCTATCAAGGCCATTTAATCATTGCAGTAACATGAAGCTTCGAGAGGAGTGCTCTCATAGCCTGCAAGCCTTATATAGGAAAATTTTCTAAATTGGATGAAGTAGGCACCGTAGTGCGATATCAGATTCATAGCCTCATCAGAAAATCTCCTCGCCGTGTCGCTCTCCAGAAGCCTGACAATGTACATGGTGAAAGCATCATTCACCCTCCTCAAGTTGCGATTGCTAGTTTCAAGGTGAATTGGGGGCGTATACATCAAGTATGAAGTCATGTAAAATTTCTTTGTTTCTTTGTACATTGGACGACAATGTTTGCTCTGCTAGGTTCATACTGATGATCTCGACCCAATTGATATTCTGAGTTCCTTCGCACACTATATTGATAAGTGGGCACATCTAGAAATGGAACTCATTTCAGAGGGTAAGCCCATGACCCGAGCCAAGACGATTATAAAATCTGACAATTCCTCGTTGAAATCAGCACGAAACAGAACCTTGGATAGACGAGACGCCCCCTTTTTAGGTTTTTAGCCAGGACTTCGCCACCCGCGCCTTGTATTGCTCACTGTCCTGGTCGAAGAGGGCACATGCCTGGTTATGAGAAATCACTATAGCATTGTCCATCTCAGGAATCCTTAGGGCAGCGCCAATGGCGGTGGCAGCGTCAAGTTTGGCGATGAGTTCTCCATGCACGTTCGTTAGTTCGCTCGAGTCAGGATTGAAATGAGCTCCGCAGGAGAGCACTGTATCTGCGCATTGCACCGAGATAGGGAAACCACCGGCGAATGCCAAACCACTGTCATGAATCATCTGTGCCATAGGAGAGGGGTTTGAGTCTGTCATTCTTGCCCAGAAATCCCCAAAGTCAAGGTGGCGAACTTCACTGTCTCCGATATCAGGAACGGCAGACTCGAGCGGTGAGACTTGCTCCTGGCCTTGGAATTTAATCTTCATGTTGTTAGCAATTTGAGAAGCCAAGGTTGCAATCTGGACGGGATGAAATTGCAGGGGGAATGGATATGCACGCAGAAATTTTGATCGCAAAGGTATGAGCAATGGATAGCAAGAAAGCAGTGTGCCAAAACACATAGGGGCAATTCATTATATAGCCATTTGGGAGAGAGAAAGACAATTAATGCGCATTAAATACACATCTACCAACTTGAAAAGCAAGATATTTGTGAAGAGCGGGAAAAATTAGCTCGGATGGCCTTTGGTTCATTTGGGACACGCGGGATGCGAAAGCGCGATTCGGCCGATACGGGCGATGCGGGAAAAGTATGCACAAATGCTTCTGGGACATGAGGGACGAAAGTACGCGGAGTACGCGATTCGGCCGAATCGGACGAAAAGGGAACAATGAGCCGGGCGAACTTGGGACACTTGGGACAAAAGTGTCCGACGGGCCCGAAAGAAACGGACTTCGGGTAAAGCGGCCGATCGGGAATAGAGAGCCCAAACGAACTTGGGACACGCGGGACAAAAATGTCCGACGGGCCGAAAATCACACAAAATGACCCAAAAACGCAGATTCTTTCCAATTTTTTGACTTTTCATATTACCAGGACAACAGAGAAGGCGTTTAACTTAAAATTTTCAATTTTCAACTTCTCAAAAGCAGGGAAATTTTGAGTGGACAACAAAGTGCCCTAATGGGACTGATCTTCATCCCTTCTCTCTTTCCTCGCTTGTCTTGCTCTGATACCAATGTTGGAAGACGTGCACAAGGAAGAAATAAAGAGAAGGCAGATTGCACACTATGGAGATAGTGTGTCCATCATTATATTATGAATGAAGTAGTTACAAAACGGTTGATATAGTTACAACCGGTTACAACCATCTTTTAGTTAAATAACTAATGACATCCTTATAAATAAGCCTTACATTCTAATACAACTTTGATGCAGATGAGTATGTTGCTTGCTCTTCCATCCAAAGAGAGGTACATTTAACTAGAAAAGAGGCAATAAATATAGACGAACTTATGAAACTGTTGCATATGAAGATTTAGAGAAAGAAGACAGAAGGTGATGCTCTTTTGATTCTTGTTCCCAAGCAAATCTGTTTTCTAAAGAGTTGGTTGATGAGCTTGGGTTGTTAGCATATGATCATCCTCATCTTTACTTATTGGGTTGGGTGAGACAAGGAGTAGAAATAGAGATCACCAAACAATGCAAAATTAAATTTTGGGTGAATGACCATTTCAGTGATGAGGTTGTAGTAGATGTTTCTCTTGATGTGTGTGTGGTATTTGGCAGCCCCTCCACATATGTGAGATGCTGTCTTCATTAGCAGAGCTGATAAATACCTTGCTGTCAAGGATAGAGAAAGCTGCATCATAAGTCCATATGAAGATAAATCAGAAATTGCTAGTCAACTCAAAATGTTGACAGCTAGTGGGAAGTTTTCTTTGCTTATTTTGAGAGACAAGCAAGATAATGAGGTAGTTGAATACAAGGCTTCTCCCAATATGTTTCCTGACAAAGATGAAAGGCAAATGGAAAAGAAGTTGCAGAAGTTTAAGGAAGTTTTCCAAGAGCTCGATGATATGCTGTCTAAGAGAGCATAGAGCATGAGATCCAATTGCTACCAAGCTGTCCTCTTCCCAATCTTGGTATCTTTTAGAAATTACAGATAGAAGAAAGCAAGGTAAAGAAGCAACTTCAATCTTTTTTTAGGAGGCGTAATCTGTCCTAACACTTCTCCATGTGGTTCTCCTATTGTAATTGTGCTTTTAAAAGAGGGTTCATGAGGAATCGCATTGACCATAGGGTTTTCAATAAGATAACCATCAAGAACAAGTACCCTCTTACACGGATATATACCTTGTTGGACTAATTTCAACATGCCAAATGCTTCACAAAGTTAAACTTCAAATTTTGGTATTATTAGGTGAGAATTGTTTAATTTTAACACGCGAAAAAAAAAAAACAATCAAGAAAAGGTAAGGTTTGCATGAATATCTCGTTTTTCCTTTTGGTTTGTGTAATGTTCTGCTACTTTCATGAGATTGGTAAATTAAAAAAAAATTAGGCAAAGAAGCAACTTCAATCATTGTTAGATTAAGGTATAATCTGTCCTGGCACTTCTCCATGTGGTTCTCCTATCGTAAGTGTGCTTATAAAAATGGTTTATGAGGAATTGTATTGATCATAGGGCTTTGGATAAGATAACCATCAAGAACAAGTACCCTCTTCCATGGATATATACTTTGTTGGACTAATTTCAACATGCCGAATACTTCACAAAGTTAAACTTGCAATTTGGGTATTATTAGGGGAGAGTAAAGGAGGAGGAGCAGAAAAAAACAATCATGAAATGGCAAGGTTTGCATGAATATATCGTGTTTCCTTTTGGTTTGTGTAATGCTTCTGCTACTTTCATAAGATTGATAAATTAAGTATTGAGCCCATGCATAGATTCTTTTTCATTGCATATGTGGATGACACATTGGTTTTTAGCAAAACCTATGATGAGCATCTAATGTATTTGAGACATTTTTCTTTAAGTTTTGAAGGAGTACAAACTGCTTCTCAATGAGAAGAAGTGTGAGTTTGCACATCAATAGCTAGTTCCTTTGGACATGTGGTTGGAGAAGGTTTGTTGATAATTTATCCAACAAAAGTGTAAGCAATTGTGAAGTGGCACCAGCCTTCTGATGCAACGAAAACAAAGAGCTTTGTTGGGCTTTCCAACATTTTGGAAAGTTCAGACAATTATTTCTCCACAATTGTGGCACCTTTGTATTCCATAACAGCACTTGGAGTAGAAATCATCATGTATTGTAAGAGTTGAAGCATGAAATCAGCAATGCACTACCTAACTTGCAATTATTGTTAGAGGTGGAAAGGGATGAAAACAATTATGCTATAAGGGCTGTTCTATTGCAAAGGTAAGCCATTTTGTTATCGCTCAACTTTTCATGGGGCAGTTTGGAAGTATTGCACATTTGACAAGGAACTGTATGCACTTGTACATTCGTTTAGAAAATGGAAGGGCTATTGAATTGGAAAAGAAACCATTTTCCACGCGAATTACCAACCATTTAAATATTTGCAAGCACAATCAAAATCATAGCAAGCAAGGCACTATAAATAGATGGGTTTCTTGCAACTCATTTGGCCATCACATATAAAAGGGGCGCGACTAACAAGTTGGTTGATATTTTGTCTAGACCACCTTTGATTTTAGCTATGGATACATTAACTCAGCTTGATCCATTTGTTCATAAGGCATATGGTGAAGAAAACGGGCATGATGCAGATTTTAATCTGACATATCAGCTCTTGAATTGAGCAAAGAGTGCAGATTTTGAGCCTAAAGAAGGCTACTATCTCCAAGAAAGTTTGTTCTACAAGTTGGGTAAGCTTTATCTTCCAAAGAAGGGAAGAATTAAGCTAATAAAGGAGGCTCATATTTCAAAAGTTATTGCGCTCTTTGGTGTGACAAAAGACTTTGGTACATTGGCAAAGATATGTATTTTGGCCAAAAATGAAAGATGATGCTGCAAAATTGTAAGGGAATATGTTTTGTGTAGTATGAGTAAGCCAAGCAATAGAAAATTGGGGTTGTATATGCTACCTAATCCTTCTAGACCAAGAGAAATCATTTCCATGGATTTTGTAGGGGGCTTTCTAATGTCAACAAAAGGGTTGAGTACTTTTTTGTCATTGCAGACCTGTTTAGCAAAGATGTGCATGTGCATTCCATGCAAGAAGACTCTTAATGGCAGTGATGCACCTATTCTGTTTTTCACTAACATTTGGGCTCATTTTGGCTTGCCGTGTTCTTGGGAAAATCTTGGATCACTCCTTTGTGATTCTTGGAATTCCTCATGCCGACCTGTAGGTGAGATTTGGATGTCCTCTGCAAATATTCCCCTTTGAATACTCTCTGAAATAGCTCTCCTTCCTTCAAGAATTCCTTTTTCCAAGAAAATGACAATTAACACCGGTGTAATGAGACCACCTATTCTCAATAACTTAATGTAAGGCGCTTGACTTCCTTTATATTGTTCGATGAGTTAGTCTGACATTCCCTCAAATACTTTTCATGCAATGTGCTTCATTGGGAATGTTGACATTCCTTCAAACCCTTAGCCATTTTTGTTTTCCCCAAACTCTTCGTTTTTACTTTTGTCCTCTCTGTAGGACTGATGAATTTTCTTTCTCACTTTCCTTTTCATTGTAGGCCTGGTTTTGTCTACTTCCCTTTGCTGGTTTTTCCTAAATGCCTTGTGTTTTTGTAAATAATTTGGGAACAACCTCCTACCTTGCACTCTTCGGTATTCTCTCAAATTGAGCAATAAGCTCTTGGTTTTCTGCACCTGTAAACATGTTTGCTGATAGTCTATCTTGCTTGTTTGTGTGCCTATTTTCAGTTTCACCCCCACAACACACCTTCTACACTTTCAACTAAATAATTTTCTGATTGCTGGTCTGCACAAATTTTTATGAACATCGTGGTATCGTTTATTAAAATCTCCTTTTTCAACGTGCAATTGATTACTGAGGTTTGAACAATATTGGTCTTCACTCACATAATTCAGATAAAACCGCGTTCTTGTAAATCCTCATCACTTCTCTTTTCTGGCTTGTGTTTTGTTCGTAATGACAATGATGTCTTTATGCGTTTTATCTAACTTGCTTTTGTATGTTTTTTCGTAATGACAATGATGTCTTTATGTGTTTTATCGAACTTGCTTTTCTATGTGAATTTATTAATCCCAGATTCCCATCATCAATGAATTTGCAATTGTTTTCAGCCAAGGCTTGGACTGATTTATTTTTTCCTTGGACTGATATAGTTCATCCTTCGATTGATTTCACAATTAGGATGGATCTAAAATCCTCTTGAACTGGTTGCTTTTTGACCTTAAGGGATCGTCAATCTGAACGGGTATTTACATGCTTGGACGAGCTATGTTTATGTTTCTATGGCTTCAATTTGGGGATGGAAGGTTTCATAAACTTTGGATAGCCTTGTTTTGGCCGAGGATGGGCTGATTTTGTAGGAACATAGGCTAGACTAGAATTATTTACATTATAATTTTTGGACTTGGGGAAAAAGGGTTTGGGGGTTGGGGAGGGATGGGGGCGGGGGTGATTATTTATTCGGACTTTGATTTTTAATTTCTTGTGGCTAGACTTTGTTAATTTTAAAATTCCATTTTTTATCCCACTCTTGGCTACAACTTTGTTGAAGTCTGGTAAACACTTAATGTCATTTCGGTCCTTTTAAACATTGGTTTTTCTGAATTTTAAATTTCAATTTTCTTCTTGATACTTTGTTTTCATTTTTTTAAATTCCTCTTGGTCGTGCACTTGTTTTGATTCATATGGACCCCACCTTACCGTATATTTTTAGAAAGATGGTGGTATGCAAGTCTATTTTTAGATTTCTCCCCAAATATTGTTAACTACTCCCCAACTATCTGCTTCCCTTTTCCTTACTATGCCCAGTAGCCGTCAGGTTATGTCTCTTCTCATGCTACATCACGCATGGTTTTTCCCCTCATAGCAACTCCATTCACTGCCTCTATGAATAACACTCTCCCCACATTCTTACTGGTCTTACTCTCTTGTGTTTCTGTAGCAATTCCTTTGCAATTTTTTCCTCAAGTTTGTTCCGCACTTAGTATGGTTTCAGATTTGAACAATTAACTGAATCCTCAATCACCTCCTTGTTAAGGTGCTTGAACACAATTGATCCATTGTCATGTACTGAATGTACTGCTTCATTCTTTTCCCCAATGAAACCTAGTGTGGGTGCAATATAGAAATGATTTGCAGCTCCACTCTTGCATTAAATTCTGCAATCAGAAAATGTAAATTACAAAGAGTGGTGCTTTCAATGGGGTAAAATGGACTAATGGTTACTCATTGCATCTCTCCTACCACGTCTTGCTCTTGTTTGTGAGTGATATTTTGTAGTGTAATAAATTGTGGGAATCTTTTGGGTTTGATTGCACGGAATATTTCACATGCGATTGAACCCAAAAGATTCTCACAATGCTTTTCAAACTCAGACTGTGTGACCTACAATACTATTGAAACTCTCATACAACTGCTGAAAACTCTGGATATGCCCAACTTGGAGCTCACTACATGTTTATATAGATGATTAATGGTCATTCTAGTAGCATTTTACCCTTGGCATGCCTTTGGGAGGGCAATTAAATTGGTTTGGGTGAGGCGTCACCTATGTAGCCACAGTTTCGAAGCCCATTGGTTGTTGAAGACAAGTTGACACTTTTGGAAGTGCATTATAATGGGTTCAACATGTGCTGAAATTGGCATATGCCCTCCGAGGTGTTCGATCCATGCTTACCTACGACTCCGGACGGCGGGAAGTAGGGACGAGGGGTTTCTGGGACGGCAATTTTTTTCCAAATTTTGGGGATGGCAGGTGATGGCTAATAAAATAATATATATTACGAATATAACTTGATTAAACTAAGACTTAAAGCTAAAAGCCTGAAGATTGAAACAAACAATCCAATTATTCATCACATAAGCCAAAATGCTATATTTAATATTCATATTTCAATGTTTCATATCGAATCATTGACATTAACATAGAAATTAGAATCGAGATACATTGATATTAGATAGCGATACAATGATACATCAACAATATGACAATGAAAAACAAGTCTTCATTAATCAGCATGAGAAGAGTACATATGTTATTATGTCATAAGTACATAACCAAAATGGCAGCTCAATAATTAGAGTTCTCTGAGGGAATACTCATGTAATTAGAGTAATTTCTAATGCTCTTTAGACAGTTGTATCCTATCATGTTTGATTCCTACCTTTTTCAGGAGGGTCAAAATATAATGGTTGTTCCCTCTATTCATACAAGAAGAGCATGAAGATGGAAATGAGCTGGGCAGGCTAAATTGTGATCATAGTTTTCATTTTGCCTGTATCAAGCAATGGCTGCTTCAGAAGAATTTGTAAAGCTCCAGCTGCTTCATAAACGGAGCAGCTGTTGACTACTGTTGGCTTGTTATTATCAAGGGTAAAATGTTGATATTAGTATGTGACATGTCCAATAAAAAATGCAAATTCAGTCAATTTCACCCATTAATTGGGTAGACGATTTAGAAATTCATAGTCTTGGTAGTTACCCATATGAGTTTGTAATTATTATTTTTATGTTGATAGTGGTTGGGCCATAGGGGATGTTGGGACGCCCTCAACCATCCCAGGGACGTCACGGCAGCCCCGAAATGTCGAAGCACTTGGGATGTCCCAGGTGCGTCCCCTGATTTTTTGCTTGGGCCAGGACGCGGGGGGATGTTTCGTCCTCATACCCAAGTCCTTGGGACACCTTGAACGGCTTCGAGATGGTGAGTGCAAGTTACATGGGTCTGATTGCTTGTTGGGCTGTTTTGTCACTCTTGGATGGGTTTGGCATGTATTGAACCCATAATTATTTACTGAAGGTTGTTATACGTCTTCAAAGCTTGACTACTGTTCTTTCCTTTTGTTGCTCTCTCTATATAGTGCGGAAGTGTTTACTTAGACAGCAAAGGGCTTGTGTTCTACATTGTCATTTGAAATTGGTTAATCCTGGAGCTCTCATACTAAGTGGCTTTGGATACTTTTTACACAATGCTTCATGATCTTATATATTAGCCTTAAAGGTGACTTGCTATGGATTGCACACAAGTTAACTATTTTGTAAAGTTAAGATATGGTTGATTCCCTAGCTCTTTTAGGAAGAGATTTACTGTGTATGCCTATTGTTGGACCGATGTACTTATTTGTTCGCTGAAATTATATAAGATGCCTTCTCCAATCAAAAAAGAAGAAGAAATTGTTGGTTCCGACTATGGGTGGCACATGGAATGTTTTAATCCAAAGAAAGTCTTTATTTCCAAGTTGAGCACAAAAGTCTGCTAACGTTTTTTTTCTCTATTATTTTTAGTATGCATAAAAATCTTTGGAAGCAGTAATAATCATTTATCATGTGAAAGGTCATGCATTGATATTCATGAGATAATATTTTTTTGGATTTGTTGAATATACAGTTTTCTAAAGGCAAAAAGTGAAATTGCTCTAGGAGATGTGAAAGTACTTGTTGAAACTGGGATGGAGTTGTTTTTTCAGTCACAAAATAACCTTATGGTCCAGGTACTCAAACATTCTTATATATCTTATTCTCTTACCTGTTGTGTTTTGTTTGCTTCTGTCGTGAAAGCTAAATGTCTAACTTTGTTTGTGTGGAATTAGGTGAGGTGGGGCAATCTCTGGCGAGACTATTGAAGAAATATGGAAAGAAACTTGATTTAACAATTCTATGGCGACCATTTTATAAGCTTTTGATGCAAACACACTTCACAAGGTGATATTTAATACTCTCTTTTCAAAAGATATGAAGTGGGATTATTTTAGTTGTTTTCAAGATATTAGGTCAAATTCTTGTACCGAAGGCTATACGAAAATTTTCTTTACATTCAAGTCTATAATGTTCCAGAAAACAACAACAAGGAAAAACCATCCTTGGGTAGAAGGCTCATAGAGTTATAACAGAGACAAAATACCACAAGCATATACTCCCCCATATGTTCGGAAAGAGGCGCCAAGGCTGAAGAGGCATAAGAAACACCACAGATAATTGATCAAAAATCTAATTAAAAGCGGATGTGAACTGCAGGCAAGTTTATCACATAGGGAGAATAAAGTCTGCAAGTTTAAGGAAACAAAGAGAGATTGTTACAATGGCCTATGATAATAAGCTTCAGCACTAGTCATTAGCACTTTTTGGGTCCAAAAGACCATTTGTATGCATTCACTAGACTCTTTTAAAAAAATGTTTTTGTTCGTCGGTGGGGCAGAGTATTGTGGGTCCATTTCAGTTTTAGTTGATTAGATGTATTTTTGTTAGAAAACTAATTATCTGGCATGCAAACAAACAAAGAATAACTGTGGGAAATTAGTAATATTGTAGCAATAGGTTTTAGAGGAGGGTATCTTTTTGGGAAAGGAGCTCATGTGCACAAGTCTGATTACTGGGTTTGTCCGAGACATCATCATTACTGTCCTGGATAGAGGATGAGTTGGTTTCTACACCTTTTCAGGAAAGTTCTTTTTGTTATCTTTTCAACCTATTTTCCCAGCAATTCAATGTTTTTCTTTCCTCCATGTTTCCGAATACATTAAAATAGAATTTCAGATTTCAGATTGTACTTTTGGTACTACAAATTTTCAATGTTTAAAAGTTTCCAGATTTTAATTTTTATCCTTGTATCAGTAATTTTTATCTTTCATTCTTTGTTTAGACTTTTAAATTTTCAGATCTAGGGGTTGTATCAGAATGCAAAGAACTTGAATGCTTAATGAACTCAAAAATAGCTTCAAACTTGCTTATATTCAGATATTGCAGGCCTCTTCGAGGGGGCAACCTTCTTTTGAGCAGAGCTTGTTTACAAAAAAAATTCCCTAATGCTAATTCTCAAGGGTCAACCTTACAACACAGGTACTTGAGCTTTATACTAACTCTAATGCTCAAGGGTTGGCTCCCCACACACAGTAGGCATCCAAACAAAATGACAACTGAGTGTTGCAATGCAAGAATAATAGATGGTTAGGACATTGGGGTCCTTAGATACCCTCCCCTTCCGGAAAGCTTTGTCCTCAACGATTTAGTTGTGGAAACTGCTGCTGAAGTTGCTGGAGAGGTTCCCAAGTTGCATCTTCTGGTTGCATTCCCCTTTAGAAAGCTTTGTCCTCAAAGATTGAGCTGTAAAAACTGCTACTGAAGTTGTTGGAGAGGTTGCCAAATTGCATCTTCCGGTTGCATGCCTTGCCATTGGATTAGAATGTTGTTCGGACAAGATAGCCTGAGGTTCGAGTATGGTGGAGCTCTCTTCATCCAACTTCAGGAGAGTCATATGCGCATGAACTCGTTCCACAAGGACCTCTTCAAACTTGATACATGAAAGTCTTGATGAATCCTGGAAGATGGCTGTAGGTCCAAATTATTAGCCACATTGCCAATTTGTGGTGGCTTTTAATATGGTCCATAACCATGTCGCCTTCAACTAAGGTGCATTTTGAATGGTGTTGATCTACATGTTGCTTCATCTGGTTCTACACCTGTCCCAACTAATTCTCTAGAACTTGTTATAGAATTTCCCAATGACATAGAGTTGATTCAACGACCTACACCTTGCAGCTATTTGAAAGGTAGGATATGAGAGATGGTGGCGTTTGGCCACACATAGCTTTATAGTGCATCATCTTGGTCAAAGTGTGGTAAGAAGTGTTGTACCACCATTCAGCAAGAGGTAGCCACTTAGCCCATTGAATCTGTTGTTCTGAGGCAAAGAATCACAGGTATGTCTCCTAACATCTATTGATGATCTCTGTTTGTCCATCGATATGAGGGTAGTATGTTGAGCTCATTTTGAATTGCGTCCCTTGTTTAAACAATTCCCACCAAAAGTTGCTAGTGAAAGTGGGATCACAATTTGAGACAATGGAAGAGGGCATACCATAGAGGTGGAAAATTTGATCAATGTAGATTTGTGCCATTGTGGAAGCGTTGAAATGGTTGGCTGGTGAGTAGAAATGGACATATTTGGAGAGGCAGTCAACCACCACAAGGATCTTCAATTTCCCACCAGACTTAGGCAACCCCTCAATTAGGCCCATGAAGACATTAGTCCATATTGTAATTGGAATTGGTAGTGGTTGTAGAGGGCTAGGGTTCTTGACAATCTCTCCTTTCTGACATTGACATGTATCACATTTTGCCACAAATTGTTTGATATCTTGCTTCGTGCCATCCTAAAAGGATTTCCTTTTGACCTGTGCATAAGTCTTTAAAAACCTAGAATGCCTCTTAGAAAGTGGTGCATGTAATTCCTGCAATACTTTATGCCGAATAACTGACTTTGCAGAAAACACTACTTGTCCCTAATAGCACAAGCAACTGCCATCCCAAAAGTATCCCTGCTGAGCTATAGGATTGTTTGTGTGCTACTAGATGATTTGTTGAACCAGTGCATCCTTTTCCATTCTTGTTGGACCTCCTACAACCAATCGAGCGTTTGTAAGGCACACAAGGTCCCTTGTTCTTCAAATTTGTGTGATAAGGCATTTGCCACCACATTTTCTTTGCTCTTCTTGTACAAAATTTCAATCATATCCCAAGAGTTCAGTCACCCACTTTTAATGTTCTGGGGGCAATATATGCTTTTCCAGGTTATACTTCAGGCTGTGATGATTTGTTTTGATGTAATAAAATTAACCCAACAGATATGGTTTCCAATGAGTTACTACAGGGAGAATGGCTAGCATATTTCTATAAGTGAATTTGGCTGATTCTTACCTGCCAAGGCCTTTCGAGTAAATGCCAAAGGTTTTCCTAATTCCTATCCCAAAAGAAGCACTTTCAATGATGGGAGGTTTCAAGAAATCTAGCTTTGCATGGAATGGGGTGGTACAAATGGCTTGTTTGAGCAAAGTCAAACTCACGTTGTGCTGGTTATAGACCACACAAAAGCATTTTTGCATAGCATGGCAGTCAAGGGAGCCGCGATCTTTCCATAGTCCTTGACAAATTTGCGGTAATAGTCAGTAAGACCTAAAAATTCTCAAAGACTGTTGAGGATTTTAAGTTTGGGCCAATTTTCCATATCTTCAAGGATTCTACTTTAACCCCTTCAATTGAGACGATGTGACCAAGATATTCCACTTCTGCAATTCCAAAAGAACTCTTAGAATGTAACCATTTCGATTGAGACAATGTGACCAAAATATTCCTCCGTTGTAATGCTAAAAGAACACTTGGAATGCTTGGTGTACGACTGATTGTCGGTGAGGAGTTCAGAGGGTGTGGTTGAGGTGAACAAGATATTCTTCCCATGACTTGTTGTCGATCACAATGTCATCAAAGAAAACTAAGATGGACTTCCAAAGCAAAGGCTTAAAAATCTGGTAATTAGGCTCTAGAATGTTGACGACGCATTTGTGAGACCAAAAGGCACCATGAACTCGCAGTGACCATCACTGGTTTGAAAGGCTATTTTATGGATATCCTCTTCACGCAAGCGAATCTTATGGTTGCTAGACCACAAATTTGATTTGGAGAAGAAGTGGGCTCCATGCAATTCATCAATCATTGGAATGGAGAATTTGTCCTTGAGTGTCGGCTTGTTTAACCCTTGACAATCCACACATAGATGCCATAACCCATCACAAGGAGCACTATTGAGGAATATGGACTCACACTCCGCCGAATGAACCCTACATCTAGCAATTCGTTGATCACATATCAAGTTTGGTTTTCTGCATGTAAGGATAATGGTATGGTTGGACGTAGGGTGGTTGACTCCTTGGAACTAGTTGTATGACATGGTCATGGGAGCGTTGTGGTGGCAATCCTTGAGGTTCTTTGAACACTTGTGAGTGTTATGAAGAATTAATTGCAAGTCTGTGGGTGTTCTTGATGTCCCTATTTCTATCATGTGAATTGCCCTAAGTTGAGCCACCTCACCTGGAAAACCCTTTTTGACCAACTTAGCCATGCAGTGAGAACTAATAACATGAGTGGGTCCTGTTGCCATTCTTGTTAATCGTATGTTGTTCCACAACCACGAATTAAATCCACAATACAGAAAAATCCCATAAGACGGATCCTAGGGATCAAAGGCCTCTCGGCTCCTAAGACGATGTTGCAACCACCTAAAGAAAGTGCAAACATATCAGATTTCAGCTTGTAATCACTCATTAAAACCTAGACATTTCGACATTTTCCCTTGCATGCTAGTGTTCTCTCATTGGATATCATTATTTATTATTATAAACTATTGCATGGATACACATAACAAGCTCTACTTGTTTTGCCACTTGTGGGTCAATGGAGTTATGAGTGCTTCTAGAGTCAATGATGATGGTTTCGAAAGCCCTTTGAAGTATCTCGAAACTTCAATAGTTTGGGTAGTTGTGATTCCTTCTAGAGCGTGTATTGAAATCTTTGAGGAAGGGTCCTGTTGTCAAATAAGCACTCCTTTTAGAGTGAAAGGGGCAAGGAGAGTATTGTTCTAAGCTGGAGTTATGATTTGGGGGATCTTAGAGAGAAAATCCTCCATTGTTTTAGTTGGTGTTTGAGTGTTGTGCTTAGGGGCGTTTGAAAGAATGCAATAGCGCCATTCCAAATTTTCTCTGCCAATTCCAACAGAGTTGTTGGCTGTGGTGACTATATTGATTATGTTAACATGTATTCGCAAGATGCTTGATCTATGGAAGAATTTTGTGTTTTTGTCACCCTCAGCTAACAAAGTTCTTCAGCTAGCAATGTTTCCTTAGCATTCTGCCTCAGTAGATTTCCTCTCTTGCATAGGCTTCTTTGAGGGAGGTGAGAAGTGTTTTTCTTGGGCTAGAAGGGGATCAAAGAGGCCTGATTGCTGAGTGAGATTGTTGAGCACTGAGAGGCCCTCTTCAATTTGCAATTTTGAGAGAATATTTTTGAAGTGCTTGTGGTTCCAGTTTGATTGGCAGATATTGAGAAATTTTAGCTTGGTCATAAAACATAATGCTTTGGAGCCAAAAGTTCTAGGGCAGAGTTTCCACCAGGATTTTACAAGCTCATCCAGTTGCTGGTCTCGGAGCCAAATTTATTCAAATATCAACGGACACTTGAAGAAGTGTCCAGCCAGATAGGGAGTGATCTGACCCCAAGACTTACAAAATACAGGATTCAATAAGGTAATAGACCAAAAATCTATCAAGGTGCTCAAAAAGTTGTAGAATCCAGCGAGGCAGTTTGTCAACAAGAATCAGCCTTCCGTTGGATGCACATCAACAAGGTTGTTATCAAAGACAAAGGCCAGAAGTCCCTTTGAGATTGAGTGATCTTTAAGCACCCACCCCGTTTTGTGGAGGATGAGAGAACATTACTGAAGTTGCCACCTATAATGATTTTTTCAATGGGATTTCAGTTTGGGAACGTGTGGATCTCATCCCATGTTCTTTTCTTGAGGTGATGGAATTGGGACCACATACATTTATCATCTTGGCTTGGTTGTTCTCCGTAGCTATTGATATCACATCAAATCCAATTTCTATTGAAAGCAATAAGTGTGCAATGGGTGGTTCTTGGGTCCCAAAGAAATCCTAAACCGCCGTAAACAACGTCAAAGTCTACACCTAGGACCGCTTGAGACGGGAATCAAGATTTCACAAAGGTAGTAAGATCTTTCGCAAACATTTTTAGTTTCTTGAAGGAATAAAACATCGGGCCAATTAATTGATGCGGCACTTTACCACCTCTTTTTGTTAGAGCTAGGTAGCCGGTATGTATGTGGTGCAGTGCGCAGTGCAGGTACGAGGATCCGGTATGTTGATACGACAATTTTTTTGGGGGGCCCGGGTACGAAACTTGGGTACGACAGTACAATATACATATAAAATATTTTTAAAAGTAACAAGATAAGCAAAATTCCAGCCTTACACATGCATAGAGTAAACAAATTATTAAATAAGTGAAATAGCCACAAAAGTTAAAACGTATTGATAATTCAATGCATTTTGTCATGATATTCATTGTTCGAACTTATAAGCAGTACATTGTTCAAATCAAAATGTTACAATGTAACATTGTAAACACAAAAATGAAGATACATCAACATTCTAATAGTCTAATGGCTCTGCATCTTCTCCAATGTCTTCAATGAGAGCATCACTACCATCACGTGGTTCATTAGAACCACAAGCATCAGGAGTACAACCAGAACCATCAGCAATGCCGCTCCCGCTAGCCCCACTTTGCAGCTCACGCAAAGTACTATCTAGGTCCGGGTCTAGCAATGAAAGTTGGGCAATGGAAGCATCCAAGTTTGGAGTCTTTGGGTCTATATCCCAACATTTTGTTGGCCCTCGCCTCGTAGTCATCCTTCTTACGTGATAAAAGGCGCAAGTTAGAATGCACGAAGACCAAATCCTTTGCCTTTTTTGCTCCCAACTTGTTGCGGTTAACCGAGTGGATAAATGAGTATGTACCCCAATTCCTCTTAGTGAAGAACTCGCAACCTATTGAGGCAAGCCGCAAAGTCAATGCAAAATTAAAATTTTAAATTTATAAAACTAAAAAAGAAAGAGTTAAGAAATTAAAAAATTAAAATCTTACTTATGATAAAACTTTTATTGCAAGTGGCATGAGGTAGGTGTATGTTTGTCCATGGAGGTACCACCACGAATAAGCATCCATCTTGTATTTGTCACGAAGAGCGCTAATGGAGTTATCCCTGGAGGATATGAAATTCACAAACTCATCTCTCGACCATGTCTTCTACTACGGATCCGGGAAGATTCTAGCAAATGCCGCCTTATACCCCTCACTAACTTCAACATCCCTATATGGTGGGACCCTCCTACGCAAAGAAAGGATCTCTCGTGCTATAATATTTTGGAGTCGAGACAATCAAAAAGATGCAATGGAGTAGTCATTTTGTTCCACCTTTCAATGAGATGTGACTGGACTTCCTTGAAGGTCTCTGTAGGATCTTGCTCTTTGGCATTTATGAAGGTCTTAATTGACTCAATCATTGAGTCAATTCCATCATAAATCTCACCCGTGCATGGATGATCTATATCAACAAATCAAAACATATTCATGATGGGTTCAGTAAAATTGAGCAAGTAATCCACACGATCCCACCATGCGTCATCTAGGATCAACAATTTCACATTTCTAGTCCTCTCACTGTTTGCTTGCCTCCATACACTCCAAAGGTCACTGATAACCATGCCACTCAATGCCGCTCGCACCTTCACAAGTCGTCTCAAGACGAGCGTGTGCGAGGCAAATCAAGCCTCAACAACCTAATAAGAAATCAAAAGCAATAAAATTAAGACAAGTAAATTTAAAACATTTAAAATTCTACAAATTACAAACTTATAAAATTAATTTAATGAATTTATAAAAATTAAATTTAAAAACTAATAATTATTTAAAAAAAAGAATGTTACGGGTTACCTTCAATAGTTGCAATGTCGAGAATCTACGAAAGATAGCTTGGGACATGTGGTGGTTGCTGACGAACATTTGAATCTCACTTGCCTCCTCATGGACTTGTTTGATCCAAGCAATTTCGTGCCCAATTTTCATAACATTAAGTTGAGGGAATGAACCGCATAAGGTATCTAGAATTTGTGTCCGTACCACCATGTCTCAACCAACAACCCTGCACTCTACACTTTTTTTGTATTGTCATTCTGTTACAACTTGAACAACATTTTGAGGCCCCATTGCCTCAATAGATTCTATGAGAATTTCGGCAATGAATTGGGCATCCTTCACTTGCCCCTCACAATCAATAGCCCTCAGAAACATTGCCCCTTTAGGACACACTGCAACCACATTGATCAATGGCCTATTTGTCGTATCTTTCCATCCGTTAGAAATGATGGACACCCCTGTTTTGAGCCATTGATTCTTGATGGGCAGCAATGCGTCTTCAAATTTTTTTCTTTCTTTTGACAATAAGGTGGTGCACACCTTTTCATACCTTGGGCTAATGTACCCTCTAGGGGCTTCATTAATACATCTCACCATATCTTGCCAAGTATGGTGATCTAACAACATTAAATGGGACACCACATGCATAAATAAAGCGCCCAATACGTTGGTCAACTATGTCTGCTTTCATTCTGGAATGCCCTTTCCAATGGGCCTATATCTTTTGTTCTTTTGTGAGAAAGAGGTGAATCCTCTTCCCCTCCAGTTGCAATAGGTGTAGACAAAAACGGGTGATCTGGGGCCACAACCTCAATAGAAGGAGAAACAGGTGGCTTGCTATGTGATCTTCCTTTTTTGCCATAGGATGCTTGGATTTTAATGCAGTTGCTGCATCTGCTTCCTCCTGCTCTTTGATGTATGCAAGGGTCTTTGCACGTGGCAACCCCTTTCCATCCAACCCTCCACATGTTCTAATTTTGTGGCCAACAACCCCACACAAATGGGCTTTCACCCAACTGTAGGAGCTCTTAAATTGCAAATTACATTGTGAGCAAACCCAAATAAAGCCCCCTCCACTTGGTATTTGTTCTAGTTGTGTGACATGCCTCCAAAGGGGGGAGGATGGATCACATTTGTAAGGGAGACCTTTACTACCTTGACCCACAAAACTAGAACTCGCAACCATTTTAACTGCACAATGCATTTAAAAAAAAATGAAAACAAATTTAGTGTTGAGAGAATGTTGAAACTTTAAAATTAAAATTTAAATGAAATCAAATGTTGAAAAATGAAGCTTAAAACAATAACAATAAACAAACAAAAAAAAACAATTACAAAATATTAAATACAATTATACAAACTAAAATACTTTAAAAAAATCACAAAATACTTACCTCAATACACCCAACACCAACAATGCAAGCTCCTTGAACTCCTTGGCACTTATTGCAAGCTCCTTCAACTATATGGCACTTGAAATCAACCCTAAGCAATTGAAAATAGTGGAAAAATTGAAGGTGAGAGTCAAGTATGCAAATAAGAGGCAAGTATGCAAATGTGAGGTAAATGAGTTGTAGTTATAGAGTTTGGGGGCACAAATTAGGGTTTAAAAGAATTATTTAATGTTTAAAAGTTGGTTTGACTTTTTTTTGTTGACCAAAAAAGAAAAAAAGAAAAATTGTATTTACCCTATGGGTACGGGAAGGGTTCTTGCAAGGCCCGGGTACGTCCAGGTACGTCCATAGATGTACCCGGGCCCTGCAGGAAAAACCCTACACTTATCCCCCGCGTTTTGAACTAGAACCCTGTAGCGGGGATGTACCGAACCGGTACCTGCAGTCCCTAGGGGACGACTGCCACGTAGTGTTAGAGGTGTTCAAGCCTATACCATTCCAAGAGATGCACTTCATTGAATTAGTGGAGGGCTCTTTCCCATCCGACATAGAAAGTAATAGCGAATTATTTTTGGTCTTTTAACCCAAAATTTTCCAGTTGTTCCTTATATTGGGCAAGGCCTAATTTTTACCGCTTGGCTGTTTGTGAAAGTTAAATGAAGTAATCAGGCTTGGGGTTTGTGAAATGCCCAAGGGAGTAGGTGGGTGGAGAAGGTATCAAACTCAAAGATCCCATCATCAATGTCATAGGGGTAGAGGCAAGGATGGGAGGGAGGTGAATGAGGTGAAGGAGAGGGAGGAGGGGAGAAAAGTGAATGTAGAGCTCGGGAAGGAAGGGTGAGCAATGAGGGGGGGGTGAAGGCAAATGGGGCTGCTAGAGGGAAAGAAAAGGAAATAGGAGGAGGGAGGCTAGGGGTGGGATTGAGGATGTATATTCGCAAGGAAAAGGAGATGGATGTGGACGAGGATGAGGGTGCGGAGGGGTCGAGGTGGGCTAGGGGGTGGTGGGGGAGGTGGGTGAAAGTTGGAAAAGGAGGCGAGGAGTGACGAATGGGAAAGGAAAGAGAGTGGTGAAAGCAAAGTGACCTAGAGGCGAGTGAAGGATAACAAAAGAGGGGAGAGGATGGGAGAGCTGGATATTAATGACAACAAAGGAAGAGGAGATTGGAGAACCATCGGGACCAGCAAAGATAAAATCACCAAAACAGGAATTTCGGAAAGGGAGGGAGGTGTTGTGATAAAACAACGGAGCCCCGGGAGGATGATATGTATAGGGGAGAGGAGGGAGCAACAAAAAGGTGGTCGAAAAAGGGAACCCTAGGGCGAGAGAAGGAGAGGGGATGTTGGTAAAACCACGGGGTCATTGGAGGTAGTTGATCCGTATTCCTACCGAGGAGGAGACTTGAAAGAAGTTTTTCCCAAGGATTTTTAACCCACAAATTTCAATTTTGGATTGAGGGGAGCAAAGTCAAGAATGATAGGAGGTGGGGAAATTGTTAGACCATCAAAGCCAACAATAAGGAAGGATTTTCCATGAAAATGAGGTTGAAGGTGGATGGAGTCCTCTCCCAACTCGAGTGTGAAGGTATTAAAGAGGTTTTGGAGGGGCTTGTCACCTTGTGAGATAGACAAAAGAGGGGGATCATTCATTTGGTTGAGGACTTATCGGGATTAGGTGAGCTTGAAAAGATTTGTTGATGTTAAGTGACCAAATTTGATTAGAGCGAGAGTTAAGAACAATTTGATTAGAAGGTGAGATGTAGAGTGGGCATTAGTAGTAGGGGATCAAATAGCAAGGCCCGAGGCCCATAATTGATTCGGGCTCGACCAAATTTTCAAATTTTCAAATTTTCTTGCCCAAGCAATTTGTTGAGCTTCATTAAGTTTTTGGCTTATAGTGCCTAATTGAGTCTTTGGGGCATGGTGATTGATCCACCAATGGGGTTGGAGCAATCGGCAGTGAGCATCCGATCCAAGGTGTCAGTGGTGACCGAAGAGAACGCGGACATGACAAGTTACTTTATCTTGAGGTTTGCAGCTAACATGGGGATGTGGGGTTCTAGGATGCACTTGTGAATGTTAGTGTAGGCCATGAGGGGATACATCACGAATATTCAAGACAACATTATACTCCTTGGTGCTTGGTGGATTTTTGCTTCAAGATTTGCCGAAGAAGGGTTCGCCCAAAACCAAGACCTAGTTGATCTCCATTGTTCTCCTCCCACTAGCTCTTCATTTACTTATCACATTTTCGATCTCAATTTTTAAATGCTATAGCAGTTTATGTTCGAATTTTTCTTCCAAACTTAAGTTCCCGGCTTCCTGCTTTTACAATAAAAAAAAGAGAAGATAAACAACAAAAATGGGTCCCTCCTCCTTTGCAGGTAGGTAAATTGAATACGGATGGGGCTTCTAGGGGAAATCCGGGGAAGGCGGCCATGGGGGTATTGGAAGACTGCATGATGGGAGAGCTGTTTTCTTCTTTGCTGAAAATCTAGGAACTACTTCCAATAATGTTGCTGAGATCAGAGCTATCTATAGAGGATTAAAAGAGGCCATTAAGTGTGGTTGGACTCAGGTGCAAGTGGAGTCAGATTCTAAGATTATTGTCAGGCTGCTGAATTCTTCAACCACTTCAGGGAGTTCAAATTGGCAGATTGAACGTGAAAAAAGGAAAATTCAAGGCTTGCAGGCTAATTTTCAGTTGCTGCAAATCAGTCATATTTCTAGACAGAAAAATCAGGTGGTTGATGCTCTAGCTAACTGGGCTTTAGATAATCATGACATTGGATGCTATGGAGATCCTCCTCTGTGGTGGCCTCAACGCGATCAGAAAGATATGAATGCTATTCTCAAACTTGACAATCTTTCATGATGTTCATTAAGTTTATTTTGTTTCAAAATGCTCGGGATTGGACTAATAGTTTCCATGCCTGGCATAGTCGACATTGTACAAATATTTTTCTTATGAAATAATAGTTAAAAGGTTTTTAAAATAAATAAATAAATAAAAAAGAATCTTCCAAACTCAAGTTTTCTATTTTATAGTTCATATCTAGATTTTCTGCTTGGTGACCCAAAGTTTGCCCTTACATTTTTATGACCCTTACTGCATACTAAGTTTCCTCATGTGAATTCATGTTTGAATTTGTAAAGGGTAAAATTTGTAAAAAAACAGCCTTAACATTCGTGATTTAATTTGACTAAAAGAAATTTATGCTAGTTTTTTAGATTAAATATTCAAAAAAGAAAGAATGAATTTCAACTAATTCCATATTTTTTAGACATTTTGTATTCAGTGAAGTTTGATTTTTCCACAACATTTGCCAAATGCAGCAACTTAAATTGCAGATATGGTTGGGTGTATCACAGTGGTATCAAGACCACTTTCTTGGTCTTGTGGGACAACACCAAGGATGAACTCCTCTAACCATCCCATGGCTGTAAATTTGATATTCGAAATTGCATTATTTGTAGAGTATGAAATTATACTCCACATGAAGAAATGAAAGAAACCATGAACTAAATGAACCAAGCTTTTCATTCATTGATTGTGCTCATGGGAAGGAGGTAAAGAGGAAGGGTACAGGAATCAGAAGAGCTGAAAAGAGAGATTGTCTGACATGATGGAATTCAAATTGCTTATATTGGAAGAAAGGGTTAATCAAAGAAATCAAGTAATCAATTGAGCCAAGAAAGAAACTGTATAAATCAGAGGTTGCTTGAGAAAATTCTTGTGTGGTCAATGAAGAGATTAAACACAGGACAAGGATAGGAAGCTATCCTAGATTTTTAGCTGAATTGTATGGAATACTTAGAAAAAACCAATTAGCAACATTACACCTTGGTCGGCCTACACATGATTTTGGCAGGTGGGTCTACATATTTGTCTCTGTATTTTTGTTTTGTAACATCAGGTTCTTAATGGGAACATTACCCAAAAGGTAATATGAAATATAATTTTCACCTTAATTTAGATTGTGGACAGTTAAAGAGAAACGGTAGACCCTGCTGTCATTACTGAAATACACAAGGTTTTGTTTATAAAAATTCTAAAGACATCTGGTCGAAAGGACACGAGCAAGTCTTTTCAGAAGGATCCAAATGATTGAATTTGTGGACAAAAAACAAAAAAAAGATGGTGGGAATCGATCATGAACAAACAAAAGAAATGGAAAAAACACCATATGGTAGACTGGGGTTAGAATGAAGCACTCACTATTTCCCTTGCTGTCATGATGTGAATCACCCAATATCAAAGGAAGAATTGTGGCGACTCATCAATTCTGGAAGCACTTATAATTTCATAGATGCAAGATTGGTGACATCTTAAGGTCTTAAGCTTGTCCCATTAAAATTATTTTAGGTGTAAGAGGCCAATGACAGCTTAAAGGAGTGCAAAGGAATGATAAAAGACACGGATTTGCAGCAGAATAACTACACATTAATTTCTGATTTCTTTATGGTGGCTCTAGCAGGAGCTGATTTGGCCGTATGAGTGCATTGGTTGAAGACCTTGGGGGAATTGTAGATGAATTTTGATGAGCTGTACATGAACTTTAAGGAATGACGTGAGCTGATTACAATCAAAGGGCTTCAATGAATTATGTTATGTCTGTTTGCAAAAGGTGAATTATGTCATACCTTTCAATATAACTCTATGAAAGGCTTTGATGTCAAAGTGAAAACAAAAATTCAGACAGACAAGGAAGTACATGAGCTTATTTGTGAATATGCAGATGTTTTGCAGGCTTTACACTAGGGGTACCTCCAGATAGAGGGAAGAATACATTGTTTTTGAAATTGTAGACAATTTTTCTTCCTAAATGCGTTGTTTTGGAAGCCAAATTAATTATGTTGTTGATTATTCTCTTGTCGGCTTTGGGTAATGTATTGATGAATCTTTAGTTATGAATGGTTGGGTCGAGTCAGGGATGAGATTTGACGGCTGACCCCACCCGTCAAACCAAAAATCTATGACGGTAAGAGGCTTTAAACAGCCCGTCCATTTTTAATTAAAAAAATCTTTTTTAATAATTTAAAAAATACATTGTTTTTTTCACTGTATTTACAAGTTTCGGGTAAGTTTCAGGGATTTATGTTCGATATAAACACATTTTTAACCAAATATGTTATTTAAATATCTATATAATGTTGCACTTATATTTATATTGAATGTGTTTATAGTGATAATGACGGTTTTACCAAGTTCTTTCACGTCAAATAGGGACGGTTTGACAATTTTACAAAGTGTAAAATACGGTTAAAATAGGCAAAAACGTCCAAAACGGGCGTCAAATCTAATCTCTGGGTTGAGTTGTGTCCTAACCAATAACAGTTGTACCATTTGTCTTATAAATAGTTGGTTGAATGTCAGGGTATGGATGCTGATATGACAAGTCCTCGTTGTACTAAGCAATGTACTTTACACTGCCTAAGCAACAAAGATATGGTTCTCTCCTGTTCTGCCGTGTTATGTTCATGCTGTTTATTTGTAATCCTGAAAATGGCTTTCTTTGTTAGTGTAGCTTTTTGTAGCAAACATTTCTGGCAGCATTGCCTTTGTGAAGTTGGGGCAGGCTGAAGTGGGGTAAAAGTGAAAGTCAGTTTACAATAAATATTTATGACAACACATTACAAGATGGAATCTTAACGGGATAAATGAGTTAACCAATTCAAAAAGCAGTTGAGACTAAGAAACAAAGAGAAGACAAATTCACTAAAGATTTCAAGTGTTTGTGGGATCTATTGGTATGTGAACACTCAAATAAGATCTGAGAGGAATCAAGTGCCTGCAGATTCTATTTGGGGCAACTTGGCAGTGACAGAAGAAGCTGATCGATGTTTGGATAATTTGCCCAGACTCCTCGCTAGGCATTATATTATCTTATGAGATCCCCTTGCCAAATGTGACCATGAAGCACAATGACAAAAGATTTTACAATGGTACGGGAAAGGTGTTGTCTAGAGTGAAAAAATATGAAGTCTTTTTGATTACTGTTCTAATTTTCTTACAGAAAATTGGTTAATGCTCTCTCTTGTAATGTGTTTATGGAGCCATATTACTTGTATTTCCTGAGGCCTGTTCAAAATTATTGTGTTTTGCTCATTGATATTGTAAGTTTTCATTATGCTCTACTGATGCTAAATGTGCGTTTAATTGATGTTTCATAATTGCAACAAAGTGTAGTTTATTTTATGCTTCTATTTATGGGTATGGAACTGAAACTATGATGTAATCTTTGTAGTTTTCTGAGAGGAATATTCTTTTTTCTTATGCGTACAGGCGTCAAAGTGCAGAGGATTGAACTTAAAGCGCCGCCATTTGGAGGCTATGAAATCTCTAATTTATTACAGTCGGAAGTTTTTTCCATCAGGTTCTGCAGAAGAAATATGGCTAGAGTTCAGGTTGAATGCTCATTCTTATGTGACATTTATACTTCTAGAAATTGCATCCAGTATCTTTTTGAATTAGGTTTGGATCCTAAATCAAGATTTTATGTCAATGATAAACAAATAAGAACACATCCTTATATCAACTCCTGTTTTGGAACTGGTTGAGCAAAGGATTTTTTTGCATATGCATTAAAAACCAATATGCATTAAAAACCAATTTATTCAGGCTAGTGCTTGGGATGGGGAGGGTGATCACTAAGAAAGGGCCGTATGATATATTTTTCAAAATTTGGACAAAATCAAATAATTATATACTAATCTTGAAAATACATTTGTTACTTTAGCGTCCAAAGAAGCTGAGTCAGTACCTTTCTGAATCATCATAGAAAGGGAATGATGGATTCTTACACACTGTACTTATTTGCTACTCTTTTTTTGGTAGACATGGGAAGGTTTTAGATTTCATTTCCTTCCTTTTGTCTTACACTAGGAGAAAATTCATATATCTTTTTCTAAACCCTGTCAATTCTTCTATTATAGTGGCATTCATACTGCTAGTAGCTCTGGTCTGCCTTTTGCTGAAATTTAGTGATATCCTTCCAGGTTTGTATAATCTAGTATCCTCATGTGCAGAGCTTTTATGGACAATTTATGGCATAACTCATCACTTGAAGGTGTTGGTTTTATTCAGTTGTTTCTGCCAACAAATGCAGTCAACTGTGATTTTTATAATAGGCAAGTAAATAATACGTATTACTTTTGTTCTGCCTTAGCGTTTCTACTTTTAAATATAATTCCTACTTGTAATCTTATATTCTTTTATCTGGCAGCAACTGGATAAAGGATTGCTTGGACCTATGGGCTGGAATGCCCAAATGTCAATTCTGGGATTATCAGTGGGCTACCATCATGTGTCGTGTCATTAAAAACTGCCCTACAATTGACTGGGAATGTTTCCTTCCAGTCCTTTTCACTCAGTACTTGAATATCTTCGAGGTATACTATCCCTTTAGATATGTACAGCTTTAATCAATATACAGCTTAAAGAAATATTCATTTTTATGTTTGGTGAATGTGATCATTGATTAAGTCTGTGCTTGAGATCATAAGATTTTTAAAAACAATAGTTGATCATCATGTCTGTCATTTCTACTGAAAAATGATCTATTAATGAACTTGTAGCAATTAATGAAAATCCAATTAGTGTCTTTTAAAGGCACAACATATGGTAACAACTTTGCAGTAAGGATGTGTGATGGGGAATAGGATGCTATTTCATAGGGTAACTGTTGAATCTTAGAATCATTAGAAATTGGAAAATGCATGGATGGAAGCAGCTTCAAGATGTGTAGGAGCAAGCCTGAATAAGTAGAAGGTTAAAATATGCGATGGATTAGAGTAAATTGTAAAACAAAAAGCTATTCACTTATAAGAATGTGTGGCTGACCCACTCATCGCCAATGGAAGGCAAATATTTGGACCAAATTTTGCTAGGTAGCTATGGGAACTAGTTTTGATATGTGCATGCCACTTGTACCTTCTATAGGATTATGGCAACTTGTGATTCAGAAGGATTCTCTTATTATGAGATTTCAGTGTCTTTCTTAGATGCTACATAGCTGTACATTTGAGTCTTTAAAAACATTATTCATTTAACATAATAACACATGTAAAAAAAAAAAGGACAATGGTTTTATTAACTAGTACATATCTTAAACCCAACTATCTGAATGATGCTGAGAGATATCAGTCTCAGGGTACTTTTCTTGGATTTTTTGCATATTACATTGACTCCCAACTCCATTACCTTCTCCACAAATTTCCCACTGACCGGGACAAATGGTTTCTATCTAGTTACACCATTGAACTCATATGGCCAAGATATTACAATTGATTTCTCTAAGATAAAAGAAAAATATTTCAACTGATGGTCGAATAGATGTCAAATTTAAGGTTGAAATGTCTCTGTGATGGACAAATGGATGTCAAATTTAAGTTTGAAATGTCCCTGTGATGGACAAATGGATGTCAAATTTAAGATTATAAATTAATTGTTAACAACTCATGGACATTACAGTCTGCCACCAATACCCCTGGCTTCCATTGTAGAAAACCTATTGGTGTAATGAGACAAAGATTGTTGGTGAATTGTCTCTATATGACAAGACTCTGACCAAGGCTAATTTAACTATCTTAGGAAAATAGGCAAGAACCCATTTAAAAGGAGGATGTATGCCGGGTATAGCTGATTAGCCACCCTGCCAGGCCACATACACCTACGAATTAATCTTTTTGTCTATTGTCACATTAACTCTAATTATCCTCTTAATGTGAGAGGAGACAAAGTATACAAAATATGCATGCTGCCACTATGGAACATTGTAGCGGCTCCAGTATGGCGCGATCTATTGACGATGCTGGTCTTGGAAAGTTGGAATGCATTTGGGATGTGGAAATCTGAAAGCTAAAGAGAGTTGAAAAGCTGCTTCAACAGAAGATTAGAGAATGTGCAAACTTTACATGTTCCAATGAAATGCTGAAATTAACTCATAACTTGTAATCTGAGATAAAGCACTGGACTTCCCAATATTCACAACACTACCTCATGTAGCTTGTCACCTACACCTGTATCTATTGCCACTTGCAGATTGTACCATGTCATGGATCCGTGATTTATCACAACTCTGTCATCTCTGTTGAGCCTACCGAACCTGCCCTGTTTGAAGCATTACCAAGACTCTCCTGTCTAGTCTCTTCTGTCTTCGCTCGAGTGTCGTTTGTAATCTCCTCATAGAATATCCAGTACGTCTTCTCTTCCTGGGTGCATTTGTTCTCTCTGAACCCCTCTTTGGAGAAATCTGTCATCATACTTGGCACTTGCTCTTGTCTGGATGAAACCTAAACTGAATCATCTGCACCTGCTGGCATCCGTGTTAGTGTTTGAGTTTGAACATGCCTTGGAATAAGATTAGAAACATCCAAGTCTTTTGAGTATGGAAAAAGACACCATCTTTCTGTGTGTGCATTGCCACCCTGTACTTGCCCTGTATTTGTGCTGCACCAAACTCTATAGCTGAGTTTGTGCAGCATAACTCTGTACTTGTGCTATCTGAACACTCTTGTGTTCCAACAGTCATTAGCCTCTCTAATCTTTTCTTTTTATGTCTTTGGAGAAAGACCTTATTGAATTTAAAGATAGCCGTCTTGACTTCATTGGCTACTGTCCTCTAGCTTATGTCACAGTATGTTTAATTTGAGATTTGACGACGATGGCTTTTGTAATTGGAGTTTGTAGGTCGGAGTGGATCTCTGCAGGAGCTTCATATTACTTTTTAGATTACTTAATCAATAGTGGAATACTATGGATATGATACTCGTTGCAAACCTAGATTTTCCAAATGTTCAGTTCGTGCTTGCCATCTGGTGCGCCTTTGTTTTGGCAATTGTCTTCCTGAATGAAGTTCTTCGCCTTTTTGATCTTGTTAATGGTCTGTGGCAAGCCTTGCAGCCTGCCTCACAGCAGCTCACAGTTGTGCAAGCCTCCTCACTCTCTTGTAGAACCTAGACTTCACTTTGTGGTATCCCCGACAAGGATAGAGTCTTGTAGTTGTTTGTGGCATCCACCTAGTTGTTCGTGGCTTACCTCGCAACTTGTTCCTTTTGTGCGGCTTCCCATACCTTCGTGGCATCTTGTGGCTTGTGCACAACCTCACGGAATCATGCAAATCCCCTTGCACCATTTTGTGGAGCTTGTTATTCTTCTGCAGCTTGCTTGATACTTAGCATTATTCACTGATATCTGCGGTACCTTGGGACTTTACCCTACACAATCCCTTGAGTCCCGCACACATCTTTCACCACCCACGTAAGCCAAGCAATCCCTCGTGGTGTGTGCATGCACTTCATACCCGCACAACTCTTGCAGTCTTGTGCTAGCACCTTGCAACCTTTATGGATTCCGCAATCTTGCACGATCCCTTCCATGCTACATTTGCAGCTCCTGTAATGCAGCGCAAGCCTCCGTAGCTATCTTGCACACCACCACATTTGTGCCTTGCTTCCTTGCATGCCAGTTGTCATTGCGGATCTATGCAGGACCGTTATGCTTCAGTGTTCGCCGCAACACCTTGTTGCCAAGTGACATGACTAACACCAGGCCATGTCACATCATCTTTGCTGAATGCCATATGTCAGATTCCAACTACTGCTCCTGCAGGAAGATGGAACAGTTGTAACCATCTCTCCAACAACCATCGTTAGTTTTAACTGTCATCGTCATTGTATATGTATTGTAACATAATAGTCATGCAAAAGTAGAATGTACTCTCGAGAATGAGCTAGCACTCACTCCAAGCTTACCAAATTGTCTTGTTTTGTTTTGCTCCAACATATATCTGTTTTGATACTCTGATTCACAATAGTTTAGACAATCAAGAAAGACGCATTCCCCTTCCAATACAAGAGCTTGCTCTCTTAGTCAAAATGTTTGCACATCTCTGTGCTTTCATATTCACCATTTACCAATATAAGTCGCATTTTTGCTTAAGTCTTTCACTACATTGTTGTGTGTTTTGGTTCTTTCCTGTTCAATAACCCACACACGCTCATCAATAATCCTTGTTGCTCCAGGCAGGATTGACCCTTGCACATGGTCTTGGTCTCTATGGTGCGGATTAATTAATATGTGTAGAACTTGTCTCCATTGGTTACTGCCAACTGGTTCAAAGACCAAGCAATATGGCTGGAAAGTAGCTAATTTATTTGGGAACGATTGATCATTTTATTAGTTTTCTTTGTTGACACTTGAGAGACCGTAGATGTAGGAAAGTATGTTGGTATCTTTTTCCAATTGGTCCTTCACTTTAGATACTCTACTTTGAGGCTTGGATTTATATTCTTCATACATGTTATGCAAATAATGTTTTCCCAAAATTGCATATGCAACTCCAAAATGAGCAACATCAAATGATACCTTATCTTGCATTGGCATCATCTGAAGGCAACTTACATTGTCTAGTGATTCTCAGCTCTTGTTCCCCATTTGTAATATGGAGTAGTGATTAGGATGAACAGTGGTGGCTAAGCCTTACATTTTTCAAGAGCCTCTGCAGCAAAATTATTCCAACTACGATTGTAAATTGTCATGTCAAAAGGCTACCTTCCAGCCACATTTGAGCGTGGAATAATCTCTCTTTCTCTTGTTCCTATTCTTCTACAGCCTTGTTTGCCGTCGCCAAAGTTGTGGCCTTAAATTGTGGCATCAATAATATCTTTTCCTTTGTCACTAGCATAAGATGAAAATGCTTATGATCATTGAGGGGACAATTTGGTTATGAAGGAATATATGACATTGTGTTCAAACTTTCCTTGGAAAACGGAGTTATGAAAATCACACCATTTGTAGCTTCTCCGGAATGCTCATTTATTAGATTAACCCTCGAGGGAATTGATTGGAGGTATTCGTTCTATTCTGCTGCTTTAATTCTAGAATTGCTTTGTTTTCTTTTCTTATTGGTGCTAGTTCGTTTTTCCTAGACAGATTGAAATAAGTGTAGTATGATTAGATAGGGGACACGAGGACGGAGGGACGGGGGTTTCGGGATGACAAAAATTTCAAATATTTTAGGGATGGCTATTAAAATAATATATAAAAATATTGTTTAAATATTTTGATTTTATTCAATGAAAATTTGGGATTTAAATTGTATTTAATGTATTTTAAGTACTTTTGAGATTAGAATTCAATGTTTTTGGTAAAAATAACAGCTTTTGTAAAGTTAAACATAAACAAACTTTTAATTTAAAAAAATAAGGGACACCCCCTTCAAGTCCCCAAGTCCCCAAACATTTGGGACGTCACCAAAATCTAGGGACGCTTCCCTGCGTAACACCGGAGCATACACAAATAGTAATTGCATAGCATACCATGGCAGAGCAAAGCATTCGAACAATAACTTGTATTCATAAAAAAATAAAAAAATAAGTCTCGATACGATTCACACAATGCAGGAAAGACCTGATACAAGCGCCCTTTCCTTGATTTATATCCTTATTTTTGTAAGACAAAATACTTATGGTTGTCCGTTGCCACAACTGTCAACACCTGAACACAACCAAAAAGAATCATCACAAACTAAAAATATGTAATTACGCTGATAACCAAGACAATACAAATGTGCTGTTCTACATAATCCCCCTCTAAACAAGTCGTCCCTTCGACACAATTCATAGTCAACATGATAGAGATGAGAATGAAAGTAATATAAGACATTTCGGGGAGTTGTTGTGGATGTAGATTTTTGCAATATTTAAGGTGACTCTTGGGAAAGAGTGCTTGCTATGCGTAAAACCAGAATTTGTTATATCCATTGGGCTACAAAGTCATGAAAAAACACTTTTTCCTAGTGCGATACCCAGTCACTTTCTTTTTTCCCTTATAAAATCAAAGCGGGGTCTAGGGGTGGAGACCCTAGTGAGTTTGAGGGGTAACACCCGTTGTACGGTCTGAGGGAAGCAATGGGGTTGAGGGACAGTGCCCCCAAAGCCAAACACAATTTATCCCTCCTACAACCTTGAAATACCATGATGACAACCAATTTTATTTGAAAAATCTCGCTTTTGAAACTACCTAAAATGCCGCAGATGTACAATGTATTGCAATGATACATATTCAGGTGACATGTTTGGTAGATCGAATGCATTTTGTAGTTGCAGTGATCGATTTGGGCAGCGGTTCGCACACAACTTGTACGGCAGTGTGCAGGCTTTCAACATGTCATGTCTATGGTGGTGGAGGGACATTCAATAGGGAAGGTTGTATAGTCATGATTGCTTGTTGTACCGTCACCGCTATAGGCTCTACGATCAAAGATGCTAGAGAAGATTGTTAGGATGTAGAGGCTTCAAGGAGGTCACATGATTGTAGTAGTGGGCAGATTTGAGGGAGATTGTACATCAGTGGGCATATTTGAGGGAGATTGTACAATGGTAGAAGAACATATGGGTGGGGACGTTGCAGAAGTTGTAGTGGTCATATGGAATAGATTTGGTTGAATGGAAGGGAGACACTTCACTAAGGTCGAACGGGAAGAGGGACATTGTGGTTGTATGGTGAGGGGACATTGTGGTTTTATGGTGAGGGGACACTAAAGTCGTACAATGGGGTGATGCTGAGGCAGTATGATGGGGTGATCCTGAAGCCATATAGTGGGTTGATGCTGAAGTCATATGGTGGGATTACACTTTGTTGTTGTATGATGGGGTGCAAAACAATAGTTGGCTGAATAGAAATTGATGCAAAAACAATCGGGAAGAGATTGAACTTGCTACTTTGTGCAACCGTTTGTCCTTTATGGTTGGATGGTTCTTTTAATGGCTCTTTCAATGCCCACCCTTCCACTTTTCAACACCCCGAATACCTCAGAATTCTTTACATGGACTTTGAAATAATTGTCTTTGTCTATCTTTGTATTGTCTTTCTTTCAATGATTTTAATCCTTTCTTTAAGTGGGAGCCAATGTCTAATATGTTAATACATTCAGTCCTTGCTTGATAAAACTTTAATTTAGAGCTATTAATAGTTGTGTGATGTGCCAACCCCCAACATTCATCCCTTTTGAGTGTATCCATCGTATTTGATGTTACTACAAAAATAGATTGAACTTTAGGAGGTCGTACTTCTATTAAATTATTTTCCTGTGCCCCGGTTAATGGTTATCAAGTCCGTTCTTTAGAATGCATGTTGGCTACCCATTTCAATTGGAGGTTCAACTTTCCATCGAATGTTGCATCCTCGATGTATTTGTTGAATTCCCATGGGTAAGTTGACGATGATAATTTAGAACTTGGCATTACCAACATCTTTTGGTCACCTCGTCCCATGCTTAGGCCTTCATCAATCTCTATGATCTCAACACAACCTGTCATAAGGGTGGAACACTTTGTAATCTTACATCCTGTCAATGGAACAAATTGATGAGGAGTTTGCTGCTCATCGGAGCATGACTATAACTCCAATGCTCCTTCATCGTTTGGGTCTATTATAGCGCGGTTCTCATCAACTAAACAATCTTCATCAAAGTTTGAAGATGATGAGGTCAAATTCTTTTTCTATTTATGATCAACTTTGGTTTCTATCAACCTTCCTCGACCTAACAATGCATCATAGGCTTTATTCTTCAATGCAATGGCTACAAAATTCAATAAAAAGGGTTGGGTTCCAATAATTACCTTTTGACCCAATAATATACTGGATGCTATAATGCTTTGTTGATCCGCTTCTACCAGTTGGAATGTCGGAGGCCACATAGTTGGCTTCCCAAGACTCTTCCAAGTCTCCTTTGGAAGAAGATCTCACCAAAACCACCGCTGGCAACGGTGTTTGTCAAGTTCTTGCCCAAATTTTCCATTTCCACATTTGTTGTCTATTGGGCTATGTTCATCGTCCGGATCATAGGATTGATCATTTGGTGACCCGACAAGGGGTCTTGACTCGAATTCATTCTTGTTTTTTGCTCTTCCTATCACCTAATGCTAGGGTGCACCATTGTATGCTCCACGTTTGGGACAATGTTTTGCATGGTAATAGTGACAACATTCTTGAGTTCTAGAATGCTTTGCAATAAGTTAGTTATCTTCATAGGTATAGTTTATGTCACTTGCTACACCTTATTTTATCGAAAATGTCCGACCTTCTCATCACTTTATCGTCGTTGAACATGAATTTGAATTTTATCCATTATTTTTTACATGGGAAAATTTTGACTTGCTTTGCACTATTTTATAAATGTGTATATATACATATACTGAGTGAAAACATAGATTGGAAAGTATTTATGCATTTTTTTAGAAAACTAAAATGATAAAAATTCTTTTGTTTGAATGTAAAGACGTTTTCTTTTGAACTTAATCCATTAGCGAATTTGAACCAAACTTTATCCTTGTCAAACATGAGCTCAAACTCAAACCTTGTGACATAGGGTATAATAGTATGCAAGACTTGTCATGCGATAGCTTTGTTTGACTCTAGGCTGGTAGTTCTTATGCTTGTATGTTCATTCAATTGACGTTGTTCTACGACCATGGCCCTCTCAACTTCCACTCTTGCTTCGCCATCAATCCCTTCTCCATGCACGGGTAAGGGTGATTGACTTTTGTACTTGTGCTCTAGTAATTGCCATAACTTTCTGTCAGCTATGCATATTGACGTTGTTTTGCTTTGGACATTTGCTATCGTGATGGTTCCCAGGACAACACCATATACAAAGAAGTTTAGTGTCATTTTGGCAAGGAAAAACTCTTGTGAAGTGGTCCCAATTATTGCCTGAGGTTTCCCCTTGGCCAAATGAGATTATGTTCCAATCAGTTATGTGTTGAAACTAGTCATCACATACTTCGTCAAGACCGTATCTCGTTGTCTTTGCTCCCTCCAAGAGATGGAGACCAAGGACCACTTCATTTTCTGATGCCCCATTTATTATGAGATCCGATGAAGATATCATTGTGTCTACAGGACTCGACAAAACTCTAACTACCTTCTTTAGATATATGGAGTCCGGACCATCGGGGCTTGGTTCTTTACTTTTGCAAGGCTGTTACCCTCCAATGTAGATTCCTACAAGAGGAGCCTAGAGGCCCTAAGGCCCCCATGTTGATCACCTCTTTCTCCCAAACCATACAAGTGACTGGCAACACTAAACATCCTTTGGACACCGGTACATCACACATTAGAACTGATAGATCAGTTAGGATGTGCTTCTCTCAACACATGGTTACTTCTTAGACTACTCGGATGACCAAGCTTGCTATCTCTCAACATCGTGGCTCTGCTCCTTCCCATTGGTGTGGCTTGTCCCCCTCGCGACATGGATCTACTACTTGCCAGCTGCCCCCCAGACCATATGGGCAAACAAATATTACGAGCTTCTTTTCTACCGTGGTAGTTACACTAGCCTTGAATGTTAGGGGTGATTTTAGAGGAAGTGTCTTACTTCCTCTAAAAATCCTTAAACCTGGCTCCTCCGATCAAGTATGCTCCTGACTTAACGTTATCAAATCTTTCATAGTGATCGATAATGGCTTAGACTCCACTTCAGGCACAGACAAAGACATTCGATGAGATTTGCCTCCAGTCTTCTTTGGCACATGCTTTTGGGGCTCTTGTTCGCCCTCCATAGTTATTTGTATTGGTTTCTTTGCCACTTGTGTTAGTGGCTCGCTACTTTATTTCTTTAGTTCGCTTCTATTCTAATTGCTGTACCCTTGAGTCCCATTGACCTACTTTTGGTCATCTATGGACATTAATATAATTTCTTTCTTCTTTCTTTCTCAACACCGCATAATTGATGGTCCTATGGAGTTGTACTAAATCCAACTCTTGCCACCACTATTATTTTGTCTTTGGAAGTTCCTTGGCATTGTGGTGGGTGGTGTCGATAGCTCTCCTTGTGTGAACAACACTTGGCCACTCTTATTTGGCAAATTGATGGGAGTTCTCGATTGAATGCTCAGTAACTTGACAAATCTTGCGCAAAAGATCCTTTTCTTTGTTCTTTCCATCATGTTTATTCTCAATGCTTGTGTTGAAATAGTTCACCGCCATCACCGGAGTTAGGGTCATATTCTTTGCAATTTTTCGAGTGTAATCTCTTTTTCTTGCTTTCAATGTCCATGGCTCAATCAGATGCATCTTTGTATGGTGAGGGTGAGACCACCACCATCATCCTCCATGTGAGGGTACTAACCCATCAATGAATCATCGCTTATTCAAGCCATTGGCTAGTTCTATTTCAAGTTTCCCAATGGTTCTCTAAGTCTTATTGTATAATCACAAATATTCTCGTGTTTACCCTTTGGGTATCATAGATTCAGCGACAATGTCATTGTCATCCTCAAGAGTTTGAGTTCTTTCCGAAGGCTTTTGTGAGTGTTTATCATGTTGCTTTCTTCGAGCTTGGTGCATTTGTGTGCTACCAATAGCCATTCCCAAAGGGTGGATGGGAATTATCTTAACCACATACGTTCATTTGTATGCCCATTTGCTATCCATATGGTGATGCATGTCCTGCAATGTCCTATGGGATCATACAATCCATTATTGGTGAACTTTGGGGGCTTTTACTTTTTGGAGATGGAGTTGATGGGGTAACCATGGATTTGGCATGTTTCTTTGATTATGAGACTCCCCCTTAAGAAGGTTTGTGTCGGATGTTCCTCTCGCACTTAGTACTATCGGACACGTCCCTGCAGTTGACCCTTCTTTCCACAAAATCTGTTCAATATCTTGCACACCGTGAAGTGCCTTTTCGTGCAAGTCCCTCCAACTTGTTGTTGGGATGCCCATAGCCGAACTTTTACACGATTCTTTCAACACCCTCCTACCCAAACTAGTTGGTAGGTCCATAGTTCCTTCCACTAAGAGGCTACGGTAATCTCTACCCAACCTTACTAGCCGCATAACGTCTACCAATTTTGCTCTGAACCCTTTATTGGTTTGAGCTCGGCAGTACGACTTCTTTATGCTCGGCCTTGCTTGATGGGTTTTTAGAATTGGCTGCCGGCTGAAGCCTTTGTCTTATTTTGTGTTGCTCCACCAATCAAGCATACCATTTAACGTATTGATCCTATCCCCGATTGTGTCTCTCCCACATTTGTTTGGAGTCAATAGCATGAATTATTTCTCGCATGCATCATCTTTCTTCTTGAAACTTTTGTATCGTAGTAATATTCTTTGTCGTTGTGTTTCACGGTTATGTTCGGCACATACATCTTTGAGGATAAGGTGTGCCTCGGCACACTTCTCTTTCGAGGCGCAATTGACTTGATGCTTTTTATGGCAACGATGCCAAAATGTAGTTTGATTAATGTCTACCGAGATATTGGACAATCAGTAATAGTGTATTCACATACCATGGTAGAGCAAAGCATCCGAACAATAGTAGCTTGTATTCATAAAAGATAATTCTCGGTACAATTCACACAATACCGGGAGGATATGATACAAGCAACCTTTCCCGGACATATATCCTTATCTTTATAAGACAAAAGAGGTATGGTTGTCGGTTGACACAACCGTCAACACCTAAACATAACCAACAAAAGTCATTACAAACTAAATATGTAATTACATTAATAACCAAGACAACACAAATATGATGGTCTACAACAAGAGAGGTGGGCTACAAGCCTTACCTTTGATCCCAAAGCTTCTTGTTCAACTTGAGAGCATAATGATATGTTTGTCCCAATGTTATCTGCTGTCTAGAATTTCATCTCTCACTTGACAATGGATGAAGAGATCGCTTTAATGTAATGGCACTTGATGAAGAGACTGTTGAACAATTGAACTTGAAACTTGATATCCATTTCAAGGTGGCCGGGTAGAAATTGAGGTATATTCGGGGCACGTCTTAGTGGGGATCATATCCTCTAGAGATGGAGATGGACATTTTGTGGGTTATGAAGACTCGATTAGGTAGGCAACGTTGATACTCAACAGGTCTATTTCTCGGCTATTTGATCATATAGATCGGGTGCTGGTTATTTGGTAATCTAAGAAGGAAGGTGATGACATTACTATTGGAACAACATAGGAGGCAACATGGGTTCGTGAGTTGTTGAGAGAGCACGGCCTTCCACATCGTA
This sequence comes from Taxus wallichiana var. yunnanensis, assembly GCA_018340775.1. Classification (NCBI taxonomy): domain Eukaryota; kingdom Viridiplantae; phylum Streptophyta; class Pinopsida; order Cupressales; family Taxaceae; genus Taxus; species Taxus wallichiana. The sequence continues at coordinate 257,197,627 of CM031243.1, read as the reverse complement.
GCCAACCATACTCTGATAGCCACGATCCGTGCCGTTTAGATTGCTTATAATCCGGATGAGATGCGCATGCCAGGATGATATCCGAAATTGCATCAAGAGGGTATGTTGGATCTTTGATGCATTCAAGGTAAGGGTGTCAAGCTAATGACAATCTTATCCTTCAAAGCATGAAATCAAATTGGCAATCACCCCAAAATAATTGAGAGGAAGTATCTTGGTGTCCCCAGATTTCACCCTGAAATTTGAGACTACCCCATGTTAAATTTTTTTTCGTACTTTTAAAATAATGGGTCGTTTTGTGTTTTTATTGCCAGAAAATGTCTGTATTGCGTCAAGATATTCCCAGAGAGTCATATAAGCCAATTTCGACAAATACCTAGATGCCCAAACTCGTTATATTCTGTCGCTGGGGTTTGCTGCGGAAAATTTTTATTTAATTATTTTAAGCCCCGTTTGAGGTAAATTGTGCTCTGGTTTAACCCTGTTGAGGTTTTACATGTCAATATTCCCATATACTAGTAGGGTTTCCACCAGGAATGAATCCTGGGCTTTATCTGTGACTTTTGGCAACGTTTTTTGTTTTTGTGTTTTTCTCGTATTTTTCTCTGTGAAATTCCCCTAGGTCAATTCCTTTGCCAGTTCAGTCTGTTTTCTTGCCTGGAGTATCTGGAAATCATCTATGGACGTCATGCCAGAAGGAATTTGCCACAGGAAGTCTGGTTCTCTCTAAAAAGACGAAGTCATGCACAAAAAGGCCTCTTCTGGGCAAGTCACATTTTTGGGAAAGGAAGGTTTTAAGCTGCAATGGGATTTTTGGTAGCAGCAGGCAGGTGAGAATTTTGTACTGCTTTGGCAGGTACTTTTTCCCATGGAAGCAAAGTCACTTAAGTCATGATGGGAAAATTAGAGGCAACAGGCAGGCGGGAATTTCTTACCTGCCTTGCAGGGTGAAAATTCCCATTATAAAATAAAAGAAAATCACTTAAGGCATTGATGGGAATTTCTTACTTGCCTTAGAGGAAAAAATCCCATTATGAAAGTCAAACAACTTAAGTGGACCATGGGATTTTTGGAGCTGCAGTGCAGGTGATTATTCCCATCAAAAAGTGACTTTTAAAAATAGAAATCAGCCATGGCAAAAAGTGCGACCCACCTAGAGGAAGAATAATACTTTTTAAAGTATTAATTAATTGTTTCTATTCCTAAAATTGGTGCCCAAGCATGAGGAAAAGTCAACGCATGATGAAAGGATAAAGAAGATTGGAAATAGAATGCTAAAATTAAATAAATTTAATTTATTTAATGCAGCCCTATATCATGCAAAAAAGTGCGACCCACCTAGAGGAGAAATAATACTTTTTAAAGTATTTATTGATGGAATTAATTCCTATTTTTGGCGCATGAGGTCAAAGCATAGTGTGAAGTCAAGGAAGACTGAAGGTAGAAAGCTAAAATTAAATAAATTTAATTTATTTAATGCAGCCCCAAAGCATGCAAATTTTGTGCCCAAGTTTAAAGAGAAAAGCATGATTTTTAATTAATTAATTGCCGGAAATAGGAAGGGCAATTATTAATTATAGAATGATGAAGGTTATATAAGCATGGGCTGCCATATTAATGAAGTTATTAATTCTTTAGCAAAGGAGTGCAGCCCAGGCAATTTTGGCGCCCAAAGGAGGAATTTTGCTTAGAAAAAGGTGTTTTCATTGTTGAAAGCTTCAAAGTTTGGCGCCTAGGTTTGAAGGAGCTTGATTTAAGTCTGATTAATTGTCTGCATATTATTACAGGTGCCCAGGTGAAGTTGAAAATATTCATGCTTGCTTTGCATGCAAACAAAGCCTCAAATTTTAGGGCAGCGGGCTTTATATATGCAGATTTTTATGATAAAAATCAAGTGTTCATGTTCCGGTTGCCGTCTTTGTCTGAATTAATTGCAAGTATTCATTACAGGTGCTTATATAATTGAAAGGGAGTTTAAATCAATGTCAGATACATTGAATATATCCTCCGAATCGAAGAAATTCCTAGATCTGCACCGGTTGTAAAGAATTCCGGCCGAATAAAGAGAAAAAGAGTTGCTCAGACAAAGATAGATCCGGCCATGGCAAAGTGGGATGAAAGAGAAAGCTCGGCAGAATCATGCATTATTTCTAGGTTTCACGACATTGGAGACACAGATCTAGGTCCGTAACCTCTTTCGAATTGATTGATAGGTCAGAGCTGGAAAGACTTCTCTCATACGTGCAGTCAAAAGCAGTGGAATCATTCGAGCTTCAGCATTTCCATTCACACTCAAACCGATTGCTTAATTCGTCATGGAGTGTGCAAGGTCGTACCACCCACTATTCAGATCACCGAGATGTCGGGGAAGACAATAATCTGACTGGACGCACAATTCATCAATTATTGTCTGAAGATTCCAGCACGACAGGTGGTGACTACTATCAGCATACTAGACGCCAACAACAGATTGGAGAAGCATAAAGCCGACTGTGTGAGCATAATGAACAACAGGTATATGAAGAAGCCCAGATCTCCATCCAAGTTCTCGATGACTCTTCCATGATCTAATTTGGTGTAGGAGGTGGATGACATTACCAAATTGCTATGCAGGATAAATGGCGAAGCTAATGCTCACAACTTCCGCTCATGGATGTATGCCTTCATCAGGACCATTGAAATCAACAAAGCAGATTCTATAATCAATTGGTCGGAAATCATTAGTGACAACATCGGTGAGCAGCTCCGGAATGTGAGGCGGACTTACAACTTCAAGATGACTTCATATTTGGTATATGCAGCAGCCTCACAGGGTATCTTCTCCAAGTTGGATAGACGTGGTGTGCTCTCCAAGGATCCTATTTTTGAGTGCTATCCGCAACTTACTGTGCCCGCATGCAATAAAGATTATAAGGTGGTCAACGATGGATTCTTCTACGGATTCATTTGCGCAGTCGAACAGTGATCTAAAGGCCAACAGGGTGAGCAAGGAAGCTTGGGAAGCTGTGTCCCAGATTGGCAGTATCTTCATCCAATTTGCGGACTTTACATACCTCAGGGTCACCGACTTTTCAGGAGAACCAGTCAAGTTGCCCAGATATCCAAGCGACAGATTGGTCATCATGGAGTTGAGCAGACAACTCGTGGAGATGCATGACCTACAATCGAAACGACACAAGTCTATAGGCTTCTTCCCGATCACAGTGGGCTATTACAGCTGCCAGAGCATTCATAAAGCAAGAGGAATTCAAGCGGAGACGTTCTCTCGAGTACGAGCAGAGTTCTTTCCAAAGACGATCGAACTTTGATCCATATGGGGTGGCAAGGAAGACAATCTCCCAGGAGTACGCGCATGTGCCTTCGTTAGAAGATTTTTGGATGAAGTGCAGAAGCGAGTACAAAGTTAGGAAGAAAGACTTCAGCAGGTTATCAACACGACAAGTGTTTGATTATGGATTAGCACGGATACCTGCGGATCTTAAAGATGATGGGCTGTGTTACTTGACGCATACCATCAGATGGGAGGAGATAGAGTTGTACTTCAGGAGAACATAGGTGGTTGCCACACGATTGAGGAAAGGTCTGCCGCCGTTTTGGTCAATACTTCAATTGGTCTTGACAAAGGGATATTGCCTTGATGAAGCTTTGATGAATTAGATCACAGGCAACTTCAGCACAGAGATTCCCTCAAAAGGAAGCACGAGGGAGAAAGCAACAAAAGGCCTGAAAAGATTAAAGTGCACAAAAAGTCTCATTTAAGGGAAAAGATCACTTCTATGGCTATGGTGTTAGTTCCGACTTCTCCAGCATCAAGTACTTCACCAACTGTTGCACCTCAGCAAGATATTGCTGTTCCTCCGTTGAATCCGACAACATTTGTACTTTCTCCTCACCACTTCGATCAAGCACCTCACCCGAAGAAGCGCTAAAGTTGCAGATGGCAGAATTTGAAAGAGCTTTGTCTTTGGACAATACAGAGGACAGTAGCCACAACACTGTAGCAGTTTTAGATGGAGAGGAACCAGAGCACGAGATGGTGGTACATTCGGCAACTTCTCATTCTCTCGAGAAGTAATTTCTTAGAGTGGTTGGCTTCACAGTCGGTCCCAGAGGCTAGAGAGGAGATCAACTTGGAGGAACATGACTTGCAGCTGCTCTTGAGTTTGGGCGGAAAAGACAGAAAACCTAAAGTTGCTAAGGTGACTTCGAGGTTGATTATTGAGGAGTCAGGGCAGAAGTTCGCTGAGGTGTCAGTTCCAGTAGAAGGAAAGAAGAAGGATGAGCTCACGACAGCGGATATAACAGTGACCAAAGTACCCATAGGTCAAGCCACTACAGAAGGATTGAAGCAAGACACGCAGACATTGATAAATGTTTTATTCCTTAGGCTTGACAAAGAAAAGGTGGAGAAAGTTGAACTTCAGAAGTAGGTGTCTTAGTTGTGCGAGATTATTGCTAAAGTTGCCAAATCTTCCACTTAGCCAATTTCAGCACATAAGCAGGTGAGTGATCATCGATGCGGGAAGTGGAAGAAGCGAGGTAACTGTAAAGTTAAAGCTATCGACGAATGGAAGAGTCTAATCATTCGCCAAGCTTCTGTACAACTCAGGGAGGTGCCAGCCCGTCTAAAGGTTATGAAAGATGCATCGGTTCAGCTGAAACAACTGGTGACGAGCACGATAGACATGAACACAGTAGCTGAAAGTAACCTGAGTACTTTGGTCGAAATAAATAAGCTGCCGAGGGAGGTGTTGATTATGGAACGAATTGTGCCCGATGGATCAGTTGAGAAGGGGAAGCAACTTGAGTTTGCAGTATCTTTCCGCTTGGAGATCTTCAGAATCATGCTGAAAAGGATGCGAGGCACTTGAAAGTATGACATCATCACTACCAGACAATGTCATTGCTTTCACCAATGAGGAAGTGGTCGGGAACGTTTCTTCATACACAAGGACCATTCCTAGCAAAGTGCCTGATTCCTGGAGGGATCTCTTCTGATGGTGCAAGAGAGGATTGATGGAGTTGTTAGGCCTTTCATGATGGATTCCATCAGTAAGCTGGTAACGTTGCAGTCAGATATTGAGAAGTTCGGGCCTAGCTTGAAGGATGTGGAAGCGTGCATCGGGGTTTTGAACGAAGGCTTGCTGCAATTCAGGACAAAAAAGAAGTTGTGGCTAAAACAGATGGGAAGTTGCGTTGAATTACATGTTCGACAAGTATATTCAGTATCAAAACAAAAAGAAGATGTAGATGTTACAACTGGCAAATCTTTCTTCTTCTACTCTTTCTTCTTCTATTTTCCACGTTCTCGGATGTAATTGTAAAACTTTAAAGTTGTTGGTTTTAAAACCATTACTTTAAGTTATGTGGAACGATTCTATAAGTTAAGTGATAGATGTGTATAATTTTGACTATAGATCCGGATGCATGTCACTTGGAGAGGAATTAGAGGAAGATGATTGTCAGATGTTATCTTTACTTCTTGTTTATGTTCTAGTTCAGTTAAGTTTCCCATTTGTAATTTCCCTTCTACATTCTATAAGTAGAGGAAGAACCTTTGGGTTAATAATCGGAATTTGTAAGCAACATTCTTGTGTTTCAAACTTTGTGTTGAAACCCCTAATAGCTATTTGAAGCAAAGAAATACAAGGAGCAGATTTCCGAGAGAACTCGTGTCACGGTGCATTTTGTTTCTAACTTTTTGTCTTAGATCTACTTATAAACTTTGTGTTATTTTAGATCTAGATCTGAAAGTTGCCTTTGCTTATAATTCTGTGTGTTAATATCTATTGGTTCTGTCTATGTGCATGCAATCAACTCTGTAATCTATTGATTGGGTTGCACATCTTCCCTCTTTCTTTCTGTGTTTTATTATTTCCTTCTTCATTAGATATTTCCTTTCTTTAAACAACTGCTTACTTGCTGCAAAACTATACAACTATGGTTCATGAGCTGCATGGTTAAAGTAATACCCCCAAATAGATACTAGCATATTTAATTGACAAATCTTACACGAGAGCCTCACCGGTAAATGAGGGAGATTTATCTCATGACTGCCTAGGTTTTCAGCTATGCAGAAAATCTAGCCAACATATACTTGAAAGCATTCAAATAGAAGACCAACACGCCCCTTTGAAGATTGCACCACATGCAAAGGCTTTCATTCATCAAAGTCCACACATGATCCCGCTGTTTAGCGGAATAAATAGCACAATAAATAGGCCAATGATGTTTTTGAACAACTCAAAATCAATAAATGGCTTATAAACATCCATGAACAATCATGTTCCATTCATATGACACAAACTTGAAGGTACTTAATCTTTATTGACAAATTTGGATTGTTTCCACTTGTTCAAAAAACATACAAATGAGCTTAAATGAAGCAAAATTACATTTAACAGGTTCTAAAGTGATCTTTTGATGTTTCTCCAGGCAAACAAACATCAAAACAACCTAAAATCAATTCAACCCAGTCCTTATACAAGTAAGAAAATGTAAAAATATGAATCAAGCATTTTGTCAAACTCTTAGGCTTGATTTCTTTAATTGAAATCTGATCATAGAGTGAGAGTTACACCTACAATGTTATATATTGTTAAATTGTGTTAAAACCCCTTTCAAAAATGCTCTTCGCTTCCTCTATCTACAACCGGAAGTCTCGACATCTACCCCCAAAATGGCTCTGTTTGTTGAATTTGCCAACTATGTTCAAAATGGAAAATTCTTTTGAATTTTTACATGTTCTCTGCGTTCCCATCAACCTGGTGGTATCCTCAGTTTGCTCTAGAATGCTTCTGATTCTTCCAACCTTCACACTCCTAAACACATTTTTTTGTTTTCCTTGCTCCAAAATGTCATTTTGTTCTTTTTGCATATATGAACAACAAAAAATTGTCTTGCATCAGTTTTGTTGGTTGTCTAAGGAGCGTTTTCCTTCATTCTCTTGACCTGTCACATGTTCTCCATGTTTTTCCTTGGTCTTTATGCCCCAAAATAGCTCCTACGGGCTAAGTCACAGAATTCGCCGCATTTGAACCAAAAATTCGAAATTCGGTGCATTAAGATAAAACAGCAAAAAATCGTTAAAATTCGACAGGAAATTCGCTTATTCAAATTATTCTGCAGTTTTATTGAAAACCCTATTAAAAATTCTATCATTCACGATTTTGAACCCTTACGGCGGCTAAATCTTTCACCTAGAGTTTCAAACTAAAGAATGCAGCTGCGGAGGATTTATTTGCCTGTGGAATGGAAGCATTGGAAGCGTTGGAACTGTTGTAACCTAATTGATTGAGCTATGCATTGAGTACTCACTCACTCCTGTCCATCTGCCATGCATTGTGTATTCCGCGTTTTAAACTTTCAGTGCATCCTCCATTTTCTAGCGTTTCATTCCCCCCTTTCCAACCCTCGACTATCCTTGCCATTCTAAAAATATTATTCGTAAAGGCTTAATATATTAAGAAATTAGGTTACAATCTTTACGGGTTACATTTTAATAAATGAAGTTTAGTGTTTACTATTTAGTAGTTAATAAATTAATTGTTTAGGATTTTAATTTGTTAGGTTATATTTGGTTAGTTACAAACTTGCATTATAATTTATAGATAATACTAATAGTTTGGCTATTATGTGGTGCTAGTCTTTTAATATATTTGTTTTAGATTTTGCATGATAAACTTGTATTATTATTTATTATTAATGATTTGATTATTATATAGTTTTAGTTTTTTAATGTATATTTTTATTATTTATTAATAATTAAAAATTAATTTCTAAATTTCTAATTACATATAGCATTTAGACTTCAGAAAATTAGAAGTATAATTTTATATTTTCACATTATTGTATATTTATTATTTATTTTTAGAAAATAATAAAAATACATTGAACTTGTTGATGATTTTTTTGGCGGATGAATTTGTTTAGAATTTTATCCTCGCCGAACACGAACACGCACACGCACATGCACATGCACACGCACACGCACACGCACACGACTTAGCCTACGGGTATCAAATCCTTTTTTCTGTTGCAGCTCGGATTTCTCATCTTTTCTGCATTTTTGGATATCTATCTGTAGAAGGCAACTCCTGCAGCAGACTGAAACTGTCCGGCTTTACCAGTATTGACCTCAGAGTGAAAAATGGGGATTTGGAGTATGGAAAATGTCAGTCTAGGCTTCTGATGTGTTCTTGTATAGGCTAAGCTAATATTGGATAAATACTAGACTGCCAGGATACGGGTACGGGTAAAGGTACGGATACAGGTTCGGTATGCTGAAATGGTAATTTTTTTAAAACCCCCGGGTACGATATGCTGCGGGTACATTCGTACAATATTTTAAAAAAATTAAAAAAATATAAATATATAAAAATTTAAAGAAAACAACAAGCTTATAGTCTCAGCAACCTATAAAATATTAGAAGCCAACATCAAGCTTATTATGAATTAGAAGCCATCTAAAGCAAGATTTCTTTGACTGAATACAAGAAGACCACAAAACATTAAATCTATGAGTCCATCTACTAATGGGCTCACAAACATTCCACTTATTGTTAAGGCCCAGGGAAAGGTTTGGGGAGAAGGCAATCTTTTCATAGAGTTGTTTGGAGGTAGCCTCTTGGAGAGGGGGCCCTTTGAGCCACCTCATAGTATCCCAAAATCCATTCTCATCCTCCATAATTAGTCCAGTAGAGGGAGCTGTGAAAGCATTTCTGAGCATTGTATACATTCTGAACTGAGATTGAGGAAGCTTATAGAAAGCTTTAAGGTCTGTCCATTCCATCCACTTCCCAAATCTGTACAAGTCATGAAATATTTTAATTCCTTTCTCAAACCAAAGGAGGGCAGAGCAGCCTCTTGTCAAGGCAAGGATCTTGTCATTATATTTCAGATTCCACCAAATTGATTTGTAGGCTTGGCACCTAGTGTCAAAGGAAGAGAAGATAGGCTGCCCTTGTTCCTATGCCTTTCGAATTGACTGAAGAATAAAGGACCCTTGAGGAACAACAAGAAAGCCCCCAAATAGTAAGTCAACCAAATGAAGTTCTTTTCATCTCTCTTGACCCTTGGGAGCCTATTGGCAATATTGAATCTCACATGAACTTTCCAAGGTTCAATTCCAGTCAAAGCCCTCACGTTCTATTTATTTTTTTGCACATAAAAAAATAAAAATTGTGTGGGTATGTACCCACAGGCCCTAGGTATGTCCTGGGTATGGTTTTCTGTAACCGGTATGTACCCGTGGCCTGTGGGTACGTATCCACAGCGTACCCGTACCCATACTAGGTATGTTTCCACCCTGGTATGGGCCCCTGCCTAGCGTATCCCTGCAGTCCAGGATAAATATGACTGGCAGATAGAGGTGGCTAAGATAGCAGGTGCACAGACTGATAGAGGGAAAGTGCGCTCTAGAGTCAAATATTTGTGTTTCGTCCAAGTGTGTAAGGATATGTCAAAGTTGATGTTGCCAAAGTGCCATAGGCCAAATTTAGGTTTCTACAGATGGCCCCTTTTAATCATGTATTGAAAATGCTAAATTAAAAGGAATAACATAAATTTGGTACATGATATAACTGTGTTGGGTGTTATCGTGTCTTTGGAATGTGCTGTTTGCTCCATGTGAAATTAGCAAGAAAACATGTGTGTATTAATGTCTTCTCGTGATGAAAAATCTGGACTACTGTAAATATTGAATTTGAAGGAGCTAAGGAACAACTACACCCGATGGTATGTGAATTAAAGGTGCTCATGAAATGTAGACGGGATCCAAAGGTGTAACATATTTCGGTTGCTCTTCAAATGTTGAAACAAAATCTGTACATGGATAGATCCAGCTACTCCTTAAATTGGTATAGAATGTCCTTAATTGTTCCTCAAAATTATGTAGAATGCCATCATCTGCTCTTAAAAATGTCACGGAGTAACTCAATTGTTCCTCAAAGTCATGTGAATCTATCTCATTATACCCCATTTGAACCATCTGAATCTAATAATGTGCCTCAGAATGTGGAATGCTTTGTCTGATATAGCGTGAATCTCTGAAACAAGCCCATTGTATGCCCCCTTTTGATATGAGGGATGAAGTTTGCTAATGCATCATACATTAAAAAAATCATAATCATGTAAAGCCTATATATAATCATGTTAAGATGTCATCATATGAAGATTTGACCATTCAAGCACATATATACATGTTGTCCAAGGCAATGGCAGTTGTTTGTCAGTAACATAAGCTATAATCATGTAAATCTGCTACAGATAAGTGTCAGTGTCAGTGTCAGTTAGATATCTCAATGACGCACACACTAGTATCACATTTCAAGCACATAGTAATGGTCAAGTAATTTCGCATACAAGAGTATATATATGTGCACATGCACACATCATATGCAAACATCATGATCAAGTCACACACAAGCATACAAGACATGATATCGGCAAGATATGACATGTCATGGCCAGGATTGAAGGATGCTTTGACACAATTGACACACAATATGATGCATACACACATGCACACAACCAATGCCACATGCACACACACACATATAAAACACACAATATATCGATCATTATAATCAATGTCATAGTCATCAGCAACAAGTAGCCATGGAACAAGCAATGTTAGTTGGCATAATCAATCAATGTCATCTTAAAATATAGCAATATATCATGTCCATAACACTCTAAGGTATGAACAAGAGTAATTCATGTATCATCATTCTACGCAGCTCAATATAATCAATGGACCAGTATAGAAAGATGCCACTTGATAAGTGTGCCAAGATGTCCCCAGTATGAGCATGCCCTTGATTGTAGAAAGGTTTCCCATAGGTGTGAACTATGCGACACATTTGTTTGTCTATATCTCATATATAGATTGTATGTCCTACATCCATCTCTTGTATATAGTGAAAATCATGTGCGTAGAGAGTGGATATGTAAATAACCATGTATCTCGTAATGACATCAAGTAATCGTGTTCCAATCATAGCAAGTCATGTATAGGTCTTGGTTGTATTGTTGTCATATTTGAATCTTTTTGTTCTTTTTGAATATCATCATTGTTAGTCATGCATCACTCAATCACGCAAGACCAAGGGACAAGGTTCTGCAATAGAAGAGTGGGGGTTTCTACAATTAGTAGTACCACCAAGGCATAGTGTGCCATGTGTAGTAGCGATGTAGTCTCAAGTGAATAAGGGCAAGTGGTATGCCCCCAATGTAGGTGCAGACTTGAATGACAAAGCCATATCTCAAAAGAGTGTGATATCTCATGATAGGTACATGCCCCAATAGGCAATAGTCAATTTGTTTATGCTAGTGTCACAAGATGTGGTCATAGATGTCATCATGTAAGCTTATTGAGTGCCATGACACAAGTAGTCGCAGATAGTCTGTATGGAGAGGCGGTCAAGTAATATGCTGCATTGAGGTATAATATGCCTCATGGTGTACGTAGTAGTTTGCATCATTGTGAAGGATGTGTATGTACATGTCATTGTCCAATAACTAGTATGAGTGTTTGGATGGGACTAATTAGGCGAGGCAAGGGCAAAGTTAAAGTCAAAGCATAGGGCTAGAAGAATGGTTGATGTCTAGGTGTATGTATAGGAGTGTAGAATAAAATAATAATATAGGAGTCAATTCGTCATGTGAAGGGAGATTGATCAAGCAAGCAAGCTATAAGAATCTATGTACAATAAATTGCATCCGAGTTGTCATATGAAGATAGGTTAGGCGAGCTAATCTAATATCCCATTAAGGGGATGCTCATGTGGGTCTTGTATCAATCAAGTGCAAATGTCACTTGCAGTGGGACGAGAAGTAGAACAAATGAGTTAGAGAACCGGTCTTGGGGTGAATAATGTCTCAAAGCTGTCACCATGGCCAACATAATTGTATATGATGCATAGCTCAAGTAGTTGTTGGAGCCTGTGGACTCTGTCATATGTTAGGAGGATGCATCAGTGTTCTTTGTGGAACACACTCACTTGGTTGTTATATTACTACCATAGGACATGATGGATTGGGTACCGTATCTTTGAACTCGAGTACTCTGTTGATGACATGTTCCTATAGTTTGTGGGAATTATATCTTTTGTAGTTGCGCGAGGTAGTTGGTTGTTGGATTGGAATCCAGTTCAAATTTGGAGGTTGCACTTGTACGTGTTGCACAATAAGCTCTTTGTGGAATCATAGTTGGGAAGGTCTCTAACTTGACGAGGAACTCATAGGGAATGCCATGGATTTCAACCACCTTCTTGTTGTGGATAAATTTCAAGCATGAATGTAACAAAGATGGAATTGCATGTATCTTATGTATCCATGGTCGACCCAATAACATGTAGAAGGTGCTCATGTTGGGCATAACTAAGAACCAAGTGGCGATAACCATAAGTGGAAAGACAACACCTCCGAAATTGTTTCAAAGTTTTTTGTCGAAGCCTTTTATCGTGTTGGTTGTATTGACCAAGTCTCTCGTGTGTACCCAAGTCTAGTAAGTAGTGTCAAGTGCATATGTTTTCACTTGCTCCGTTGTCCACCATAACACTTTGTATGGGTTGTAAGTCAATGAAAACATGTATGAACAAAGGCGCATTTGTAGAATAAGTATCAATATTCTCATGGTCATCGAAGGTAGTCGTAGGTCGTTGCATTGGCTCATTGACAATTATATCAATAAGGCCATTTATAGGATACTCCTCTTTAGCTTTAGAAATGTAAGAAGTTGGTGAATGATGCAGATTATGTCATACGAGCCTCAGAATTAGCCTTAGTTTCTTGTACAAAAGCAACACAAATAGCAGTGTACCCTCGAAATGTAATGAACCGTTACACCAAAACCTCGAGGCGTTAGTGAAATTCGCATATGAGGATCATAACATCCCACCACACTTGAAGAGCCGGACCCCGGGCTAGATGTGCGCTCGTATAGCGGGATCGCACCCTACCCTATACGAGCACAGGTGAACACCTGCAATGCCGGCGTAGCTACCCGTGCGGGACTCGAACACAGGTGGTCGCTCACGATACCAAATGTAACGAACCGTTACACCAAAACCTCGAGGCGTTAGTGAAATTCGCATATGAGGATCATAACATGAAACATATCACCATCAACAACCCTTCAATTGAAGACTCTATATGAAATGTGGTGTGGTCATCTTCCTTTAGTGCGTCATCTTCGGATTTTTGGATCCACATGTTACACATTGATCCCAAAGGAGAAAAGGAATAAGTTGGACCACAAGAGTCATAAATGCATTCATTTAGGATATTCTAAATCCTCCAAGGCATCTTTGGCTCTATGATGAAAAGAGCAAGAAATTCCTCATTGCAAGGGATGTCGTCTTTTGTGAAACTGTAAAGGATGATGCAAATATGAATTGTCAATTGTGTTGACTGGATAATTTTTCCAAGTTCGATGTGTAGAAGGAGAGTGATTTGGAAATTTTGAACTGTGAGGGGGGCATGCAATTTGGAGTCATTTGATTTCGTCTTATCTCCTATAACAGAGATTGAAACTCCTCTTGAAGAAGAAAATGAAACTTCATCAGAAAATGGACAAGGGTCACAAGAATGGAGGAAAAAGTTCAGGGGCTTCAGATCATGAGATTGAGGCACCAAAACCATAGAAGAAGATGCCTAAATGGGAAACACAGACATTGAAAGATGTCCGTCTTGATGAAGTTGGAAAACTGGCACATGAAGTGCACATGCAGCTGCACAACCAACGAAAAATGTCCTAGAAGAAATTCAAAACAAGATTGAAAAGCTCACCTTGAATGATTCCTCAAAAGAATTCAATGTCTCGTTTGATTCAGAACCAATCTCTTTTAAACATGTTGAAAAGGACTAGTCCTTGAGAAAATCCATGAGGGATGAGTATGAAGCACTGGTGAAAATGAAACTCAGGGAAGTTGGTTGATCCTCCACTCGGCTGTAAACCAATTGGCTGCACGCGGGTCTTCCACAACAAATGCAAGTTTGATGGCTTGCTTGACAAACATAAAGCAAGGCTTGTTGCAAAGGGTTATTCTCAAAAGGAAGGCATAGACTATAATGAAACCTTTGCACCAACAACAAAGTGGACTACCATTCGGACTTTGTTCGCTTTGGCAACACAAAATGGGTGGAAAGTTCATCAAATGGATGTGAAAATTGCTTTTTGAATGGCGATCTTCAAGAAACAATGTACATGACTCAACCTAAAGGTTTTGCAGTTGACGACCAAGAGCACAAAGTGTGCAAACTAGAAAAATCGTTGTATGGGTTGAAACAAGCCCCATGTGCATGGTATGAAAAGCTTACTGAGCACCTCTTGAACATGAATTTCAAGCGATTTGAGTTTGAAGATGCAACTCTTTTTGTCAAAACAGTTGTATTTTTGGTGGTGTATGTGGATGATCTGCTCATAACAAGGAATAATGAGAAATATACTGAAAAAATAAAAGCAGAGTTAATGAAAGGATTTGAATGACATATTTAGGCTATCTTCATTACTATTTGGGTATTGAAGTGCTTCAGAAATCAAAGTACATCTTCATCACTCAACAGAAGTATATTGGTGAAATTTTGAGCAAATTTGGAATGAAAGATTGTAAGCTTCTCAGTACACCCATGGAACAGAATCTGAAATTGACATCAGAAGATACCACTGATTTGGTTGATGCAACCAAATACAAACAACTCATTGGAAGTCTGATCTATGTGACCACAACTAGACCAAATATTTCTTTTGCTGTTGGTGTTCTTTCTAGATTCATGCAACAACCCAGAGAAAGTCACTGGGTAGCAGCAAAAAGAGTCCTTCGATATCTCAAAGGAACACAATTTTGGGCTCAAATACTCCAGGGTAGGAGACTTCAAATTGGTTGGCTATTCAGATTCTGACTATGCTGGTGATTTTGAAGATGGGAAATCTACATCAGGGTTTCTAATGAATTTGGGTACATTAGTTTTCAGTTGGAAACCAAAGAAGCAATACGTGCTGACAATTTCTTTAGCAGAAGCATAATACATGGCTGCTTTAGAGGCAACGAAAGAAATTTTGTGGCTTAGAAGGGTTCTTTTAGACTTGCAGGTACAACAGGTTTCGTCAACACCATTGATGGTTGACAACACATCTGCAATTTCAATGGCGAAGAATCCAATCTTTCACGACCGAACCAAGCACATCAATACAAAATTCCACTTGATTTGGCATCATGTGAAAGAAGGCAGTGTCAAATTGCTCCATTGTCCTACTGCAAAGCAACCAGCAGACATCTTGACAAAAGCACTTGGAAAAGAAAATTTTGAAAAGTTCAGAGGCATGCTTGGTCTCACCGCAACCCCTGTGAATTAAGAGGGGGATGTAATATTATTGTACATAATATTAAATAATCCTAGGTGTTAGAGCTTTTGTCTTGTAGTTGGAACTTGAAGAGTTCCCGTAGGTAGTTGAAGAGTCATGGAGAATATGAAGTGTAACAGCCATTCCAATGGCTTTATATTTGTAAATCCCGTCACTTGTTTTTGCTGAATGATAATATCAAGTTTTGTTTTGCACATTCCATTTTCATTCTCATTGCACAGTACATTTATCCTGGCTGGACAGCATTGTGACTTCATTAAAGGGTTTCCAGCTGCAGGGTATCATTAATTAAATCTTCCCTTCAGCAATATATTTTTTATCCTTTGTAAATTATTCTGTAAGGCAAATATTGGCCAATTTTTGTTTATCTAGTAAGCCTTTTAAAGTCAGATTAAACAATTAAATGTTATGGTCATCCTCACCTATCATGTACTTCAATTCTGTGATGATAATGATGGATTGTGAATCTTGTTATAAGACACATGTGTCAGCTAGGTTTTACTTTTGTCGCATGGCGCTATATTATAGTCATATAGAGGGGAGATGTCAAGGCTGTAATTTTTTGTATTTTGCAGAGAAGGACGTTAAATGACCTTAAATGCCTTTCAAAGATTGGGTTTATTCTGTTTTTTGGGTTCCCCAAATCTCCAAACTAACCTCTCCTGTGTTAGCAATCATAAATTGTATTGTTTCAGCGATCCTAGCAAAGAAGAGGTGCAAGTATAGTTGCATGACCAATCATAGACACACGCTTCATGCCTTCTTCCAAATTATTAGCGTATAATTTACATATGCACACATACCTTGTGCGTATAAAACACATGCATTAGCTAGGTCTTGTTTTCATCACGTTGCACTATATTATAGTCGTGTAAAGGGAAGATGTCAAGGGTGTAATTTTTCTATTTCATAGAGAATGATGTTACTGGCCTAAAATGCCTTTCAAATGTTGGTTTATTGTGTTTTGTGGGTTCCCCAAATTTTCATACAAATTTCTCTTAAAACTTTTATGTCAGCAATCTTACATTATTCTGTTTTCTCGATTCTGCCGAAGGAGAGGCGCAAATGTAGTTGCATGACAAACCATAGACACCTGCCTTTTTTCTATCTGGTTAGCATATAATATATGTACAAATACCTGATGCATATCACAATGATATGATATAAGCCAAAATGTTGTTGTACACACACACACATGCACGCACGCACACACGCGCACACACACATGCCCACACCCACACACACACATGCCCACACCACACACACACGCGCACACACACACGCACATGTGCACACACACACGCGCGCACGTACGCATGCATGCATGCACGCACACACACATGCACACACGCATGCACGCACGCACACACGCATGCATGCACACACACACATGCACACGCACACACACGCACACACATGCACACACACATGCGCACACACACACGCACGCACGTGCACACACACACACACGCGTGCGCGCATGCACGCACGCACACGCACGCACACACACACACACGCGCGCACACACGTGTACACACACGCGCACACACGCACACACACACACGCACGCACACACGCACACGCACACACGCGCACCCACACAGAAGAAACTGAGAAGTGTACTAAAACAATAGCAAGACTGTGCCTGCTTTCCAGCAGCAAATAAGTAATTGTCATGAAATTATATTGTGGTTCTATTTTCCTATTTGATTTTATATAAACATCATTGTTATTATGAAATCGTGTCTATGTAAACTATAGTCACTATTCTGTGGCAAATGGTGACACACTAATTATATAACAGGTACCAGTGGCAAATAATAGTGCATCGTACCCTTTTCCAAGAGCTGATGTTCCAGGGAGCACCGTATCTGTGTTTTGTTCAAGGAAGCTGAACACAACCACGAGAGAAATTGCAAAATCAATTGTAACAACTCTCATTTCCTTTTATACTAATGTTTGTTGAATTATATGCTCAATTATCTAACTTTTTGTTTTATGGTTTAGATGAGGTAAATCTAAATATCTTCCAGGTAGTGGAAAGCTGCTTTTGGTCATTTTTCTAGTTTGAATTTCCCTTCAAACATTTTATATTTGTTGTTCTTGCTAGCAAAATATTTTAATTTTGCAGGTGTTTCTGCTGAAACCTGGCGGTTCAGCTCATGTTTACTTCGAAAATATGGTTAGCCTTTTAGAACAGTTAAGCCTCTTAAACACCCATTGCATTCTTTAGGTCTATTCTAAGTTGGTTTTCCATAGTTCTGCAATTCTTGTGAGCTGGGAAAAATTAGTCAATGCTCGACTTATGGTTATCTTCTCATTGTCAGATATTATCATCCGTCTAATGGAGGTTGGTGGAGTTACTCTTTAGAACGTTTCCTGCGAAATCTCGTGTACTACTTCCAAAACGCCTCTCACAAGAGCAACGGTAAAAAAACATTCTAAATTATATGCCATTGCCTTTACCTTCTACCCGTCCTGGTATTTTATGTAAAAATGCACTGTTGTTGGTGCATATTTAAAAAGATTGATTGTACTAGAATTTAGAGAACTATGCATGTCTTGATAAGTTTAGATGAGCACTTGTTAAATTTTAGGCTCAAAAAAATAGATTTAGATGAGCACTAATTAAATTTTATGCTCAAAAACATATAATGTTCACCTGCCAGAAACATGTATATTGATTTTGTTATGAGTATTCTTTGCAGAAATGGGGAGGTTGAATCAGTAGCGGATCATAACATCCTTGGAAGTTTAGAAAGGGCAGAATTTGTGAGAGTCATGTTAAAGCTGATTGAGCGTGGACAATACAGCAAGAATGAATTACTTGCAGAAACGGCTGTGTCTGCAGCTTCAATTTTAGCCTATCTAGAGCCTTCTCTTGTGCTACCTTTTGTTGTGTCACGTTTCCATATTGCACTTGATACTGTAAGTGTTTTCTTTGATTACACATAAGTTGGGACTTGTTTTTTAATTTGGTCCTCAATTATTTTTGTCTCAAATAAGGCATTTTTAGGTGAATGGAATGACAATTTGTTGGTAAGCTGGGATAAATATTTTGATGTTAAAGAGGAAGCTGACGAGCAAGCCTGTTTTTCTTAGTATGTTGCACCTAAAGGGAGCTGTCCATACTTTCCTGACTACTGCAGGTAACATCTCCACATCAATATAAGTCTGCAATCACTGCAATGGCGCTTACTGGCCGTGCTTTACTTCTGTCTTCTTCGAAAGCTTCTTTGGGAACAGATGAATCTGAGAGTGTTTCTTCTGCTGTTGATTACAATCATGCTTTAATGGTTTCCATATGCAATACTTTGCTTGGTATGGATGTCAATGATCCTCCTAAGACCCAGGCAACTATGCAACTATATGGATCTATATTCTCTAGTGTAAGCATCTGCGTTTTAGTGGAGCCACCGACATTATATATGCAGTTGTTCAGAATCATGTTTTTGATTCTTTCATCTTACTTACAATTCTTATGGCAGCTAGCTGAGATTGGTGATAAAGAAGATGGCAGTGTGATGGCAATACTTGATATCAGTTTTTCTGAATGGCTTGATGAATTTTTTTGTCGTCTGTTCTCACTTCTAATGCATTTAGAACCAAGCAGTCAATCGTAAGTGTTTATCTTTCCAAAGAACATGTTTTTCTTATAATTGTCATGCTTTGCTTGTTTTTAGAACTGAATTTTGATTTATGACAATTAGCCCACTTAGCTGGATATAGTTTCTTTTGGGCATTGAAGAATTTTTTTGTGTCATATGGGAAGAATAACCTGCTTGAATACAATAGAAAAGGTGGATATGCTCCCTCTAATTATCCTTAGCTTGTGCAACTCAGAATGGATTCAAATACCATTAACGAGAAAAAATAGGTTATGAAAGTCCTCTCTGTGGAACCCAATGCCATAAACCATAAGTTTGTGGCACGGAGGGTGCTAGCTTCAACATCACCTAGATAACAGTAGTCCACAATGGATGTTGTGTAGGTCTTGTTAGTTATGAGATAGCGAACAATAGAGTTAACCATTTTACAGATGCTAACTATAATTCTTTTTCACAGAAGATCTATATTAGGTTGGAGGTTAATGTATGCTATATGAAAATGACCTTCACACCAAATAACCTTCACACTGGGGAAAAGACCTGGTATCCAAATGGAATGCTACTTATTACAGTTACTTACTGGCTTTTGGTCCCGAAAAGCTTGCTTACTCGAGAGATGATGTTATAAGCAGCACAATATACTAATAGTCATTTTTATGAAACTGCAGCAGACCTCCCTGAGAACATGATCAAGCCAGCCCACCCACTTAAAAACTGTAGATCTGATTCCCTTCATCAAAAGATAGATCATCCAAAAACCAGATCTGAACTGAGGGACCACTTCCTCCGAGAGGAGGCCATGACCTCCTCCCAGCACCAGAATTCTTTCACATTCAAATCCGCTGTCTGCAAAGAATATACACAGATTTTCAGGGATGAGCGTCATAAATTTGTGCACCAACGTGCTCAGAATACAATTATCAGGCTGTCTTTCCCATTGAAAAAGGAGAATGTCTGCTACCTTCAGATCGAGACACCACCAAAATTACAAATCTCAGTAGATGAAATGGGACAAGGCTGTGACTTTGAAGGAAAAGGACCCCATCTATTGGTTTATGAGAACTTACCTAGGCCCCAAAACCTTGAGTCAGGGTCCAAGAAAACTGGAGACCAGTTGGATCAGTGGATTTCGTGAAGATGCTAAAAGGTTATGTTATGGAAGTTTTCGCTTCCAAGCAAGAAAAGGATCAAGTCCTAAATGGAGGACCTTGGTTCATCAAGAAGATATACCTTTTCATGAATCCTTGTTTCCAATCCAGTGAAGGACATAATTCCAAAACTCAGCTCTATTCATGACACCTATAATAAACTACAAGGACAGTTTAAAGAACACCAATATTCAATTGATTTTCAGTTTGTTCATATGAATATGAAAGATTCATGTTGAAGGTAATCAGTCAAATTAATATCTACGTATCGGCACGGCACCCCCAGGGTGCTCGTAATGTTCTTGGAGCGGCCAAGGTACAGGAAAGTGCCCTGTGATCTAATCGTTGTGGTGTGTGACGTGTCTATATCTTCGTTGTGGTGTGTCTATTTGCTGTGGTGTGTCTATATCTTCCTGTCGTATTTTTGCCCTTTCCGTTTTTCCGTTTTGGTTCAGTCGCTTCTTCTTGGGCACGGGAATGGGATTACCATGCAATTATTAATTTATTCCCCTTATTGGCGCAAGGTTAGGTTATACGTTTTTTTAAATTGATTTTTTAATATTATTTATTCATTAAGATTTTCTTTTGTTTGTATAACTTTTGATTTTTTTATTACGTTTTTAATAGATTATAAAGTATTAATATTTGTGTGGGATTTCAGTTCGTATAATTTAGATATTATAGTTTTTTAATAACTTATAGAATATAACTCATTTCTTATAATTTTATGTTATAGTTTTTTTAGTTTTTATTATATAAATTTAATTTAATGTTTTTATTTTAATGTGGTTTTTATATTTTTAGTTTTTATTAATAAATGTAATTTAACATTTTTATTTTAATGTGGTTCGTATAGGTTTACAAATTATTTATATGAAATGTATATAATGTTAATTTTTTAGAAATATATAATGTTAATTTTTTAAGAAATGTATATAATGTTAATTTTTTAAGAAATGTATATAATGTATTTAGAAGGCTGAAATTTATATATTTTTTAATTTTTATATATTTTTTGTACTGCCGTATCCAATGCCGTATCCGGGGCCAATTTTTTTTTTTGCCATATCCATGTATCGGATACTCCGTACCTGCTCCTGTATCCAAAACGTATCGGCTACTTAGATTAATAGCCTAGGGCGTCTTTGTTCAAAGTACATGAGGGCCTTAACCACCAGCTCGAGGCTACTGCAGGTCACTGTTACAAAATATGGCCAATGAGTAAAACAAAGCAAATCAAACACAAGAAAGTACCAGGGAGAGACCTTCAAAACTTTGCATGGTATTGATTGGATTCTTTCATGTTGTGTTGTAATGGGCAACATATGTATAATATATAAACAGCTCTTCACTTAATGACTCATTTTATTTTAAATCATGTCTTTTTTATACCAAACCTACCAATTCCTATTTTGTTACTTTCCTAAATTTGTCTTTATACCAACCTTAAACATTTATTCATTATTCCCAACATAAGTCCTTACAGATCAAATGTGAAGATGATATTCCTGAAATCAATACCACGGATGCTGAAGTTGAGTGTTGCTCCTTAATCCACGTCCATACTTGTTACTGATGTCAAAGTCTATGACAATTAGCAAAGTTCTGTTGCCATGTCCTACAAGAGTCTAAACACAGTTTTCCTTAAGCTGAACTCCCTTCAGTTTGACGAGCCAAGTCACACCCCATTGTAAATGTATTAGTTTCCTTCATTCTTCTTCTGCCTTAATTTCCAATAGCAAGATTTTCCAAATCCAACACCAAATAATTAAAACAGACTTTAAGTGACTACACCTAGTATATACAGTTCAGTAACCCCTTGCAACTAGATTGTGTCATATATACATTGATCATTACTAGACACTTCTAACACGTCACCTTCATGTTCATGGCACTATACCCCATGTCCTACGATGTCCTACAAGAGTCCAAGAACAGTTTTCCTTAAGATGAACTCCCTTGAGTTTAACGAGCCAAGTCAATGTGAATGTATTAGTTTCATTCATTCTTCTTCTGTCTTAATTCTCCAATAACACGATTTTCCAAATCCGACACCAAACAGGTAAAATGGACTTTAAGTGACTGCACCTAGTATAGAGAAATGGGTAAGCTCTCACAACTAGACTGCACCATATATTCATTGATAATTGTTTGACACTTCTAACATGTCTCCTTCATGTTCGTGGCACTATACCCCCTTTGCTATACATTCCACGACTCAATACCTCAACACTAAAATTGGACTGAATTCTTTCTAGACTGAAAAAGCTACAGCCAATAAATCTTTAATAAATTAGCTTATACACTCTTCCCCAGATTAACAAAAGAGACAACTAAAAAAATGTAGCATTTACCTTCCACTTATAGGCAACCATCATATAACCTTCAACTTTTAAGACACTTGAATTTTAGCAAATAGCCCAAACGTCCAACATCACTAAATCACTAAGACTATACTCAGCATTCCATTGGCATAACAACTTAATTTTTTTATCAGTACAGCATATAATCTTCAACTTGCAATTGAGTATATGACCAAACCTCATATATGTACATGGATTTGAAATCATGTCCAGTTAATTTCACTTAAAGGGAAAGTTTATGTGAAAGTTGCACATAAGTCTTCCTCATGAAGCTCTAACTAAGGACTCCAAGTTCCCTGTACATTTCAAATGTTGTGTCTAACTTTGTTCTGTTTCTAAAATTGTACTGTACATGATTTCTTCGTGCATGATGCTATCCATGTTTTATAGCCTTCACAAATGTTTCTGTGTACCGTTATACAACATTCTGTTTGAATTCTACTAAACATCCTTCGTCTGCATCAGCTTGGTGACCACCCTACACTCTGAATTCACATTGTCATTCTGACTGCTATATTTCATGCTCATCTCCTGGCAGCAACTCTTCTCATTACCCATGCTAATGTCTTGTTGTATGCAGCATCTTTTTCTCTCTGTCATTATAATGCCCATCGCCTGGTGCTGCTGTTTCTGCATTTGTTGGGTGGAGCTGCTTTTCGTTTCTCTTTGTTTCAAAGTTTTGAGCTGTAGTTGTTCGACTTCTACTGGCTGTGAAATTATTCTTCATTAGCAGCCCACATTGTATGTTCTCTAAATATAAAGTGATTTTTATTTTCAGTATGAATTGATATATAAGATACAATCTTCTTTTAGAATTTTACCATATACAATGTGTACTGATTTTTCACTCAAAGTCTGCCATTCATAAATACACATTCTTCATTGTTCCATATTCTATTTCTCTCAACATTGCCACAGCTTTATGTTACACTTTAGCAGCACACTGCAAACTCAATGCTTCTTCTATGTCAATTGGGATGCTCTCCCATCACTGTTCATAAATATTTACTTTACAGCAATGTAATTCACAAGTGCAAGCCTTAGGATGAAATTATATTAATGTTCAAAAATGAGAAAAGTAGTTCAGTGTGTCTCGAAAATACTTCCAGTTACGTTAGAAAAGTACCAAGGTAATAGAACCCTAGGATCTGAATCATCATCTAAACACTAAAACCTACGTTACCGGGTACGCCTTTGCAGGTCATGGGTATGCTTACATACTGTACCTGTTACGCATACATACCGTACTCGATATGCAAGACGGGTATGGTATGTCAGGGGTAGGTCCAAGGTACCTACTTGGGTACAGTTGGAGGTGTCCTGGCCGTACCCACAACAAAAGCAGCGTTTTTTGTTTTTATATATTAGTTTTTGGGTCAATAAAGGTCAAACCGGATTTTTAATATTATATAAGTCTTCTAAACCCTAAAACATGCTCCCAAACTCTATTTCAACAACAATTACAACACATTAACCTCACATTTGCATACTTGACTCTCACCTTCATATTTTCTCTAATTTTCAATTGCTTAGGGCTGATTACAAGTGCCATATAGTTCAAGGAGCTTGCAACAAGTGCCAAGGAGTTCAAAGAGCTTGCAACAAAGGTGTTTGGTGATTTGAGGTAAGTATTTGTTGGTTATTAAAAAATTTTTTTAGTTTGTATTTACCATAGTTACCAGGTTCGAAATCCGATTAAATTCGGAAGGGCAAAAAAATCCGAAAATTCGGAGTTCTCGAAAAAATACGGAAAAATCCGGTTCGGAATATATATACTTATATTATTATAAATTTATATTATTGTATACTTATATCATTATATATAGACAAATCATACAAAAAAGCATCCATCTACCATAATCATCATCATCATAATGATTTTTTCAAAAGATTGCAAGAAGTTGCTTGGTCCAAAAAGGTGCAAAAATGGATTTTATGAAAATAAGAAAAATATTGCCATCAATGCGTAGAGCTTGAGAAAATATACACTTTTAGAGAAGACGACACCTGAAATGGAGCCACAGAATGAAAGTTATGGCACATGCAAGTTTTTGCTGCTACATCTTCCCGGACCCTTTCCAAAAATGGCAATTTTTTTTTCCGTCCTGAAAAAAATCCAACAATTTTTTTTTTTGCCAAAAAGGAAATTTTTTTTTTTTTCTGCGAAAAAAATGGCCGAACCGAACCGCATTTATTCGGTTGCTTCAAAAAATACGGTTCGAACCGGATTTCATACAAATCCGGCCGAACACGTAACTATGGTATTTACTATTTTGTAATTGTTTTCATTTTTTTGTTATTCTAATTTGTTATAAGCTTGATTTTTCAACTTCTGATTTTAAACATTCTCTCAATACTTATTTTAAAAAAATGAATTATGTAGTTAAAATCATATACATTGTGTTCGGCCGGATTTGTATGAAATCCGGTTCGAACCGTATTTTTGAAGCAACCGAATAAATCCGGTTCGGTTCGGTCTTTTTTTTGTAGGGAAATTTTGTTTTTCTTTTTTGGCAAATTTTTTTTTTTGGTCTTTTTTTGTAGGGAAATTTTTTTTTCTTTTTTGGCAAATTTTTTTTTGGTTAAAAATCGCAATTATGGAAAAAAATTTGCCATTTTGGAAAGGGTCGGGAAGATGTAGCAAAAAAATTTGCATGTGCCATAACTTTCATTCTCGTGGCTCCGTTTTAGTTATTGTGCGTCTTCTCTAAAAGTATATATTTTCTCGGAGCTCTACGCATTGATGGCAATTATTTTCTTATTTTCATAAAATCCATTTTTGTACCTTTTTGGGCCAAGCAACTTCTTGCAATCTTTTGAAAGAATCATTATGATGATGATGATTATGGTAGATGGATGCTTTTTTGTATGATTTGTCTATATATAATGATATAAGTATACAATAATATAAATTTATAATAATACAAGTATATATATTACGAACTGATTTTTCCGTATTTTTCGGATTTTTTTCGAGAACTCCGAATTTTCGGATTTTTTTGCCCTTCCGAATTTAATCGGATTTCCGAACCTGGTAACTATGGTTAAAATGGCTACAAGTTCTAGTTTTGTGGGCCAAGGTATTAAAAGTCTCCCCTTCAAATTTGATCCATACTTCCCCCTTTGGAGGCATGTCACACAGATAGAACAACTACCAGGTGGAGGGGGCATTGTTTGGATTTACTCACAATGTAATATACAATTTAAGAGCTTCTATAGTTGGGTGAAAGCCTATCTGTGTGGGGTTGTTGGCCATGTAATCAAACCATGTGGAGGATTGGATGGAAAGGGGTTGCCACGTGCAAAGATCCTCGCATACATCACATGACTCAAGAGGAAGCAAATGTAGTAATTGCCATAATAAAATCCAAGCATCCTATGGCAAAAAGGAAGATCAAGTAACAAGCCACATGTTTCTCCTTTTGTTGATGTTGTGGCCCTAAATCACCCGTTTTTGTCTACACCCATTGCAGTTGGAGGGGAAGAGGATTCACCTCTTTCTCATAAAAGAACAAAATATGTAGGCCCATTGGAAGGGCATTCCAGAATGAAAGTAGGGACATAGCCGACCAAGGTATTGGGCATTTTATTTATGCATGTGGTGTCCCTTTTAATGTTGTTAGATCACCATATTGGCGGGATATGGTGAGATGTATTAATGAAGCCTCTAAAGGGTACACTAGCCCAAGGTATGAAAAGGTGCGCATCACCTTATTATCAAAAGAAAGAAAAAAGTTGAACAGGCATTGCTGCCCATCAAGAATCATTGGCACGAAAGTGGGTGTCCATCATATCCGCCAGGATGGAAAGATACGACAAATAGGCCGTTGATCAATGTGGTTGCAGTGTGCGTAAAGGGACAATGTTTCGAAGGCTTTTGATTGTGAGGGGTAGGTGAAGGATGCCCAATTCATTGTTAACATCCTCATAGAGTCTATTGAGGCGGTGTGGCCTCAAAATGTTGTCCAAGTTGAACAGATAATGCAAAAATTGTAGAGAGTTTGAAGGTTTTGGTTGAGGCAAGGTATAGGCACATATTCTACGGACATCTTGCGCGTTCGTTTCCCTCAACTTAATGTTACAAAAATTGGGCACAAAAATTAATTAGATCAAACAAATCTATAAGGAGGCGAGTGAGATTTAGATGTTCATCAACAACCACCACATGTCCCAAGCCATCTTTCGAGATTCTCGACGTTGTGGCTATTAAAGGTTTTTCTTTTTTTTTTATTTATAATTTTTTAATTTTATTTAAATAAATTCATTAAATGAATTTTAAAAGTTTGTAATTTGTAGGATTTTAATTTTTCATTGTTTTATAGCTTGTGAAGGTGCAAACGACATGGTTATCAATGACCTTTGGGTTATATGGAGGCTAACAATTAGCGAGAGGGCCAAAAATGTGAAATTGCTGATCCTAGATGATGCTTCGTCGGATCGTGTGGAGTACTTGCTTAGTTTTACCAAGCCCATCATGAGTATGCTGAGATTTGTTGATATAGATCATCCATGTATGGGTGAGATTTATGATGGAATCAACTCAATGATTGAGTCGATTAAGACCATCATAAATGCCAAAGAGCAAGATCCTATAGATACGTTCTTCAAGGAAGTGTAGTCTCATCTCTCTTGAAACTCTCTGAAAATCGTGGATAACCGGTGGCTTAGGGTTTACATGCAAAAAACGACCAAATCAACTTGTATTTTTCCTATTTTCTCCTGCGTGATTCGTTTTTGCTCCGCGACTTGTATTTTCTCCATTCGTGGGCATTTGTCTCTGGTTTTGTGGGCGTTCGAGGTGGTTTCGAGTGCATTCGTGGGCATTCGTGGCATTTAATACGTAAACAATATGAAACAGTAATATAGTAATATGTATATAGTATATAGTATATTACAGTTTACTATTATAAACTAACTATATAGTAATATTAATAAATAAAAAACTATATAGTATATAAGCTATGACATTAATATAAATAAATTTATAGTTACAAACTATTAATATTACTGTAGAACTATTACTATGACAGTATTTAGTTACAAATAAGTTATACGTAATATAAATAAATTTATAATAGTATAATTGTATACTACTATACAATGTGTACACTATATAGTTAACTGTTAAACTATACAGTAATCTACGGTAATATACAGTAATATTACTGTATACATTTATAATAATATACAATATTTATCATAATAATATACATACAATATTTATTTATCATAATAATATACAGTATTTAACAATGTTTTTATATTTAATTTAAGTTTATTTTATGAATTTAAATGCTTTTAAAAGTAACGATAAAGTTGTGATTAATGCCGATAAATTGCCGATAAATTGCCGATTCCCAATTTCCGAGTATAAATTTGGCCTACCGATTAATTGGTTGTCGATAACGATTTTTTGAACTATGATTTAGGCTAAGCATGATTTGCGAGACTAAATCTCACAGTTTCTCATGGAAAAAATCTCAACCAACATCTTTAGGAGCCTTTTATAACACAAGGACCTCCTTTACAAATGATGCAATACACTGGATTGTACACCGTAAACTTAGAGTGACAAGTTTACAAAGATCATAAAAATATCTTTTTACAATGCTTTACAATGGAACAAAAGTATAGAGGAGAAGGAGATAACACACGGCGACCATTAGGAGGTGACATTGCCATGCACACTCCCCCTCAATGGCAACTCTGAAAGGCCAAACATTGCATGAAACTTGCAGAATTTTACAGACACAATGACTTTGTAAACATATCTGCAACTTGATCTTCAAAGCCAAGATCAAGATCTATATCATCGTAGAGAACCTTCTCTCGAGATAAAATGCATATGAATCTCTATATGCTTCGTTCTCTGATGTTGAACTAAATTCTTAACAAGAGCAATGCAACTCGACTATCACATAGAAGAGTACTTCCTTTAGCTTCCATGTGTATCTCTTCCAACAACCGCTTTAGCCATATGGCTTCTTTCATTCGCTGCTTCCATTGCACTTCTATACTTTGCCTCAATAGAAGAGATGGAGATCTGCCATTTTTTTGTTCCAAGTAATGGCACTGTACCAAACTTGAACACATATCCAGTTGTAGAATTTCTAACACAACACCAACATGGTTAAAATCACAATATCATAATAAGCATAATATAAATCATTATTGATTTCACTTTTAACCATCTATAAATCTTACATTGATAGGTTAAAAACCAAGTTATATAACAACTTAAATAACAATATGCTTAACAACTAACCATGTTATATTACCAATATGTTGAACAATTTCAACATATTAATCTTATAAAATATATATTAGATTCAATAAGTATTGGACGTCTCCAATACAAACACAAATGCGTCCCCAAGTGTCATTTGATATACATATAATAATATTTTTAGTAATCACATACTAATTTAGAATTTAACAACAAATATCTTCATTATCTACTATAAGCCTTTAAATTTGTGATAAGACAGATAGATAACATATATGCAAGAATGACCAAATCATGCAAGAATAATCACAACATACACTGAACCGATTAGAGATGGAATTTTTAAGAGTCCTTTTAATATTATTGTGGACAAATTCCATGGATTATGAGGAGTTTTGCTTCAAGATGACTGAGGAAGGGTTTTGGTGATTGCTTACCACGTAAGCACCTTTCAACCATTTCATGAGAGAGAGGTGGCGAGACTTGAAACCAAAGGTTAAGTCGAGACATGTCATACATGCTCCTAAAATTGACATGACCTAGTCTTTCATGCCACAATTGAATATTACTTCTATTTTGAGTAGACAACCAAGAAGCCAAAGCAAAACCTTTTAAACACATATAATCCATTCTTTTGTATGCCCTCAACTATAGTGATATCTAGTTCATTATTTATAAACCATTTATTTTTTAACAATATTACACCATAGTTATTACGAGCTATTTGTGAACAAGAAAGAAAATTCATTTTCAATTTAAGAACATATAAAACATTATTAATAAAACCATTAAAAACTTTTGCTTTTCCTTGTCCCTGAACATCAAGAATGGAATGATCACCTAAATAGATCTGATCATTACATTCTCTAAGATCAATTAGGATATCAAACTTGTATGTCATGTGCCTAGAGGCACCACTGTCTAATATCCACTCATTTTCTTTTGCAGTGACAAGGGCAACATACAAAGCAACGACATTAGTTTTTTTATTGTTTTTTTGGTTCTTGTTTTGATTTTGATCTGGTTTGTCCTTTTTGATTTTTGAAATTTGTTTTGTTTTTGACTTTACAGTCTTCTTTCTTATGACCAAATTTACCACAATTATGACATTTACCATCAAAACTTACTCTTAAGTTTCTAGGTTTCTTATCTTTACTAGGAGGTTTAAAAGATGATTTTTGATTCTTGTTGAATCTAGAAGGATTGTTTTTATATTTACGTGCGTGGTGTCACCTGATTTTACCACGAAATCTGTGACCACCCTATCCGAAATTTTTCGTACTTTTAAAATAATGGGTCGTTTTGTGTTTTTATTGCCTGAAAGTTCTTATATTGCGTTAAGATAATCCCAAAGAGCCATATTAGCCTTTTTCGCCAAATACCCAGATGCCCAAAATTGTTTTATTTTGTCGTCGGGATTTGTTTGCGAAAATTTGTATTTAATTATTTTGAGCCCCGTATGAGGCTATTTGCGCTCCGTTTTAACTCTATTATGAGCGAATATGTTATTATTCCTATGTGCCAGAAGGGTTTTAACTTGGAATAAGTTTTGGGCTTTATTTGTAACTTTTGGCAATTTTTCGTGTTTTTGTGGTGTCCCATTTCGTTTTCTGTGAAATTTCTCTGGAACAATTCCTTTGCCGGGTAAGCCCGATTTTTGGCCTAGAGAAATTTGGAAAACATATACGCACATTATGCCCGGAGGAAGTCGCCATCGGAGGTCCGGATCACCGGGAAAAGCAAAGTCGTGCATAGAAAAGCCCTCATGGGATGGATGCATTTTTGGAAAACAAAGGATTTAATTTTCGCAATGGGAAAATAGAAAGTGAGGTGGGGTGGGAATTTTATACCGCCTGGCAGGTACTTTTTCCCGTGTTATAAAAATCACTTAAGCTGCGAGTGGGAAAATAGAGGTCCGGGCGGGTGGGAAATTATTACCCGCCTGTAAGGTGAAAATTCCCATAATAAAATAAAAGGAAAGTGACATAAGTGAAATCATGGGATTTTAGTGCTGCCTTGCAGGTAAATAATCCCATTGTCAAAGTCAAATCACTTAAGTGGATCACGGGATTTTGGTGCCTGCCTTGCGCAGGTAAAGAATCCCATTGTGGAAAAATTCTTAAAAATAGAATTACATGTGCAAAAAAGTGCGCCCCCTTTGGTGAGAGAATGGCAGCCTTAAAATGATTATTTTAATTAATCTATTTTCTCAAAAAGTGCACCTAAGTTTGGAGGAAGTCAACAAGTCAAAGTTGAAATAAAAGAAAGGATTTAAAAGCATTAAATTTAATTTATTTAATGGCTGTCCTCTTCCTCTCAAAAAGTGCGCCCCTTTTGGGAATTATTTAATGTTTTTAAGGCATTAAAACATTAAATTAATTTCCATTTTCAAATGGCTATGGTCAAAGCACACTGTGAAGCTTAAGTGAAGTGATGTGTGAGGGATTAAATTGGATTAATTTAATTTATTGGATGGCTGTCCTTAAACATGCTATTTTTAAAAGAGAAAAGCATGATTTTTAATTAATTAATTGCCTTTAATTGTTAGGGCAATTATTAATTATAGAATTGTGAAGGTTATATAAGCATGGGCAGCCATATGGGTGAATTATTCAAATCACAGGTAAAGAATTGCAGCCAAGTGGAAAAGTGCGCCCCCATTAGAGGAAGGATTTTGCTCAGACAAGGTGACAACAAGGCTAAAAGCTTCCAGATTTGGCGCATGCTTTGAAGGAGGTTGATCTTTGTCTGCATAATTGTTTCCACAGTGTTACGTGAAGCTCAGGTGTTGTTGAAAGGATTCATGCTCTCTTTATGTGCAAATTAAACACCAATTTTTGGGGCAGCAGGCTTGAAAAGTGCAGATTTTTACAATTAAAATTCACTATTCATTCTCCGGTGGCCATTTTTGTCTGAATAAATTGCAGGAATTCAATACAGGTGCTTTATAAAGGAAAATGAGCTTTTATCAATGTCCAATACATTGCATATATCCTCCGAATCTGAAGAATTGTCCAGATCTGCACCAATTTTGAAGAAATCCGGCCAAGTAAGAAGAAAAAGAATTATTCAGACGAAGATAGACAAAGCCATGGCGAAGGGAGATGAAAAGAAAGCATGATGAAATCATGCATTGCTTCCAAACTTGCGAGACATAGGAGACATGAGATCTAGGCCCGGAACCTCTCTTGATTTGATTGATAAATCCAGCGGGAAAGACTTCACTCATGCGTGCGGTCAAAAGCAGTGGAATTATCCGAGCTGCAGCTTTTCCATGTACAACCCAATTGCCAGAGTTCGTGATGGAGTGTGCTAGATCTTATCATCCTTCATCCAGATCAGTGCGTGATGCTTTGGGAAAGACAATAATTCGTTTGGACGCAGAGTTCATCAATTATTGTTTGAAGATTCCAATGCGAAAGGTGGTGACTTCTATTAGCATTCAGGATGCTGACAGTAGATGGGAGAAGCATAGAGCTAATTGCGTGAGCATAATGAATAGCGATACATGAAGAAGCCTAGATCTCCTTCAAAGTTTCCGAGAACTCTTCCACGGTCCAATTTGGTGCAGGAGGTAGATGATGTCGTCAAATTGCTATGCAGGATGAATGGCGAAGCGAATGCCTACACTTTCCGTACATGGATGTATGCCTTCATCAGGACCATTGAAATCAACAAGGTTGATTCTATAATCAATTGGTCGGAAATTATTAGCAACAACATCGGTGAGCAACTCCGAAACGTGAAGCGTACTTTCAGCTTCAAGATGACTTCATACTTGGTGTATGCTGCAGCTTCACAAGGTGTCTTTTTCAAGTTGGATAGATGTGGTGTTCTTTTCAAGGACCCCATTTTCGAGTGCTACCCACAACTTACTGCACCTGCATGCGAGAAAGACTTTAAAGTGATCAACGATGACTTCTTCTACGATTTCATCTGCAGGCTAGACAAAGACTGGAAGGCCAACAGGGTAAGCAAGGAAGCGTGGGAAGCTTTGTCCAAGATTGGCAGTCTATTCATTCAATTTGCAGATTTCACATACCTCAGGGTTATGGGCTTTTCTGGAGAACCAATAAAGATGCCCAGGTATCCGAATGATAGATTGATCGCCACGGAGCCGAGAGCAGCAACTTGTGGAGTTACACAACCTTGATCAAAGTGGCACAAGTCTACGGGCTTCTTCCCAATCACTGTGGGATATTACAGTTGCATTAGCATTCATAGAGCTCGAGGGATGGAGGCGCAAATGTTATCCGAGTATGAGCAAGAGTTCTTCCCTGCACGGCTGAACTTCGATCCATTTGGAGTAGCAGGAAGACAATCTCCTCAAGAAGACGCACATGTGCCTTCATTAGAAGATTTATGGATGAAGTGCAAAAGTGAGTACGAGGTTAGAAAGAAAGATTTCAGCAGGCTATCAAAGCAAGTGTTCGACTTTGGACTAGCGCGGATACCTGTGGATCTTAAAGATGATGGGAATGTGGTACTTGACACTTACCATCAAATGGGAGGAGATAAAGCCATACTGCAGAATAACATAGGAGGCTGCAACACAATTGAAGAAAGGTCGAGAGCTGTGTTGGTGAATACTTCAAACTGGTTGCTGACGAAGGGATATTGCCTTGATGAAGCATTGATGAATCAAGTCACGGGCAACTTCGGCGCAGGAGATTCCCTCAAGCGAAAGCACGGAGGAGAAAGCAACAGGAAAGTCGAGAAGTTGAAAGTGCATAGAAGATCTCAATCCAAGGAGAGGATCACTTCTATGACCATGACTTTAACTCCGGTTTCTCCAGTACCCAATGCTTCACCAACTATTGTACCGCAGCAGCAGGATGCTTCCATGCCTCTATTGAATCCAGTGACATTCATCTTCTCCCCTCAGCCACTTCGTTCAGCGCCTATTCCAGAGGATACGTTGAAGCTGCAAATGGCGGAATTCGAAAGGGCTTTGTCCTTGGATGATTCAGAAGATGGCAGCCATAACACTGTGGCACTTTCTGATGGAGAGGATGCAGAGCGGAAGATGGTAGTACACTCAGCGACTTCTCATTCTCCGAAAAGTAACTTCTCGGAATGGTTGGCTTCGCAGTTGGTTCCAGAAGCGAGAATGGAGATGAACTTAGAGGAGCATGACTTGCAGCTACTCCAGAATCTGGGCGGAAGAGACAGAAGGCCTAAAGTTGCCAAAGCAACTTCTAGGTTGATCATCAAGGATTCGAGGAGAGAAGTTTGCTGAGATATCAATTCGGCAGAAGGAAAGATAGAGGAGGAGCTCACGGCGGAAGATGTGACAGTGACCAAAGTACCCCTCGGTCAAGCCACCACTGAAGGATTGAAGCAGGACACGCAGACATTGATGGATGCTTTATTCCTTAGGCTTGACAGTGAAAAGACGGAGAAAGAAGAGCTGCGAAGCAAGTATCTCAATTATGTGAGATCATAGCCAAGGTTGCTAAACCTTCCATTCAAACCCATTTCAGAGCGGGTGAGTGATCATCTTATGCAGAAATGGAGGATGCAAGCAATCAAGTAAAGGCTATTGACGAATGGAAGGATTTGATTATTCGTCAAGCTTCGTGACAACTTGGGAAGTGCGACCCGCCTAAAGGTTATGAACGATGCAAAGAAATCAACTAAAGCAATCGATGGCAAACATAGAAGACGTGAATACATTGCGAGAGAGTAACTTGAGTATTTTGGCCGAGATCAACAAGTCGCCGAGAGATGTATTGATTACGAAAGCAGTTATCGGTGGACGGATCAATCGAGAAGGGAAACAACTAGAGTTTCGGCAGATCTTTCCGTTTGGAAATCTGCAGAGTTTTGCTGAAGAGGATGCAAGCACTTGAGAGTAGAACATCAGATTTACCAGACAATGTCATTTCTTTCACTGAAGAGATAATGGACGGGAATGTCACTTCATACGTGCGGATCGTCTCAACTAAGGTGCCTAATTCCCTGGAAGGTTCTCTTCTGATGGTACAAAAGAGAATTGATAAAGCTACCAAGCCTTTTACGATGAATTCTATCAGTAGACTGGTGGCGCTGCAGGCGGACATTGCAAGGTTTGGGCCGAGCTTGGAAGATGTGGAATCGTGCATCAAAGTGTTGAATGAAGGGTTGCTGCAATTCAGGACAGAGAAAGAAGCAGTGGCTAAAACAGATGGAGGGATGCTGAATTACATGTTCGACAAGTATATCCGATATCAGAACAAGAAGAAGACATAAATGTTACAGCTGACATGACTTCTTCTATTTCTTTCTTCTATTTTCTATGTTCCCAGATGAAATTGTAAAACTTCTAAGTTATTGGTTTTGCAACCATTACTTGAAGTCATGTGGAACTATTCTATTAGTTAAGTGATACATGTGTCACTTAAGAAGAAGTTAGTTGAGGATGATTGCCAAATGTCATCTTTACTTGTTGTTCATGCTTTAGTTCAGTTAGACTTCCCATTTGTACTTTCCCTCCTACATTCTATAAGTAGGAGAAGAACCTCCGGGTTAATCATCGATCAGAATTTGTAAGCAACAATCCTGTGTTCTAGACTTTGTGCTAAACCCTTGAGAGCAACTTGGAGCAAAGGAATACAAAAGAGCAGGTTTCCGGAGAACTTTGTGTCACGGTGTATTGTGTTTCTTGCTTTGAATCTTAGATCTCTTGATAAACTGTGTTATTTTAGATCTAGATCTAGAGCTACCTTTGTTTTATAATTCTGTGTGTTCATATCTATTAAGTTTCTTCTATGTGCATGCAATTAGCTCTGCTATCTACTAATTGGGATGCACATCTTCCCCATTTCTTCTCTGTATTTCCTTTACTTCTTTCTTCTATAAAATACTTCCTTTCTTGAACAGCTGCTTACTTGCTGCAGAACTTCTTAGTTATGGTTCATGAACTAAGTAGTTAAAGTAAAACCCCTGATAGATAATAACACATTTTTATCAACAAATCTGACACGGGAGCCTCACCGGTTAAATGAGGGAGATTTATCTCATGACTGCCTAGGTTTGATGCTATGTAGAAAATCTAGCCAACAGTTTTTGGCGACTCCACTGGGAAACAACTATCTTTGCAGATCAAAGCTTTTCTATTGAAGATCAGAGTGTTTTCCATACAAATCTCAACCTGGCTGAACGTCCATTCACCCGATCCGTGAAGGCGCAAGGAAGGACTGATCATTTCTTTCGACTGCAGGAGCAATTCAATTTCAATCATCCTCAAGTTAGAAGCCGCATATCTAGTCTCTCACCAGGAAGGAGAGTGCACATCCATCCAGATCCGGATCGTATTCAGCATAATTCGGCGGCTGGAATTATCCATCAAGTCTATCAAGTCTACACAAGGAGGAGACGTGCTCAAGTCAACATGGCGCACCAGATTGTACCTGTTCCATGGGGAGCAGCTTTTGGACCTCTGAACTTGGCTCCACCTATGCATGAGTTGCCAAAGGGATCCACAAAGAATTTTCCAAAATTCTTTAGAGATGGAAAGCAAAACCCGGATGATCATTTGGCGGCCTTTTCATATCTGTGGTGTCCTTGCAAAGAGAGCATGAAGATGTCTCAGTCAGGCTCTTCATTGAGACTCTACACGACTTGGCGGGAGAATGGTTCTATCGGCTAGCCCCTGGCACCATAACCAATCTGGGCGACTATGCGTGAGCAATTTTTGAAAAGATTCAAGCCTGCAGAGGATGCTAGTACGTTGATCACTCAACTGACGCAGTTGAAGAAAGAGCCAAACGAGAACATGCGGGACTTTATTGCAAGGTTCCAAAGGATTTTGTATAAAATCCCCACTTCTGCTGCATTGAGCGACGAAAATCAAAAGACGTTTTTTATAAACGCTCTATTGCCTGAAGTTGGATATCAGCTAAGAAGGGCAAGACCGGTAAATCTGCTTGAAGCACAAAATGCTGCCGTGGAGGTTGAGGACGACTTGATCATGGCTGGAAAACTCAAACAACCATCTCACAAAGGTGATGGTGCTTCTTCTAGTACTTCAGATCCTTTGTTGCAGAAATTGGCTAATGACATGCTGCGAGATCTCTCAGCAGGAATGTAACCCCTCAAGAATAGCTCCTACCCGGACCTTTAATGGTCAAAATCAAAATCGAAATCGAAGCAGACTTGTTGTTGCACCATTACAATGATTGGTGATAGAAGCTGCTCCAAGGAATAACTTGGAAACTAATGAAGAGGATCTCGGCATTGATGAATCATTCGATGATGAAGACTTTATAGATCCCACTGGCGACTCCAATATTGGTTACCTGGACTACGAATCTGACGATGGCTATTATGAATCTTTTGAAGATTCTGATGGTCACACTTTTGCGGTGTTTACAAGGTCTCAGACGCGCCAAAATGCCGAAGCATCCACAAGCGGCCGGAAAGAGAGAGAAGATCCTGGCCCGGATGTTACTATCTTGAAAAGAGGTAGCACTCTTCCTTCTTCTTTAGCACCTAAGGATAAATATTCAAATTCTTTCAATTCGCAGCAAAGAGCCAACGCACATCCTGCTGAAGCAAGTCAAACTTTCGACATAATTGATCACATCAAAAGGAACAAGGTCCAAATGTCAGAAGCTGAGTATTTGAGGGCATTTCTTGATCAGCTGAATAGATTGGTCAAATATGTGCAAAGTAATGGTCCCAGCCCAACAAATAATACTTCACGGGGTATCTTGTCAAATCCAAAGAATACTCCTACAAATAATGCGGCGGCAAGTTCTTCTCCTTCTACCCCTTCTCCTGCTACATCAGAAAGGATCGAGCCATTCTATGTATCTTTGCTTATCAACGGACACAAACTGAGCAATTGCATTTTGGATTCTGGAGCTTCTGATAATGTAATGCCTCGCCAAAGTTGCTGTGAGAACTTCTTAGTTATGGTTCATGAACTAAGTAGTTAAAGTAAAACCCCGATAGATAATAATACATTTTTATTGACAAATTTGACACGGGAGCCTCACCGGTTAAATGAGGGAGATTTATCTCATGACCGCCTAGGTTTGATGCTATGCAGAAAATCTAGCCCAATCTTGAGAAGTGCACGAGTGGCATTATCTTTTGAATCAAAATTAGTCATAACTCGCTCTTCTGGATTAGAGGAGCACTCGAGTTGATAAATCGGGGATGTCTTGTTCAGTTTGGTATTTAAAATTCAAAATTGAAATAAAATTCCTAAATCTCTCATGGATGTTCAATTGAATAATGAAATACAATAATTTATTATGAATTAAATTGCAGTTACACCCATCCACTGAGATTTAATATTTTTAATTTTTGCTAAAAATTGATTACCTTTTCATCTCCCTTCATGGCAATCGTCATCAGTTCTAGATTCAACTTTATAATATTTGATAATCGGGTACCTTCATGCATTGATTCTAGTTGCGTCCAAGCCTCACTCGGACTTTTCTGATTCCCGATGTATAAGAGGAAATCATCTTGCAGACGCTTCGCAATGTAATGGACAATTCTTCCTACACCTTTTGTTAAGCAACTACATTGTCCGTTGTCGCTTGTTTGGTGGTCGAGCCTCTCTCGAAATCATCGTTCACAACCGTCCAGGGCTTGTGAACCATTAATTCCGCCTTCAATCTTATTTTCCAGATGTTGTAATTAGATTCATTCAACATCTGTGATTTGTCAATTATAAAATTATTAGATCCCATTTTACGTAAACAATTTCAACAAATGAGAACGTGGTTTTTTGTAAAGTAGTTTAAAGATTCCTCCTGTCCTTGTTCAAACTACGCCATTGTATTTTGATGAATTTCCCTTATTCACGTCGAAATTTGACATGTCAAATGAATATTCTACACAAAAACATATCAGTTTGACTGTAAGACATATTTTGTTGAAATGTAAGTGAATATTTTTAGTTTTGCAAAAATATGACTTCCTTGATCGTTGTTATAAAAATGCATTACTACTTATTTAGTGAAGTATATTAAATTATCGAAAAAACAAAATTTCCTCATCTAATACAAAGAATACTTTGAAAATTTAATATTAGATTAAAAAAATTATTTAATAAAATGATTATAAAGGAAATATATATATATAATATATATTGGTATATAAAACAAATTTGGAGCTTAGCTCCATTGATTGTTATGAACCAAGATTAGCTAGGGTGAGTTGAGATTCCAACTCGGCGAGTCACTTTTTATTACCTTACTGCGCAGATGAGCCACTTTCCATATCACAACTCGCCACACATTAACCAACAATGCCAACCGAGCCGCACAACACTTCACATATTTCATGTGGCGAGCTAAGAATTGAGCACGGCGGGCTTGCCAATAAAATAGAGCCAAACGTGACCAAAGCCATGTTGAACAATGCATCCGTTGTGGGTTATAAACCTTGCCGCGCCCAAGTCACAAGAATTGTGGGATTAAAATCCTGAATCTGCCATACTTACAATACACGGCTTGCGGCCACGGTGGGAGGAGGTGTTGGTGGACGGGGGACGAGGATGCCACGTGGTGGCCTATGAGAGGAGGGGGAGGAAGGCCCTACAACGATTTACACTTGGCGGTGTGGGAAGGAGTAGGGGCTTCATGTGGAAACGTGGAGAGAGAGGAATAAACCGCGATCCCTATGTAATTATAAACTATGTATGCAAAGGGGCCGAAACACTTAGTTTAGGTTTTTGAAATATATATTGAATATAACCTATAGTATTAAACTATAGTGATATGGCCCGAATAACATTTGAACTATAGTATATAGATTTGGGCTACACTTTTTAAACTTATAGATTATAAAATTAAGACTATAGTTTAAACTTATACAAAACTATAGACATAGGTATAGTTTTAATATTAGGTTTAGAGTATAGATTTTTTTTTTTGAACAATATAGTTGCAAATTAATTAAAAGAGGGTACTGGGGTCACACCAGACACCGGAGGGAAAAATTAAACTTGGGAGTAGATTATTATTTACCGAGCCAATAAGAAAATTCAAATTTCCTATTTCCATGGAATGTTGTCTCCCTATAGGAGACCTTAAGTGACTTGAATTTACTTGTTTTACCCCGAATAATTACTTCCACCTGCACACACATTACAAACTATATAAATTAAAGAAATATTTCAAATAAATTTAACCCTTACCTTTATTTGTAGGGTCTTGAGCACATCTTTCACCATCGGAGGAGTTTTCACCGCGTGTAAAAAGTTTGAAAGGGTTGAAATATTTTTATGTGTTGTGTGTAATGTCCCGAGAGGAGGGGGTATTTAAAATAATTTTTCTAACCACCCAACTAACCAACCAACCCAACTGACATTTCTATTGGCTAATTAAATTAGGATTAATATTACACGCCTGCTACCATGTTAGGACCGAGGTAATAAAACTAACATATTAAATATTTATTAATCCAAACATTATAACAAACATTAAACATGAAATAAAATAATTACATAGTGACACCATTTTAATGTGGAAAACCCTTGAGGGGTAAAAACCACGGAATAAAGATATTTCCATTAAATTTGAGAAACATTATAGTCCAAGATCTCCCTCCTCACTTCTCTCCCTAAAATTCACCAAGTGAATTCATTAATTTGATCATGCCACATGATCCATATATTTGACCCCATGGGTCATGAACTATTAAGTGATGGGTTGTGTCTTTTTACAAAGCACCCTGATTTAAATATAATCAATTAAACATAAACAACCTAATTTATATTAAATAATTAAGAATATAAATATTCCTAATTATTTAATTATAAACTAAGGTTTATAAACACTTAATATTACGTTCTAACAGAGAAGAGGCAGAACCATTTGATTATGATTATAATCAGACTATTTGTATGCTGATTTATCTTGATTTTTGTGTCTAAATTGTAACATTTGAACAATGTACTTGTTCTAAGTTTGAACAATGAATATCATTACAAAATGCATTGAATTATAAATATGTTTTGTGGATATTTCACTTATTTAATAATTTGTTTACTCCATACATGTATAAGGGTGAAATTTTGCCTATGTTGCTATATATATATAGTATGGCCGTACCCAAGTACCGTACCCAATTCCCCCAAAATTGCCATACCAGCGTACTAGATCGCCATACCCATACCATACTGGCTACCTAGACTAAAACAGTAAAACAATGTAAGAATAATTAGAGGGCATAAACCCAAAGCTGCTAAACTCAAGTATATGATCCAAGTACAAATCTAAATAGCTATGTGAGGGGAATGCCGGAAATCAGCGTTGCCACACATTTGTAGCAAAGCTCAAAGTAGGACTGTCAACATCACCATGCACCATCACAACAGGGGTGTAAATGGTTATGTTAACTCCCTATGTTAAGGGGGCCACGCTGGACATCCTACAAGAAAGTATTATACTTTTTGAACTTTATAACACCTAGACCGACAAACCAATAGAGGAAGAGATATAGTTGGTAACACGTACTGGTCTTTGTGGCCTGTGCTTCTTTGCAAAGAGAAATAGAAGGTCCTTAACACAGATAGAAGATGATCTGTGACACCCGGTAAAAGAGAGGGATTTTATAAGCATCATGTACAAAACCATGGCAAAATGTTTGGTAAAGTATGCCTAAACATAGTAGTCCTATAGTTATTTAGGTCAAAACTCTCTCACTACTTATGAATGGGATAGATGATTTATTTTGCAACCAAGAGGGGGAAACCCTGAAAATAAGGAAGACTATTGCATTAGTGAAA
The DNA here is from genome assembly GCA_018340775.1 of Taxus wallichiana var. yunnanensis. Classification (NCBI taxonomy): domain Eukaryota; kingdom Viridiplantae; phylum Streptophyta; class Pinopsida; order Cupressales; family Taxaceae; genus Taxus; species Taxus wallichiana. The sequence goes on along the minus strand of CM031243.1, from coordinate 257,156,185 downwards.
TGAAACAAGCAAGAAGTGATATACAAAAAAAAAGGAGCTCGCGCAAGGGATTTTACTCTTGAAACCCCATTTGAGAAAACTACATAAGAGTTGGGCCTTGCCTTTTGGTGTCACTTTCTCCTTGCAATGTTACAAACGTATTTTCTTTTGAGTTATCCAGAGACAACAACTTATTAATAGTATAGTCATAGCTTGCCATGCTCTACAACTAGCTAGAATGAACACACTCTTATAATGGACTTAATACTACATTAATTTAAGAAAGCATTAAGATGAAAGGAAGGATTTCATGGATAACGAAAGATTCCTTTTCCTTTCCCTGTTGATTCTTCTTTGTTGATTCCTCTCTAGATCTCTTCTTTGCCTATGATTCCTCTCCTAGATCTATCTCTATATGGCCTGGGGGGGAGGGACGCCCTATGCACTTGACCGGTCGATCGGCCGTATCAACTATTCTCAAGCCACCCCAGAAATAAAGGGCAGACCCCCTTATATCCTATATATGGGATGGGGGCACCATATATTGTATATAGTGTTAGCATATGCAAAGAGAATAAAGAATTCAGAGAAGGTTGAATGCACACTCAAACAAGTGTGACAGCATTTATTATATACAAAGAGGTGGTTACAAATTGGTCAACAGGTTACCAACTCAATGACTATTACATAACGCATTACATGCTATATAATGCTCTATATTTTAACACCCCCTCTTAATGACTAAACTAGAAACAATACCAAGTTTGTCCCGAAATTTTACAAATGTCCTAAAGCCCATATGTTTAGTCATTAGATCTATAGACTGTGCCATAGGTTGTACTTCAAAATCAGCAGTCCATGATTGTGTTGTGGTTGTGAATGGAGAAGAACGCAAAACAAAAATTTGGTCGTGTGAACAAAAGATATGGCAAGTGGTCCACTGGTTCTTTGTTACGTGATTCATTGACCAATGATGAATCATCAATGGTTGAGAGTGTCAGCCCCATCTCAGAGTGTTGGAATCAGAAACTCGGAGAGGTGGATTGAAAAATCTATTCCAGGCTTGTGTAGCCTGTTGGAGTCTATACAAGAGACTCGGTTATCCTACAATCGAAGTCACCTCGATCATGTCCTTGCAACACCATGTAGTGCTCATCCAACCTTTTCAAGAAGAAAATGTGACCATCTGTGCAAGTAGGAGTTAGAACCAACTCCGCAATAGTAGGAGAAATAACCATCTCCGTCTCATCTGTCTCAACAAGTGGGAGAAATAACCATCTCCGTAGTAGTAGGAGTGAGAACCAACTCCTCCTCGTCTCATCTATTTGCTCATTTATCCCCCTCTGTTGGGAAAGATCTTTCACAACACAATGAGCAAATTGTTCATGCTCTTGTCCTTCGAGCAAGTACCTCTGAGTGAGTGGCTTGGCATGCCATCTCACCATGCACCGTCAATGCATCTGGAATAGTGGAGTCTCCATCCACAACAAACGTTCTTCAGAATGAGGAAATCCATCCTCCCAAGGCATGTCCGCCTCCCATACATCTGGTATAGTGGATACTCCCTCCACAATAAGTGCATGTAGGTTGACTGTATCCAAGTCAACAGATCTGTGAGGAATGGCTTCCTCCCAAGGCATTGCAGCCTCCTGCACATCCTGTATGGTGGAGTTGTCCTCCACACGTGCATTCATGTTGATCGTAGCAAGATCAACAAGCCGATATTGGCCACCTTGCCCAATACCAAGGGCAATCATCATCTCTGTTTCACATCAGAGACAACACACTTCTTCCCACAGAAATCCACAAAAATATTGGGATTTTCAGTTAATTGATGAATAGATAGAAGATTCTTTTGTAAAGAAGGTACATATCTAACATTCCGTACCAACAGTTTATGAGCATTATTCAATACAATGCATATATCTCCTATCCCTTCTACTACAAGTGATTCTCCATCAGCTAGTACTACTGATTCAAAACATATATTTGCAGTAAATGAAACATACCAGTCCTTGTGACATGAAAAGTGTGCGGATGCACCAAAGTCAATGATCCAACAACTAGTACCATTGTCATGCGAGCATGATGTCGTAAGACAATAAAGAGCATGCCCGTCATCCGAATCCCGTTCTTTTGCAACTGCTGCCACATGTTCCTCATCACATGGATTTTTGTTTTGTTGCGAAAGATCATACTTCCGCTTCCAACAATCCTTCTTAAGGTGCCCAACCTTGTGACAATAATAGCATGTGACTGATACCGAGTGGAAGACTCACCAGAATGATGTCTCCACTTTCCTTTTGATTGTGTGACAAGAGCACTCTCTGATTGGTCACAACTAGATTCTGCCTGAATTTGTCTCCGCTCCTTTTGCAATGGTAGGAACTCACCTTGTCAAACGTGAGTGTTTGACTTTCACCATTAAATGGAGTGCCTCCACAAATGACTCATATGAAGAAGGTAAGTTGTTTAGAACAGAGCCACCATATCATCATTGCATCCACCTTTTTGTTGATGGAAGATAACTGGTCTCGAGAGGTCTTTCATCCGAAGTAGGTGCTCAGATAGTGATCCACCTTCTTGTAACTTTACGGAAAAGAGCATATTCTTCAAGTATAAAACCGACTCTTTTTTGACGTCTGATATTTATCCCTCGAATGGCCCACAACGTGCTTGCCATAGTAGCATTCGCACTTCCGGTATCATATCATCCGACACCGATAACTTGAGAAGCAATAAAGCTTCCTTATGACGTTTGTCATAATCTGCAAAGTTTGTCGTTGGTCGACCTTCACTACCCGTGATTATTTTATCACAATCACGAAATTTGCAAGCGTTAAAATCTTATGGCTCCATACATTGAAATTAGTGCCCATTAATTTTTGCATTTCGACAGAGTCAAGTGTGAAATATTTGCCATTTTATTATTCCAAAGTAATGGAAATAATAAAATAATATTTTGCCCACACCAATAAAATAATATAATTAATTACTTCAACAAATAGTATGAAATTAATTATTCACATGCAAAGCACCCTCTAACTGTCCTCGAACTATATTTACATAAATTAATAAATATTATTAAGCATGGATGAACCATGACACTCACGAGTTTGTCGACGTCCACGAATCTGCCGTGTTTCTTTGTGAATACGAACCCACACTTTTCTCTCTCCAAAATTTTCAGAAAAACCTCACGATTTCCCTTGACTCCTCGCGATGTTTTTTGCCTCTTGTAATACAGCCTCGACTGGTTCAATTTTCCCACAATCAATTTGCTATTCACATTTTTATTCACACGACTGTTTTGCCACGAACTATTTCGCGTTTTGTTTACCCTCATGTTGGACTATTCCTCGATCCTTTGACTTCTCACAAAAACGAATGGTATTTGCCCTTCTCTGCATTCAAATCATGACTTTCTTGTTGTTTAACCATGGATTTGTGACTGTAACCCTGCCCACGAATGCTCAGAACTCCTCACGATGGCATGCACCAACAAACACGATTCAGACCCTTCTTGTGAGTCTTCTACAATAAGCAACGAAATAACATCTTCAGTTTGTGCCCTACTAGGGCTTTCCCAAACTTCCAGTTCGTGCCTCTTGAAAAGGCTTCCTCGAACTGTGAACCAACTGCTCTGATACCAATGTTAGCATATGCAAAGAGAAGAAAGAATTCAGAGAAGGCTGAATGCACACTCAAACAAGTGTGACAACATTTATTATATAGAAAGAGGTGGTTACAGATTGGTTGAATAGTTACCAACCGAATGACAACTACATAACTGCATTATATGCTATATAATGCTCTATATTTATGAACTTAACTAACAACCCAAATGCCAAAGAACATAAAGAGACACCATCTTATTTCCATTACTCTTCTTTTCTGTTCTACTTATGTGAAACTGCCTCAGACATTAAGATAAAATAAACAATACATTGATGGAACTTCCATGCCTCTAGTGTAACCGCCACGACTCAAGAAAAACCACCATGACTGTGATGCAACTGCCCATGCTGTATCTGCTAGTTTTGTCACTGTATAAAATGTTCCTTGATCCTTCTCTGTTTTAGAACCTCCTCCAATTGTTCATAACCCCAAGGTGGCCAGATCACCTGAGAATCCTTTTACAACACTTCTACATCCCTTTATTGTCTTGCATACTCTGTACTTGCTGATATATATATTGTGAGTGATAATAGTGTTTCATTGCCTCTGTCATTTTAACTAGTGAGATTAGTGGCTTAGTTAGCTGAAGTAACTTTCATGATCCAATTCGTATCAAATTGTCATCGATTTATTTGTAATTTTAATATCCAATAACAATCTTATTATTAATTTTAAACAAAGGTATTATAATTTTTTATCCAATTTATTTGTTTCTATTTTAATTTTTTATCAAGCGATGGTTTTTTTACAATGTTCACCATCTGCTAAAAAGAACACAACTCCAAAAATGTCGGAAAATGATTCTTAATTATTACTAAATGTCTATTAAATAAGTAACATGTTAACTAAGGTTGCTATAAACCAAAAATTAAAGTAACCATCAAACTACCGGGTTAATAATGCTTCCACAGATGTTATAAACATCTATGTAAATCAAGACATTGCCAAAAATAATAATTAAAGCTTTTAAACTGCCTTTATTGCCTCAAGAGTAGTCTTTTGTTTAAGGGTTTGAAAGAAAATAAAAGATAAAATATCTAGATCATAGGACATGTAGTGCCCCTTAGACTGTGTCCTCAAAATTTCCACCACTATAATCTCCGTGTCAAGAAAATTGAAAAAATCAATTATGGAGAAAATTCAAATTTGACGGACAAGAGATGGATGCAAGTGACTATAAGGAGGGTGAGTTGGCAAAATATCTTATGTTGTTTAGGGATGTGATTGTAATTGTATTTTTGTCGTTGGGAGTATGAGGACACAAACTCCCCTCATGGACTTTGTTGACAGTTTATTTGGAATGAATGTGTCAAGCGTATATTTTTCGACCTTCCTACCTTTCTAAATTGCCACTAACTGGAATTCAAGAGGAGCAAGGAGTGATAGCGAGAGGAGGAGAGGGATTACACACTCAAATTTTATGAAGGTCAATTAAAAAGGGATGTCTACGATTGATGATAAACAAAGGAGGATCTCATTCATTAGACAAGCAAAGGGAGAAAGTGATATGTCATCAAGGGGATACATAAATTTCAAGTTTAGGGCATTTTCCTATTTTTAGGAGAAGTTTGCCAAGTTAAAGTCACTCTTTAGAGATTGGTAAGGATAGTGGACTAACTTTGACAACAAAGACCATCAAAATATATACTAGGGAAATGATGACCCACGATGGTGTGTCAAGTCAACAAAGGGGAGATGTTGTGACACTTCCTTGGCAAACAAAGACATAGCGACAAACAAAGTTGTTGAGGAGAGGTATGATGAAAGAGAGAAAAGAGTTATCAAGGAATGATCGATGGAGAGGGAATAGTTGTTGGTTGGACAAACGACAAGAAGAAACATTGAATTTAGATATATCATTCAAAACATTTACTTGTGAAAATCTTTAAACTTTAAATACACTATGTATGTTCATATAATAAGATATAATATTGTTTTTGTGTATTATATAACCCTACATGAATCACCTACTTTAACTACGGTGTAAATGACGAGGTGTCCAAGTCGCAAGAAATTTTGTACATTACATTCCTTGAACCATTGAATCATGGAGATGGCAAGATCAATAATGCCAGGTTTGAGGACCTCAAATTGATGGCATATGGCATTTTCCTGTTTGTCTATAGCATGGGGACTTCGTACATAAGGGAAGTCTCTAAAATGTCACTTGAAGGCATAGTTGGAGAGTAGCTTCCCAAGCTAGAGAGGTAGGTTGGGCAGTGAAAAGTCCGTAGTAATGAGTCACAATGGTCTGAAGAATATCAGGGAGCCTAGTGAGTCAATAATTGACTTCCCAGATGGCATAAATTTTGCCAACCGCTTGCCTAGATTGAATGAGAGTGAGGAACTCTTTTGTAGCTTGATCACCAACCTTCAACCAATGAATATGAGCCCTAAGATCTGCACCATGAGCTTTATAAGCCTCTTCAACCTTGAACTTATGTCACATGATGTTATTGGTAGAGCTCTCACCAAATATAACACACAATCTAATTATTTCACTCACAGTCCATGAGTACTAAGTTACTAACAACTAATTCCAAAAGCAGAGCAGATTTAACACAAGAAGGCACGAGTTTCTTTAGAGCTGAAAATAAGGTAGTTTATTGCACTAATGAAATGAAACAAGCAAGAACGGACACACACAAAACAAAGCTCGACTTGAAAGGGGTTTTACTCTTGAAACCCAATGTGGGAAAACTGCATAAGAATTAGGCCTTGCCTTTTCTTGTCGCTTTCTCCTTGTAATGTTACAAATGTATTTCCCTTTTGAGGCATCCAGAGACACCAACAACTAATTATTGGTATACTCACAGCTTGCCATGCTCTACAACTAGCTACAATGCACACACTCTTATGATGGACTTAATGCTACAACTCCCTAGAACACCCAGCCAAGCAACTAATAAGAAGATACGTAATGCTCAGAGGAGAGTATATACCAACTCAACAAGAATGAACTGAACAAACAACCCAAATGCCAAAGAACATAAAGAGACACCATCTTATTTCTGTTACTTTTCTTTCCGTTCGCTTATGTGAAACTGCCACAGACATTAAGACAAAATCAACAGGACATTGATGGAACTTACATGCCACTAGTGTAACCGCCATGACTCACGAAAACCACCATGACAGTGACACAACCGCCCTTGCTGTATCTGCCAGTTTTGTCACTGTACAAAATGTTCTTCGATCATTCTCTTTTTCTGAACCTCCCAGTTGTTCATGACCTCAAGGTGTCCAGATCACCTGAGAACCCTTCTTCAACACTTCTAGATTCCTTTATTTCCTTGCATGCTCTGTACTCTCTGATATATATATATATATATATATAATGTAATGAGTGATAATAGTGTTTCAAGTTGCCTTGGTCTTTTTTAACTAGTGAGATTAGTGGCTTAGTTAGCTTAAATAACTTTTATGATCCAATTCTTATCAAATTGTCATCAATTCATTTATAATTTTAATGCCCAATAATAATCCTAGAATAATTTTTATACAAAAGGTATTATAAACTTTGTAACCCATTTATTTGTTTCTTTTTTTTATTATCAAGCAATGGGGTATTACAATTTATAGTGATGTGTCCACACTGTCTACAATACTAACAAATATATCTTTTCTTTGAAGCTTATGGCAGTTGAATTCTTTTTCCCTAGCTTGGAAGGCAATTTGGATCTGTTTTTAACATACATGATATTCTCCTCTTTCTCTGTTTTTTTCAATTCTACTTTATTTATCTATCAGAGAAGAAATTAGATTTTCTAGGCTGGGATAATATTTACTTAAAAGTAAATATTATGTTTGAATAATTGACTGGGATGCTATTCATCATGATAACTTTTACAGCATCACTATTTACATCAACTTTTATCCCAACTAATTGATTCAATATGGAACAAAACACACTGATGTGCTGCACCATATTGTCACCTTCTTCCATTTTGAATCCAAAGAACTTCTGTTTCAGGGTCAGTGTTGTGCTTCGTGCATGAGATCCAAATAACTTGTTCAATGTCTTCTAGATGAAACTGAAAGTCTTGGTCAGGTCTATATGATGCAAATAAGCGTTAGATAGTCCTAGACCAATGATCGCTATTGCTTTTAAGTTTTCGGTCCTTGATTTCCCAATTGATTGCTTCATTTGCATCTTTTGGTTTTTTTACTTTTCCATTGACAATTTCCCATAGGTATTTGTCGATCAATGGTAACCGATTTCTCACTTCCCAAGTGTGAAAGTCTTATTTGCCAATTTTTTTGATTAGACTCAAATTTTCCATTTTTGACTTCCCACAAATTTATTCGACTCTGTGGATGTTGGTTTCATCCAAAAATGCATGCTTTAAAAAATAGGGTTTTGACAATTATGACCTGCAACATAGACTCTTAACGAATACACGAGATGCCTTAAAATAGATAATCTCCAAATTTGACCATTTTCTAAATAATAATATAGCCTTTGGCTATGATTAGAATTTCAAACTTCTAGACTCTAAAAACAATTAAATACTATTTTTGATTTTTAGAAAAATAGATATACATTTAAAATAACAAGTGTATCCTATTAACAATATAGACCTAACACTTGAGACTATTAAAAAATTAAAGTAATAAAACTTCAAAGAAACATTTTGAAACCTAAAGAGTCAAAGAGTGACAGGCTATTTGGCAATACCACATGTTTGACTTCAAATTGAAGTCCATGATGATGGGACACTTTAAATGAATAGACTGAGATCTGTCAAAGATTTTGAGAAAATGAAGATTCGGTAGCGAGAAATGAATGCAAAAGCCTGCAACATTTGTACACAAACATAAATGCACGAGCCTTTAATCGCGCACTACTTTCAAACAGTCATTAAATGATGATCTATGCACAGATTCGACACCCATGGGCCGGGAGTACATTATTAATAGGTGCATGACTGGCAAAGAGGTTGGCATGGAAATCTACGCGTCTGTCGAATGCATGTCCATCCATTTGAATATGAGTACAACTCGTCTATAACGCACAGGCAATGATAATAAGAGCCACACAAAGGAAACCTTAACATTCAGGAACCCTCAAGGAATACCTAAACATTATAAACGCAAACCTTAAACACTGATTTTTACTTTTAATTTTGTTTTTGCTCAATTGCTCCCAAAAGAGCAAACAAATTACTTCACATTCACTCATTTTTCACTTCTGGCTCTGATACCTAATTACATATTTGGTAGATCCGTGCAACAACTTAATTTGTTCACAATCTAATTTATTCACCCACATGCATGTAATGTAAGTACTAACAACTAATTTCCAACATCGCCAATCGGCAGCCTAGAGCAGAAGGGCTTCATCGAAAGGGGAACATTCAGATCCCAAAGAATCAAAGACTATTTAGCAATACCACATGTTTGACTTCAAATTGAAGTCCATGATGATGGGACACTTAATAGAACGAGATCTGTCGAAGATGTGGAGAAAATGAAGCTACGGTAGCGAGAAATGAATGCAAAAACCTGCAACATTCATACACAAACAGAAATGCACAAGCCTTTAATTGCGCGCTACTCTCAAACAGTCATTAAACAATGATCTATGCACAGATTCGACACCAATGGGCCAGGATTACATTATTAATAGGTGCCTGAGTGGCGAAGAGGTCGGCATGGAAATCTACGTGACCGTCGAATGCATGTCCTTCCTCTTGAATATGAGTACAACTCGTCTGTAATGCACCGGCAATGATAATAAGAGCCACACAAAGGAAACCTTAACATTCATGAACCCTCAAGGAATACCTAAATATTATAAACGCAAATCTTAAATACTGATTTAAATTTTTTTTTTTTTGCTCAGTTGCTCCCAAAAGAGCATACAAATTACTTCACATTCACTCATTTTTCACTTCTGGCTCTGATACCTAATGACATATTTGGTAGACCCGTGCACCAAATATAACTCGCAATCTAATTTATTCACTCACACACATGTAATGTAAGTACTAACAATTAATTTCCAACATCACCAATCGGCAGCCTAGAGCGGAAGGGCTTCCTTGAAAGGGGAGCATTCAGATCCTATAAAATTCTTATAAATTCATGGTTTGCCACCTCAAGAGTTCGGTACCTGAAGATAGCAGCTTTCCTGCTATGGATTCTGAGCAAAGCAGCGGTGTGACTAATAGCATCCATACGAGTTTGGAGGAAAGCAGCATTGTTAATAGAAATAATGTCTCCATAATGTGTAAAAGAGTATAATTACTAAGGATTTCTGTCATTTGAGACGGACAGAATCCATGGGAACTAGATTGTCATGAAAAATAGGATAGAATGTCTTCTTTTGGTTAGAAAACCTATTATTTGGAGTGATAAGTGCTTGAGTGTGAGAAACTTGTCTAAGTCTTATTCTAAATTAAAGCAGTTCAGGATCAATTTGATTTATGTTCAACTCGTAACCAGGCACATAGTTACATGGCATGAATTCTGACCGACCAAATGATGTTCCAATATCTTGGGAAACTTGGAAATGCTGTGATTGTCAACTGTGGCTCTACGTCTTGCTGATTATTTGGAGTAAAGGGTGGGATTAGAAATCTCATTCCACGCTCTGCGTTACTGAGAATTGAGCTCCTCCAAATCACCAGTGCAGTGTACAGAACGTGCAGCTTTTACATTAGTAAAACATTTAAAGACCCATTGGCAAATCAAAATCTGAATCTTATAAGAGATAATCCAGTCCTCAAACATCAGAAAGCATCCACTTATCATGGATACGATAAATGCATTTGGTGCGTCTGTACATAGGTAACTGAGCTGAGGATATGCTACATAAGTTCATTTCTCCGTCAGTCTAAGTTGCCTTTAGTTCTATCTTGCACTTACCATGTTTTTTTTTGGATTGAGGGTAAATTGAGGGTGTTTGAAAGGACCCACATCCTTGTACACTTGAGGATTTTTGAGAGGATCCACAACCTGGTTACAATGAAGGGGACCACTATTAGGAACCCAATTGAAGCAACCATGAAACCATAGTGAAGATGCAGCGACCATCGACAACGACCGCAATGAGTGGGACAACTATTAGAACAGCCACCAGCGTCGGCAGCGAGAGGAGCAGCCACCAGGGTCAGCAGCAAGCGGAGCAGCCACCAGTGTCAGCAGCGAGAGGAGCAGCCACGACAGCAGCGAGAGGAGCAGCAACAGTGAGCGGAGCAGCCACCAGCGTCAGCAGCGAGAGGAGAAGGAGCCACCAGCGTCGACAACGAGAGGAGCAGCCACCAGCGTCAGCAGTGAGGAGTAACCACCAGTGTCAGCACGAGCAGAGATGCCGCCTCTAGCGGCGAAACCACCTCCGAGGAGGATCGTGCCTCGGGGGGATTTGAAACTGGGTGGGCAAGCACACAACCATGTGACTTGACCGCACCACTCCCACCCCATTGGCACTTGCACTTACCATGTTTACTACCTAATGGTTTAATGCAATAATCAAATCCAGAGTTGGCAATTATTTCTACGATACATTTTCATGCATTTCTCTATTACTTGACAGATGATTATGCAATGTATTCTGTCTTCCTTCATTGTTTGATTCTCACACACATTGTCCAGAAACGAAGGGCTATTCTTAGCACCAGCTTCAGGCACTTTCCTGGTTGAAGATGGATCTTTCTATTTCTGTATGTTGGAGATTTTACTTGGTAAACTCACAAAGCCTCTTTATAACCAGGTATGAAACTTTATACTATAAGTTGTGTGGTGTATGAATGAAAAATCACTCCAATAGTGGTTTTTCTAAATTTCCTTGTTTTTAGTTCATAATATGCAAATAGCTGTCTGCAGGCACTGAAAAAGATATCCAAATTTGTCCACAATCATATTCTGCCTGGAGCAGCTGCAGAGGTAGGACTGCTTTGTTCTGCCACATTGTACCCTAATCCTGCAGAGGCAGTGGTGCACTTGATTCAGCCCATGATACACTCTATTGTATCGTCTCTGAAAGATTCTCCATCAACTGGAATTAGTGCAAATCAAAATTTGACTGCATCGTCTGCAGAAAAGGTTGAAGTTATCTTTCAAAATGTTTAAATTTTATTTTTATCATACTTTTGTATATATAATATTTACTGTGGAAATTCATCTCAAATCCTGTAATATTTGATATAGATATCACTATCTCCTGGCTTGGAAACGTCAGTTGCATACTATTTGAATGTTCTTTCTGTTGCCATCAACTTTGGAGGCCCCCATCTTCTTCGGTTCAAAGAGGAAATAAAAGATGCTATTTCAGCAGCTTTTGATGCTCCATCTTGGAAGGTTATTTCAAGCTTTAACTATATAATGCTAAGCAGTTTTTGGCATCTTATTGAACTGTAGCCTGATACAGATCCATCGATAGAGATGCATAAAATGGATTTAATTTCTTGTACGGGGAAGCTCATTGTTAAGGGTTTGGTATAATGTTACATTTATTGGCTATTGGCTAGGTGAATGAAGCTGGAAATCATCTTTTGAGGTCCCTTATTGGAAGTCTGGTTCTTTACTACCCATTGGACCAGTACAAGTATGTCTGCAGTGGATTTTACCTGCTTGATTTTTATTGCAAGCATTCTGGCCAGTGGGAAAATGATAGAGTGTATTTAATTTGGTAGTCTTTAATAATTTTATGATCAGGTGTGTTTTGAGTCATCCTGGCATAAAAGGACTGGAGGAGTGGATTAGCAAGAAGGAAAAAAATACTGCAGAGGCTTTAGCAGGTCCGAAATGGCATATTCCCAATAATGATGAGATAGCATATACAAATGAGCTCTTGAACTTGCATCTTAAATCAGCTTTGCTCAAGCTTAAACAAATCTGTCAAACTGAGCATCAACAGGAGTTAGGTAAATGCAATTGTCCCAATTCCACATTTTATCACTTCTGAGGTTGTTTGTATTTCTGTTTGAAGTATAGTGGATCTTGTATTACTCCAGAGAACAAATGATTTGCATCAGCTAAGCATTATAGGAAATGTCTCTCTACATAGGTAAGGAAGGAGAGCACCGGGCCCACATCCCATTGGGCAAGTAATTCACATCCTCCTGAAGCCACTCAAGCTCAGCTTGCACAGTGATTCTGAGTTTTAACTGTGATTTTTCTGTCTATATAGAAGTTGAAGATATCAAATATTTAAAGTTTGAAGGAACATTTTCTGTTGAGGTTCATGATCATTTACACAATTACCCTTGGTTTTTGACTATGATGACTAGAATAAAAATCATCTGGTTTCATTTCTTGTGCTTTAATCCAGATCTATGATCCAGTAACTTTCAATGGAACGGTTGCTAATGGCATTTGAGAGAGTTACACCCAGTCAGTAATTTTCCTTCACTTTGCCATGACAAGATGATTTATATTCTGTAGTAAGTTATTAGTTAAGAAAGTAGTTGAAATAATGCAAAAATATGGTGGAGCAGAGGAGTAATAAATTTGCAGAAGACAAGGAGCGGCAAATACGCATTAGATAATTTGTCGGAAGAAGCTTTGCATAGCAGCCACGGAATAGAGGACGATTGGGAGGAATACCTGCAAGAAATCTATGTCCCTCCTGCCAGCCTGCGATTCAATTGGCAGAGCTTCTCCTCCCTCCGAGTGGTCGGGTGGATCGGAGACAGACTTGGGTGCTGTGGCAAGAGCCTCAGGTGCTCTCAGAGAAGATTTGGCTATGGATATTGGGGAATTACAAATCAAGATTACTGGATCCATTCTGAATATCACCATCCTGGATAGCATAGTTACTAGGTTCGGCCGGACTTGTATGAAATCCGGTTCGAACTGTATTTTTTGAAGCAACCGAATAAATGCGGTTCAGTTCGGCCAATTTTTTCGCAGGAAAAAAATTCCTTTTTTGGCAAAAAAAAATTGAAGGACAGAAAATTTTTGCCATTTTTGGAAAGGGTCCGGGAAGATGTAGCAGCAAAAACTTGCATGTGCCATAACTTTCATTCTGTGGCTCCGTTTCAGGTGTCGTCTTCTCTAAAAGTGTATATTTTCTCGAGCTCTACGCATTGATGGCAATATTTTTCTTATTTTCATAAAATCCATTTTTGCACCTTTTTGGACCAAGCAACTTCTTGCAATCTTTTGAAAGAATCATTATGATGATGATGATTATGGTAGATGGATGCTTTTTTGTATGATTTGTCTATATATAATGATATAAGTATACAATAATATAAATTTATAATAATATAAGTATATATATTCCGAACCGGATTTTTCCGTATTTTTTCGAATTTTTTCGAGAACTCCGTATTTTCGGATTTTTTTGCCCTTCCGAATTTAATCGGATTTCCGAACCTGGTAACTATGCTGGATAGTGATCTTGATTTAATCAACTCCCACCCCTCCGAGCTAGCTTTAATCAGAATTATTGGATCTTGGCCAATGGCCGCAAGAGAGGACTCAAAATTTTGGATTGGTCGAATTGGAAAGATTGCCATAGGCCGAGATTCGCCGGTCATACAAAGGGTTCTTCCAACTCACGTTTCAATCTTCAGCAGACAGGAGAGGATTTTCATTGGTGGCCCCCGGTTCTTCAAAAATGATGCCTTCTACATGAGATATTGGACCCCAATGTTTAACCCACTCGAAGAGTGATTGATAAGGTGCGTTGTGGATCGACTATTCAAACTTCCCCCGATTCGGAGTGATAAAATCCTCCAAAAGACCTGAATCTCACGGTGATCCAATTTTTTCTAGGCAGAGAAACCAAAGAACAAGAACTCTCATCCTACATCAGAATTTGTGTCAATGTCAATCTTGCAAGACTGATCCTGCAAGCATTTCAAATCTGCTCTTCTTCATGCACTTGAAACAAAAGCTAGACTGTGAATGGCTCGCTTTTGTTGTTTCAGCTGCGAAGAATAGGACATAAGGCAAGCACTTTTCCTTGAGCCCCGAATCCTCGCAAAGGCCCCTTATTGGAAAGCTCTTTTTAAGACCAAGGAAAGAATCATGAAGCTATGGAAGCCCAAAGTCACATCTCCAGAACAACAGTTGCATTCTCGATGGAGGAACCATAGGAAATTCTTTCATAAGAAGCAGGAACAAAAGATGAGGTTCTGCTCTCCGACAAGGTAATCCCGGATATGGACAAGGAAAATATTCACACTCTAATCGAGGAATCAGCAAAGTTGGGATTTGAAGTAGCAGCGCAATTGTCTCTAGGTTTGGTCCCTATACCCGCCTCGCTTTCCGGGATTTAAACTCATGTTGGGGTTGCAATAATTAAAAACAACAATATAACTATACATTTTAAAGTTTTTAACACACTTGACATCTGGAATTTAAAAATAACAGCCACCCTTGTTTAAGTTTTTAAATTTTAACCATGCTTGCATTTAGAAATAAAAAAACAACAATGCACAAATGGCAAATGTCGTTGTTTAAGCCATTTTGCATTTGAAAATGATAAAAAAAAACTTGATGATGTATGCACTTTGAAATTTAAAAACAATAACAATGCCCTCTATTGTTTAACCCATTTTGTTGCTTGCATTTGGAAATAAAAAAATTAAAAAAACAGCAATGCATGCACTTTGAAATTAAAAAAAAAAACAGCCATGCCCTCCCTTGTTTAACCCATTTTGTTGCTTGCATTTGGAAATAGAAAAAAACAAAAACATAGCAATGTATGCACTTAGAAATTATAAAAACAGCAATGCTCTCCTTGTTTAACCCACTTTGAACTTTGAAGTTTGCATTTGGAAATTAAAAAAACAAGCAAAGGATCATTGTACATACCTCTTGCTCTTGCTCCTTGCTCCCGCTCTTGCTCTTGCTCTTGTTCTTTGCTTTTTGCTCTTTGTATGATTACAATGAGTGTGAGTTGTGTTTTTAATATGTTTTTGGGAGCGTTTCACGGTTAGGGTTGGGTAATTAGTTTTTAGTTAAAGATAAGAATAAGTTTTAAACTTTGTAAAACCCATTTTGCATTTGGAAATAATAAAAAAACCCAACAATGTATGCACTTTGAAATTTAAAAAAAATAACAATGCCCTCCCTTGTTTAACCCATTTTGTTGCTTGCATTTGGAAATAGAAAAAACAAAAAAACAACAATGCATGCACTTTGAAATTTAAAAAAACAACCATGCCCTCCTTGTTTAACCCATTTTGTTGCTTGCATTTGGAAATAGAAAAAAACGAAAAAATAACAATGTATGCACTTAGAAATTATAAAAAAACAGCAATGCCCTCCCTTGTTTAACCCACTTTGAACTTTGAAGTTTGCATTTGGAAATTAAAAAACAAGCAAAGGATCATTGTACATACCTCTTGCTCCCCGCTCTTGCTCCTTGCTTTGGCTCTCGTTCTTTGCTCTTCAGTATGATTACAATGAGTGTGAGTTGTGTTTTTAATATGTTTTTGGGAGCCTTTCACGGTTAGGGTTGAGTGATTAGCTTTTACGTTAAAAATAAGAATACATTTTAAACTTTGTAAAAGTTTTTTTTTTTGAATGTAAATCATTGTTGGTCATCGGGGACGTTGTGATGTCCTCGACCTGTCTCGGGGCGTCATGGTGTCCCCTAATTTTCAAAGTCCTCGGGAGGTCCCAGTGCATCCTGAACTCGTGGGATGTCCCCTTATTTCTTCACGGAGTCCTGGGATGTGGGGGGCCATCTCTATGATGGTAACCTAGAGGATTTAGGAAGGAATTGATGAGGGATTAAGCCTTCAATATGATATACACACACCCTAATTCTCCCTGAGTACACAGTGAGCACAAAGCAACACAAGACAAATTATTATATTATTTTGCACTATTAAATGAGTCACTCTACAAGAATGCCTATTAAATAGGCTTTACAAAGAGGTTATAATTAATAACCTCATATTTGTCCAAACTAATATAGTTTGAACAAATTCATACGGGCACCAAGTTGTTTAATAAAGTGAGAAACTTGGTTACAACGAATTAACAATATAACTACCTATAACAAGCTTACCAAGTGTGAACACAAATCTAGTTAGGATAGAAAATAACTTAAACTACTTCCTACAAAGTGTGAACACAACTCTAACACCCTCCCTTAAGCGAAGGTGTAGGGAGAGAAAAAAAGAAAGTTGGTCCTCGATACTAGGCCCGATAAGGTACCCGTTTGCAAACATGTGAAAGAAGGAAGAAGGAAGGAAGAACTCAACCAGAATCCCCTCACGTATAACTTCCTTCACCCCGAGCAACGCTCACAATTGAAGGTAACAAGAAGTCAAGGGCTTAGAGAAGATATCAACAACTTGATCAGTGGTGGGAACAAACTCCAAGCGAACAACTCCATCTGGACTAACTGCCAAATGAAGTGCATGCGAATATCTTTATGATTGATTTGTTGGTGCTCAATGGGCTATGTGCAATCTCAATAGCACTCTAGTTATCACACTAGATCAAAGTGGGAGCCTGTTGTGGAAATCTGAACTCACCAAGTAACTGTCGAAGCTAGAGAGCCTCTTGTCCAACCTTAACAGTACCTCTATACTCTGCCTCAATCGATGACAATGCAATTGCAGTCTGTTTCTTGCATGCCCATGCAATAGGACCAAAGCCAAGGTGAAAGACGAATCTAGAAGTAGATTGGCGGGTATCAACACATCCACCCCAATCTAAGTTTGTGAATCCCTCAATATCAGAAGATCCTCGTGGTGTGTATTGAATGCCAAATTTCAATGTGTCCCGAATATAGTGTAAAATGTTTGGCTGCCTGCCGTGGTTCTCATGTGGCTCATGGGAGAAACGAGAGACCAAGTTGACAACAAAAGTGATATCAGGGTGTGTATGTGTCAAGTATAAAAGACTACCAACCAATTGCTTGTACAAGGTAGGATCAACCAATTTTGATTTGCAGTCAACAGTCAAATCAATACCTAATTGATATGGTGTGGGAGAAGGCTTGCAATCAGCCATGCCAAAATGATGAAGATCTGTAGCATACTTCTGCTGTCCAATAGAAATACCTTCAAGAGATTGATGAACTTGGAGGCCTAGAAAATAGTGCAGAAGTCCCCATATGTCTGTCATGTCAAATATCTCCATCAACTTGTGCTTTATGTCTTGAATCAAGGAGTTTGAACAACCTGTGAGGATAATTTCATCGACATACAACACCGAAATCAAAAGATCCTCACCTTGTTTCAGGATGTAAACATTGTGATTTGATTCTCAACAATAAAAGCCAACACTAAGCAAAAATTATCCATCTTCTCATATTAAGCTCGGGAGCTTGTTTTAGCCCATAAAGAGAACGACGAAGTTTGCATACCAAGGAAGAGTCCTGTACAAATCCCTGAGGATGCTCCATATAGATCTCCTCTTGGAGATCACCATAAAGGAAAGCAACATCCATCGATAGATTGGAAACCGATGTGATGCGGTGAGGGACAAAACAAGGCGGATATAATCCATCTTTGCAACAAGAGCAAAAGTCTAAGAGTAATCCACTCCTTCGACTTGTGAGAACCCTGTAGCCATAAGACGTGTCTTGTGTTTATCTACTGAACCGTCAATTGCATATTTGGTCTTATAGATCCATTTATAATGCACACATTTTCTTCCCTTAGGTAGAGGAACTAACTCCCACGTATTATTCTTCATGAGAGAAGAATATTCATTTTGCATTGCAGCTTCCCACTCAAAGTTTACTGTCGCCTCGAGAGAACAATATTGGATTTGTAGAAATTGCTTGGCTAATAAGAGTAGTGTTGAAAGTCTTAGATCAAGTGTGGCAAAGGATCGAAGGATCACCAACCAAAAAACCAAATGCTTGCAGAGTAGGATTTTCTCACTTGGGTAGGTTTTATGCCGGAGGAGGTGGTGGTGAGCATTATCATCATGTGTGTCATCATCAATTTTAGGAACTAAACTCTCCCTATCAAAGTAAGAGGTGAAACCAATGATGGAGAAGACTTATTTGTTGGCTCCAGAGGGATGAAATATTTCTCAACTCTAACAACTTGTTGAAACAAGACATCATGAGTGATAGGATCAAAGAGGCGGTATGCCTTTATATTCTCGTAATGACCAAAAAAGATGAGCTCTTTACCCTTCTTATATTTGCGCGTATCATCGGGAATAAACGCAAAAGCCTAACTTCTAAAGACATGGATTCCGAAACATCGGGTTCTTCTCTTAACCAAGCTTTCTTCAGGCATCTTATCTCGCACTACCTTATGGGGAATGAGATTCTAGATGTAGTTTGCACAATTTATAGCCTCACCCAAAACTCAAAAGTGCTAAATCCTTAGGCGTATCATGTAGTTTGCCATTTTTTTAGTGTTGTGTTTTTCGTGTAGCAACTCCATTCTGTTGAGGAGTATAGGGCATTGTGAATTGGTGTTGAATGCTATGCTTAGTACAATAAGCCTTAAAGGATTTGTTGACATATTTCCCCCATTGTCGGAGTAGAGCTTTTTCAGTGGAAGACGTGATTGCTTCTCTAAAAATGTTTTCAAGGCCTTGAATTTTTTAAGAACTTCACTTTTATACCGCAAAAAGAACCAAGTCCTCCGAGTAAAATCATCAATGAAAGTTAGTACATATTTAGCTCCAAAAATGACCTAGTGGGAAAAGTCATTACATCACTATGTACTAACTCAAGTGAGGCCTTCGCTCAAGCTTGTCCCTCCGGAAAGGGACCTCGGTGTTTTTGCCAAACATGCATCCTAGGCAAACACCATTACAATTGGAGACCTTTGAAGCTGGTTTCACCATGTACCGTCAGTTGAGTTATTGCAAATACATGTAATTCAAAAGATCAAATCGTTCGTGCAAAGTTTGCTCATCAGATATGCATGAGCAACAAGTGAAGACCTGTAGAGGTATCAAACTTATCAAATACATAAAGGCGGGAACGATGGTCCACCACACCTATAACTACAATATCCTTAGGATCTGTTAATTCTTTAATTACAACACTATGCCGAGTGATTTCCATAGTCTCTCCGGAACTAGAATTACAAATTTGATAAATTGACAACAAGTTAGATGAAATTTTAAGTACCAAGAGTACATCATTGATGCACCCATCCTGCATTTGCACTAAACCAAAACCCAAAACCCAAAACTTCAACCTTTGTAGAGTTGTCGATAATTATTTGAGAAGTGTTGTAATCAGTAAGAGAACTCAACAAACCACGTGAATGAGTTAAATGATGAGAAGCACCAAAATAAAAAATCCATCTATCTGTCATAGGTGAACTAGCCCTAGCAGAAAAAGATTTTCCTTTCCCCAAATTCGTGGATGAAGGAACATCAATTTTGTGTGCCTTCAGTTTTGCTTCCAGACTTCTATTCTCTTATAACACTTATATTTAGGATGATTTGTTTTGTTACAATATGGACAAGGGTCATAAACCTTCTTCTTTCTAAAAGGCTTTTAAGACTTGTTAGAATTAGAAGGTGGTCGAGGAGGCCTATTTGAATCCGTTGGAGGAGGTCCTAAATTTGGTTTTGCTTTCCACTTCCGTTAAAAGAATTTGCCACTAGTGCATGACTTGGGCTAGGTAAGGTATCAAGTGCTCGCAGTTTTGTCTGTTCACAAGTAAGCCTTTCACATAATAGCTCAAAAGTAGGCATTTTAAAATTTTATTCTAAGGCATCCATCATGGAGTAAAATGTGGATGAAAATACACTGTAAGGGCCTTTCAATTTTGATAGAATCAATATTATACACTCTTCATCCTTCTTTTCTTTACCACCAACTTTTAGTTGTGATCTAAGTGACTTGAATTTTAACAAAAATATTTAATAGATGGAAAATTAGAAGGGGAACAAACATTTAACTTTGTATCTAACTGAAGCATCTTGAATTCATTCACTTTACCAAATATCTTTTCAAAGATTTCCCATACCTCTTTCGGAGTTAAGATTCATCTATGTGAAAGCGCAAGCTCTCGAGACACCTTCAAGCCAATCAATCGGAGGGCGTCATCCTGCTTTGCAGGCATATGCATACTTCTCTGAGGTGAATGCAGGAACATTTTCTTGAAACTCTCTCCGTAGGCCTCTAGATTGGAGCAATTGTCTCATCTTCGGTTTCTAGGTGTGCTAGTTAGACGAGTTTAGGGGTTCGAAAATCTTGAGATCCATTGGTGAAGCAGGAAAATTGGACCTGAAAGAGAGGAAGAGCCTGGACGTTACTAGAAATAAAATGCCCTCCCACATAGGTTATCGCTCCCAATATCCCGTAAACAAATATTTTCCTTAAAAAATATCTCCTCAAAAAATTATTTTTGGCAAAAAATATTGTATCCACCTAAATATGTGTTTCATAGCTAATTTTAGTTAGCCCTCGCTAACTTTGATGGGACTGCCAAAGATGGCTGGTCCGCTTTGTTTTCCTCCTAATTTTTCCAAAAATATAGGCTTGGTGGGCCTTGAACTAGCAACCTTTGCCTTTTAAAGTCGCTTAGCACCAACCGTGCCGCCTAGCGGTCTATATATGGAAAGGTAATAGTTTATATTTCTATTATAACAAATTCCAATTCCTATAAAAACAAACCTTAGCTTTTAGCTAAATCATCTCTCAAGGGCTTGCGTGGAGCAAACTTATTTTATTTGATTTGCCTTAGAAAATCTGCCACTTGGGAACAAACGAAGCATACACACGCTATGAATTTCTCCAAATTGCCGCCTCGTGAGAGTAAGAATATTTGGCCGCCGCCGCTACTTAAGATTAGACCCCTTCACCGCTGCTAATGGAGGAGCTAACGAGTGTGGGTTTTCGTGCTTCTCTTTTGAATTTAGAATCGCCGCCGCCTAGATGGAATGGTGCTTGGGTGTTGAGGAATGGAAGAGAACCAAGTTTGGAGAGTGTGCAAATGCGAGGGGAGATGGAGGATGAATCAGCTGGGTTGCCTCGTGAGGTTGAATCGGTTGTGAGTTTGCCACAAATTCCGAGTCGGGAGCTATCAAGACGAACAAAGATCCAATGCACCCAGTGGAGGGATGGGAGGTTTCCAAAGAACTCAGCTAGTTCACATGGAAGTCGGGTGAGCTTGATTTGTTAAAGTTAATTTGAAATAGTGCCGAGTTGGCCAAAAATTCAATAAAAAAAATCCGGTTCGCCTTTAGGTGTGAATTCACCTAGCAACTAAGGAAGAATCACAAGATCTTCGCTGCAAATTTTGTGGAGGTTGAAACCTAAATTTTCCACCTCTTCTTTGAAAAAGGCTTTGCAAATCAGTTTTAAACTAGATAGGGCCTCTTCTAGCATTCCTTGCTCTAATACCATACGAAGGTAACCAAGAGGATCTAGGTAGGAACCGATGAAGGATTGCGCCTTCAATCCGATTTACACACTATAATTCTCCTTGAACACACCG
This sequence comes from Taxus wallichiana var. yunnanensis, assembly GCA_018340775.1. Classification (NCBI taxonomy): domain Eukaryota; kingdom Viridiplantae; phylum Streptophyta; class Pinopsida; order Cupressales; family Taxaceae; genus Taxus; species Taxus wallichiana. Next base: position 257,134,187 of record CM031243.1, on the reverse strand, counting down.
TGAGCACAAAGCAACACAACAAATTATTATATTATTCTCCACTATTCGTTTGAATCATTCTACAAGAATGCGTATTAAATAGGCTTTACAAAGAGGTTATAATTAACAACCTCATATTTTTCCAAACTAATTTAGTTCGAACAAATTCCTACGGGCACCAAGTTGTTTAATAAAGTGAGAAACTTGGTTACAACAAATTAACAATATAACTCCCTGTAACAAGCTTACCAAGTGTGAACACAAACCTAGTTAGGATAGAAAATAACTTGTACTTCCTACGGTGTGAACACAACTCTAACAGATCTCGCCCTTGTCCTCGTCCCCAATTCTCGGGATAGATTGGGGATGGGGGTGCGTGTCCCCACATAACACCTGTAGATTCTACTTAGGTCTGCTATTTAGTTTAGAGTAAATTAAATAAGTATTAAGTATTGTTAGATTTCATTAAAATGATTAGGTCTTGGTAGATCAATGGGTGATCAACAACAACATGACATAAAAAGTCAGCTTCCTAGGGTAGGTGAAAAAATAGACAATAAATAATTCAAATCCATTTCACTAAACAATTTTTATGAAGTTTATGAAGCAAAAATTTAATATTTGTCAATTTTCACAACCCTGTGACTCGAGAAGTCTTCAAGTTATCTATCGCAGAACAAACAAACGGCGAATGCCAAACAAAAAGGAAACTAAGTTTGGAGAAGAAAAACCCTTTCAAGCGCACAAAACATAAGAGTCAAAGGCAACAAATCATAGACGAATGAGAAAAGAGAAATGATGTTAAACCATTTTTAGATGTTATTGCTGTGGTAAATCAAGGCATATCGTAAGGTCTTGTTGAACTCCATAACCTAATATCTTGAAGAGGCATAAAAGCAAGTTTTCGAGGCGAAAGGCAGGAAAAGATGATGATGATATGCCTATTTTTTGATTGAAGAGTTCGTGTAATGTGTCTCCCGTTTGAAGATGTTCTGTGATTATATCTAATTGGATATCATGGGGATACTAGAAGTATAATGTGCATCAAGACTTGGATATTGTAGATTTTACTTTGTTTATAATATTTAGTTTAGAGTTGTTAAATAATCAATCAAGTTGATGTGGGTACGAGAAGTATAGTGCACGTTAATACACGGGAGTTGGTAGTTTTTACATAGTTTTGTTACTAAGCTTAGAGTAAATTAAATAAATATGAAGTTTCGTTAGAGTTCAATAAAGTGATTAGGTCGTGGTGTTTACATACCTAACAATTGGAGATGAGAATACCATTTATGATATTTAGTTGAGAGTTATTAAATGATTAATTGGAGATTATGGGGGTACGAGATGTGTAGTGCCCATCAAGACTTGGGAATTGGTAGTTTCTACATAGTTTTGTTAATTAGTTTAGAGTAAATTAAATAAATATGAAGCATCTTGAGAGTTCAATAGAGTGATTAGGTGGTGTTTACACACCTAAGAGTTGGAGATGATTTATAAAAGTGATACCAAATTAAAATGAAGATGCCTCATTTGTGCCTTTATTTTTATTGATGCTTCACCGCTTTATTTGAATGTTTAATTATTCCTATAATTGGGCGTCATTTGATGGCCCATGTACCTTTAGTGAAAAGATGAAGACCTAAATTCAAGATTTTAAAAATACTTTAATAAGATTAAAAATATTATTTAGATTATCAAAACAATAAAAACAAAACATATTTATTGTATTGTAATAAACCATGCATTAACGGGCTCTAGGCTAGTGGCAAGGGAAACAATGAGTTTCACACCATTGACCAAGGTTCCATTCCCACGACCTTTTGAGCACTAAAAAAAAAGTAGTCATCTTTGACACCTTGAGGTGGGGGTCAAACTTCTCATTGTGAACCACATAGAACACACTCTTTGATATTATGGACCCAAGTCCATCCCCATTATGCTTTGATCTCTTCCCTAAAATTAATCCTAAAAATTTAGTCCTCAAGGTTGTAGTGTAATTGTCAAGTGGATACTCTTGTATTGGAGCAACCTAGGTTCAAATCCAACTAGTAGTCGTGCAATCTACGGTGGGGACACTTGATGATGCAATGTGGTAGTAAAAATGGCTTACTAGCGTATTTAACGATGTGGAGCTCCCTTTTGTGACGGTGATGGCTCCTTCCCGCATGCTAACGCTCCCTTCTCGCGACGGTGATGGCTCCTTCCCGCGATGCTAACGCTCCCTTCTCGCGATGGTGATGGCTCCTTCATGCGACGCTAAAGCTCCTCTACTGACCTCCCCGTGACGATTCTCCGCGATCGTCCATGCCTCCTCGACCTCCATTGCTCTCCCATGACCTATTTCCGTGTGGCTTCGACTTGGGATTTGGCTTTTCCCTCGTAGGACTTGGTGTGCTTCTGCGACCTTTCGACCCCACCCACAAACCTTTGCTCGATTGTTGACCTTCTTCTCTTCGCATTCACGGTTTTGGGATTTCGTGGCCTTTGGTTTGTCATGGCTTCTCCTGCGACTTCATGGCTTCTCGCAAACCTGTGGTTCCCTGAAGCATGCCGCTTCCTCATGGCCTTTTGGCTTGTTGTGGCTTCTCCCGTGACTTCGTGGCTTCTTTGCAAACCGTGGTTCCTAGCCTCTTTGTTTCCTTTGAATTGTGTCTTGTTTGTGACTAGTGCACAACGCTTTGAACCTCCTGTAGTCACCGCTAATTGTTGGTATTTATGCCCTCACCCATACTCCAACAATTGGATCATCTGGGTGGCTCCCTCGACCTTCCCCTTTCTTTAACCCCACTCCAGGCAATCCACCCCCAACAATGTCTCCTTCCACCCCATGCATGCACAGGTGGTCAAGCACGGGGAGGAAGAAACATGAACAACATGAGGGAGGGCTACCCAACATTATTGAGGAATTACTACATAGGTTGGAAATCGTTGAATCCTCCAACAGGCTCTTCGGACGAAGATCTTTGAGCTCACTTCTCGGATGGAGAAAGTGGAAGTAGACACTATCTCCCTTCGCGGATCACTAACATATCCCACATTCCACTCTCTCAACATCGTTAATGACCAGCTGCAAGCGGAGATTCTGGACCTTAAACACAAGCAAGAAGAGTTCAAAACCAGCAGGAAAATCTCAAACAACAAACAAATTCTTGGGCCCAAGTGGTTAAAGGAAAAAGCACAGTTCCTCCTCCTCTGGTAGTGGTCGAAGAAGTGGTGCAGGAAAAGCTGATAGAAGAACGAACTAGGCGTGCTAGGGAACTCAATCTCAAAGTGAGAGGGCTGCCCACACCTCCCCTTCATCAGACCCGATGGCCATAGGCTCCGACTTTCTCACCGAAAAATTGCAGCTTCTTGATGTGCAACTTGACAGAGCATGGCTTGGATTGGACTCAACGCTTTTTCTTCGTTTTAAATCAGCGGAAGATAGACTTAGAGCACTCAGAGCCAAGCGTAAGCTATTCTCCCTCCCAATAAAATCTTCCTTGACGAAGACCTCACTAGAGCACAAGTTGCCGAACTCAAACAATCTCGTGAAGCGGTGATGGCAACTAGAAAAGCAGGCAAGTGGGCTGTTATTCGTAATCTCAGACCTGTTATCCGAGACACCTTCCCCCTGGTTGGTCTCTCGGGTCCGGTCCCAAGTCTCTTTGGGAGAGGCAAGGGGAGCGGAACATTTCCATTGCATGTTGGAATGGTAACGGGTTATTCTGGTCTTCTCTCGGGGGTACTATATGACGCTTTGGGTTTTTTAGATCTCCTTTTTGTCACTGAGACTCATGAGAGTCTTGTTCGCCCTCTCCTGGAAATTAAGGGGTACCACTGGCTTTCGGTTTGTAGGGAGGAGACTAGAAGTTTTGGTGGTGCAAGGGGTTTAGGTGGGGTTGCTTGTCTGGTCAGAGATACTTTCCAAAACAACATTTCGGTGGTTCTTATGGACATGTTTGCTTGTTTCTTTTAGGTCAGGCTTAGTCGGACCTCACCCCACCTCAGAGACTTTTTTATAGCGGTTTGTTATTTTCCCCAACTTCCTCTCCCTATGCCATTCATAAATGGCCCGATTGGGACCCCTTCTTTTATCTCTACAGGTATGTCTCGTTTTTTTGCTATTGGGAGGTCATTCTTTTGGGGGATTTCAATGTGTGGACCAGAAACCTTGTGTCCCTTTTCATGATAGGACCGATGATGTGCTTTGTACCTCCGAGGTTGATCCCAACTCCATTGGTCTTCAGAGAGAGTCAGAGGATTTTGCAGGACCCTTGACATCCTATGGCCGACATCTCTTACAGTTGGGTGAGTCTCATGGGCTGCTGATTTTGAATGGTATTCCGTGCTTTCCCAACTCCAGATTCTTCACTTGTACACCTCACGGTGGAGGGCTAGTGTAGTGGACTACATTTTAACTTCCTCTAACCTGATTCCTCACATCCATCACTTATCCATCTCCCCCATCCCTCTTGCCGATCATGCTACCCTTTCCTTCTCCCCCGCAGTTAACTCCCCCTAAGGTCCGCTTCATTTCCATTGCCCTCCACGTACTATTCTGAAGTTCGGTGAAGGTGACCCTGTAACCTTCTCATCCCACCTCCGTCAACTTCTTCCTCCGAGCCTCAGTTCACCTCACTCCCCACAAGCACGAAGTACAACCTTCTCTCTTCCATTATCCACGAGGTTGCCTCTAAGTCTTACCCCCACGTCACCCTCACCCCTTCTAATAAAAAAACTTGTCCTATGAACCAATGGTATGATGAGGAATGTAAAGCCCTCCACCGACAACTTCGCCGTGCTTCTGTTCATGCTTCCTATCCTTTCCCTCTCTCAAGTCCGCTTATCGCCACCTCCTCCGCCACAAGAAACACATGTTCATTTCTTCGCAGAGGCAGAGCTCCGTGAGTCCCTCTTACACTCTCCCAAGCATTTTTGGCGTACCATTCTCCCCTCTCTCGTAGGACTTGGATCTTAGCTCCATGTATGCTCACACCTCCACCCTTTATGATGTCCCCGGCCAGCCCCAAATTCGTGTGGTTTCCCCACCTCCTGCTTGTCACATCTTCACCCACACGTATGTTAAAAATGCCATCTCAGCCATGAATAGCAGCAGAGCAGCGAACGAGGAGGGCTTTCAGGCTGAACTCTTCAAATAGGGGATTGACATCTGAACAACTATTTAGTGGATCTCTCAACCAGGTGGTTTGTACAGGATTTCTAGGTGCTTGGTCCCACCACATTATTCACCCCATCCACAAATTGGGCCCTACCTCTCGAACCCAACAACTACAAAATGATCATGGTGGGTCACACATTTGCCAAGCTTTATGCTACCATCCTCCACATGTGACTATCAGAGTTTTGGACCAGAACCACTGCAGGGCCAGGGGATAGGCGGGGTTTTGTCCAACCTACTAGACTACGGACCACATCCTCACTCTTCGGGCCATCATCGAGGAAGCACGCCACCGTTCTTCTAAGGTTTTTTGCTGCTTTGTCGACCTTCGGAAAGCCTTTGAATCTATTATGGGAAGCTCTCTTCTTGAGGCTTAGAGAGATTGGTATCTCTCGAGACTCTTCTAGCTGCCATCATGCGCCTTTATGAGGAGGTTCTGGGCCGTCTTTCAGATCTCATCGGGTTTCTTGACTTCATCAAGAGTACCATTGGGGTCAAGCAAGGCTGCCCTTTGTCGCCTACATTGTTCAATATCTATATTGATGAGTTGGAGGAATTTCTTAGGGATCACATCCAGAAGGTGACGGTGTCTTCTCCACCAAGTTCTGATCTATATTCTTCTTTTTGCGGACGATGTTGTCCTTCTAGCCTCCTCGAAGAGGGCCTACAGAGACAGTTGGATGCCTTAGCCCTCTTTTGCGACCACAGGCAATTGACAGATTAACCTTGCTAAGACCAAAGTCATGATCTTCAATGCCCTGAAGACATCTGAGTTTCATTTCTTCTACAAGGGGGAAGAGCTTGAGATCACCAACTCTTATACTTACTTGGGAGTACTCTTTTTTGGACCTCACTTCAGTCTACGACTGACACTTCAGCCCCTAGGTTAATAAGGGCTACGACTCCTTGGCGATTTTAGAGACAGTGCTTTCGCCATCACTTATAGGACACCTTGTCCAAGTTATCCCTCTTTGACTCTCTTGTTAGACCCACTGTTCTTTATGGCTCTGAGGTTTGGGGGCCTTCCTTACTTGAGTCCCACTGGGCTGCTGTGGAAAGAGTTTAGATCCTTCTTCTTAGACGTTTCATTAGATGCAAGTAAAAACTTCCTAACAATATTATCTTGGCAGAGTTTGGAGCTCGTCCCTTTAGGTTGGAAACAATCTTTGGCCTGGTTTCCCTCCTATATCGTAGTCGGAAGCTTGCTGACTCCTTTGTGGGCAGGGACAGGTATTCTTACCTTGCTTACTCGCTTTCCTCTCTCTGTGGCCATTGCTTTAGCCGATCGTTCGGGTCGTTTCGTTCTTTGGTATGTCAGTGTTTCACACTCGCTTGAGTCTATTGGTATTCAGACAGATCACCTCCCATTGTACAACTTCTCCTGGATGCTCCCGCCCATCTCTTTCCAAGCAAACATGATTTGAACAGGATCATCAAAGATGATAGCTACAGAAATTCATCCAGTGTACTGGACCAACCCTCTAGGTGGGTTACGTCCAAAGATGGCCTTCTATGCTACGCATTTTCTTGAGATCAACAATGGTCTTATCTCTTGGCCCTAGTATATTTCCGGCATTGGACACACGCCCTTCGTATTTCCCTTGGTCAGTTCAGGGTTGGTTCTCATAGACTCAGGGTTGAGAGTGATCATCAGGTTGACCGTTCTGAGCGGATTTGCCAGCTTTGTTCCCTCCAGGAGATCGAAATGGAAGAGCACTTCATCTTCCGTTGCCCCATCTACTACGAGATCGAGAGGAGATTTCACTGTTTGTTTAGAGAGCATCCAACATTCACCGACTTCTTCAGATACCATGATCAGAGATGCCTTGCTCTTTATCTTCATGAGGCTCTTAGGCTTCGGGAGGAGACCCTTCAACCCCCCTCTAGGCAGGGAACTACGCAGCTGATCACTTCCTTTTTCACAGTGCTCTCACTTGGAAGGGGCACTAAGCGGCAGAGTGATACCACTCATGACTACTAGATGAGATCTATTCAGAGTCGAGGTATTATTTCATAGACTAGGGATGGCAGACACACGAGTTTGAGACCTTCCTCCCACAGAGGGCCTCTAAGATCCACTAGACATACGCGGAGAGCTCTCCCCTCCTCCGGACATCAGCACCCTAGTTCTTACACAGCCCCCGGTCCCGGACTCCAGCACATCACCAGCTTCTTTCAGTCAGCTTCGGATGTTAGTTGAGGGGGCCTCCTTCTCTCCTCCTCTTCCTTCCCTTCCTTCCTCCGCCTGTTCTGATTCCGCTGTTCTCAGCAGGCTTTCTCCGGGCCCTCCTCGCCTGTTCCTCTTTCTCTTCTCTTCTTCTCTTCTTCTCTCCTTTGGTTTTTCTCAGAGACCTTTTTGGTCCTTTGGCTGGATTCTTTTTCGCTCATTTGTATTGGTGCAATCCCATTGACCTACTTTGTGGTCATTCGTTGGACATTTAATATATTTATCTCATCTTATCTTATCTTATGCCTGATCCATTTGATGAAAGTGCTTGGTGCAAATGAGTGTCATTGTTTAGCTTTTCCTTTGCATAATCTATTAATTTCCATCCTAAGAAAACATCTACAAGCACTTTTATTTTTATACCATACTCTATTCCTTCATTCATGTTTTTCTATATGACATCCATATGTGCCTGTCTGTTTTTTCTGGATAAAAGCAGATGTATGTATATTAATAAAAATTGAACTTTTGACAACATCCCAAGCCTTGGTCTTGACTGTAACTGCCGACTTGTAAGCTTGGAATTATTTGCATTTGTGGCTCAGTGCTTGTCTCTGTTTGCCTGGCTTTGTTAACAGCAGTGATCTTATTTTTGTAAAACAATTTCAGTGCATTGGTATAATTGAATTTTTTCCAAAAAAAATGTACATACTGTAGCTCGTATTCATCCTATTCACAACTTTTCTATTCTATTTTCTAGATTATATATGTTTGAAATATCTAGTTCCTTACTTGTGTATACCTATTCATTATACCACATAAGTATAATCAAAATGGTTGATGCAGTCCAAGGGCTGTGTTGCTGTCCTGGCATCCAGTGAATTTCATAATTTTATTCAAATACCAGGGCACATGCCCAAAATCTGAAATATTTAGATACGCTCACTGCTTGTCTCAGTTTCCCTGGATTTTTTTGTAGCAGGGATCCGTTTTTGTAAACTCAAAACCCTTTTAGTGTATATATATACACACACACACACATACAGAGAGAGAGAGAGAGAGAGAGAGAGAGAGAGAGAGAGAGAGAGTCCTCACAACTTTTATAAAATGTAAGGCTCATTTATTAACGTTATATTAATATTAGTTAAGTGTTGACTAATAAACGGTTGAAACTACTTCAACCACTTTGTAACTCTCTTTCACATAATAAAAGGATGGACACACAATGAATAATGTGTGCATTCCGGTTTCTCTTCATTATATTTATTCAAATATCTAATTCCCAAATTATTTCATGTGCATGCTTATTGGCTGAGTAGCCGATCGTTTTGGATACGGGTGCGGGTACAGAGTATCCGATACACAGATACGGCAAAAAAACTTTGGCCCCGGATACGGCCGTACAAAATATATATAGAAATTAAACAATATATAAATTCCAGCCTGCTAAATAGGAAACAACCTAAATAACCACATTTAGTTGAGGTGTTTATTACATTTATGATTTACCTCATACATTCTATTTTTATCCATGTTTATGATGACTTGTACTTGGCACCTTCTGTAGAATAATGGTGCTGTGAAAACTGTAATTTCTGCTGTAATGATATATAAAATTTAAACTATACCTTCTGTAGAATAATGGTGCTGTGAAAACTGTAATTTCTGCTGTAATGATATATTAATTTTTAACTATACCTTCTGTAGAATAATGGTGCTGTGAAAACCGTAATTTCTGCTGTAATGATATATTTAATTTAAACTAGAATTAAAAAAAAAAAAAAAAACACAGTTTTGGGCCAGGATATGGCCGGGTACCTCTGCAGAAGTACCCGGCCGTACTCCAATCTTGCCTGGCCGTATCCTAAGTGTTTGCAAGCACATATCCAGGTCGTACCCGTACCGGGTATGTTTCGTACTGGTACCAGGTGCCCTAGGGGTGCCGTATAATCAAAATGGTTGATGCAGCTCTAGGGCTTTGCTGTTGTTGTCCTGGCATCCAGTGAATTTCACCATTTTTTTCTAATAGTAAGGACTAAGGACATGTCTGAAATCTTAAATAGCTAGATACGTCAATGTTTCTTGTCTTGCTTTACTTTGAACTAAGAGCCTAGGAGCAAATTGATTTTCATTGATCCCACTACCTGTAAAGTTTGGTCAGAATTTACTCATGAATTATATGTTGCACACGATAAAATCTTCACAAAGTAAATTCACGATTATAATAATCTTCTTTTATATTTCATTCACCATACACACGTACATATATAAATTTTTCATCCCCTACAGAGTAGGAGGCCTATTCTAGGCATGCCACACTCTATAATCAAAATGGTTAATGCAGCCCTAGGGCTTTGTTGTTGTTGTCCTGGCATCCAGTGAATTTCACAATTTTATTCTAATAGTAAGGACATGTCTGAAATCTTAAATATAGCTAGATATGTCAATTTTTCTTGTCTTGCGTTACTTTGAACTAAGAGCCTAGGAGCAAATTGATTTTCATTGATCCCACTACCTGTAAAGTTTGTTCAGAATTTACTCATGATTTTTTTGTTGTACATGATAAATTTTTCACAAAGTAAACTCACTATAATAATAATATTATATTATATTTCATTCACCATACACACGTACATGTATAAGTTTTTCATCCCCTATAGAATAGGAGGCCTTTTCTATCTCCTATAACCACTTTACTTAACATAGATGAGTTGTTCTAACAACTCGTAACACAATTCCTACAAAAACTCCTCGATTCTCATGTACAAGTTATATTATCACTGTTATCATATCTCTCATTACTTATAATCTAATGTAGCACATGAGAGAAGAGAATCAGAATCAGTAAAAGCTTCTTTCTGAAAACACTACTTAGACCAGGTACAACTGCATCAAGTTGTCTCATAATCCTTGTAAAGGTGTAGCTACTGAGACAAATTCCTTGAGGTTCCCAGACCCCTTTCCCGAACTCTTGAATTCCGAGTCTCCATTTCCCAAAGCTTCCAAACTATTTGAACAATAATTCATGTCGAGTGTACCTTGAAATATTCTCCTACCCTCGAAGAGTGAGCTTCTTTGAAATACAATTCTTTTGAAATGTCATAGCAAGGGTTTATTCACATAGCACACCGAAAATCACTGAAAAACATGCCACTAATTCATAGTGCAACCTTGTCACTAGTGGCTGACGAGAGGTTGCTCGAACTCCTACCTTTTGTGCCTCCATCCCCTAGTATTTGTTGCTCACTTAGTGGCTTTGATTGTGAAGCTCAAGTGTGTCGTGCTTGATTGTCAACCACCCACCCACAAAATTAACATATTTGACACAAGGATGTTGGGTTCCCCCAATAATGCGTTTGTTATTTTAATTTTGACATTGACGATGATGACACTTTTGACATACATTAAAATGATTCTTTTTGATTTTTATAAAATCCAATAAAATATTGGATTTATTAAACACATAAAATCCTAAACACCTTAAAATTAACTTGAATAACATCTAAACACATGACTTTTAATCGAAAGAGATAATAAAACAAACTCGGTCTACAAAACTATAACTATTAATTTTCTCTAAAATGTTTCACCTAAAAGAAACAAATCTTAAAGATATCACTTGTGAATACATTGTAAATAATTTAACATCCAAAATGTAAAACACCTACACAAGTTTTAAACCTAATAACCATCGAATTACAAATTATACTAAATACACAAACTACAAGAAACTCGTAACTGTAGTAAGATATATAGATAGATATCTTTTAATGTCCATGAGGCCAAAAAAGCCTATGGGACAGCAAACCCTGTCATTTTTGCTTTCTGAATTTCTGATCTCCTGTTGTTCAAATTGATAATGAATTCCCCCATTTTCTCCACCCTCTCCTTGGTGAACATATCCTGTAACGAAGCTGCTGTTAAATCACTTGCATATTTGGTCTGGATGTCATTGTAAGCATTACACTCCAAACTACAGTTTTTTTCTGATTCCACTGCCCCTAGTGGTGTAATAGACTCACTGATGGATTAAAAAGTGCAGTGTTAAGAGATACATGTGTAGAAAAGGCCGATTGTTGTGGAGCCAGAAATGGGTTTGGTGGCGGTGGATGTGATCTGCAGATACACTTCTATGCCTACAAATTGTTGGTGATTGTAACAGAGCTGACAAACTAGGCAGATTCACATCAATGAAGATTTATAGCTGTGAATAGTAGAACTCTTGAAAGTATTCTTCAACAGAATGCTGCTGACTGCCAATATGAAAAGCCCGGTAAATGAAATGAGTTAACCAAATAAGAAATTATCATCTCTGTTGAGTTGAGAATGCACGGAGAATGGCTCAGGTTGTGCAGTACATAGCTGGCTTAGAATGGAAACTTGAGAAGACAATAAAAATGCAGGTAATTGGGAGTCTCAAAACAACTTTGTGACAAATGCGAATCCCTCCAGTTTGGATTTGGCGCTGTAATCGCTTTGAATCCACGCAATAAGGTAGAATAAATATCACAGATGCGTGGGTAAAGGAACATCACGATGTTAGTGGCATGACACAGTCAGAACTACAATTCTCTTGAGGATCTTCCAGGGAGGTGAACATGCACAGGTGTATGTTGATCAGAATTACCATCCGACATAACAATCAAACGCACTGTTCTGCTGCAGCATACACCATCTGGAAATCTTGAAATATATCCAAGCTTCCTCACTACACTTTTATGTTCAAAATGAATCAACAAAACTACCTAAACTTTAACAAATTTGATCTTCATGAAACTATAAGAAAATTTAATATGAAAATTTCATCAATGGGGTAGTAACATACTGAAGTTCCCCTCGGAAATATTAAGAATGCATTTATTCCATATGTTATACCGCTCTGATACCAAATGTAAAATTTGGTGAGAATTTATTCATGATTTATTTGTTGCACACGATAAAATCTTCACAAAGTAAACTCACAATAAAATGATTATCTATTATATATCATTCACATAATATATATATATATATATATATATATATATATATGGTAGATGGATGGCCTTGAACTATCTATTCTATAGGCCATTGGTCGAACTGCCACCTGGCTGAACCCTATCTAGATCTGGGCTGGGGGCAGTCCCGGCCATTGGGTTGCCTATTCTATATCTGTAGCCACCCTCTCTTGCCTCCTCTCCTGCCTGCCACCCCACACACACCCCCCCGCCTCCCCCCCTCCCCCTCCCCCTCGAGATCTATATTCCATAGCCCCCATAGAGATGATATATAAGGAGGGGGAGGCAGCCCTACACCCTATATATATCGCAGCAAGGGCCATATCTCTCTTGCCCCCACCCTGCCCCCATCTAGAGTTCCGGAACTAGATAGAGGTTGCCTGTCAAAATGGTGAATGAAATATAATAGCTATCTATTATTATTGTGAGTTTACTTTGTGAAGATTTTATCGTGTGCAACAAATAATTCACGAGTAAATTCTCACCAAATTTTACATTTGGTAATCAGAGCGGGTATAACAGATGGAATAAATGCATTCTTAATATTTCTGAGGGGCACTTCGGTGTTATATATATATAAAGTTTTTGTAACCGATAAGATAGGAGGCCATTCTATCTCCTACAACCACTCTACTTAACATGGATGAGTTGTTCTAACAACTTGTAACACAATTCCTACAAAAACTCCCTCTATTCTCATGTACAAGTTATATTATCACTGTTATCATATCTCTCATTACTTATAATCTAATGTAGCACTAATATTTCCTAACACTACCTTGAGTAGAAGGAATTGGAAGTTAAAGTGAAACTTGAATTGCATAGATATCGTTAGTGATTGTAGTTCCACTTTACGAAGCTTTATCAATATCAAACAATGAATACAAGATGTCTTACGTTTGTATGCCTGTTGCTAAGATAGCTAATGTTGTCCGTGGCCTTCACAAAACTGTTGTAGATAAACTTTTCGCAACTCAATAGTGCCACACAGGCAAGATGATTTTGTACGTGTATCTCATTTCTTGTTATAAAGTGGACTTTAGTAATGAGCTACCATAATATAACTTTATGCAACGATTTCTATTATAATGTCAAAGACCAATGTTCAAAAGTAATATAAATATTGCTAACAAAGGGTAATTCCTTGACCAGTTGATATCCTCACTGAACTATGTAATTACAGCTAGTATTTACTCAATTGACTAGTGCTAAGGGGAAAATTGATTATTATTAATATAATATTATTTCCTCAGCAGTGCAAAGCTTTAACTTCAGGTAATGAAAGGGCAGTGCAGATTTGAAACAAAGAGTGAGTGTTGTTTTCTTTCTTGTTAATGAGATAAGCTGAATGTTCTTTTTCTCACTCTCACTGACGTTTTTTCAGTTGAAAATTTTATTTTATTGACAGTAATGTTATTTTCTATGTTTTGGGGAGGATATTTGATATATACCTATTGGTCAATGGGGTTCCATTGAAATTCTAAAACTGAAAAGAAGTTTATGTTCAGGATATGAAAAACAACATTTGAGGGTGATTCTTTTGCAAATTGATGCATCCCTCCAAGGTGTTCGTTCCTGTTTACCCGACTTCAACCCAATGCCAAGCGATGTAAATCCCAGAAACGAGAAATATAATACTTCATTCATTTTGGGAGCAGCTGGGGTAAGCATTGGCAGTGCTGAACTGAGGAAGAAACTGCAGAGATAATTGACATCGCCTGCAAGTTAGTAGACTTAAACTGTGAACTTTTGTTCATTTAAAATTTTAAACTACACATTAACTTTAAGAATATAAATTCAGGTTTAAGTTATATATATTATGGACTATCTGTAATTATCTGAGTGCCTTGTATTACACAGATACATATTAATGCATAGTGCAGACAATAGCATGTTGCTGGAACTTCTTGTTGATATTCTGGATGCGTTGGTAAACTATGGTATGATATCTTTTAACATTATTATCATGTCATTAGACTGATTTGTAACTGTATTTCCATTGACTACTTATCATCTCACCCTTTAGTTTTCTTTATCTCATATTGGAATTTGCAATGCTATCTTCTCCTCTAGGGAGCCTGGAATATGCAGAATGGTCAAACCACAACCGAGCTTACAAACATGCTGGGAGAATGGATTCTGCAGCAATAAAAGAGCCTTCAACAAATTATATAACTGGCTGTCATACTCAAGGAAAAAGGAGGTAACATATATCCGTAGTTAATAATAACATTTTATGGACTTTTCTTGAGAGGAAACTTCTGTTTGACTTACAGTGACACAGTTTTGGTTACATACAAAGATTACATTGGTGAATATGTGTTTTCCTCAGACCCAGGTGGACACTGATAGATAAAGCAGACATGCATAATACATGGCGGGCATCTCAATCAGGATACCATACATATCGCCTTGATGACAGTATCTCTCTGCCAAAGCATATCTTTCTTCTGACAAATGATCTCTTAGATCTATCAATGAATGGATATGATGGAGTTCGCGGTAAGTTTTGTACTTTAAAGAATCTATCTTTCACACACAAGATATAATAATGAAGTAATTCTTGAAGCTGGCATTTATCCTTGTTTGGTTATGCACATTGTGTATTTAGTTTCTATTTACAGATGGAATTAAAGATCCGGTAGTTATATCTGTAAATTCTGTTTGGTTGGTTGTGATCATTACATTAAATTCTTTGGGGTTGTTTTTGTCCTTGTCTGACTATTATTATTTTAGGTTAAAACTATAATCCAATATTTAATGTTATTAATTTTTGTGGGATTTGACCTGTTGAAGTCATCTGAAGATGACCTTCATTAGTAGTTATTATAATAATCATATTTTTCTCATGTATGTTTGTAATAATTAGGAGGCAAGGGGACCACTTTGCCAATGGGGAAAGTGCTAGAGGGTGAAAATTCCAAAATGGTGAATTGCATTTACTGCTCCCACAAAAATTTACTCACACTCACATCTCACAAGAATTGAAAACTCAAATAAAATTAAAAATCCTATGGAACTCTTCAATCACTTAATAAACCAACGTGCACTTATCTCCTGGAATGAAATAGTCAGTTTCAATAAGTTCTTCGCTGTTGAATAAAGAAGCAAATAATTTTCTTTGTAAATAGTATTTTGTAGTCATTGTGCTGATTGAGTCTAAAAGATTTGGTCCTATGGATATGATTAAGATAGAACTATGCACATGTAGGTATTAGAATCATCCTTCGACAGAGTGAACATTGTTCTCAAATGTAGAACCTGTGCCTTTTCGACACGGAAATTGTAGCCATACGTAACAAGTCCAACAAGGTAGTTGATGTCTAAAGATAATTTCCTCTGGTATTAGACTAAATAATGAAGTGAGTAATATTATGGAACCATAGGAAAAGGCAATAAGCACATATTATAGAAGAGACACCATTATATAGATCAACAACTGATGTACCATAGATAAATGTGCTTCATAAATAATAAATTAGAAAACATTTTTAAGTGTTGATCCCCATTTAAATAGATTTGATAGGGAGGACTTTGGTTGGTATAAACATGCGAACACAAGGTTATCCATTAAAATAATTGTAACAGTGTGTTACCCAAGAATATCACAAGCTGACAACTCAAGGTACACGAAGTGAACATTACCGCCTAACTCTAACATCTCCTCTAAAACTTGACTTGGGGTATTAAAAAAGTGACATTACGCAACCTCCCATCTCAGTGACAACTTCCACCTAATAACATGTCTCCCCAAAAGATGATCACAATGAACAAATGTTGAAGCCGGCATGATTGAACTATGTAGTTCAAAAGGGAAAGAGTCGTGGATTAACCTTAATGCTCCAACTAGGGTGCATGATTCTAGGCTCAAACATGAACACTTTGTCAGCTGAATGATCGAAGACTAGGCATATTCTCCATGACAAGCTGAGGATGGTCTTCTCAGCGCTACTGGCTTCTTTATAGTCACCTGCCACAAGAAGCTAAGCAACTGTGAACAAAGCTGTCAACAAAAAGAGTTATTGCAACACCAATGATGAGCAAAGCTCAATGGTAACCAAGAATAATGATGGCTCAACTATTGCTGCAATACGGAACACATGAGAAGGTGGTCATATGCCTTTTGAATGCTAACTTGCAATATAGATGAAACAGGAAGAGACTTGTGCAATGGTCATGCAATCCATTGCATGCATTATCAGGCATTCAAACCAAGCAGCAGTACCATTGAGGATATCGAGCATTATTATGCCCTCAAACAAGAGCTTCATTGTTTCCATGAACAATCATCAATCCATCCACAATCAGGCATGATAATGAGTGTTGCCATGAACAGTCACCAATTTGTGCACAATCCGTTGTGAAGATAAAGAGCCAAGCACCGCTGGTCTGTATATCTAAAGAAAGTAGCCAGAGTGTTGTTGAGTCTCTATAGAGGCAATGATATCTTCGCCGGATCTCATAATAAATGGGGCATCTGAAAATGAAGTGGTCGTCGGTCTCCACCTCCTAGAGGGGTTAAAGACTGCAAATCTTGTCTTGACGGAGAATGTGATGGTTTGTTTCAACCCGTAATTGGTGGGAACAAACTCTCATTTGGCCAAGGGGAAACCTCAAGCCATGAGACCAATGGCACTAGAGATAGTGAGGGTGATGAATGGTACCGTCCACAACCTATAAGAAATGATTGGCATATAAAGCAAGCTTGGGACTAAGCAGCTCATGGGGGAGATCTAGGTGGTCTGGATATACTGTTTGTAGATGTCCTCTCTGGCAACCCTATTGATGACATCCTTTGTGGGAAGGAGCCCGGGATGGGCATCTAGGGAATACATGAAAGGGGATAGCCTGTCAATAGAGATGCCAATTGAAAGGAGTTACCCAGTCTTAGAGTACCAAAGATCTTTGTCGACATCCGGTGAGGACCGGTGAAGCAATCCTCTCTAAAGAGCAAAGTGCTAAGTAGGGATACCTCTCATGACCAAAAGTTGAGTTGCCCATGGATTTGAGTCTGTGGATGTAGGATGTAAGCATGAAGATAGTCTCAAGGCATAATGGGGTGGTGGTGAATTCAACGTGGGTGATGCACTAAGAAACCGTCCTCTTGCAATAGATCATGTGTTCCAACATGAGAGTGTGGACCCTCTTAATACGGGCCTAGTCAATGGCTCCCGTGCTAGTTCCCAATACTCGAACCATACAGAATCGTAGGTTTGATGATAGTATCAAACAAGTGTAACTTGGAAGGGATGTCCTATAAGTGGATCGGAAACATTGACGTTCCAAAATAGAGAGGCATGGTTTTTATGAGCAACAAACTTCATGTTAAAGGATGGACTAGAAAATTGGACCCCCAAATAAGTGTAGCCCAATGTGATCTCAAGAAGTTCCCCTCTGTAGAAAAATTGGAATATGGATAGAGAGTGCTTGGAGATATTGAATATCACGACCTTAGTTTTACTAAGGTTGACCACAAGTTGTTGGAGTTTGCATAAGTGAGCAAGGGCATCAAGTTGTTATTGTTATAAGCCCCTTGTAGAGTGAGAGGAGAAAAAATCATTGACAAAGAGGATGGCTATAAGTACCTCATGCAGAAGACAACCATCATCCATATGGGTATGTTGCCGAAGAAACTCCCTCTAACTCATCAATGTATATGTTGAAGAGGGTGGTGAGAGAGGACATCCTTGTTTGACCCCAATGGTACCCTTCACACTGGTCGACAAACCGTGAGAGGTACGAAGTTGTCCAATGATTGTCTCATAAAGCCCAAGCTGCGTTAATCGAGAGATTAAGGATGACGAAATCTATCAACTTCTGGAAAAGCAGGTGTCTCGAAACCGAGTCAAAGGATTTCTTGAAGTCAACAAAACAACAAAAACTTTGGAAGACTGTGACGAGCTTCTTCAATGATAGCCCAGAGTGTAAAGATGTGGTCAATAGTTTGGTAGTCCCTTTTGAAGCCTGCCTGCCCCGAGCTTTGATATTATTCCTTTCCAAGTATTCTGACAGCTGCATGTCTAACACTGTGGCATAAAGTTTGGCAAATGTATGCCCAATCATAATGGTCTTGTAGTTGCTCAGGGATAGAGGGATCCCCAGACTTATGAATAGGGTAGATGATGTGTTGGGACCAAGATTGAGGGAAGCTTGAAGACACCACCTGATTAAAAAGCGTGGCAAGGGGAAAGGCAAGGGAATCCACACCATATTTGATGAACTCAGCTTTGAGACCTTCACAATCAGCTGCTTTGTTGGTGTGTAATTTCAAAATAGCTCTCTTGACAAAGGAAGTAGAGAAAATAGAGGAGGATGGTGGAGGAGTGGGGGCAATGGCAGTAGGATGGGCTGGAACATCATAGAGGGAACTAGCATAGGAGACCCATGCTTCGGGTGTGATGTTGGAAATGGTGGTTTCTCTTAGGAGAAGAGTACACCAAAAAGTCTTGGGAGAGTGGTGGAGATCAGCAAGGAGTGAAAGCCTTCTAGATGAAACAACGGTACTCCCTACAAATGGTGGGTATGGAGGTAGGGTCATGGGACAGGGAAAACCAAAGCCTCTGGTGAAGGGATTTACATTCATTATCGTACCACTGGTTCATGGGGCAAGTTTGTGACGGGTAGGGGATCTGTAGTACTAAATAGTGTACAAAGTTATTCATTTGTGTTGGAACATAGAGTGGCAAGTCAAATAGAGTTGCAGATGTGTTAAGCAGATGTCTTTTGGTAAATGAGATGCAAGTAGTGGTAGTTGGATTTGATTCCATGAAGGAACTATATGAGTAGGATGAGGATTTTAGAGATGCATGGTCAGCATGCCAGAATCCATTGAGTATGGACCCAACATCATGTTTGGAATATTTCTTGCAAGAAAGTGTTTTTATTCAAGGGAAGACAATTGTGCATACCCGAGGCGATGCCACACAATTTGATCAAGGAGAAGCATAGTGGAGTAGCTGCTGGTCACTTTGGCATTGGCAAAAGATTAGCACAATTGAGTGAAATTTACTAGTGGCCTTAGATGAGTAAAGATGTAAGAAAATTTGTGCATGGATGTCGTGTTTCCAAGTTGGAAAAAGGTAAAATGTGGAATGCAGGGTTGTGTCAAGCACTACCTATTTGAGAGAGACGATGAGAACATATCAGTATGGAAGTTGTTTTAGGATTTCTTACAATGCAGAAATTCCATGGCTCTATTTTTGTTGTTGTAGACATTATCCCAAATGGTTCAATTTGTTGCATGTAAGAAGACTTAAAATTGCTACATACGTAGCCAATTTGTTTTTAGGGAAGTCGTTAGATTGCACATATTGCCTAGCAGCATATTATCTGATCAAGATACAAAATTTGTTGGGATTTTTTGGAAGACGTTGTGGAGAAAGCTGAATAACAAGCTGCAATTTTGTTCAGCATATCATCCCCAAATGGATGGTCGAACAAAGTTAATCAACAAAAGTATTGGTAATCTGCATTGTGGGATACAGTTTTGGCATAGGCTGAATTCGTTTACAACAAAGGACCCTCATTCTAGATTCTGTATGGATGTAGCACAAGAGGCATCACAGAACTGTGTGACATCCGTGATGTGAGTGTGAAGAGTGCTGTGGCAGAAAATTTCACAGTATATGCGGGACATACATCAACAATTTAAGGAGCAGTTGGAGAGGAGTACTGCCCAATGAGGCAGCATTGGATTTGAAGAGAAAAAAGAAAGAATTTGAGGTGGGAGAAATGGTCTTAGGGCACTTGACGGAAGGATGGTTCTCAAGAGGAACATATGATAAGCTGGAATGTAAGATTGGACAATGCAAGGTTTTGAGAAAGTTTGCAGAAAATGTATTTGAGATAGAGTTGTTGGAATGGATTGATATCTCACCTATCTTCAATGTAGTGAATTTGTACCCTTACCACAAGGGACAAACAAGTGATGGGATTAGACGATCAGAATCACAAAGAAGATGCAAGGAAAGGAGTATAAGAAGTACTTGGTGATGTGGAAGGGAAGAAAAGCTGAAGAAACATTGGATGAGTGCATCCGAAGTTTCTAAACATAGAAAATCTATAGAGGATCTCATGGAATGTTTATGAGTAGGAGCTCATGGGTCATTTCTCTTACCCAGGATATACGATGCAGGAGTATCCCTGTTCACAAGCAATCTTGCATCAACCAAAAACTAGTAATAAGCAGCATGCACAGCCTTAATGGTTGAAGTGGCCTAGACTTTTGGGTTTACTCATAGAACTTGTGAAGCTTTGCACACACCTTGTTCTGAGAGTTTGGCAAGTTCTTGTTCTACGCTTTGAGTGATTGAGATCTTGCAAAGACTCATATAAGTATACCTACACTAGAAGTTGTGAAATTTTGCACTGCTGCGCAAATAAACAAGTGTACAAGACCTGCGAAGTTTTGAGCCCCCTGGGAACACACCCGACACCCTTTTTTTCTGCGACACTCTTTGAAATACTGCAAGAAACCATGTGGTGTCCCTGATTGAGAAAGTTCTGCTGAACTCTGCATTTCTTCTTCGTCTGCGAGGTTGCAGGTGACTGAATAAATCTGCATGGCTCTGTGAAGTGATTGCATGAGTCTGCGAGCTGCTGCGAGATGTTTGTGAACCCTCTTTCTGTTACATTCCACAGTTTGGTGCACAAGCTATCAATCTTAGGAGCTATGTAGTTGCGAAACTCCTGTGAACTTCTTCGGAGTTTGGCTAAGTCCTGCACAGTCGTGCAAGGACCAGTGCATAACGACGCTCCTGAACAGCAAGGCGTAGGTTGATGGATTCTTCTGCGAAAAGCCTCACCCACTGAGACACATGTTACCTTATATCAGCCGTACATCAAATGGTGCCATGTGTCCACACAAGGTGGAAGGATCACGTCCTGACTTTCTGAGCAACATAACTGATCATAAGCTGAAGAGTCACTTGGGAATGATTGTTTTCTGGCAGAGGGAAGCTGAACCGTTGAACATCCACAACGGTTTCTTGATGAGTGTTTATAATGAACGAGCACCATTGTTCAAGAGGTTAGCTAGAGTTTCTGAGAAAAGGCTATGATTGGCTAGAAGAAAGAAGATCTGTGAAGGGATCTGAGGTTAGTCAAAGGAGCTAAAATGGAGCAAATTTTTGGTTCAAGAAGACTCTTGCTGGAAGAACACAGGTCCGAGTAATTCAATTTACTCTGTAGGGCATCATTCCTGCACATTGAGGGATTGCAATTAACTCTGCATATTATGCACTCCAGAGGAGTGTTTTGTGTGCGTTTTCTGTAATTTTCTTCAGTGAAATCAATAAATTTGATGTCTTTAGTCTTCCATTCTGTGCTTGGACTGTACATGTGTGCATCCATTGTTTGAGTTGAATTCCTAGGCTGCAGGATTGAAGGTGGTTGTTCATGTGTCTCCTTAACCGTGACTGCATCAGTCATCTAGAGAACCATCACAAAGTAAGGATTTCAAAGATTATTTGTCTTTTGTATGAATATGGTTGGGCCTTTTGTAAGTCCAAATCGTATGGAGAAACTCTAACAAGGACCGATTTGTGGTAAAGCATGTGACATCCGTCTCCATAATGTGGTCCTAATAGTATCTAGTTCTCAAATCAATTTCAGAAACTACATTTGCTCCTCTAAGCTATGAAAAGATCATCCATTTGGGGAAGTGGATATGCATATTTTATCGTGACTCTGTTCTAGGCCTTGTGGTCCATCCATGAATGTATGGTGCCATCTTTCTTCTTCATTGACAACACTAGTGCTTGAATGGAAGATTCATAGGGTTCATCGATGCCATTTTCTATTGACTGTTAGACCTAATTTCTGCATAGTTAAACCATAAGGAGCCCTTATAATGGTATTTGTACCAACATCCAGTTCTATCAAGTTATCAACCTCTATGCTGCATTTTTGGATGTAAATATCTTTTAGGAATACATCATAATTTTTTGAAATAGAGCCTGGATCTAATCATCTGCCTTTGCATTTCGTATGTCGTCATCCAAAAGGTTTGATAAAGGAATGAAAGTGTCCATTTCCTTTCTCAACAATACTTTTGCATAGAAGAAATATGTATTTAAGCTTTATCCTCAAATAATTTATTAAGTTCCATCAAAATTGTAGAATATGATCACTTCAGTGTTATGGAATATTATGCCGATGGATCCATGTGTAGCACATAATTCCATATTACCTTTTGATCTTTATATTGCCAAATTTTTAATGATAATTGTACGCTTGAATCAAGAGGGGCAGTTGGTTCGTTTGTGGTCTAGTGCTGGGCATCTTAGCCATCTGCTGGTTCCGTTTTATGGTGTTATGTGTTTTCTAGGACTAAAATTTATTACATTTTCCCAAATGCGTTGTAAAGAAAATCAAGTGCACCCTGAGTATGCCAAAATATGCGATTCTATCCCATTGATTCTAACCCAAATAAAGAACTATCTGTTCCTTGAATTTATTAACTTTTCCTTGCCACTGCCAATTTTGCCATTTTCTATCGTTTTAATCATCATCATCACCATTATTTATTTTCTAGTTGTAGTTGATGTGTCTCTTTAACACCTTGGAAAGCCGTGGCTTTGTTTAGGATATTCAGTGTTTGAAGTATCTGAGGGAACAGATTCCTGATTCACTACTTTGGTGTTTAATTCTGTAGAAAATATGAAGCCAAACTTCTAAAACTATCTGGGTATGTTGAAGGGTGTGTTGAACATGCCTTGTGTAGTTAACAGTAGCATCTCATTTATGTTCATTTTGTTGTCTGGCACTTTTTTTGCAGAAATATTTTTAAATGGTACCATCTAAGTAGCCCTTTGAATATTTCTTGACCTCCCGAGTCACTGTTTATGGGATGAATAATTTGCATTTTATTTCTGCTAAAATTAACATTCAATGTTACTTTTTATGTTGATTCGTAATCTTTGGGTTGAAACTCAAGACTACCATTAAATTACTAATTAAATTCATCTTCTTATTCTCATCTAATGGAGTGCATATGTACAGGATTGCTGGGAAGTCTCTCATAAAATTGCTGAAGCGTATCCCACCTCTGTTTAAATATTGTATGCCAAAACTCACAGCAAGCTTAGGCAATCCAGGAACACCTGAACATGCTGCATTGGGTGCATGCACAATACTTCAATCAAGAACTGTCATGAGGCACATAATGAAGGTTAAAAAAGTTTCAAACCTGAAAATTTTACTCTGTCACTATTTCTAATTGTTTATCTGAGTTTGAATGTCAGTGTTTCAGGATTGGAGTGCTTTTTCATCGTTTTTGTTAGCTTTACTTGGAAGGTATAACTTTGAAATCAAGCAGTACATCGATAAATTTGTAGTGGAATTAGATACATCATTGCCATAGCTTTTCCTTTGGTTTCTTTGTGAACTCAACCGAGGCTACTATCCTAAACTAATAATTTTGTGAATACATTATTGCCATAGCTTTTCCTATGGTTTCTCTGTTAATTCAGCTGAGGATACTTCTCTTAAAGGAATGATTTTTGCAGATTTTAAAGAAGATTGTCCATTAAAATTCTTATTTCTTTGATATTATTTTCCTGAAATGCAGCTCTCATCATGAATCATTGAAAGCTCAAAAGCCATTAGTGAGGTATATGTCAACCTGGCATTAAATTTCAGAGTTCATGTTTGACGTTGTTTAATAATGATTTAGGCAATTTAGTTGCTGTATCTGAATTGAAAGATGCTGAATCCAATGTCATTGGCATGTTCAAAGCTTTTTGTTGTGTTTAACCTTCAATATACTGGAATGCCAAGGAGCAAATCTCAATCTTCTGCAGAGTCAGCTGATAAGTCTGATTACATGAGTGTCATCACTCAAATAAGATCTCTCAGTTCTGATACTCAAAGCATGCATTGGCGGTAAGTCTATTTCCTTGATTAATTGGAACAAGGCTTCATAAATGCAAAATCTCCATATGAGTCTAACCAATTGTGGGGTTTATCAGATATAACCTGATGGCGCATAGAATACTTCTGCTGCTGGTACTTCCTTCAAATGATAATTTTGATTTCTCATCAAAAGCAAGGGAGGAAGTTGCTTGTAAGTTTCTTTACTCATTGATATTTTAATATTGACAAGTTATAGATGTTGCATCTTTTTGTTAGAGAGTGACTAGGATTATATCAGTCAATCTGAAGATTCTTGCTAATTTAGTTTCCAAGCGAAAAGGTTTAAGCTATAGAAATGGAAGGGACCATTTAATCACAACACAAAATGGGTAGAATGTGATTGGAAAGGAACTTTATCAGGGCAGCTCACTGTCTTGACTCTTAACTGTGTGAGCGCTTGATTAAGAAATCAGCGGAAGCCAATTTTTACGTTGACAGTTGAACATATTCTTTTAACTTGATAAGTATCTTCTGAATATCTTAACCTCCTTGAATTATCTGACCATTGAAATTTTAACTGTTGACTGTCATATATCAGGATACGTGGGTGGGAGCGGGCAGGGTACGTCCGGTACCCTCGGGTATGTCTGCGTGACATACTCGGCTGTACACGGGGGTACCGGACGTACCCGACCGCTCCCGCGCACATATCCTGAAAGTACCCATACCTGGTACGTTTGCACCGGTTTCTAGGCCCCCTGCTCTACTGGTATCCTAGGTTAATAGTATCGTCATTACAATGTGCTGCTTGGCTTATTGCTTGTAAGTTAATATGCCATGTAACAAATATTCACGTGTCTTGCATTACAGTGAATGTTACATTTAACAATGATTGGACATGTTTTGAGAGAAAAATTGTATTTGGAGTTTCATGATGCTTTGTTGTAATAATGATATTTGTTAGAATTATAATGCTACATGATCATTAGGTTGAAGCTTTCCTTTGCCAATAATCCAATATTTTTGTTTGCATGTTTCATTTGCTTGGAGATACATCTTATTTTTGAAGCATTTCTAATCAAGTAAGTGCAATCTCTGGAATAAGACACCATTGAAAATTGGAATGGCTATTTTCTGATATGATCATTACCATTGGAGTCAATTACTTTACAAATGAATCCCCTATGTAGATTTTGTCCATTCACCTGTTTTCTCCCATGTATTGAATAGTTCCTCCACATATTTTGTTAATATCTACATTTTATTGCAAATTTGATTTAGAATTTGTTGAGCTTCTGTTCATTTCTTCTCATACATTGGTATGCAATTGTTAATACTTCTTGTACTTGGATCAATCAATCACCCAATTTTAGAGCTGCACACTTATGTTTTCTCTTAAATATTTTCAATGGTACCTATTATAAATTTATACCTACTTGGAGTCAACTTTGGTTGAATCCCAAGGGGATCAATAGATGGTCGTTTGACAAACATTATATCTCCCTCGCAGTATTATAGCCTTATCGTTACAAGGTGAAATTTTGTTGGCCATGTCAAATTAGAGAGCACTTTATGAGTGATGATTTGGGTGTAACGATCTTAGTTGGAGTTCAGAAAAGACTTTCTTGTAAGGATACATAATATGTCTTCCATATAGAAAAAGCATTAGGCATACTAACAATTATTATCATTGATCAATAGAGCACTCTTCAATTGAATCCTGTTTTATTGTGTTGAAATGTACTGGATCCCATAAAGTATACTCTCTAACTTATTCCCTTTTACTTGTTTATGTACTATTTCAGATGCAGTGTTATGAGCATTTTTAGCTTTGAGCTACATATAACCATTATCATTTATATGTCAGGCATGTTAATACAAGATTACAATTTTTCTCTTCAGGTCATTTCTTAGTGCATCTCAAGAGCAATCTTCCTCCAGTAAGGGTTCTTGCTGCTGCATCCTTGTTCTCCTGCTGCAAGCATCTCCATACAAGAAATCAATTAGTAATGATTTGTTCCATTCTGGGCATTCAAATGTAGTTGACGGTTCTTCCCTTGAGGATGCTCTCAATCCTATTATCCTGGGAGAAGGATTTATGAAGGACATGCTTAATGGTTTGTCATACGATCACATTTTTCCTGATTTAAACAACTCATCCGGCAGAGGAAACCATGTGATGAGTATCACGCAAAGTATTAGAGATAAATCAATCAATGGATGGTTTCAAGCATTTTATGATCCGTGGCCACGTTCAAGAAACTGGAACTCACTCTTATGGGGAGGTGCATTTCTACCGAGTTTTGCTAAATTATTTAAACGCCTTATTCAAGAGTGCGGTGAAACTGTACTGCGGGCTTTGCAGAATCCTTTAGAAGAGTTCCTGATTGCTACAGAAGAGCGGGACAAGCAGTGTCTTGCTTCTGAGGTTTTAGCTGGTCTTTTGCATTCTGATGTAAGCTCTGTTATAGAAGCTTGGGATAGTTGGCTGTGTAGTGCACTGCACAAGGTAGTACGCCAGCCGACAGTTGAAACAACTACAGAGTGGGCTTCTTGCATGCGGTTTGCAGTTACTGGGAAAGGAAGGGATGGGAATGTTATACCATTAATGCGGAAGAAAATCTTAGAATGCCTTGCTGAACCTTTAGCTAGTACAGTTGCAACTCACATGGTGGCCAAACGGTTTACTCTACTTTGTGCGACATTAATAGAGACTTCTCCTTCCTGCATGCCAGCAACAGAGATCACTTTGCAAGAGAACTTATTAGGGGAAGTTTTGAATTGCATGGGCCATTCTGCTGCCCAGGTAAGACCAAGTACCAACTTAGACTTATTATATATTCAAATTTGAATTTTGGGTGAGATTGTATGGTGTTTGCTGACCATTCAATTTTTTATTTTGATTTTGTTTATTATGGTGTTCGAGAATGAGTTGGCATGCCACTATCATTTTTTTGTGGCACCTTGACTTTGTCTCTCGTTTCTGTTTCAGACAACTCTACATTATTTAATTATTACCAAATCTGGCCAGATCTGCACAAAATCCTGCCAGATCCGGATTTTTCATCTGGCCTGGATAAGCTCAGTCTGAATCGGCCCTAATTTAGGGATTTTTATTTTATTTTGAGTTTTTGTATATATATATATATTTGCAAAACCCAATTTTCCAACAACCTTCTATATTAAAAATTATAATATTTTACTTACATTATTAAAGTTTTTCTTCATTGTATTTGTCAATTTTGGATATTTATAAAATTAAGCTCATATATAACATGTATATGTTTTGGATCGGATTTTTCCAAACTTTTCAACGATTTCGGAGATTCGAATTTTTCACCCTCATATTTCCTGACTTGGTAACTATGCCGGTTATTTTATGAGGTCCATTTGTCATGTTTTGCTTGTATGTTGCCTTCCCAGAACATTTTAATTTTTCTTTTTATCATATTGATTTTGCTTGTATATGAGGACCATTGGGTTAAAGTGTAGCAATGGTCGACATTATATGCAATCAATGCTTTCTGTTAACTTGAGCACACAGCTCTTACCTAAAGGTTTAAGTTTTTAGTCAATAGTTCGTATACTAAAGCTTGTTAGATTGATATTCATTCATTTTTATGCAAGATTTTAATTCCATGCCAGAGGAATTTACCTAATATAGAATACAAACCATCTTTAACCAATAATTTCTGCGATGAGCCATTTTCCATCATCGCATTTGATTAGATTATCGTGTTTAATAGTTGCACTCCATTGATGTGAAAGCTATGAGAAAAGTCTATCGGTACTGGTTTGTGTAATTAACATCATAAATTTTTTAATAAACTAAGATACCCCATGTCTCAGAGCTTGCCAAAAGCCCAAAGGTCATGTTCCATCAGAAAGAACTAATTTGTATGAGGCTTTATATCATCAAGATTGAACAGTAGCTAGCCATTGTGACAGTCTCTCTGTAAGTAATTTGAGGAATATGCTGAAATATTCTTCATCCAAGTCAGTGTCCCGGAGGACAAAAATTGGGTAATGTAAAGTTTAATCCTGAATGAGAAGGCACTGAAGACATCATAGGGTTTGGTTGGTTTATAGACAAATACTAAGAGAGTATATAGTTTTGAGCCGTTTATTTTCAAGTCAAGTTAATCCACTGTATACATATGGGAGTTAAGTACTGAACGTGGTGATGAAAGGTCCATTACACAGGTTAGGTTCAACTAGTTGCAGTTCAATTCTGGTAAATGCTTTCTTAAACCGTGTGAAAGGCATGCTATGTCTTGATTAAGGATTATTTCCTTTAGAATTTCAATCACAGAACCAAATAAATTGCTATTGCAAATTAAGTCTTTTGATAATTTAGAATCACATTGCAAATTAAGTCTTTTGAAAATTGAGAATCGTGGACATTGATCTTGCTTTATTCCTTAGAAACACTATTTAACTTCCAAAGTGAATTTCATTTTATGGATGTTGCATGGACCATTGATACACAATTATTATCTCCATTGCATTATTTGAAACTTGAAAAATTTAATTAGTGTGCGAAATATATACTTGTGAATGTCACTGTGTACAATATTAAGATAAACAAACTCGTAAAACAATCTCATAATCTTTCCTATGATTCAATGTACTGAAGTAGGAAAATGATTTTTGATTTATAAGGGTGGTCGATGCCTTGACTATTGACTCTTATTTGTACCTACCCTTTCTTTATTGTATACATGTTCAGTTGACTAGAGTTGGTCGAGAATCCCCATTGTATGCTTATTGCCAAATCATGTGAGTGAAGGTTGCACTAGGAGACCATGTGCATCATGTCCATATGTATTAATGAAGACACTCCATTTTATATTTTGGCATGTTCTCATATGATACGATTATACTTGCTTTATTGTAGACAAGTTTAATGATATTGCACATGTTTTGCATTTGTTCTATTTTTTTGTTTTGCGTTCCTAGACTCCTGGTGTCAATGCTTCAGAATTGCAATCTGCGTGAATCACTGGTGTTGTCATTTGCAATTGTAATCTTTTGTGTCATCATCTAGTAGTGTGATGTGTAGTAATTATTATATGTTCACAATTCATATCTTTCGTTGTCATAGTGAGTATGGAAAAATTATATTAATGGAATATGAGGCTGATATCAGTGAAGCTAATCATAGATGCGAGGTAGCTAGGATTTTCTAGTCCTTGACTACATCTTGTTAGTAAGTGGACATACTCGAATCAATCATGTGATTGCCAAACTCCTATGGAATGAAGATGTTGAGAAGTTGGCGATCAATTTTCCTCGAGTTGTTTGTGTGTCTCTACATCGACTTGTCATGTCAAAGAGAAGACCACCAATGTATAAGGGAGCACTTTGTGAAGGTCATTTGAGAAAAGAGGAAGTAGTGAAAGACATTGAGCAAGGCCAAATGAGTTGACGAGTTTTGTTTTGAGTTCAATAGAATTGCACGATACCTATTGTGAAAAGGAGTCTCAAGAGTTTGTTGGTGAAAAAATTTCAAAGATAGAAGGAAAAGGAAGAATAAAGCAAACAATATTGAAGATGATGGAGGAGGTATTCTCAAAGACATATACGACTAACAAGAGGAGACAAGGAAAGTATCAACCCAAAATTGCACTAATTAGATGCAATTTGATCTCAAGGTAGTGGAGCGGGAAGATTGATTGGAGGAATGCCAATGTATAAGAAGGGAGATCTAAGGTGGTCCTTTTAGAAAATAACAAGAGGCAGAGAAAGACACCAAGTGAGGCAAAAATTATTGATTTTGTTTGAGAGAACTAAAGAATCTAATAATACCTATTTTGAGAAAGTGTTTGGAGAGGCTTGACCATTAGAAAATTTGAAAGATTGGATGAAAAGAAAAATTGAAGGAGACAAGAAATGTTTCATACTCTCACGATGTACATAGATTATTACATGATGATCTTAGAAGCTAATTATTAAAAAGAAAAATGGTGTTGGAGACGATGTAGGAGATATTGTCAAAGATGATTTTTTTCAGAAGCAAACCACAAATAAGAAACCCAAATTATACTTAAAAAGATGTAGTTCTGTAGTGGAAGTGAAGGATTAGTTGGAAGAAAATTTTACCCTTGTTGACATGATGCAAGTGGTGCATCCTCGGTGGAAGTGGTCTATAGTGCCCAAGCCCAATGTAAGGTTGAGGACAATGCCATGGAGGAGGACGATATAGGCATGAAACCAAGGAACAATTTGGGGGGGTGGGGGCGCTATGATTATTGCTCAAATATTGGGAGATCAAAGCATGAAGACCAATATGATGGTGCTTGGGAACATACTAGCACAAGTACCACCAAAAATGAAAAGAAGCTAGGAAGAGCCTAATTAATTAGAAAAGAATACCAAAATAGCAAACCACAACCATTGTATGTACAACACTCGTAGGCGACATATTGAAATTGCTACGGTTTAAAAGTGATGGCTGCGAGAATTGTATTAGACATTGTAATATATGTGAAACAATCTGATGAAGTTTGCGTCAGACCTAGAAAATCCTACCTGTTTGTAGAGTCCAACACAACGGAATAGTACTCTAACGCAACTCAGATTTCATTAATTTGAAAGCCTTACTACATCTACAATTGATTTCCCTCTATACGGGGCAGTTACAAAGCTATCAAGGCTTATAGAACTACAAGGGTGTTGACCTTTAGCTGCTTGAACTTGTGCTCTAAGTCCCCAACAATTTCAAAAGTCCCTTAAACATGGCGCTAGGAAGGTATTTATAAATCTATATTCCCGCCCATTTGGAATTTGAATTTATGTCTAGAATTCTCTCTGGAGTCCTGCTCAAATTTGAATTTGAATTGCTGTGCATTAATTGCATCTAACCTCCTTCGATCTAGTAGGTAAGAAAAGTCTATATGGAAGCTCCACATCATTGCTGAGATGGCAGCCTGCATTCTTGTCGATTCTATCTCTGTATTTATCCTTTCGCAATCTTTCTTCCTTTAAATCTTCTTGCGTGCCCACCTTAGAAATATTTGTGCGTTTTGAGTTGTTCTTGAGCACTTGTCCTTGTGCCTTGTCAAAACTTACGCGACTATGCCTATTTGTGTAGCTTTAGCACATTGTTAGGAAACTTTCTGTTGTGCCCTTGTCCCATGATTGATTTCCCAAATCTTGCGCGCACTACTATACTTAGCCAAAATTTTCAAAATTCATGCAAATATTTTGGTTCTCCGCAATGTTCCTGCATCAAACACCCTGGGTAAAACAAAAGTGAGCTCCGTCTCACGAGTTAGGCTTGGGAGTATGGCCAAGCTGACCAAGCTCCTTTGCGTTTATCCATGTCACATCTTCTTCCATGCGATCCTTACACTTTGTTAGGTTTTCCTTGTATTCTTTTCCACGCATCTTCTTTATGACCCTTGTGTCCAAGACGGTCATAATTTCCTCGGCTTTCTTCTCTGGTATTTGCCTTCTCCAGTCTAAGGCTTCTTCTATTTGTGGTGCATCCTTATCTAGTTCTTCCACATGTTGTTCTTCTACCTTTTGTGTGCTAGTGGCTCCCTCGTGGAACTCATATATTTCAAACATTAAATCTTTGGCGAGATATCCAACTCTTATGGAAACTCTATCTTGTATGCATTTGGCCTTTTTTTGCAACACCTTACATGGCCCAATTTTTTTCAATTTTAACTTATTGTAGGTTCCTTTTGGAAATCTTTCCTCCGCAAATGTGCCATCACTCGATCTCCTTCAAATTCCTTGGTTACGTGCCCTCCGTCCGCACGTTCTTTGTAACCTTGGTTACTTTTTTCCAATTTCTCGCGCACTTCCTCATGTAGTTCGCACATATACTCAACATACGCCTTTGCTTCCGCACTCTGGTTGTTTACTAATTGGTTCCATAAACAATTTGGAATGGAGTCCTCCACGTGCTTCTATTAACGAAATCATTGTAGGTGAATTTTTGCTTGCGCCAATATCATATCCCATTGTCCCGACTTATCTCCTACCAAGCTACACAATAAATTGCCTAAACTTCTTTTCACTATTTATGTCCATCCATCACTTTGTGTGGGTGGTAGGCTGAATTATAAGTCAATCTTGTCCCATTTTCTTCCACAAGGTCCTCCAAAATGTTCGAGGAACTTTGTATCCTTGTTTGACACTATGCTAATCGGTAACCCATGCAGTCGCACCACCTCCTTAAAGAATAGATGTGCAAATCCTGTCGCATCACTTGTCTTTGCATGCAATGAAATGTGCCATTTTAAAAATCTATCGACTACCACAAAGATGGAGTCATTTCCTCTTTGCGTCCTCGGCAATCCTAGCACAAAATCCATGCTAATGTCTTCCCATGGCCTCCTTGGTATGGGTAAAGGCTAATATAATCCCGTGTTTTGTTTATGTCCCTTGGCTAATTGGAAGACTTTGCATCCCTGCACGTACTTGCGCACATCTATATTGATTCTGGCAAATATTATCGCTCCTTCCTTTGATTGTGTGCAAAGTTTTGTCACCTCCAAAGTGACCTCCTAGGCCTCCACTATGCTTCTCCCTGATTAAGTTATCACAAATCTATCCTTGTGGCATACACAACTGTGGTCCTTGGAATAACATTCCCTCTAGGATAAAATAATGTAACCAAGCGTCCTATCCACGCGCATTGGTTCCTTGCATGCTTCCCATGATTCCTTGAAATCCTTGTCTTGCACATATAACTCCTTCATGGCCTCAAATCCCATGACTTTGTTGCGCATTTTGTCAACACCAGTGCTCTCCTACTCAACGCGTCCACAACCTTGTTGGACTTTCTATTTCTATGCTTTAACACAAATGAATAACTATGTAGGAACTCTACCCATTTCATGTGCCTCTGGCTCAACTTCACTTGGCTATTGATAAATTGTAGCGCTAATGATCAATGTACAAAACAAACTTATTCGGCTACAGGCAATGCCTGCACTTCTTTAGCGCTTGTACTATTGTGTAAAACTCCTGATCATAGGTCGAATATCTTCTTCTTGCATCATTCAACTTAGGCTATGATTTTTCCTTCTTGGCTTAATATTGCGCCAATTGCGGTTCCACTCGCATCACAGCCTACGTGAAATACCTTCTCAAAACTCGCAACGCTAACACTGGTTGTGCTGTAATCCTCTGCTTGATTCCGGAACTGTGTTTTGCTTCTACGGTCCACATAAACTCCATATGATCTCGCTTCATCGTCTCCGTGATCATCGCGCATATGCCATTTGAAGCTTCTTATAAATTCTTGTAGAAACTTGCAAGCCATGAAAGCTTCACGCCTCCATTACATTTCTTTGGCGACCACTTGAGAATCATGTGCACCTTCTCTGGGTCCATTTGTAATCCTTCTTGGGATATAACGAAGCCCAAGTAAACTAAATTTTTGTTCATAAAGATGCACTTCCTTATGTTCAACATCAACTTTTCTTCTTGTAAGTGCCTCATCACCTTGCGCAGGTGTTCGAAATGTTCCTCCTCTGTACTGCTAAACACCAATATGTCGTCCAAATATACAATTACAAACTTCCCAAGGAATGGCTTTAGCACTTCATTCATCAACCTCATGAAGGTACCCGAGGCATTGATTAACCCAAATGACATAACTAATTACTCATACAAACCTTTGTTTTGAATGCGGTTTTCCACTCATCCCCTCTCCTAATGCAGATTTAGTGATAACCACTCTTTAGGTCAATCTTTGAAAATATTGTGCGCCGTTAAGAGTCGACAATCCATTGGATCATCCATCCTGGGCAGTGGAAACCTGTACTTGATGGTTATCTTGTTAATGGCCCTAGAATCCACACACATGTGCCATTCTCCTCCCTTCTTGGGGTGCTAATCGCTAATACAACACATGGACTCAAACTTTCACGCACTAATCCTCTATCAAACAATTCTTGTACTTGTTTGCGCACCTCCTCATTTTCATCTGGGGTCATTGTATACGACCCCTTGTTTGGTAAACTTGATCTGAGTATTGGGTCAATTTGGTGACTGATATTGCACACTGGTGGTAACCCCCGTGGTAATTTGTCAGCTATGATGTTCATGAATTCTCCGAATATTCTTTGCACCTCTGTGGGTACCTCGTCCCGCGCAATCTCCACACACTTCTTTTGGTACTAGTGCGTAACACGCCTGCTCCTCCACTCGTAAGAATTCCTTTCCTGATAGAAGTAAAATTCTTGTGCAAATTCCAGTGTGCACTTTTTCTTTCTCCCCGTCCTTTAATGGTGATAGATTGTAATGTGCCCTTTTCGAATTAAAAATAATTAATAATATTTTAAGTTGGGCCCGACCAATTCTTTATTTTAGGACAACTTAATAATATTATTATTAAAATAAATGGTATTTTTAAATACTTAAGTAGAAAAAGACCCTTAGCCTATTTTCAAATCGTTTAAAAGGAGAGGTCATCCCTCTTTAAGAGGGAAAAACAAATGTTAAAAAAGAAATAAAGAGGCCTACATGGAGTGCTCCACAAAGAAAGGAAATAAAAAGGCTATAAAAGTAAATGTTGGGGCTCATTGTAATCATCATCTTGTGAATTATATACTTCTCTTTTGGAAATTGGAGCATTGAGCTCTCATTTTCACCCTTTGAGGACGAAAACCCTCATTGGATCCTATTGGGGATGAAAACCCTCAATAGTCACAACACTTGGGGATGAAAATCCTCATTTGTTGCATTGGTGACTTCATTTGGGAGTCACATTGGAGCTTTAAAATTCAGAATTTCAGAACGACAAGGGTTTTTATCATTGCTAGGGCACACATTCCAGCTAGGCACGCTTTTTTGGGGCTGCCACATTCATTTCTAGCTTGATCTACCCATTTGGAGATTTCAGGATCACTTTTAGTGGGTTTTCATGGTTGGAAAAATTTGATTCTAATTTTATTGGATAGCTGATATTTTTGTGGTCAATTTGAGCTATCATTTGCATTTTTTCTCCAAGTATTTATGAAGTTACGGAATTTTGAAGTTTCAGCTGTTTTTGAGCATTAATTAATTCCAATAGTCTGCACTTTATGGTTGAAGCAATTATTTTGCATGATTTCATCAAGGGTTTTATGTTGATGTATTTCTAAAAATTTGTGTGTGGAGAAGGCAAAAATCTGAATTTACCCTAGGTCATGTGGGGTTTGGTGGACCTAAAACAGGTTGCTGCCCTAGTTTTTGCATAAAATTCAGTTTACTATCAATTGGGGTTTGTGCTATTTCCTTGTTTTTCAGTTTCATTGAGTAAAGGGACATTACATAGATTGAGTTTTCGAGTCCATCATGGACAACCTTCCGGTCATACTGCCAAGGTCTCCCTAGTAATAGGTGACAAACATCCATTGGCATCACATCACATAATACTTCATCACAATAGTTCCCTATCTAAAATTTAACTAGGCTCTGCTCATTTACGAGGACTGGTGCCCTTTTTGTAACCATGAAACCTTGTAAGGATTGGGATGCGCAATCCTTTTCATCCCTAGCTTTTCCACCATTTCATAGGAAACAAGATTGTTTGTGCTTCCGCTATCGACAATCACCTTGCAACATTTTCCTTCGGGCTTAGAAATTGTTCTGAACAAATTCTTTCTCTACCCAAGTTCATCTTCTTTTGCGATGTCTTGAGCAATACCTTTCTTATCATCAAAGCTTCTCCGCACTCTGGATATTTGGCATGTCCCACAGATCCCATTGACTCAACGTCCCGAAGTACTACATGCGCACCTGTTTCCGTGCGCCTACTCGTGACTTTGCTCTGTGCATTCAAAAACTCAAATGCGCGATGTTCGACGACTCCACACTTGAAACACGTTCTGGAGAATCCTCTTCCCCTTCCTCGACTAAATCTTCCGTCTTGAAGAGTACGATGCTCCATCCTCTCGCACACTACGATGAGAGTGCATTTGTGTATTATCGAGATCGTCTTCTTGCTGTCTACTATAGCCTTGGCTGCTTTGTAATGTCACCACCCGAAAGCAGATGGTGTAGGAGGCTTTTCATTCGTCTTAGCCTTGGTCATGCCCAAGGGGCTAGTGACGTTGATGGTTATTGGGTATGGTTTGCACCTTCATTTCACTTATAGGTTATGTTTCGACGTTGGACACGTACTTTGAGGTGACTTAAGTGAAATAAGGTTGTGTGATGCTCCCCTATGGTACTTTATTATTCTATTTCTTCGTTGGGGGTAACTTAAGTGTACTTTTGGGCATAGTGGTGATAAAGTAACTTAAGTTATTTTATTATTATGTGGATTTTTCCCCAAGGAGGTTGATTAGGGTTCTTTTGGGCCTTTTGTTGCAATGAAAAGTTATAAAAGGAAGCGCTTGGGGAGAATAGGCATTCATTCATACACTCACTCTTTTATGATATTGAAGCCATTGTTGGTTGCATGTTTTTGCTTGTAGAGTAAGATTCCATAGGAACCCTAGCTTCGGTGGTGAGAGATCCACTCCTAGCTAGCAGAGCACTCTTCGGTGGTGAGAGATCCTCCCTAGTTTGCTAATTTGGAGCTTCATTCAAATCAGAATTTCAGTTTGATATTATTTTGTGAATTTCAAGTAATATCCCACAAGGGATATTTCATGCGTCCTCCTCTATCGCGCACATTGTGGCTTCCTCTTCTAGATGTGCTTTGGCTCTTGCACGCCAACTTTTCCTCCACCTTTAGGCTAGTTGGTAAGCTTCTTCCACTGTCTGTCAGCTCGTATGCGCAACATCTTTGAGTTCTTCTTGAATTCCAAACCTCAAGCCATTGATATATCACATGACCTTCTCTTGGTCAACTTCCACATGTCCAGATCTTATCATGATCCTGTGAAACTCTTCTATGTAATCCTTTACCGACATTTCCTTTTGTCTCAAATTTTGCAATCTTTCGAACAAACTCATTTGGTAGTCGGATGGCAAGAACTTGCTTCTCATTTTGACGACCATGCGATCCCAACGCACTATCTTGTCTTTGCCTCTTCTTCACCATTCATTTTGCACATCTTTCCACCACAACGCTGCATGCTCTTTCAACTTAGTTTGCACCACTCTGACGCATTGCGGGTCGACTATCTCCTCAAACTTGAAATATTCTTCAATACTTGTGAGCCAATCTAAGAACTCTTCGCATCTAGTCATCCGAGAAAATGTCGGAATGTCCATCCTTAGTCTAGGATCCATCCTTGAAATAGCTTGCGAGAATTGCGCTTCTCCTGCGCCTATGGCCTCTGCTTCATCTTGTGCATCTTCGGCAACTCCTTCATTGTGTGCACCTTTTTTTGCTTGCTACACCTTCATCGTCACTTTGTGCGTTTGGTGCCACAAATTCTCTTTGTCTATCTTCTTCAATGACTTTTAGCCTTGTCTTTACACCCATTAGTTCTTTCATTACTTGTTCCAACACTCCCATAATAGTTGTGTTGGCCGTGTTCGTTCGCTACTCCCATGTTAGCGGCTCTTTTGGGTGGCATCTCCGCTCCTTTGACTAGTTGCCTCATGGTCAGCGTTCCACTAGTTCTTCCACCTCCTAACCTATCTCCAAGGTGTGTAGCCGTGCTTTGATACCGAGTTGATGAAGGGTGCATCGGACCTAGAAGATCTTCACGCGTATGCAGAGTCCAATACAACGGAATAGTACTCTAACACAACTCATTTTTCATTAATTTGAAAGCGTTACGACATCTACAATTGATGTCCCTCTATACAGGTAGTTCTAAAGCTATCAAGGCTTGCGGGAACTACATGGGGTGTTGACCTTTACTTGCTTGAACTTGTGCTCTAAGTCCCCAACAGTTTCAAAAGTC
Source organism: Taxus wallichiana var. yunnanensis (assembly GCA_018340775.1). Classification (NCBI taxonomy): domain Eukaryota; kingdom Viridiplantae; phylum Streptophyta; class Pinopsida; order Cupressales; family Taxaceae; genus Taxus; species Taxus wallichiana. The sequence goes on along the minus strand of CM031243.1, from coordinate 257,096,219 downwards.
CTTTAAACATGGTGCTATGTAGGTATTTATAGATCTATATTCCCGCCCATTTGAAATTTGAATTTCCTTCTAGAATTCTCTCTGGAGTCCTGCTCAAACTCAAATTTGAATTGTTGTGCATTAATGGCAGATAACTACTCTCGATCCGGTAGGTGAGAAAAGTCGATCTCGAAACTCCATGTCACTTATGAGTTGGCAGCCTGCATTCTTGTCAATTCCATCTCTGTCTTTATCCTTTTGCGCAATCTTTCTTCCTGTAGATCTTCTTGCGCGCCTACCTTAGAAAGATTCGTGTGCTGTGAGTTGTTCATAAGTGCTTGGCCTTGTGCCTTGTCAAAACTTATGCGCCTATGCCTATTCGTGTAACTCTAGTTTGTTGTTAGGCAACTTTCTGTCGCACCCCTGTCCCATGAGTGATTTCCCAATTCTTGCACACACGTACTATACTTAGCCAAAATTTTCAAAATTCATGTAGATATTGTGGTTCTTCGTGATGCCCCTGCATCACAATCTCGATTGCTAATGGTGAAATTGATGTGAGTTCTTGGATAAAATCATTTCTTGCTACCTTGTGATTGGTGGCTTATGATTGGTACACAAAACAAGATAAAGTTGTACTTAATACATGGTCAAATTCAAAAAAACCTTTGAAAAATAATTCAAATCGCCTTGGGATGAAAACAAAAGTTTTTCTAAAATCTATAAATTTGCATCATAGTAAGAGTGATTATAAGAACTTACAATATGTGGTTAAAAAAACTAATTTTTAAATTAAAGAACCCTGTTGACAATGAGTTAAAGAAGAGATTGTTCATTGAGGCCTGTGACTGAATACATGGTAACGATGAAAATAGTGCCATCTATTACCTATAGTGGAAGTTATGGAGTGATGAACTTAAAGAGTAAAGAGAAATTGAATGGAAAAAGGTGTAAATTGACTCGCTCAATGACCCGATAGAGCTTTTGTTCGTAGCAATTTTGTAGAGTGACATGATAAGAATGCTTAAAGACTCGAAGGAGGAGAATAGAAAGGATAAGGTGGATGTTTGGTGCACCTCATGTCACACATAAGTTCATACTAGGGTGAATTGTCCTAACAACCAAGTGGTTCTAGAGGAGGAAGAAGCGTTGTTAATCGAAACATTTAGCTAATTTTTGCTAGAAGAGGTGTCAAAGACTTGTCCGAATGGCTATGGGGGTGTCTCTGGTTACATGTAGTGGCAGACTCAAAATGTAGTAGCTGCAGTACTGGACAGAGTTTCAACAACAGCATTTGATATGGTTGACAAGGCCAAGGCAGAGGCTAGTGCAAAGGCCAATGCAAAGTTGTGAATGACCATAAAAATACAATATGAAGATTTAGATGTAGCCTTTTGACAATTTTATGGTCAAGGCTCCACCTAAGTTACTGCAGGCTTCCATTAATATAGAAGTACCATAGTCAAAGTTGGTGTAATCACCAATCTCATCACCATTTCCAAGGAGGTTGAGGCTAGAGTTCTTCTTGAGGCCAAAATCCAAATCTTCTGAGGACAAACCAGCATGAAAGGAGTATAAGCTAGAAAATTTCTAGGCATCCAAAGAATATAATTGGCATGCCTTGCTTGGAGAAATCGGCAAAAGGTGGTGGTGTAACAATGCTCTTGATGACCTGTTAAGCACTGACGATGCCTTATATTTTGTGGAATGATTTTGTGATCTATTTGTAGAAGTTGATGTGAAGTTATGACCCTACCATGAGGAGAGTTGTGATTGAGTACAAGGTGGTGACTATGTAGCTCATTATCTAGGCAGAGGATATTCAATAGCCACTTTGGCATCTCTTGGGAAGGAAAGGCTGTAGTCAGGCCTTTGGGGAAGCAGATGGCTGATTGGGAAACCATGCAATAGGTGATAAACAAATATTGTGTTTCCCTTGTTATAAACTTGGAGCATGCAAATGTTGTCATAAAGCACAACTGTTGGAATATTAAAAGAGGAAAGTGTTGTTGGATTTGATATATTCACAATTGGATGGGTTTGTAGAGCATCAAACATATCTATATGGTTGGCTGAGTACATGGGTGGCCTGGCCCAAGGAGTTGTGTATAGATGGGTTGATGTGGTTGCAGACAGTGTGCATGAATTCATGTGCCGCAAGCACACAGAATTTTTAGGGCACATCATGTAGTTGGTCTATTGCTGGATGAGGCCTATACAGCCAAGGGCAACCTGACTGGTGAGTATGGCCTTGATCCCAACTGGAACTAGATGAAGGTAACTGTGTTCATGTGGAAACACCCAGGTTTGACAGAGGTGCTCCTTGAGCCCAAGTTGATTTTAGATCAGCCAGAACCATAGACAGACCATGAACAGCGGGAGGCCATGGACAATCTGGAGCAGGGAGATGAGGGTGAAGGGAATAATGACTACAAAGGTTTATTTAGCATGAGTAGTGAGGAGGATAATGGAGGCTAGGAGGACAGTCAGAGCCAGAGCAAGAGCCACATCAAAGCAGAGGGTGAGGAGTCCTTATATATATCCTCAGCCTAATCATAATAATTTTTGGAACATGCTGCAGGAGTTTATTATCTAGGTAGTTCCGTTTGGCCAGGCATTACAGGAGGCAGGCAAGGAGCTCAGAGATAGATTTGTTGGGGAGGATGCAGAGAGCTAAGATAGTGATAACCGAGGTTGGCCACTGTTTCTAGTTCTTCCTTTGGCAGAGAGAGAAATACTTTTGCCATTTTATGGGGAGCGTAAATTGGTCCCTCACCATTGGCGCTGAGCATTGAGTGGTGGGATCCATCACATTCACTCAACTTGTTCATCAAACAGACCATGAACCAGCTGCACTATTTAGAGGTGGATTTTAGAGGTTTGTATGTATGGGCTTGCAGTAATGAGGTCAGACTTGAACGCAGCTTGTAGTGATTTGAGAGCCATCAAAGAGTCACTATTTTGTGGATAGATAGCAGAGTGGGAGAGAGTAGCTCTTGGCCAAGCAGCAGAGGCTTTAGTTAGAAAACATACATCTTTTCAATTTGCTCTCTTTGCTGAGTATCAAAAGCTGGAAGATGGCTTCCAAAAATAAGTTGCCAAGAAAAATGCCATATTGGAAGTGAAAGCAAGAGACTTTGAGGCAACACAGAAGGAGCTTGTTCAGCTCTAGGGGCATATTTCAGTGGAGCACCAGAAGATTGAGGTTGGCATGTTAGCATCTGATTGAAGATAAAAAAGATGGCAGAAGTGGCACATAGAGTTAATGCAGCAGGAGAGAATAAAATTATATCATTATCTTCCTAAAATCCTATGATTGATGTGAGAGGGGGATAGCTGTAGAGCATAACTATGTTCATCATTCTGTATAGCAGATCAAGACAAATGATTTAATAAAAGAATCTCAAAATCTTCCTATGATATGTGGTACATATTGCTATAATTCAAACCACAGAAGTCTGCACCAGAAGAAGGCAGATGCATGCAATAAAATAATAAACATGGAGCTGCTGTTCTACTCCTAAAGTTGGTGCCAAAGGAAGATAAAAGCATGCATGGAGGAATAAATAACTAAAAATAGCAGCTGCAGTCCTATAATTGGTGCCAAGGAAAGATAAGCATGAAGGCATGAATAGAAAAGGGACTGCTGTTCCAAGTTAAGAGCATGTGCTAAGAATAGACAAAAGAAATAAATAAATTTATTAACAGTTGTTCCTAGATCTGGTGCCAGCATGAGGAAGAGACAAATAAATGAATAAAACAAAAGGAACTGCTGTCCCCATGCAAAAAGGTAAAGGCAGCTCCAGTCCAAAACTAGAATTTAATGAATAAAACAAAGTTCAACTTTTGTCCCCATGTGCCAAAGATAGAAAAGGGGAATTAATTAAAAATAGAAAAACTATTGTCTATTCTTAAAAGTTGGCGCCAAGGATAGAATGAGAATAAATTTAATAAAATCAAATGTTGTTCCTAAAGCATGCTCCAATAGGGAATAAAAAAAGAAAAGAAATTAAAAAAACAGGAGGCATCATTCTATTCTTGGCATGGAGCAGCCTATATTGGCTAATTTTTGATTGTAAAAGATACACTTGGAGCAGCTGATTTGCTTGTTTGTCTTCAGCTATTGTACTTGCACCTCTGAATAATAAAAGATTCATTTTGCCCTCTCTTATTTCTGATTTCAGATTTTTCATTATGTTGCATAGGATATTGTGTTTGTCATTCTTCCTAAACCCTTGAATTTAATTTTGCAAAATAGTTCGAGTTGTGCAGGTGTGTGAATCTTTAAATTCTCTGTGTGCAGAGTTACATGCAAGTATCAAACTATTGGTGTATCACCCCTATTTCCCATTTTCCGCATTCCTCTTCCCTTTTCCTTGTCAAAGTTTTTATTTTTAGGTGATTCACAAGGGAACCAACCCTCTTTGGAGGTTCACCTTAGACATAGGTTACCCACAACCTTGAGGTGTTCCAATTTTGTCAACAAAGTAGAGAGTACACATACAAATTTTGAAATTTGAGAGTGCAACTTACGGGTGACAACAATACATAAATTTGTGTTAGTTAAATTTTGAATTTTGAGAGTGGTTGATGCCTGGACTGTTGTGTTCAAGCAGCACATCTCTTGTTTCTCGTATATCTATGACTTGCCTTAATTTGTTGGAGGGTCTCCATGTGTGACAATTATATGTGGGAAAGGCCCACACTTGGAGAGATGTACATCATGTTCCTATCTATTAGTGAAGGCATTCCATTCTAATTCTTCTTGTGTTCTATTATAACTTGATGATGACAATGGATGGTTTAGTGTAGATAGTTACTTTTGCTTGTTTATTTTTTCTCGTATTGCATACCTATGTGATGGACCGGAATGTTCTGTTAATGTTTCTTAGAAATATGTCTCAAAGACATGAAAATTCATGCAAAAGAAAATGCTATGACTAATTTGGGCTATTTATTCATGGATAAATACAGCACAAATATGATTTGATATTTACGTAAATGTAACACCCATGTTATGATCATCTAAATTAAGGGGATATTTTTTAAACATACCCTTAATGTACAATTAATGCTACTAATGTTTAACATTATTATTTAGCTTACTGCTAAATAATCCAACATAATTAAATTATTCATAATCCATTTGATAACATATAATAACCATGTGCAATTGTAAGGGTATATCCAAATCTCCACGATCTCCCTTAAGTCACTCTAACCGAGTGTGTATACCTTTATACTTGGTTAAAATTTTTACAGGTTATGAGAACTATGTGTATCTCCTAAGTGTCTACCTGGAAGACAATCATGAAGCTTCCATCCAAAGATTCGACACCGTTAATTTATAGGATTGGTGAAAGACAATGTAGTTAGCTATTACATTACTTTGGCCAAAGTTTCAAGCATTGCTTTGCAAGCTTAGTTCCGAGACCGCACTTCCGAGACCGCACACAAGTCTATGAAACTTGTCTTCTTTCACCACACAACCATCTCAATACAGTTATCTGGAATCATTGTTGTTTAAGAAGGTGAATTAGTTAAGATAAGGGAGGGTCCGCATCGCTAAGTTCCCCAAACAAAAAGAATCCCATCCGTACCATCTTAGGATTCCTATGGGAAACATAGTGACCACATAATGATTACCCATCATTATGTCCTCACTACCCTTCCCGTAGCCATCCTAAGTTGGCACAAAGCTAAGCTTTTAGCGAGATGACGTAGGAACATTACGCCCCACGCTTCGTATACTTAGGTTATCTTAGTTGATTAATTTAACTAAGTCATCCTTTGTGAGTTGTTCTAAACGTATTATTTCACAATCCTTAATAGGTTTCCTCAAGAGGGTCATAGTAACTCAATGAGTTACTAACTATTATTAGTTCCTCTTATCATACTTTTAACAACTTAATAATGTAGGTTAATCATTTGTTTTCCATACCAAGTCATTTAATTACATTTACTCATCATGATTAGTTAATTATTATCATTATGATTAGTTCATTATTTCGTTTCCTATGTTGTCCTTTCATTTTATTTGACGATATTCAATTTGCTTTGATTATTGTGTCCGAGTTAATGAAATTAGAAATAATCACATAACTTAAAAAATTATCAGCTTAATTCATAAATCAACTTCATAAATAAAATATCTACATTTTCAGTTCAAGTAAGACAAGTCATATGACCAGATTACAAATAAGGGATAAATATCCCAATCTTCATTAATAATGATTTACAATAATCAGCAAGAATAATACATTGGGCCATAATGCCCTTTTTAAGATGCAATGATATTTCAATTGCATAATCAAATTGAATACAATCCTTTCGGATTTACTTCCAAATAAACTCATGACGTAAAAACATTCACAAAATCTAATCTAAGTAGTTACTTCAAGTATGCCGACATTTCCTGCAAAATTGTAGGAGAGAGATAGATATGGGTTAGTTCATATGAATTGACATGAGTTTGCATACTCTTATTCTATGTTGTAATTATAATGAAATAACAAAATAAGAGATCGGCTAAGATTATTCTTAATCAATAAGTTATAATCGTAAACTCCATAGCTTCTATTATGAAATCTACCTTAGAAACATATCTTAACGAAACCTCTAATTAAATAAAAACATAGTGTCCACTGTTATTGTATACAACCAACCAACATTTTATTGTCAATAATGGGCTATAAACTACATTGCAAAACAACAATTAAAGATGTAATAACTCACAATATTTTCCAACTTTTCGCTATTAATAGCAAGTAGAAAGTTCATAATGCGACGGTCAATAACGACCACGATATATCCAAAACTCGTATTTCAGCAGAGTTGACTATATATATATATATATCATTGTTTACAAGAACAAATATAATCCCGTATAAGGACTCATTTAATTGTAATCAGAAGATAACCAAAATATCTAGTCCCAAGAAGGGAGGAGTACAATAATAGCAAATAATTATCGATTGTATTACACATATCAGAAACAATTAATGGTAGCCAACATATCTTTTATTCCTTATTAAAATTTCCCAAACTAATTCAAAACAGTCATTATCACAAAATCAAGTCATTGTACATTTATATTAACAGTAGTATCCCCAAATTGTCTTAAACTGAAATCATGTAAATACAAAATCAAAAGGTCATTTCCATCATTATTTTTACAATCAATGGAGTTGAATGCTGTCCCAAAAATTCCCACATTCAAATTTGAAAGCAACAATCAACTAAAACGTAAGTTATTTTACGATTACCCAACCTTCATCCTTTCAAGTTTTTAATCACTCAACAAACAAGAGTAAAATACGTCCATAAGGAGAGAGTATCCCATGAATCAACAAAACTGACCTTACTTTCTATAAACCAAACGAGAAAAATGATAACAACAAGGATCTAAGGAGGAGCTGAAAAAATCTTGTTTCTTTTCCTAGATTTCACCAAATAATCCAAAACGTATACAACATGATATCAGCCAAGCTCACAGAAGGAGCTGTAACTAACTAATCTGGTTCATTACTAACTCAATATTTCATTATCCAAAACCAAAACCAAACCAAAACGTATTCAATAAAATAATGGCAACAACAATGCTTCATCAAGGAGCTATTAACTAAATGATAACAACAATGCTCACAAAAAGGAGCTATAAACTAAATGATAACAACAATGCTCATAGAAAGGTGTTATAAACTAAATAATAACAACAATACTCACAGGAAGAGCTGTACCCAAAACAAGTTTGTTTATATTTCACACAAACCTTTTTTTTTTTCTTTAGATCTCATAATAATCTCAAAACCCAAAACGTATTCAGCTATTCCCTTATTTCCTTTCCAGATTTCAGATCAAAACCAAAAATGTATGTAGCTACAAGATCTCACACATAACAATCAAAACCCAAAACATATTCAACTATTTCATTATTCATTTTCTAGATTTCACAATCCCAAAACAAAACATATTCATTTACCAGATTTCACAATCGAACCCCAAAACGTATTTGGGTAATTCATTACCTTAACAACAAAGAGTAAGAGTTGAAAAACCCATGCCTCTGTTTCTTGCCTCCAAACTTCTCTGCACTATTCCAAGTCGAAAAATTCCAAGCAATATTACATCTTCCAACAACATATTTATATAGTAAAAACGCCATGTTTACCAAAGATAACAACAATAAATCGCATGCAACAATCATCAAAACAAATTTCCCCAAAACTCCATGCACAACCCCTAACAGAGCTCCTAAAAACAACCAAATGAAAAGCAAGGCGTTTACTTTGCATGCCTTAGCTTCTCAAGGAAGCTAACGGTTTCTAAGGTGTCTGCTGCATTAAATTTGCAACAAACCTCGTGATTTCCATGCCACGTCGTGGCTTCAAACAACTGACCAAATAAAACCATAAACCTTGCTTAATATCCGTTTCAAATTTGCCTTGCAACTTAAGTTTAGACTTAAGTCTTTAAACATTACAAAACCACATATCTTGCATGGTGGAGCATCCACAATTTAACGATGCCACGCAATCCACCAACTCGCCACCCAATCATATTATATGCTAGGCGGTTCGTATATATGGTAAGTGGTCTAATGACCAACTAGTATGCCATCAAAGCCTAAACACACATGCACATATGTATGTATGCGTATATATATATATATTATTAATTCAATAATTCATCGCCAAGCAATCCTTTATTAAGCAAGAATAACACAACCAGATTAAACATTCATTAGTGGGGGTAAATTAATGATTTTAATAATTCATTAAATGAATTAAGTCCGGGATATTACAGTAAGTATGCTTTTTCACTTTGATTTACTTCAAGAAACCCCTGCTGTTTACATATCCACATTGGGATCTAACATGTGCTATACAATCATAACTTTTGTTTGGTATTGGAGTTGAATTTTCTCTAGATGTTTTTGGTTCCTCAAGCAAAAATATCTACTAGAATTTTGGTCTATTACACCGGAACTTTTACATCAATCTTGTGTGAAACTCGGGAACACTATGAATTGATTCCAAAGGGAATCATAGGATAAATATTCAGTATGGACATACGGTTAATTTTTGAAACGCAGGTTGAAATCAATTTTAGACATTAAAGGATGGAACTTAAAAGTGATAATATTGTTTGTTAGTGAGACCATTCACCATGTGTGTGATTGTTATTCTCGCTTAAGTAAGCAGGCCATACAGTGATTCTGATTCCTCTCTGGTTTTTATTAGGTACGAGAGTCTATTGGCACTCTTCTTAGCATTTTGTGCTCAAACCTTCGTTTCAATTCAGCATTTGGGGATCAGTCGTCCAAACTGATTGAGAGACTTAATTGGAGTACATTTCTTGTGGAAAGAGCCAGTCTATATGTGAATAAGATTCACAGTGCCAGTAAATCGAGTGTCCTTGATGGACAGCTGGTCTCTTCTGGTGAAAAGAATGATAAAGGTGATACTGAGGAACAAGAATATATAAAATGGATGGAAACAGTAAGTATTTTTGAAGAAAATATTAATTTTTATTCGAAAGAAAATAATTAAAGAATTGTGTTCCATTTGCATTAGGATCTCCAGAATTCAAACTTTTATCTTGTTGGCAGGCATTCTATTTTCTTATATCGGCATTAAAGTCTGGACGAGCTGCAGTTTTGACAGACATAATTGTTGGTCTTCTCTATCCTGTTATTTCCTTACAGGTAGGATTGTTAAGTATTTGATCGTGTTTTCTGCTCTACTTCTGCATATGCTAATAGTATGTGAAACATTGGTTAGTTAAGCCTCATATATGTCTTGGTGGTCTTTTCTGTACATTGATAATGATTTATTTATTTATTTCTAATCCTAAAAGATCAAAAATTTATTGTCTCTTTTTATTTTCTAGTTTTAGATAATATGTTTAAAAAGGAATTGTCTTAGTGGAATCAAGTGTATGCTCCTTCCCTGTTTTTTATATTTTTTCATCATGAGAATTTAATAAATTATAGACCCAGAACTGAAATATACATTTAGTTGTAGATAATAAATAAATTTGTATTTTCTTGGTGCTTTTCTTGAAGCAGATGGTATCATTTTGTTTCCATGGTTTGAAAGACAAGAATGCTTGCAAATCTAATCTGGCATATGAAGAATAAAGGGGTCACAAGAAATTTATTATTTTGAAGGTCCTAATTCTAGCAGTTGAAAGGACGTTTTCTTTTCCAATACATATAATTTTTTCTCACAAGAAGATCCCATTGTATTTTCAGCTTTTTTGAGAGAAGATAAATACATCTAGTTATTTATACATTTGTTTTAAGGAGAGGAGAAAATTGGACATATGTTCTGGAAATGTCCATCTGCCAGGGTTTTTGGAACAGTTGCAGTCTGAATGAAATTATTCGTCTATCACCCATCTTTACCAGAGAGGTCATTATTTTAGGAATACCTAGGCAATAAGAGAGTTGAATTTTGGAAAGCAAGATTTCGCAATTTATGTTAAAGCTACAGTTACTTGTTTCTTAAAAGATGAACTTTTCACATCTTTGGTCTTAGGCACAAATGCTAGCCTTTTTAGCCTTCATAGCCCGAGCTTTGCCATGTAATCCTCTTGCTCATTTGATGCAGCTTATGTTCTTTGGCATAAAAGAAGATGTATGCTTTCAAAGAAAAGTCATTTTAACCCTGCTTTATAGGTTCCACCGTGTTACCAGGAAATGCCCTTTGAGGGTCCCATACCAGTGAATGCATGTACCAAAAAAGTGTACGGATATGGAAACATAGGGGAAATGGATCCAAACGCTATACAGAGCAGGTTACATGCTGGAAATGGAACGTATCTGAGACGTTTCCATCCTGTTGCAGGTGGTATATGTACTTAAAAAGTTAAAACCATACAAAAAAACTCTAAAAAACCTAGCCCTAATCTAGATTATAATCATGTACTTATGAAATTTAAAGCCTAGACTGTTTCGGTACGGGTTCGGTATGCTGAAACGGCAAATTTTTAAAAACCTCGGGTATGGTACGCTTTTGGGTACATTTTATATATATATATATAAATATATATAAATATGTATATAAATTATAAATTTAAAGAAGCATTTGCATACTTATTGAAATTTAATACTCATACAACTTAAAATCATTCATAGAACATGAAAACAAATTTGAAATTTCCAATACTTTGAGAATTGAGACTTGAGTTTGTATTGATTCATAATGTTCAAAACATAATAGTTAATAACATAATACATTCAAGTTCTCAACTTCTAGAGCATATCATCTAGATGATCGTCAAAATCATCTTCATGGATGCCACTTGCAACTCCACTCCCACTAGCTCCACTTTCGAACCCTTGTGAAGGGCTCCCTGGAAGTTCGTCATCAACACCAAGAAGTGAAAGCAGAAGTTTCAAAGTCCGTGTTTTCAGGTTGGAGGTCCCAAAGCTTGTTAGGACCACTAGTATACTCTTCCGTCTTGTGCGTAAGAGGCGCAAGTTGGAATGAACGTATACTAGATCCTCAACCTTCTTCGATGCCAACATGGTGCATTTGGCTGAGTGGATGAAGCCATAAGTACTCCAGTTGTGCTCTGCAGAAGAATTACTAGCCACCTGTCACAAAAACAAAGTATTATTAATATAAAAAAGAATGATATCATTTTGAATTTTAATTCTTAATTGGTAATTAAAATATCAAATAACAAGTTACAAACTTTATACCTGTGAGAGCAATTTGATCGCAACAGGTCGTAGGTACTTGGCATCATGGCCATGTACAATCCACCACATGATTGGATCCAAGGTGGGTTTGTCACAAAGAGCCTCTATCTCTCCCATGCTACCTTGTCCAGTTACAAACATTGCCATCTCGTGGCGAGACTACACCAGATATAGCTAGATCAGGAAACAACCTCCTGAATCGTTGCTCTCGTCCCATTTGCAACCTCATGGTCATCATATGGTCGCTGCCTACCAACTATCCCAACTATTTCATTGTTGTAATATTTGGGATTTAAGGCATAAGCAAGGAGATGCAATGAGGTGGTCATTTTGTTCCACCTTTTCATGACCACATTTTTAACTTCATTGTAAAAGTTTTCCTCAGGGTCCTGCTCTTTGGCTTGTATGATATCTTTGATTTTTCAAGCATGGAGTCAATGCCATCATATATTTCTCCAATGCAAGCATTATCTTTGTCTACAAATCGTATCATACTTAGAATAAAACTCAACAAATATTCAACTTTTCCCCACCAATCATCATCAAGGATCCATGATTTTATCCTTTGGGCTCTCTCTGTGTTAGCTTGCCTCCAGACGGTCCAAACATTATCAATCACCATGCCACCCAAAGCATGTCTCACCTTCACAAGTCATCTCAAGACGAGTGTGTGAGAGGCAAACCTAGTCTCAACAACCTATTAAAAAGAATGGAAACAATTCAATAACAACACAAATTGAAATTGATTTAAAATCAAATATTAAATTTAAAATGAAAAATTTAAAAACTTAAAAAGTAAAACTTATAAGTTATGGCTCATGAGTTGTTCCTTTACCTTCAACAGCTCCAACTTTGAGAATCTTCTGAATATGGCTTGAGACATGTGATGGTTGGTGACAAACATCTGAATCTCGTTTGCCTCTGTAGATTTTCTCAATCCATGCAATTTTCCCAATCTTTTGTAGCATTAGATTCAGGGAGTGTATTGCACATGGTGTCCAAAATATGTGCTCATACCTACCCTCTACTATCAACCCCCTGTTTGCCTTGCAATTTTTGGCATTGTCCATGATGACTTGGACAATGTTCTGCGGGCCCACTGACTCAATAGCCTCAATGAGAATATTTGCAATGAATTGGGCATCTTTTACTTCCCCCTCACAATCAATAGCCTTTAAAAACATTGGCCCTTTAGGGCATACTGCAATAATGTTGATGAGAGGTCTGTTTCTGGAGTCTTTCCATCCATCTGAGATAATAGAGACTCTTGATTCATTCCAAGAATCTCTAATTGGTTGTAGAGATGTTTGTATGTGTTGCACTTCTTTTGCCAAAAGAGAAGTGCGAACCTTATTATAGTTGGGGCTTGTATACCCCTGTGGTGCCTCACTAATGCCTCTCACCATCTGTTGCCAATAAGGTGACCTCAAGACATTGAATGGTAGCCCACATGCATATATACACCGAGCCACCAATTCATCTGCAATTTCTCTCTTCTCAATGTTAAATGCTTTTTCTAATGGCCCTTTTGTTCTCTTGCTTGATGGCCCTGGGGTATCTTCATCAAAAGGGGAATCAACTAGAACAGTTTCAACATGAGTCTCAATGAAAGGATGAAATGATGGTGTTGGTGTTGGTGGTTTTCCCATAGTCCTCTGCTGTAAAGAAATGGTTCTAGAGCGAGCTCTTGCTATTTCAAAGTTTGCATCCTCTTGCTCTTTTAGGTACATGGCTATTGTTTTCTTTTCCACCTTCTTACACGCTCTAATACTGTCCCCGATACCCCAGTTAGATGAGCTCTCAAACGGGTATATGAGGATTTAAATGTGGTGGCACAATGGGGGCACGTCCAAACACGGACACCACCACCGACAACGAGCTCTAACACTTCCACATGCCTCCATAAAGGAGAATGAGGATCCATTTTCATTGCTGGACCACTCGAAACATTTCCTCCCTCTTGCCCCACTGAAGCTGAACTAGATGCCATGATTGTAGGTTTAATTTGTTTTAACCTACAATGAGATATTTTTTTAAAACATTGCTAAATAATTTAATTAAAAACAACAAATACAAATTAGAAAATTAATTTGTTAACCCATACACGTCAATCTTTGATTCTGATCACCAAGTTCGCCATAAATGGTGCAAGGTGAGAGCATACACAGAGGGTAGACGTTTAAATTTTTAACAAATTCAATTTAAAACTTTAAAATTAAAAAAACGAATACATAACTAATTAAAAAAATTAAACAGTTAGCCCTACATGTCAATCTCGATTTTGATCACCAAGTTCGCCATAAATGGTGCGAGGTGAGAGCATACACAAAGGGTAGACGTTTAATTAAATAAAACTTCAATATTAAACTTTAAATATGAAAAAATTAATTAATATATTATATTTTAAAAACCGTAAAATAAATAAATATTAAAAACAAATTTAGATCATGATCAATAATCATGAATGATGTGTTTGAAACACATCATTCATGATATTGATCATTGATCATATACAAAACATTGCTCAAAAGATTAAAAAAAAAACAAAAAAATGCTTGAATGCATGAAAAATACCGGAAAATCCTCCTTGTTGTCTGCAAACTTGCTTCTCCTTCTCTCTTTCTCCTTCAAGCTCTCTTTCTCTCCTCCAAGCTCTCTCTTTCTCCTTCAACCTCTCTTTCTCTCCTTCAAGCTCAATATTAGCAAAATAGCAAACAATGAGTGTGTGAATAAAGTAGAGGGATTGGGTGTATAAATAGGTGTTTGGGGGTCTTTTAGGGTTAGGGTAGAATTAGGTTGCTTTATTTTTAAGAAAAAATGCTTAGTTTTTTATTTTTTTGAGTTCCATAAAAAGCGTTTTTAACGTGGGTGCGTACCCATAAGGGCAAGATACATTACGGGTATGGTTTTTCGTACCCCTAACGCACCTGCTCCGTGGGTACGCACCCACAACATATCCGTACCCATACAAAAGATTACAAACGTTTCCGGACTAATACGAGGCGGTGGGTGTTTCATGCGATCTAGTTTAAAGCATGTTGAATGTTTTGAAATTTCACGAATGCAACATTTTTAAAGTGTTTTATCTTTTATAGACTAAGAATGAGTATTATGCTTTTTAATATATAATAATAATCTCTATATTAAAAATCGCGATTGATCGCCCGTTTATCGCGATTAATCGTTTAGGGCAGGTAAACGATTAATCTTTTGGAAAATCGCGATTTGTGTGGTGCCGATAAATCGGTGATTTCCGGCGCTAAAAACCTTGCAAAAATCGTTGAAAATCGCTGCTAAAATCGTGGAAAATTGCTGCTAAAATCGTGGCTTAGGTTTAAATGCAAAAAAGTGCAAATCGATTTGTTTTTTTCTCCTATTTCCTCATGCGTGACTCGTTTTTGCTGTTGCGACTTGTATTTTCTCCATTCGTGTCTGGTTTCATGGGATTTGTGGCGGTTTCGTGGGATTCCAACCAGCTCAAAAAGAAATGGATCTCGTTTTTTTTCTTATCACCTGTTCGTGGCCCTAGCCAGCAGATTCGTAGTATACACTGTACAGTATTCGTATTAGAACATATTTAGATTTATATTTATTTATTAATAGTTGAATCTATTCACTATGCACGTAATTAGATTTATCTATATTTATTAATAGTTGAATCTATGAACTATACAGTGTATAATAGTAGACTGTAATTAAATTAAAATTAAAAAAAAAGTATAACTATACGTAATAGTAAGTTGCAATAGTAATAATAAATATATTCATAGAACAATGATATTTTACTTGGAACATTAGTAATAGTAATAATAACTATAGTCTATAACTATTCGTGACATTAATCTTCTACTTTATTAGTAAAAGTATATTTATAATAACTATACACGTAATAGTAAATTAGTAATACTAACCGTAATAATAAATATATAATGTATAACTATTTGTGACACTAATAGTGAATTAGTAATAATAAATATATTTATTGTTAATAGTGAATACAATGATATTTTTTTATATAATTTATTCTATAGAGTCACTTATCGCATCATTTAACATTGTTTTTACATTTAATTTAAGTTTATTTTATGAATTTTAATGTTTTTAAAAGTAGCGATAAAGTTGTTGATTAATGCCGATAAATTGCCCATTCCCAATTTCCGAGTCAAAATTTGGCCTGCTGATTAATCGCCAATAACGATTTTTCGAACTATGATAATAATAATAATTGTACCGTCATTTCCGTGCCATTTTGCACACAAGGGTTTTTGAAAATTGGCATTTTTGCATTTCGGACCCGTATCGGTACTCACATTTCCGTTTCGTTTCGGCAACCTAGGCTCCACTTCCACCAATAATGTTATCCTTAATTTTGCAAAGCTTAAGCTTTATCATTTTGTTTTGAAAGTTACAGGTCTATTCTGAAATTTCTGGTTGCTTTCAACTCTTGTGTCTTATTTCCTAGCAACCTAGGTTCCACTTCCACCAATAATATTATCCTTAATTTTGCAAAGCTTAAACTTTGTCATTGAATGGTGAGGAAGTCGACGAGAAGATTCATGGCAAAGGCAAGAGATTGATGGCGGCAAAGGGAGCATATTCGTTGGTAGCCATTAGTGTATTTAGTTTAATGTAGTTCACAACCTATCGATATTTTATTTAGTTCAGCTTATTGTATTTAACTTATAAATTTATAATATTTATTTTATATGCTTTGGTTTATAATTCTTTTTAGTTTTTATAATTTTTATAATTATAATCTTTTATTAGATTTTATAATTTCTAATTTTTTAGTTATATATTGAATTGATTTTATCTAGTTTATAATTATTTTTAAATTTTATAATTTAACTTTTGTTATTATATATATGTATGTTATAAAACATGCAAAAAAAAAATGAATAACATTAAAAGATCACAAAATGTCCATATTTAAAAACCTACATCCGAAATTGAAATGGCCCTTTAAATTTTGTATATATATCGATTCCAAACTTTTTGGAGAATTTTGGATTTCCGGATGTTTTTGGCTCTCTCAAACAGATTCGGATTTCTGAACCTGGTAACTATATGCCTTTTATTGATATTCCTTTGGTTTCACTCTTAAAGTTGTGGTCCTAGTGCAAATTGATATTCTCTTAGAACATAATATTGAATATGAAGAAGATGAGTGCATAGACCATCCACAACATAAAGGGCATGTGTGAGATACGCCCCTATACACTTGTAATCAATATTATATATTGATTTAAGAGTCATAGAGCACAAAATCTACTGTAAACAACATACAAAATAATCCAACCTTTGAAATAAAGGACAATAAAGAATTGGATGAAAAATCTCTTTTTTGCTGTGAAAGTTGAACCCAATTTATTTGCAGAGTGTTTGCTGTGTTATAGTTTTTGACTCCTGCTCTATACCTTTCCAAGCTTAAGTCGAGTCCAAGTTGGCTGCCATGATATGTAGATACTGGATACACATACATAGATAGAGAGTAGATAGATAGAGAATTGAGGCATCATTATATAAGTTCATACTAGGGGCTTTACCATGGGTGTAGGTTCATGCCAAGAAAATTTAAAAGTTACATACAAATTGTCGTATATTGACATTTCCAAAAAAATGAAATTCTTAAAGCAAGTTGGACTTTCACAATCAACAGATAAGGAAACTGTAACAAAGCTTCTGATTTCAATGGTAAAACACTATAAAGCTGCAGGCACAAATTCAGATCTGTTTCAAGGCTAAAACTACAACATTAGGCTCCATTGCAATGTATAACTTTAGCCCATAGTTGATGAGATCAAGCTCTAGGAAAATGCTTTTACAACCTACAAACTGCCTGATTTCAAGTAAATCATGGCCTAAAGCACAGGGGCATGGTTTAGGACTTGAATGCACCATAGAAATATATTTCTAGATGAAGAACATAGCATGAAATTGATGGTAATTTCTCTATGTTACACCAAGTTTCCGGGACAGGGACGGCAGGGGATGGGGGACGTGTTAACAGTACAGTTTTTGGAGGCCTTTTTTTAGGGGATGGCAAGGGACGACTATTAAAAAAAGGGAAAATTAAAAAAATATAGAAAATTTCAAATATTCATATGATAACATTGATAAAGCATTCATCACACACATTATAGAACCTTAATACATAAAATTGGAGCTGAATTGAGATTTCACATAAGATTCAAGTTTCAATTACAATAATAATTACAATGAAATGCCCAAGGGCTGCAAGTTTCAACTACAAAATGTCTGAAACATAGAAAATGAAAATCTATTGCTGCCCCTAATCAAAATCCGCTAAAATGGCATCAAAATCAGACCCGAGTCCGAGTCACTGGAACTATGAGGGATTGCCTCATCCAATGGAACCCCAACCAATCCCACATGTGCCTTCTCCTCATCAACTTGTGTGGCATCTTCGGGATCAACATCCCAATGTGCAATCGGGGAGGTTTACGATACTTATGAGTCTGTTGATCTTGAAGTTGCAAGGCGCACTATACACGACTACGAACTTTTCGCTCGTCAAAAGGTATGATTGTTCCTCTTAACAAAGTGGATGAGGTTGTATGCGGACCAATTCCTCTCTGCAGCAGAGGAACCTGACAACTGTGAAAGGAGGTGAGTGGAAAAAATCGTCACATCTCGGTGCATCTCGGCCATGCCATGTCCACCATCCAATAGGGTCTACTTGAGCTAATGTAGCTCTATCTGTCCTCACCTCTGGTTTGTTAAATGTTGGACCACAAAGATTGACAAAGGATAGCCATTGTGTCCGCATGCAGTAAAGTGGACTCCTCATTAGTGTACATCTTTCAAAAGGCCTTCATGAGCCCTTCTTTCATCTCTTCATCATCAGATGGAGGCATTCTCCTAGGCCGTGCTGCATACCATTTGGGATTTAGAGCATAGGCAGCCATATGAAGCGGGGTGTTGATTGTGTTCCACCGCCGTGTCACAATGGGCTTGACATGCTCATCATAAAGTCCTAAAGTAGGATCCTTGTTACAAATGGCTTGCTTCATCGGCCAAAGCATGTTGTCAAATGTCTCATAAATCTCTTCAAGACTAGGAGAGTCTGTATCAACATATCTTATGACCCCCACAGGTGAGATGATGGAGCAAACATATCTGCAAACAAGTTACAAAACAATTCGAAAAGATTAAAAATTTAAGACTCAAAGAGTGAATCGAGAATGTATCATAGAATGAAAAACTATATAATTTACAAGTTAGAAACATGGATAACAATATATTAAAAACTTAAAATATAAATATTAAATATATAAAATCAACATTTTCTTACCTCACCATGGACCACCAATCATTGTCAAGGATCTTTTGTTTCACACTTTTTCCTTCAGCAGTGTTTGCCTCTGGCCATCTACCCCACTCTTGATTAACCATCATTAATTGTAGAGCCTCCTGCACCTCAAGTATCCTCTCTAACAAAATGAAATAGCTAGCATATCTAGTGTCCATGGGCTTGAAGAATTCCTTCCTCGAAAAAGTCCTAAATAGAACAAGTGAAGTGTGATGGTTGCAAATGAACATTTGTATGTCTTTAGCCTTTGTCACCACTGTCTTCACCCAATCTATCTTTCCAATGTCTTT
Source organism: Taxus wallichiana var. yunnanensis (assembly GCA_018340775.1). NCBI lineage: Eukaryota > Viridiplantae > Streptophyta > Pinopsida > Cupressales > Taxaceae > Taxus > Taxus wallichiana. The sequence goes on along the minus strand of CM031243.1, from coordinate 257,076,907 downwards.
CAATGCGTTGTTCAACGCATGAACACAACACGAAGTCAGAAAATTGTGCTTGTAAGCACCCTCAACCATCAAGCCAACTAACTTACATACGTGGGCTGAATTTGTCACCACTTGTACAACATTTGAGGGCCCAATCTCCTCTATGACAGCCTTCAAAATTTGAAATTGGAAGGTTGCATCCTTCCTCTTCCTGTCACTGATCGGTAGCTCAAATAAGAGCCAACAAGACATGTGACAATGATATTGATGAGTGGCCGATGTCTAATATTGGTCCACCCATCCTTGATATAGGGCAGCCCACTCGTATCCAAGTTCTCCTCCATCACCACACTCACCTTAGAATATTCTTTATTAAGGACGTTGCTCTGTAGTTTATGTTCTCCGGGAGGGACGTCTAAGCAACCAACAACAATTACATCTCTGAACATTTGTTTGAAGTAAGGGGAACGTGACACATGAAATGGTATTTGCATTGAAAAAGAAGAATTTGGCAAGAAAAGAGTTAGCTACTTCCTATGATTGCACATGAAACATCCCCATAACTTGAAGTAGAACCTTTCTCTTTCCCTTGGTAGAATCCTCTCCCCTTTGAATTTCAACATCCACAGATTGGGTAGGCAATTGTGTACCATTGCCTTACCCTCCATGTGCAACCTAGTCACTTTGGCCTTCTCAGCTAATGTTATTTTTTCACAACCTTTTACCCCCTATCCAGCTATGCCCAAAAGATGACAATAAACCCTTGTGTAGCTGCCCCTAAAATCTTTGTTGCAAATATGACACAACCACACTCTACTCCCCCTTGAGTTTTTTTTCTCTTTGTCAATGGCTGTTGTAAATTGTGAAAGGGGCTTTTTAGGATTGAATGGGCCCTTTGCATAAATTTTGAGGAGTTGAGAAGGGCATTCAAATGGATTATTTGAACCCACAATTGCTACAACACTCTCACTCCCTGAAGAAACCCTATTTCTACCTCTATGTTGCATTTGAATCTCTTCACCCTCACTACCCTCACTGCTGCTCATTGTTTTTATTGAAAATGCAAAACCCAGTTGCAACTGCAAGTGCAAACAAAAAACCTCCCTAAGTCTTTGAAGTTTGAAACCTTGAAAAAAAAACAAATGAAAAATATTTTGTGTAAATTTGCAAAATGAACAATGGATGTGAAACATACCTCAAATGGTGTAGAATAATGCTCTCTTGCCTTCTTCTCACTGTTGTTCTCTTTTCTTCTCTCTGCTGTTTTCTTTCTTTGTCTTCTCCTTCACAATATGGGAAATGACAAAAATGAGCTCCTTTTTTAGTTTTAGTTGTAAGAGAGGTTGTTTTAGGTTTAGGTTAGTTAGGAATGAGTGTGGGGGTCCTTGTGGGCCTCCACATCTCTTTTATTTTATTAATTTTGATTTTAAAAAATCGATTTACCTTTGTTGGGACGGAGGGGACGCTCAGACGTCCCTCGGTACGGTCGAGGGACTTGTAGAAGTCCTCTAGCCGTACCGGGGACGTTTGAGCGTCCCCTACCATCCCTTGCTGCCCTCCTTCCCAAATTTGACGTCCCTAGGACATCCCCAATTTTCTGCATGAATTGGGGATGGGTAGGGACGTTCTTACCCATCCACAAAACGCCCCCTGTTGGGGACAAGCCTAAATTGTAGGGGACAAGTCCTCGTGGAACATAATAATTTCTTGATAAATTTTGAGAGCATAATGATAACCTCTTCTAGATCTATACTTTGAAAAGAAGAAGGAATGGCTCTCATAGTTAATCACCGAGTCACAAGGATCGCTGCATTTTATGGAAAAATTGAAATTTGTTGAATTTAATGAGGTTACCAAAAATTCGTTGAAAATCGTTGCAGTTCGTATGTCTGTAGTGGTGGTGTTTGGGCTGAGTGTGGTGGCCTAAGAATTCAAAGTGTCCGTAAAAAGCCATTTCTTTGGCAAAAGAATGTCCTCGAAAAACCCAAAATCTTTTGGATTCAGCCGTTAAGCGCTTCAATCTCCGCAAAACACATTACGAAACTAAGACTTGGAGTCACAATAATTTAAGAAAAAATAAATGCTTCCATGTTGATTGTCTCCGTTTGCATGACAACCACTAGAAGAAGGCCAATGGAGGGTTTTTTTTAATAATCTTCATTTTGTTTAAACTTCGATGTTATACTTCATTTAGTTTTCAATATGTACTTTTATTTATTTCATTTTTAATTTATTGCTTTTTTAATTTTATAAAATATTTATGATCTTTTTAAAGTTTTCTTTTGATTTGATTTGTTTTATACTTTTTGTTTTAGTTAATATTCAATATTTATTAATATTTTATCTTTTTAAAATTATTAATTTTTTTTTAAATTATATAATTTTAATCTTATTTAATTTTTTATTTATATATATAAAAATTAAGATCTTTTTAAGTTTTGTTTTTGTTCGATTTGATTTTTTAGTTTTTAATTAATATTTAATATTTAATATTTATTAATATTTAATCTTTTAAAATTATTAACTTAAAAAAATATTCACTTTTAGTCTTATTCTATTTTTCATTTATATTATTTAATGTATATATGATTATTTCATTTTATTTCTTGTTTGAATATAATAACGATTTTTTTTTCTCCACTAAATCCTAAAGAGGGTCTAAAATTCAGTGAATGACAAAGGCAATCCCAAACAATGTAGCGGGATCTATAAAATTGAGTACTCATGTGGTCAATAATATATAGGGGAAACAAGGAGATTGATCCACTCCATACTATGTGAGCATGCCTCGGATATTAGGCTCAATACAATAGTCAAAGAAGCTTTAGCAGATCATTCATTTTCCACTAAACATGAGATTTGCATTGAAGAGAAAAAGGTTCTGGCTGAAACGAGGCACTTCGTGAAGCGCCTTCTCAAGGAAGCATTGCAAATTGTGAAGCATTCTAATAACTTGAAAAGGGACAAGTCTTTGGAATTGGATAAATTTGGAGAACCATTGTTCTAAGATTTAGAGTAGGATTGGGCTAAAATTCCTAATGCAGCTTATTAGCTTATCACTTTTGAAAATGATTAATTAAGAGTTTGTAAATTGTAATTAATGCTCGAATCTTTTTGATTGATTAATATCATTAATTATTTCACCTAAGGGGAATTTAATTAATGACAGTGGACACTGCTTAATAATATGTAAAATTTGTAACGGGTTTCCCATTGGGACTTTGTAATGGAGTTATCTATATCCATAGCTCCTTATCTGTAATCTTTTTCATCTTGATGATGGATCTTGAAGGAGATCCGAAATGTTGAGTTGTTCCTAACATGACATAGGTGTCTCCAGAAGGTTTTCACTTCTCAATGATAAGAATTGTTAGTGTTGTTTAATGCCACTTTTAGGTAGTTCTAATAGAATTTTTCTGAATAAAATTTGATATCAATGATTAGATCTTAAATTGCATTTCTCAGTTGTACAAAGAATGTTTTCATTCAGGTTTGTATGCTTTATTTTGAAGTTGCCCTTTAACTAAAAGAGTGTTCCCTTGCTTCCATTCATTGTAGCTTTATTTGAAATCTAAAGCAAGCATACAACAATAATTATTAGGTTGGACCATTTATAGACTCCTTATGCTTATGTGGTGAATTTCAGGATATGGACCATTCTTTTGACATTTATTACTGTGTATATTTTGAAGCTAGGCGATATTTTATTCGTTAATTTTCTACTCATATATATGTATGTATGTATGTATGTATACACACACACACACACACTCTCCTAATGCTTATGCGGCAAATTTCAGGATATGACCATTCTTTTGACATTTATTACTGTCTATATTCGGAAGCTAGGTTATATTTTATTCATTAATTTTCGACTCTTCTATGGGTGTTTACATGTTAATTCTTGACAGGAGACTACGCATAAGGAGTTATCCACTTTAGCAAGAACAGCTATGGAACTATTAAAATGGCATGTAATTCCCCAGCCATATGTTTCATCAGCTGTGTCTGTGCTTATATCTGCAACTAACGACACTAGTTGGCATACTAGAATAGCAACATTAATGTTTCTGCAGTCCTTCATGTATAGGTGAGTCACTTTTTCCTTTCCTTTCTTTGTCAAAGAATAGAAAATGTTGAAATTTTTATTTAGAAACAAGGCAAAAGAATCTCCGCAATGAAATCCTATAGATGGGATGGTCAGATTTTACCTCATAATACCCTAGGGAGAAATTTGCCATGCAATCAGAGTATACGTCCTGCATGTTTGGGTCTAGTTTCACCGTAGCAACATTGTTCAGCATGACTGTTTTTGTTTTATCCTTAAGAGTCCATGTTTTTGCAATCCTTCTCACAAGAAGGTATGAGATTTTTCATGTAGAATAAGTTTGAAATTTCATTGATATAATGAAGCATACATGGAAGTGTCTTTGTTGCATTATAGTTGATCCATACAACACCAAATTTAATTTTAGATGAAAAGACAGTTTCTAGCCTGAATGTTGACTTATGGTTTATTGATATGAATTTTCCTATCTAATGATCTTATGGATATTCAGCATTGAAAAATGGAGTCTCACAATCATACTATCCTTTGTTGGAGAGTATAGTAATAATGAAAACTATGTTATTAAAAGAGGATCACCATCTTCAATTGTACTTAAGTTGTATTATTGAAGTCAATAAACATAGCTTGTTGTGGCATCAAATTAATAACAGCATTTGAAGATCCAAAAACATTTCTGTCATTTGAGAGGATCACATGCATTCATCTCTATGAGTTTTATATGTAAGTGAGAAAGCAATAATTAATATTATCATTTTTGAAGATTTTTCATTTACAAGCGTTCAATTATTTAACTAAATAGGAAGCATTTTTTAAAATTAATTTTCGAGCAGGCATATGTTCCTTTTGTCAAGCTCTGAAACTGAGCGTGTGTGGGATCAACTGCAAAAGCTTCTCACAGACAATCAAGTGGAGGTGCGTTCCTTCATATCTGAGAAAGTTCATTTAAAATATTTGAACATGTTTCTAATGAGATATTTTTAATTTGGTTAGCTTTTGCAAATCAGAAATGCGGTCATTGTTAGCTTTTACCTTTCTATGACTTAAAAGGATTCCATGCCAATATCTGTATGTGTTATTAAGATGAATTTGGATGTATATTGTTCAAAGGAAATAAACAGTGTCATTCTAAATAAAAACAGACCATCATTTAGTACTGCATATTTCCAGTGTTATCTCAGATATATAAGTTTCTGGCTCCTTTTGATAGTGTGCTGATGAGGCCTTTCTATAGAAGATACCGTACACTATTAATGCTGTAACAAAATGAAAATCTAAAGAAAGAATGCTGGTTTGTCCTGACACAACGAAATGGCAAACAACTCTATTTGGAAAATAGTATGCATACAAATTTAATCTGCATTTCAGTCAAATATAAAGAGTGAAATGCTGTTTAAAAATGGATGGCCTATTTAATCTCCTCCTTAAATAATGTTTGCTAATGGAATATATAAGAAAGAATAATAATAAATAATCTTAATACCAAGGCCGTGTCCTTATTTTTGTATCCACTTAGTTGCCTTCTGGAAAATTTCTATATCATTCAATCTATTATGCAGAACCAAGATATAGTTTATATGCAGAACATTTGGGTCCGTCCATAAACCATAGTAGCTGGACGTTCTTTTTTAAACCTGAAACTCTCGTGTCTGAGTCCACTCACTGCTTGGTTGAGCCATGTAGGCCTGGTGAACCAGACTTTCCTGTTTCTCACAGTAAGTCATGATAACATCGGTTCAATTCCATTTGTTTAAAGGGCGGGGAAACCCAGGCTTATAGGTTAAGTTCCATTCCTTTAAAGGGATGGCAATCAAGCGCATTCTCAATACTTAGAGTGAAATGCTGTTTAAAAATGGACAGCCTATTTAATCTCCTTCTCAAATAACGTTTGCTAATGGCATATATAAAAAGGAATAAGAATAATTAATCTTAATACCATGGCAGTGTCCTTATTTTTGTATCCACTTTAGTTGCGTTGTGGAAAATTTCTACACCATTCAAATTTACAATTATTATGCAGAATCAAGATATATTTTTTTGACATGCAGAACATCTGGGTCCATCCATAAACCAGAGTAGCTAGACTTTCTTTTTCAAACCAGAAACTCTTGTGTTTGAGACCTCTCACTGCTTAATTGAGGCACTTAGGCCTGATGAACTAGACTTTCATGTGAGTCAGTCAGTCATGAGCACACTGGTTCACTTCCATTTGTTTAGAGGGCAGGCAACACAGACTTATAGGTTAAGTTCTATTCCTTTAAAGCTCTGGTGATCAAGGGCATTCTCATTACTTATATGTTGTGATGTATCTCATGGTATGATAGCCCAGCAATTGGCAGAATATAATATATTCTGATTTCCAACGCCTGAATCAAGTTGCTCCATTTTTCTGTTTTATGTGCCAGGGAATTGATCACGAGTTATACAGACTTTCCAAGACACGCAGACTTGAAGAATCTGGTGGTATGAATCAGATGAACCTGATTAAAACAAATTTCAAAAAGAAAAAAGAGAGCTCCAGGCAAGTTATGACCATGGCAGGGGAAATAGTGATTAGCTGCAAATTTCATAAACTTTCACCTTCATTGTTGTCTAGAAATCCTGATTTTGAATCTGCACCTGGGTTTTTCAAAATTTCAGGTGCACGCAAGCATTTTCCTCTGATTTTGCCAGTTGTGGAGAGATTTCTGTCATTTTTGGTGCTCAGCTTCTTTGTTAAAATTTAACTAGTTTTTAAGTTTTTTTCCCTTGCTCATTTTTTCCCTTGCTGCTTTTTTCCCCAACCCTACATGTACAGAACAAACAAATATACTGATATTTTTGCCAAAACCCATGCATTTAAAGAAACAAAAACTCAATAAAATGCTTCAGTTTTACAAGGAATGATCCAGGAGTCAAACTCATGTTCCACATGAACTCACTAGAGGCAACTCAAAAGGGGTTGGTAGAATGCATATACCATGGCCTGCATGCGCAAGGGGGAGTTAGCAGGTTGAAGTATCTGTTTGTAGAAGTACTGATGCGTTAAAGCATACCCTAATGTTCCATCAGATGTGATGCATCAAAGGAATGCAAAGTTAAAGAGAAAAATTAAATATATTTATATCCATGAATGACTGAAGTAGGTCAGTGGTAATGAAAAGTACACATAGTTATAGCAGAAAATTGTATATTACCGAGGTATAAATAGACCTTAGGAGCTGAGAAACTCACTAACACTAAAAGACTAAAACGATGTAAACATAACTAGGACAGTGCTGATTTCCAGCTTTGCTGAAGATATAACAGAGAAAGAAACAAATTATATTAGTGTCCTCGAATGAACCACAGTAGGTCAATGGAACTAGAAAGTCCATTGAGTTGCAAGAGAAAAGTATTAGGGTAGAAGAACCCTAGGCACTGAAAATAAACAAGCACTCTATATGAGTAACTAAAACAATAACCATAACTACAGGGGCTAAACTTGATGCAGTAAACCCCAAAACCATGTGATCAAAATACAAACTGCAAAATACAAATAGCCATATGGAGGAAAGAATTTGCTATGTAGCAAAGATCTGATGCAGATCAAAGTTAGAGTCCAAGGTTGGAAACCATTGCTGTCAAATGCATGTGCAACAATGCAAGGCTTGGGCTAGAAGAACTAGCAGTATCATCCTTCATCGTGCTGTCACACTGAGGCCAATGCACAATCTAATAATGTTAACATGGTGGGTTTAGGGATATGGGGGCCTGGATGAACAATCCTAAGAGGAAGCAAGGTACTTCCCCTAGAACCTATCTTAACTCCCAAGGCCAATGAACCTTTGGAGGTGTAACACCCGATAAAATGCAAGTGATTTTTATTAATCAACTACGTGACACAATAGCCTTGTCGACTATCGTACGGAGACAACTATATTAATAATGAATATTATTTATTTTAAATACTTTATTTGGTTAAACATGCACGCCACCACCAAGTTGATCACGCATTTGGTTGCTTTAAATAATGTACGGTAACTCCGGATATTAAAATTTGAAGTCTTACTATTTGATTTTGTAGGGATTCCAATCATAAGGAAAAATAGCAAATTTAAATTTCATCCATATTACCATTAATTACAGTTAATAATACTCCCCCTCCTCCCCTTTTTCTATTAATAATTATAATAAAAATACAATGAATTTGATAGTAATAATTGTGACACAAGAAAATAATATAAAAATGATTAGTTTAAGACCTTAATCTATTTATTGTCTAAAACAAGGAACATTAATATATTATTTTAAAAATATTTAATTGCCATGCCACATAATTCACTCATCTTAGGCTATATGATATTTTTAACCAAAATGGGTAGCTTACCCACCCACATTATGCATACGCTTAATAATTAAAAATAAACAACTTGGTTCACAAAAAAATCGGGATTAGTATTTTTTTTTAAAGTAGTCAAACCTCCCAATGGAGGATAAGATAAGATAAATATATTAAATGTCCAACGAATGATCACAGAAGTGGGTCAATGGGACTGCGCCAATACACAACTAGAGGACCAAGAGGTCCTTGAATACAATCTAAAAAGAGGACGAAAAGAAGAGAAGAACAGAAAAAGCGAGAGGTTCGTAAAAAGTCTGCGGAGACCAAAGAAACTCCGAACATGCGAGAAGAGGAAAAGGAAGGAAGAGGGGGCAGGAAGGAGACCCCCTCAACTAGCATCCAATGCCGAATGAAAGAAGCTAGTAATGTGCTGAAGCCCGGAATCAGAGGCTTTGGAAGATCGGGGTGCCGATGCCCGAAGGGGGAAGAACTCTCTGTGTATGTCTGGTGGATCTCAAAGGCCATCTATGAGAGGATGATCTTGACCTCGTATGTGTCGGGGCGTCCTTGGTCTGTGAGATAATGCCTCGAGTCTAGACTGATCTCGTCTGGTAATTAGGGTTGGTATCGCTCTGCCGCTTAGTGCCCCTCCCGGGGGAGAGCATTGTAAAGAAGGAAGTGATCTGAGTAGTTGTCTCGCCTAGAAAGAGGTGAAGGGTCTCCTCCTGAAGCCTAAGAGCCTCATGCAGATAGAGAGCAAGGCACCTCTGATCATAGTATCTGAAGAAGTCGGTGAATGTTGGATGCTCTCTGAATAGGCAGTGAAATCTCCCTCTGATCTCGTAGTAGATGGGGCACCGGAAAATGAAGTGCTCTTCCATTTCAATCTCTTGGAGGGAGCAGAGCTGGAAAATCCACTCGGAATGGTCAATTTGATGATCACTTTCAACTCGGAGCCTATGAGAGCCAACCCTGAACTGACCTAGGGAAATGTGAAGGGCGTGCATCCAATGCTGGAAATATACTGGGGCCGAGAAATAATGCCATTATTGACCTCAAGAAAATGTGTAGCATAGAAGGCCACCTTCAGACGTAGCCCACCGGGGTTGGTCGATTGTCTTGAATGAATTGCCTGTAGATATCATCTCTGATGATTTTGTTAAGATCCTACTTGCCGGAAGGCGGTGTTGGATTTTGACGTTTAAAATTTAATATGCACATCAAATTTGTTTTTATAATAACCATTACAAAATAGATAAATTGAGTTAATTTTTATATGGATATTGGTGTTCTTTGTAATATTCTCTCATAGTTATGTGACATTTATTTAATTATGCATAATAGATTGGACTAATCAAATTCATTGTTTTTCACATTTTCATTTTTTCTCAAAAAAATTTAATGTCGTAGTAATCAATTTTGAAGATCCATAAACATCATTAAAGTTAATGAGAATACTAAAACAAAATTTCAAATTACAATTTAAAAATACTTTTGAAGAAAATGATAGATTTGACTCCTTCAGTGCAAACTTGCAATTCTGCAGAAAATGGTTTCCATTTCCAACTTCCAACTTCTAACTTTAGGCATGTAAGGCCAATCTTCATATTTCACCTTTCATACAAAATCCCAAATCAAATGCATCTAATTTATTATCCAAGCTTTATTTGTAAGAAATCAAACAAAAAGAAAAAAACTAATTACAAATCAAAATCAATAAAGTACAACTAAACAAGAAATCTAATAAATCTAAAAAGAAATCAGACAAAACTAATTAAAAATCAAAAGTAATGGATGTTTCTATTTTATCAATGAGATATGCATATAGTTATATTTCATTAATAAGATATTAAGATAATTCTATTATTTTTATTTTATTTACATTCCAAAGTTTCCATTTTCATTTATGTTATATTTGTCATAATTTTCACAAATTTAAAATGTGAAGTGTTTATTTAATATTTAATTTATTAACTTATACTTGTATATATTTAGACGGTCAAATTTTGAATATACATATCATTTTGACGTTTAAATTATATATTTAAATGTCAATCATGACGGTCATATTTCAAAAATGGTTGTATTTTGACATTTAAAATGACTAAAAACGTCTAAATGCCTTGCAAAATCCAACACCTTTGGAAGGAGATGGGTAGGAGCGTCCAAGGAAAAATTGTATGGAGGGAGGTGATTTGTCTGAATACCAATAGACTCAAGAAGTCGTGACACTCCGACATACCAACAGTGAGATCGACAAGAATGATCGGCTGAAGCAATGGCCTCGAGGAGGAAAAGAAGCCGGGTAGGGATACCTGTCCCTTCCCATAGAGGAATCAACAAGCTTCGAATACGATGTAGGAGGGAGACAAGGCCAAAAATTGCTTCCAACCTAAAGGGACGAGCTCCAAATTCTGCCAAGATGATATTGTGGGGAACAATCTCCTTGCATTTGATGATACGTCTGAGAAGAAGGATCTGAACTCTCTCAATGCAGCCCTGGTCGGACTCGAGTCCCCAAACCTTCGAGCCATAAAGAACCGTGGGCCTGACTTGGACGAGATGTCCTGGAAGTGATGGCGGAAGCACTGTCTCTCCAAGATCACCAAGGAACCATAGCCCTTGTTAACCCGAGGTTGAAGTGCCAGTCAGAATGAAGCGAGGTCCAGAGAAGAGTACTCCCAAGTAAGTGTAAGAGTTGGTGATCTCAAGCTCTTCCCCCTTGTAGAAGAAATGAAACTCAAATGTCTTCAGAGCATTGAAGATCATAATTTTGGTCTTACTCAAAGTTAACTGCTAGTTGTCTGCGGTTGTAGAAGAGGGCTAAAACATCCATCTGTCTCTGTAAACCTTCCCCGAGGAGGCAAGAAGGACCACATCGTCTACAAAAAGAAGAATATAGATCAGAACCTGGTGGAGAAGACAACCGTCCCCCTCCTGGATGTGATACTTGAGAAATGTTAGCATATGCGAAGAGAAGAAAGAATACAGAGAAGGCAAACTGTATTGCTCAAATGACACGGGAAGGTCCAATTTATTATAGGAGGTGGTTACACTTAGGTTGAACAGATTACCAATCGTATCATAACTACATAACAGTTTTACATGCTATATACAATGGCGCTATATTTTAACACCCCCTCTTAATGACTAAACCGGAAACAAGACAAAGTTTGTCCCAAAATTTTACGAATTTCCTAGAGCTCATATGTTTAGTCATTACATCTATAGATCGTGCCATAGATTGTACTTTAAAATCAGCACTCCATGAGCGTGTTGCGGTTGTCAAATGAAGAGAACCGCAAAACAAAAATCTGGTCCCATGAACAAAAGATATGGCAAGTGGTCCACTAGTTCTCTATTACGTGATTCATTGACAGTGATGAATCACCAATAGCTGAGAGTGGCAGCCCCATCTTGAGTGCTGAAATCGAAGCTTGGAGAAGTGGATTGAAAAATCTGTTCCGTGCTTGTGTAGCCTCGCTTGAGTGTGTATAGAGACTCGGTTACCCCGCAATCGAAATCACCTTGATCATGTCCTTCGCAACACCGTGTAGTGCTCATCCAACTTTCTCAATAAGAGAAATGTGAGCATTTGTGTAGTAGGAGTTAGAACCAACTCCACAATAGTAGGAGAAATAACCATCTCCGTCTCAGCAATGGTCTCCGTCTCAGCAGTGGTAGGAGTGAGAACCAACTCCTCATCTATTTGCTCATCTATCCCCTTCTGTCACAACACAATGAGCAAACTGTTCATGCTCTACTTTCCTTCGAGCAAGGACCTTTGAGTGAGTGGCTGGGCATGCCGTCTCACCATGCACCGTCAGTGCATTTGGAATAGTGGAGTCTCTATCCACAACAAATTGTTCTTTAGAATGAGGAAATCCATGCTCTCGTACATCTGGTATAGTGGATACTCCCTCCACAATAGGTGCATGTAGGGTTCCTGTATCCAAGTCAACAAATTTGTGAGGAATGGCTTCCTCCTAGGCATTCTGACCTTTTGCACATCCGAATGGTGGAGCTGTCCTCCACACGTGCATTCGTGTTGATCGCAGCCGGATCAATAAGCCGTCATCGACCACCTTCCCCAATACCTAGGGCAATCATCCGTCTCTGTTTCACATCAGAGACAACACACTTCTTCCCACAAAAATCCACAAAAATATTGGGATTTTCAGTTAATTGATGAATAGATAGAAGATTCTTTTGTAAAGAAGGTACATATCTAACATTCTCGTACCAACAATTTATGAGCATTATTCAATACAATGCATATATCTCCTATCCCTTCTATTGCAAGTGATTCTCCATTAGCTAGTACTACTGATTCAAAATAGATATTTGCAATAAATGAAACATACCAGTCCCTGCGACATGAAAAGTGTGCGAGACATACTAGAGTCAATGATCTAGCTTGGTACCCGGTGTCATGCGAGCATGATGTCGTAAGACAATAAAGAGCATGCTCATCATCCGAATCTCGTTCTTTTGCAACTGCTGCCACATGTCCCTCATCACATGGCTTTTTGTTCTGCTGCGAAAGATCATACTTCCACTTCCGAAATCCTTCTTGAGGTGCCCAACCTTGTGATAATAATAGCATGTGACCTGATACCGAGTGGAAGACTCACCAGATTGACGTTTCCACTTTCCCTTTGACTGAGTGACAAGAGCACTCTTTGAATGGTCACAATTAGATTCTGCTTGAAGTTGTCTCCGCTCCTTTTGCAATGGTAGGAACTCACCTTGTCAAACGTGAGTGTTTGAATTTTAGCCATTAAATGGAGTGCCTCCACAAATGACTTATACGAAGAAGGTAAGTGTTCAAAACCAGAGCCACCATATCATCATCATCCACCTTTTTGTTGATGGAAGATAATTGGTCTCGGAGGTCTTTCATCCAAAGTAGGTGCTCAGACAACGATCCACCTTCTCGTAACTTTACGGAAAAGAGAATATTCTTCAGGTATAAAACCCAACTCTTTTATGACGTCTAATAATTATCCCTTAGACTAGCCCACAACGTGCTTTCGCCAAATGACATTCCGCACTTTCGGTATCATATCATCCGACATCGACAACTTGAGGAGCAATAACGCGCTTCCTTACGACATTTTTCATAATCCACGAAGTTAGTCGCCGGTCGACTTTCACTACCTGTGATTATTTTATCACAATCACGAAACTCCGCAAGCGTTAAAATCTTAGGACTCCATACATTAAAATTAGTGCCCGTTAATTTTTGTGTCTCCGACAAAGTTAAGTGTGAAATATTTGCCATTTTATTATTCCAAAGTAATGGAAATAATAAAATAATAGTTTGCCCACACCAATAAAATAATATATTATCCCACCAAGTATTACTTATTCCAACAAGTAATATTAAATTATGCAAATCACCCAACTATATTTGCTTGTATTAAAATATTATTACTTATTCCTCCAAATTTGATTATTCAAAAGCAAGGTACCTTTGTTGGAAAAATGAATATTAATTCATCGACTTTTTAGAAGGAAGAATAGAAACCAAATGATGCCCTCGAATCCTTCGAGAATATTAAACTCCTTTCTTCACACGACTTTGCTCCAACGATTCAACATTCGAACTGTGGATTTGCACGATTTCGTGCTCTCATTTTGCCCTCGTCGAACCAGCATATGGTGAACTGTCACGTTTTGCTCTCATTTTGCCTTCTGCGATTTTGTGCCCTCGATTTTTCTTGACCACGACTTTACCGCCATCCACAGGGATATTGTTCTACCCCCTGCAAATTTGCTCACGGTTTTCTTTTAGATTTCAGAATCGATCCTCGTTCTTTTGAGCAACCACAACTTTTCACAAAAACGCATGGTATTTGCTTCGATTCAAGTCACGTTTTGTGCAAAAAATAACCGATCATGACCGCTTCTAATGGCTTCACAACTCTGCATATACACGAGCCACAATTTTCCCCTTTTCGGTTTGTGCCCTACTAGGGCTTCCCAAACTTCTAGTTCATACCTTGACGACAAGGCTTCCTCGAATTGCAAACCAACCGTTCTGTTACCAATGTTAGCATATGCAAAGAGAAGAAAGAATACAGAGAAGGCAAACTACACCGCTCAAATGACATCGGCAGTCCAATTTATCACGGGAGGTGGTTACACTTGATTGAATAGTTACCAACCGTATCACAACTACATAACAATTTTACATGCTATATAAAGCGCTATATTTTAACAAGAAATTCCTCTAGCTCGTCCATATAGATATTGAACAATGTAGGAGATAAAGGGCAACCTTGCTTGACCCCGATGGTGCTTCTGATGAAGTCAGAGAACCCAATAGTAGTACGAAGACGACCAGAACCTCCTCATAAAGGCGCATGATGGCAGCTAAAAGAGTCTCGGAAATGCCAATCTCTTCGAGTCTCAAGAAAAGAGCTTCCCGCGGAACAGAGTCAAAGGATTTCCGAAGGTCGACAAAGCAACAAAAAACCTTGGAAGAGCGGTGACGTGCTTCCTCGATGATGGCCCGAAGAGTGAGGATGTGGTCAATGGTTTGGTAGGTTGGTCGAAACCCCACTTGTCCTCTAGCTCTGCAGTGACTTTGGTCCAAAACTTTGAAAGTCGCATGTGGAGTACGGTAGCATAAAGTTTGGCGAATGTGTGACCCACCATGATCGTTCTGTAGTTGTTGGGATCAGAGGTAGGACCTGATTTGTGGATGGGGTAAATAATGTGGTGGGACCAAGACCCCAAAAAGCCTATACAAACCACTTGGTTGAAGAGATTTGTTAAATCATGGCCCTTAGATCAAAATGATCAAGGCCATTGGATCTTAAGGAAACCCTAGTGTTGCCCTAATTTCTCAATGAGAGAATTCAAAGGCATATGGAGCCTTTATTCTCCACAGTTGCCAAGTTTGGCTATCGACGATGAGAGCTTGGAGAGCTATGCTCTCATGGTGGCTTGTTGAAGGTTTATCAAGGCAATTTTTTTTGGAAGAATTCTCTCTCTTTCTCTTGTCTTATTTATTCAAGATATCATATATGCCCATTTCAAGTTGTATTTGTGTGGAAGCAAGCTAAATGCTCCATTTTTAGGGCTGGATTTCACTCTTCAAGTTTATTTTGTTTACAATTTTTTTTGGTTAGATTTGATTGAATCCATTTATGGATTTCATTTCTACTCTCATTGATGAAGGGTTTAATATAAATAAATACACTCACACACACACACACACACACACTTGTGTGTGTGTATGTGAAAGAGTATAATGCAAATCCGTTTTATTTAATTTATATAAAATAGGGTTTGCATTATGTGGGCGGCCAAGCATGGCGCTTGGGTGGGTTCGAACTAACCAAGGGGGGGCGGCATGGCCGTGCTACCCCAATAGAGTGTTGGGGTGGGATGGTCATGCTGTCCCATATACAAGAGGAAGGGGGCGACATGGCCCGCCGCCCTAATGCTAAATAGGGGCGGGATGGCCAAGCCCTCCCGCACCCAATAATATATGGGGGTCGGCCAACGAGCTGGCCGATCCCTCTACAATGCAAAGAAATGGGGTCAGCCAACCAGCTTGCTGATCCCTTTACAAAGCATTTAAAAAAAACTTCTTTTCTGTAACAGTAAAACAACTAATGCTTAATATGCATATAATATTTTTTTACGAGTTCATTTCTAGAAGAGCCCAACAATGTAATGAATGCATGTGTTCTAAATCTGGTTTTCATAGGGATAATAGGTGTATAACTATAAAAATATACAAACACACTCACACACACAAAAACAAATGCACACACACACACGACCCTATATGTGCATTCAAGAGATTCTAAGCAACTGGTTCTTTTACAAAGGAAGACGAAGATGATGCAAAGATAGTTCGATTTTCTTCTGGTTTTCATTTGCGTACAAAATGATAGGAATAAACAATATACTACAGTAAAGGAGAGAGTGATTCCATTGTTTATTTTTATTTTTATATAACTCAGTTCAAATCAAAATATCTACTTGCATAGTCTTTTATGGTTTAACTGGTAGCATAACTTACTAAGAGGGTGTAAGTGCATACATTGCATAATACCTAGGTATGCTGCAATATATGCACTCATTTCCTTTTATAAACCAAACAACAAATTTTACATCTCTTGCATATGTAGATTTCATTCCAGGATGGTAAAACTATCGCTATTGCTGGGAGTTGTATTTCATACCTTGGTACTTATATTTCAGCAGTTTCTCTTTAACCATAGCTAGCAAGATCGATAGGATGCAATGATTTCATTAACAGACTATTGGCTAAATAATATTCTTGTAATTTAAAACTGCTCCTATATATAACACTATACAACTGGTTTTTACACTTGCAATCAACTGTTGTTATTCAACATTCATGTTTTACATGCATAACCATACTGGTTTATAATCTACACAACTATGAATACTGCTGTCATAACCTCTCAGTTCCAACTATTTCTTCATTTAATTCTTGTAATAATGCGACCAAATCATCCACAAGGGGGAGGGCAACAACATTCACCTCTCAGCCTTTCAGTATAGGTATGATCACATCTATACTAACCCATAGAATCCCAAACCCAAGAGAAAAATCACTCAAAGTTTTAGATCAATGAAAGGGGTGAACCACAGGTTGACACAACACCACATTTAAGCAAAATTAATATAAACAAATTGCTTGGACAACAATTAACAAATGTTAAAATTTCAATTTTCTTTTCAAACATTACACACAATGTAGATCTGAAACAGATCTGCATAAAGGATGAATACCCAGGACATCTAAACCTTGGGTCCCTACATCCATACTGGTAAATGGAATACCACAAGGTGATAAACTAAATTCTGCCCCACATGAGTCCCTACATCCACTCCTCCTATGAGGCAGTGGAATACTCATTGGGTACATTTTCTTCTTTGCTATGTATATTTTCTTTGCAACGATTTTGAAAATTTCCTCCTTATCCACCATGGAACACAACCATGGGTCCCTACATCATTACCCCATACACAAGAACATTACAGCCACAAGCACATTACAACTTTTGTATTTGTCTCACAAATCTTAATATAGCTCAAGAGAATATACAAACCACAACATGTGGAATATTCACACTTGCTAAGCACACACTTATATTGAGATGGGGGTGAATCAATATAAGATAAACTTTTACTTATTAAAAATTATATCCACAATTAAAGCATTCAAATAACATAACATAGAGCAACACCAGATTTACGTGGAAAACCTTCTCTCGGGAAAAACCACAAAATAAGATTGCTTGGATCTACCGTTTGTTGGCACCAACCTACTGGAGACACCAGCCAAGCACCAACTCAGCCAATTCACGAGCATCAACCCACTAGTGACACTAATCCCCAATTTTACGAGGCGACCTCAACAATATGAACTTCCACCTTCTGTAGTTGCTTCTTCAACCGGATGATGACAATTCCGCTTCTCTTCATACACACAAATCAGATTATACTTCCAACATGGATGCTGGTCCAATTAATGAAATCAGATCGCTTTATATTTCTGCTCTTCCTTCTTACTCTTTATTCAAATGATATTCTCATTTTGCTTCTGCTCTTCTCTCAAATGATGTATCTATTTCTTTTTTTTTTGCTCGTCTTTCTCAACCTTTTCATCTATCTTTTATAGCCTTAATGTGCCTCTTCCCAAGAGGGGCAACTATAAAAAGATATGTCTCTTAAATTTTAATTATTTAACTTTCAGTAACTCCTA
The DNA here is from genome assembly GCA_018340775.1 of Taxus wallichiana var. yunnanensis. Lineage (NCBI taxonomy): Eukaryota > Viridiplantae > Streptophyta > Pinopsida > Cupressales > Taxaceae > Taxus > Taxus wallichiana. Next base: position 257,058,802 of record CM031243.1, on the reverse strand, counting down.
AATGGGTCGTCTAGGCTTGTATTTAATATTTGTTTAGTTCTTTTATTTCCTTTGTTGAAATCGTTGGCCCTTTCATAATTAAAACGCTGGTATACAATGTGATTATTGTTCATTACATTCACTGTTATTATATTAAATCTGATCATTGTAATACATCAAGGACACTATTTCTCTTTGATTGATTGTATTGCATTGCATTCTCTTTTGGCATCAATGACTCCTATTCCATGCATCCTCTTTGACATCAATGATAATATTTCCAACAATCTCTCCCTTTGTCATTGATGGCAACCTACAAAGAAATAATCATCTCCAACTAGAATACTCCCTCTTTTGGACTTCTTCCTCTTGTTGTATTGCTCCCCTTTCTTTAACTCTCCCCTTTGACATCAATGGCAAAGGGATATACAACACAATCACAATGTATATCACCAAAATATCCATGGAGCTGAATAATGCAATGATTAGCTCCCCTTAATCCATGCTTCTCTTGACGGTTTTAATGACTAGATGAAGAATGGATCACTCCCAATTTCTACCTTAGAAACTCAAAAGTTTCTTTTGGGAGGGGCTTCGTGAAGATATCTGCTATCTGTTCCTTTGTGGCAATGTACTCCATCTTTACTTGTTGATCTGCAACTTGTTCTCTCAAGAAGTGATACTTGATTGGAATGTGTTTTGTTCTAGAGTGCATAACTGGATTCTTCGAAATGTTTATTGCACTAGTGTTATCACAGAGTATTGAGATTGGATGTTCATATTCTATCTTAAAATCTTTCAACATTTGCTTCATCCAAAGGACTTGTGTACAACAAGACACTGCTGCTATGTATTCTGCTTCAGCCGTAGATAAAGAAACTGAAGGCTGCTTTTTGCTTAGCCATGACACAAGATTTTTGCCAAGAAAGAATGCTCCTCCACTTGTACTCTTTCTGTCATCAACACTTCCTGCCCAATCTGCATCTGTGTATGTTGTTAGTGTGAAATCTTCACCTCTTGGATACCACAAGCCATAGTCCAAAGTGCCTTTTAGATATTTGAATATCCTTTTTACCGCTTGCACATGTGTTTCTTTTGGGGCTGCTTGAAAACGTGCTACTAAGCCTACAACTTGCATGACATGGTCTTGAGGTCTTGATGTCGTGGTGTATAACAAGCTGCCAATCATGGATCTATAAAGTGTCGATTCGCTTCAGAGATTCATCATCTTTACTTAACTTGCATCTTGTAACCATGGGTGTGCTAATAGGTGTGCAGTCTTCCATTTTGAACTTCTTCAACATCTCTTTATATACTTGGTTTGGGAGATAAATATTCCTTTGTTAGATTGAGAAATTTGCAAACCAAAGAAAAATGACAACTCACCCAACATGGACATTTCAAACTCCTTTTGCATATCTTTTGCAAACTCTTGGGACATTTGTTTACTATCTCCTCCAAAAATGATATCATCCACATATACCACAACAATTAACTGATTCTCACCTTCAATCTTGATATAGATATTACTATCAACAACTCCCCTTTTAAAACCTTGTTCTTGTAGATATTTATCAAGCCTTGAATACCATGCTCTGGGGGCTTGCTTTAGCCCATATAGTGCCTTCTTCAATCTGCACACATAGTCCTTGTTTTTTGATTAAAGGAAACTTTTTGGTTGTTCAATATATACTTCTTCCTCTAACTTGCCATTTAGAAAAGCAAATTTCACATCCATTTGATAAACTTTGAAGTTCTTAAAACCAACATATGCTAGAAACATTCTAATGGCTTCTAATCTCAAAAAGTAAAAGGTTTCTTCAAAATCAATACCTTCCATTTGAGCATACCCCTTGCAAACCAACCTTGCTTTATTTCTTGTTACTTGGCCATCTTCATTCAACTTATTCCTAAACACCCACTTGGTACCAATTACATTCTTGTCTTTTGGTCTAGGAACGAGTTCCCATGTCTCATTCTTTTCAATTTGATTCAATTCTTCTTCCATAGCATCAATCCAATGCTTGTCATTGCTAGCTTTTGCAAAAATTTTGGGCTCTATTTTGGATAACAAAGAGAAGTTTACTTGTTCAGATGTACTTACTATTCTTCTTCTAGTTTGTACTCCAATATTCTTATCACCAAGAATTAGACTTTCTGCATGATTTTTTTGGACAAATCTTGATGGTGCCTTAGTATCTTCCCGTTCCACTTCTTGTTTTCCTTTCTTCTTCTTCTTTGAAGTCTGGTCCCTCTAAATGATCATTTGTTTGTGCACTTACTTTTTGAGGCCTTGTTTCATCCATCTTTACACTGGCACTTTCTACGATTGTTTGCAGCCTTTTATTATAACATCTATAAGCTTTACTTTTTGAGGAATATCCAAGAAAAATACCTTCATCAGCTCTTGAGTTGAACTTTCCCAAGTCTTCTTCATCTCTCTTAATGAAGCATTTGCACCCGAACACTTTGAAATATTTGACTGATGTTGGTCTACCCTTCCATAACTCATAAGGGGTTTTGCTATTGTTTACTTTGATTTGTCCTCTGTTCAAAATGTAGACTGCGGTGTTAATCTGCTTCTCTCCAAAACTTGTTTGATAGCTTAGATTCATTTAACATTGTTCTAGCCATTTCTTGAACAGTTCGATTCTTTCTTTCTACAACTCCATTTTGTTGTGGAGTCCTTGTAATAGAGAGATGCCTTTTTATTCCATGCTGCTCACAAAAGTCATTGAATTCATTTGAGAGGAACTCACCTCCTCGATTTGATCTCAAGCACTTGATCTTTAAATTTGTTTCATTTTCCACCAAGGCTTTAAAAGCTTTAAACTTCTCAAATGCCTCATATTTTTCTTTTAGAAAAGTGACCCATGTCATTCTAGAATAATCATCAATGAGCAACATGAAATAACTTTCACCTTGTATGCTTTGCGTTCTTGTAGGCCCACAAAGGTCTGTATGGATTAGTTCCAATGGCTTAGTTGTTGAGTACTCCTTTGATTTGAAATTTGCCTTGTCTGTTTCCCATGTTGACATTGCTTGCAAAGAATGTTTGATGGTTTTGTAATCTTCGACATATCTCTTATGGCTTGTCTAGTGCTGATTTTCACTAGATTATCGAAATTCATATGGCCCATCCTTCTATGCCATAACCAACTTTCATCAATTTGACTCATGTAACATTTCTCTCCCTTAACTTCATTGAGTATGTACAGTTGTTTGTTGTTCTGTTTGCATCTGCAACTAATTTTCCTGTGTCTATTTTCTTGATCTCACAACCTTGAGCATAAAACGTGAGAGTGTGTCCTTGATCACACATTTGACTAACACTTAGAAGGTTATGCTTCAAGCCTTCAACATACAATACATTTTTTGTTTTTGTTTTTCCATTATCAAGGCTAAGGGTACCTTTTCCAGCTATCTCGTGTCGTGGCATTATCTCCAAATTTTACCGTGCCTTGACTCATTTCCTTCAAGGTGAGAAATTTCTCTTGTCCCCAATCATGTGCCTTGAGCATCCACTGTCAATATACCATTGTTGCCCTTCGTCTTGTGCATGAAATGTTTTTGCACAATCATAGATTTCTCCTTGTCCTGATTAACTTCCTCTTGCTTTTGTTTCCAAATTTTTGTAAGTTCTCTTTTCTTTACAACAGGAGCATTCACTTTCTTGTTCTGTCTAGGGGTTCTACAACAACACTTCTACAAAACCGTGCTATATGTCCATAGTTATTACAATTATAACATACAATGTTATTCTCTTTGTAATTCGATAACGGGCAAATGAGTTATAGTTTCTACTTAAAACTTCATAAGTACTTCTGCCATTGTCCCATGCATACCTATTTCTTGCATGTGTCCTACACTCCATTGCTCTATGACCAAAATCATTGCAAGCAAAGCAATAACCATAAAATGAACTTTGGTTCTTGATCATATGAGACTGTTTTGGAAAGAATGATCTTCTATGATTTCTTATGGGAACATCATGCCATTGGTTCTCACCTTTGTTTTCTTCTTTAGGAGGATTGATCTTTTGAGGAAGCTTATCTTCTTTCTTTGGTAGCTCATTATCTTTTGAATCTAGATTCTTCTTACTAACCTCTTTTTTTCCATCATAGCCAAGACTGATCTTGATGAATGGTGACCTCTGCAGTTTATTATATCATCAGAACTTTGGTGCTCTTTTCAAAATTTAAACTGCTTTTCAATTAAGTATTTTTCTTCTCCAATTCCTTCCTCAGGGTAACAATTTCAGACTCTAGCTTCTTACAATCTTCTTCCTTTGTCTTCAATTGAATTCTCACCTCTTCCTCTGTTTTCTTTGCCTCTTCAAGTTGAATCTTTAGGTTAATGACCATTTTTTTATTCCTCTAGACTTTGTGACATTTTTGTTTCCAAAGCACAATTTTCTTCTTCATATTTTTGAATCTGTAATCTTTGTTTTAGATTCTTTTTCTTAAGCACTTTTATCTCACCTAAAACACAAATGAGTTCTTCAAGATCTACCTCTCCTTCTTCTTCGACATCTTCTTCCCCTTCCAAGGCGTCTTCACTTGTAGAGGCATCATTTTTAGTTTTATAGTCATGAGCAGAGTTTCTTCTCTGTCACTATTTGATATGCTATCATCGCTTTTCTCAGCTGAGCTACTATCCTTTTTGGAATAGAGGATTTTCTTGTGCTTACCAAACTTTTTCTTGTATTGAAGTTTGTTTTCCTTATTCCTTTCCTCATGATTTTCCTTATCATCGCTATCATCCTTATGTGGACATTTAGCAGCAAAATGTCCTATTTTACCACAATTGAAACACTTGAAAGGTAGCTTACCTTTGTATTTTGGATCCCTTTTTAAGCTTTCTGATGAACAGGGCCTCCTCCTCATCTTGTTCATTGCTTGATTCAAACTCTTTATTTTTCCCTTTCTTTGAAGCTTTGAAGGTTGCTTCCCTTTTTGATGGCTTCTTTGATTCTGTCCTCATCTCATAGGCTGTGAGAATTCCATGTAACTCATCCATTTTCAACTGGTCTAGGTCTTTCATCTCTTCAATAACAAAAACTTTTGCATCAAATCTTAATGGTAGAGACCTTAGTACCTTTTGAACTATTTCAAATTCTTTAACTTTTTAACTTTTTCACCAGCATTATTTTCACTAGATTGTCACTAGATTTTCTGCATTGCTGAAAAACCTAGGCACGATCAGATAAATCTCTCTCATTTTTAAGTGAGGCTCCTCGTGTAAGATTTTGTCAATTATATTTTATAGTATCTATCTGTTGGTATTACTTTAACCACACAACTCATGCACCATAGCTAGGTAGTTTTGCAACAAGTAAGCGATTTGTAAGAAATTACTATACGCAGAAGAGGAAATAATTGAATGCGAGAAGAAAAAGAAAGAAGATGTGCAACCCGAGCAATAGTTAGTTGTGAGTTGGTCACATGCACATAGATGAAACAAATAGATCTAGAAATACAGAATTTGAAGCGAATGAGAGTTTCATATCTAGATCTAAGACAACACAAAGTTTGTGCAAAGACCTAAAAATAAATAAGAATCGAATGCACCGTTGACACAAAATTCTCTGGAAATCTGCCTCTTCTCTATTCCTCTACTTGTAGAAAGCTATCAAGGGTTTCAGCTCAAAGTGTGGAACACAAGAATGTTGATTACAAATTCTTGTTCTTTAACCCGTAGGTTCTTCCTCTATTTATAGTGTATAAAGGGCAATTACAAATAGGAAGTTTTAAATGAATTCCCACATGCGGAAGCTATGAAAAGGGAAACAACTGGCAATCCTTGAATTCCTCTTTGCATGACATGCATGATTTATAACTGAAAAATAGAACCTTCTATTTTGCATGTCTGCCACCTATTTTCAAGTAATTGACTTCTTCAAGTAATGACTTTTAAACCAATCACTTAAGTTTTATAATTTAATTGATTGCTTAATTACTTTGTCGGAGAAAATAAGAGAAAGAATAAGAAAGAGGAAAAAAATTAGAAGAAAGCTGCAACACTTCCAGTCTTGTTCTTTTTCCATATTCTGCATGCGATTGACTCTTTTGCCTTTGATTCTCACCAAACTGGATTTGGAAGCTATTGTCCATGATTTTCATGAGGTATTGCCTTTGATTTGTTTTCGGGTATTGTCTTTGAAGCTTTTGTAATTCTTCCCACTTATCCTTGAAGTTTTAGACAAAACTTCTTTTTATTTTTAATTGCATATGAGCAATTTTAAATTTGAAGCTTCAACTACAAGAAGATTGGGAGAAGGCTTCATGGAAGATCCTAGAAGGAATTTCCAAGGAATTTTCCATGCATTGACTTCACATGGGGCTGCGTTAGAAACAAGAGGATGAATTTTTGTCGGAAGCCTTTGCAATTATGAGATCTGGGATCTATCAATTAAATCGGTGATAGGTTCAGGGCCTATGTTTATATCATTGACTTCAGCAAATCTGGAAGCTATGCATGATTTTGCTTGATCCTTTTCTTTCATCATGCTTCATCATGGTTGGAACAATCTTTGTCTGAGCTCTTTTTCTTTTAATTATGCTAGAATCCCTTGTAATTGGATCAATTTGTGCGAGATCGACAATTTCTTAGATTCGAAGAATATATATTCATATGTACATGACATTGATTTGAGCACCTGTGATGAATACCTGCAATTTATTAGACAAAGATGGAGTCCATGGCATGAATACTTGATTTTTATCACCAAAATCTGCATATAAAGCTTGCTTGCCCTAAAATTTGAGGTTTTGCTTGCATGCAAAGCAAGCAAAAATATTATTTAATTCACCTGGGCACATATACCAACATGTAGATACTTAGAATGACAAAAATTAGGCTATTCCAACCCTAGGCGCCAAACTGGAAGCTTCTCGAGCAGTGGAAAATATTTTTAATGCAAAATCCTCCTTCCTTTTGGCGCCAAAACTTGTCCAGGCTGCAATCTTCATCAAAAAAATTAATTGCTTCTTATTATGGCATCCCATGCTTATATAACCTCCAGCATACTATTTTTAATAATTGCCCTTCCTATTTCTAGCAATTTAATTAATAAACAATCATGTTTATTCACCCAAATTGGGCACCCAATTATGCATGTTGTTGGTTGCTTTTAAATAAATTTATTTTATTTATTTTTAGCATGCATCCTTGACTTCTCTTTAGCTCTTCCACTTGCATTGACTTTCCTTCTATTTATGGTGCCAAAATTGGGTGAATAAACCATTAATAAATATTATTAAATGCATTGTTATTCACCCAAGGTGGGTCGCACTTTTTAGCAAGAGGAATTGCTAAAAATAAGAAGTCAACTTGATGGGAATTTCCACCACCTTTTGCAGCTCCAAAAATACCCTCTTCCACTTAAGTGATTTGACTTTCATCATGAGAATTTTTACCCTGCAAGGTAGGTAAGAAATTCCTGTCGGTGTTTTAAGTGATTTTTCTTTTATAATGAGAAATTTTACCCTGCAAGGAAGGTAAGAAATTCCCGCATACTGCCACCTCTAATATTCCCATTGTAACTTAAGTGACTTTGACTTCATGGGAAAAATTACCCTGCAAGGCAGGTAAGAAATTCCGCCTTCCACTGCCAAAATTCCCACTGGCAGCTTAAAGTCTTCCTTCCAAAAAGTGTGACTTGCATTAAAATTGGCCTCCTTTGATAAAGTGCAACTTGCATGGGTGAATAAATCTCTTTGGTGGGAAAAGTTAGCTTGCTAGGCAAGAAAAAAATTCCCATCGGTGCTTTAAGTGATTTTTCTTTATTTTATAATGGGAATTTTCACCTGAGGCAAGTAAGAAATTCCCCTTTCCTTGCCGCCTCTAATTTCCCATCGCATGACTTAAGTGACTTTGACTTCATGGGAAAAATTACCTGCAAGACATGTAATAAATTTCCGCCTTTTTCCTGCCACTGCCAAAATTCCCATTGCAACTTAAAGTCTTATTAATTCCAAAAGTGTAACTTGCCTGGGAGAGGCTTTTTGTGCATGACTTCATCTTTTTTGGTCAGAAGTTTGCATTTTGAGGCTGATTCCTTCTAGTGTTGTGTCGGTAGATGATCTCCAGATGTTTCAGGCAATTAAATAGACTATATTGGACAAAGAATTGACCTAGGGGAATTTCACAAAGAAACTGTGGAGAAAACCGGAGAAAAATGCAAAAGAAATAAATAAAAGCGAAAAACGTTGCTAGAAGTCACAAGCAAAATGCCTGAATTCATTCTGGTGAAAACCCTATTGAGATGAGTGAATATTGGCATGCAAAACTTCAACAAGATTCAATCGGAGCACAATTTACTTCAAACGGGGCATTATTTATTTAATAAATAATTAAATAAAAATTTTCATGTGAGACAAAACTTGGTGAGGGATAAAATGAGTTTGGGCATCTGGGTATTTGTCAAAATTGGCTCATATGATTCACTGGGAATATCTTAACATAATACAAACATCTTCTAGCAATAAAAACACAAAAAGACCCGTTATTTTAAAAAGAACGATTTTTTTTAAATGGGTAGTCCCAGATTTCAGGGTGAAATTTGGGGACACCAGTCGGCTCCGTCTGTGGACATCTTTACCTCTTTCAAAATGAAAGGAGTGAAGATGAGATCCCACATCTCTGGTTTCGTGTCTTGTCCATTGGGTTCGGGGTCAGGGCCAAAAAAAAAAAAAAAAGAAAAAGAAAAGAAAGAAAACAACAAAGTTTTTTATTTATATACAAACATGTTTTACCCTGTATCTCAATTTTTGAACAGCTTCAGATGTTGCCCGTTGAAAGGCAAGTGGTAACTCAATTCCATCCTGGTAGGAAAGGAAGAAAGTGTCCATTCCGGCAAAGCTCTTTTGATCATGAAGGGCCCTTTCAGAGTGAATCAAATTTGTCGTGCATGCCCTTGGTTCATGTCTCTTGTCCCACTAGAGTACCCAGTCTCCGATCTCGAACTTCCTTTCTCTGGCCTTCTTGTCAAATACCTTGGGCAAGTCCTTATCAACTTCATCTGGTGGTGGCTCATCCTTTCTTCTCTCTTGTGTGGATAAGTCTGCATCAACTTCCTCCGTTCCTAGATTTACTTGTTGCATTTTGAGGAAGAACTATCACCATATTCTTTGTTCTTCTTCAAGTATTGATCATGCTTGTTGAAAGTCTCCACTAAGGAAACTAAACCCTTGGGGATTTTGTTACCTTTTGGTTGGATTATTCCACTATTATCATCATAACCTGGATCATTTTTTTGCATGTGATTATTTGTCGTGGTGGTGATTTACTCCCTTCAACACACAACCTGTCAAAGTTGTCTTGTTCAGACATGCAGATGTTTGTTTGTCATCATTGAAAGTCTGCCATTGTTCAACATTATCAGGGACTTTGGGGGTAGACCATCTCCACTTTATAGTTTCCTTGTCTGAATATGGATGGTGGTCTATCTGGATTCAATAGTGCAAGTTGTGATTGCCAAAGAGTCTGCCTTGGAATTTTGATTTATTGGAATGAAGTCGATAGAGAAGGCTACAAAATCGAGTGTGGCAGAAAGCACTTTATCTCTGTAATGCTTCATCTTATCTCCTTTGACTTGATTTTCCCTCGAACTTGCTTTACTAGAAGTTCAACATCTCCTTGGGCTTTGAGGAGTTTTACTCCTTTCTTTTTAGCTTGCTCCATTCCTAGAAGCAATGCTTCATACTCCGCCGTATTGTTGGTGTTCTCGAACATCAGCTTGTGGGAGTATGGGAATATCTCATGATCTGGAGATATTAGTAGAACGTCGGCTCTTGATCCAAAAGAACAACAGTGCCTTTAAACTCCTAGAGTCCAAAATTTTTTCTTCTTCTTGTTTGGCTCTGGTTTGAAGTTGGCTCTGGAACGAACCTTTATCCATTTCCAAGAAATATACCCCATGGTTAGATTCTGAAAAAAAGAATGAGATCTAGGATCTCAGATTTTGTCACCATGTACTTGGACTTATTTTTCGGCTCCACTTTGATTTATTCCTTTGATAGGAATATGAGCACAGGACCAATCCATCTTTACTTCTCCTCCCAGCTCTTTGCAAGAAGTTTTTGCTCAACAACATCCCGTAGGAAACAAGAATATCTGCAACTAAGATTGTCATCTTTAATCTTTTGTTAGGAAAAGCTGCCAGAACAACTTGTGCATCTTTGATTTGTCGATTAAAGGGACTTGTCTCTCCATGGAATAACACCTTTTATGGTCTTTGTCAAGGTAAGCCCAAGAGCATCTGCTAACTTTAGTTGGCATGACATTGTCAGAAACACCTGAATCTAAAATGCAGTTGCTTAACTTGAAACCATTAAGCAATAGGAAACATAGAATGGTTCCACTCTTTTCAGAAGATGGTGAGGATTTAACAACTGCAGTGTTGTTTTGGGGAGGAGTATCTTTGGGCTTAGGAAAAAGGCCTTTTGATGTATTGGATTGTCCTAGTGATTGTACATATTTGACTAGCCTATTTAACTGCTCAGGAAAGGCTCTCAAGTATTCAACTTCTGACATTTGAACTCTAGTTTTCTTGACATGATCAATAATGTCAAAAGAAGGAATAGATTCAGATACCTGAGCTGCTTTTTGTGGTTGAGATGAAGAACTCACATTCTTATCTTTTGGGAGCTAAAGAAGAAGGTAAAGGGCTGCCCCTTCTTTGTTCATCAGCTAATGCCTCAACTTGGCGAGTTTGTGATTTGTAAATACTGCATATGTATGACCATGATCATCTTCATGAAGCTTCTCATCGTCATGTTCAGATTTGTAGTTTAGGTAATTAATGTTGGAGTCACCAAAGGACCTACAAAATCATCATTCTCGAGTTGATCAGTGTCAACTTCTGGTCTTCTTCATTCATCTCCACGTTGTTTTTGGGAGCAACTTCAATTGCTAATCTTTGGGAACCAACAATGCGGTTCGGTTATTGTTGTTGAAATTCGAGTAGGGGCAGTGTTGTTGCCTTGAGCCATTTGAGCCATTTGTTTCTTCATCTGCGACATCTCATTTGCTAACTTTTGCAATAGTGAATCGGATGTAGTAGCGAGAGATGAACTTTCAGCTCTAGAAGTGTTGCTCTTTATCTTTCTAGCCATGATGAGGTCATCTTCAATTTCAACCTACCATGTTTTGGCTGCTAACAAGTCAGCAGGACGTGCTCTTGAGTTGATAGCTTACTTCAGGAAGTAAAGCATTGATGAAGAATACCTTTTGATTCTCATCATTTAGAGAAGCAGAAGCGAAATTTTGTAAAGTAATCTTTGGAATTTTGCAATAAAATCCCGCATGTGCTCATGTGGCTCCTTCTTCAATTGAGTCAGTTGAGTTATCAATGTACTGGAATCTTTAGCTACCTTGAATCTTTTCAAGAATGCATCTCGCATAGTAGCCTAATTGGTTATGGTGCCAGGAGCTAGCCGGTAGAACCATTCTCTAGCCAAGTCATGTAGAGTCTCTATGAAGAGTCTGACAGACACATCTTCATGTTCGACTGCAAGCACTCCACAGATATAAAAAAACAGCCAAGTGGTCATCTGGATTTTTTTGCCATCTCCAAAGAATTTTGGAAAATTCTTTCTTGTCCCTTTAGGTAGATCATGCATAGGAGGAGATAGATTCAGAGGTCCAAAGGTTGCACCCCATGGAACAGGTGTTGCAGGGGCAAGTGGCTGTTGATTCTGCATCATGATGAATGGAGCGCGTCTTCTTTGAGAATAGACTTGGTGAATAATTCCAGCTATCTGGATTATGTTGAAGATGATCCGGATCTGGATGAGTTTGTACTCTTCTTCCTAGTGAAAGACTAGATTGTGCAACTTCTAACTTGAGGAGGATGATTGAAATTGAATTGCTCTGCGATCAATATAAAAATGATCAGATCCTTCCTTGAGTGCCTTCACAGATCGGATGAATGGACGTTGACAAACAGGTTGAAAGTTGAATGGGAATATAAACTCGACTGCAAGAGAAAGCTCTGGTCTGCTAATTTGTGTTGTTCCCCAGCGGAGTCACCAAAAATCTATTGGCTAGATTTTTCTGCACAGCTGAAAACCTAGGCAATCATGAGATAAATCTCCCTCATTTACCAATGAGGCTCCTGTGTAAGATTTTGTCAATTATATTTCCTAATATCTATTTGTTGGTATTACTTTAACTACGTAGCTCATGAACCATAGCTAGTAGTTTTGCAACAAGTAAGCAAATTGTAAAAGAAAAATATATATAGGAAGAGGAAATAATGAAAATATGAGAAGAAAGAAAGAAGATGTGCAACCCAATCAATAGTTCATAGAGTTGATCACATGCACATAGATGAAACAAATAGATCTTGAAATATAGAATTTAAAGCAAAGGAAAGTTTCAGATCTAGATCTAAGATAACACAAAGTTTATGCAGAGATCTAAAAATAAATAAGAAAAATGCACCGTTGACACAAAGTTCTCCGGAAATCTGCCTCTTCTCTATTCCTCTACTTTCAGAAAGCTATCAAGGGTTTCAGCTCAAAGTCTGGAACACAAGAATGTTGATTACAAATTCTTGATCCTTTAACCCGTAGGTTCTTCCTCTATTTATAGTGTATAAAGGGCAATTACAAATAGGAAGCTTTAAATGAATTCCCGCATGTGGAAGCTATGAAAAGGGAAACAACTGGCAATCTTCCTCCTGGAATTCCTCTTTGCATGACATGCATGATTTATAACTGAAAAATAGAACCTTCTATTTTGCATGTCTGCCACCTATTTCCAAGTAATTGACTTCTTCAAGTAATGGCTTTTAAACCAATCACTTAAGTTTTATAATTTAATTGATTGCTCAATTACTTTGTCGAGAGAAAATAAAAGAAAGAATAAGAAAGAGGAAAAGAAATTAGAAGAAAGTTGCAACACTTCCAGTCTTGTTCTTTTTCCATATTCTGCATGCGGTTGACTCTTTTGCCTTTGATTCTCACCAAGCTGGATTTGGAAGCTATTCATGACTGTGATTTCTTTTATGGGTATTGCCTTTGACTTGTCTTCCCTCTTATCCTTGAAGCTTTTGCATTCTTCTTCCTCAATGTTTTACATGTAAATAAGACAAAACTCATCATTTTTATTTTTAATTGCATATGAGCAATTTTAAATTCTAGAAAGCACTGGGTGAATGCTGAAATACAAGTAAAGAAAGGCTTTGGGATTGGGAGCACATGCACAAGATCTAGAAGGAATTTTCCATGCATTGACTTCTACACGGGCTGCGTTAGAAACAAGAGGATGAATTTTTTCGGAAGCCTTTGCAATTATGAGATCTGGATCTGTCAATTAAATCGGTGATAGGTTTAGGGCCTATGTTTGTATCATTGACTTCAACAAATCTGGAAGCTATGCATGATTTTGCTGATCCTTTTCTTTCATCATGCTTCATCATGGCTGGAACAATCTTTGTCTGAGCTCTTTTTCTTTTAATTATGCGGAATCCCTTGCAATTGGATCAATTTGTGCAGATCTGACAATTTATTTAGATTCGGAAGATATATTCAATGTACCTGACATTGATTTGAGCACCTGTGATGAATACTTGCAATTTTATTCAGACAAAGATGGAGTCCATGGCATGAATACTTGATTTTTATCACCAAAATCTGCATATAAAGCTTGCTGCCCTAAAATTTGAGGTTTTGCTTGCATGCAAAGCAAACAAAAATATTATTTAATTCACCTGGGCACATATACAACAACATGTAGATACTTTGAATGACAAAAATTAGGCTATTCCAACCCTAGGCGCCAAAATTGGAAGCTTTCAGCGTGGAAAATATTTATTAATGCAACATCCTCCTTTTGGTGCCAAAACTTGTCCGGGCTGCAATCTTCATCAAAAAGAAATAATTGCTTCTCCTTTATGGCATCCCATGCTTATATAACCTCCAACATGCTATTTTTAATAATTCCCTTCCTATTTCTAGCAATTTAATTAATAAACAATCATGTTTATTCACCCAAATTGGGCACCCAATTATGCATGTTGCTGGTTGTTTACTTTTAAATAATTTATTTTATTTATTTTTAGCATGCATCCTTGACTTCTCTTTAGCTCTTCCACTTGCATTGACTTTCCTTATATTTATGGTGCCAAAATTGGGTGAATAAACCATTAATAAATATTATTAAATGCATTGTTATTCACCCAAGGTGGGTCGCACTTTTTGGCAAGAGGAATTGCTAAAAATAAGAAGTCAACTTGATGGGAATTTCCACCCCTGTGCAAAAATTTGCAGCTCAAAAATCCCCCTTCCACTTAAGTGATTTGACTTTCATCATAGGAATTTTTATCCTGCAAAAGCGACTTAAGGAAAAATTCAAAAAGTGCCGGTGCTTTAAGTGTTTTTTTTTTTATAATGGGAATTTTTACCTCTGAGGCGGGTAAGAAATTCCCGCTTTTACTGCTACCTCTAATATTCCCATTGCGAGCTTAAGTGACTTTGACTTCATGGGAAAATGTATCCCAAGGCGGGTAAGAAATTCCTACCTTACCTGCCACTACGCCAAAATTCCCATTGCAACTTAAAGTCATTCATTCCGAAAAGTGCGACTTGCTTGGGAGAGGCTTTTTGTGCATGACTTCATCTTTTTTGGTCAGAAGCTTGAATTTTGAGGCTGATTCCTTCTAGTGCTGTGTCGGTAGATGATCTCTAGATGCTTCAGGTAATTAAATAGACTATACTAGGGCGAAGGAATTGACCTAGGAGAATTTCACAAAAAACTGAAGAAAATCGGAGAAAAATGCAAAAGAAATAAATAAAAGCGAAAAATGTTGCCAGAAGTTGCAGACAATGCCCTGAATTCATTCTGGTGAAAACCCTATTGAGATGAGTGAATACTGGCATGCAAAACTTCAACAAGATTCAACCGGAGCACAATTTACTTCAAACGGGGCATTATTTATTTAATAAATAATTAAATAAAAATTTTCCGCAGACAAAACTTGGTGGAGGGATAAAATGAGTTTGGGCATTTGGTATTTGTCGAAATTGGCTCATATGATTCACTGGGAATATCCTAACATAATACAGACATCTTCTGGCAATATAAACACAAAAAGACCCGTTATTTTAAAAGAATGATATTTTTTAAATGAGTAGTACCAGATTTTAGGGTGAAATCTTGGGACACATTTGAGAAGTTGTATACATTAGTGGAGTTTGTGGTGTTATGTATCCAATTACTACTGCTTGCTAGATATCAAAACCAAGGGCCGTTAGATATATTTGCATCCTTATGCTCCAAAATGCATAGTTTGTTCCATCAAACAATGGAGCCTTGTTTGTGGAGAAACCTTCTTGAACATGATGACTAGCCATGTGTGCTTTCGAAATCTGGCTTCTAGTGGTTAGATTATATCCGAAGGAACCTGCTCGATACCAATTGTCGAGCACACAACAACACATAGTCCCCTCGAGTCTTTAGCAATATGCACATGCATAACTATAGGAAGAACATGGAGGTGATCTGCAATAACTACTATCCTGTGATCTTCAATGCCATACATGACACCCCTATGCCAAGGGTAAGTCAAAATATTATCACTACATTAAGAACTCGGGGACCCTTTTGGTGTTACCCATATTGTACTGTAATCAGAGTGGAGGGAATCCTTACCATCCTATTCAGACTGCTTATATTTGTCCCTGACGAACTAGTTGAACAAGAGATAACATATCATGTTGTCCATGGCATCAGTCATGTGGCAAAGGAACAATATAAGCAAAAGTCTACCTTTCCTCCTCTGACCATCCTAGTTGGTTCAGTAATCTTGAATGATTGGAAAAACGCCAAATGAGTGGCAGCACACAAGCCATCATTCCCATGGAGTACCATACTTCATGGTTTTGTGACCTAGCAGGAAGGGCAGGACAATTCTGCAAACACACCCCTGGTATACATACATTTAATTACATGCATCAAGTACATAAGGATGACTTGGTTTATAAAGATAAGATTGATGACCGAGTAGTGGCCATTATTATGAGGAAATTCAAGGTTGCATATGTACCTATTGGGTAGCCTGCTAGAGTTTGAGGAATAGATCTTATGTTAGGATAAGAACCAGAAGCAACGGAAGAGGAAGACTTAGATGACCAGGGTACAGACCCTAGGCAATTGAAGAAGCTTCTTGTTGGAGTGCCTCCTTCATTTAAGGAGACAACTGGTGCTCACTTTGTTCCTTCTCCAAGCACACAAATGTCAAGTCCTGCAAGAACTACAGGGTCAGTTGCAAGCTCACAGGTGACTAGTCCTACTAGAAGCTTCCCGTGGTAAGTAATATTGCAACTGTGGTTATTTCCCCTTTTTAGCTCCTTCATCAATTCCTAGTTCTATGGGAATGGTTTCTTCTTCTTCTATTCCATCTTCTCTAGGTCCTTTCACTAATGGTAGTCTCATTTCCACTAGTTCTTCAAAAGGCAAGGTAAGGGGTGATTATGGGATATTGTATCCCACTGGTTTTCAATCTCATCCTCTCTCTTCCCTTGTTTCAACTACTCCTGTTGCTTCCCCATCTTTACTTGCCTCTATCTTGGTACATGTTTTAGTTCCTATGCCTTCTTCTTTAACTATTCCTTCAATTGCTTCTTCCCCTCTTTCATTTCTAATGATTACATCATTGTCTGCCAAGTCATTGCAGTCGCTTCTTCTCAACCTGTTGAAGTTACTACAACAACATTAGAGGCAATGAATGAAGCTTCTACAACCATTGTTTCCACTCCTCTGACTGTTGTATCTTCTTCAACTCCAACATCATCTGGCTCACTCCTCAGGCCCTTCCTCCAATTCCTCCCTAGTCAGGTTGGTATCTAAATCCACCATTGCTTTGTCCTATAACCCCCTATGTTTCTCAAACTTTTCTACCATGCATGCCCATGCCACTTCTTCTAATTCCTTTTTTCATTCCCATTTCTTCTTTCTAAACTTCCATGGCCACTCAGAGTTTTATGAGTCATCTCATGGCCACTCAGAGTTTTATGAGTCATCTCTTGGCCCCTTTGGATCTTGTTCAACCTCAAGCAACTTTACCTTGGACACCACCAACTTTACCACAAGTGGTAAGGCCTTCCATTTTGCCTTCCATCACTACAGTTGCATTTACTACCCCACAAGGAACATGGATTCCTCCTAGTGGGAAAAAAGCAATGGCTTCTACTATGGTATAACTTAAAGATCCAAAGGTGGCACTCAAGTTTGATTCTCCTACAGGAACTCTCTAGAGGTTGACAAAGAGGAAGTTTTTTGAAGGGGTCTTATATACATGGATACAAAGGAAGACATCTTGAGAATCATGAGTCATCTCTTGGCCCCTCTAGAACCTGTTCAACCTCAACCAACTTTACCTTGGACACCACCAACTTTACCACAAGTGGTAAGGTATTCTTCTATTTTGCCTTCCATAACTACAGTTGCATCTACTACCCCACAAGGAACATGGACTCCTAGTGGGAAAAAACAATGGCTTCTACTATGGCATAACTTGAAGATCCAAAGGTGGCACTCAAGTTTGATTCTGCTACAGGAACTCTCAAGCGGTTGACAAAGAGGAAGTTTGTCGAAGGGGTCCTATATACATGGATACAAAGGAAGACATTTTGAGAATCTCCATGAGGGCACACACAGGGGAGGAAATCATGGATACAAATCCTCAATTAGTTATTGATGCTACTAAGTAAATGACAATTGATTTGGTTAAAAGTATGCAGGCTCAGTTGGATGCTCTTCATGTCCAACAACGGGTAACAGTGCCAAAGAATACTTTGCCCAATGTGCAGCTGGCTTTGAGAACTTTGCATGAGTTGTTAGTAGCCATACAAAATCATAAAGATATAACAGAGTAGGGGTTACAATAGATGCAAGGTTAACACAAAAGCATGACCAGGATGAGTTCCATGATGGACAAGTTAGTGGGTGTTATAAACAAGGGGCTCTGTCAACGTGTTGCATATCAAGAGCCATGATTTGAATGTAGGGAAAATTTGCATGGGTTACATCTTGAAAAAAATGAGTGATTCGATGGCAACAATGGAAGGGCTGTTGAAAGATCTACAAGAAACAATGAAGAAAGCTACTGAGCTTTAGATGAAGCTCAGATTACTTCAATGTATCAACCACATGGCAAGTTGATCCAAAAACCTTTCTTTGAGCAACAGTTACCAGCACTCATTTCCACTCTCACTGCTAATTTTGCATAGACACATATGGCTGGAAAAACATCTACTACTATAGCATTGGCCACTTTTGCAAATGGAAAAGTGGAGAAAGTTTCACTTCTAAGTGAAAATGCTAAATGTATGGACAACAAAGTTTCGGTAGTAATTCAACAAGTACCTGATTTGATGAGACCGCATATTCTGGACCTCAGCTATATTGAGAATGAATTTAAAGCATGTCAGAATGAGCTTTAACCCAATCAAATGTAGTTGACACAGAAAACTACAAGTGGAAGCTCTAAGTAGAGCTTGAACAAGCGACAACTTTATTAATTTTAGGATTTAATATTTTCAAATTTATAACCCTAAAAATAGGAAGTACATGCTTTCTTGCATGAAAGCTTTTATCTTGTCTTTTAATTAGCCATTCACAGACAATTTGATCTTTTTTTAATTGACTATTTTTAAGTCCCATGGCGGTGGTGATTTTGTATAAGTACATTAGTTGTTTACTCTCCACGGAGGGAGAATTTTATAAAGAAAATGCTTGATATCGAAGGATTGTTCAGTGAGTGTTTTTCTGCAAATTGCTTTCTCAATTATTTTGCAAAGCTGCTTAGACCTGTTTTGTTGATTAATCACTATTTGATTTACTTTGTCATGAAATTTGTGAATATGCAGTACCTATTCACATAATCATAAGTTTGATTAATTCTATTTTGTTTAAGCAGGGTGTTGATGTGCATACACAATTGGATACTTTTGCTAATACATTGTGTGATTGATTAGGCTATATGATGTTTTCATGATTCTCAATAGCATTGAGTTGAATTGTGCAAAAGCAAGTTCAATTATTAACTTGAATTGTTATTGTTTCACAGCGTTTATGTATATGGATGCGTGTTAACAATCTTCTACAAGAAACCATGAATAATAAGAGTTTTTCTAACAAATGTTTACCGATATAGTTATCCATAGAATGTTTTCCCTTGTCATCTTAAACTTGTGCTAGGCTAGGATTAAGTTGATGTAGGCATAAAGGATGAATTATATAGTGGTGATATTGAGATAGCAGAACCTTAAACACTTTCAAGCAATTCTCTTTTCTACCCTACCCTACCTTACCCTTTTTACAGTTTTTTGAGGCAAGCCTTATCAACATCAAAACTATCCTTTTGAGGAAGTACTACCAACAAAAGATGGGAAATTATGAGTACATTGAGAATCTTTGAGTGTTAACAAGCTACATGCTTGCTATTCCACCACTTGGTTATCTATAAAACCGCATACCCGCAACTCGTGCATTGAGTCAACCCCTTCTAGGCTCTAAAACAAGTAGGGAACATAAAACTTCCCGTTTCGCATGTGGGTGTAACAAACCCACATCAACAATAATAAGACAAGCGATTCAACACACATTGCTAACTTGGTTTTGTGGATATTGCAAGATTACATTGTTTATGCATAGTTGAAGATATGTGATGTCCCCTTCTCCAAGCTAGTCATTTCAAATACCTTGAGCCCATTCAACTTCCGTGGGAAAAAGAAAATGAGCAAGGGAAGTTAATGTCATGATTTTGAAATGTTTTTGTGAGCTTTGCATTCTTTTTAAGTAATTTTCTTATTTTGGTAGGCTAAAGAAAGGAGAAAAGCCAATTTAAAAATAAAAGATAAAAGGAACTATTATGTCCCCAAGGAGGTTGGTCCTCTTTAGGGGGATTCTATTTGGTTTTTGGCGCCACCTCTAGCTATTCAAAAAGGTCGCTTGGCTTCAAGAGTTTATGCTGCTTTTGGAATTTATTCACCGCTGGAGCACGTTTTCTCTCTCATTCATTGAGGACAAAAACCCTCTTGGAAGACCTATTGAGAACAAAACCTCTCAATAATGGGTTGGTTTGAGGACGAAACCCCTCAATCTTGCAAAAGGGTGATCTCATAAGGAGTTTGTATTCAGTTTTGAAGGCATTTCCAGCCCTTCTCAAGGGTGGCGACTCGCCCTAAGGTTGAGTTTAGGGTATTCTCTACGGCACGACAACCTCAAATTCAGTCATAATTGTGTTCCTCCTATATTTAGCAGCTAGAATCTTCATTTGTACTTAAATTTGGGGCTTGAGACCCTTCATTACCATCCATATTTTTAAGGGTATTCACTACGGTTAATTAATTTCCAGCTGATATTAAATTGATAAAAATGATATATTTTCCAATGCTTTTCTCTTACAATTATTTCCAGGTTTGAAGAATATTATTTTGAAGGGTTTCTAAATTATTTCCAACAAGTTCGTAGCTGATTTCTATCATTAAAAAATTATTTCTTTGCGTCTACTAGGGTTTGGGAATTTAATTTTAGTTTGCTTCGGTTTACTATTTGGGTTTGTGCAAGTTCTTTGATTTTTAGTTTCAGCTCGGAAAAAGGGCATTACAATGGTATTAGAGCAAAGATTTTCCCAATCTAAGGGTATTCATGCAAGACGGTGATAAAGAATACATCTACTATCAAAGGAGAGAAGAAGCAATCGATCAAAGCAGGCTGCTTCAAGGGCCTAACATGGCCAACAAGGGTTCCGAAGAGGCAAGGATCGATAGACTTATCAAAGGGAAAGAAAGGTTGGTGGACATGATGGATTTGCTATCCCTAACCTTGCAAAAACTTCATGAGCGAAGACTTCAAAATGGTGAGGGTGGTTCTTTAGGGGTTCACAATGCAAGGCAGCCCAAAGGGTTAACTTTTGGATTTATTGTTATGCCTTTTCAGCCGATCTTCCTCCCAAGGAAGAAGTCATTTTGGAGGTTAATACACGACATACAAAGTAGGGCACAATATGCATGCAGGTCATCCATGAATAATAAATGGCTCTTCTAAATTAGATTCGTGATGCTATTTCACTTGTAGAACTGATAGGAGTAAACAAGGGTAGGTCAAGGTCTAAGCAACAACATGTTTTGGGGAAAGTGACACTCTTGACATTTGACGGTTCCGACAAGTGGACAACCCGTGCTTGGATACAAAATTTGTATACTTATCTATCATGAAGCCTATGATGGAAGATGAAGCAATCAAGTTTGCAACTCTTCATCTTGAAGGAATTGCACACGAATGGTGGTACCATGGATTGGTCACACAAGGGTACAATCTCATCCACTCATATGATGAGTTTTGTAGGAGGATCATTGAGAGATTTGATGGGATTGATATGAAGGCTCACTTTTGAGAGCTAGCACAATTAAGACAACAAGACATAGGGAAGACTATGTCGCTGAATTTCAGAGACTTTCGGTGATGATTCTAGATGTGACAGAGAGGAGACTCATTGTTTTGTTCATTAAGGGGTTGGCTGAACCACTCAAGGGTTTGGTAAGAGCATTTGATCCTTTGTCTCTCCAAAAGGCAATAAAAGAAATTTTTGATTTAGAAGGTGCTGCTCCAAGGACAACAACAATCAACAGGCAGCCAAGGGCATCTTGGAATGGTGGGCAGTCAAAAGAATCTTTGAGACAGCCAAAAACAACATATTTGGACCAGCCAAAGAGGCCTTTTCAGCAAGCACCAATCATACCCAAGGAGCTGTCCAAAACAAGCAAAGAAGGGGAGTCACAAAATGAGCTAAGAAGGAAAAACTTGTGCTTCTCTTGCAAGGATCCATGGTCTCCCGGTCATCATTGCCTAGGTAAGGGACATGTGCATTATATTGAGGTATTTTCAGATTGTGAAGAAGAAGAAGTGGGAGTTGAAGAGGCAACACAAAATCATGATTTGGAAGAAGAACTAGAAAGCTTGGACAACACTCTTGCCACCTTGTGTGGTGCTCCTAGATATCATCCATTCCGGGTGAGAGAAGACCTACAAGGGCAAAGAGTCACAGTATTGATTGATAGTGGAGCCACTCATAATTTCATTGATGAGAGCTTGGTTGCAAGGATGGACTTGAAGGTGGAAGACTTCAAAGGCTTTTGGTTATGTAGTTGATGGTGTAATGTCCCCAATTTCGAAGCAAATTGGCCTAATGGTCTTAGCCTTGGTCATTCCCAAGGGTTAACGACTTTGGGGTTATTGGGGATGGTTGTCTGATTTCCTACTATGTTTTTGTTATATTTTGGGTGTTGGGAGGGTCTAATGGGCCCTTTGTGTTCTATTTTGTCGTTGGGATCACTTAAGTGGACACTTTTGGCATTTAATGTTATGTTTCTTCGTTGGGGCCACTTAAAGTCCCTTTTTGGCTACTTGGGGGGATATGTATTGCATTAAATGTTATATTTCTTTGTTGGGCTCATAAAAAGTTATATAAGGAGGTGGAGGGTGGAGTTGGAAATCATTCATGCATACACTTATATTTCTTTTCATGTGCAATCATGCTGCTGTTTGCAACTATTTAGCTTGTGGAGTAAGATCCCACGGGAACCCTAGCTTCGGTGGTGAGAGATCCATCCCTAGCTAGCAGGACATTCTTCAAAGAGTGAGAGATCTACCCTAGCTTGTCATTTGGAGCTGTTTTTGTGGCTGATTCACGAGAGATATTTTAGGGTTTTCAGAGATAGGGTTTTGAGGGTTTTGGTGAGTTTTGGTGGGAGACTCAGCTGGTTTTCGGATTAGACCTACAGCAGCAATAAAGGAAGGATTTGGCATCATTTTCAAAGGTTTTCACAAGGGTTTTGGCCATCTACCAAAGAGGGCGACTTGTTTGGGAGATTGCAGCCCTATTTTGAAGGGTTTCCAGTTGGCCGTTTTCAGATCTGAAGGTTGGAAAGTCATCTTCTATATTTGTATATGTTATTTCCCAAGTTTCATAATTTTTGCACTTGTATTCGGGAAGATATGAATTTTAGAAGTTTTCCAGCTATTTTAGGCACGCTGTAATTTTCTGGCAGCGTTATATTGATTGAAAATTTTCAAAAATATTTCCCTTGTGTTCTTTATATTATTATCTAGTTCTCTTTAAAATTTCAAGTGATTTGAGCGGATATTTTGGGAGTTATTCATATTTTACTGTTCGCTGCCCTAGCTGTAATTTTCTGCAAAAACCAGATTTCTGTTTGGCTGCGTTTTGTCTATCTTTTGCATATTTTACAGTGGTATCCTATAAGGGATATTTTAGTGGTATCAGAGTTGTTGTTCCTCCAGCCTGTTGGGGTTGAAAGATGGGAGACAGAGACAGAGACAGTGAAGAGATGGGAGTAGATCTGATGAAACAACTGTTCACCAATATGGTGAAGCAGCAGGAGACTACCAACCTCTATTTGAGCCAGCTCACTGAGAGGTTAGCACAGGGTAGGATTGAGGCTCATGCGAAGAAAGGAGAAGCCAGCAATATGGGACAACATGGTAATAGAGGTGAGAGTGGACATTCAATACAAGGGTCCCCTCATGCTTCTACCAAGCCCTTGGGACTCCACGAGCCTTCTCTCCTAAAGGATCCGGAAGTTTCGCAGACATGACAGGTCGCAGACGTTGTGGATGAGGAATCTTGTTGGGAGAAGTACCGGACATTGAGTGAGGGTTTCGGGACAACATGCCATTTCGGAGAGTATTGTAAAATGAAGATTGGTAAAGAAGCCCAAGAGAGATTACTGACACGTGTACTGAGTTTCGAGAGGAGATTGGGACAAATCTCTATTCCACACTTCGATGGCTCTAAGAAGTGTACCGCACAATCTTGGATTTAGAAGTTGAAGACTTACTTCGACTTGATTCCCATGCGCGAAGAAGATGCAATTAAGTTTGCTATCCTACACCTCGAGAGAGATGCTCATGACCTGGTGGCATCATGGATTGATCACACAAAGGCACATGCATATCACTAATGCAGATTTTTACAGAGGTTGATGAGAGTTCGATAGAGGGACCAAATAGGCACTTGAGGAGTTGACTCACTTGAGGCGCATGTGTTCTCTGGATCAAGTACATTCAGATTTTTGAGAGGTTATCAGTTATGGTATCTGATGTTTCAGAGATGAGGTTGACTTCACTCTTCATGGGGATGGTTGATTGACGCCTTAGCAGGATTTGTGAAGGCATTTGAGCCTTCTTCTTTGCATGAGGCTATTAGGAGATCTCGAGACTTGGAGTTATCCACTCCAAAGTCGAGGGTTCCACCTCGCATTCAACAAAGAGAACCTCCATCTGGATCAGACGAACTTCAGCAGAGGGAGCCTCCACCGAGGCAGGAGGTGGCTAAGAAGCCATTCATTTCCCGAGAGGACAGAGATGAGTTGAGGCGAAAGAAACTATGTTTCGATTGCCGCACACCTTGGGTTCCAGGACATGATTGCAGAGGTAGAGGGAAGGCCCAATTCATCGAGGTCTTCGAGGAGAGTGAGGATGACAGAGGTGAGGAGTTGGAGACTCACGAGATGGATGATGGGGATGGAGTTGCGATGGATAGTGCTGATGCGGAGCAGGAGGAGGAGACTTTCCCTCGGGAGATTATAGCCACATTGTCTAGTACTCCGATGTACAAGGCATTTAGGATTAGAGGAGTTATGCAGGGTCAGCGAGTTGTGGTACTCATTGACAGTGGGGCTACCCACAACTTTATTGATGCATCATTGGTGGAGAGACAAGGTTTGCAGACGAAGGACTTTGAGGGCTTCAACATTGTTGTAGCCAATGGGGAGTATATGAGATGCACACGGAAAGTTCCACAATTGAGCATCACCATGGGTAACTACACAGTTACCGATGATTTCCACATTGTTGGTATGGGAGTGACCCACATAGTGTTGGGAGTGTAGTGGCTTCACTCTCTTGGTGAGTTTCGGACTAACTTCCAGACGATGGAGCTGAAGTTTAAGTCCGAAGGCAGGAATGTGATTTTGAGGGGATTATCGGCAGGAGCACCTAGGGTGGTTGCAGCTGAGGGGATGGAGAGGACTTTCCGGCATAATGAGGGGTTTTATTATTGCGGATCGATGTGGAGTATGATGGATGTGGGTGTGACCAGTAGTGTTGCACATAAGGCAGTTACAGAGATTGGGATTACAAGTTCAGATCATCCGAGTTTATCATTATGTTGGTTGTCTGAGGTTTCGGTAGACTGGAGATCTCATTTGCTTGTTGAGTACTCCAAGAACCGACACACTTGTGAGATTCTGGATGGTCACATACAGGATGACAACTACAGATTGGAGGATGAGATGATCTTCTATCAGGACAGATTGTACCTTGTGTCGGATTCATGGTTGAGGATGGAGATACTGCGACATGTGCATTATTCTTCCATGTCTGGACACTTGAGCTTTGATGAGACCTTCAACTTCATATGGGAAAGGGTCAGATGGCATGGGTTGAGGGAGGATATCCTCAACTTTGTGCAAGGATGTGTAGTTTGTCATGGTGACAAATCGTAGAGTATGCATGTTCCTTATTTCTGGAGTTGATAGGGATAACACTCCTATATGTTTTACTGCTTATGTGGATGACGAGCACTTCACCCATGTGCTAGCTAGCCGAGGGATGGAGTCGACAAGAGATGCAGTGAGTGATCACATGATGACAGTTTTGCAGTGGCAGGGATTGGACAGATTGACAATTTCAGTATGGGTACCAATAGAGAGTCGATGTGGGCATTATTCTACTTCAGGGCAGCATTGTTATCTACACTGCATGGAGAACATGATGACTATATGAGGTGTTTTGGTTACTTCGGATCACACCGATCTTTGGTTGACTGCAGGGTGAGATGGAGGCACTTACTTTGTGGTATTCAGTTCTACAACACAGGAGGATAATGCTTGGGGTCAAGCATTTTTCGGGAGGGGAGGATTGTAATGTCCCCAATTCCGAGCAGTTGGCCTAATGGCCATATTTTGGTCTTAGCCTTGGTCATTCCCAAGGGGCTAACGACTTTGGAGGTTATTGGGGATGGTTGTTTGATTTCCTACTATGTTTTTGTTATATTTTGGGCGTTGGGAGGGTCTAATGGGCCCTTTGTGTTCTATTTTGTCGTTGGGATCACTTAAGTGGACACTTTTGGCATTTAATGTTATGTTTCTTCGTTGGGGCCACTTAAAGTCCCTTTTTGGCGACTTGAGGGGATATGTATTGCATTAAATGTTATATTTCTTCGTTGGGGCTCATAAAAAGCTATATAAGGAGATGGAGGGTGGAGTTGGAAATCATTCATGCATACACTTATATTTCTTTTCATGTGCAACTGCTGTTTGCAACTATTTAGCTTGTGGAGTAAGATCCCACGGGAACCCTAGCTTCGGTGGTGAGAGATCCATCCCTAGCTAGCAGGACATTCTTCGGTAGTGAGAGATCTACCCTAGCTTGTCATTTGGAGCTGTTTTCAGGGCTGATTCACAGAGATATTTTCAGGGTTTTCAGAGATAGGGTTTTGAGGGTTTTGGTGAGTTTTGGTGGAGATACTCAGCTGGTTTTCGGATCAGACCTACGGCAGCAATAAAGGAAGGATTTGGCATCATTTTCAGAGGTTTTCACAAGGGTTTTGGCCATCTACCAAAGAGGGCGACTTGTTTGGGAGATTGCAGCCCTATTTTGAAGGGTTTCCAGTTGGCCGTTTTCAGATCTGAAGGTTGGAAAGTCATCTTCTATATTTGTATATGTTATTTCCCAAGTTTCATAATTTTTGCACTTGTATTCGGGAAGATATGAATTTTAGAAGTTTTCCAGCTGTTTTAGGCACGCTGTAATTTTCTGGCAGCGTTATATTGACTGAAAAATTCCAAAAATATTTTCCTTGTGTTCTTTATATTATTATCTAGTTCTCTTTAAATTTTCAAGTGATTTGAGCAGATATTTTGGGAGTTATTCATATTTTACTGTTCGCTGCCCTAGCTGTAATTTTCTGCAAAAAACCAGATTTTTGTTTGGCTGCGTTTTGTCTATCTTTTGCATATTTTACAGTGGTATCCTATAAGGGATATTTCAGATGGCTATTCCATGTCATGCACAAGGGGAAGTCCACAACTCATTATCGCATTGGAAGGACATGAGGTATGTGATGATTTTTTTATAATTGATACAAATCTTGTGCTTGGGGTCCAATGGTTACACTCATTGGGATAATTCACTCTCAACTACCAAAGTATGGAGCTAAGATTCATGAATGGAGGTAATAAGGTGGTACTACAAGGTATGATCACGGGAACCCCTCAAATAAATTATTTGGTAGAAGATGTCTTGTCAAAAGAGTCACATTTTTGCTCCTTATCTAAGATAACAACAGATTGGAAGGCTTTAATTACAGTTGAGTATGCCAAGAATAAGTAACAACAGATTGGAAGGTTAATTATGTATTTTCGTTAATTATGTTTTGAAGGAGAAATTGTGGATGAGAGGTATAAGATAATGAATGGGCTCATCCTCTACAAGAATAAGGTCTATTTGGTTCCAGAATCAAAGGTGAAAAATAAGATATTGAGAGCTATTCATGATACCCCATTGACTGGTCATCTAGGATACTCTAAAACTTACAAACAAGTTAGATAAAGGTTCTTTTGTAAAGGACTCAAAGAGAAGGTTCCTCAATATATGCAAGAATGTTTGGTTTTGAACAAAACAAGGTGGAACATGAATTTTCAGCTGGACTCTTGCAACCCCTTCCTATTCTCACTCAAAAATGGGTAAGTATCTCTATGGACTTCATCATAGGGCTGCCCATGGTTCAAGGTAAGTATTGTTTGTGTGTTGTGGTCGAGAGACTCACGAAATATGTTGACTTTTATCCACTTCCAGCCAAGTATAATGCACATATAGTGGTTGATATCTATTTCAAACTTCATGGGTTGCCAAAGAACATCATAACTGATCGGGAAAACAAGTTTTGAGTTTGTTTTGGCAAGAAATTTCTGTTTGACAAACACCAGGCTTCCTCCCAAGCACTAGCTATTATCCCCAAACCAATGGGCGAACAAAAATAGTGAATAAATGGGTATAAGGATACTTACGAAATTATATTGAAGGAAGAAATTAGCTTTCGTAAAATGGTTACATATGGCTGAGTTTTGTTATAAATTTATAATACGACTTTCCATGTCCATTGGTATGTCACCCTTCAAAGCTCTATATGGTTATGATGCTCTCTCTTTTGTTGATTTGGTTATGACGGATAGTAGAGTATGGGGGCCAAATATTTGGTGTAAGCAGAGTCATGACATCTTGAAGGTGCTCAAAGAGAACCTCCAACATGCACAAAACCAACAAAAATGTATGCAGACCAACACCTTTGGGTGGAAAGAACATTTGAGGTAGGAGACATGGTATTTTTGAGATTGCAGCCCTATAGGCAATCCTTCCTCAAACATTGTTTCTATGGGCCTTACAGAGTGAAGGGAAGAGTTGGAGAGGTAGCATACGAGCTAGAGTTACTGGAGCATAGCCAGATACAAAATGTGTTTCATGTTTTGTGCCTAAAAAGGGCTTTAGGACAACACATTACTCCTATTCAACTGTCACCCTTGGATGAAGAAGTTAAGTTAATTTTGGTTTCGGAAGCTATAGTGGATGTTTGAGAAAGAAAGTTAAGGAACCGGAACATTAAGGAGGTCGGTCCTCTTTAGGGGGATTCTATTTGGTTTTTGACACCACCTCTAGCTATTAAAAGGGGTCGTTTGGCTTAGAAGAGTTTATGTTGCTTTTGGAATTTATTCTCTTAGAGATGGAACACTTTTCGCTTTCTCTCTCATCCTTTGAGGACAAAAAACCTCGTGGAAGACGACCTATTGAGAACAAAACCTCTCAATAGTGGGCTGGTTTGAGGACGAAACCCCTCAAGCTTGCAAAAGGGTGATCTCATAAGGAGTTTGTATTCAATTTTGAAGGCATTTCCAGCCCTTCCCAAGGGTGGCGACTTGCCCTAAGGTGGAGTTTGGGGTATTCTAGGGCATGGCAACTTCAAATTCAGTCATAATTGTCTTCCTCATATTATTAGCAGCTAGAATCTTCATTTGTACTTCAATTTGGGGCTTGGAATCCTTCATTTCCAACCATATTTGTAAGGGTATTCACTGCTGTTAATAAATTTCCAGCTGATATTAAATTGATAAAAATGATATATTTTCCGATGCTTTTCTCTTACTATCATTTCCAAATTTGAAGAATTTTTGAAAGGTTTCTAAATTATTTCCAACAAGTTCGTAGCTAATGTCTATCATAAAAAAAAAATATTTACGTCTTTCTTTAGGGTTTGGGAATTTAATTTTAGTTTGCTTCAATTTACTATTTGGGTTCGTGTAAGTTCTTTGATTTTTAGTTTCAGCTTGGAAAAGGGGCATTACGGGATAAGCCAGTACATAGGATTCGGTGTTGACACAAGCAGAATTTGCATTTAACAATTCGGTGAATAGAAGTACAATGAAAACACCATTTCAAATTGTGTATGGTAGTAGTCCAAGAGGAGTTGCGGAATTGCACAACATGAGTAGTGAACAAAGGAAAAGTGCAAAAGCTAAAGATTTTGTAAAATATGCATGAATTGCACCAATAAGTGTTGAAGAAGCTAGAGTAAGTATAAGCAATGTGCATATATGAAGAGAAGAAAAGACGAATTTCACGTTAGTGACATGGTCTTAGCACATGAGGAAAGTGTTTACACCCTAATTAGATTCTAGAATGTTATTATACAACTAAAAAAGGATGTAAGGGTTTTGCAGCGGGTAGACTATTATGATCTAAGTAACTTCCAACATTAATGATACATAGTTTGGTGATGCATTCAAACTTGAAGGAAGAGGGCAATACGAGGTCCTAAACATAGTTGAATTTCGCCCAACCGACTCTCATAGATCTCCTTGCTCTGATACCAAATCTAGAGCTTGATTCAGACCATCATGGAAAATAACACAATAATTTCTCACACAATATAATATTTCAAACGTACAGTACATGGCTATTATATAGCCAAACAAATAGAAAAACAACCTCCGAAATAATAGGGAGGTGTTACAACTAATATCTCGGAATAATATTCACGGGTATAACACTCCAACCACTAACCTATTTAATATTATATGACTAACCACCCAAACCTATATTAGTGAGTTGTTTATTAACAACTTCACTATTACAATAGTAATTACATTTCTACATTTACATAATTACTAACACCTCAAATATAATGTAAACATTAATTCCTAACAATGTTGTAAAATCAATGATCATGTCAATATTTGGTAATGGGAAGTCATCTTTTGGAAATTCTTTGTTTATATCACAAAAGTTTGTACTGATTCGATACTTGGGGTATCCTTAAGGATCGATATAATGTTTGATATCCACTTTGAATAGTCAATTGTTTTAATGAAACCCACTTCTAAAAGTTTCCGAAGTTCTAGTTTGACTATCAATGTAACATTTGGATGCTTTTTCCTGAGTTTTTGTTTGGACCGGCTTGGCTTCTAGTCAAACCACAAGATGATATATCATAAGGGAAGGATCCAATCTTGTCTTATCCTTATACATCCATGTAAAAACATCTTGGAATTTTTTTGTATAAGATAAAAAGAGTTTGGTTTTAAAATGGGGACCAAAAATCCCCATACAAAAAGAAGCCAGTTTTAGACAAAAACCATCAAATAGCCATGGAGGCTAAGTCAAAAGACTTAACGACGAGACCACCACAAAACAGAGCTAGACTCCTAAAAAGTCTACATATTAACCAATACATTTTTGAAAAAAACCACAAAGGAGAAACCAATAGAAACAAAGGAAGGTCAGCCAAAGTCCTGCCATTAGTTCTCCATGGCTTCTTTGCGAGCTCGGTGCTTGGTCCGCCATCCTTCCCTGCTAGAGAACTCATATGATCAAATGCTTTGGTCTTTTCTCTTCCTTTTCCTTAGTTTGAGTGTACACGGGCTCCTTTATGCTACCCTCCTTGTCTTTGAATTGGGTGTTCACCTCTTCAATGTCATAGCCCTCGTTAGTATCGATTCATCACTATCGAACTGCTAAGCATGAGCTTCATATTGGGCTTGTTATCCTCCTTGGCCACTTGATCTTGTAAAATAGAGATCCTCTGTTCTGCATAACAAAATCAACTTGAATACCCCCAATTCTCTTGTTCAGGACTCCAATCTTGTGTTGGCATTCCTTAAATTCCTGTATGATATTCTTGTTAACATTAAGGATAGTATCAGCTATCGATTCAACATGCAACAATCTAGCCTCCCAATCCACAAAATCCTATTCCCTTTTACTAGAACTCTCTCCCACATTCGAACCCCCTTTTCATATTGCACAGGGCATCCACTATCCCCTCAGTAGGGTCTTTCCCTTTCCTTTTCCTCATACGATTGAGGGACAAACCTGTGGTTTCATGATCCGTTGCCTAGGATGAGCAGGGATAATGGGCTTGTTTCTTTGGACTAACAAAAGAATTAGGCCTTGATGGAGAGGGATGTCAAAAACATCTTGGAATTCAACAAGGAATGATGTAAATGATTCTATTTCTGATTTTTTTAGGCTTCGCACCAAGGCTGTAAGAGTTTGGGATGCTTACTGTACCAATGTTGATGCTAATGGTGTCCTCTACTAGCATTTTTATGTATCTTTTTCTTGAAAAGATGTTGTAGGTTGATGTAGATCCTCTGTTTGATTGGAAGGATATTCCCCTCTCGTTAACACCGAGAAACGTATTCACAAGGAGATATGTCCTTTTTACTTTTATAGTTTTTCGCTTTTTCATTTTTACTTCTCAAATAGTGCCTCAATGATGTTTTCACTATGAGAGATTTTCTTTTTCTTTTTTGATTTCTCTATTTTTCTTGTTTTTGTGGGTTGGGGTACTTGATTTCATCACCAAAATAAGCATTAACTTATCGAATCCCTTCTTGTGATCGGAAATGGGTGTAGGGTCTCGAGTCTAAGGAACTCTTCAATGGCATCATCAATTTGAAAGAGATCCATAGATCTGTGATTTTATTGATCCTAACTTATGAGATGAGGATGTATTAGGTTGAAGTCAATGGTATGGATGGAAAGGTATTCGAATAAAATAGTGTTACTTAAGTCATCAAAGAGGATATTTGTGGAACCTTTCTCAATGTTCGAGTCAGTATCCTCACCACTAGTTGATACATTGAATATTATAGGCATCGTATCAAATATTTTGAAACCTAGGCCATAGCCATAGTGATAGTGTTTCAATCAACAAAGGCTTAGTTCATGTAGCTGAGGCACACCACATCTCACTACTACCACGCTAGTTACAATCTATAATACGTTCTTAACTTGCCATCTTAGTGTCAAGAGACACGAGGGCACCCTAGGAGGTTGGTTCGATACTCACACTTGCTAAAACATGGCTCTATGACCTTTGTATGCTTGGAAATGTAGGAAGCTAGACTCTTTGACATGGTTAAGTGCTTCAAACTTGTAGTAGGGACTACTCTAAATGATGTGCAACTGATTTGGGCATATTTAAGAACCCTTTGAGTGCTTTTGGAAATATATTTGCAATAGTAGCTTTTAAGAGTGCCAGGTGAGTTTATATAGCCTTTTAATGTGAAATATTCTAATAAGGCCTACCCTAGGAAGATGAAACAACCCAAAGAAGGAATTGAATTTGAAATCGAGTCAGTAAATGTGAAGGGTTAGGAACATACAAAGTCGGCCAAGACCAAATCTCACATCCCGACCCTTCCATACGATAAAATTCAGAATTAAAAATTGTCATGAATATCGAGGTTTAATGTTGCTTTGATTAGATAATATTCTTAAAATAGACACAAAGCAGAGTGTAAAGATAAACAAGTTGTAGAAGAGCTAGAGATGAGGAGATTGGATTCCGAATGTGAGCATTTGTCTTAGTAAGGGAACATGGTCAAACTTGGCATTGCACAAGGACAAGTTACCAAATTTTAGTGTCTACGAGTAAAAGAGATTTCCAAAGGGTAGTTATAAAAGGTTGAAGTGGAAGAAGGGATGATTGTGCAAGGTGTTGAGAAAATTTGCTTCCTATGCATATGAGATTTAGTTGCTAGAAAGTATAAATATTTCATACATTTTTAATGTGGCACATTTGTACGCTTATTTTGAGAATAGAGTAGTGAAGATAACACATATTGATATTTAGTTGATTGGAGAACACAAATGCCGAAACATGTGCAAAGATTAAGAGTGAATAATTGGCACAAGATGCATGACAACGCACAATAGGAATTACAAAAATATTTGGTCAAATGTAAAGGAAGAGGAATTAAAGATGTGACACGCATCAATGCAACTAAAACAACAAGATATGGAATGCTATTTATAGAGCTCGCATAAACAAGAGCTTATGGAACATTTTTCTTATTCGAGGTGTATGATGCGGGAGCATTTGGGTTCACAAGCAATCTGCATCAATTAGAAATTATCAAAGTAGTTCTCATATTTTCATAGTTATTGTTATTTGCGGCATATTCAATAGAGTTCATTGGGTTCACGGTATATGTTCTAGATTCCAAGACATCTTATAGAAGTTGGTGCAAGCTAGCATTCAATGGTGCGACACAAAAGAGTGTTCATTAGCAGAAAGGGTCATGCGAAATGGAGGGTCAAAATGCATTACAACATCTCTGCAGTAATGTATACGTCTTCAAATGGATGGCACAATGATTTAGGTACTTGGTGCAAGGTTAAATCACTTGGCACATTATTGGGAGATTTTACACAATTAACTTAACATTACCCTCAGATTTGTGTACAAATTATCATTGGTTTCATGTGCAACATCAAATTTCATTTCTAGGGGTTCATGTTACCAATAGAGGTTTAACTCAATGGCACGCATATACATTTGAAACCACAAAGCCGTGAGTTCATTTGAGCAAACTTGCAAGGATTCAATTAGAAGGCTTGTATGAAATCTTGTGCGCAAGGGTGTCGTGCGGCGTGATCTTCGGGAGTGCAAGCATCCAAATGCCAATTGTTCGTTGGGTAGGAGGAGGAAGGTTCATCTAATCCATAATTGTAATTGTTGAGGCAAATTTTTTCATCAAGTGGTGTTGTAATTGTAAATGTGTTAAGGAACATTTGGGCCTTATTGTGTAGTGAGGACTGGGACACATTTACTTTAAGAGGCTTTAATAAATGTCATATGGGTAGCTTGTAGCTGCGATGGAATATTCTAAGTAGGTGGTTCCTAGCTGTATAAAAACTCACCCTTACACTTATATAGGGGCTTGTTTGGTGGCAGTTTTGGGCTATAGCATTTAGAATATAGGTTGTTAAGGTAGGATGTTGTTCGTAGTTCGGTCTATTCGACAGTGTTGTTGTTGTATCTCTTCAGTGATTATGTAGAGGTTGTATTTGTTTGTGATTGTTGTCAATTCTATGTAAGCAATTGTTTCGTCATAGATGATTGGTAAAGTGTGGTTAATTTAATTGCTTCACGTGCAAAGGCTGTGAGCTAGCCAAGATTCATGTTGTTTCATAATGTTGTGTGGTATAAGGGAATTCTTAACTAGTCCCTAAGCTCGACTGCATCAAATATACTTGCTTTTGAATGTATGAAAACAATTCACAAGGTTTACTTCTGTTTTCAATTATTGAAATATATATTGTCCTTGTGTATGAGTGTCCTATAAATTTGCATATAACTAAGCTATGAATGTATTCTCTTAAGCTCTGTTTTGGATAGGAATTTGCTTCAAAAGTCTCATAGGATGGTGTCCAGGCTTACAAAAAGGAGGTTTCGGAGTTAGACTACAACTTTAGCATACCTTGAAAGGTTACAAGGGATTACTGCTAATTCACTTGCAAATTTTTTTAATAATAAATACAATAAAGAAATTGAGATTACAAATAATTTTGCAAGATAGAAACATTGATAAAATTCATAACTTTGAAGCAGCCAAGCTATTTAATTGACTTCAAAAGTACAAAAACTTATAAAGAGGAGGAAGGTGGGGTTGAACTCTTGACCTCTCCTCGTAGTAAAGGTTTAGGGAAAAAGAAGATGACCAATGAGCCACCAAGGCCTTTATGTAATCATAAATGAAAAAGGTTTTATTTGAAGATCTCTAGGCAATGAAATATAAAGGAAAGCACACCTTTTATTGTGGGACTGGCCTGGTGAGCAGCATCCTTGAGAGGAGAAAAACAGCACAAAGGACATGCGAGTCAAGATTGTGGGTGAATGTTGGTGCTTCAGCTTGCTTGATTCAGGTTGGGAATTTTTTTGTCAAAAAATGTGGCACAATTGTTGTAGTTGCTGTGCTGGCTGATGAACAACAGAGGCGTCAAAGAAGCGTTCAAGCCTGGTGGAAATCTTTTGGTCAGAGGAGGGCTGGAACTGCCAGCACTTCTGGTAGCAGAATAACATTATTCAAATGACGATTACTGACTAATAATCTCCTGTGCCAATTCCAATACTGTAGATCAATGTGGAAAGTGTAGAGAGATCCACAAGAAGAATAATGAAAATTTTGGATGCTTCAGTTATAAATGTATAAAGCCAATGCAGAAGCCATCACCCAGATCAAATTATATATGACTATCAATAGGAACACCTCCACTGTGAAAAGTAAACAAGAGCCGAATGCCAAATTGTTCAAGCAGCAGAGGCATCAAGGTGGACTGTATGCAGAAAGATCGCAGGTGGAGAGGAACATGTTGCTGATTGGGTGGTAGATTCACTTTGAGCCGGTGTTGAAACCCTTAGTCATAATAGTGAGCAGCCCATACAGAGAAAATGATTGTGGGCGAAGACTAGAAGCTGGAACAACCAAGACTGATAGTGCAGGCCCCAAAAACAAAACAGAGCCTAATTTTACAGCACACTGCAAATAGAAGGCCTGGGGTCTAAAATGTATTTTGGCAGTGTTGCACAGACACAGTTCAAGTAGGGGGCTCTTCAAAAAATGGTGCTTGAGGCAGGTACTCGCTGTAAGACCAGTGTGCTGGTGCAACAAAAAGTAAAAATTAAAATAAATACACAGACTTTTAGCTATATGTGGGTGAGCTCGAGGGTTTAATGACTGCAAGAGAGCTCCATGCTCTGACACCATTTAGAAATGAGCAAGTGGATTCACAGATCCAATGATTGTTTCCAGAGAACAAAACCACAAAGAAGAATGCTTTAGCTAAATGCAACACACAAGAAGATTCTTTTTATTTTCTAAAGCGTACTCATAGACTTCTATTTTCCACACTTCACTACAAAGAGATCCTGGAGTATATATAGCCAAGATTGTTTGTTGCTACAACAAACTAATATTAGGGAATAAATTAGTATCCCTAAAATCATGCACGAAAGACAATCTCTATGTGCACTTAAGTTGAATAAAATAACTAATTACTCCAATCTAAAATCCCAAAAAAAAACTTAGGCTAGGTAGGCGTGAACAAGTACATATTAAGACTAGCTAAATAAACCTAGTCTAATCATAATGTGAACACTCCAACACTATATTCAAATGTTCAAGAGACATGTCAATCTATCATACTCATAAAATGAATCTCAACAATGTAGTAGTACACATCACGTCCATATTGAGACTCTCCTTGAAGATTAGAGCTTGGTAGACATCTATTTGAATTGCCATTGCCACTACTACTCAATGGAAAACATTTTTTGAAGTGCCATTGCCACTGCCACTCAATGGGGCTAGACTTGGCTTTCCTAACGAGTTTTTGTCTCTTTTAACATCACTGCAAGAACGGCCAAGGGGACAGTGAAGCCAGACAAATCTCAATCAACGTCCTAAATCTTCTTTGCCAATATGTGCAAATTGGAATGTATAAACACCAAATCCTTTTCCTTTTAATTCCCAACTGGATGCATCTAACATAACCTATAAAGGAGTATGAGATGAGAGAAAATATGGGTTTTACTGACCTTTAGGCCAAGGTGGTCTGTTGTACTGTTGACTAAAAAAACATTTCCATGAGTTCATGGTTCTAAAATAAATTCTCCAAGCTTTTTTTTTTTAAGTTATTGGTAAAAGGAGGCAAAATTAGTAGGGGCTCAACCCTGTTACATCACAAAAAGGCCTTAAAGCCCAGATATAGCCATAAAGCATAGAATAAGACAAAAAAGCAAAAATAGCTGGCCTACAACAAAGAAACAAAAAAGCACAGCCTACCAAGAAGGCTGCATCACCAAAAAGACAAATAAAAGAGGAACTAATGTGATATTAAAATATAAGGCTTATTTATTAATGTTATGTTGATATTAGTTAAGTGTTAACTAATAAATGGTTGAAACTACTTCAACCACTTTGTAACCATCTTTCATATAATAAAATGATGGACACAATGATAATGTGTGCATTCCGGTTTCTCTTCATCCGTTCTTTGTACATTCTAATATTTCTTTATTCTTTCTCTCTCCACATATTCTAACATTGGTATCATAGTGCAGGGCAAACAAAGAGAGAGAGGGGAAGAAAGACATTTTTTTACAGTCCTATTAGGGCATGTCGATGAAATCAAGACATTTTTTGTGAGGTTTTCCGAAAAATCGAAGGCTAAAAACTTGAATTACCAGTTGGGCAGAATATATACAAAAATGTGAATCAAAAAGTTGTGAGGGAAGAAAAATGGCACGAAAAACCAATGCATCAGAAGATAATACAGTCGCCATTGATATACAAATTGTAAATCGCGATTTCAGGTAGTCATGAAAGGTTCATAACAAAAATACAGTCGCATTTTTCAAAGGAAAATACCAGTCGCGAATCGTTGCATTCGTGAATATACAATTGGGTTTTTCAAAGGAAAATACTAGTGAGTCTTGAGTTATAAAATGCCAGTTGCAAAGGGTTTCAGATCATGAATATACAGTTGCGTTTTTAAAGGAAAATACAAGTTGCGAGTCGCGAGTCTTGAGTCATAAAATACCAGTAGCGAAGGGTTTCAAAAGACATGAAAGAACAACCAAAAATAGTCGTGAATTTCAAGAGAGACAATGTTTTAGGTAAATACAAAATCTAGGGCAGAGAAATCCTATCCGATGTTGCAAATCATGAACTAGGGCTTTTTATTTGGCCATGAATGGACTGTGGAATTGTGAAGAAAGTTTATATTATCAAGTTATTGAATGAAATGTTTTTCAAGAGACAGATTAAATTGTAAAAAAAAAAGATGAAGGGAAAATTCCAAGATAAACCAAACGAAGCCAACATTGAAAATACACCGAATGCGACATTGATGAACTCATTGATAGAGAATGCGTATTTTAAAATAATCGCAACACTTTGAAGACTTGAAAGAATCCAGTGTAGGTAAAACTCGGCATGGATGGTTGTCCAACTAGTTTGGGAGTTTGTGAATCTCGGGAATTTACCCTTACGGGGTCATGAAACAACTTGATGGAGCTTGTGGATGGCTCAGTATGGACGTTTGTCCAACAATTTGGGAGATTATGTAATTTGGGAGTTCGGGGAGGTGGAATCCGAGAACTCAAGAATTCAGCTCGGGAATTTTTACGAGGGTTTGGTAGGTAGCTTGATGGATTTCTATCTGGTCAAAGCATTGTTTTCAAAAGGAAAGCTTATGAAAAATGTGTGGTCTTGTTTGGCTATGTTTTTTTAATCCTTTGTTAGTGTGTTCTATAGAGTAAGCCTCAAGAGGGAAGGGCTTTTTATTAACGTTATGTTAATATTAGCTAAGTGTTAACTAATAAACGGTTGAAACTACTTGACCACTTCATAAATAGGTGTGTCCTTTGTAACAAAGAGGAGGAAAGTGTCAACCACCTTTTCATCTTGTGCCCCTTCTCTCAAGCGGTCTTAACTAAGGTGATGGATCTGTTCCAAGTGTAGTGGATTCTTCCTAATTCCATTGAGGATTGTTGTTTGCAATGGGAATGCCCTTTTAGGTTTCCCTTTCTTATTGCTGCTTGGAAGATGGCCCTTCCCCATTTCTTTTGGTGCTTATGGAAGGAAAGGAATGCCCTCATCTTTAGAAATCAGAAAGCTAACATTAGAAAGGTCAGTGCTTGTTTGATTTCCTCTATTAAAGAAAATTCCAAACTTTTCAAAGGTAAGATTAAAAAGGCTTGTTCTAGCAAGGAAGAGGAAGTCCTCAAACAGTTCGCCTATAGTCCTCCTCAAGTGGTCTTTCCTTCTATTCATATCAAGTGGTCCAAATCGGAAAGAGAGGTGGTCAAACTCAATTTTGATGGGGCTTTGAAAGGTAATCCTGGCATGGTAGGGGAGGTGGCATTATCAAAGATCATGAAGGTGACTGGATCCTTTCCTATGCTAGGCCTTTGGGTATTCAAAGCAACAATGTGGCAGAGGCTCGTGCGATTGCTTTGGGGTGTTAGCCTAGCTAAGGAAAGAGGTATCAAATATATTTTAATAGAGGGGGACTCTCTTCTCATTATCAATGCCATTAAAAAGGATAATTACCACAATTGGGCTTTGGGTAACATTATTTTTGATATTAAGGAGCATCTTAAAGGTTTTGATTCTTTCATCATCAAACATACTCCTCGCCTTGGTAACACGTGCGAGATAGGCTTGCTAATGAGGGGGTACATTATAATGATTTCAAAGTCTGGCATAAAGGTGACGTCATCCCCGCGCCAATTAATGACATTACACACCATGAAAAATCATAATAATTTCACTACCGTCCATGCAGCGAGCGAAACTTGGCCTAGTTT
Organism: Taxus wallichiana var. yunnanensis; assembly: GCA_018340775.1. Lineage (NCBI taxonomy): Eukaryota > Viridiplantae > Streptophyta > Pinopsida > Cupressales > Taxaceae > Taxus > Taxus wallichiana. The sequence goes on along the minus strand of CM031243.1, from coordinate 257,019,075 downwards.
TCAAAACAACAAGCTTGTGTTTGGCTTTATTTCACTTTGGAAAGGTCATTTTAACACCAAAATTTGCAAGAACTGTCTGGTTGGGATTCTGGAAAATATTTTGGCAACCATGGGAGGAGACAGAGTCAGGGTGGAACCATCTAGCCATGGCAATATTGTGGACGACCCTTCTATGTGGCACATGCTCCGGGTTGGGGGATTCAGAAAGTATATCATAAAGTTGCAAGGGCACGATCCCTCGTTAACCAGGGAGTTTAGCTTGGCGTGGAAGGATGGTAAGGCGGTGGTCAGGGGTATGGAAATTGAGACCTCAGAGGAAGCCATTCCGGATTATTGGTATGGATATGGATGGCCTAAAATTTTTAAGGACAAGAATAGACGTGAGCATGAAATTAACACCTTTTTTGTTGGCAAGGAAAAGGTGCATTACTTCACTGATGGCATTGCTCGGTCCTGCATCCCTGGTGTGTGGAGGGAGGTTTGCCTTCACATTATGAAGTATTTAACTTTGGAAGGCAAGTATCGTAAGATTTACACTCATCACTTATCTCTCCTGAATATGTTCAAGCACAAGAAAATGTTAAGTATCCCTTTCTTTTTGTTCATGTCTTTGACTACCTTTGTGAAAGATTTTCAGCGGGGTAAGGTGGATACCCCTATTCATGAGGGGCTCATTCTCCTTCTGTTTCAAAATGGTAAACCTGTGCCGGAAAAACCCATGCCCCTAACCGAGGTGGAGGATATCACTCTGGCTGAATGTCTTACTAAGATGCGCGAGGGCAAATTGGGCCATAACAGAGGTGAGGTGAAGAATGTGGTGGGCTTGAAGAGTCGGAAGCTGGGTCCTTGAAAGGTAAAGGCAAAATGATCTCGGAAGTTGAGCAAAGCCATGAGGACTTGAAGAAAAAAGTGCAATACTTGGAGACTGTGGTTCAGTCATGGAGGAGGCGAATTTGGTGGTTAGGAATGGTATGATCGACAACATCGAAGCCACCAAACAAATTTGCATGGCCCAGAAGAATATTAGGGGGAAATCAATGGTCTGGATAAACTTGTTCGGGATATGAGGGTTCGTTTGGAAGCGGTTGAAGAGGAGCAAAGGAAAAGAAAATATTCTAGGGTCACCAGCTCTGATGAAGAAGAGGAGGACAAGGACGAGACAGAGGAGGATTTTGTGGGAGATGAAGAGGAGCCACCTCAGAAGAAGCTACAACTCAAGCACAACAAGGAGTCGAGACCATGGAGGCCAAACCCTCCAAGAATCAAAAGAAAAATTAATGGTGCTGCTCCTGAACTTTAGGAGGTTTTTTGGCGAACTATCTCTGTTTTTTGGTTTAGTTATGTAGTTTCTGTTTCTCTCGTTGGTTGGGTTTTGGACCTTGTTGTCTTGGGGTTAAGCTTGTTTAACCCTTTTTGGTCATGTTCCTCTTTTGTTTGTCTGTGAGCTTTCACGTTGTTATCTTTCTTGTACTAGCCTCTGGGAGCCGATCCCTGTTTTTACCCTATCTAATAGAAACTTTGTAAACATCTTTCTCATAATAAAATGACGGACAAACAATGATAATGTGTGCATTCTAGTTTCTCTTCATCCATTCTTTGTACATTATAATCTTTCTTTGTTCTTTCTTTCTCCGCATATTCTAACATGTGACATGCCATATATAGCCACCTTCATGTTAAACACGGTGGCCTCCAAGTCTTTTAAAAGGACCTCAAACCTATCCCTCTTACCTCCAAAAGTATCACCTTTACTTTTGTTCTTAGGATGTTCAAAATCTCTTTGCCATCAAGCATTTCTATGAGTGTGATCTGAGAAAGACAGCTCTCTAAAGACAACTTACTGAAATTATCTATAGCATTAATCTTATGGTCAATAACTTTATTCTTAGCAACAAGATTTGAAACCAGACCTTCCATCTTCATTCTTTGAGGGGAGAAGTCCTTACCTTTCCCTTTCCTTACTCGGTTCAACCCCTTAATATCTTTCCCTATAGCCAGTAGAGTACTAGCAACGTTTGCATCCAGGCTATCCTTCACAGTGGAGCCTTCCCCAACCTCACCCACAGTCCTCTTCACCTGAGCAGTTTGGCTTCTGAAAACCCTCCGAGGAGGCAACCTATTTTCAGGGGGCTTAGAAATGGGACCCCCACCCTTTTGGGAGTTCTGAAACTTAATCCCAATGGTAGGCTGAGGGATACTGTCTAGCACATGGCTGTGAATAAGCAGGATTACAACTTGGTGTAAAGGCATCACCTTTTTCCCCAACTGCACTTCCATTATAGAAGCTTCCATAAATGCAAAATATAAAAAGGAAAGCTTGCTAAAATCTGATGTCTAAAGTGATTGAGCATCACTAGATAATGACCCTTGACAACTTGATATCTCCCATCCAACGTGATTTATTTGATCACAAGCTTAACTACTTCATCAAAGGGCTTAGGGAGGGAATCCCTCAAAAACCCACCTTGAAAAGGACAAATGAGCTCTCCTTCCTAAAAAAACTTTTTTCTTCATCCTTATCACAATTTTTCTTTGGAAAACCTAAAGCCCTCTCTCTTGAGACCAATAACATTGACAATAAGTTCTTCAGATGTCTCAATAGTAAGCCCCTTAATGGAGATCCACCCTTTTTCCAGCTCTTGGAAAATTCTCTAGAAATGTGGGGATCATGTCCTTGCACCTTCTCCTTAAAAGTAGCAAATCCATCCGTTTGAAGATACCCCCACAGTTCTGTGTTTTCCTTCCATTCCTTATTGAGGACCGGCTCAACCTTATAGAGATCACCCCCATGAAAGAAGTAATCACCACCAACCACCTTCCATGATGCAAACAATAACCAAAAGAGAGAAGCCTTGGAATGCAGATCAAATTAATCCTTATCCCAAAGTGAACTGAAATAATAACAAAGTAAGCAGTACTGACCCCAAGCCAAGTCATAAGAACTTGAGCTGACATGTCAAGTATTTGAGCTGTAGGCTTCATCATTAATCTTCGTGATGATGTCACAAGAGATATCCTCCGTTCCGTGCCAAATTTTAAAATTATGGCACCCAACCCCAAGATTAGCAAAAGAACCTGCAACATTGTTTCCTTCCTATGGGTATGTTGTATATGAAAACTACTAAAAGATTGAAGAATAACAATGGCTTCTTCAATGATAATACCAATAGTCCAACTAGGTTTGTTGATTCCTTTAAGGCTATTCACAATATTAAGGGAGTCCCCCTCAACCCAAAATTGGGAAATTTTAAGGTCCCTTGTGAGTTTTATACCTCAAAAATCTGTAAGAGCTTCATCCAAATGATTTAACTGAATTCCCATATTACTCGCATAAGAAGCAATAGAGAGACTAGAACTGTCACTTAGGATACCTCCTCCCCTACTCTACTTGGGTTGCCTTTAGAGGCCCCGTCAAAATTTAGCTTAATTCAACCTGAAGAAGACGAAGCCCATCTAACCTCTGTTCTGTTAATCTGCTTGACATCTAAATATTGATATTTAGTCAAATCTAATTTCCATCTAGAAGCTATAAGAGCTTCCTCCTCATTGACATTATCGTTGGATTTGCATAAAGATAAATTTTCCTTGATGAGAGCAATGAGTTTCCTAGCCAACTGAGAAGCTTTATTTTCCACATCTTTGAATATTCTTTTGTTCCTTTCCTTCCAAATGGCCCATATACCATGAGGCAAAGAAATAGCCCATAGAGGCCTCATAATGGGATGTTTGAAGGGGTACCACCAATTTTTCAATGGTCCAACAATGTTAGAGGAGTTACCCATTTGATACCAAACATGGTAAACAAAGTTCCCCAAATCTCAAAAACAAAAGGACAATGCAAAAAAAGATGAGAAATAGTTTCCTCACTAGTTTTGCACATAATACATCCATTGAGGATGATCTTACCTCTCTTGATAAGATTATCAACAGTCAAAATTTTATTTTGGATTGCCAACCAAAAAACATATTAATCTGGGAGTAAGTTCTTCCACAACTTAGACCAAGGAAAACCAACCTCCTCATTCTTGACCATAAGCTTATATTTGGAACTAACATTATATGGGCCATCACTAGAATCCTCCCAAATTAATTCATCTTGCTTATTCATGTTGCTAATATGCACACCTTGTAGCCTTTCTTGTTGGCATTTAACACAATTTCTGTCATTCTCATCAGCATCATCAAGATTTAAAATTTTCCAAGAGTTTCCACCAACATTATAATTAATGTAGTCACTAACCCTATCTCCATACTTCAACTTAAGTAGCTCATGAATCTGCTGCCAAGGATCAACATCTCTTAAGGTACTTGAAAGAAGGCAATTATCATTCCAGAAAGATATCCTGAAACCTGTACCAATTTTCCATCTGACTCCTTTATTAAAAATTTTGCGGCTATTGAGAAGAAAATTGCAAAACACAGATTAGCTTTAAACATATCAGTCCAAGGATTGAATTCATGAATAAATCTCCAACCCATTTTAGTAATAAGTGCTTTATTCATTAACTTGATGCTCTTAATACCAAACCCACCAGCACTTTTAGGAAGACAAACTTCATCCCAAAAAACAAGAGGGATTCTATTATGATCCTCCATTCCAGACCAAAGGAATCACTTCTGGACTTTTTCAATCTTGTCTATAATTCTCCAAGCTTTGTTTTGTTCTCTTCTTTTAAGGTTTCATGTAATTAGTTATGATTGCAAAACAAGTGGGAAAAAGTATCGTCTTGCTAGAAAATGTCATAAAAGCGATGTTATGTGGGGGTGTACCCCTCCCGCTCCTCCTTGCTCCCCCTTCCCAACCGATTTACTAGTCTCTCTAGACGTTCGAGATGTTTTGGGGACTTGGAGACGAGGGACGAAACGACCTCCTCACGCACCCTCCTATGCATAAAAGGGGATGCCCCGAGTGCAGTGATGTTTTAGAGATGTCCCAAAACGTCCTCCATTTCTTATTCAAATCAAATAGAGGATGAGAAAAGAAAGTGTGTGATGGATAAATCATGAAAGACTATCTTTTTGTTTGTTAATTTTATTGCAATTGGAATATGCTTGGATCTAAAGAGGAGAGATTTCCCTACAAACGGAAAATCAAATGCTTAAATTTGATTTTTCATGTCATTGTTAGTTTACCAATTTGGTTATTTAACATGAATTGGGAGTTGGCATCTCAACTAACAATTTTTTTTTTTTTTTAGAGTCTAGGGTTTTTAATCCTAGCTACCTTTGTCTTAAAAATATCCAACTTTTTGCGAGTAAGCTAGCTAAATGGAGTTGTGGGCATACCTCATCTAATAAATTAGTGCGAGTTGGGATTTTAGAGATGTATTATACCCATACGCAAGTTTGAATGAAGTGTGAGGTCTGAGTACTTATATCAAACAAATTAAATATTATTTGAATTAGTTAAATGAAGAGATTAAACTATAATGCAATAAAGCTAAATAACACAAAAAACAATATTTTACATGGAAAATGCAAAGGGTAAAAACCCACAATGAAAAACGGCAAGATTCCATTTACGAGAAACATTTACATTCCAGTAATAATCTCCATTCACCTCAGTCGCCACAAAAATAATTCACCCATGTGAATTCCATATATCAATTTACCTGACCCCACAGTTCAATTTAAATAGTTTAAATGGGTGTGATTTCTTATAAAGCACCCCAACTATTAATTAATTGATTTATAAAAACCAATTTAACCATAAACCTAAAGTTTATATTAAATAAATTAAAATATATAATATTCTAATTTATTTAATTATAAATTATAGTTTATATAACTAGAACACTTAATATTAATGTTCTAACATGAAGCACAATGATGTTTAAGAAGAATATGACACTAGTTAAAGTATATGATTACAAGTTTGTTGATCCATGTTTTTGCGAATATTAATTTGGTTCATGGAAGGACTAACAATGTAGAATTAGGTAAACATGCCTTCATACATTTGAGGAAAATTCTTCGCATGGGATCAACTCTACAACGGGCATAATTATAGATTCCATAAACATTTTCTTATCATCAACATCATCTTACATGCTTATAAATGTCATTTGTGAAAAATTTGTTCTCTCATATTTTTGAGGACATTTTAAAACTCAAATCGCTTGAAATTCATGTTCAAGAGGCACTCGATTAGCTTTTCATACCATGCACATGGGGTTTGTTTCAAACCATACAATAATTTTTCTAGTTTGCACACTTTGTGGTCGTGGCGGTCAATTGTAAATCCTTGAGGCTAAGTCATATACATTGTTTCTTGAAGATCACCATTAAGAAAAGCAGCTTTCAAAGCCAATAAAGTCGAATGGTAGTCCACTTCGTTGTTGGTGCAAAGGTTTCATTGTAATCCGTGCCTTCCTTTTGGGCATAACCCTTTGTGAAAAACCTTGTTTTATGTTTGTTAAGCGAGCCATCAGCCTTGTATTTGTTGCGGAAGACCCACTTGCAACCAATTGGTTTACAACTGAGTGGAGGATCAACCAACTTCCAAGTCCCATTTTTCACCAATGCATTATACTCATCTCTCATGGCTTTTCTCTAGGACTCATCCTTTTCAGCTTGTTTGAAAGAGGTTGGTTCTAAATCAAACGCAACATTGAGTTATTCTGGAAATCATTCAAGATGAGCTTTTCAATCTTGTTTTGAAATTGTTCTTGGACATTTTTGTTGGTTGAATGGCTCCATGTGCACTTTGTGTGCCGTTTTTCTAACTTCATCAAGACGGACATCTTTCAATGTTTGTGTTGCCCATTTAGGCATCTTCTTTTGTGGTTTTGGTGCCTCAATCTCATGATTTGAAGCTCCTTCACTTTTTGTCCTCTATTTTTGTGCCACTTGTCCATTTTCTAATGAAGTTTCATTTTCTTCTTTAGGAGTTTCAATCTTTGTTATAGGAGATAATACGAAATCAAATGACTCCCAATTGCATGTCCCCCTCACTTGTTTGGAATTTCCAAATCACTCTCCTTGTAGACATCAAACTTGGCATACTTCTCAGTCGACTCAATTGATGATTGATGTTGGCCTCATCCTTTGTAATTTCACAAAAGACAACATCCCTTGCAATGAGGAATTTTTGTTGTTTTCATCATAAAGCAGTATGTTTTGAGGATTCATAATATCCCAAATGAATGCATTTATGAATCATGTGGTTTAACTTATTCCTTTTCTCCTTTGGGATCAATGCGTAACATGTGGATCAAAAACCTAAAGATGACGCATTGAAGGAAGATGACCACACCACATTTCATATAGAGTCTTCAATTGAAGGGTTGTTGATGGTGATCTATTTTAGAGGTACATTGTTGTTTGTGTTGCTTCTACCTAGAAGTGTAGATTCACCCCCTTGAAATATAACATTGCACAAACCATATTCATCACATTTTGTTCATCCTCTCAACTACTCCATTTTGTTGAGAGTGTGAGGAACTATGAGATGGTGTTTGATCTCGTTTTCTTGAGATAGGATTCAAATGCCTTTGAAGTGTACTCACCACCATTATCAATCCCAAGTGTCCCAATGTAGGTTTGAGCTTCATTTTCCACCATAGCTTAAACTTTTGAAACATTTTGAAGGCTTCTAATTTTTGTTTGATGAAATAAATCCATGTCATTCTATTGTAGTGGTGATGAACAACATAAAGTACTTGTGATAACCAATTAGGAGAATTGGAAGAGAACACAAGTTGGAGTGGACTAACTACAACTTTTTTCATCTTTCCACTGACGATTTGAAAATGTCCTTTGTAGTGTTTAGCCAAAATGTAGGCTTCATAATTCTCAGCTTTTGCGGGCGGGTGGGCAATCTTGTTACGCCATTCTTTTTGCAACACATGAATGCAGTCATGATTGGAATGCTCGAATCTCACATGCCACAACATACTTAGAGACATTCTGTCTTCAACGAGATGAGCAAAATTCCATGAATTGATGGCTCACCCCTAAGTTTTAACAATTTGCTTCCTCAAATCTAGTCAATATGATTGCATTGTCACTTTTTCTTTTGACCATGACCTCCCCATTGTCGAGCATAATGGAGTGCTCTTGGTTGCGAATGAGCACCAAGGACAACAAAAAGTTTTTTTCAATTGAAGAAGGTATTGGACATTTTGGAGAATGAAGTCTTGAACCCCTTGACACTTGAGTCTTATTGTCCCTTTTCCCTCTTGTTGCAGACTTGATTTGTTCGGCAAGTATATTGGATTACAACTTTCTTCATGAAACTCCTCGAAGAAGGGCTTTCAAAAAGTTTTGTTGAGTGGCTCCAATATCTAGGACATGAGCATCAAACCAAGTGGCACTAATTGAGGCATTATTTACTTCATCACAATTGGAAAGCACATATTCATTGGTGAATTGAGCTGAATTAGGCTCATTGGTTTTTCTTTTCTTTTTTTTTTGGTATACTTCAATCTTCTCCCATGAAGTTTTACATTCATGAGCCTCATGGCTCCTTTTTCTGCACTATAAACAAAAAAATGTCGTTTATCATTTTTCTTCTACCCATTGTTATTGTTATTTTTGCTTCCTTGACCCTTATTCCTCCCTTTGTTCTTTTGACTTCATTTTTGGAAGATGAGGCCTTGGAGGAAGAACCCTTGAAAGAATTGCCTTTTGATTGGCATAACAAATGCTTTCTCTTATGAAAGTTTTTTGCCTTTTCTCTTTGGCCATATTTTTCAACCAATTGATCAAATGTGAGTCTTTAATTGATTGTTTGCTTGTAAAGACTCCAAGTAGGTTGAATATGTAGGAAGAAAGGTTTTTATGAAAACATTCATATATATGTCAATTTTACACCGGTAGCTTCTACACCATGCTTCATTGCACAATGTTTTGAGGCCAAACTCATGACATCACTATTCTTCAACTCAAGATCGAACAATTTTAATCACAACTCTATGGATTCCAATTCAAAGTGAGAATCAGAAACTCTATCAACGTATTGAATGTTTCCCATGCAATATCACATCTTTGAAATGCTGAAGAAACAATTATGCATCAATTGAGGCCCTCATTAAGGCCAATGCTTTCAAATTCATTTACTTCCAGATATTGGCTTCTTTTGCATCTGTAGGTAGTGTTGGCTTTGTGTCCCCGTCACAAATGTCAAACCATAGATCATTGAAGATAAGTGTGTTCTCCACTTGCGAGACCACTCTAACCAAGTATCTTTGCTGGTCAAAGTTGTGCCAACAATTGATTTTATTGAAGTCATTTTGTACCAAGAAGATGGAAGGGTTCCTTATCACTCCAATTGGCTCCCTTTTCAATATACTAGACTTCTCGATATACCCGCCTTCTAATATACCCGTCAATAAATGGAATAAGCTCGCTCTTTCGATATGCCTGTCATCACTTGTAAAAGGCGTAAATGTACATGAGAGTAGAATGGTATGTGGTACCTAGGTAGTACATGAAAAGGATTTACTCTATCAATGATACCCGCTTAACAAGAAGTTCTTGTACGTGGGCGTAACAACCCTATATACTCGGAGTATTCTTGCTTTTGGGATTTAAGTCTAGCGATAGTCATGAATGGGTAATGGAGGGAATGAGAAAATAATTTTTCCTTATTTTTCCTAGGCGATTTTAGGGATGATGCCTCAAATGCTGTTCTTGCTGCTTTATTAGGTGATGTCTGTAGTAGTTTAACACACGGCGACTTCATTCGTAAGCACAAAGCGAGAGGCATTGCTAATACTGAACACTGTTATTTGTTTTGAATTTGCACAGTTTATTTTGCTTTTCAAAATTTGAATGATTTTGAAAAGGAAATTTGCTATTGAATTGATTTGCACAATAAATGACCTATTAATTATTTAAAATAAGTTAAAAAAAAAATCCTCCCAAAATGAAGGCTTTTCCAAATAAAAAACATAGAATGGAATTTTAAAAATAATTAGCTGAGCCATTTTGAAGGCTTCCTCCTCACCCACATGGCCTTTGTGCCTTTGAAGATTAATGTTGAATAAAGCTTCCAATTTTCATGTAGATTTTAAACCAATCGAGAGGTGTGTGAAGGTGTGTTCAGGCAGGCATGAAATAGAAGTCTGTTCAAGAATAATATTGTTGGCAGTTTTCCAAACACCTCAGCGCCCTATACAAGCTTCTAACACCTCAAAACCCTATCTACACACAATAAGTTCGATGCTAATGCCTTAGACAAGCTGATATAAGAGTTGCACAGCTTCAATGGGCAGAGACGTGAGTTGTAACGCCACACGGTCAGACTCAGGTTGAACTCTTCCAACCAAAACGCCTTACAACAGTCTTTTTAACACCACGTAGCAGTAGGCGAGACACAGTCCAGAAGACAACATCAGTGCGTGTCTGATCACATCGTAGGGAAAACCAAGTGGCTCAGTCCTTCAACGCCTCACAATTGTAGTACAGCTGAATTTCCACACTAATTTAATGATCTTCAAGCGAATTTTACAGGTCTGAGATAAAACTGCGCAGACTGCATGGCTAGGAAAATGGAGGAAAAAAAAGCTTACATGAAAAATGTCATTGGCTGTAGAGATAATTTGCAGCAAAGAAAGAATTAACGGTGGATGGAAAATCCTGCTCTCTGATATCAATGTCAGGTCAGATAAAATGGACTCTGCAAAACCAAACTTAGTATTTTATTCAGCATAAACAAGTGACAGGACTTACAAATGTAAAGCTGTTGGAATGACTGTTACAATTCATATTCTCCATGACTCGTCAACTATCTATGGGAACTCTTCAAATTCCAACTACAAGACAACAGCTCTAACACCTAGGATTATCTAATATTATATACAATAATATTACACTAGAAATCTGTTACTTGCAAAAGAGTATCCTTTCTTCTTTAATTGTTTATTTCACTCTCTTCACACAGAAAAACTTAATGCATTAAGATCACATAGTTCTTACGCTTGGAATAGAGGGAGGAAACAAAGTGTAAATTTCATGGCTTGATAGCATTCGACATTCATCTTTGCGAGTACTAAAGGAAATTAAATCCATCATTTACCAAGGGCTAGAGCCTTATCACCAGTCACGGTAGCTTTCTTTCTTATTTCATTTTGTTTGTTATAGATTTTTATTATTCTTCCTTCATCTCATGTTGGGTTTCTAATAAAATTCAATGACAAAGGTGGAGTCCATTTGGTTTGAATCCTGAAGGTACAGGAACAGATTGTCACGAACAAAAAGATCTTCTATTCGGGATATATCACGAGAACATTACAAAGGCTATTATATAGCCATAAAGATAGTAGAACAACCTCCTTAGAAGTAGGATCTAATAACCGGGATAGTCAGCAGATAATAACAACCAACAATATACATTGTTATAACTATATAACAATATAATAACTAATTACTAATTACTACGGTAAAACATTAATTACCATGAGCACTAACATACGATTTCGAACTTTCCCCCTTAGTGTGAACATGGGGAAAACTGCCTTTGTACTTGCACTTGCTTTCATGATTAGGTGATTTTTACTGCAAGATGATCACAAACCCATTGTATGGTTTTCAAATGGTTAACCATGAACCAAAAATGGTGGTTTTCAATTGGAGTACCACAAACCAAAAATGAAGGTTTTCAAGTGGTTTACCTACAACCACATCATGATGTGTCAAATATTATTATCAACCCTCATCACATTTCACTGCAAGGAATAATATAGGAAAATCTGCTCACACATTACAAACTGAAAACTGGAAATGGAACATTGGATCATGTTCCCCCTCAATGTGAAATTTCCACTTATTCAAACAAGAACACTGCAAATTGAAGCACATTGAAACTGGAACTTTGAAGAACACAACGGAAAGCATACTGCAAAAACTGAAAGAAAATAATCACACCACAAAATGTCACCACAACTGATATGCGGCCCTGTCGTTGGCTGCGCGAGAGGTCATTGATTGACCTCAACCTCCATTTGCCTCCGTCCTCCGATGTCATGTTGCTAACTCAGCAAATTTGGCTATTGAAGCTCAATGGTTGCGGGGCGTCGGGTAACACGAAAATGCGTCCGTAAGGCAATTTTTTTTTTAATTTTCACACTTTTTACAAACTTTCAACTTTGACTCACAAACTAACAAAATACTATAAACAATATTTGACTATTGATGACACTTTACAAAACTTGATGATAATAATGATTAACGAAAAAATGACATACAATTGACTTTACTGACATTAGATTTTAATACTCAATTACTAACAAGACTTTTTTTTTAACACTTTGTGAAAGTAACCTTGATGACAAATTACAATTGAGTCTTACATTCATAAATGATAACAATATATGTGAAAATTCCAATATTGAATTTTCATAAATAACCACTAAAAATGACCACTTAATAACTTTTTATAACAACAAACTAAACACTAACAAAGAGACACTAATAAAGACGTGACATTTAACACATAAATCTATAAGGACATGACTTAACTAAACTAATAACAAACTATAGACTTTAAATCATACGAAATAACTCAAAGTTATAAGGCACATTGTATGGAAGAGAAAGAGAACACCTCGTGTTTAGATACTACTTGGAAGAAGTAAGGAGAATTTTTATAATGGTTTGAATGGATGATGTGGAATAATGATGTCTCAAAGCCTTACATGTGACAAGCTCTTGATATGTCATGTGTTGGATGTTAGATGCACCACCGAGATTATGACAATGCTAACGTGAGAAGATATGCAAGTAAGATGAAGAGGATCTCAATCCAGATATGTAGCAAATGCATTGAAGTCTACTCACCAAACAAGTTCATAAATAGGGGTCTCTAATTGCATTGTAGATTCAAAGAGTTCACAGGATCTGCCGAGTAGCCAATACTAATTTGTGCAGTTAGAGATCTTGAGACATGAGTAGTCAAGGAAAAGTTTGAGAGATTGCCTTGCTTTAGAGTCGCTGAATGGCATTGGGATCAAAACCATATACCAGTGGAATCAATGAATTAATGCTCAGGGCTGAGAATAGATCCCGAGGAATGTTGAATGCGAAACTGAAATATTTCAAATCCAAGTCGATCTGCTTCTTTGTTTGCAGAGGCCCAATATCACGCAAGATCAACGCACATTCTTTTAGACGATACTCCTACCCTCATTGATTTGGATGCAAATCGGGCTGAGGTAACAATTTGGATTATGCACAGTGTATTATCCGCACAACTGCTCAGGACGACATGCAATATTAGAGAGGATAGATACAGATCTGAGCGGGCCAATGAAAAGCTGTGACTGTAGCAGAAGAACAGATACAGATAAATACGTGCCAATAACTGTAAGTAAATAACGCCTCTTAATATTCCAGTATGAGGATGTTAAATTAAACTCTCATCAATCCAGGGCAATTCAGCACAGAGCTGCCCCTTCTCACTTATTGAACCATATAGTGATCAAGATTAAACCGCTCTGATATCAGATGAAGGTACAGGCACAGATTGTCACGAACAAAATGATCTTCTATTCAACATATATCACGAGAACATTACAAAGGCTATTATATAGCCATAGAGATAGTAGAACAACCTCCTTAGAAGTAGGATCTAATAACCCGGGATAGTCACGGGTAATAACAACTAACAATTTATATTGTTATAACTATATAACATATAATATCTAATTACTAAGGTAAAAATTAATTACCGTGAGCACTAACATAGGATTTTCTAACAAGTCCATTCTTTACAATTCTTTTTCTTGAGCCAATCATAAGAACTTCATTAGGGATTTAAGTATTATAAATGCCTGAAACCCTTGCTCACAACCATCTTAAAGCATTGCATTTATTTGCTTTCTTACGTACATTCTTTAGTGTTGCTTAAAACTGCTTCACATGTTAAATTCGTAAAAATATCCATTATTTTCCTATCTGTTAAAGAGCATATATTCATTGCAAAAGTATTTCATCAGTATTGTAAAGATATGCAAACAATTATTACTTGACATGTCATGGGGCATTAAACAGTGAAAGGGTTAATGATGTTTCTTTAGTTGCATGCAAATAGGGAATGGAATATATCCAAACAATGTCTTTTAACAAGCTGTATGTTTTACTAAATATTGAAATGCTGAGCTTGAATCTTCCAGTTCAGCGATGAAAAATGTTGTGTTTCAGTGCAAGAATAAAATATCATGTTTACTTAATAATTTTTTTTTTTTTTGTAAAATTACCAGATTTGAGATATCATAGGGCTAATGTAACATCAGTTATGTTTGGAATTTGCTGGTAATAATCCAAAAATATCTACCAAAAATAAATTCAACTAATATTTAGTTTGTGGGAACCTCAGGTTAGAGATCACACAGCCACTGTGCTTTCAGGGATAATGAGAGGAAGAAATGATAACTTGGTTAAGGAGTTTCGTGAGAGTTCACTCAAAAAAGCAATCTTGCTTCAAAAGGGGAGCAAAATAAGGTAATGTTTTTCCACATGCTTGAAATTATGGAGCTTCACCAATACCAGGCTTTCAAACATATTGCTGGCAAACATATTTTCCATTATTCGTTTTACTAATATGCACCAATTAAATTAATGTCATTCAGGTTGTCAAAAGCTGGTTCATCATTGGTTTTCAAGCATGGGGTGGTGTTATCTTTAGCGTCTTTAGTATTATCAGTGCCATATGACATGCCAAGGTGACCCCTAAACTAACAGATGAAATATATTTAACTTGAAATTAGTGCGTTTTATGTCGTTTAAACATTAACATAGACCCGCCTCTACTAAAATGCAGTTGGCTTCCTGAAATTGTAACTTTATTAGCACACTTCACTGGAGAACCATCACCAATAAGATCCACTGTAATGAAAACAATTGCCGAGTTTCGGCGAACACATGCGGATACTTGGTCCATACAAAAGGAGTCATTTACTGAGGAGCAACTTGAGGTATATAATGTCTAATGAAAAATCCATCAGGCTATTAATTGCTAGCATTCGTGTCAGCCATACAGGTTCTGCACATCAGCAATGATGGTATAGTGATTATTTTCTTTTCTCTGCAGGTTTTGGCTGACTCATCATCATCGTTGTCATATTTTGCATGATGAAAAGTACATTTAGATTGACTCTTCCCTTTCAGTTTATAGAGGAGTACAATACTGTCATCAAATCTATTTATCAGAAAAACCATAGCATATAAGCAGTATTGCAGCTGTGAAAGTGGGAGCCATGGTTAACACGATTAGGTTTTCCATTTTCATATTAAAGATTGTCTTTCACATCCGAAGTAAGCCTGCAGCATTCTTTAGCAGGATTGTTTTGTGATCTAATTTTTTTTTTTAATTCAATTTTCAGCACAAAAGATTTTCTTTCAGATATTGAGTAAGAAAGTGACAATGCGACTAGTCCTTGCGTAATTGATGAAAAATTTATAATTATATTATGAATTGAGGAAAGTATTCTTTACCCTGCCCAAGCATTAAGTTAAGGTAATTGATGCAATATGAAAATTTGCAAAAGAGCGTGGTCTAGCACTAGAAATAAAGGTGTAAGTCATATTTATAGACAAATAATATATATTATATAATGTATTCTAAACTATTGTCTAGACCACAATACATTAAAATAGGTGATTTTTATTGGTTGGCAAAAATTGGTATTAAATTGCTTACACCTTAATATGTGTTGAAGTGTTATTTGGTGCAATTATTGTATTTCAAAAACATAAGTTAATTCCAGAGTATTGTCATTCTGGTTTGAGTGCACCATATCCAATGTCATTTTTAATATTTTAATGTTTTTTCTATTTACTTTTGGATCAACCATGTTGATGGCGAATCCATTATCAGTTTATTATTTGAATGTATTTTGATAGTTATCTGCACTTTCACAGTTGCAATATTAAAATGAATGAATTTTTCCTTTTAGTTTCTAAATGGGTAAAATACTGTCGACACATCTATTATGAGAATAACCATAGCATATAAGCAATATTGCAGTTGTGAAAGTGGGGCTATGGTTAATGTAATTAGTTTTTCCATTTTCTCAATTAACATTTTGATTTTCAGATCAAAAGCAAGCCTGAAGCATTTTTGGCTCCATTGTTTTGTGATCTAGAATTTTTCGCATTCAATATTCAGCACAAAAGATTGTTATTTAGATATCAAGTCTACAACAGTTTTAGCTCTATTTTTTTGTCATGTAGAATTGGTTTTCATTTGATTATGTATTAATAATTAATAAAGCTGAAGTGTGCAACATTATCATTCTAGGTTGAGTGCTTGTCTGATCCAGACGAGTGCACTAAATCCGATGTCATTTATTTTAACTTTGATGTTTTTTCTAGTTGCTTTTGAGTCAATTGTGTTGATGGTGAACCAATTCTCAATTCAATTATTTGAATTGCATCTCTTGCTGCGAGATGTTCACTCACAAGCTATCCTTCTTCCTATGGGCAATTTGCACCCCAACCAACGGTCACCGCGCACAGTAAATCTTGGATGGAAAAATAATCCAACAGTTTTGGTACCATTGTTGACATCCCTGCCGTGCTTTTTTGTGGTGGTGTGTTTGTTATGTGTAGTTAAACTTGGTTTGAAGTTGAAGATTGGTTCCATTACTAGTGTGTTGTGTTCTCAAGATTGATATTGTGCACATATACGACTTTTCAATCATGTTCTGAGTGTGGGCATGCACACACTCTTATTTGTGAAGTTTCTCAAATATTTATGTGATTACTATATTTGAGTTAAAGAAACCCATCTCTCGTATTAGTCCCTTTATAGCTTGGAATAGCGATTGTTTATGTTGCTTGAAATCTATTGATTTGGTTAGGGCATGTAATGTGGATGATTGTGTTTGACGCCTAATTTGGGTATATTGTTTGGAGCTGTATGTGGATTCATACTAAGTCGATTGAGATAAAGCTAAGTTTGTGTGCTGTACCTACAAGAGGTTCTTGAAGGAATAACTGATATGGTATAAGTGTTGCTCATCTCAAAGTGATGTGGATTCCTCCATATGACTAGCTTTTTTTTTAGCGTACTCTGGGACAATGCGAATGGATAAAGGGTGAAGAAGTTGGATGGATGGCCCTAGAGGGAAGCAAAGTGAAGCAACATAAGAAAGATGTGAAGCTTGCAAAAGACACTTGGGTTATCACTAAAGGAAGAGGGCTCAAGTTTTTTTGAGGGCTTTGTGCCAAGAGGACCTCCTTTATAGAATTGATAAATATCCAAGTCTGCATTAGTCTCTAGACAATTCATTTTAACTGTTTAGGCTTGCACTCAAAGGGCTACTTGAAGAGATCTTGATTGTAACTCTTGAAGGAGGAAACTACCTTGAGGCACGATGGTTGAGCAAGATTGGAAGGAGAGATTGACTACCACAAGGTAAGCAAGCAAGAGATAACAGAAATGGATGATCCTACACACATCTAACAAATAGTGAAGAAGCTTTTGAGTTGGTAACAGAGTGATAATTAGTGAATTCAATCAAAGGGACTTTATAGAGTAGTTTAGTATGATTAAGCTTAGCTAGTATAATTGTAATTTTTATGCGTGGGATGACATAGTTCTTCTATAGGGGAAACACACACCTCATGACTACATTGTAGATCATGGTATATGAATCAACAACAATATTGCCATCATATGATGTTTTCAATGATTCTAAGATGCATTTTAGTATTACGAGACCATGTGGCACATGATAGGTGTTGAGGATGGGTTGATGAAGGTCAATCAATTTGCCAAACTTTTGTAAAGTGTGCGCATGAGTGATACTTAAAGTATGACCCAACAAATTCTTAGTTTTAAAAGGGTCACTTGGAGAAGTTCTAGTAGCCTAAGGAAGAGCAAACAAGCATGGTCGATCGAAGGATATTCCATCTAATTAGGTGTTTAAGGAACTTATGGAAGATCGCCTTATGAAGAAGGTGGCATGCAACAATGCTCCTTGTTTTGTGGTTTCGCAACCAAAATATAAGAAAATCATTATGGAGTAGCCCTTCACAACATCGAGAGGCATTAGAGGCAACATTGTACATTGAGGCTATCATTGATACTTTACAACCATACATTTTTACATCTCATGGGAGGCACATATTGCCCAATGTGCAAATAAGTTTCAAATGTTAACAATGAGCCTAGAGACTAGCAAGGGCATTGTGTGTACTACTTTTGATATTGAGGGACATTTTGTTACTAATTATCTCATGATGCGTAGGGAAAACTTGCCCAATCATGTATAATTTCTTGAAACATGTTGTGTTGGGCTTACCACTATTGAAGTAGGTGAAGTAGGTGTATGTTAATCAATGCTTTGCCAAGTGTGCAAGAATCATATGTGTAACCCATGATTGCTTGGTGGTTAGCTTGTACATGATCCTAATCTTCTTGTGTCATGCATACTATAGTTGACAACTAGGGTGATGCTCTAGAGAGAAGGGTGAGGTGACTTACACAACTATAATCACAATGAGAAAACAATAAGTGGTAAGCTCATCTACTTCAAGGACTTGAAGTGTTGTCACGTAGAAGAGATTGCTCAAAATTACGAGACACGCAAAAGGAATTGGTCATCTATTTGCAAAATGCTTGTCGTCAATCAAGGAGACTAACCACACTCTAAAAGTTGACATATATGAATTGGGTGGAAAGCCTACGTGAACACATTGAGGTGAGGGACTTGAATGTAGTGCAAGGTAAGCATGAGGCTAAAGTTGCCAAAGTGGCGGTTGGAGTTGTGCATGTCCAACAATTTAGTATAATGTGGTCCAAATTGTAGTATAGAGTATGACATGCTTCAATTAATAAAAAAATATGCACATGTAGGGCATTTGGATCATCATAAGAGTATATTCATGGGGCTTACATAAGTGCCTTGTGATTTACATAATGATCTAGTTAAGGATAATGTGTGCAGTTGAAGAATTCTTCTATCTTGGCATGTCGACCGCCTTGATAGAAATTGCAACGGTGTTAGATGTCTTAAGGGACATGTAAGGTGGCTATTATGGGAAGGAATGTTCGACAAATTAGACATTGTCTAGAGATTGTTAAGTAGTTGGTCCATGATGAGGATCTATAATGTTGGGTTTGATGACAAGCTTGTAATTGTTCGAGTTGAATGCCTTTGGGGTGAGGAATGCGGTGATCAATCGTGGTGCGTAGGTGGATGCGTTGACTAAGAATGCCCTAAAAGCTATGGGTTCACCCCCATCGTGGTCCTCACCTTATGTCTTGTACATGGTGAAAAGATCACACCAATAGCCTCTTAGGGTTTTGAAGGATGTCGGCATTGATACTATAGGACTAAGTTGTGCTGATTTTGAGGTCATTACACTTGTGAGTTCGAAGAGCACTTCATGTTGCTTTAGTAGCCTTTTTATTTTGAGGGTGTTATCTTGGCATGCTAACTTCCAATAGACTACATAAGTGTTGGATGTCTTAAGAGACATCTAAAGTTATGGGAATGAATGTTTAACCGAATTAGACATTGGCTAGAGATCGTTTTGTAGATGCTCATGAGTGTGCATGATGATTATTGGTCGAGACTATAAATGAGGACCCATAAGGTAGGGTTTGATAGTGAGCTTATGTTTGTTTAGTTGAATGAGCGAGTCAAGGAATGTGGTGATTAATTTTGGTGCATAGGTGAATGTATTGACTAAGGATGCCCTAAAAGCTTATGGGTTTGCCCCCACAACCTTCATCTTATGTCTTGTACATGGGGAAAAATCACACCAATAGCCTTTTGGGGGTTTGTGGGATGATGAACTTGATATTAGGGGGACTAAGTTGTGTCAATTTTGAGGTTGTTACGGTTGCGAGTTGTGAAGACCACCTCATGTTGATATGGTAGCCCCTTTTTCAAAGTGGGTGACATGCAATTCAAATATTGCAAGATGAGCTTTCACAATATGGGCATAAATGAGTTTGATGGCCTTGGACTTGAAGATGGTTACTGCGTATATAGACAATGTTACCATAGACATCATCAAAAAAATTAATCAACACATTGTGCATCGAGAAGACTTAATTGATTGGATCACAAATGTTATGTTGGAGTTCTTAGTAATAATAATGAGTCCAATGTTATTTTGAGCTATCTTATATAGGCTACACAATTATTTAGGTAAATTAGTTTGTAAATTAGTAGAATTGATTGAAAGAAATGTTTTTCCCAATAAAAGACAACATGAGTGCGTTGAGGTATTTTGGCACCCAGACAAGGAGAGGGTGATGCCCCAAACAACATGTTTGGATTATTTGATACCCCACACCATCTTGTAGTACCAATGTGGATGATTCATTGATCACCTATGAGTAGGCACTACGAAATGGAGAACATTGGATTCTTTGATGCTTGCATTGTACTATACAATGATGAAATGATGGCAAACACACCAAGGAAGATCCATGAAATTGGCGGTGCATTTGGGAAAAGCTATTATCCATGTTCCATGGAGATAACAACAAGAATAGGTTTGTGGAGTACAACAAAAAGATAAATCCCCTAGGACATATTTAGGAGTGCGAGTAGATTTGGCTAGATGGCGGGATGCTCCATTAGTGTTTATTGCTCCACATGTTCTATTAGAGTGTTGGTAAGAATCCAAACCGATGCTATTTGGTTTAGGAAGTACATAGGAGAAAATTTTGTGAGTAAGTCAAGGTGAATTTCTATATTATAACTTCCTTAGATCCGAGCCTAAAAATCATCTTGAATTGTACCTAGTCGTCAATACAATGTTCCACAAGGATAGATGTATTGAGGATTTTGTTTGTGTCACGAATGACATATTTGGCTAGGGAACATCCTTATATCAAGTACACAAAGCCGACGAAAACTAGGCTTTCCTGAACACACAAATGTAGTCTTTTGTGGTGGATACATTGCTCTCATATGTGTTAGAGAATCTCGTCTCATTGGATCACATGCAAGTAGGTTGCATATGATGTAGTAGCATAAGTGGGGAAAATGAATTGTGTTGTGAGGATTGGGAGCCCCCTAATTATCGAGGTTAGAATCTATAGAATGTTAAGAAGTCTACATTTGTGGTGTTCCATGAGCATTACTGATTCAAAAACAAAAATATGTCACATAGTTTTGTTTCTCCCCAAAGCAACATGTTTAAGGTGTTGCTTCCCAAGATTGCATTTGAGCCAAACAAAATCACACAAAGAATCCATGATGGAACACATAAAACTAGAACCATATGCAAAAGATCCCCGATTGTGCTAGAGAATAGGAAGCACTTTAGAATCCTCTAACCAAAGCTCAAAAATTGTAGTTAGTAATTTTGGAAGTTAACATGACTCAAGTCTTACCGAGGAATACTTCTAACATATATATATGGAAACAAAAGAAAGCAAGTAATATGATTAGGTCAATAACACATATGAGGATGTTGTGACAAAGTATTATAACTAATTGATAAAGAACATACAAACTAATATCAAACTGCAGGATGTGTCAAACACGACTACAATTTTTTTAATACTACAAGAGTTAATGACCCAGTGATGTGGCACACTTCATGGCGCGCTAATGCAGGGTAAGTCCTCCCAACCGGTTGTGTAAATGCAAGGGTAACCGGTCCCATGGGGCATGGGAGATTAGAACCTAGGTGGGTGGCTAGCGAGCACTCAGGCCCCATCATTAGGCCACACCCTTGCACCCGAAACTTTGGATGGTAAATGTTTTTATTATACCAGAGCTATGGCTGGAGTGGTGGACGAGCACTTTCTCTAAGTGGGACATGAGGGTGGGCTTGGGTCCTTAATGTCCGTCGAGGATCCACATTCAGAGCGCCCTGCTATGTTCCACTTGGACCATATGGAGAAGTTCAACCCCTACTTCAAGGTGTCCCCATGGCCACTTATTGAAAGCATCCAATGAACTCAATAGGAATAGAACTTGGGTTGATGATTACAAACTACTTGTAACTCACCAATAGCCCAAGACCTTGTACCAATAATGGTCCTATTAGTTAGAGATAGAGATGAATTGTCATGAGGGTATGTTAAGATGAGGGGATTATGACCGTTGTTGGGTAACATATAGATCTAGTTGTAGTCGAGCGGGTAAGTTGGTGAAGAAACACCATGCGACAAGATAATTTTCAATTTTAGAACAAAGAGAAAGGAGATTGAAATAAGACTACTTGTAGGAAACCTCTTCCTTGTGTAGTTGTAATGGGTGAGTCACACAATCATCTCAATCATGAAGTATTGTTGGATCTAGATTTGCATGGAATTCCTCACATTGATGTCTCCTTTCTTCAAATAGATTTTGGAAGGTTTAGTGGGCCGTGAGGTATATACTTTGATTGATGAATTCTTAAGTTATTATGAGGTCCACGTCATGGAGGATAAAGTGCTAACCACTTTTGTAACCAAGTGAGGCTCTTTTGCATACAATGACATGTTATTTGGGTTGAAGAATGGACCAATTGTGGTCTCTCGGATATTTGTCTCAACATTTATATATTTCATCTACGAGTTTCGCATGTTTTCTTGGATGATTGGATGTTCTATGCATTATTGACAAAACACGTGTATCCCTAAGCAATGTAGGGAGTTACAAATGTCTATCAACTTCAAGAAGTATGTTTGAGGTTCCCTTAACAATAGTGTTGAGACATGTTATACGTGAGGAGCACATGTTGGTAGATTTGACCAAGATTACAATGATACAACTTGTGATGTCATAGATTTGGTGTAATGCCTTTGCATTCTTGAAACGTGGTACTATAGGAAATCAATGAGAACAATATTAGATATATGCCCCTTTTGGAGGAATTGTCCATTGAGAATTATGCTCTTGAGTGGACACAAAAGAAACAAAACATCTTTTCCAAGCTAAAGGAGCAGTGGGCATCATTCACTCTCCGATTTTGTTTTAGGAATAATACATTTACGCGCATCCATCTAAATCAATATTTGGCATTCTTCTTGCACACCTATGAGATGACAATTTTGATTATCTAATATAATTTGTTAGCAAGTTGTAATAGGAAGAGTGCATTTCTAATGCCCGTTCTATTGTACCCGATCGGTGATGTGTGGGTTCCGACTTCTCACCTAGCCCGTCGGTTCGAGAGTGTATTCCGTAGATTGCTTAAATGATTTGGGGGGGCAATCGGATCTCATGTGTGCTTTAAGTAAAGTGAAATGAGAAGCTTAAAACTCCTTCCTGGGCATATGTTGGCTTCTCGATTGTCTTACTTCGTGTTTTTGATTTCTAGCAAGGTCTCGCTTATATCGTAATTGTTGATAATAATAATAATAATAATAACGATAATAAATTTCCCATGCTCAAACCTTATGATTGTCGGACTTGAACTTGATTACAAGCCTCATCTATTAGTGAGCTAAACCAAAATTTTCCCCACCTCGAACCTAGTAGCTTCATGCACGGGGTTTAATAAATTTTGTTTTCCCCTGGAAATAAAATATGATATAAGATGATTCAAAATTTGACTATTAAAAAAAAATGACCCAAATCTAAATGAAATGTAATAGATTTAGACATAATGACAAGCGTCTTTGAAAATGAATAAATAAGATAAGTAAATAAAAGGGAAATTTTAAAAGAAATAAACTAAAAAAATCCAAAATTCTCATTGAAAAAATAACCAAATAATGTCATGAAGTGAAACAAATAACAATAATAATAATAACAATATATATATATATATATATATATATATATATATATATATATATATAATTAATTGGCCTTGGAGAGGGTCCTTGTGGCAAAGGGCAGGTGAGTGTAATGGCGGAGTTGAGTGTGATAGGTCCGGTCAGACTGGCAGGGTGTGGGCGTGCTCACCAAAGGAGCTCATACCACCAAATGCTTTCCAGCAGTCCCTGTTTGGAAGCTCTGAAGCCTGCGCTTGGACGCCCAGCTGTGCATGTGAACGGTTTGACAAGGCGCCAAATAAATGTGGTCTCATGAAATGTATTGATTTCAGGATATGTACAAAACAGTGTTTGTCGTATGGTTTCTCAAAGAAATGCCTCAACCAGATGTGATCTCATCAAGTGCCACGGTTGCAGGGTATGCACAAAATGGCTTTGTTAAAGTGGCCTTGGAATCTTCCAGAGCGCCCACAGACAGGTGGAAAGCCAATTTCGTAGCAACCTCCCCGTCTGTGCCTGGTGAACAGAGCCCATAATAGAGGGGATTTGAGTGGGATGTTGCAGTTGTAGTGCTCTGTTGATAAGCAATTGAAATGTGGAAGCACTCCCTAGCTGCGTAGACTGTTTGGCAGGCACCTCAAAGAAATAGGATCTCATGGAACAATTTCATGACCGTGTAAGCTTCATTTTGTTTATTTAACAGGCAACGTAGGTTTAGAGCAGGGTTGGCAGTCTTGGACGTGCCAGCTACCTCAAGGAAACTCTAAACAGTTATCATCAACGTGCCAATTAAGCCTATGGTGGTTGTGTGGAATGGATCTAATGGAAAGGCATTTGAGAACTTCAAGCAAGTGCTAAATGTGGGAGCATATGAAAGGTCTGAGAGTTATTTGGAAAAACGTCTCATTAAAACGTAGCAATGTTGATATAGTGAATCCTTTAAAAAAATATTGCCTTCCGAGCTTTGAAATGGAGTATGGACTCCCACCAAACCATAATGGAAGAGGACGGGGATTTGTAGACGTTATAGTGCAAGTATGCTGGAGGACATGAATGCAAAACGTGGAAGATTATGCAAACCCCGTGTTTTGTTTACGAAATGCCATGGAGATGCGGTCCCATCAAATGCGGTGTTTGTGATTTTGCTTCAAACAGGCATGGTCTTTCTCGGCCCTTTCTTGCATGATTTTCGTGGTTCTAGTCTTCCCTTTGCATTGATTTGAAAATTAAAATTAAAAATAATAATATGTTTTTAGACAAATAAAATAAATTATAGTACAAGAGTGAAAATTTCTCCTTGGTTACGCAACTTGAAGGATTAGTTGAGTGTAAACCCTTTTCCCCAAATTTTCCTCCTTAGATGAATGGAAAATCTTGATAACCATGTTGGTTAATGGAAACCACCGGAAAGATCTTTCAAACTCGATTTCTAGTTGAAATTACTTATTGCTACATATTGCAAAAGTTAATAAACACAATTTTTAACGTCTAAAACATCTTTCTGAACCTCGTAACAGGATGGTTAAGCTTTGAATGGGTACCCTGTCATGTGGAGAATTGTATTGAACCTTGGGATGACCGCATGTGAGTTCATTTTTGCACATTTCGTAACCCCTCTAGGAGCCTTGTTAGCCATTTTTGCGAGTCTTGGGAAGTTACTGAAACTTAAAAGTTGAGTTTGGTTTTGGCTTTGCCATTTGTGCCTCAAGTGAAGAAATGGATATCGACTTCTGTAAACCTCTAGTATTTCTACATAACAACTATTTGCTATGTTTAATTTTGAGAAAAACACCTCATGAATTATTTTACAAGGGGGCTTTGTAGGCATTTGGTAGTTGAATGACCAAGTCAAACTAGTCCAACTACGATCGGTGACCCCAAAAAAGTAATCACCATTTGTACCGGCTCGCCGATTTTGAGCTTCATTAACTCCAATGATTTGTATCGTAATGCTTTAACTATCGAAAATCAATTTTCGAACGTGGTTTTATAGCCACTTGGGCTAAATTGGATTTTTTGCAAACTAGCAGCAAAATCAGAAAACATTGTCATGGACCCATATTAAGTTAAATCATTGGTAGGAAAAAAACACGTAGGCACTAACATATGATGTCATGAATCTCAATTTGGTTGTTTGTTTCGATAAAATTGATTTTGGGAAAATGTGATGTTGTTTCTCTCTCTCCTCTCTACCCCTCTCTAGTTTTGAAAATGTAATGAAAATGAAAATGTATCTCTTACCTCTCTGTTATGTAAAGTGTTTCTTTCTTTACAAATGGAAAATTAGTAATCATGAGTTGTGCTAGATCATAGTAGAATGCCATGCTAGCGGTTATCGCTGATCCATGCTCTAATGGTTGTTGCAGGTTGCAGGTAACATGACAAGGAAGATAAATGAAGGAATTTGACTTTATAGTTGTATTTAAATTGTAAAATGTATAAAATGATGCAACGTATTGTATATTTGAATAATTGTAATTATTTACTATTTTGAAAGGAGAAAATGAAAATAAATTAAAAGTTAGTTATTCCATGTGTGCATTGAAGGTTGTATGCAGTTGTAATTGAATGTTGTTCAATGATATTGAGTTAATAAAACAATCATTACCATACTAATTGTAGTTTTCCTTTTTAAAACTTAAATTGTTGGTTGAAAATTACCTTTCCTTGGCCACCTAAATGAAATGAGTTATAACCCTCTTATCATACCTTCACTCCTAGTCAAATCTTGTTAAGTACGAAAACCCTTATTGTGCTAAGACAAAGTTTTAAACCTATTGTCAGTTGTTTCTGGTTTTGTACTTGGAACAAGCCTTGCTATACCATTTCCATGGCTTAGGTACATTTTGCGAGGACATGACTACACTACATGTATCCTATCACACTCGGTGGGAATGTAATTATTACTCCTAGATGTCATAGTTCTAGTCCCCCTTGAACAAACTATTCCCCATGTGTGTATGGTCCTTAATACTCTTGTGAGTATCCAAATCCGTGTGAATATATTTGGGGTGTTTCACTCCCAAATGATCTCATTAAAGAAATTTAAATGATGTAATTGAAACCTAGGTCCTAGTTACTGCACTTGGAACTACAAAATTTGAACCCTTAAGCTCCTTGCAAATAGAAGTGTTACCTTGGTAAGAAGTATTGAAGTACCTTAGTTGTGTGAAATTTTGTGAGGTATGGATAACTGATTACCATAAGTTTTGTCTCATGGTAGAGCTTAGACCCCTTTGAGTGTTAACGAAGTTAATACTTCGTGGATCTCTTAGGAAGATTATTGGTTAAGAACCCCTTAACGCATGTTTTCCCAATGAGAGGAATAGTGTTGTAGAAGGCATTTAAATTCATATTATTATATTGAATGTCCCACATGTGAAACATATACCTTAAATAATTGATTTGTTTAAGTGCCATAAAATGATGTGCTTTGTATGAGATAACACCCTTTTGAATCTTGTTTTCCCTAAGTGAAGAAAAGTCCTATATGTTTCGTAGTGTTTCTAAAATGATGCCAACCTAAGAAAAAAGTAAAGAATGTAAATGAAATATGAACAAAAGTAAATGAAATGAATTTTGGTGCGATTGTGATGAATATCTCACACACCTTGAATGAGGTCAAAATAGTTAAAAATGTTTAATATGATCTTGAAACAAATGAAAATAATGGTACATATCCTAAGTGATCAACATTCTAACAATGGAAACTTGTAATATTCAAGGAAGGAGCCTTGTTCACATTCATAACCAAGTTTTAAAACAAAGGTGGTAATTGATCAAGTAATCTAAAAAGGAAAAGTAAATTAGTATATTTTATGTATCTTGTGGGTTAGCCATCTCTCTTATTCATCTATTGGTCCCTCTTTATGGTTGGTACTATGCTTGTTGGAGCCAATGTGTTGTGAGTTATTGTTACTCCATTCATGTGATTATGAGTTTGAAGGAGTACTAATTTCCTTAAACCATGTTTAACACACATGATTTATATGACTATAAAACAAGCCATGTGATGTGCTTAGTGATGGTCAAATATCCCCTCTCTCTCTCTTCATTCTTATAAATTCCTATTTTATTTTTCCATCATTTGATGGGATGTATGTGATTTAATGCTCATTTGAGTAGTATGTGGTTTTCTTATATGTTGTGTACTTGTTATAAGCTAGGAAAAATACACTACTAACAAGGAAGTAAAATACCAATAATCATACCTCCTCCTTCGCATTCCATAGCAAACCTCAGAATGGGCTAGGAAACTTGGATTGAGCCCTGATTTTGTGATATGTAGGTGTTTTTCTTCAAGACGGAGCAAGACCTTCCTGCAACAACGATCCTCTTACTTTGCACTAGATGGGAAAAAGGATTATGAGGCTATTTTGGCATTAGGACAAGGCAAAATGATGTTCTTTGCTCAAAGGATGCAAGAACTTAGATATGGCATGCAAACTTATTCTCCGTGTGTTTAGAGGGGGTAAGGTTGTATTTATAGTTTGAGGGAGTGATTAACTTAGATTAATTTAAGTAATCATGGTTTGAAAATGCGGGCAAGATTAGATGAGTGGTTTGAAAATGTGGGCAAGATTAGGTGAGTGGGGACCACGAAGAATGGGTGAGGATTTGAATTATATTTTTAATTCATAAGTGGAGGATTTTAGGTGAGTGGGGACCACGAAGGGTGGGTGAGGATTTGAATTTGAATTTTTAATTCAATAGTAGAAAAACATGGAGAATAATGACATGTGGTGAGGATTGAGTTATTTTTGGATTTTAAAATGGATAATTAATCAAATTATATTTGATTAATTCGAAGTGTATTTTTGTGGGAAATGAGGAAGGGGAATTAATTGATTTAGAATAGATGTGAAATTGGGGTGTCTACATTTGCCCCTCTTTGGAAGGGTACTATGAAAGTAGTGTCCTTTCAAAGAAAGTAGACGGTATGGGGGAAGAATTCAATCTACTTTTTAAAAGGTAGAGCGAATAGAAAGTGGTGAGTGACGGATGTCATAGTATCCTCCAAGACAAAAATGTCATGAGAAGATGTGATTATGGATAGATGTGGTGATGCCCCCTCGAGAGGACTGACGAGAATGGAATATACTGAGAACTCTCGAAAAGAAGGAAATTGATTGCGAAGAAGAAGACGATAATGGAGTGGAAGAGCTGGAATGACCGCACGACTAGCTTGAATGGAGAAATGATTCAATCGACCTTGAATGCTAGGTGTGAGGGTGTGTGGGAAAGAGAAAAGGGAATAGATAGGATTGGGGGTTGATTACGAGAAGAGTAAGGGAGATAGGGGGGGGAAAAAGGAATGAAAGAGATAGAAATAAGAGAGAGGGATGATAGGGGAAAAAGGGAATGATGAAGGACAAACAAGGTAAAAATAGGAAAATGACAGAGTAGAGGGTGAAGGGATGAAATAGAGAGATGTGTAAAATGAAGGAAGCAACGAGAGATAGTAAATAGGGATGCGTGGAAGTGAAATAAATGATAGAGAGAAGAAAAGCGAGAAACGAGAAAGGATAAATAAGAAGGAGAAAACGAGGTGGGAGTAGGGGGAAATGGAGGAAAATGGAAAGAGGATGAAAGAAGAAGTAAAACGAGAAAAAAGAAACTATGAGGGGCGAGGAAAGTTTGAAAAAGAGGAGAGAAAGGAAGAGAAATAGATACGAGAATGAAGCGAAAAGGTAGGGGTGATAAAGAAAAGGAGAAGTGGTCAGAAGAAACGTGAAAATTAGGGGAGAGGAAAGGAAGATAGAACGAATACAAGGAGAAGATTGAAGGAATCGTGTCATTGCGAGGAAGACCAAGGCAAAGAATATGGAACAAACCGTATGGAGATGCATGTGGAGGGTGGTATGATAAAAAAGACAGGACAACGCTGAACAACCAGGTTATCGATGGGGAAGTAAGGAGGAAACGTGATGGAAAAAGGGGAAGAAGACGATACAGGGGAAGGGAAATAAGACGAGGGGTGGGAGAGAGAAGAGGATAACAAAGAAAATGATGTAGAAGGAAGGGAATACAGAAAGGGGGTAATAAGTGGAAAGGGAACGGTATAAGGAATGTTCAAAGAAGAAAGAGGGGAGGAATGACATCGATTGGAAAAGATGTGGAGATGCATGAAATGAGGATACTAGGATGATGAGAAAATAGGAAAAGGATGTATGATGAAGACAGTAAAGATATTGAAGAGGGCAAAGAGGAGATGGAGAGATGGGTAAGAAGCGACAAGAAAGGGTGGGAGTGAGGGAAAATAATAGGAGAGAAAAGAGAATGGGGGATAGAAGAGGCAATGCCAATGAAAGGATGTTAGGGAAATCCCTTTTATAATGAGTGGTGGGGAAGGGTGAGAGAAAAAATGAAGAAAAGGAGAAAGCTAATGAGGATTGGAAAGGGTAACGCCAACAAAGGGACGTTAGGGAAAACCCTTTGACAATGAGTGGTGGGCTTAGAGGAGGGAAGGAATGAAGGGAAACTCTAGAAGGTCCAAGGGAGTGAATGAGGTCGTGCGGAATGAGGATTGATGATTTTTAGGGAAAACCCGTTGACAATTATTAGCTCGGGAAGAGAAGATGATGATGAAAGAATGATATAGGAGTGTTAACAATAATGGCGAATGTGTGTGTGGGTAGAAATGTGGGGGGAATTTGAGAAGATGAAGTGGAAAGAGTGAAGAAGATGAGAGGGATGAGTTGGGACTAAGTGAAAGCGAGGAGAGGATGCGGGTGATGAGGATGAACGAGGTGAGGATGAAGAACCAAGACATGAAAATAATGGGAAGAAACAGTATGAAGGATGATGGATCAAGAAGGGGAAAATGGGGGAAAAGAATGTGATTGTAGATGGAAGAGATTAGATGTATGGTGTAAGAGGATATGTGGAGAAAGGATAATAGTAGGAGGAAAAAGTGGGTAGTAGGAGATACCAGGTGGAAGAAGCGATCAACAAAGTGAACAAAGAATGAGGCGGGGGAGAAGTTCACGATGACAAGTTAAGTGTAGGGAGGACCTTAACATAAGATTGTCATGTGACGAAAGTGGTTAAGTAAGACTGCCATGTGAGCAAAACTGGAGATGATAAATGGTCAAGCGAGAAGTAGTGTTTGTGAGAATTGAAAAGGAGGTGAAAAGATGTGATAATGGGGAATGCCAAGAAAAAATGAAGGGTGAAGGGTGTGTAGTGATGGGGAAAGGCAAGGAGACAGATCATCCTTAAGAGGGACTCTTAAGTGAGATCGCCATGCCGGGTGAGTGGTTAAGTAAGATTGTCAGCGAGAGGAGGGTGATAGTGGTGGTAAAAGATGTGATGATGGGGAATGAAGAGGAAATATGGATGGTGAGATTGGAGAGTGATGGGCAAGTGTAAGATGACATGTCATGCTTAAGAGAATCTCTTAAGTAAGATCGTCATACTGCTGGAGAGGTTTCGTAGGGTCACCCAACCGAGAGGATGATATGCGAGGAGAAAGACAAAATGATATTGGGGACGGGGGTGGAATGGTAGATTGAAGAAAATGATTGACGAGAGGCGGGAGAAATAAGATGGGGAAATATGATGGGATGGGGGAAAGCTATAGGCGAGATCAACCTTAAGTGGAAGTCTTAAGTAAGATTTCCATGTGGTGGAATGGTTAAGTAAGATCGCCAAGTGAGGAAGAAGATGGATGATGTTAGAGTTGGTGGGAATAGGGTATGACAGAATGGGTGAAGGGGAACCCTCAAGTGAATTTGCCATACTATGAAAGTGTGTAAGTAGGATGACCGGGCATAAGACGGATTTGGGGAAGGATGAGAAAAGAGTGAGTGGGGTATGCCTGAGTGGTATATGATATGAGATGAGGCGATAATAATAAAGAAAGGAAACAAAGGAGTGTAACATGAATGGATGAAGGAATATATGTAGTGGAGGGCAGAGAGTGTGAGGGGAATCCTCAATTGGGATGCCCACGTGGTGATAGTAATGATGCGAGAATGGAAAGCAGAAGAGGTGGAATGGGAATATGTGTTTGGTGGTGATGGTTGTTTGATGAGAGGGGAGGTGGTGAAGAAGCTTCTACAGTGGGAAGATCTTAGGGAGAGGGTAAACCTCCACTGAGGATTCCATATAGAAGGGGTTATTAAGTAAGATTGTCAAGCGGGAAGCAAAAGGGTGAAAGGAAAGAATACAAATGGGTGAGAGGGGATAGGAATGGTGAGAAGGGTAATATGGGTATAAGCGGCGGAGGAGTAAAAATGAGGAGTGAGGATGAATGGATCAAATACATGGTGATCATGGTGGGGGAGAAGGAGCTGTTGGATAGTGAATGCTACTTGAGAAAGATCGTCAAGTAGGATTCGCAAACTGCAACGGTGATCAAGTAGGATTCCCAAACTGGAGAATGCATTAGTATGGGTGAATGGATGGGGTGCAAAGTAAGATGTTGATCATGCAAGAAGATACTCACGTGATGAAGAGCATCTT
This sequence comes from Taxus wallichiana var. yunnanensis, assembly GCA_018340775.1. Lineage (NCBI taxonomy): Eukaryota > Viridiplantae > Streptophyta > Pinopsida > Cupressales > Taxaceae > Taxus > Taxus wallichiana. The sequence goes on along the minus strand of CM031243.1, from coordinate 256,986,989 downwards.
AATTTTAATATAGCACATAACAGGATGCATCGTGATATAAAATATCAGGATGACTAGACTGTAATATGCGTGATAGCATAGACAAGGGCCATCAAAAAGGTTTGATGCCGGTATGATATGTCAAATGGAAGAGAGCATAGACAGAGGCCATCAAGAAAGTATGATGCCCCGATGACGACATGCAATCGGATAACGAGAAGAATATTGCAGAGAACACCGGGATACATAAAATCAAGATGCCCCCTATAATATAGCAAGATGCAAGAAAGTAATTAATAATTTACAACTAATAATGCAACACAAGAACCAATAAACATGTCCCTAACATGTTCCACAGTGAGGATTGATTGGATGTGCCCCCAAGCAAGGGTACGAGGACATAGTAAAGCATTAGGTCATTGTCCTCAAACAAGGAAACAATGAGAGCCGGATTTGCCCCAAGCGAGGATTCACGCGAGGAGAAGTGGTTTTGAATTTGGTAGTCATAAGGTGATTGGATCATTCGTTGGGGATAATAGTTCAAAGGTTAAATTGTGTTGGTTATTTTAGAGTTGTTTTTTATTTTTTATTATATATATATATATATATATATATATATATTTTTTCTAATGTTTTTAATTTTTGATGATTACATTGTAATGTCTTTGACTTTTTGACGATTTTCAAATGTTTTTAGATTTTTGACGATTCTTGTTAATGGTTTTAGATTTTTGATGATTCGTGTAATGTCTTTGGATTTTTGACGAGTATTTCTAATGTTTTTAGATTTTTGACAAGTTCTAATTTTTTTGTTGGATTTTAGATGATTGTTTCTAATGTTTTTGGGTTTTTGACAATTTTCAAATATTTTTAGATTTTTGGATTTTTACACTGTTTTTAAATTTTTGACAATTTTCAAATGTTTTTAGATTTTTACATTGTGATTGACAATTTATGGACCAGAGTGCAGACTTTTTTTTGAGAGGCGATAAAAATAGATATTATCCATATGTACCGTGTTCCGTGTTATAACTTATGCTCAGAATAACACAAATTCTCTTTCCATTGGCAGGATATGGTGGTGATGATATGATGAAAAAAATTCTAGCTCCATTCTTGACTCCACACAACTAGTAAGATGTGTGGGCTCATCACCGAAAATCAAGAAGGACGCGGGGAGGTAGATAATGAATATATAGACAAATGCTAACAAAAATCCTTTGGGAAATTTTGACTCCATTCTTCATAATGGTCTTGAACCAATTTCAAAAATGGCTTTCACTTTATGAGTCACATGCTAGACTTAGAGCAGGTTATGTGGCCTTGCTTGATTGATAAGATATCGGGTTAAGGGATAGTTCTCTCTTCACTTAGGCATCTAAATTACGTGTTTGGGGATTCTATAATTTGTAAGCCTTTGTAAGATTTTGTATTTTTGAAATGACTCCCTATGCCTTGCCCCATGCTACTAGTGAGAAGCAAGGGCTCATCACTAAAGGCAAAATATAGGCGAGTGAATTTCCTTTTTGTCTTTTTTTTTCTTGAATATTTTGAAATATTTTTATGCTTGTATGAGAATGACCCTCTATGCTTTGTCCCATGCCACTTGTAAGAGGCAAGGGTTTATCACCGAAGACAAGACGTAGACGAGTAAGGGCACCTTCCTCCATTCCCAGTCTCACACTACCAATAAGAAGTGTGGGCTCAACACCAAAGACTATGAAGGACGAAAGATGTGACAATGAATTATTCATAAGTTATTGAATTGATGGATTTTTTTACAATAATGCTTTATATTTGGGAAGAAATGTCTGCCCCCAATCTCAACCTCACATGACTAGTAGGACGTGAGGGTTCAACACCGAAGACTGAGATGGACGACCAAATGAACTGGGTAACGAAATTTAGAGTTTCGTTATGAAAGAGAGAATGTATTTGAAGGGAATATATTACCATCAGTAAGCTTCTAGGTATGACCATAGAGGAAAGTGACTGAAAATAGAAGAAGTATGACGCTCACAAACTTAATAGGATTTATATTAGCACTTGTCTCATGATGATAAATATGAAGATGTGATTTTGATAATGAAAATGTCTGCCAATGGAAATGAATAAATTTATTTGGAGATAAGCAAGACAGAAGGAACAATGTACACATTGTTGTTTCCCGGAATATAGAGTGCTTTCAAGAATAGAATTTCTTTGAATGGAATGCATTCATGGGTTTTTCAAGGACTTGGCCTATGTCAATGGCCAATTTATAAGCTCCAAACCCAAAATTATCTATGATTTCGTTGGGCTCAAATTTTTCTTGTTTGTCTCGTTCTTTGGGTGTATTCTTTCGATTTTCTTTGAGAATGAGATCATTGACCTTAAATTTTCTAGGTTTGAATTTTTCATGGTAGCTACGCCATAGCCAATTTTGATAGAATGGAAGATGATCTAGGGCATTAAGTTGTTTTTCATCAAGAAGCTCGAGTTCACTAAGGCGTGAGTGTTGATAATAATCTTGATTGATTACATCTTTGAGGGATATTCTGAAGGATGAAAATTCAACCTTGACATGTAAAATAGCTTCCCAACCATAAACAAAGTAGAAGGGAGTGGCTCCAATAGGTGTGTGATAAGATGTGCGGTAAGCCCAAAGAGTGGGATAGATTTGGTTAAGCCAATAGCTTCCATGTGTGTTGACAATGATGGTTTGTGTTATTTGGTTTTTTGCTTCTATTTGTCCATTAATTGATTGTTTTGAGGATAGATTCACAATTAAAGATGGAAAAGGTTGTGTAAAGATATTCCTAGGTATAAGTACCTCGTAGAATGGATGCACGTAGAAGTCTTGACAGGTGAGACTAATTAGTGATGAGATGCCTGCAAGATCGATAGTTGAAAGCATGATGGACACGACGGGTTGCATTGTCACAAGTGTCCAAACTCGATGTGGTTGTGTTTGAAAAAAAGGCTAGAGATGTTAGGCATAAGAGCCAATATTGGAAGAATAGAATCAAACTTAATGGTACCTGTTGATGGAACCTCGTCTGTAGTGTCTGTAATATCAAGGTTTGAAAGGAGTCTTGAAAGCGAGATCAAGGTCTCGTTAAATGTTAGAAGAATGTTGTCGCCCAAAACAGGTTCAATATATGTTTGGGCTGAAAGAGAGTCTTGAAATAAGTTCAAGTGCTTAGTAGATGTGGGAAGAATATTGTTGTCAAAATAGGTTTAATGTATGGTTGGGTTGAAAAAGAGTGTCTTGAAATAAGTTCAAGTGCTCGGTAGATTTTGGAAGAATATTGTTGTCCAAAATAGGTTCAATGTATGTTTGGGTTAAAAGAGAGTCTTGAAATAAGTTCAAGTGCTCAGTAGATGTTGGAAGAATGTTGTTGTCCAAAACAGGTTCAATGTATGTTTGAACTAATGGAAGGAAATTTGAAGAAGATATGGATTGGTTTAGAATTAGAGAGTCTTGATTGTCATCATCATGATCTCGTGGAATTTCAGTATATATAGGAGTTTTGTGTGAGTTAGCTCTTCATGGAAAGTTGTGGTATTGGATGTGTCATTGGTTGCAAGAGCATTGTCATCAAGTTCTACAGAGATGATGTCATCATTAATTAAGTCTTTGACGTAATTCTTAAATCACACACATTTATCTATGTGATGACCATCAATGCGATGAAAGTCACAGTATGTGTTAGGTTTGTACCAACATGGCTTAGCTTCCCCTTTGACAAAGGGTTTTGTAATTGGATATCTTATCAGTTTAGCCTCTTTTAGTTGATGAAAAACACTAAAGAGACTTTCTCAAGAGGAAGTAAGCTGACGTTGGACTTTACGTGAACCGATTTCTTCTTGAGGTTGTATGATCGGCTTTTGGGTGATTGCTCACTGATTTGGGTAGCCATATGAAAGAGTTGTGTTGTCATCTTATTAATTTGTTCTAATAGCTCATTGTGTGATGTTTTTCGTGAATTCATCATGTTTGAAAGAGAGGGAGAACGAAGAAAGGTGCGATGAAGAAATCAACCTATTGATTGTGATCTTTGTTTTGGCTCAATCGAGTTTTAACAAGTAAGGCTATAAGGAGAAAGCTTAAAAAAAGCTACTCGGGAGAAATATGTGATAGCTTAAATAAGCTATAATGAAAATGGTTTAGATTTGGCTTAAACAAGCTCTGAATTGTTGACGTGGAGAGTAACCCAAACAGGTTAATCGTGATATGGTTGTGATATAACTCAAAATGAGTTATGAAAGGATTTGTGTTGGCTGTGATTTGGATAAACACGATGGTGGACAGAATAATGAGTGAACTCAAACAAGTCACCCAATATTAGTTTGATATAGCTGGAAACAAGCTATGAAGGATGTTTTGACGATTGACGATTGACGATATGGGGAGTGAATGCTAGTCACTCAATATCAGTTGGATATAGCTGAAGATAAGCTATGGCAGATGTATTGTTAGCTGAAGCAAGCTAATGAAATTGGTGCGATGTTTTGGTCTGTGTGGTTGGATTATTTGGATGTTTTCGCTTGGTATTGAATTGGTCGAGAACTAATTTTTTTGTGGAACACAACTAGGGTCTAAAATTTTACAATGAACACATTGATATCAACCAAGTTTTATGATAAAACAATGCTAAACTATTTTGTTTTCAAATAGCAAGCAATCATGTGGATTCAATTGTTTTGGCTTATGAGGTAACTTCTTCAGGAATGATCATTGTTTCATGCAATCATACAAGTATGCTGTGAAATGGTGGATGCAGGCTCTTATTACTCCAAGAAGATGCATCCTCTGATATACCCTAGTCTTGATATACCTAATTCTGTACAGGGACAAAATTGGTACAGGGAACCCTTAGAAAGCCTTTGGAGGAGACTCACCAATTCTTACTTGTCTGCATTTTGGAGTGAATCACCACGTCGAGCGAGGTTTTGTGAAAAGGTGGAAGGTTATGGAGGGATGAATGTGTATGGTGTCCTTATAACTCCTTGAAGATTTACGGGGGACGATGCCCGGGCTTCGTTATTACTGACTATTTAGGTGTGACTCGCATGCACCGCACAGCAAACATTACTGTAAGTGAAGAGTAGCGACGAGGTAAATACCGAACGCTGTGATGAGACTAGGTCTCAAAGTGCAATGCAGATGTAAATCTTTGTTGGTGTGTGGTAGTCAAGTCCACATCACCGGTGTAGCTTTGGTGGTGATGAAATCCACCTCGTCTATGTGCAAAAATAATATGATAAAGTGATTAAACACAGGGTTCTTTCCAACTTGAAATAAATCACTAGCAGAAAATAATTACGTACCTGAGCGTACTTTTTTTGGTTTTTGATTGTCTTTGAATGGTGGTATTTTTGCGGGATTTTTGTTGTTTTTGTTTTTTTTTTGTTTTTGACAATATTCCAGCAATGCGGTTCTACAGAAAACAAATTAGTAGTTATCCTGCAAATGAAATGTTAGAAAAGTGATCGTGGTTGTTTTTGATTTGCCAGATCGCTCAAAGGCGCAGGAAAAGAGCATACACAACCAACGACCAAACAAATATTAAGAATATGAAAAAGGAAAATAATTATTAAAATGACAGTTAGAAAACAAAGCTAGAGGATCCTGCAATGTTAGAACAAGAAACTAAAAAAAATTGTGACCGTTTCTGATTTTCCAGATCGCTCAAAGGCGCAAGAAAAGAGCATACGCGGATCTGATTGGAATATATATATATTTTTAAATGTTAATAATTATTGCAATTAATCATGATTGCGAAATAGCGATAATGATTATTTTCACAAAAAAGAAAAACAATGAAAGAAGAGGGTGAAAACGTTACTTAGAAGTGTTGTCGTGGAAAATTGAAATGTAAGGCAAAAAATTAAAAAAAAAAAAAGTTGTGTAGAGCCCGAGTGGCCTCACGTTTCTGATTTCCAAGATCACTTTTGAAGTGCGAGGAAAGAGCATACGTGTGAGGTTGTTACGTGAAATTAAAGAAAAATAATAATTTAAAAAAACTATAATTTTGTTGTTTTTTTGTTAAAAAGACAAGTGTTAGAAGAAATGAAACTAAAAATATTATGTAAGTCCAAATCAATTTTTTTTTTTTGTGTAGATATTTTCAATACCTTTTCGTTAAAAAAATGAAGTCATTCCGAGTTCGGGAGCAAAAGTTATGGTGTCGGAAGATGGGCTACGGTAGCACTTTGAATGAAAATTTTGAACGTGAGAAAAACATCCCGGGAGTTTTTTTTTTTTATTTTTTGACTTCTGTACTTTACCTGAGAAGCTAAAATTTTGACAACAAGGTTAAAAAAGAACAATAAACAGAAATAAAGAGTTAGATCACAAAATGATTGATTAAAATAAAAGAAAAAAATGATTAACTTCCTACAAAGTAGTTATTTTAGCAAAAGTAAATAAATAAATGTATTTTCCAGATTGGTTGTCCCATGACAGTAAGATGATAAACTAATGGCTAGTTCATGTGTTTCTACAGATGACAAGTAAATAGAAAAATCAAAACTGGGAACTAAACACCAAGCACCGAGGAGATCAAAGACAGGATGAGCTTCAGAGTTTCATTGTTGCTATAACCTGCAGATACACCACAAGACACCACACAACAAAAACACTACCCAAAGCGTGAAGGTTAACCAAAGAAGACCATAAGGAACAGAAAAGGAAATAATAATGAACAATAATAAACAAAGAATAGATAAAACCACTAATTGGGAAATTAATGGTAACAGATCGAAAGTAACCGGGCGTGCCAGAATGTAAGCTAGGAAAAATACACTACTAACAAGGAAGTAAAATACCAATAATCATACCTCCTCCTTCGCGTTCCGTAGCAAACCTCAGAATGGGCTAGGAAACTTGGATTGAGCCCTGATTTTGTGATATGTAGGTGCTTTTCTTCAAGACGGAGCAAGACCTTCCTGCAACAACGATCCTCTTACTTTGCACTAGATGGGAAAAATGATTATGAGACTATTTTGGCATTAGGACAAGGCAAAAGGATGTTATTTGCTCAAAGGATGCAAGAACTTAGATATAGCATGCAAGCTTATTCTTCGTGTGTTTAGAGGGGGTAAGGTTGTATTTATAGCCTTGGGGAGTGATTAACTTAGATTAATTTAAGTAATCATGGTTTGAAAATGTGGGCAAGATTAAATGGGTGGTTTGAAAATGTGGACAAGATTAGGTGAGTGGTTTGAAAATGCGGGCAAGATTAGATGAGTGGTTTGAAAATGTGAGTAAGATTAGGTGAGTGGGGACCATGAAGAATGGGTGAGGATTTGAATTATATTTTTAATTCATAAGTGGAGGATTTTAAGTGAGTGGGGACCATGAAGGGTGGGTGAGGATTTGAATTTAAATTTTTAATTCAATAGTAGAAAAACATGGAGAATAATGACATGTGGTGAGGATTGGGTTATTTTTGGATTTAAAAATAGATAATTAATCAAATTATATTTGATTAATTCAAGTGTATTTTGTCGGAAATGAGGAAGGGGAATTAATTGATTTATAATAGATGTGAAATGGGGTGTCTATACTTGTTTAGTACTCATTGTGAGACTAACAAGTGTTTTGTGTGTATGGGGGAAGGTAGGGTCATTATGGAGGGATAAGTAAAGATAAAACTGAAGTAAACCTTGTGTGACATTAAGGAGGAACCAAAGGTATGTGGGCTTTGTTCTAGTGGAGCGATAAGTGGGTTTGAAATAAACCAGGTGGAGGGATAAGTGGCATGCACTTTATTTTACTAGAGGAACCAAGAACTTATGCCCCATACCTTAGTGGAGCGATAAGTGGTATGGATTGACCCTAGTTCCCTTTGCAAGCCATTAGAGGCTTGGTAGTGTGTGCTAATGTTGTGAATGTTCCTAACCCTCTCTTTTGAGCCTCTTACGAAGGCTTGACATGGTGATACATATTTGATTAAATGTATTTTCTCCTTCTCTTAATGCTTAACCCTTGTGGAATTAATTGGTTTCTATTTGGAATGCATGTGCATTGATGGATGTGTTGTATTTTCTTGTATGCATGAGTATGCTTTGTATGTGTGTATGTTGGGGACTTGCATTGCCAAAGGTGGAGGGATAAGTGTTATTATGGTGTATGGGGTCTCTTATTTATTTTGGGAGGAAACAAAGGTTGGTGAGACTAGTCTTAGTGGAGTGATAAGTGCGGAGGGATAAGTGTGTTTTCATGTGTGGTTGCATGACTTCTTTGGAGGAACCAAAGGCTAGTCTCCCTTCCTTAGTGGAGGGATAAGTGGAAGTATTGGCACCATTTCCCCTTGACAAGCTATGTTATAGCTTGATGGTATTATACTCTCCTTTCTATTGTTTAGTTGACATAATCATCTCCTTGTTTGGAGATACATGCGAAGTGATGCATGTTGTGTTTTGGTTCAAGCATTGTGTTGTTGTTATGTGGGCCCAAGTGATAATGCAAGTGTTGTTGATAAGTTTTGTAAGCTTTTAAGTTTATAAAAAAATTATTCATGTTTTGGTTGTGTTATTAGTGTGGGCATTACAACATTTATACAACATAATTCGAGGCACTTGCGATGTTGTATACATTACATATATTTAGGTAGTATCTTACTGTCTACACCATTTACATTTTTTCCCACTCACAAAGTATTGAAGTAGCCCTGCTATCACACGAGTCTTATAGGTAATATTTTGAACTTATTAGTTTTTATTCAAGTGTTGAAATTCAAAGTGGTGGTGAAACTAGGGAATCTTTATGATAGACTAGAATCCCTATCCTATGTCAAATTGGTTAAACATGTGAACAAAATAGAGGTGTAGTTACTTGATTCTCAATTGTTTTTACTTAGTGTAGTTTCATATGAGTTGGAAAAGTTAGCAGTGTTCCTTGCATTGTGCCATACACATCCCCTATATTGTTAAGAAAATACAACATCTTGTAGTAATCAATATTAATTTAGTTTATCATAGGAACATTGATGATATCCACTAATGGTGCATGATTGATCATAGCCACATATCTATACTTCGAGAGGCCCATGTGAAGAAATAGTAGGTGAATGTTACACAAGAGGCCACAATGAAAGAAGTAGTGAATGTTGGGTTGTGGTGGTCGACTCTCTTATGTGATTTTAAAGAATTTTCTCATAAGTGTTATATTTATTCTTTGGGTTTTAAATTTCAATAGATGTGAACCCATGTTCATGTTGGGAGCATGTAAAAAATGGGTGGTGGGGATTTTGGTGCTGACTAAGGATAAAACACTAATCAATTTCACAAGATGGGGTTATTTTTCCTACAATGTCGTGCTTTTGGGATAAAGTACGTCTCACTTGTGTTCTTTAGGAATGTTGTCTCTGCGTTCAATTATTTCATCTACACATTTTTATAGTTTTGCTTCAATAATGGATTTTTATGGTTTGATAATGATCATGTGTGCTATGCCTTATGTTTAAGTGTTGTGGAGTTACAAATGTCTCTCAACCCCAAGAAGTATGTGTTTGTGGTTCCCTTCAAAACATTGTTGGGAGAGGTTATTTGTGAGGAGGTTGTGTTGGTTGGCTTGAACAAGATCACCGTAACACTATAACTTGCAATATCATGGATGTCACAAGATGTCCATGCATTCCTATGAAATACATGGTTTTGCATGAAAATATTTAAGAAGCACCCTAAATATGGGTCTCCTTTACAATATTTATTCATTAAAAATTGTGTTTTCAAGTGAACATAGAGGAAACAACACAACTTCTCCAAGTTGAACAAGCAATTGGCTAATGCCCACACTCTAATTTTTGTATTGGTAGGAATTTCACATGAATTTATCTAGATTATCGTTTAATGCCATTCTAGCACAACTAAGAGATAAGAAAGGTAGACTATCCAATCTACTTTACAAGAAATCCACTTTCATATGAAGAGCACAATTACACAACCTAATATGAGGTGCCTACTGATGGGTATGCCTTTGTAAAAGTTCAAGCAATACCTTTTAGACACACCATCTACATTTTAGATCGCCCAAGAAGAATTATAGTACCTTGTTAACACTTGAATATTAAAAATTGAATTTATAGATGGTAAATTGTATTTCAAGTGATTGGGTTCAAGATGGTGAAACAACATTTCTAAAATATTGGACTTATGTAAGTTCCCCCAAAAAGAATTTTATTTCAAATAAATGAGACTCAATAGAAAATAGTTGGACTCATTTAAGTAAATAAGACTGCACTATATTTGTATGATTTATAAAATTATTGCTCTTTTATCAAATATCTTAGCAAAAAATAGTAAAATAATCATATTAAATTCAATATTTGATAATTAAAAATTAATAATAATAATATAATTTTAATTAATGATCAATAAATATTAATATTAAATAATAATAACATGGAAGTATGCATATGTAATAATTGTAAATTAAAATCCCTGATAAAGGGGTTGGTAAAAAAGTAATGCAAAAAGAAGCATCAAATGACAACCTCCTCTTAACGAATTTATTAAATTCAACTTCGATGGGGTTGCGAAAACAATCTTGGTTGGGATGGCACATGTGGGACTTTCCACAATTCGTGTGGCACTTCTATCCTTGGTTTTGCCGAAGCTCTTGGACACTACAACAATAACCTCATGGAGACCAAGGCTCTTTGGCGTAGTCTCAAAATCACAAAGGATAATCTCGTTGGGTGAACCTCTTAATCGTAGGTGACTTGTAGATCGTCATCAATGTTGTAAACAAAAAGAACATGGAACATTGAAATCTGCCCCACTCTGTGGAGGACTGTATCACTCTTAATAGTCCAGGTTTGATTCTCCACACTTTCATAAGCGCTAACAAGGTAGCTGACTACCTTTCCAATCTTGGAGTGGATCTCAATTCCAAAAGTAAAAATTAATTACTATGCAACCTAAGGATCTAAACAACAAAGTGGGAGAAATAATAAAATAAGATGGATTTGCCATGTCAATCAAGTGGCGGTCACTGAGGGCTCGAGAAAATTTCCTTGTAATGATGGTAGGATTGATGCACAAATCCTACTCCACCCAAAGTTATTATTACCATAATTTTTGCATAGGGGAAGATATACTCCAACATGTGCGATGGGTTTTATAAGCTCTACCCTCCCTCTAATTTGGTCATTTGGTTTTGGAAAATTGGGCAAAAATATTTCAAGTTTTTCTAGTGGCTAATGAAGAAGGGGAAGAGTGAATTTGGGCCAACGAAGAGTACTAGAGCCATCAAAGGAAAGGTGACAACGGATAATACTATCCATGAGATGTAAAATAATCTCATTTATAAGTATTCCCTCGACGATGTACACCACTCTTTCCTTGGGTTGGTGAATGACTTGAAATTATGAAAACTTCTTAATGATGGGTGTCTACTTGACAAGGGCACGAGAATCACGGCTAAGGAAGCTATGGATTTTTTGTAGAAGATTTTGATTGTTGGGGTGAAGGATCCTAGGTTTCTCTATTGGATGTCTACAAACATCCTACATGCACAACTTTCGAATGGGCTTCGGAGCACAACTATGATGGAGGAGGTGGTCGAGGCCATGGGGACCCGTGATAGTCATTTTCTCGACTCGACACTCGAAAGTGGTGCATATAATTTTTTTGCAGATTTCCTCTAAGGGGCAAGTAATTCCTTTTCCATCTATGAGGACATGGAACAACTTGGGTTTGATATTGGGCTTTGGTTGGACTAGATATGGATGTTATCTAAGGTGCAAACTATTGAAAGTATTTCTCATGGAGAGAAGTTGGTTGCCATTTGTGTTTTCTAGGTATCTCGACAGGATAAATTTAGGACACCAAACTAGCAGAATTCTTAAACACCTTGATGATTGAGGAAGAATCCAAAGATGCGGGGAAACTAAGCTGTTATGGTCTCTAGCTCCTCGGAGGAGGCGATGCTTAGCTAGGAGTTTTTGTGTCGTGTGTTTTTAGTTTCGGTTAAAATAGTTTAGTTGTTTTTATACTCTCACCTCCTATAGGTGGTGCTAAAAATAAAACTCTATACCTAGTTCACTAGGTCATATTGTGTAAATATTTAAATAGGCACTGGAGCCCTTTTTTGACTTAAAACTTTTATAAATTCAATCATTTATCATATTTAACTAAATTTATTTATCATTTTAAGCATGATGGCAGCCAAATATCCATATGAGATTTATTGGTAACAAATCTCCCACCACTTTACTTGTACAACCAATCAATATTTATCTTAGAGGTGATTCAACATTAATGTTAAAGGTGAATCAACAATTGACATTTATTTTGAAGTGTGTATATTTTTATAACTCATGAGATGGGTTTATATGTTTAACATGGATTCAGTTGGTAATCTATCCATTCAAATCTATTTTTGAATTTGTTTCCAACCATGAACAATGCCTTCCTCCCTCGCATTAAACTCAAGGGTACATAAAAGAAACAAATGTTTTGTATGATGGGTAAAATATAGGTTCGCAACTTTTTCAATTATAGGGATCCAATCTAAGACTGACCATATCGTGTAGATATAAAGGTGCTCAAGGAGTGCTAAATTCATAAATCTAGAGGATAATAGCCCTAGCCTTAGGATAGCTATAGGTTTTCATGGCCTACAACTAAGATAAAGATAGATATCCTACTAGGATTTTGAAATAGAAAAGGGAAAAACTAAGAGGGGATAAAGCCAAGGGGTGTAGTAATAATAAGAAAATACAACAAACCAAATAAAACATACATCTACTCTAGCCTATAGTAATGGATGACCAATAACAACACACATACAAATATAAAATAAAAGACTAAAGAGGGTTAGAGCTACTTACATGTGTGTGTGTGTGTGTGTGTGTGTGTGTGTGTGATCGTTGATGCATAATCCTCCTCATAAACAACAACACGAGAGATAAATTATATGAGTAGAGAAGGGGAAATCTCAACAAGAAGACATCAATCCTAACTCATTATGGTGATCCAAATGCAAAATAGGCAAGCTCCAAGACTCCAAAGTCAACTAAGAAGTGCAAGTAAGAGCAGATCATGTGTGACGTGGATGTAAAGCAAGAAAATATAAAGTGGTTGGTATTGTGGTTTGAATAAATGTCAAAAATATATACCTAACACAATCACCCATGGGCCATGACATTGGCAATGTAAAATTTAAAACAAGCACAATCGCCCATGGGTGATGACATCATCCTTGGGGAAACCCTAAGGTCAAAGGGTGAAAACATGGGGAATGAAGGTCAAGAGATAAATAACGGATGAATGAAAAGGTCCATAGTGACCAAAATAAACAATAATAACATGTAACAATAAGAAGTAGGTAGACATAGTGGATTAATAAGACAGATGAGTATGATGTGTGTGTAGACACCAAATTTAGGTCACATCCCCCTTGACCCACATGAATATTAATTTAATCACCCACAATTAAATTAATACCCATGCTCGAATATTCATTATTTAGTTACCTTAACTAAACCTAATTTCCACCTCACCTAGACACCTCACCCCACCACATCACCTAGACACCTCATCATAAACCTATTCTTAGCATGTTTCCTTTTACTAGGACTCAATATCCACTCACCATAACTAACTAAGACTTAGTCCTACCTACCTTAATTAACCAAGACTTAGTTCAACCCTAAAATCACGTGCCTATTCTTCCTCTAACCACATTCCTGCTTATCTAAGCACAATATTCCATTTTGATCTGGGAGAATAGATAGAGTTGGCAAAAAGATAGCCAGGATCTACTATTTTGGGAAACCTAGGATATCCCGCCTCAAACGATGCCGGTCAACCTGAAAGCGATGCTGGTCATCCTAAACTATTTTTCAGTTACCATATATTCACTTTGGTAACCTTGTTGGAGAGTTTGGCCACATTCTTGAGTTTTGGGAACAAAAGAGATTTGCATGCAAGCAAGAACCAGAACCCTTTCGCACATCCAGACAACTATAGCCAACACCAAGATGGATCCGAAGGTATTTGCATTCACGGTAGCATTCTGGGAAGCACAACCGCGACACTGAGCATAATTCCATAGATCAACCATCACCATCATCCAGCCATCAAACCTGCAACACCAGTAAGTGTATCTCTAACTTGCATCATTTCATACTTATTCAAATTACAAAGTTTCTTCATCTCTGTTTATCAGCATCTATTTGCATTTTTCATCCCACCCTTGTTACCTTCCTATGAATCCAACCATTCCATCACCCACAATCATTTAATCACATATAATTGATTCCTGAATACCTTTGAGTACCCCCAACACCGTTGCAAACCTATCCATTTTCCTCACACTCATTGTCTTACCTCAAAAAGTTCTCAAAACCTAGTTTATTGAATTTCTACCATCCCGCCTTAACCATCATCGGTTCCCTCTTAATCGTCATCGGTCATACCTCACCAACGTCGGTCTCTATATTTGGTAATCCTACCAATAATGAGACACTTAAAAATGTACATCCAAGAAACCCAAGCTACCGCAGAATCGACCACGACTGCTTTCCAAATCCTTGATTACCTACCCTACTTCCAAATCATATTATAACCTAACTTGTTATATTAGATTTGTTTATTGTATTTGGATGAGATACCTAAATCTTATCAACTACGATGAGGACATTATTTATTTACGACATTTCTTACATTAAGTTGTATTTGGTAATCCGCCAATAACAAAAACTTAAAAACCTACATCCTAAAAACCCAAGCTACCCAGGATCGATACGACCTATTCCAACACCTTGATTACCTACCCTACTTCCAAATATGATCATAACCTAACATGTTATATTATATTTTCTTATTATTTTTTGGATGAGATACCTAAATCATATCAATTACAATAGGTATTTTTTACGAAATTTCTTACATTAAGTTGTATTAAACAATGGGTTATTGCCACCAAGGAAGTATCACACTTCATGGATCTAGCACACGATAGGTAGCCCACTTTGGCATATATTTTAAAATCTCCTTTGTGGTCTTGTTTTGAATTTCAAGTAGTTCCTCCTAGCCAAAAGGAAGTTCTCGCGATCGGCATTGGATCAAGAAGTCGGAATGCACATACTGACCTCAACCGACCATTGCAATGTGGTATTCCTCCTTGGCCCATCACCTTATCTGTTTCGTCAAATCCATAAAGAAAGTGGTGAAACATTTTGGCACACCCGGTGGGACCCATCAAGGGTTATTTTGCATTTTATTCATTCCTAGGTGAAAGTTGTGTGTTTGTTTTCCCTTTTAAAAGATTCCACATTAATTTTCTTCTTTGAAATCTTCCCCTTATTTCTATTGTCTAAAAGCAATCATGTTTTTGGTGCTTTAAAAAGAATACATCTTTCTTTCATTAGCATTACATTAGTGAAAGAGCATCCCTCTTCTTATTCATCACTTGCTACATCGAATATCATATTTTGATTTGGGTTTAAAACACTTGCATAACATTTTGATTTGTTGCATTATATCTCACATTAAAAATGAGGGCAACCTATACGTTGGAAGTCATGCCCAACTGATGGTTGACACAACTGAATCATAGAAAACACATTCTCTTTTCTCTCTCTTTTCCAAACTACACAAATTGGAATATACACATCTTCTTAAACAACATCCCACCCAGAAGAAGCTGTCAATGATCACACGATCAGAGGATTAAAAGTGGGAACCTAGCTGTATTATTCATCGGCATCTCATCCCTTAAACTAGGTGAATTAGGACAACGCAATCAGCAGCTTGCGATACTTTGGCCAAAGATTTGAAACATCTTGTTTATGTCTCGTATTCCTTAACGACATACTCTTCAACGGAATACGCCCTTCACCCCATTCTTATGTTATGTAGAATGTCTTATACCGACTACATCATCGGTCCTTCCTATCTCAACTTAATCACTCGGAAACGGATTAACAAGGTGATAACGTTATATGGATGCCCACGAGGATTAGGGATACGATGACATCTTGGTTTAACCTTAGTTAAACCGGTGTGTCAAAATACCCGTATCTCCTAGGTAGCCTTATAACGTGATCACATTCCTAATCGGTCCCACGAGTAACTCGTTTGAGATCAAAGTGTAAATATTAGCGATTAATGCAAAGGGTGTGTCGTCATAAGTCACTGCATTGTTGTAACCGAGAAGATCCTAATCTTCTCGGAGGTAAAACTCTATGATTGACTTGTGTGCGTCAACCTTTAAATCCGCCTCGAAAAGATCTACTCAATAATATGCGTTACGCACGTTGAGTTTAATTACACTAAGACATTCCCCTAGGGTTAGTCTTTCTCGATCCTGGATTCTTCATCTTAGAATGACCTTCCTCAATAAACCCATTACATGGTGGAGATATTAAGGCCAAGGTCTCATCATGGAGTTCTCGGAATATACATGATTTTAAGACAACGAAATTTGACAATAACTCATAAACTTCACATGAGCTTGCCATCTAAACACCATAATTCATGATGTCAAGCTTTTAAAGACAGCCAACAAAGCCAAGAACATTACCTGTTCATACTCAGGCTTATACAGAAAACAGTGACATAGATTACCATTCGAGGATTTTAAACTAATTCCATAAATAGTATTCACAGTTTAGCTTTTCTAGAAGCCGACATACAAGATATCTTTCCATACTCACGGAAGCCAACAATGTAAAAACAAAATAAATAGAAGATAATGATTCCATCCGTGCCAACAATGGCAAGCATTTAAAAACAGGCTTAAACAAAGGCTAAATAACGATTTTGTAACAAGGAATCCAACAGAGCCCGTATTACAATATTTGCTTCAAGCCTACATAGAGTGGAATACATACTTAAATGCCCCAACTAAGTCTGAACCACAAATTCCTTGTAAGACAAAAGTTTTCATTACCACATAAGAGAAGTCACCTTACCTGTTACTCCTACAAGACTTAGACAAATCAATTTCCAACATTATATATATATATATAGCTTCCACCGTGGCCCAAATTATACGAATCACTCAATGGACTCTACTGAGTCGTTCAAATACAATAAATACATATATCCATATTGCGTCATGTCAACGGGTTGAATCCCATTACCACAACAAAAGGAAAAACAACTGCAACAGGGTCGTAATGAGATACAGTTACACCGCAAGTTATTTATTCACAAACAACTTTAAATGACAAAACGAAACCCAACGAGTATCAATAACCACCCCATCATTAACCACGACAGAGCTTACAAGGTTCATTAAAGCGAACAATCAAACAAATGTCTATGAGACTCCTTAACAGTATTCACAACAAGCATCGGCGACAAATACTCATAACAAGCATCGACGACAAATATAAATCAACAGTCATCATAGTAGCCTGTACCCATCACGATAACAATTCATGGATTCTCACAGGACAGGCCTAGCATGCATTCCTTTCATTTATTTTGCAAACTTAAAGCCGAATATGCAAAACACAAGAAATATAGCCACAGTTCGAATATAATAAACACCCATCAAGGATTAAATGAAAAATCATTCCAGCATGAAGATACAGTGCCAAAATCACACAAAACAAACATAGAAAATCATCTATTTCCATAAATCACTTGAAAGACAGCAAGATTTTTAAAGGTTAGGGCCTAACATGCCTGGATATTTGCTCAAAATTCCGAAGCAGACCACTGAAAGAGCTCGGACTTCCTTTTCCTTTTCCAAGTTAGAGCCACCAACAAAATTTTTCTATTACCATGACATATATATTTTCCTTGCCAGAGAAAAGAGCTAGACACGCTCATACTCGCCATGCAACACCAAGAAGACTGGTGCGAAGAACCAGTGAACAGGCAGAGGGAAAAACGGAATTCGCGATAAGCCAAACACACCAACAACTTTCCAGTTTGCATGCCTTCTCGTGAAATCCGAGCTCAACTACTGAGCTCATTAATTGCAATTACTCCCAATTTCCCACTCAAACTCCACTACCACCGACCGCCAAAGTTGGCGATAGACAAATAGAATTTCAAGACCATTTTCAGTTTTAGCGAACTGCCACGTCGGCCCAAGTTAGCCGTTTCTAAAACCTCTACCACTACCTGTCCTTCATACTTATCCTTTGCATTAAATAACATAGAAAAATCCGCCCATGGTTCACACCCCTCCATAGGTCCCCATAATCCTTGCTCAATAATTAGGTTAGTAACTTAGGTTAGAATTTAGGATAACACCTAGTCTAACTTTATAGAGCATAGATACTAACTTAGAACATTAGCTCTTAGCCTAGGTCTAGGTTAGATTAACACTAATCTAACCCCTAGGTTAGGTTTAGTTTTTAGGTTACTAACATTAATAATTCTAGTTAGGTCCACATTCCGTATACTCGAGAAAAAGACCTACAACATACATCCTTGAAGCAGGGGTTAGCTCTGTTACGCCTCAGCTCAAAAGCGTATGAAACCGAATTATTACTCGGTCCACGATCGAGACCTTCCGGATATACTTCGATATCGGGAACCAATCCATTTCACATGATCAACTTTGAGTTATACTCCGGACTAGCTTATTGATGCTTCTAGACCTTGCAACCTGTTCAAAGTGCGTAATTTTAATTCATCACGAACAAACTTAAAACAATACTTGGATCAATTCCACCGATCCAAGGCTAGGTATTATAGGTGGATAGCTCTATAATTCATTCCGAGATCAGATTAAACTCAGATACAAAATGAAAGAAATAAAAGAGTCCAATCATATTCCGACTCAGTCAAAGATCTGCAATCTGCAAAGAAAATACAGTACATATCAAGCATGATTTCCCAATCAAGGAACACATCCTTTTACAAGAAATCACATATCAACACATGTATGCTCGGGAGGAAGTAATAATGATTCGGGGTGTTACATGCTTCCCTCTAAAAATATTCATCGTCCGATGATTACATATTCAATTAACCTTCAGGTCAACCAATTTATCAGTACACAAACAATGTGACTATTCCCAATTTGAATAGTTCCAGAAATCAATGTCACAACACATTTTATTCAACCTGAATAATGTTTGCCTTCATCTGGCTTTCATAAATACTAAAAAAAATAAGTTCATGAAAGTATGTTTTGTCAACAGATTTCATTCTGTTGAAAAAGAGAAGGAAAAGCCATTTTCATCTCTTCCAGGTTTTCCCAAGTTGCACTTTCTTCGCTAAACTGGTCCCACTGGACCTTACATTCTTTGTATTTCACGATTTATTAAATGCAATTGGTGAGTTTCCAGCACTCGTGTGGGTTTAACCACGATTATTCTTGGGTCTTGGACTGCAAGGAATTCAATTTAAAACATGTGACAGATCTAAAACGTATTTCTTAAGCAAAGAAATATGGAAAACATCATGCATGAGAGATAAAGCAGTGGCAATGCTAAGCGATAAGCTACGAGATTGATTATTTCGACAATTTGAAAGGTCCACGAATCGAGGTGACAACTTGGCAGCCTTGCCAAAAGTTATAGAACTCTTTCGGGTTTAACATGAAGAAAAACCTTATCACCAAGCTCAAACCTTCTATCAACCCGCTTAAGGTCAGCATAGCTCTTCTGTCTATCCGCTGCTTCCTTTAATCGTTCACGAATCAGCTTAACTTGCTGTTCCATTTTAGTGAGAATCTCTGGTCCAATTACCACTCTATCCTCAACACTGTCCCAACTAATAGGAGTTCTGCACTTTCTTCCATAAAGTGCTTCAAATGGTGCCATTTTAAGAGATGAGTGATAAGTATTGTTGTATGCAAACTCAACTAATGGAAGATACTCCTCCCATTTATACTATTGATCCATGCAATACATTCGCAACATGTCCTCCAACACTTGATTTACCCTCTCAGTTTGTCCATCCATTTCCGGATGATATGCAGAACTGAAGTTTAGTTTCGTTCCAAGAGCTGCGTTAAGCATTTGCCAAAACCTTGACGTCATTCTAGGATCCCTGTCAGATATAATCAATTCTGGTACACCATGCAATCTGAAAATTTCGTGTACGAATCTTTTGGCCAGCACTGGTGAATCATCCTTTAGATTTCCAGTGATGAAATGAGCTACCTTAGTTTATCTACAACTACCAGGATAACATCATGTTTATTCCTGGACATGGGTAGTCCTTGTACAAAATCCATGGTTATTACTTGCCATTTTATCTTTGCGGTATGCTATGAGGATATAACAGTCCAGCAGGGTGCATATGTTCTGCCTTCACCCGCTGACACTCCAGGCAATGAGTCACAAAATTTATTACATCCTTTTTCATACCTTTCCAAAAGTATTGCTGTTTCAAATCAGCAAGCATTTTTGTGATACTCGGGTGTCCAGAGAAAGGTGAATTATGAAATTCAACTATCAACTTCTTTCTCAAATCGTTCAGCATAGGTACATATACCTTGTTTTCATAACGCAAGATTCCTTCATTATCAAAATGAAAACCTTTATACCTTATATCCTTTGGTTACTGCAACGATCATTTGCTTTTACTTGCTGAAAATATGCATCGATTACGAGGCACTTTTTACCTCGTCTTTAAAGCGAGTTCTTAATGTTATAAGAGCAGAAATGTGCCTTCTACGACTTAGAGCATCAGCTACTCTATTCTCCTTCCCTTTGATACAGCTAATATCAAAGTCATATTGTGATAAAAATTCTAACCACCTTCTCATGTCGGCATTGATTGGGGTGAGTAAAAATATATTTCAGTCCTAAGTGATCGGTTTTCAACTCAAAAGGTTTCCCAAGTAAGTAGTGTCTCCAGGACTTGAAGTGCATGAGCAGTGTGAGCAAGTTCCAAATCATGAGGGGCATAATTCAGCTCATGTAACTTAAGTTTTCTACTTTCATATGCTATGACTGATCATTTTGTAGCAAAACACCTCCAAGGCCTTCCCAAGAAGCATTCGTTACAACAAGTAAAACTCCCATTAGGGTGCAGTATAGCTAATATAGGTGCAGAAGTCAGCTGGTCTTTCGAGAATTTTGAAAGCCTCTTCGCACTTGTCATTCCACACAAATTTCTTATTTTTCTTTTGCAGATGAAGTTATTGGTGCAAACTACTTTATAAAAATCCTTTACAAATTTTTATAGTAACCAACAAGACCCATGAAGCTTCTTACTTCATGCACATTCTTTGGTGCGAGCCACTCGGATTATTGCCACTATTTTTGAAGGATCTCTGACAATTCCTTCTTTACTTATGACATGACCCAAATAGTGAACTTGAATCAAAGAAAGAACATTTGGATAACTTACCATACAACTTTCTTTTTCTCAAAATTCCCAAAACTATCTTCAAATGCTCATTGTGCTCCTCAATGCTTTTAGAATAAATGAGAATATCGTCCAAGAATACAAGTACAAACTTGTCCAGATATTCTTGAAAAATATTGTTCATCAAGTTCATAAAGGCTGCGGGTGCATTAGTTAATCCAAAGGGTAGAACTGTGAATTCATAATGTCCGTACCTTGTTCGGAAAGCTGTTTTATGAATATCTTCCTCTCTAATCCTTAACTGATGATAACCAGATCGAAGGTCTATCTTAGAATAAACCGCTGCTCCACGCATCTGATCAAATAGATCGTCGATCCTAGGAAGTGGATATCGGTTCTTGACTGTTGCTTTGTTCAACATCCGATAATCAATACACAGCCTTAGTGTTCCATCCTTCTTTTTCACAAATATTACAGGTGCTCCCCAAGGTGAAACACTTGGTCTAATCAAACCTTTAGTCAAAAGCTCTTGCAACTGTGCCTTAAGCTCAACTAACTCTATAGTAGTCATCCGATAAGGTGCTTTGGAAATAGGTTATGTTCCTGGCTTGATTTCAATGGTGAAGTCAAATTCTCTCTTGGGTGGTAACCCTGGTAATTCCTCAGGAAAAACATCCCTGAAACTTTGTAACAGAGGGAATTGTTTCATGAAATCATCATCTTCTTCGAAGATTCGGATATCTTTCTTTGCATAAAGGGTGCATCCTTTATTTTTAGCCTTTTTAATTTGCATAGGTGACATTTTCTAACTAAAATTTCCCGTTTCACCCCTTGAATCTCTGTTGATTCTAGTTGATCATCTAAACATTTTATGTTCTTTTCATGTGATCTACCTTTGCTTTATGGTCAGCTAACCAATTGACACCGATAACAATGTCATACGATCCTAAAGGTGCAACATAGAGGTCAACTTCCGTGGAAAAGTTAGGTAAGTAAAGGATCTGCCCTAAAGCAGACACATACTCTTTGTATGAACAGAGTTATTACCATACATGCACGAGTCAAGATTTATCCATTTTTCCAGCTTTTCTTTTAAGTTTAGAAGCAAGTTTATTAGATATAAAACATTCGGAGTAGTTTACGTATCAAAAATAATAGTGACAAGTATGCCGAATAACTTACCGGAACTTCTATAGGTGTCACTTGCTTTTCAGCTTGCTTATGCGCTCTGCGGCATGTATCTTATCTTCCTGCTTGATTACGATCATCCTTCTTCAAAGGGGGCGATTTGCGTATTGATCTTTGCCACAATTGTAGCAGCCTCCTACAGGTCCCTTTTTAGGCTCAAAGTTGCCTCCGGTTTTGTAATTGTCATATTTGTCCTCCATAGGGCTTACGCCCATTGTTATAATTTTTAGCAAAGTTATCCCTTACGTTTCAGTGAGGCTTATTTACTACTTCTTTCTTATTGTTATCTCTCGGAAACTTACTCTTGTTTCCAAACTTTTTCCATGGTCCTTTTCAAGAGTGCAAGAGAGGTTGAAGAAGGATTTGCGGTCTTTTCCGCACTTCCTCTTTATGAGCGAAATAGCCTTTAATTTTTGTTCTTGCCTTATGGCCTTTTCAACAACTCCTTCCATAGTGGTTGGATTTGTGAACATCGACCTCTCCCCCTATCACGGGATTCAATCCCATGATGAATTTCGTATTCTGAACTTCTCGTCAGTTTGATACTGCGGTACATACTTGAGGAGTTTTGTAAACCGCTCCCAGTATTCAGTTACCGTTAGCTTCCCTTGAGCTAAATTCTGAAATTCTGTCATTTTCTGATCATAGAAAAGTTGTGGCAGCCAACATTGCCTAAAATAGCCTTTAAATTGATCCCAAGTAATATTGGTCTCATCAATGTTTAGTTCAGCTTTACGGCTATCCCACCACGAAGATGCTTCGTGGGAAAGCTGATAGGCTCCCCAAATAGCTTTGGTTTCCTCTGAGAAGTTCCTTATTGCAAAGTACTTCTCCATTTCATTTGAGCCGAGGTTCTCGGCTCCATCTCCTAATGTGGTGCCATCATACTTAGGTGGACTTATCCTTTTTATATCATTAGTGAGTTCTGCTGCTAATCTGGCCTTTTTATTTTCTGGTTGGACAGGTGCATTCCCAGCATTAACATCAACACCCATGTCGGGGTTGTCCTCGGGAGGTTGATGATTATCATTATCGGCTTCTTCATCCTCCTCATTTCCCATCACATCTTTGTTCAAGTACAGCTAAGCGATCTCTTGTGTCAGCGAGGGCAGCAAGGATCTCATCCATTTACAGGTTGTTGCCGCTCCTCCTTCGGGTGGAGCATTATTCGCAACATTCCCCCTTGTTCTAACCATTTTCTGTTACAAGAAAATTCAGGTTTTTATCAGATTATGGACACAATAGGTCCAAGAGCTGCAACCTTCAGCTCTGATACCAAGATGTAACATCCTCAATTTATACCTTAGAACAAGTGAATTTTTATTTTTTTGATAATTGCATCCTGGTTCTAAATACATAATTTAGAACTCACAAATCAAATAACCATTCTTATAACAGACAACCATATGCAGCTGTAATGACTCGGAGTACCTCCGATCTATTCATTCCATGACTCGGTAATCTACCGATCTATTCATGGGTAATAAGAGTTGGCGTTTTTATTTAACACTTCACTCTTGCGGTTCTCTTCCCTATTTTGGGATTCAGAATGCTCTGTCTGAGGAACCTAACTGAATAATTGTTACCATTATTCATCGGCATCTCATCCCTTAAACTAGGTGAATTAGGACAACGCAATCAGCAGCTTGCGATACTTTGGCCAAAGATTTGAAACATACTGTTTATGTCTCGTATTCCTTAACGACATACTCTTCAATCTGGAATACGCCCTTCACCCCATTCTTATGTTATGTAGAATGTCTTATACCGACTTCTGTCAGTCCTTCCTATCTCAACTTAATCACTCGGAAACGGATTAACAAGGTGATAACGTTATATGGATGCCCACGAGGATTAGGGATACGATGACATACTGGTTCAACCTTAGTTAAACCAGTGTGTCAAAATACCCCGTATCTCCTAGGCAGCCTTATAACGTGATCACATTCCTAATCGGTCCCTGAGTAACTCGTTTGAGATCAAAGTGTAAATATTAGCGATCAATGCAAAGGGTGTCGTCATAAGTCACCTGCATTGTTGTAACTTCGAGAAGATCCTAATCTTCTCGGAGGTAAAACCCTGCAGTTGACTTGTGTCGTCAACCTTTAAATCCGCCTCGAAAAGATCTACTCAATAATATGCGTTACGCACGTTGAGTTTAATTACACTAAGACATTCCCCCTAGGGTTAGTCTTTCTCGATCCCTGGATTCTTCATCTTAGAATGACCTTCCTCAATAAACCCATTACATGGTGGAGATATTAAGGCCAAGGTCTCATCATGGAGTTCTAGAATATACATGATTTTAAGACAACGAAATTTGACAATAACTCATAAACTTCACATGAGCTTGCCATCTAAACACCATAATTCATGATGTCAAGCTTTTAAAGACGACCAACAAAGCCAAGAACATTACTGTTCATACTCGGGCTTATACTGAAAACTTGATGACATAGATTACCATTTGAGGATTTTAAACTAATTCCATAAATAGTATTCACAGTTTAGCTTTTCTAGAAAGCCGACATACAAGATATCTTTCCATACTCACGGAAGCCAACAATGTAAAAACAAAATAAATAGAAGATAATGATTCCATCCGTGCCAACAATGGCAAGCATTTAAAAACAGCTTAAACAAAGGCTAAATAACGATTTTGTAACAAGGAATCCATGAGCCCGTATTACAATATTTGCTCCAAGCCTACATAGAGTGGAATACATATTTAAATGCCCCAACTAAGTCTGAACCACAAATTCCTTGTAAGACAAAAGTATTCATTACCACATAACAGAAGTCACCTTACCTGTTACTCCTACAAGACTCAGACAAATCAATTTCCAACATTCTATATATATATATAGCTTCCACCGTGGCCCAAATTATACGAATCACTCAATGGACTCTACAGAGTCGTTCAAATACAATAAATACATATATCCATATTGCGTACTGTCAACGGGTTGAATCCCATTACCACAACAAAAAGGAAAAACAACTGCAACAGGGTCGTAATGAGATACAGTTACACCGCAAGTTATTTATTCACAAACAACTTTAAATGACAAAATGAAACCCAACGAGTATCAATAACCACCCTATCATTAACCACGACAGAGCTTACAAGGTTCATTAAAACTGAACAATCAAACAAATGTCTAGCAGACTCCCTTCCGACGAGTATTCACAACAAGCATCGACGACAAATACTCATAACAAGCATCGATGAAAATATAAATCACTTGATCATCATAGTAGCTTTGTACCCATCACGATAACAATTCATGGATTCTCACAGACGGCCTAGCATGCATTCCTTTCATTTATTTTGCAAACTTAAAGCCGAATATGCAAAACACAAGAAATATAGCCACATTCGAATATAATAAACACCCATCAAGGATTAAATGAAAAATCATTCCAGCATGAAGATACGTGCAAAATCACACAAAACAAACATAGAAAATCATCTATTTCCATAAATCACTTGAAAGACAAACAAGATTTTTAAAGGTTAGGGCCTAACATGCACGGATATTTGCTCAAAATTCGAAGCAGACCACGAAAGAGCTCGGACTTCCTTTTCCTTTTCCAAGTTAGAGCCACCAACAAAATTTTTCTATTACCATGACATATATATTTTCCTTGCAGGAGAGAAAAGAGCTAGACACGCTCATACTCGCCATGCAACACACCAAGAAGATCAGTGCGAAGAACCAGTGAGCAGCGAGAGGAAAAAGCGGAATTCGCGATAAGCCAAACACACCAACAACTTTCCGGTTTGCATGCCTTCTCGTGAAATCCAAGCTCAACTACCTGAGCTCATTAATTGCAATTACTCCCAATTTCCCACTCAAACTCCACTACCACCGACCGCCAAAGTTGGCGATAGACAAATAAATTTCAAGACCATTTTCAGTTTTAGCGAATCGCCATGTCGGCCCAAGTTAGCCGTTTCTAAAACCTCTACCACTACCTCGTCCTTCATACTTATCCTTTGCATTAAATAACATAGAAAAATCCGCCCATGGTTCGCACCCCTCCATAGGTCCCCATAATCCTTGCTCAATAATTAGGTTAGTAACTTAGGTTAGAATTTAGGATAACACCTAGTCTAACTTTATAGAGCATAGATACTAACTTAGAACATTAGCTCTTAGCCTAGGTCTAGGTTAGATTAACACTAATCTAACCCCTAGGTTAGGTTTAGTTTTAAGGTTACTAACATTAATAATTCTAGTTAGGTCCACATTAGTATACTCGGAAAAAGACCTACAACATACATCCTTGAGCAGGGGTTAGCTCTGTTCGCCTCGAGCTAAACTTGTATGAAACCGAATTATTACGGTCCACGATCGAGACCTTCTAGATATACTTGATATCGGGAACCAATCCATTTCACATGATCAACTGAGTTATACTCCGGACTAGCTTATTCAATGCTTCTAGACCTTGCAACTTTGTTCAAGGTCTATAATTTTAATTCATCACGAACAAACTTAAAGCAATACTTGGATCAATTCCATTGATCCAAGGCTAGGTATTATAGGTGGATAGCTCTATAATTCATTCGAGATCAGATTAAACTCGGATACAAAATGAAAGAAATAAAAGAGTCCAATCATATTCGACTCGGTCAAAGATCGCAATCTGCAAAGAAAATACAAGTACATATCAAGCATGATTTCCCAATCAAGGAACACATCCTTTTTACAAGAAATCACATATCAACACTTGTATGCTCGGGAGGAAGTAACAACGATTCAAGGTGTTACATGCTTCCCTCTAAAAATATTCATCATCCCGATGATTACATATTCAATTAACCTTGAGTCAACCAATTTATCGAGTACAAAAACAATGTGACTATTCCTAATTTGAATAGTTCGAGAAATCAATGTCACAACACATTTTATTCAATCTTTGAATAATGTTTGCCTTCATCTAGCTTTCATAAATACTAAAAAAAAAGTTCATGAAAGTATGTTTTGTCAATGATTTCATTCTACGTTGAAAAGAGAAGGAAAAGCCATTTTCATCTCTTCCGGGTTTTCCCAAGTTGCACTTTCTTCGCTAAAGCTGGTCCCCTTTGGACCTTACATTCTTGTATTTCACGATTTATTAAATGCAATTGGTGAGTTTCAGCACTCGTGTGGGTTTAACCACGATTATTCTGGGTCTTGGACCTGCGAGGAATTCAATTTAAAACATGTGACAGATCTAAAACATATTTCTTAAGCAAAGAAATATGGAAAAAATCATGCATGCGAGATAAAGCAGTGGCAATGCTAAGCGATAAGCTACAGAGATTGATTATTTCGACAATTTGAAAGGTCCCACGAATCGAGGTGACAACTTGGCAGCCTTGCCAAAAGTTATAGAACTCTTTTACGGGTTTAACACGAAGAAAAACCTTATCACCAAGCTCAAACCTTCTATCAACCCGCTTAAGGTCAAAAGCATAGCTCTTACGCCTATCGGCTTTGCTTCCTTTAATCGTTCATTAATCAGCTTAACTTCTTTGTTCCATTTTTGTGAGAATCTCTGGTCCAATTACCACTCTATCCTCAAAACCGTCCCAACTAATAGGAGTTCGCACTTTCTTCCATAAAGTGCTTCAAATGGTGCCATTTTAAGAGATGAGTGATAAGTATTGTTGTATGCGAACTCAACTAATGGAAGATACTCCTCCCATTTATACTATTGATCCATGCAATACATTCGCAACATGTCCTCCAACACTTGATTTACCCTCTCGGTTTGTCCATCCATTTCCGGATGATATGCGTAAACTGAAGTTTAGTTTCGTTCAAGAGCTGCGTTAAGCATTTGCCAAAACCTTAACGTCATTCTAGGATCCTGTCGGATATAATCAATTACGGTACACCATGCAATCTGAAAATTTCGTGTACGAATCTTTTGGCAGCAACCTTGGTGAATCATCCTTTAGATTTCGGTGATGAAATGAGCTACCTTAGTTTATCTACAACTACCGAGGATAACATCATGTTTATTCCTGGACATGGGTAGTCCTTGTACAAAATCCATGGTTATTACTTGCCATTTTATCTTTGCTGGTATGCTATGAGGATATAATGATCCAGCCAGGTGCATATGTTACGCCTTCACCCGCTGACACTCAGTGCAATGAGTCACAAAATTTATTACATCCTTTTTCATACCTTTCCAAAAGTATTGCTTTGTTTCAAATCAGCAAGCATTTTTGTGATACTCGGGTGTCAGAGAAAGGTGAATTATGAAATTCAACTATCAACTTCTTTCTCAAATCGTTCAAAGATAGGTACATATACCTTGTTTTCATAACATGCAAGATTCCTTCATTATCAAAATGAAAACCTTTATACCTTATATCCTTTGGTTACTGCGCGATGATTGCTTTTACTTCTTTGAAAATATGCATCTAATTCGAGGCACTTTTTACCTCGTCTTTAAACTCGAGTTCTTAATGTTATAAGAGCAGAAATGTGCCTTCTACATGACTTAGAGCATCGGCTACTCTATTCTCCTTCCCTTTGATATAGCTAATATCAAAGTCATATTGTGATAAAAATTCTAACCACCTTCTCTGTCGGCATTGATTGGGGTGAGTAAAAATATATTTCAGTCCTAAGTGATCGAGTTTTCAACTCAAAAGGTTTCCCAAGTAAGTAGTGTCTCCGGACTTGAAGTGCATGAACAGATGGCAGCAAGTTCCAAATCATGAGGGCATAATTCAGCTCATGTAACTTAAGTTTTCTACTTTCATATGCTATGACACGATCATTTTGTAGCAAAACACCTCCAAGGCCTTCCCCAGAAGCATCCGTTACAACAGTAAAACTCCCATTAGGGTCTGGTATAGCTAATATAGGTGCAGAAGTCAGCTGGTCTTTCAGACTTTTGAAAGCCTCTTCGCACTTGTCATTCCACATAAATTTCTTATTTTTCTTTTGCAATGAAGTTATTGGTGCAATTTACTTTATAAAAATCCTTTACAAATTTTTATAGTAACAGCAAGACCCATGAAGCTTCTTACTTCATGCACATTCTTTGGTGCAGGCCACTCAGTTATTGCCACTATTTTTGAAGGATCTACAGCAATTCCTTCTTTACTTATGACATGACCCAAATAGTGAACTTCTGAATCAAAGAAAGAACATTTGGATAACTTACCATACAACTTTCTTTTTCTCAAAATTCCCAAAACTATCTTCAAATGCTCATTGTGCTCCTCAATGCTTTTAGAATAAATGAGAATATCGTCCAAGAATACAAGTACAAACTTGTCCAGATATTCTTGAAAAATATTGTTCATCAAGTTCATAAAAAGTGGGTGCATTAGTTAATCAAAGGGTAGAAGCGTGAATTCATAATGTCCGTACCTTGTTCGGAAAGTGTTTTATGAATATCTTCCTCTCTAATCCTTAAGTGATGATAACCAGATCGAAGGTCTATCTTAGAATAAACCGCTGCTCCACACATCTGATCAAATAGATCGTCGATCCTAGGAAGTGGATATCGGTTCTTGATTGTTGCTTTGTTCAACATCCGATAATCAATACACAGCCTTAGTGTTCCATCCTTCTTTTTCACAAATATTACAGGTGCTCCCCAAGGTGAAACACTTGGTCTAATCAAACCTTTAGACAAAAGCTCTTGCAACTGTGCCTTAAGCTCAACTAACTCTGTAGTAGTCATCCGATAAGGTGCTTTGGAAATAGGTTATATTCCTGGCTTGATTTCGATGGTGAAGTCAAATTCTCTCTTGGGTGGTAACCCTGGTAATTCCTCAGGAAAAACATCCCTGAAACTTTGTAATAGAGGGAATTGTTTCATGAAATCATCATCTTCTTACGAAGATTCAGATATCTTTACTGCATAAAGGGTGCATCCTTTATTTTTAGCCTTTTAATTTGCATGGTGACATTTTCTAACTAAAATTTCCCGTTTCACCCCTTGAATCTCTGTTGATTCTAGTTGATCATCTAAACATTTTATGTTCTTTTCATAGTGATCTACCTTTGCTTTATGGTCAGCTAACCAATTGATACACCGATAACAATGTCATACGATCCTAAAGGTGCAACATAGAGGTCAACTTCCGTGGAAAAGTTAGGTAAGTAAAGGGTGCCCCAAACAGACACATACTCACTTTGTATGACGAGTTATTACCATCTTTATACGGTCCAAGATTTATCCATTTTTCCAGCTTTTCTTTTAAGTTTAGAAGCAAGTTTATTAGATATAAAACATTCGGTAAAGCTACGTATCAAAAATAATAGTGACAAGTATGCCGAATAACTTACCGGAACTTCTATAGGTGTCACTTGCTTTTCAAACTTGCTTGCGCTCTCTTGCGGCATGTATCTTATCTTTGCTTGATTACGATCATCCTTCTTCAAAGGGCGATTTGCGTATTGATCTTTGCCACAATTGTAGCAGACCTCCTACGAGGTCCCTTTTAGGCTCAAAGTTGCCTCCAGTTTTGTAATTGTCATATTTGTCCTCCATAGGGCTTCGCCCATTGTTATAATTTTTAAGCAAAGTTATCCCTTACGTTTCAAGTGAGGCTTATTTACTCTTTGCTTTCTTATTGTTATCTCCTGGAAACTTACTCTTGTTTCCAAACTTTTCCATGGTCCTTTTAAGGTGCAGAGAGAGGTTGAAGAAGGATTTGCGGTCTTTTCCGCACTTCCTCTTTATGAGCGAGAAATAGCCTTTAATTTTTGTTCTTGCCTTATGGCCTTTTCAACAACTCCTTCCATAGTGGTTGGATTTGTGAACATCGACCTCTCCCCTATCACGGGATTCAATCCCATGATGAATTTCGTATTCGAACTTCTCGTCGGTTTGATCTTTGCGGTACATACTTGAAGAGTTTTGTAAACCGCTCAAGATTCGATTACCGTTAGCTTCCCTTGAGCTAAATTCTGAAATTCTGTCATTTTACGATCATAGAAAAGTTGTGGCAGCCAACATTGCCTAAAATAGTCTTTAAATTGATCCCAAGTAATATTGGTCTCATTAATGTTTATGTAGACACCAAATTCGTGTCTCACGACCCCTTGTGACCCGCATCCCAGTTCACAACCTAACCTCATTACCTAAACCTTACACAATTATTTATTAATTACCTCATAATTGATAAATCCACATCGCCTTACCTACCACCTCACTTGGCCACCTCACCATGACCTAGCCCTAACCCTAAACTAACCTAATTAGGACCCATGACTTGGTCTAGACTCACATCCATAACTAATGCCTCCTTACTCGCACCCAAAGCCGACCTTCTAGCCACTTGACCAAGCCCGCAACTGATCCCTCGGGAGAAAAACAGGGAAGGTGGGCTATTCTACTAAAAATAGCCTACTTTTTCCTAACCGATGCCGGTTCCTACTCGACCGCCGTCGGTTACGCAACCGCCATCGGTTCCCTGTAAATGGGCTTCCCAAGCCATAACAACGGATCGGAATTTCATTTTGAGGGTCAGTCAAAGGATTTCTGGATCAAGCGAGGGCATTGCGAACGAGGAACAGAGTCCAGATCTTCACTTGATCAAGCAGAGACGAGTGAAAATATTAGACGTGTTTACAGCAAAGGAGATCAACTGGCACCTTCATCAAATCCAGTAAGTTACATCTTGCATGTCCTCCATTATAACATTTCTTATGCTTTTGGAATTACAGTCCTCCCAAATCCGTTTCTGGATCCATTATCCAACGTACCATTGCCTCTAGCTGTCATTCTTTTGTTTCTAACCATCCCATTTCCTAAAAAACTATCCAAAAACCAGCCATTACAAACTCCACAACCAGCCCAGAAGATCCTAGAACCCACCGGTATCGGTTATCAGTAACCGGCATCGGTTATAAGTAACCGGCATCGGTTATAAGTAACCGGCATCGGTTCCTTTGATCAAAAACCAGGAAAAACAGCCTTTCCCCTACCCAGTTCAGCCAAGCAATTTAATTGATATTTTACAGTCTTTTGTGTTAATTCATGTTAGCAGGGAAACTGACCACCTTCGAAAGGAAGTTTTACATTTCCTGGGCCCAAGGCAGTTTCCTCATTTATTGTTTAATCAAATCTTGTGGTCTTGTGTTCTTATTTGCAGGTAGTCCTTCCCAGACAAAAAGGAGTTCTCCGCAGTCAACCTGATCTTTCTCTACGGTACGCGCACATCATCTCGACATTCTACAGGTATTCCTCCTAACCCTAACCTTATCTGTTTCTATAAGGAACGAAGCATTTTCCGAGTGAAACATTTTGGCACGCCCGGTGGGACCCATTTTGGGTTTATCTTTATTTCTTGCTTGCTTTCATATAGGGAGCATACTTGCTGTTTTCTTCTTCTAGAGATATTCACAAGGTATTTTATTATTCTGGTAAAAGAACTTGCTTTGTTTTTGCATCTTGCATTAGTAAAAGTCATCTCTTTTGCTTCATCGAATATCACTTTCGATTTGGGTTTTAAAACACATGCATTGCATTCCGCTTGTTGTTGTTTTTCAATTCTAATGAACATAGATTAAGTAATGTGTCGTACACGTGGGGTGATATCCACGGTATTGACAGGAAATTAATCTTACATTCACTGCACAACACATACCGAATCACTTCACAATTAACACAACAGCTCAAACATCCCCCTTTTTCCGCGGTATTCCTCCGCCCGATTGAGGTAACCTTATAAGCCAAAACAACTTGACATTTCCCTAAGTCTCTTGTTTAGGATTCGACATCATTCTACGTCCTAAAGGCATAAGCCCACAATAATTAAAATTAACCCTAAGGTTAATCTCGGATTTGTGTGCATCTTGCTTGTTTGCTGTTCTGTTTTCTCTGTCATACTCTGTCTTTTGTGATCAATAAGTTGATAAATATACTCAACGTTGCTAAAAATCAAATTAGCAGCCCTTTGTATCTTCTTATCCTAGATTTTTGACACCGGCATCGGTTAAGGGACCGACGTCGTTTCCCCTACGACCGACAGCGGTTAGTAAACCGATATCGGTTACTGTCTTCATCAGCCCCTGACAAACCAGTAGCTTGCCAAATTCACCATTCAGAGGTTGTTTTTGTTCTTGATAGATTGAAACTTTCCTGTGTGTTCTAGTCTATGGTTGTCATCACTCGGAAGCAAGCCGCCGCCATGGTTTCACATGCCTGCTCTGTGTCTTTGCCTGAATCACCCCCTTCACATTCTATAGGGAACCCTACAGACACCAGTGAGATCCCCCAAATTCCTGTAGGAGACAAGGACTTTGCCAAATTTCTGGATGCTAATCCCAGCGCTGTACAATACTATTTGTCTCATACCCCTGACCGTACGCCTGATGGTCAGCTCCTTATGGGCATGCCTATTAGTATAGCTGCTCATTTAGCTCCTACTCCTCCTGATAACAATACCTTACTTCCTGCATCACTAGCCCCGTCTCCCAATCCGACAGCTTCAGAGGTTCATACGACCCCGATTAGCTTTCCTTTGGTTAACCTTGGGCCCCACGTATCGCTACCACCAACTGCCCCTATCTCATCTCTCTTTCAGACCACTCCATTCATGACTTACTCTCTGCCACCTATTCAAACGAGCTTTCCTTCTCAAGCTCCGCCTACCTTTTCATTCCCATACACGTATCCAGTAACCTCAACACCTTATATGGGACATCCCTATTCTGTGGCACCATCATCTCATCCAACCACAGATTTCATCAAGCAAATGATGGACAAAATGCAAAACCTGGAGGCTTCCGTTTCAGGAAGTCGTAGCGCCTTGACATACGAGCAAGTTTGTCGGGAGCCCATTCACCCTTCTGTTCCCCTTCATTCATATCCTCCTCAATGGGAGTTGCCAAAGTTTACTCGTTTTAACAGTAAAGAGGATCCTCAACAACACTTGCGATCATTTAGACATGCTTGTTATTTGATTGCCCATGATGATGCCTTGTTACTCCGCACCTTTCCCATGTCCTTATCAGGGCCTGCCTTGGAGTGGTACAGTGCTTTAACCCAAAGACTCAATCTTCTCTTTTAACCAACTAGCCCAATCTTTCTTGGATCATTTCTCCATTAACATTGCAAGAAAGTATCTATCATCGACCTCTATGCCATCCGACATTCGAAGACGAATCTATCGCAGATTTCGTTGGACGATGGCGGGTCTTATCAACCAACTTACGTATGCCTTGCCTCAAACCGAACTTATCGAACTGTTTACGCGGGCCTGCGCTAAGCACATCTCCCCTACCCTCCAAATTCAAACTTTCCGTACATTCGACGAGGCCTTTACTATGGCTCGAAAATTAGAAATTCGAGCCTTAGAGGAAGAGAAATTGCGGTTGCGCAACAAGAACTCCACTTTCCGAACTCCTGATTCTACCAATAAACCAAATACCACCACTCCTCACGCGTCCACCTCTTCTAAATCAAAAGGAGCTGTCCACGCGGTGATGGTCAAATCCCAACCACCGTCCAATACTCCACCAAAAACCACCTATAAATACAAAGCCGAACCCATCAGCTACACTCCCTTGGGAGAAACCTATGGTGTGATATTGGAGAAATTGCTCAAAGCTGGGGCTATCACCTTGCCCCCTGTTAAACCTCACTCCGGGTTTGACTCCACCCGCGCAATACCTTCCTGGTACAAAGAAAATGACTTTTGTAACTTTCACCGCGTAAAAGGACATAGTCATGAAAACTGCAAGATGTTGAAAAACATAGTGCAGGAAATGGTTGACGCAGGGGATATAACACTCGATAATCCTAACGCCCCTGCTAACCGAAATTTGAAAATTTTCAACAAGCCATTCCCGAATCACTCGTCCAGCAGCAACGTGAACCAAGATATCTTAGCTGAGGAGAGTGTTCATGAGATCCATGCAGTCTTCGATTCTCAGCCAAAAGCCTCTATCGAGAAAATTTTGAATCAGACCTCTTCACTAACACAGGAGCCCGAACCTCCTTTACCACCATCAAGCCAAAGCGAAATCGTTCCTTTACCCATAGAAGAGTTAACTGCCCAGGCTTCCCTTCCCATCAATGAGTCTTCTTACACCACATCCCTACAAGACTGTGAGCGGATGCTATCTAATTTATCTATTTCCCAAACGTCCCCTTCTACCACTCTTGCTACACAAGAGGAAGGCTCACCACTCCTTTTGACATCCTTAGACGAGAAATCTCTTACACTAACATCACCACATTCTTTTAACATGACAGATCTCCTCGAACACGCCCTCCTACCTATTAGTCCCTCATCGCCTAAATCTTTTCAACAACCGGTTGACCTCCTAACATCTATTGATACAGTGCCTCATCTGCCTCCTGTGTCACACCCGCAATGGACTGGAATTACAACTCACTTTTCTTCCGTACCAAAATTACAAATCACACCTGGAGACTGTCATTCCACAGAAGATAGACAGGCCCTATGGGAACGTTTGAGTACCCCTTTTTCTACTCAAATGCAAATGACTGATCCTGATGTCTCCACCATCTACCCGAAGTGCTTACGAAGCTTAAAATGCCCCTGTTCTCGCCTTCACCCCCCTCACCTCTACCAAATGCCCCGTCCACTTCTATCAACTTAACCAGATCTTCCCCTACGCTTGGGACCTCACCAATGCCCAATCTGACACACCCGCCTAAGCGACTCGATCTATCCAAAAATAAATCCGTTCCGCCACCTAGGAGACGAACGCAATCCGGGCCTCTATCACAATTAAAACCCTCATCGTCACACCCACCTTCCATATTGGGACCTCATCCCTCCACATTACACCAATATATCATACCTCCTTTGTTTTCTGCAAAACGACCTACGCCTTCTACACCTATACAGAGATCAAAGGGTATCACAACATCGTTACCCCGCGTATCCGGTCCACCTATCAACCCTAAACCAATCCCATCATCAAAGGATTTATTTTCTGTCACTCCCCTTTCTCCGTGGTTGTTTCCCGCTACCACGCCATCTGTAGCCTCATCATCTAACCAGCTGAACGTAACTTCTGTGTCCAAGAAACCACGTTTAGTGAAAACCACATGTCAATACCCCATGGCTAAACCACCACCCGTACGAACCAACCATATTCAAACAGTATCAAAACCAAGACAATCAATACCTTCATCCTCTTCTGATTTTGACCCACTCAAAGGATCTTACGCCAAAATCCTTGCCATGTTGTTAGAAAATGCGACCATTTCCCTACCCCCACTTAGACCTTATGACCCGTCTAAACCTCGGCCTGTAGGTTACGA
Organism: Taxus wallichiana var. yunnanensis; assembly: GCA_018340775.1. Taxonomy (NCBI): domain Eukaryota; kingdom Viridiplantae; phylum Streptophyta; class Pinopsida; order Cupressales; family Taxaceae; genus Taxus; species Taxus wallichiana. Next base: position 256,950,329 of record CM031243.1, on the reverse strand, counting down.
TGAGTCTAAAATCTGCGCTTATCACCGCACACCAGGACATGATGTGGAGGGATGCAAAGCTCTAAAAACCATCCTTCGTCAGTCACCTCTCCCGGATAGAAAGATTAAGAAAGACAACTTACGAAGGGAAAGACCTCTAGCGTCAATTCCCTCTACTATATCATCTATCCCCGCCTCACCAAGATCTATCATTATTACAACCCCACCTCTTGAAGACCATGAATTATCCCAACCATCTTCCTCATCTCAGATCTACGAGATTAATATGATTAGTGTCGCTACTCGAGGACAGAAAAACAATGGGAAAGCGAAAGAAAACACACCTGCGGCATCTCTTTCTCCTTCAACCATCCCGATTACACCACCACCTAAAGTGGTTATTCGCGGACCCGCCTATCCCGTCTCTAATGGAGTTGCCCACCGAACCATGATCAAACAGCTTCATCAATCGCCCGTAAAAATGACACTATATGATCTCATTCAGACTTCTGAATCTCATCGACAAGCTCTCGTTGAGATCCTTCAAGGGATAGAGGTTTTACCCAACGAAACCCTGCCCGTGGCCTCCATTCTAACACCCAATCACGTTTCCTCTCTCACCAAACAATCCATCTCCCCCACCACTTCTGTCTCAAAACAACAAGCCGCTGCAGTTAGTTTCTCGGAAGATGAAATTATCGACTTTGGTGCAGAAGACCCTGACCCTGCCCTTTTCATTTCCGCTTACGTCCGAGACATTCGAGTACGTCGGGTTATGATTGACGGGGGCGCTAGCCTAAACATCATCTCTTCAAAAGCCTTCCAACAAATGAACATCCCTTCTAGTTGCATGTGTGCCAACCCCATCATGTTGCGATCATTCAATGACGCTATTACTTCTACCTTAGGCACCGTGATCCTCAACATTCGCGTAGGCCCACGTACTTTACCCGAACTCTTCTATGTCCTTGAAGGAGAGTTCCAATATAATATATTGCTGGGTCGTCCTTGGATCCGAGCCATGGGATGCGTTCCCTCAACATTACATCGATGCATAAAATTTGAGTATGAGGGAAAGTCCTACACCGTAAAAGCTGACCCTCCCCCATTCAAAACCTGCAATATGTTATACCGCCCAAACGATGTGCTTGTACCAATCAAGACACCCGTTCATTCAACCCAACCATCCTCTTCAAATGTATCTCAAACATGTACCTCAACCGCACCTACGCCTTCAACTGATGAAATCACCGGTGCAAATACTACTTCCCTCCCCGCGGATAACATCCCAACCTCAGACCCCTTGGTAGATGTTTTTCAACGCCTCACGCTGGGGGAGTATCGCCTATATAACGTTAGTTCTTTCCATACTCCACAAGAGTACGGACAATTACATGAACATCCTACCTATGACCATCGTGTGGGGGAAGTAATCTCCTATGGACCTCCTCATTGCCGCACTAACCTAACATATGGGGGTGTCGACGCATCTTCCGTCGCCCCTGAACCTCCTCTTGGTGTGGTTCCTTTCCAATCTGATTTCCAATACCTGACAAATCGACGCTTCGCCCTCACCTTCTTGACTCGCTGTGCTTGGAAAGGCTTTGGTTTCGGTCTTTATGAACAAGGCCGACACACGCTCATCCCCATCACCACACGCAAACATAATGATCGTAGTGGTCTTGGATTTCCAGGAACGCTTACCCCAAAAGAACCTCGTGACAGTTGCCTTCTGGAAGAGGACGACGTCACCCCTACCGAACCATCATCACCCATTTTGCCTTCGTCACCCACGGAGTCGATGGATCCTGAATCTATCCCTCCTAACTTTTCTCACCAACGATGATTTCCGCCAAGAGCGGTTAGCCCAATTGGAGCTTCTTGACGAACGTCGTCTTACAGCTCTTGATCATCTTCAAATCTATCAAAAACGCATCAAGCGTGCTTATGATAAGCGACTTCATGAGCGTACCTTTAAGGTTGGTGATCTCGTCCTCAAAGAGAATCAACATGTAACCAAACTAGAAAAGAGCAAACGCGGAAAATTTGCTCCCAATTGGATTGGGCCTTATATAATCACTCACACCTATGGATCAGGCACTTATCGTTTAGCTTCGCTTAATGGTAAACCTGAGCCTGAACCCCTTAATGCCTTGCATCTTCGACCATTCTACTGTTGAAATTAGTGTTATATCACTTCTTATCCGCCTACTGCTCGTCCCTTGAGCTCACATACCACCACATACACTTGTCTCTTACATCTCGAAATAAAATCAAGCTCACCCCTCACCTCCCCTTACGATGCCTTCCCCTTCTTAGTCTAGTCCATGACTTCAAAGTATTAAAATAAGCCGTATTCTTATGGGATTTTCTTGAGTCAAACTTCCTACCAAACTAGATGCTTCACGCCAAAAGAACATCTAGTCATCTAAATTAAATATAGACTGCTCCCTCGAAGGACAGCTATATGCCAAACTATTGCTGCTCTTATATATAGACTGCTCCCCCGAAGGACAGCTATGCACTAAAATCATATCTGCTACTATAAATAGACTGCTCCCTCGAAGGACAGCTATACACAGTCAGCCTTTATCAGAAGCTTCTCGCATTGATCAGCTTCGTGAAGACCTCAAGAATAATACAATCAATATCCCTTATAGACTTCCCGCATCGATCAGTCTATATTCAATAAAATAAAAGCCTCATTCAAAAGAACTTTTGAGTCATGGACTTGTCTATTTAGGGTAGGTTCTCTCTCGTCAGAACACTCACTTTGTAACAAGTTCCCCATACCTCAACTATACCATCCACCTCTACCTCGCCATTTTCTTCCACTCAAGGGACGTGTCGTACACCTGATATGTTGTGATCATACAACTCTTTTCACCTATTGACTTCTCGTCTATGCACAGTGCCTAGGGCTTCAGGCTCGTTCTACGTTGTGTGGTTTGTTTAGCTCTTTTCACCTACGGAACACTCTTTCCGCTTTGCCTCGCATCTAGGATTGTGTGTTGATCTTAATCAGGACACTATTCCCTCCTACTTGGGTATGCTAACCTTTGCTTTACCTATACCTACACCAACAACATTATCCTACCAGCACCAACAACATTACCCTACCAACATCAAATTTTTACCAAACGACCAATTGCCTAAACCATACCAAATTGCCTAAATTCACCCCTCCCTGATCCTAAGGGAGAACTACATCGGTCTGAGGCCCCTCCTTGCTTTGTGCAATGGGCTATGTAGGCAGCACTTCGGAGACATGGGGTCTCCCAAGGTTAGCTCGACCATCCCCTACCATAACCTATCCTGTGTGGTGAATATAAATATTTTGGTGTATTTCTATTTAATCACAGTCCTCTTTATCCTTTTCCAAAACACCGAAAATCAAAACACAAACAATCTTATTATTATCGTAACTTAAATCAACATACATATTCAGTTTTATTTAGATGTTAAACAAATACATCTTCTCTATCATCGACACGCAGGTCGGCATCCTTATTTATTCTTATACCTTGCTAACATGTACTCAGACCATCACGCCTCATCCCGAACTAGGTGATGATCGTGATCGTCGACCCCTCTCGCCGGGCCTCTCTGTCCTCAAAGGTACCACGGCTATTGGTACCGCCCACTGATCTGCCAATCTCTCCTGTAACATATGAATACGCCCGCTCGCATGGAGGACTTCAGCCTCTAGTCTCCCCGCCCGTGACTCCGCAACCACTAACAATCCTCTTGTCTCATTCACCTACGTTTGGAGCAGCTGAACCAAACGCTGCAGACGATCCCTCTCTGCTGTAATCACCGCTATGTCAGGGCGCTCACGCACACCTCGCAGTTCTGCTACCCACCATAATCTATAGGCCTCAACCTACCATTTGGCCCGACCTAAGGCCTCAATCTACCATTTGGCCCGACCCAAGGCCTCAACCTACCATTCGGCCCGACCCAAGGCCTTAACCTACCTATTTGGCCCGACCCAAGGCCTCAACCTACCTATTTGGCCCGACCTACGGCCTCAACCTACCAATTGGCCCGACCTAAGGCCTCAACCTACCAATTGGCCCGACCTAAGGCCTCAACCTACCATTGGCCGACTTAAGGCCTAAGGCCTCAACCTACCAATTGGCCCGACCTAAGGCCTCAACCTACCATTGCCCGACCTAAGGCCTCAACCTACTATTTGGCCCGACCCAAGGCCTCAACCTACCATTCGGCCCGACCTAAGGCCTCAACCTACCAATTGGCCCGACCCAAGGCCTCAACCTACCTATTTGGCCCGATCCAAGGCCTCAACCTACCATTCGGCCCGACCTAAGGCCTCAACCTACCAATTGGCCCGACCCAAGGCCTCAACCTACCATTTGGCCCGACCCAAGGCCTCAACCTACCATTCGGCCCGACCTAAGGCCTCAACCTACCATTCGGCCCGACCTAAGGCCTCAACCTACCAATTGGCCCGACCTAAGGCCTCAACCTACCAATTGGCCCGACCCAAGGCCTCAACCTACCTATTTGGCCCGACCCAAGGCCTCAACCTACCATTCGGCCCGACCTAAGGCCTCAACCTACCAATTGGCCCGACCTAAGGCCTCAACCTACCAATTGGCCCGACCTAAGGCCTCAACCTACCAATTGGCCCGACCTAAGGCCTCAACCTACCAATTGGCCCGACCTAAGGCCTCCTCAACCTACCATTGGCCCGACCCAAGGCCTCAACCTACCTATTTGGCCCGACCCAAGGCCTCAACCTACCATTCGGCCCAACCTAAGGCCTCAACCTACCAATTGGCCCGACCCAAGGCCTCAACCTACCTATTTGGCCCGATCCAAGGCCTCAACCTACCATTCGGCCCGACCTAAGGCCTCAACCTACCAATTGGCCCGACCCAAGGCCTCAACCTACCTATTGGCCCGACCCAAGGCCTCAACCTACCTATTTGGCCCGACCCAAGGCCTCAACCTACCATTCGGCCCGACCTAAGGCCTCAACCTACCAATTGGCCCGACCCAAGGCCTCGCCCTACCTATTTAGCCCGACCCAAGGCCTCAACCTACCCACCTAACCTGACCCAGGGCCACCGCCCAACCACTTGGCCTGGACCAAGGCCGTATCACTTCCATACCATACCCACAATCAACGTTTTATTTTATACATCCATCATGTACCTTGTGTTCAATCGAGCTCACCTGTTCGTGTTTTAGCACGATTAGGGTCCTTGACTTGATCTGTCGACCAACTTTGCCTAGACCTAGACCGTGACGTTTATCTCAACCAAACCAACCTTTTGGTACTGCCGAACATGCCTAAACGTTCCGGTACCTTACCTGTTATATACCCTGGAGCTACTTCCTATGCCTTGGATACCAGGATTATATCACCCTTGTTTGGATAAACTATCGACCTTTGCCTATACATCATTTGGTTTGCTCGTCAAATCATATACCCTAGTCGATCGTTGCATTTCAACATGCGTCTCGCTTCTTGGACCTACCCTACCACCTTACCATCCTCTCTACAACATGTACCCTTTATCAACCCTATCCCCGATTTCCCGCTCACTCAATCTGGGTGATAGATTTGAGGGGATTACCTATATCTTTAACATGAGAAACCACTTCATATTATTGTCCGCGCAGCTTTACAGAACAAGCTACACGACAATAAGGGGCTAATGTAGACACCAAATTCGTGTCTCACGACCCCTTGTGACCCGCATCCCATTTCACAACCTAACCTCATTACCTAAACCTTACACAATTATTTATTAATTACCTCATAATTGATAAATCCACATCGCCTTACCCGCCACCTCACTTGGCCACCTCACCATGACCTAGCCCTAACCCTAAACTAACCTAATTAGGACCCATGACTTGGTCTAGACTCACATCCATAACTAATGCCTCCTTACTCGCACCCAAAGCCGACCTTCTAGCCACTTGACCAAGCCCGCAATCGATCCTGAGAAAAATAGGAAGGTGGGCTATTTTACTAAAAATAGCCTACTTTTTCCTAACCGATGCCGGTTCTACTCGACCCCCGTCGGTTACGCAACCGCCATCGGTTCCCTTGTAAATGGGCTTCCCAAACCAAAACAACGGATCGGAATTTCATTTTGAGGGTCAGTCAAAGGATTTCTGGATCAAGCGAGGGCATTGCGAACGAGGAACAGAGTCCAGATCTTCACTTGATCAAGCAGAGACGAGTGAAAATATTAGACGTGTTTACAGCAAAGGAGATCAACTGGCACCTTCATCAAATCCAGTAAGTTACATCTTGCATGTCCTCCATTATAACATTTCTTATGCTTTTGGAATTACAGTCCTCCCAAATCCGTTTCTGGATCCATTATCCAACGTACCATTGCCTCTAGCTGTCATTCTTTTGTTTCTAACCATCCCATTTCCTAAAAAACTATCCAAAAACCAGCCATTACAAACTCCACAACCAGCCCAGAAGATCCTAGAAATCCCTGGGTATCGGTTATCAAGAATCGGCATCGGTTATCAGTAACCGGCATCGGTTATAAGTAACCGGCATCGGTTCCTTTGATCAAAAACCAGGAAAAACAGCCTTTCCCCTACCCAGTTCAGCCAAGCAATTTAATTGATATTTTACAGTCTTTTGTGTTAATTCATGTTAGCAGGGAAACTGACCACCTTCGAAAGGAAGTTTTACATTTCCCGGGCCCAAGGCGTTTCCTCATTTATTGTTTAATCAAATCTTGTGGTCTTGTGTTCTTATTTGCAGTAGTCCTTCCCCGGAAAAAGGAGTTCTCCATGATCAACCTTTGATCTTTCTCTACGGTACGCGCACATCATCTCGACATTCTACGGGTATTCCTCCTAACCCTAACCGTATCTGTTTCTATAAGGAAAGAGCGAAGCATTTTCCGAGTGAAGCAGTTTAGTTTAGCTTTTACGGCTATCCCACCACGAAGATGCTTCGTGGGAAAGCTGATAGGCTCCCAAATAGCTTTGGTTTCCTCTAAGAAGTTCCTCATTGCAAAGTACTTCTCCATTTCTTGAGCAGTTCTCGGCTCCATCTCCTAATGTGGTGCCATCATACTTAGGTGGACTTATCCTTTTTATATCATTAGTGAGTTCTCACGCTAATCGGCCTTTTTGTTTTCGGTTGGACGGGTGCATTCTCAGCATTAACATCAACACCCAAGTCGGGGTTGTCCTCGGAGGTTGCATTGATTATCATTATCACTTCTTCATCCTCCTCATTTCCCATCACTCTTTGTTCAAATACAAATAAGCGATCTCTTGTGTCCAACAGGGCAGCAAGGATCTCATCCGATTACAGGTTGTTGCCGCTCCTCCTTCAGGTGGAGCATTATTCGCAACGTTCCCTTGTTCTAACCATTTTCTCGTTACAAGAAAATTCAGGTTTTTATCGGATTATGGACACAATAGGTCCAAGAGCTGCAACCTTGACTCGATACCAAGATGTAACATCCTCAATTTATACCTTAGAACAAGTGAATTTTTTTATTTTTTTGATAATTGCATCCTGGTTCTAAATACATAATTTACAACTCACAAATCAAATAACCATTCTTATAACAGACAACCATATGCAGCTGTAATGACTCGGAGTACCTCCAATCTATTCATTCCATGACTCGGTAATCTACCGGTCTATTCATGGGTAATAAGAGTTGGCATTTATATTTAACACTTCACTCTTGCGGTTCTCTTCCCTATTTTGGGATTGAATGCTCATCGAGGAACCTAACTGAATAATTGTTACCATTATTCATCGGCATCTCATCCCTTAAACTAGGTGAATTAGGACAACGCAATCAGCAGACTTTGCGATACTTTGGCCAAAGATTTGAAACATCTGTTTATGTCTCGTATTCCTTAACGGCATACTCTTCAACGGAATACGCCCTTCACCCCATTCTTATGTTATGTAGAATGTCTTATACCGACTTCATCGGTCCTTCCTATCTCAACTTAATCACTCGAAACGGATTAACAAGGTGATAATGTTATATGGATACCCACGAGGATTAGGGATACGATGACATCTTGGTTCAACCTTAGTTAAACCGGTGTGTCAAAATACTCCGTATCTCCTAGGCAGCCTTATAACGTGATCACATTCCTAATCGGTCCCCGAGTAACTCGTTCGAGATCAAAGTGTAAATATTAGCGATCAATGCAAAGGGTGTCGTCATAAGTCACCGCATTGTTGTAACTCGAGAAGATCCTAATCTTCTGGAGGTAAAACCCTCGCAGATTGACTTGTGTCGTCAACCTTTAAATCCGCCTCGAAAAGATCTACTCAATAATATGCGTTACGCATGTTGAGTTTAATTACACTAAGACATTCCCCTAGGGTTAGTCTTTCTCGATCCTGGATTCTTCATCTTAGAATGACCTTCCTCAATAAACCCATTACATGGTGGAGATATTAAGGCCAAGGTCTCATCATGGAGTTCTCGAATATACATGATTTTAAGACAACGAAATTTGACAATAACTCATAAACTTCACATGATCTTGCCATCTAAACACCATAATTCATGATGTCAAGCTTTTAAAGATAGCCAACAAAGCCAAGAACATTACTGTTCATACTCGGGCTTATACGACTTGATGACATAGATTACCATTCGAGGATTTTAAACTAATTCCATAAATAGTATTCACGGTTTAGCTTTTCTAGAAAGCCGACATACAAGATATCTTTCCATACTCACGGAAGCCAACAATGTAAAAACAAAATAAATAGAAGATAATGATTCCATCCGTACAACAATGGAAAGCATTTAAAAACAGAGCTTAAACAAAGGCTAAATAACGATTTTGTAACAAGGAATCCAACAGAGCCCGTATTACAATATTTGCTTCAAGCCTACATAGAGTGGAATACATACTTAAATGCCCCAACTAAGTCTAAACCACAAATTCCTTGTAAGACAAAAGTTTTCATTACCACATAATAGAAGTCACCTTACCATTACTCTCTACAAGACTTAGACAAATCAATTTCCAACATTCTATATATATATAGCTTCCACCGTGGCCCAAATTATACGAATCACTCAATGGACTCTACAGAGTCGTTCAAATACAATAAATACATATATCCATATTGCGTACTGTCAATGGGTTGAATCCCATTACCACAACAAAAAGGAAAAACAACTGCAACAGGGTCGTAATGAGATACAGTTACATCGCAAGTTATTTATTCACAAACAACTTTAAATGACAAAACGAAACCCAACGAGTATCAATAACCACCCTATCATTAACCACGCAGAGCTTACAAGGTTCATTAAAATCGAACAATCAAACAAATGTCTAAAGAGACTCTTTCCTTTGACAGTATTCACAACAAGCATCAACGACAAATACTCATAACAAGCATCGATGACAAATATAAATCAAATCATCATAGTAGCTGCTGTACCCATCATGATAACAATTCATGGATTCTCACAGACAGGCCTAGCAAGCATTCCTTTCATTTATTTTGCAAACTTAAAGCCGAATATGCAAAACACAAGAAATATAGCCACAGATTCGAATATAATAAACACCCATCAAGGATTAAATGAAAAATCATTCCAGCATGAAGATACAAAGTGCAAAATCACACAAAACAAACATAGAAAATCATCTATTTCCATAAATCACTTGAAAGACAAACAAGATTTTTAAAGGTTAGGGCCTAACATGCCGGATATTTGCTCAAAATTCGAAGCGGACCACCGAAAGAGCTCGGACTTCCTTTGCCTTTTCCAAGTTAGAGCCACCAACAAAATTTTTCTATTACCATGACATATATATTTTCCTTGCCGGAGAAAAGAGCTAGACACGCTCATACTCGCCATGTAACACCAAGAAGATCTGAGTGCGAAGAACCGGTGAGAAGAGCAGAGGGAAAACGGAATTCGCGATAAGCCAAACACACCAACAACTTTCAGTTTGCATGCCTTCTCGTGAAATCCGAGCTCAACTCATCTTGAGCTCATTAATTGCAATTACTCCCAATTTTCCACTCAAACTCCACTACCACCGATAGCCAAAGTTGGCGATAGACAAATAGAATTTCAAGACCATTTTCAGTTTTAGAACTGCGCCACGTCGGCCCAAGTTAGCCATTTCTAAAACCTCTACCACTACCGTCCTTCATACTTATCCTTTGCATTAAATAACATAGAAAAATCCGCCCATGGTTCACACCCCTCCATAGGTCCCCATAATCCTTGCTCAATAATTAGGTTAGTAACTTAGGTTAGAATTTAGGATAACACCTAGTCTAACTTTATAGAGCATAGATACTAACTTAGAACATTAGCTCTTAACCTAGGTCTAGGTTAGATAACACTAATCTAACCCTAGGTTAGGTTTAGTTTTAAGGTTACTAACATTAATAATTCTAGTTAGGTCCACATTCCGTATACTCAGAAAAAGACCTACAACATACATCCTTGAACAGGGTTAGCTCCTGTTCTGCCTCAGGCTACAAAACTGTATGAAACCGAATTATTACCTAGTCCACGATCGAGACCTTCCAGATATACTTCGATATCGGGAACCAATCCATTTCACATGATCAACCTGAGTTATACTCCGGACTAGCTTATTCAATGCTTCTAGACCTTGCAACCTGTTCAAGGTCTGTAATTTTAATTCATCACGAACAAACTTAAAGCAATACTTGGATCAATTCCACTGATCCAAGGCTAGGTATTATAGGTGGATAACTCTATAATTCATTCCGAGATCAGATTAAACTCAGATACAAAATGAAAGAAATAAAAGAGTCCAATCATATTCCGACTCAGTCAAAGATCTGTATCTGCAAAGAAAATACAGTACATATCAAGCATGATTTCCCAATCAAGGAACACATCCTTTTACAAGAAATCACATATCAACACTTGTATGCTCAGGAGGAAGTAACAACAGTTCAGGGTGTTACATGCTTCCCTCCTAAAAATATTCATCGTCCCGATGATTACATATTCAATTAACCTTCAGGTCAACCAATTTATCAGTACACAAACAATGTGACTATTCCCAATTTGAATAGTTCCAGAAATCAATGTCACAACACATTTTATTCAACCTGAATAATGTTTGCCTTCATCTAGCTTTCATAAATACTAAAAAAATAAGTTCATGAAAGTATGTTTTGTCATGATTTCATTCTGTTGAAAAAGAGAAGGAAAAGCCATTTTCATCTCTTCCGGAGTTTTCCCAAGTTGCACTTTCTTCGCTAAATGGTCCCACTTTGGACCTTACATTCTTGTATTTCACGATTTATTAAATGCAATTGGCGAGTTTCAGCACTCGTGTGGGTTTAACCACGATTATTCCGGGTCTTGGACCTGCAAGGAATTCAATTTAAAACATGTGACAGATCTAAAACGTATTTCTTAAGCAAAGAAATATGGAAAACATCATGCATGAGAGATAAAACAGTGGCAATGCTAAGCGATAAGCTACGAGGATTGATTATTTCGAAAATTTGAAAGGTCCACGAATCGAGGTGACAACTTGGCAGCCTTGCCAAAAGTTATAGAACTCTTTCTGGGTTTAACATGAAGAAAAACCTTATCACCAAGCTCAAACCTTCTATCAACCCGCTTAAGGTCAGCATAGCTCTTCTGCCTATCCGCTGCTTCCTTTAATCGTTCACGAATCAGCTTAACTTACTGTTCCATTTCTGTGAGAATCTCTGGTCCAATTACCACTCTATCCTCAACACTGTCCCAACTAATAGGAGTTCTGCACTTTCTTCCATAAAGTGCTTCAAATGGTGCCATTTTAAGAGATGAGTGATAAGTATTGTTGTATGCGAACTCAACTAATGGAAGATACTCCTCCCATTTATACTATTGATCCATGCAATACATTCGCAACATGTCCTCCAACACTTGATTTACCCTCTCAGTTTGTCCATCCATTTCCGGATGATATGCAGAACTGAAGTTTAGTTTCGTTCCAAGAGCTGCGTTAAGCATTTGCCAAAACCTTAACGTCATTCTAGGATCCCTGTCAGATATAATCAGTTCGTACACCATGCGATCTGAAAATTTCGTGTACGAATCTTTTGGCCAGACCTTTGGTGAATCATCCTTTAGATTTCCAGTGATGAAATGAGCTACCTTAGTTTATCTACAACTACCAGGATAACATCATGTTTATTCCTGGACATGGGTAGTCCTTGTACAAAATCCATGGTTATTACTTGCCATTTGTACTGCGGTATGCTATGAGGATATAACAATCCAGTAGGGTGCATATGTTCGCCTTAACCCGCCTGACACTCCAGGCAATGAGTCACAAAATTTATTACATCCTTTTTCATACCTTTCCAAAAGTATTGCTGTTTCAAATCAGCAAGCATTTTTGTGATACTCGGGTGTCCGAGAGAAAGGTGAATTATGAAATTCAACTATCAACTTCTTTCTCAAATCGTCAAAGATAAGTACATATACCTTGTTTTCATAACGCAAGATTCCTTCATTATCAAAATGAAAACCTTTATACCTTATATCCTTTGGTTCTGCAGCGATCGCTGCTTTTACTTGCTGAAAATATGCATCTGATTCTGAGGCACTTTTTACCTCGTCTTTAAACTGAGTTCTTAATGTTATAAGAGCAGAAATGTGCCTTCTACGACTTAGAGCATCAGCTACTCTATTCTCCTTCCCTTTGATACAGCTAATATCAAAGTCATATTGTGATAAAAATTCTAACCACCTTCTCTGTCGGCATTGATTGGGTGAGTAAAAATATATTTCAGTCCTAAGTGATCAGTTTTCAACTCAAAAGGTTTCCCAAGTAAGTAGTGTCTCCAGACTTGAAGTGCATGAACAGTAGCAGCAAGTTCCAAATCATGAGGGGCATAATTCAGCTCATGTAACTTAAGTTTTCTACTTTCATATGCTATGACCTGATCATTTTGTAGCAAAACACCTCCAAGGCCTTCCCGAAGCATCCGTTCACACAACAGTAAAACTCCCATTAGAGTGCAGTATAGCTAATATAGGTGCGAGAAGTCAGCTGGTCTTTCAGACTTTTGAAAGCCTCTTCGCACTTGTCATTCCACATAAATTTCTTATTTTTCTTTTGCAATGAAGTTATGGTGCAGCTACTTTATAAAAATCCTTTACAAATTTTTATAGTAACCCTTAAGTAGCAAGACCCATGAAGCTTCTTACTTCATGCACATTCTTTAGTGCGAGCCACTCGATTATTGCCACTATTTTTGAAGGATCTACAAGAATTCCTTCTTAACTTATGACATGACCCAAATAGTGAACTTGAATCAAAGAAAGAACATTTGGATAACTTACCATACAACTTTCTTTTCTCAAAATTCCCAAAACTATCTTCAAATGCTCATTGTGCTCCTCAATGCTTTTAGAATAAATGAGAATATCGCCCAAGAATACAAGTACAAACTTGTCCAGGATATTCTTGAAAAATATTGTTCATCAAGTTCATAAATTTGCGGGTGCATTAGTTAATCCAAAGGGTAGAAGCTGTGAATTCATAATGTCCGTACCTTGTTCGGAAAAAGCTTTTATGAATATCTTCCTCTCTAATCCTTAGCGATGATAACCAGATCGAAGGTCTATCTTAGAATAAACCACTTTGCTCCACGCATCGATCAAATAGATCATCGATCCTAGGAAGTGGATATCTGTTCTTGATTGTTGCTTTGTTCAACATCCGATAATCAATACACAGCCTTAGTGTTCCATCCTTCTTTTTCACAAATATTACGGGTGCTCCCCAAGGTGAAACACTTGGTCTAATCAAACCTTTAGACAAAAGCTCTTGCAACTGTGCCTTAAGCTCAACTAACTCTATAGTAGTCATCCGATAAGGTGCTTTGGAAATAGGTTCTGTTCCTGGCTTGATTTCAATGGTGAAGTCAAATTCTCTCTTGGGTGGTAACCCTGGTAATTCCTCAGGAAAAACATCCCTGAAACTTTGTAATAGAGGGAATTGTTTCATGAAATCATCATCTTCTTCTGAAGATTCAGATATCTTTACTGCATAAAGGGTGCATCCTTTATTTTTAGCCTTTTTAAGCTGCATAGCTGACAGTTTTCTAACTAAAATTTCCCGTTTCACCCCTTGAATCTCTGCTGATTCCAGCTGATCATCTAAACATTTTATGTTCTTTTCATAGCAGTCTACTTTTGCTTTATGGTCAGCTAACCAATTGACACCGATAACAATGTCATACGATCCTAAAGGTGCAACATAGAGGTCAACTTCCGTGGAAAAGTTAGGTAAGTAAAGGACTACCCCAAACAGACACATACTCACTTTGTATGAACAGAGTTATTACCATCTTTATGCAGTACCCAAGATTTATCCATTTTTCCAGCTTTTCTTTTAAGTTTAGAAGCAAGTTTATTAGATATAAAACATTCGGTAGCTTTTCGTATAAAAATAATAGTGACAAGTATGCCGAATAACTTACAGGAACTTCTATAGGTGTCACTTGCTTTTCAGCTTGCTTATGCGCTCATGCAGCATGTATCTTATCTTTGTCGATTACGATCATCCTTCTTCAAAGGGCACTGATTTGCGTAGTGATCTTTGCCACAATTGTAGCAGCCTCCTACAGTCCCTTTTTAGGCTCAAAGTTGCCTCCGGTTTTGTAATTGTCATATTTGTCCTCCATAGGGCTTCTGCCCATTGTTATAATTTTTAGCAAAGTTATCCCTTACGTTTCCAGCAGGCTTATTTACTACTTCTTTCTTATTGTTATCTCCTGGAAACTTACTCTTGTTTCCAAACTTTTTCCATGGTCCTTTTAAGGTGCAAGAGAGGTTGAAGAAGGATTTGCGGTCTTTTCCGCACTTCCTCTTTATGAGCAGAAATAGCCTTTAATTTTTGTTCTTGCCTTATGGCCTTTTCAACAACTCCTTCCATAGTGGTTGAATTTGTGAACATCGACCTCTCCCCTATCACGGGATTCAATCCCATGATGAATTTCCGTATTCGAACTTCTCGTCGGTTTGATCTGCGGTACATACTTGAGGAGTTTTGTAAACCTCTCCCAGTATTCGATTCTGGCCGTTAGCTTCCCTTGAGCTAAATTCTGAAATTCTGTCATTTTCGATCATAGAAAAGTTGTGGCAGCCAACATTGCCTAAAATATCCTTTAAATTGATCCCAAGTAATATTGGTCTCATCAATGTTTAGTTCAGAAACTTTACGGCTATCCCACCACGAAGATGCTTCGTGGGAAAGCTGATAGGCTCCCAAATAGCTTTGGTTTCTCTCGAGAAGTTCCTCATTACAAAGTACTTCTCCATTTCATTTGAGCCGATTCTCAGCTCCATCTCCTAATGTGGTGCCATCATACTTAGGTGGACTTATCCTTTTTATATCATTAGTGAGTTCTGCTGCCAATCTGGCCTTTTTGTTTTCTGGTTGGACAGGTGCATTCCCAGCATTAACATCAACACCCAAGTCGGGGTTGTCCTCAGGAGGTTGCTGATTATCATTATCAGCTTCTTCATCCTCCTCATTTCCCATCACCTGCTGTTCAAGTACAGCTAAGCGATCTCTTGTGTCCAACAGGGCAGCAAGGATCTCATCCAGTTTCTGGGTTGTTGCCGCTCCTCCTTCAGGTGGAGCATTATTCACAACGTTCCCCCTTGTTCTAACCATTTTCTGTTACAAGAAAATTCAGGTTTTTATCAGATTATGGACACAATAGGTCCAAGAGCTGCAACCTTCAGCTCTGATACCAAGATGTAACATCCTCAATTTATACCTTAGAACAAGTGAATTTTTTTTTTTTTGATAATTACATCCTGGTTCTAAATACATAATTTAGAACTCACAAATCAAATAACCATTCTTATAACAGACAACCATATGCAGCTGTAATGACTCGGAGTACCTCCGATCTATTCATTCCATGACTCGGTAATCTACCGATCTATTCATGAGTAATAAGAGTTGGCGTTTTTATTTAACACTTCACTCTTGCGGTTCTCTTCCCTATTCTGGGATTCAAAATGCTCTGTCCAAGGAACCTAACTGAATAATTGTTACCATTATTCATCGGCATCTCATCCCTTAGACTAGGTGAATTAGGACAACGCAATCAGCAACTTGCGATACTTTGGCCAAAGATTTGAAACATACTGTTTATGTCTCGTATTCCTTAACGGCATACTCGTCAATCTGGAATACGCCCTTCACCCCATTCTTATGTTATGTAGAATGTCTTATACCGACTTACATCGGTCCTTCCTATCTCAACTTAATCACTCGAAATGGATTAACAAGGTGATAACGTTATATGGATGCCCACGAGGATTAGGGATACGATGACATCTTTGGTTCAACCTTAGTTAAACCAGATTGTGTCAAAATACCCCGTATCTCTTAGGCAACCTTATAACACGTGATCACATTCCTAATCGGTCCCCGAGTAACTGCGTTCGAGATCAAAGTGTAAATATTAGTGATCAATGCAAAGGGTGTCGTCATAAGTCACTGCATTGTTGTAACTTCGAGAAGATCCTAATCTTCTCGGAGGTAAAACCCCGCATTGACTTGTGTCGTCAACCTTTAAATCCACCTCGAAAAGATCTACTCAATAATATGCGTTATGCACGTTGAGTTTAATTACACTAAGATGTTCCCCCTAGGGTTAGTCTTTCTCGATCCTGGATTCTTTGTCTTAGAATGACCTTCCTCAATAAACCCATTACACGGTGGAGATATTAAGGCCAAGGTCTCATCATGGAGTTCTTAGAATATACATGATTTTAAGACAACGAAATTTGACAATAACTCATAAACTTCACCGAGCTTGCCATCCGAACCCCATTAGGTTTCCGTCTGGGCAACAACAGACTCCATAGCAATAAGCAATTTTGATGTTTCCATAAGACAATGCGGAGATTTTCATGCAAATTCCATAACATACATAGCCTTATCCAACTGGAATAATCAGAAAGGAAACATATCATTCTGTATCTACACCTGAACGTAATCGGAATTGAAGTATGGCATTCACAATTCACTTTATAAAAGCCATAATTCATGATGTCAAGATTTTAAAGACAGCCAACAAAGCCAAGAACATTACCTGTTCATACTCAGGCTTATACATAAAACAGTGACATAGATTACCATTCGAGGATTTTAAACTAAGTCCATAAACAGTATTCACAGTTTAGCTTTTCCAGAAGCTGACATACAAGATATCTTCCCATACTCACGGAACCCAACAATGTCAAAACAAAATAAATAGAAGATAATGATTCCATCTGTGCCAACAATGGCAAGCATTTAAAAACAGGAAGCTTAAACAAAGGCTAATCAAAGATTTTGTAACAAGGAATCCAATGAGCCCGTATTACAATATTTTCTCCAAGCCTACATAGAGTAGAATACATATTTAAATGCCCCAACTAAGTCTCGAACCACAAATTCCTTGTAAGACAAAAGTATTCATTACCACATAATAGAAGTCACCTTACCTATTACTCCTACAAGACTCAGACAAATCAATTTCCAACATTCTATATATATATAGCTTCCACCGTGGCCCAAATTATACGAATCACTCAATGGACTCTACAGAGTCATTCAAATACAATAAATACATATATCCATATTACGTACTGTCAACGGGTTGAATCCCATTACCACAAAAAAAAGGAAAAACAAGCGCAACGTGGTAATAATGAGATACTGCTTACACCATGCAAGTTATTTATTCACAAACAACTTTAAATGACAAAACAAAACCCAACGAGTATCAATAACCACCCCATCATTAACCACGACAGAGCTTAGAAGGTTCATTAAAATTGAACAATCAAACAAATGTCCAGCAGACTCCCTTCCGACGAGTATTCACAACAAGCATCGACGACAAATACTCATAGCAAGCATCGACGACAAATATAAATCAACAGTCATCATAGTAGCCTGTACCCATCACGATAACAATTCATGGATTCTCACAGGACAGGCCTAGCATGCATTCCTTTCATTTATTTCGCAAACTTAAAGCCGAATATGCAAAACACAAGAAATATAGCCAAAGTTCGAATATAATAAACACCCATCAAGGATTAAATGAAAAATCATTCCAGCATGAAGATACAGTGCCAAAATCACACAAGACAAACATAGAAAATCATCTATTTCCATAAATCATTTGAACAGAGTTGTTCTAATGAAATCACTTGAAAGACAGCAAGATTTTTAAAGGTTAGGGCCTAACATGCCTGGATATTTGCTCAAAATTCCGAAGCAGACCACTGAAAGAGCTCGGACTTCCTTTTCCTTTTCCAAGTTAGAGCCACCAACAAAATTTTGCTATTACCATGACATATATATTTTCCTTGCCAGAGAAAAGAGCTAGACATGCTCATACTCGCCATGCAACACCAAGAAGACTGGTGCGAAGAACCAGTGAACAGGCAGAGGGAAAACCGGAATTCGCGATAAGCCAAACAAACCAACAACTTTCCAGTTTGCATGCCTTCTCGCGAAATCCGAGCTCGACTACCGAGCTCATTAATTGCAATTACTCCCAATTTCCCACTCAAACTCCACTGCCACCGACCGCCAAAGTTGGCGATAGACAAATAGAATTTCAAGACCATTTTCAGTTTTGGCGAACTGCCACGTCGGCCCAAGTTAGCCGTTTCTAAAACCTCTACCACTACTGTCCTTCATACTTATCCTTTGCATTAAATAACATAGAAAAATCCACCCATGGTTCGCACCCCTCCATAGGTCCCCATAATCCTTGCTCAATAATTAGGTTAGTAACTTAGGTTAGAATTTAGGATAACACCTAGTCTAACTTTATAGAGCATAGATACTAACTTAGAACATTAGCTCTTAGCCTAGGTCTAGGTTAGATTAACACTAATCTAACCCCTAGGTTAGGTTTAGTTTTAAGGTTACTAACATTAATAATTCTAGTTAGGTCCACATTCCGTATACTCAGAAAAAGACCTACAACATACATCCTTGAACAGGGTTAGCTCCTGTTCTGCCTCAGGCTACAAAATTGTATGAAACCGAATTATTACCTGGTCCACGATCGAGACCTTCCAGATATACTTCGATATCGGGAACCAATTCATTTCACATGATCAACCTGAGTTATACTCCGGACTAGCTTATTCAATGCTTCTAGACCTTGCAACCTGTTCAAGGTCTGTAATTTTAATTCATCACGAACAAACTTAAAGCAATACTTGGATCAATTCCACTGATCCAAGGCTAGGTATTATAGGTGGATAACTCTATAATTCATTCCGAGATCAGATTAAACTCGGATAAAAATGAAAGAAATAAAAGAGTCCAATCATATTATTCGACTCGTCAAAGATCTCGCAATGCAAAGAAAATACAAGACATATCAAGCATGATTTCCCAATCAAGGAACACATCCTTTTACAAGAAATCACATATCAACACTTGTATGCTCGGGAGGAAGTAATAACAACGGTTCGGGGTGTTACAACACACTAGATTCTAACCATCCTGTGCCTTTGTTTTCTTGCTTGTGCTGCTTATTGAGATGCTCATACAAGTCTAGACACTCTTCATAACTATGCCCCTTTCCACAAAATGAACAGGAAATATTATATGGGCATTCGTGCCTATAATGGTCAGGTGAGCCACATGTATAGCAAGTTCCTCGAGGGAATTCACCTCTTCCCCCTGCCTTGGCCTCGTCCTCCATATCCACCTTGATATCCTCATCCTCTTTCACGAACCCCTTCAAATCTTCCATCATTCCTGTCATAGCGTGTTTGATTATAATCCCTATCCTGATGCTCATTATTTCCTTTAGAACTATCAGCCACACTTGCTTGTCACACCCCAATATCAATGGCATCATGGATCTAGCCAATCAGTCTACAATCTTTGGTATCATGGGTCGTGGACCTATAAATTTTACAAAAAGAGGATACATTCTTCCTAATCATGCATTGTAGTAGGGGGCAGTGACTAGCATCATGATTCAAATGGAAAATATCATAGTCTAACAACAGTGAATGTACAAATCTACGAGGGAAACTATCCTTGGTGTGGCCTTCCACTTCACAATATGTACACCAGATTCTTGAGCGTGTTTCATGAGCTGGGTTTGCTAATAGCTTCTTTAATTGTTTTTCCATAGCTATTATCCGAGCCCCAAGAATGGAAAAACTCTAATTTCAATGCTCCCAACTACCTCGGTGTGTAGGGATTCCTCCAATGCTTCGCGCGGGTTGGTATAAGTTTTATGTGACAGTGCTCTTCAAAATGGAGTAATCAATCCCCCGAAAAACCATTGTGCATGTTGACTTGCATGAATTTCATAGGAGAGTTTGGATAGAAGTGTTTTAAAACAGGCATCATACTCACATACACTTTCAGTAGTTCCTTACTTTATATCCCTAAGTGTGCTTATACTCTCCGCTCAAACTCGGGATATGGAACTTTTAAGAAAGCATCTTTTAATGCTGCATAATCAATACAAGTTTGATTAGGATCAAATTTCCTATACCAGTTATGTGCGCGTGCCTATAACGTAGTAGAAAATTGACTTTCCTTGTGCTCATAAGCCATGATACCTTTCACGTGCCACAATATTTCACACATATGAATGTGTTTAGCAACATCCTTGATACCTCTGTACTCTAGGAGACAAAGAGACATCTCCATATAAATGTTGCTCAAAGTTATTGCGGGCCCCGACCACTAGACCCGAGAACCTCCTTGGTTTCCTCTTCCTCAAAATCACCCAAACCACCGGAACTAGAACTGCCCATACCTCCCGATCCTCCATAATTTTGAATAGGGCCCATAGATGCACTCCCCTATGTCCTAACAATGGTACTATACTAGACCCCTATAGTCTGTGAAGTAGTCCCAGTTCCAGAGGTGAATCCCACACTCGGCGCGCTCATATTCTGTATAAATGATGAGCCTGAAAACATACCCCTAAAGAATAACAAAGTTGTTTGTGATGCCATTGATGTACTTGTTATCTAAATTATTTATTCTCTTTCACTTCTTAAATGAAAAATTTGTTTACCTGTTGTACTAGATACTGTAAAACCAAGTGCAAGGGCTAGGTTAGCAGGTTGGCTTAGATGTGCACTGCGGTCCAGGTCATATCTACTGGCATGCTTCCATGTGAGGTTGAAGAGGGTTCTCTGTCATGCTTTCCTAGATGGGGGAGTTCCTGATGCTCTAGCTCTTCTTCCTCCCCATGAGCCTCAAATCCTTCATGAGCCATCTCTCTCCACAACACCATCCATTATGTAATTTCTTGTTTCTTGCATAATTCCCTCTCACATGCCTCATCATACTTCAACCACCTCTCTTCCCTCTGCCATGCTGCCGCTAGGTCTACCATCTTTCACCAATCCTGTTCCTGCCCCTTGTGGCGTGGAGATTTTTAGCTTTCATGGGTTTATCTTCCAAGTTCAACGTTACCATTAGTATTTTGATTTCCAGCGAAATACCTTGCAAATACGTCCCTCTAGGATACCGTAGGAACTGGAACTCTGCTACCTCGAGCATGAATAATTCGAAATTGAATACTCCAGAATATAGCTATTTAGAACACCGTGAAACCAGGTATCTACCGCGTGAGTCCAGATCAAGTCAGCATCATATAGTGTTTGAAATTCCTCCTGTGTCCAAATAAGTGTGTGATACCTCTAATTCCACTTAGACACATATGTATTCAACCACTCGTATAATTCTATGGGAAAGATAGCAAAGAAGCTTTTAGAAAAACTGTCATACAAATTCTGCTCTACGCAAGTGCATGCGTTAAATCTGGATCCAATGCTAAACCTTTGTGCATATTCTTCCTCCAGATCATGAATCCACTCTTCAATGCTCGCAAAGTTATTTGTTATGTCTTCATCATGAACCATTCTGAGAACAACTGAAAAAGAGGTCCCGGTAACGGACCTAATGATGCAGCCTAGAATTCTCAGATAACACCTAGTCATCTGGCACATCACTCAGCACAGGTTGAGCGCTCACCCAAAGCATGCCAAGGTACCAGGTCCCTCTTTAGGGTTGTTGTAGCAGGATGGTAGCATTGTGGAATGATAAAGACATATATTTAGAAACTAATCCACCATTACATAGTGATACCAAACTAGATCTATAAAAGCATGCGTTTACGTATAAATCATCAAGAAATCAATAGTATGTAATGATAACACATAGAAGACACTTTGGTTTGGACAATATTCTTCATATTTTAAACATGACAATGAAATAGAAGCTTGATACAATAATAGTCATGCACGCATGGATCTATTACAATTATCTAGTCTCGTGCACTTCATGAATCTCTAGCCCTTTGACACCACTGTCTATCAACTAGGTGGTTCATCTAATATATAGGGTGGGGAACTTTCCCTTCACCACTAACTATGCCAAAAATAGGTCACACGCTAATAATAGCCACGCGCCGTTTACAATTATAGCCATACATGTAAGTATGCTATCTATAGATCACTTATAGTTAACTTAGAGTGATGAATCTAATCTTGGATTACTTCCATGCAAGAGTGCTTCAATATGATCCTTGAAATCTAGAAAAGTGTGGCACGTAAGTCTCAAAGATCGCTTTGTGCATTCCGCATGCCAACCTCTAAAAATAGATGATCTACAAGATCAGCTAAGTCCCAAAATTTATCTTTGCACCTCCACACGTGACACCTTCCTATTCTTGTTTTCTAGGTGGAATTTGTGTGTGAGTTATGCTAAGTGTTTTACCTAACCAACACTACCTATATTGGGTGACCGGTGTATTCCATATCCTTTGAGGCCTCAGAGGAGTTGATTTGGACTGTCTTTGGTGAGGGGGCAATTGATTTGAGATTCCATGGCACCAATTTGAGCTATAAGAGTTGTACCTAGCCCATCCGGATGAGACGAGGCTAGCGGTTTTGTTGATGGAGGCGGTGTCTGCTACCTTGCCAGATGTAAAGGGTGGATGCTTTCCGTGATCACTGATGGGGGTACTCCATGATATGATGGTGCATGAGACACACTTTTTTGGGCACCAACATTCTTAGTGAAGTTATGAGAGTTGTGGGCATATGGGTAGTTACGGTGTTTAGCCTACGTTGTACATTTATAATACATTATTGGGCATATGAGGACATAGTGTGCATGCGACTTATAGGGATGCCCCGAGCGAGATGGATTCCCAGCGTGATTTGTGCTGGTGGGATACAAGAGATGGGTACCGTTGATAGGTTAGTGGAGATCAGATAGGCTGACACATGATGTGGCCCATTTTTTGTAGTTACTGGAGGGGTTGTTCAAAGCAGACATTATCGGCGAGGCATTTGTATGTGGGATTCCTCTCATATAGGAATATGCATGAGGAGCTATTGTGCTCCAACTAGAGAGGTGAATCTGGGGTTTTTGTGCGGGGAGGATGAGATGATCTTGGTAGACAAAGTCTAACAGCAGTTCGGGGTCTTACAGGACATTCCTCTGCCCTTCCCATAGTATCAAAGAGATGACATGGAGAGGCCCTTACCTCTACCATAGCCTAAAGTGCCCACAGTGGAGGAGGAGAAGCTATTGGATTGGTGGATAAATGACATCGGATGTACGAGACATGATACGGGTAGTGGTGGGTGGCTCAGTTACAAGCCATACCACCTAGACTAGGGTAACCATACCTAGCTACCATTACAATGCAGAGAGACACCCTACAGTGGTAAGTAGCTACACTGATTACCCAGTTGGGTATACTGCAGACCTAGCTAGAGGGCTTAGAGGTGGAGGTAGAAGAGCTACGCATATAGGTAAACAACTTGTAGGCCTAGATGGCGGATGGAGGAGTGGGGGAGATGGAGATGGTCGGGGGATGGTCGGGTAGCATCCTTACGAGGATCAGGTGGCGAGGTTTACAGTTAGTTGGCCAGCCCAGGCATAGGTGGGGCCTTATAGGCCCGAGATATAGGCAATGGGAAAAAGGGCACTACTATAGGCACCGGGAGTAGGTCCCGATTCATAGGTAGGTGCGAGGAAAGTACAGAGCCAAGACCTATGGGACCACCATAGGCGTACTGTATCTAGGTTATGGGATGCCCTAGGTGATGCGAGATATTATTAGAACCAGCTTATGGTGGCGAGATAGATTTTATATCCTATGACAAGTATAGGAGACAACAAAGGCGTCCAGTGATAGGATGAAATCTTGCACACATAGTGTGGAGAGCACAAGAGGTTAGCAAGCTTTGAGGCCTAATCGGGAGAGGCCACCGGTGCATGGTGACCAGCACTAGGTGAGGTGTCTACATGGACACTGAGGTGAGGTCGAGGGCACAGGTGACACGAGAGATGGAGGATATCCGACAAGATGTCTAATATGTAGTCACCCGATTTTTATGTATATTCGTTATTTTTTGATATATATGCCGGCCTGTGTGCCAAATATAGTTGTATTTTTATCACATACCATCCTGCGTGCCAAAGATAGTGAGGATGTACGAGTGATTTGTATATTTTGAGCATATATCAGCTAGCGTGCTAAAGATATTTTGTATTGATTCATTCTTTGTTGTATATATGAGACCGACCTGCGTTGATGACATTTTGTATTATATATATTGGCCTACATGCCAACATTTTGAGATGATGGACATGATGAGATAGGCATGTATATTGAGCCACACATTTATTGATTTATATAATGAGATACATGGTATTTTGTGATTGGTTGATGTGTTTATGAGATATTGGTTTATGGCTTGTGTTAGATGAGATATGGGTTTGTTGTTTTGATATGGATGGAAATTAGGTGAGTTAGGCATGATGGAGTCAGGTCAGTTTAGGCATGGATCGAGTCAGGTTGGTTAGGCATGGTTGAGTTAGGTTTGGCTAGGCATGGATTGAGTTAGGTTGGTTAGGCATGGTTGAGTCAAGGTTATAGGCATGGATTAAGTCAGGTTTGTTAGGCATGGTTGTGTTAAAAGTAGGTGAAGCTATGATTTATTATTTTTGTAATGAATGATACTATGGGTCATATGTGAGACATGGTATAATCCATGCATAGTGATGACAAAGATTTGGTAGGCATAATAAATGTATAAAATATGCAGCAAATGGTTATGTATTTGGCTTAATTTCCAAATTTGTATATAAAAGGAGAACTAAGTGAAATGTGATGTAAATGGTGAGTTAGGCATGGTTGAGGAATTGTTTAGGGTAGAGAATGCCCGAGCTAACCTTTAAGGACCCCATGCCCTCGGAGTGCTTCCTACATAGTCCTAATGAAAAGGGACCTCAAGCCAATGTAGTTCTCCCATAAGCTAGGGAAGAAAATGAGAAGGTGTGAAAATGAGTCGATAGGTGTTTGGGCATGTTATGGGTTTAGGTTTGTTAGGTGTGGGTAGATTATAGGTAAAATGTTGTAGGTGAAAGTGATTGTGGTGAAAGAGGAGGATTACCCCAAAGGTAAGCATCAAGGACCAAGTCCTCTATAAGGTAACCAAAATGTAAACAAAGATGGTTAAAAAAAAAAGGGGGCAATAAAGCTACGATTGGAGTACGATCATACCAAGTAGATCATAACTTGGAGGAGGTGATAAACATAAGACCCTAAAGACATTACATGATTGACATTTTCTATGATGAAAAGTAGTCACATGATCACCAAATGTCTAAATTCTAAGATGTCCCTTGAGGTAAGAAGAAATGAGAGTGGACATGGTTCACAGGGTGAAGAGTAGGTAATTTGAATTATTATTATTATTTTTTTGGTATGAGGTAGTAGGCTCGTTGGGCAAGATGTCCTAGGTCACAACAGGGAAGTCCATGACTAATTTTTTTGTTTTGACTTATATTTGAGATAGAATGAACGATGCGGGAAGTCTATATGGGAAAAATTAAACTCTTTGAGGTCTTCGTGAAGTGATCGATCGATGCAGAAGCTCTAATTTCTCTCGTCCTTTTTTTTTTTTATTTTTTTGAAGAGATTTTACATAGTTGTCCTTCGTAGGAGTAGTCTATTTATAGCAGCGGTTTGTCAAGAGGTAGATGTCCTTTTGAGGGAGTCATCTTTTATTAGAAGTTTGACTCAAGGATTTTGGTCACATTATGAGGTCTTTGCGGTCATGGAAAAGGCCAAGGTGAAAGATAGGACTCTTTTTCAAAGGGCAAGGTGAAACAACCATGGGATTTCATCTAGAGGTAGAGAAAAAGTATCCATGAGAATCATGCTATGTGTAGTGCCATGGTACACATATTTAAGAGAAGATAATGAGTGATAGGTAATCACATGATTCTTGTTTAATTGTTAGGGAGGTGTATGGAGTAGGTAGTGCTCAAGGGAAAATCCTGGAGAGAGACAAAGGGTGAGGTAGGACAATGATTCAACAATAGAATGGTCGAAGATGTAAGGAATTTAGGGGCTCAGGCTCAATTTTACCATTGAGAGAAGATAAATGATAAGCACATGATCCATAGGTATGAGTCATGATGTATGGTCCAAGCCAATTAGGAGAAAATTTTCCTCGTTTACTTTTCTTGCTTTGGTTACATGTTGATTTTCTTTCAAGACAAGGTCATCGACTAGGAAGGTTCGTTCATGAACACATTTTTCATATAAACATTTGATATGTTGTTGGTAAACTTGAAGGTGATCTAGAGCATTAAGACGATGTTCATCTAATAACTCTAGCTATGCTTTAAATGGTCCGATGAAAGTCATCATCGGTGAGCATGTCATGCGAGAGAAATATGGAGTGAGGGCATCTAGACTTCGAGAGGTAGAATAGCCTCTATACCGTAAACTAGAGAAAAGGGTGTGGCCATAGTGGAAGTGCAAATACTAGTGTGGTATGCCCGTAGGGCAAAAGGAATGTGCGTATGCCAATCCTTCCCAGTATCGTCAACCACTTTCATGAGAATTTTTTTGAGGGTTTTGTTAGTGGATTTGGCTTGGCCATTGGTTTTGGGTAGTAGGGTGATGAGAAACTAAGCTAAATGCTGAAGGCATTGCAAAGTTTTTAAAATGTTTTGTTTTTGAATTAGTTTCCATTGTCATTGATGAGGCGATGAGGAACACCAAAGTGACAAATGATGTGGTTGTTAATGAACTCACATATTTTCTCAGCTTTCATGGAAATGAGTGGTATGGATTCTACCCATTTTGTGTAATATTTAGTAGCGGTGATGATCCATTGATGGCGTTGGGAAGAATGAGGATCGATTTCTCGACAGATCCAAACCCCATTGAGAGAAGGGCCAAACGTCTGGCGACATGTAAGGCATGATGGGTGTATGATTAAGATTGGAATGTTGTTGGAATTTTACACAACATTTGACATAGTCACAACAATCATGGTTAAGGGTTGGCCAATAATAGCCTAGACGAAGAATACACTTAGCAACAGCAAGGCCACTAAAGTGACCTCCACATATGTCATCATGAACCTCCTTAATGGCATAAGGAATTTTAGAACTTGTGAGGCATCGTAAGAGAATACCATCAAATTTTCACTTATAGAGGATTCCTCCCAGGATAATGTAACGAGAGACATTTTTAAGGAAGGCGTGTTGTCCATTATGGGTGAGATCAGGAGGTAAGATGGAGAGAGAAAGGTATTCAAAGTATTGTTTATACCAAAGGTCATTCGGGAGAGCTGGTTACGATTGAGTAAACATCATGAGGTAAATAAGAAGGTGAATGGAGGTGTTGTACGGTAACAAATATTTTGGAATCGGTGGGTTAAGCGGTATTTGGGAAGCTAAGCAGGACATGGTATCTACAAATTTTTGGTGGAATGTGGGATGGTTTGAAGGGTGTAATGATCAAAGGTGGTCAAAATTATGTCTACATGATGTTTATACTTTTGAAGTATCTTGTTACAAAATTGGTACATACCATTGACTTGGTTTACAACCAATTGAGAATCACCAAATATGTTGATTAATTTGACATCCAAGGCATAGGCGGCTTGGAGATGTAGTACAAGTGCTTCGTATTCGAGAAATATTATTGGTGCATTCAAAATCTAGTTTGAAAGACAAAGGCATGGGTTCTCCATCAAGAGGAATGAGGATAATACCAGCCCTTCCCCCATTGACATTTGGGCTGTCAAAGAAGAGTGTCATTTGGTAAGGGGTTCGTCCCAGAAAAGGGTAGCAATTGACTCATCTGGAAAGTCAAAATTAGAAGGTTGATCCCCAAAAATAAGTGCGTCGGCCAATTGGTCAGTGATAGCTTGGCCCTTGATGGACTTTTGATGAATGAATTCGAGGTCAAGATCAGCTAAAATCATAAGCCATTGTGTGGCATGCTGATTTTGATAAGGTTTGGCGTACATGAAGTGTAAGGGGTCGGTGTTGGTCACAACATAGGTTTTTGGTTGAGTAGGTAATGACAGAGTTTGGTGGCAATGAAAACTAAGGCTAAGCAAAGTTTTTTGGGATGGTTGTATCAGGTTTCATAGTCCAAAAGAGTATGGCTTATGTAATAAACCGCCTGTTCCCCGTGTTGTGCATCGCGATGAGCGAACATGGCTCCCAAGGAATGATCGGTAGTGGATATGTATAGATAAAAAGGTTGATCATCTTTAGGTGGGATAAGTACGGGTGGTTGGAGAAGGTATTGTTTTAAGGCCTCAAAATCTTTGTGATAATCATCATCCCATTGAAAGGAGACATCCTTCTTGAGTAGATGATGAAACGGTTGGCACCGATCCGATAATTGTGAAATGAAATGGTGAATAGACTATAACTTACCTTGCAGGATATGGATTTGTTTAAGGTTAGTGGGTGGAGGCATTTCCAAAATGGCCTTGACTTTAGTAGGGTCAACTTCTATACCATGGAGGGAAACGATAAACCTCAAGAGATTTCCCGAGATAACCACAAATATGCACTTCTTAGGTTGAAGGTGGATGCAATATTTAATGAGGTGGTAAAATATAGTTTTGAGGATGGTAAGGTGCTCGGAGTGACATTTATATTTGGCCAAGAGATCATCCATGTAATCTTCCAATATGTGATGCATGATGTCATGGAAGATGTAAGTTATAAAATTACCGATATGTGGCACCGACATTTTAAGACAAAAGGCTTGACTCGATAGCGAGAAGGTCCCCATGGGGTGATGATTGAGGTTTTGTGTTGATCTTCTGGGGCAAGAAAAATTTGGTTATAACCCGAGAATCCATCCATGAGTGATAACATCTCATGATCAGCGGTGAGGTCAACCAACCGATCAATCTTTGGGTAAGGGAAAGTCGTCTTTTCGGCAAGAGATAGGTTGAGGTCAATGTTAGAAATCCAATGAGGATAATTAATGGGTAAGATGAAGGAAACAAAAAAAAGGTGCCAAAGTTCTTCTTTGATGAGAAGAGTAATACGAGGGTGCATTTTCCTCAGCTTTTGTTTGATGGGTTTGGCATCGGGAATGGTTACAATATTGTGGACCACTATGGTGGGGTCAATATTGGGCATGTCTGCATAAGACCAAGCAAAATCATGGCTATGATTTCTGAGAAAAGAAGTGATAGCTTCCTATTCAAAGTGACATCTAAAGATTGTCCAATCTTTAGAATGTGTGGGTCATCCTAAGTATGAATGTTGATCTCGATAGTCGATTCATTCAACATGGTTTACGTCTCAAAGGGTAACAACCGATGAATATATGAGTCTTATACACCAAGATAGGTGAGTATGGATTCATGATCCTGACATTGAATGATGTTAATTATAGGTGTGTTGTCATCAATCATTTCGGGAGACAGGAAGGGAAGATTGGAAGGGCCTCCCTCGCGGCCGATAAGTCGAGGCCCAGGGAAATGGTGTTTATGAAAAAAAAAAAGTTAGGAGGAATAGATTCAGGATCCATCGACTCCATTGGTAAAGGTGGTGATGAAGGTGGAGTGGGTGAAGAATGTGGAGGACTAGTGTCCTTAATGAGTTCAATGTGGGCCTATTTGGTAGGTGGTTCGAGGAAGCTGATACCACTTCGGTCATTATGTTTATGGGTGGTACATGGAATAATAGTATGGTGGCCTTTCTCATAAAATCCAAAACAAAAACCCTTCCACGCACATCGGTGCAGGAAGGTGTGGGTGAAATGGTGATTGGTAAGTGATTGGAAGTCAGTGGAAAATGGGCGGGTTTGTGATGGTGGTTCAGGTGTGTAAGTTGTAGTATCAAGTCCCCCATAGGGACTAGTATGAAGGTGGGGAGGACCATAAAGGAGACATTCTCCTATATAATGATCATAGCGAGGGTATTGGTGAAGGCTTCCATACTCTTGTGAAGTAAGAAATGTGTTGAAACTATATAGGAGGTACTCCCAGTTGAGGCATTGAAAAACACCTTCCAAGGGATTAGTGGTTGGTATGTAGGTAGCAAGAATGGATGATGTGTTGGAGGTCAATGCAGAGGTGGAGTTAACGGATTGGGAAGCTGATGGGTCAGCCATGGAGGTTATGGCAGCGGTAGGAATGGAGGAGGTATGTGTGGTAGAAGCAGTGGCTGTACTGGTAAGTGGAAGTGTAGGTGAAGAAGTAATGGTTACGAAGGTAGTCAAGCATAATATGTATGACCACATCGTTGGGTCGATAAATCATGTTGCATGTTTTAAAAGGTGATGGGTCAGCTAGAATGGTATAGGTGTGTCCTTTGTGTTCAAACTTTACACAATAATGCAAAGTGGAAGGAATGTAACCCATGACACGAGTCCAGTGGTCTACCAAGCAACAAAGTTATATTGGAATTCCCCTTCCAAAATGTAAAGCAATTATGGAACAATGCGGGGGCCCATGCGAATGTGGATGATGATGGTGCCTAGTGTAGAGGTGATAGCATCATTGAATGAATGCAACATGACCATATGTTTATGCATGTAATTGTTAGGTATACGCATTTGAGTGAGTACATGGGATGAAATGATGTTGATTGTAGTGCCCCCATCAATCATCACATGGCATACCTGTATGTCATCGATTTGGACAGAGATAAAGAGGGTTGAGTCGGGTCATTGTTTTGGTGGGGTGTGATCTCTTCCTCTTAGAAGTTAAGGGAGGGAACTTGGTGAATAGGGTGGGGCTAAGATGAAGGTGGTAATTTGGTGAGAGAGGCTACATGATGGGTTGTGATAATGGAGGCTACAGGTGTAGGGTCATTGAGTAAAACATCAATAGATTGAAGAACCTCCATGAGAGCTTAACGATGGGATTTTGAGGTTTGGATGAGGTAATATAGGGACATTTTGAGGGGAGACTAGTGTAATTGTTTAAGCATGGTGCGATGTGTGACGCCATTAGAAATGGGATGTGTGGGGCTGCGGATAGTGATTTTAGGTATGGGTGCATATGGTATGTTGGGTATAGGATTGGTTGGTGGGTCAGTTGCCTTTTCTTTACCCTTATCCTTCTGAGCATGTGTAGTGACATGTATCATGTTGACCTGATGGGAGTTGGCAAATGGAGAAGGTGTAGGGTGAGTAGTATAATGACACGATGAGAAAAAAACCTCTTTGGAGGAGAAACACCTGTGAGGTGAGTTGGGCGCAACGACATTTAGGTCTGGCTTGGCAAGTTCTCTAATGCAAACCATGTTAATTTCAAATCTTGGGGGTAGCTCTAGGGAGTGTGAGGGTGGATTTTTGGTTGTTGAGTAGAAGTGTGGGAATGGGTGTTGGTGAAGCGGGATCCTCATCGAGAATGTCATCATCGTCAAAGTTGGCTTCCAGAGGACACAACTGGATCAGGACAGTTTTCAAAGCCTTGCAGTTCTCCACATCGTTCCCTGGAACACGATGGTATGTGCAAATTTTATTATCTTCAAACCCTTTTTGCTTGGGTTTGAGAGGTCGTCAAGGTCTAAGTGGCAGTAATGTGATGACAGAATTCTCAAGGAGGTTGGTTAAAGTTTTGGCATAGGACCCTGCTAGTGGATCACAATGGGAAGTGAATGTGGGTTTGGGTGTAGGTGTGGTTGATTATCAAGGAGTTGTCTTTGGAAGAGGAGGGGTCGAGCCATGGGTTTGGGTGTTGGTGTGGTTTTAGGTGTCGATCGTGTTTGTTTAGGTATGGGTATAGTAGGTGGACAGGTAGGAGGGTGTGTGGTCATTTTGACTACCTTATTATGGGGTAGTGGAGTTTTACGTTTGGGTTACACCTTATTGGGTAAAGGTGATGTGGGTGTATGAGGTCTCAAAGGAAAATCTGATGGAGGAAGAGGGTGAGTTAGCCATGGGGATAACGGGGGTGCTATGAAGGTAGATGACGTGGGTTGTGCTTGAGGTGCACGAGACAACGAGTGGAGTGTAGTGGGTAGTGAATCAATAGCTGAGGGTATCGGAGGTATAGGTGGTAAAGAGGCGGAAGGTGTAGGTGTAATTGAGATTGGGCATCCGGGTATGTTAGAGGTTTGTGAGGAAGAAATGAGATGTTGTGTTTTTGGTTTATTGATGGGTGGAGGTTTCTTGACCATGTGGGGGAGCTGAGATCCTAAGATGGACGGGGACAGTGTAGGTGTGATTGGCGTAACTAGGGTATGAGTTCTATGGGTTTGGTGCTTCTGTTTGGGTGTCAGAATAGGTATGGTGTCAACTTTGGAGGATGTGGCTAAATCCAGTTTGATAGGTGGATGAGTAAGGCTGGTGGTCGAGGTGACCCCTAAAGTGGTAATGGGTTTAATCGAAGCAAATGTTGTAGGTATAGGTTTGGGTTTAGGTGTAGGTTGAGTTATGGGTAAGGGTGCGGTGTGAGCTATAATAGGTGTCATGGAAGGGGTTGTGATAGAGGTGATTGTGTTTGGTTCAATTGGTCGAAATGTTTTTGGGTAGATAGTGGAGGTATCAACAAGGGATCTTTACATCTGTGTTGAGATGGGGAGTAAAAGGTGCCCCCATAGTAGAGCCCTATCCACATAATGTAAGTGATCAGCCAAATGTGAGAATGGAACGTCGATAGGTGGAGTTGCTGAGGACCAAATGGAAATTCCCGTAAAATGTGTCTTAAAGAAAAGGAATTTACTAGCTTTAGCCTCCGTTGGTAAGAGATCCGAAAGTAGGTCTGTAGAATCTTGAGTGGCTGATGGAGAATGCTCACCAAGAGGTAAAGGTATCTCAACTGGGTCTATGATAGGTGGCGGAGATGAGGGGTGCTCCTCTATGGGTGGAGGAGGTACTGTAGCTAAAGGCTCTTTAAGTGGTGAAGCCAAGGGTGAGATGGTCTCAATGTTAGCGAAAGATTCCTCAATAGGTGATGAAGGAGATGAAAGGTGTTCCTCTATTGGTGAAGGAATAGGGGAGGTTGGTTCTAACGTGGAAGGAGGATTTCAGGCTAGGATCTCCTCTATGGAAGGAATATGGGGTAATTGGGAGGTGATAGGTGACGGTTGCATCATTTAAGATAGCGTGAACCTCGTGGGTATCGGTATCATGAGTAGAGGTCTCAACGGTTTGATCAAACGAAGGGGCATGGTTAGGAAAAGGTTTCTTGAAGATATGTAGGTTTTGGTTGGTAGGTGCATTAGGATTATCCACGGTTAACTCATCTTTCTCGAGCATTTCTTGGACAATATTTTTGAAAGTGATGCAGTTGCCATCACTATGACCCTTTACTCAATGATAATTACAGAAATCATGTTCTTTATACCATGTGGGCATGGGGGCGGCGAGTGTCAAAAATAGTGTGTGGTTTTATAGGTGGAAGGGTGATGGCTGCGGCTTTGATAAGATTTTCTAAGACAGAAGAGTAAGTCTCCCGATTGGGGTATATTTCCACTGCTCTCGTCTAAATTGAAAATTTTGGACATGTGAGAGATTAGATGAGGGGGTATCCTGATTTGATGGATGTGTTGGGCCAGCCTTAAGTACCACTACATTAGTAGTGCCCTTAGCTTTTGAATAATTAGTCTATGGTTTGGAAGAAGAAGAGGTATCATTCGACTTGAATGCCGAATTCTTATTGCGTGACTAGATTTTCTTCTCTTCGATGGCCCGAATCTCTAACTTTCATGCCATTGTGAATGCTTCGTAAAATGTTTAGAAGGTTTGGACCTGCAAGGTCAGTGAGATATGCTTAGCACAAGCCCATGTGGAAAGCTTGATGAGTTATGTTTGTGGCGGTTGGAAGGTAAGTTAGTTAATCATCTTTGCACAAATGAGTGACAAAATATATGATAGATTTGTCCTCATACTGACATGTGGAATATAGATGGGTCATGGTAACATTCTTGATGATATTGATAGAGAAATGATCTAAGAAGGCTTGAGCTACCTAATTGAATGAGAATATAGAGTGTTTAGGCAGCCCACTATACCATTCTAATGCAGGTCTAGTGAGGGACATGGGAAAGGTTCTCAAGAGCAAGTCATCATCATGAGTGATCGAGATAACACCGTGTTTGAACAACCACAAATGTTGTTGCTGGTCTTCTTTGCTATTAAAACAATTGAATTTAGGCATTTCCCAATGTACGAGGTATGAACGGATAGGATTGGATGGGTGAATGGGCTTTTGAAAATCTCATCATAGGTGAGAGTGTTATGGGAGCTAGAAACCAATGCCTCCAATGTCTTCATCTTGTCCAACATCAATTTAATTAGGTCATTGGTGGGTTGTGATGATTGGATGCCTCCTACAACATGAGAGGGTTGGTTTTGGCCATATAATGGGGGTGGCACTCTAGTGTATGGTGTTTCCATGTAGGTTGATTGGGAAGAAGGAAGTGAAATAGGGGGTATGTACCTAGAATGTATAATGGATGAAACATGAGGTTGTTGATAGTATGTATATGGGGGTGGAAGGGTTGTGGTAACCCTAGTAGAAATAGGGGCTAATGATTGTGGAATGGAAAGGACCATGTAATGAAATGGGGTAGGGGTCATCGACACTAGAGGTGGTAATGTAGCTACGGGTATGTGTGAGACATTAGGGGCAAATGAGGTTGTGTTTTGGGTAGTTGTCGAGGGTACAGTGGATGTAACGGGTGCCACAAAGGTAACAGACGTGGTAGTCATAGCGGGTATAGGACCTAACTACAAAATGACTAGGGGTAAGGTAGATGCGGGAAGCACAGAGCCAAATGGGGCTGATGCGGGAGTGGGTGCAAGAGTCGAGGGGATAGATATGGGCATGTCATATATCAACTGACCCGAGGCATCTCAAGTGGACGAGTGGGAAAGGTAAAACTACAAGGCGACAGGGTTTTGGTCAAGGAGTCATGTGAACTCCTCATCTCCGATAGTAATAGTAATAGGCTGGATGGGATCCATGGCTAGTGATAAAATGGAAGGTGGTGAAGGACTAGGTGGGAGTGGTTGACAACTGGCGTGAAATACAAGTGCGCTTGCTTGTCTTTGGGTCAGCACCATGTGAACCAGTACTAATCAAGTAGGGTTGCTTCTCTATAAATGACACAGAGAACAACAGGAATAGGTGAATCTGGCAACAAAAATTAGATTAAGTACCAAATGGTGGCTGGAATATGAAATAGTCTAACCAATTCCAGTTAGGGAAAACTGACTCTGGTTAGGGTAAGCGATGTTGGTTCTTTATAGAAAATGGACAGTGAGTGAACAACAAGGTAGAAGGTAAAATCTGATAGGTATGCCAAATCTGATGATGTTTAAAACGTCAATGGGAATGATGATAGTGACAGGGATTATGAAAAGTGAAAAAAATGAATGAAAATTTCCTTTTGAGTAGGTTAGCAAAAGGACCTAGAACTGATGTTGGTTGGGTATAACCGATAACGATCAGAGGTAACCGATGATGGTTACTGTGAAATTGAAATAGTGATGAAAGAAAAGTGGTTGTGAATTAAAATCTGATGTAGAATCAGACCCAGAATTCTGAGAATGATGATGATATGGCCCAAGCACACTTAGGTGAAGCTGGAATACACCAGCTATGATGAGGAGCATGCAAGGATGAATAAAAAATTGAAGAACGTGATCTCTCACCTCAAAACACAAGCCAAGTAGAAACACTAAGAAAATGCGATCCTAGGAGTGCCTTTTCTATTATGTTTGTTTATCTTATGCTATTTAGGGACTGACACATGAATTATGAAATAGAGTTTTTGGTGAGGATGGCTTCCTATAAAGAAGGATATCTAAAAGGTGAGGTTTACGGTATGTTATGATGGGGCGGGCTTCGCTCTGAAGTATGACTCGACAGAGCTAGCAAGCTGGGTGCCCACTGTGTCGTGATAGTGTGATCACCTACGGCTTCTTCCAGATATGATGTTGTTTAAGAATGTATGTATTTTGAATTTTGTGAGACTCGAGAGAAATAGAAAAGGAAAGAAGTGCTTTTCTACGATTCGTTTGTCAACCATTAGCTGGGCATGACTTCTAGTGTATAGGTTGCCCTAAATTAATGTGAGCTAATGTGATAAATCAGAATGCAATGCACTTATTTCTATGCCAAAATCGAGATGTAAAATTGGATGACACAATAAGATGAAGAGGAAGAGGGATGCTCTTTCACTACAATGCAGAAAACATGAAGAAATGGTTCTTTTTAATTACACAAAAAAAAAAGTTTCCTTTAGATAAAATAGAAAGAAGAGGTGGGTTACCAAGGAATAAACTTAGTGTGTACACTTTTCAGAAGGGAAGCAAACACACAACTTTTCCTAGGAATGAATGAAATGCAAGGAACCCTAGATGGGTCCCACCGGACGTGCCAAAATGTTTCACCTTTTTCTTAGATCATTTCTTTGGAGTGTTGATGAAACAAATAGGTAAGCAGGCGTAGGAGGAATACTGTTCAAATTGGATGATGGGTTGTTGTGCGTGTATGACTTCTGAATCCATAGCTGATTGTGAGAGCTTCCTTTTGGCTATGAGGAACTACCTACAATACAAAGCAAGACCACAAGAAGGAATCAAACAATATGGGCAAAGTGAAGCTGCCTAGCGTATGCTAGATCCGGGAAGTGTGATACTTCCTCGATGGTTGTCATCCACCGTTTTACACAATTTAAAGTTGTAAACAAGGTAAATCCTATTGTAATTTGAAATTATTTAGGTATCTTACTTAAAAGCACAATAATAAATAGATCTAATCTAATGAGCTAAGCTAGAATAGAATCCGAAGGTCAAATGATTGGTTCTAGGTTTTGCGGGTTTGGCGAGAGGTCTCGGGTAGATCACGAGGTGGATGAGGGTGAGATGAAATTAAGTGGGTAGGTCTTTGTTCTAGTCGGTGTGGGTAATTACGAGAGATCGATGTCGGTCGGGGGTAACCGACGGTGGTCAAGTGTGACTTGGTGCCGGTTACTGTGAAATCTAGAAATGTCACAGAATAAGCTTTTGGTCTCCTTTGTGATTACACAAAGGACTTTGGTTGGTCGGGACGAGGTATTGGATGTGGGTAGGCTTTGGCGAGGCTTTAATGGGTATATGGAGGTGGAAATGTTGGAGAAGGTCAATAGGTGGTTGGGCAAGCAATAGATGATAAAATAATGATGTAATGAAATAAACCGAGAAAAGTATGACGTTATACTTACTTGGATTCCAGTCC
Source organism: Taxus wallichiana var. yunnanensis (assembly GCA_018340775.1). Classification (NCBI taxonomy): domain Eukaryota; kingdom Viridiplantae; phylum Streptophyta; class Pinopsida; order Cupressales; family Taxaceae; genus Taxus; species Taxus wallichiana. The sequence goes on along the minus strand of CM031243.1, from coordinate 256,912,797 downwards.
TAAATTCCTGTGAGTGAGGGATGGAGGTGCTGATGAGAGGTTTGAAGGTTACAAGTGATCACCAACTAAAGGAAAGCTTCTGCATGGGCTACATGTGCACTCCTCTTTTCTTAGTTAGATCGAGATCATGGTGGGATGGCTAGAATTCACTCTCACGATGATGTGTTATCTCTCCGAGATGTGATAATGTTTGCCAACCTCTTTAGCCTCCAACTTCTAACTTCCAACCTTGAGAATGAAGTTTTTTGGGGTTAAAAGGGTAAGCGAGCGGTTGTCCAAAGCTTAACCGGCGATGGTTAGGGTAAGTAGCGGCATCGGTCAAGGTGGGGTTTCCTAGGTTTACTAAACTAGGGAGATCCTCTTGATTTCCTCGGATATCATGTTGTTAACCCATAGATTAGACTAAGAGCTTCTTGTGAGCATGCGGGAATGTGGTTAGAGGGAATGTAGGCATTGATTTTTAGGGTTTGGGTATTTCTTAGTTAGTTATGGCAACTTATTAACAACAGGTCTTAGGTTGAGTTGGCTTGGTGAGGTGTCTAAGTGAACTGTATGTGTGGATATTATTTAAAATAAGATATTTAAATAATAAATATAGTGAGGATAATGCATTAAATTAATTAAATTAATATTAGTGGGGTGAAAGGGGTCATGGCTAGGTGAATGTGATGAAGGGTGCTTATTTTTCGAGGGACCAAAGGGGAGTGTGACCTAATTTTAATGTCTACATCCCTCTCAAGTGTCAATAGGGAGATGAAAGAAGGTGATTGGTGATCAAAAAGGTGAGATAAATGGATAGAAGAATGGGTAGGGGTAGGATGCCCTAGGTGAATTCGAATAATAGTGTTGATAAGTAAATGATGTAGAAGAGGAATGAAGATGGAAAGAAAAGAGAAATATTTCATCCAGTGTATTGAAACAAATTTAATGTCATCATATTTCCAAATATCTACATTATCTATCCTTATTAAAAATATAAGCATACAAAGAAAGTAGAATGGCATGAAAATCCATACTACAAAAATTGTCCATTCTTAAAAACACCAACTCAATACAACATACAAAATGTAATGCAATATGAGAAAGTAAATGATTCCTAACTCCTTATAACATACATAATGCAACGCAATATAATTAAGTAAACAATCTAACCTAATAGATAAACATAATGCAATGTTTTTGTTATCAAGCTTTGATTACAACCTTTATGAATTAACAACAAGGGTTAAAAGATGGTGCCCCAACAAAGGATACTTGTAAGGAGAATAATAGAGGATACTTAGGTCCTATGAAAAACAATTGTGCACTATAAAACAGCACCAAACAACTCATTATGCCCTAGAGTATAAAAATAGTAAACAAAATAGCTTTATTGATAGAGGTAGATCAAGATGATCCATGAGTCATGCATAAGAACATGCGATAACCAAAGAGAAACATTTTGTAGGATGATTTTTATTGTTTTTAATTTTTAGAAACATATTTGAATTTTTTTATTTTTAAAGTTTTCTGAAACTATTTACATGAATACAAAGAAGCATGGATTCCCCCAGCAATATATGGGATGTACAAGGGCAGAATTCCACGTGTATGCGTAAGAAAGTGAAGATGTAAAAATATGCCCCAGTAATTAGGTGGAAGTATTCAAAGGAAAAATCTTCACACACTAAAGGGGGATCAAGGCCAAAATAAAATAGGTTCAATCATGAAGGAACAAGGATGCCCCCAATGTAAGTGGCCAATAAACACATAAGAGAAAAGAAGTAAAAATATTTCTTATTAAAAGGGGAAAAAAGTGCCTGCAAACATGGTAAAGAGGACATATGATACACTTGGATGTTCTAAACGATTTTCTAAGAACAAAGGATACTATGAAAATATGTAGAATCCATTAGATGAAAAATTGATCATCCCAAGGTACACATCATGAGACAAGACATGCGCTAAAGAAAGAGTTTTAAAAAGGTCCAAAATCAACACTTGGTAACATACTAAATATGTTTACTCATCGATATCCCATGTGTGCACGTGGAAATGAACTACCTCTTGAAGGAAAGATTTTATAGACAAAAAGTGAAGACACTAGCCAATGTAAGAATAATTTAGTTTGAAAAGTGATTTGTGAATGGATTGTGGAAGGATAGTTATACATTGTTCCACTGCCACCAGTGTTCATATCCCCAACGGAGATGAATTTTATTCTAATAAAAACATTTCTCTACTACCATCCATGTGTCCATAGCCTGGTAGAGATTATTTGAAATACCTCGGGAGAGAGTTATATATCAATTTGTTGTTTCTTTTAGCTTTTGCTTTTTGATTGATTGATTTTGATTCTTTTGCTTTCTGAAAACTTATTTCAGCTCTCTTTCTTTACAAGGGTTAAGAACCACCTTTGATGGCTTGATGGAAGGATATGAAATTGATTACGATGATGACATTAATTAGTGTCAACAAATATATCCAAAATTTATTTGCAATAAGTTTATTAAATATGAATTTTGATAGGATCTAAGAGGTCAGTCATTCTTTAATTTACCAAGGTGATAAAATACGAGGGTCAAATGGATACCATAGAGATAAATGTCACGAAATGCGTGTGAATAGGATAACCATAATAACATCGAAGGGATGAAAATTGTGGATGACTTGTAGAGTAATATGAAATAAAGGGAAGAAATAACATCCATGTGTATGTGTACCGATTGTAATGTTTGGTCTTTGTACCTTTGATTTGGTTTTTGTAATGTTTTAATGTTTTATCCTTTGTTTTTTTGATTTTTTGAACCATTTTATGATTTTTAATTCTTTTATGGTTATCGAGAATGAAACATGTCACTTTACATGATAGGATACAACAATGATGTTTGTGATTTATTTGATAAGAGAGACTAAGTGTGTTTTCTCATCAAGTGTAATATTATCCCCAATCTTGATGATTGTGGTGAGGTCACACTGAACAAATGATTGTGATTTTTATGAAACACCGGTTTTGTATGTGGGAGATTGAGTTCTATATCCATATTTTTACGCACGTTGCGCCATACTTGATGGGTATGGTTGTGTTAATTCTTAAAGCATGCTTGATTTTGAATTTTTGGGTTGTTGGGAGATTTAGAGCTCTTTAGTGTTTTGGTCTTAGCTTGGTAAAAACTTGTCTAGTTTTCTTATAAGATAATGCATGAATTGTCTGATCTTGAGAAGTGGGAGAAGAACATGGACATTTAGAATTGATGGGAGGAATGTGAGGAATGATGGTGGGCTTGCCACAATCATTGATAGAAGAATAATGTGATGGTTGAAAAGGACATGGTCCGAGAATTAAAGAAGAGGGACTACCAGAAGGTGAGCCACAAATAGAAGATGAAGGGCTACTAGGATGTGGCCCAAGAATAGAAGAAGAAGGGCTACTACAGGACACGACCCATAGATATAATATGATGGGATACTAGGATGTGGCCCAATAATAAAAGATGGACTACCCAGGGTGACCCGTACATAGAAGACAATGGTGGGCTATTAGGACGTGGCCCATGAATAGAAGACAAGGAGCCTCTTTGGTTGTGCCCCAAGAATAGAAGATAAGTGACTTGTTGTTCATGCCCCAAGAATAGAAGATAGTGTAATACTTGAAAATGTCCCACAAATAGCTAAGGGAGGACTACTAGAAGGTGACCCACACCTACATGAAGATTAAGGGATACTTGGTGTTAACCCCATAAGAGATTGTAATTGAGTAATTATGATAGAAAAAGAGTGATTAGGTGATGAAAAGATATGCCATGGATCAATGCAAGACCTAGTAGTTTCATCACGTAATAAATAATGTGAAGATGGAAGAATAAGAGGAGGAACAATTTGCATGATCTGAGGCTCTTCCTTTGTTTCTTGATAAAAGGAATCATATTTGTTTTCAAAATATGTAGATGCATTAAAGTCTAAACAGAATCCTTTCTCGTAATCTTCTAGAGGAATGTATTCATGTGCCCCTATGAATGCCTTGATTGTTTCTTCATTCTAAAAGATATCAATTGGTATGAGTTGTTGATCGACCACAAGGGGTTGATTGGAAGAAAGAGGTTCAATTGGTGTGGAAGACTTAGAAGATGATTGATGATGATTGATAAAATAAGATGATGTGGGGGATGAAGAAGATGTGGAGCTAGAGCTCTCATGAGTAGAATAAGGTGGTGTGGACCTACCTATACAATGGTATATCATCTGTAAACTAGTAGGATTAAGTCCAAAGTCTGCAAATTGAAACACATGGGTCAATCTTGAAGTTTGACTAGAAGGACTCAAAGTCACTCAAATATTCAAAGAAGGAAGACTTCATGGTGGTGATTGATGAAGAAGATCCTATGAATAAGGGGAGAACCATGATTTAAGAATCACATTGGATGAATAATAACAAGGGTCCTATGAAGAAAGAGAGGACTAGGATTCAAGAATTGTATTTGATGTTTGATTGGAGGGATTTGGAGTCACGCATATCTTCAAAGGAATAATATGTCATTGAGTTGATTGATAAAAGGGGTCTTGTGAAGAAAGGGTGGACCGCGACGTAAGATTCATATTACATTGATGATGAAGAGGGTCCTACGAGAGATAGGGAGAACCACAATGTAGGAGTCACATTAGATGAATGATGAAGATAATTTGTGGTGACATAAATATTTAAAGGACGAGAATTTTGTTAAGGTGACTGATAATAGAGGTTCTCCAAAGAAGGGGAGGACCACAACTTAGGAGTTGAATTAGATGAATTTGAATAGTATTTTAGATACGAATCATCAGAAGAATCAAAGGAAATATTTGGATTGGAATCCTCAAAAGAAGAGGAAATGTTTATATTAGATTCAGAAGAAGAGTGGTGGGAACCTGAATAATAATTTATATCATAAGTGTCCAAACCATACCACAGACTATGAGATGAAGGTGGGGAATGGGTTACCTAGATGGGTTCTCTAGCATGAAGAACCAAACGAGGTTTGGTCATGATGGGTGTCTTTTGATGTGAACATTGAAACTTTGATTCCTTATTGTCATATGTATAAGGGACCTTGTGATAATCAGTCATTTTTGTGTGTGTGTTGGGTTCAAAGGTATAGACCTAGATTGTATGATTGAACTTCTTCAAAGTGAAGAAGGTTTCATGTTGATTTGGGCAGCATAATGACAACCAACTAGACATTTTGTAAAGATGGGGATGCTTGTGTGATTTTCCAAAAGGGAAGCTAAGGAAAACATACATTGTGATGACTCAAGATTGATAATCCAACAAGGTTTAGAGGCGTAAATGTCAAAGGATTGATCAAAATTTTAGCAACATAAAGGATACAAAGGAAATATTTCCTATGTTTGATTGATGTAAAAGTTACTTGATAGGAAATGTTTTTGTGAAGGTTTGAAAGATGTGTTCAAAAATGATCATGAACTTAGGAAAAAACAAGAAGATCAAGAGGATCAAAGACCCAAAGGATTGTCCTAGAAATGGATAAGTTGATGTGACAAATGAGACACAATCACAAATTTTTTTGGTAAACCAATTAGTCAAATGGATTACTTCCTAAGTGTCTGATCAATTAATAGTTTGACATGTAAGATGATCAAAAAAATGTCACCACTTATGCCAAGTTTAAAAACAAACAAGACATAAGTAATAACAAAAGGTTGATACAATTTCCAAGCAAGGTATACTAAAAGCAAGTTTAAGTCCAATCAAGACCTATATCTTAAAAAGTGGGAGTTATAAATATGAACGATGCAACAATACCATTAAGATACATTAACAAACATTTGTAGAAAAATAATGTATTAGTATCAAAAAAATATTGACAGGATGCACACAAAGTATAACAACATCTTTCAAAATCAAGGTCATTTTTGAAAGAAAACCAAGGATAATGTATGCCAAGGAATTGTTACGATGTGCGTAGCGTAACGTTACAATCTAGACACTTAGGTCAAGTTTGCAAGAAACAAGACGTAAGTATCAAAATTATTGTGATACGATACAAAAAGATAAAAATTCAAAGGAGAATCAAGATGATGAATCACGCCTAACTATGATTGACAATATTGACTTAGGTATCAACACAAATGATATGAAAATGTCTCCATGCACTTTAGACGTTTAACAACCCAATCCTAAACATGGATGAGTGTAAATAGACATAAAATTGGAAACACAATCAATTGGAAGTACACATGTGGTCACTCCTCTTTTGATAAACAAGGTGTCAAAAAAAAGTGAAGTAATTAGTACAAGTGGAGATGAAAAATGTTGGCCTCACTTTGGCAGAGTTTCACCTCACCTTAGGGTGAGTGAAAAACTAAGCAAAAGTAATGCTTCACACATTTTGTGATGAATGTTGGCTCTTTACAACAATAATTTGGTCAAGTTGGCTCCAAAGATTGAATGGATTTCCTAGGTGGTTCGCTCAACTAGGTGTCACAAGTTATCTAAGAGCATGCTTGATTTTCCAATTTTTCTCAAGGATTATCCAGATTTACTTTACCCCCTTCAAGCATAGTGGGCAATAAATTCATCCATCGTGTACTCTCATTGGGGTCATGATACAGATAAATTTGACACTAAATATCATGTGTATACTAGTCAAGTAGGTGTGCGGAGAACTTTCTATTTTTCCACAATGTTCCCTCTTGCGTGGACTACTTTGGGGTTCTATGACCACCCCCATTGTTGTAGCTTAAGGCTTATGTCAAAGGGGTTATGTCCTAGTTTTAAGCGGACAGGGCATACCCTTATCCGAACCTGTAAATCAAGTGTTTTGAATGTGGTATTTTTTAATCTTTTAGACTTAATGTGGTTTATTCATTCATTGTTTAGAAACCTGCAACACACGTGTAGTTATAAAATTTTTTTTCAAACTCCTTTCTTTGACAAGTGTTTTTAGGTCTTGCACTCAAGTGTTAGTAGTTCTCCAAGAAAATCACATTATATAATAGAGGATTAAGAGTTACTTTTGATTCTCAAGATCATCCAAAGATGCAAGAGAATATCATACACAAAAAATAATCCAACTAAAAAGTAAAGGAAATTTTTGCAATTAATGAATCATACAAAATCTTGATAAATGTTCATTCCCTCACACCAAAAATGAAATATGAAGTTTCCAATTAATCAAATGTTAGAAAATGAATACTAAAATTTCTTTTGATTCTCAAGATCACCCTAAGGTGTAAGAGAAGAGAATAAACAATTTATCCCAACTAGATAGAAATGGAAAACTTCAAATCAAAGGACCATAAAAAAATGCTTTGTAAAAGGTTCATTCCCTTAAGAAAAATGAATAATCAAATTTCCAAGTTAATCCAAATGTTAAAAAGATAGAGATAAAAGTTGTTTTTATTCTCAAGATCACCAAAAGGTGCAAGAGAAGAGAATACACAAGATTTGGTCTAAATCAAGTAAAGCATGGAAATACAACATTCATCAAAACATTAGACATGTTAGAAAATGACCAGTTTTATAATAAAGGGAAAACCTACAGATTCTGTAAGTATAAATCCCAAATTTATGTTTTCATTGCATAGTTCACTTCAATACATTTCTAACGCAAAAAAATGGAGTTATTTCAAGTTCGGGAGAAAAATTTATGGCCTCCGGAAGATGGGTTACACATATGCTCTTATGCTCACGGGTATGCACTTAACATGTACCCAAAATGTCAAAAAAACATCCCTTAATCTGCAAAATGGTCACATTTTTCCAACCAAGATTCAATTTTGACAAAAACCCATCACATTAATATATGAATAGAAGACTCAATGCTATCAAACATTAACATTCATGATAAAAAACTTAACATTTTCAAGAAATTGACAAAACTAACATGTAAAATGTTGAAAAATAAGCTCTAAAAATGAAAACATGATGAAATCTTGAAATTTTCTCATGAAGATTCAATTTTGACAGCAACCCACCACATTAATATGTAAATAGAAGACTCATCACTATCAAACACTAACCTACATGCTCAAGAATTTAATATTTTCAAGAAATTGACAAAACTAGCATGTAGAATGTTGAAAAAGTAAGCTCTAAAAATGAAAACATAGAGAAATCTTGAAATTTTCCCATCAATTCAAATTTTTACAGCACTTCACCTCCTTTATACCTACAAGAAAGACTCAAAACATGAAAACTCAACAAAACAAGTTAAGAAAAATAAGTTATGTCAATATATGCAAAAAGAGGGTTAGTAACCAAAATTGAAACTTAACTACAAAAACTTGAAATTAAGTGCAAAGGACAATGGAGTAAGTCCCACTGGGCATGCCAAATGTATCAATGTATTAGTTATCTATGCAAAGGGAATTAAAACTAACACCTTAATAGTTTCAAAACATGAACTAACTACACAAAGATCATCATGTTAAGAGCTAAACAAGACTAAATACCAACATTATGCATTTGAACTTGAAATAGAAATCAACCTTGTATGCTAATCATTTGAATCTCTACTCATTAGATCACCAAAAACACTAAATGAACCTAGATATATCCATGGAAATCAAATTTTATTGATTGATATTCAAGGGTTTTGGAATGGAAGCTCATCAAAGTATGACTACAAGACCATTTTGATTCTTTCCATATGACCCAAAAGCTTGGATGAATGAAATGCAAGAATAAAACTATTATCTCAAATGAAAGATGCTCTAAGATAAAATATAGATAAATTATCTATAAGCATGCAAGGTTTAAAGGTGTAAATAGAAAGGTAGGAGGAGGGCTCCTTATATAGCCCAATGGATAAAAGAATCTCTACATCCCTTTACATGTGGGATAATAGCTAGGTTGAGTTAGTTGTGGATAAGGATGGTTGAAAGGGGGTTGAGTCAACCTTAGGAGAGTTTATTTTGTCCTTTAGTGACTCATGGGGTTTGAGGGGATTTATTAATTAACCCAAGTGATTAATTAATAGGTGAGCAAGCTTATAGAAGATTTTTAGAGGAATAATTAGCATGATTTAGACTATGGGAGGAATTTAATCAAATAACGAGATGATTTATTGATTTAATGGGAGAGAAAGCTAATTAATTAGTCTATATATAAAGAGAGATTAATTAACGAGAAGGTCGTTAATTGGCATATTTGTTTGATAGAAGATTTAATTAATTAATATAATGTAACTAATTAATGGTGATAGAAGATAAAATTAGCATTTGTTGACGATATGTCATCAATTTTTGCGGAAATGATATAATTAGCACAATTTAAGTATTTAAATTGCTTGGGATAAATTGTAGGTGTTTACATCAAGGAAGTAGGAAAACCTCCCAAAAGGGAGGGTGTCAAATTAATCAATCCTAAGAATCATCAAACGAGTAAGAGAATTAATTTTGAAGATGTAATTAAGACTCTGGTAGAGCGATTAAAGAAATTTCATATAAAATTGCTAGATAAGAGAAAGGAATAGGACATATCTCTCAAGGCTAGCACCTATGTAGGTCAAAAACAAATTTTTGAATCATCCTAGAATGTGAAAGAGGAAAGGCACCCATGGGATCAGGAAATAAGCAACCACCACTAAGAGAAAATAATTTAGTCCTTGATCCATTAACTAACAGGGTTTCCTTGCTAGAAGAAGATCATGTTACCGAATGGTGTGATAAATGTTTCCTCCCACATGCCCCATGTGACCCTGTTGAGGAAGATGAAGAGATTTATGAAAGTACTACTTATGGTGACATTTTCATGATGGAATGCACAAATGGTTCACAACTAGGAGCTACTTCTACTGAATTGTTGAGTGCAAGAATGGTGAAAAAAATTGGGATTGTATACAATGAATAAACTCTGTCCCTCCTACTGCTAACATTGATATTGATATGGTCCAGGATTTTGATCTGCCTAATCATGATTTTGAATATTTAAGATCATTGATGATTAAGAAATATGATGGTGGGATTCCTTCGAGGAGGATAGAAAATTATTAATGAATGCAGTAGTTTCTTAGGAAAAGGAGTACAATCTCAGAAGTAGAGTTTTCAAAGGAGGAGGGCCACAACCCAAACCAAAAACTCCACTTCTCACTAATATCCCAAAATATCCCTCGAAGAAGGATGTGCCAACCAAAATCCTAGTTAATGTCAACAAACCCAACAACCCTTCCATTTGTGAAGAACCTTATACATAAAGAGAAAGCACTTACCCTACCCCTCAAGTAAAATTTAACCAAGTACACCCCCTGTGACATGGCTAAAATTTTGAGTCAAATCAAGGTCACTGTACCTATTTTTGAGTTTCTTATAATCCCTGAGAATATGAGAAGAGAATTTGAGTACTTGGGATTTAAGGAAGAGGTGGTAGTCTGGGTAAATATGTTAACAATGTTGATCTTCCTCTTGTTATTGAAGAATCTGAAGTGCCACAAACATTGGAAAATTTGGGGGAATCCTCTAAAGTGTACCTAGGCACTGCCCTTGTTGAATCTCAACTTGATGTTGATCCCTTTTATACTACTTTTATTATTAAAGATAGACTTGTTCACAATTACATGTTTGATTCAGGGGCTTCATGTAATGTGATTCCACTTGAAGTGATGAATGAGTTGAACATCAAAGTAACAACATACTTTGGGAAATGCACCACCATGGATTCTTGAGAGATACCAATAATCAGATATATCAAGTTTTGGTGGTACAATGGCAGCTTACTGGTAAGTATTTGACAATGAATGTAGTTATTATGGACTTCCCTGCTAAATGGGATATGTTGTTGTCAAGGAAATGAGCTTCCAGTGTTGGTAGAAGTATGCAAATGGATATGCCATATGCCACCTTACCGGTGGAGGGAAATTTGGTCAATTTTTTCAGGGAGAAGAAGATGTTACATCTAATTAAATATCCCAACAATCTTTCTTATGAAGTATAATATACAAATGTAGATGTCAATAATTTTGTTGGTTATGTGGAATTTAAGGAACATTGTATTAATGAGAGTAGATGCCTAGATCAGATTGGTGTCCCTTGGACTTTGATGTTTAATGGAGCTTTCTCCAATATGGGGAATGGTGTTGAGTTGTCCTTGTATCTCCAAGTCAAGAGATTTTTATTTTTCTTTCAAACTAAAGTTTGAGTACACAAATAATATTGTTGAGTATGAGGCACTACTTTTGGGTTTGAGGATTGCTTGGAAATATGGTATTAAGAAATATAGTTGTTAAAGGAGACTCGGAGTTGGTGGTCAAACAAGTTAGAAAATTGTATGCTACTAAAAATCAAAGGATGAAACAATATAAGCATGTAGTTTGGAATTTTATTGAAATGTTTGAATCCTTTAATATATTGTATCATGACATAACTTAGAATACTACAATCAGATAGGTTGGCGGTGCTTGGATCTAGGTTTGAAAACTACATTATTTCTCCTTATTGTGACTATGATATTGAAGTATTGTCAAGACCATTTGTCCCTGATAATGTAAAACATTGGCAAGTTTTTGAAGATGATGCCTAGGTCCAGAGGTTTTTATAAAATGAAGGAGAATTTACCAACCAATGCATGGATAGGGAACCTATGGTTTTTGTTGGTGATGGAAAGGAAACCTTGTTTGAAAAAGACATTATTCAGTTAACAACCAACACCATTCCTAGGGGGTTGGTTTCTTTAGAATCAAATTTTGATAATGTAGATAGGGGATTCCATCGACACATCTCAGCCTCAAGGTATGTGGAGGAGCATAATTTGGGAACCAAATAAAATCCTAGAAATATATGGCTAGGAAGTAATTTGAGTAAAGAGAAAATGAAGTCCTATTTTGAGTTGTTAAAGAAGTACTCAAGACTGTTTAACATGGTCCTACTCAAAACTTAAAGCATATAGGGAGGATCTATTTCAACATGAGATACCTTTAGAAACTAATGCTAAACCATTTAGGAAAAAAAAAAAAGGGCCCATTAATCCACTTATATCCCTCAAGATGCAAGAAGAACTCGAAAAGTTAAGGGATGGTGGTTTAATACAACTAATAGGATATTCTCCATAGGTGACAAACTTAGTGCCAGTGAGAAAGAAAAATGGGGACATAAGGTTGTGTGTGGATTTTAGAAACTTGAATAAGGCCTCGATTAAAGATAATTATCCATTGCCTAATATGGATAACATGCTACAATTGGTCACTGGATCGAGTTACTGTCTACATTAGATGGATTCTCATGGTATAACCAGGTAGTTTTAAAGCAATCAGAGAGAATCAAAACTACTTTTACTACCCCATGGAGTGCCTATGTATATGATAGAATGAATTTTGTCTTGATGAATGTTGGGGATACTTTTAAAAGAGAAATGGATGTTACATTCTAAGGCTACATTAATTTATCAGTTTATTAGGATGATGTGACAATATTTTCTAGAAAAGAAGTGATCACTTGAAGCATGTAGAGAAGATGTTGATGAGATGTAGATAACATGACATCTCATTGAATCCTAAGAAGTGCCATTTTTGGGTTCAAAAGAATTTTTTTTGGAGTACATTATATCAAAATAAGGGGTCATGATTGATCCTGAAAGAGTGGAAGCAATTGGTAAAGTTCCTATCCCAAAAACTAAGAAAGGGATTTAGTCCTTATTTGGTCAAATAAATTTCATTAGGAGGTTCATTTATAACTTTGCTGAAATGACTATCCCTATTACAAACATGTTAAAAAGGACCAAATTATCCAATGGGAGGAAGGATCTCTCCAAGATTTCAGTGGAATTAAGGAAGCATTAAAAAATGCTCAAGTGTTGGCAACCCCGGATTACAAGAAAACCTTTTAGATATTTTCCTTTGAATTTAATAATAATTGCATATGTATTACTACAGAAGGATGAAGAGGGAAATTAAAGGCCCATTCCTTTTTCAGTAAAGCATTACAGGTACGAGTTAAAGTATACCATCATGGAGAAGCATGCTTTTTCTTTGGTAAGAGCAACTAAAATTTTCAGGCCTTATATCTTGAGTTCTAAGATTGTGGCCTATGTTCCCCACACTATGGTCAAATATATTTTATCATAAATGGATGTTTCTATCAAAATATGTTGTTGGGTGAACAATATGTAAGAATATGACATAGAAATATAGACCACCAAGATGGTTTGAGGTTTAAGTCTTGCAAAATTAATGGAAGAGAGTAACCTGCAGGTGATGGAAGTCAATGAAATTGAAGAAGGAATTATGGATGTCCATGAAAAATTAGTCAATTCCATATGGTACAAGGACATAATATTTTACCTTAGAAACTTAGATTTTCTAGGACATGTAGACAAAAATCAAAGAAGGACACTCAAACTAGCCTCCCAAAAATATATCATAACCGATTATGGGTTGGATTGAAGAATCCTGGAGGAGTTCTTTTAAGATTTATTACAAAGGAATAAGATCCAAAATTGACTACAAATTTTTATGGGGGAGTGTGTGGAGGCCACTTTTTTGGTAGAATAATTTCTCACAAAATCTTGAGGGTAGGTTACTAGTGGCCTACACTTTTCAAGTATGCAGCCTTGTTGGTTAGGAAATGTGACAGTTGTCAAAGATTTTTAGGAAAAATGAAAGCTTCATGTGCCCTTCCTTTGTTGTTAGGTTGTGGAGGTTGTTTTCATGTGTGAAAGTGTTGAAGACTATACACTAAGAGTATTGTACACTTTTCATGTATCCTTCTTGAGGTTTGGGCCCCGGCGAAGGGGGTCCGGGGCATGTGACCCAGTAGCGAGGGTTCGGGTGCAGCCCCTGAAAATTTTGTTTTGGGCCTTAAAATGTGCCGATATATCGAGAAATGTGATTTTCTCATATGGGCGGGATTTTGACCCATAGGTTTATGGGACGGTTTTTGCCCATGGTTTTGATACCCACGGTTTTGTAAAACTGCTTAAGCAGTTGTCTATTTATATGGTTTTATGCATATGATAGAAGTATGAAAAACATTACAGATGTGCTTTGAATTGGGTGTGAATTCAGCAGAGAGTTTGTTGAGCATATCTCCAAACAGATCTAGGTATTGTATTGAGAGAGTGGTGGCTTGTAATAAAATCTGAGCAAGTGATTCTTGGTGGACGTAGCCCAAATTGGGTGAACCACGTTAAATATTGTCTCTTTGTGTTGTGTTATTTTATTCTACACTTTTATTTCAAATGTAATATTTTTGCATATTAGTTTCTATTGCGATGCGATTCGTGAGGGATTATTCCACATATTTTATCCCTTATTCCCTAACATTTACAACTAGTGTCAATAGAAGCTCCTTTTAAACAATGGGACATGGATTTTATTGGAGAACTCTCTAGATCCCTCAAGTGCAAGGCATAAATGGATACTGGTGGCCATATATTATTTTACCAAGTGGGTTGAAGTTATTCCTGCCAAGAAAGAAAATAATCAAATTGTCATGGATTTCATCCTAAATCACATAATTTTTAGGTTTTGGGTACCTACAAAAATAGTTGTTGACAATGCTATGAGCTTTAGAGCTAAACCACTGATAGCTATGTGCCAAGAGTATGGGATAAATTTGACATATGCATCCAATTATAATCCACGGGGAATGGCCAAGTTAAATCAAGAGATAAGAATTTTTTTAGGATTATTAGGAGGATATTAGAGATTAACAAAATAAAATTGGATGAGCAGTTGAAATTTACTTTATGGGAAGATAGAAAAACTACCAAAAGGGATACTAAAAGGAGTCTATTTGAATTAGTTTATAGAGTCCAATATCTCTTGCCCCTACATATGTAATTGTCCACTTATCGGTTCATACAACAACTTGAGGATACGAGAGGTGAATCCCTATGAAGAAAGGATCAATCAAATTATAGAGTTGGATGAAGTGAGAAGAGAGTCTCAACAAAGACACCTTAGCTTCGAGAGAGATACTTAAGAATTTTTTTGATAAGAAGGTGACTCCAATAAATTTTAATGTTGGAGATCATGTTTTATTATGGGACAATAGACACGAGGAAAAAGGAAAACACATAAAATTTGATGCCTTGTGGATGGGTACCTATTTCGTCAACATAAGAAATGGTGAGAATACATTTTTCATGAAATATCCGGAAGGAGATCTGCTTGAATTTTCTATTAATGGAAGGCATATAAATCACTTCTGGACTGATTTTAAGCAAGGTACAAACTCTTATACAGTGTATATCCTTTTTATGTGTTTGTTGTTTTTGTTTCCGTTTTTGTTTTCTTGGTCTATAGTGACCATTTTCCTCGATATTTAATTTTTTTCTTATGGTTTTAGTGTTTCGGTTTGACCTTGTGCATGTTTTAAATTGACTCCATAGCTCAATGGATTTTAGGCACTTGGTTTATTTATGGTTTTTTAGTATGGTTCTGTGGCACCCGGAGGAGTGTCCATCCCCAAGTTAGAGTTGGTGTTGGTGCTCGATTTAAATCTCACCCTTTTTATCCAAAGTATGGCTTTGAAAATTATTCTTTGACTAGTTTTCCCATGTTTTAAAATGTATGCTAAAATATAGGACCATGATGGATGCAAATTTGAGTCTTGCGTTTAGGGTGTGAATCCTTTTTTTTGGTCGAGGAACATAATAGTTATGTTTCCCTTGAAAATCACTATAAAAATTGGCCCCTTCTTTCCTTCTGGTGATCTTTTGTGTTTTGTGGGGCTTAATTTTTCCTAAGGGTAGAACTGGACATGAAGGTATCCACGTGTCCCTTTAGTGCATCTTTGGAAAGGCATAAAGAATTAGAGACTATCAAGAAGAAAGGATCAACCACGTGGCAAAAGTGCAGCAAGGCAGCCCAGGCAAGCTGAAAAGTCAAAGTAAAGAAGAAGGGATCACAGGCCTCCACGTGTCACCCAGGCACAAATTCAAAAGAAGAGAGAGAAAGAGAGGGAAGTCCCAAAGAGGTGCAAGGTCTCTATGTGTCATGCAAAGTAGCTACCACTATCGAAATAACCACACAAAGAAGCAAAAGACCCGATGCTTGGAGGATTGAATGTAGTTTTGGGTCCCGAGGCATGTAGTTGAAGACGTGGCTGAAAATCGAATTGAGGCTCTTAAATGAAGATAGAAAAGCGGTGGGTTAACAAAATCATGGGCACCATTGATATGAGACTAGAGGGATTACAGAGTTACATTCAAATCCCTAGGAACACAAAAAAATATGGGTTAGTGCGGGTACTCTGAACATGAACAACCTCAATTTTTCAACACCATACAAACTCATATGAAGGAAGAAAAAGATGCAGATATAAAAACTAATTAGCAAGGCTTAGGCTTGTTTTTCTTTGAAAATTTATTTTCATCTTATCTTGATTATTACTCTTGTCTCATAAAAATTGAATATCATTTTGAAATTATTTTTATTAGACATGGATGTAGTTTGATGCGACACATTATAATTTTATATGGCTTTGATAGAATTGTAAAATCCATTATCAAGCATGTGTATTGATGTAACAATTTGAGTTTCCTGTGTTGTGGATAAAAGATAAGAAGGGGATTCTATAGGGGCCCTTGCCTAGAAAAGGTTACATACATTCTAGAAATTATGTTAAAAGGACACAAGAAGAGAAATAATGCTCAGTTATCCTCCACTTTTACCTTAAAATCTCCTCCGAATGGGGGATCTTATTCAAAAACTTTTTCTTCCTGGGTATGAATTATTTTGAACCTTGAGTTGTTTGAGAAAACAAAAATGACCCCGCCAAGTTCTGACACGTCCCCATGTCCCTTAATGATTCAACGGTCATCCTAGGTCCATCCAAGATATTCATCAACTCAATATTCTTTTGATAAGAAGACACCCGGTCCAGAAGAATTAAAACACCACCAAGAAATTTTGTTTTCCCTTTTTCCTTACATAGAATAGAACTAGTTGGAGAGGGCATAGAAGAAGTAAGCTAAGAAGGAACATTTGGAGTGGCTGGAAGAGAAAGTACTACATGTCGGGGACCTAATGGAGAAAGGTATTTAAAACTAGACCCACACTTTTTCATCCTCATAAATGGTGGATGCTCTCTTGGAATGAGGAACAAGTCGAGGTCTTAATAGTGTTTGCTCCATCAAAGAATCCCACTGTATGGAATAGAAGGTTGGAGAGTATACTTTCCCTTACCCTCCTAGGTGGCAGATAATGATGCTTTGGAATGATGGGGAGATGAAGGCCCTACTTCTTCCTCATCCAAAATAATGATTGGGGTTTGAGAGCTTGATTCCCCTCTTTTCCTTCTTGAGGATGGTGCTGGTATGGTGGATGGTTGGGATGGTTTGGGTCTTGCCTGACCCTTTTCTAGAGAAGTGATTCTTTGCTCAAATTCATCCACCTTATGAGAAATGGTAGGCACAATATCAATGGAATATTTTTCATAAAGTACATAAGACTCCTTGGGAACCTCTTTTAGAAAAAATTCTTCATTACACAGAAAGGGACACTTTTATTCAGCCATGCCTATCACAACAGCCTCTTCTCAATCCAAAACTTCTTCAACTCTTCTAGATTTTTTTGGTGTTCCAATTGGAAGAGATGGTGATACATTCACGGGAAGGCAGAGAAAAAAATTGATTTTGATCGATATCAAGAGGAGGGAGATCGAACTTATCGATATGTCATAGGCCCTTTGCTATCCCATGAGTTAGTAATTTCAAATAGAGCCATAACATATGCTTCATCTAGGTCTATTAAGTAATCATTTGATTAAAATATTTCGAATATATTTCCTTCAAGCTATGCACAACATATACCCTTTTATTCTACCAATAAGGATCTCTGCAATAGTTTCTCATGTTCAAGACTAGAAAAGGATGCATATGGGGAGGAAATAAGAGTGAAACTTATAGTAAAAATGGTGCAAGTGAATTGAATCGAATGAAATCATTGCCATCAAATGGATAGATATTTCTTCTCATCTCACATGAAGGAAATAATGATGAATTGATTGAATATAAACTAGCAGAAGAGATGATTAAGAGTGAAAAAAAGTTGCACATGGGAACTACTCAAATCAGGAGACCTGGTGATCATTGCACATGTTCCAGAATTGATGTTCGATAACTGGAGGCTGAAAATGGTCACATCATAGCCATTTGAGGAGCTAGAGGAGCTGCGATAAAGGAGTGTACCTATTCTACCAAACGTGAAGATAGAAATGGCGACTTAGAATCCTAGTCATTATGAGAAAATAAGAGAATGTGGATCACTAGTAATACATCCACACGACAACATAAGAATGAAATATTTGCAAATGAATAAGAATGGATCAGATTGCAAGCCATAAAGGAGAATATTCCTTCAAAATTTCAAGCTTTTTGTGGGGGAAACTAAAAAGTGAGTGAGCATTTGAGATTGTATAAATGCAATGAGAATACTCTTGGATAGGGGGTTTAAATTTTCTAATCTTTATAAAATAAAGGAGAGACCCGATTTATACCAAGCCAAAAACTAAACCAATTTGAGATACTCAAGCTGTTATTCATTTTTCTCATGCCTTCTCACCAAGATGATTGCATTGTATAATCATTGGAAAATATTGAGGTCATAATTGTTGTGTCCCCTTATTGAAGAATTGGTGTTTCTTGAATCAATTTTTGTGTAGTCTCACAAGCATTGTTATTTTGTTTGAGATGAATTATTTTGAATCAATTGTCTACATTTATGTTACAATATTATGCTAATTAATCTTTCTGAATTACATAAAGCCTTAGTTAAAATAGTCACAATTGTGTAGCTGTAATTACATGAATGATCGATATTTCCTTCACAAATGTGGTAAATGTTTTTAAAATCAATTTGTATTTGTTTGATCGAGATATTTTAAGTTCCCGAGTGTATGCGGAATGTATTTGATCGAGAGATTGTTATCATTTTGTTGAGATTTTGTCATGAGCTTTTGTGTTTGAATTTTTAAAAGTGTGTGTGAAATCCTGTGCTCTTGAGCTTCCATGAACACAAGATTTCATGTTAAAGGAATTCTTTAGACTGTGTGATCCATACGTTTCCATTAAGAACAATTTTCTGCAGATTTGTAAGGTTCATTTGAGGTTTTCGTATCATAAATTTTATCCTACTTAATTCCCAAACAAAATACATCCATAACTGATAACTCCTATAAGAACCACCCCTTCTTGCATTGCTTATCCATAAATTCTAAGGAAATTTGTTGAATTTACCCATTCTTTACCTGAAATATGTAGGAGAAATCCATTTTTATTGTTGTCTTTAGTAACCTAAACCTTGTCTAGGAGATATCTTCATTTTCTAGGGTGATAACTCGTGAGAGTTAGATTATGTTGCATTGACCATGTCTTATCAAGGTTATTTTTCAATTTCCTAAAAAGGAGAGTCAAATATTGTTGGTCTATTCTTTTACCTTACAAATACAGGTTACAAAATAGGTCCTCTCACCCTAGTTGAAGGAAAAACCTAAAGTATTAGGGTGGGTCGAACCCTTACCATGGTGCTATCCATATTTTCCCAAGTTTGATTAACAAAGAGACAGTTAGATCCTTCTTCGACTACAAAAATGATTCAAATTCTGATCTATCTTTCTCTAAGAATCCCACTCAGCCTATTGATGCTTCTTGACATCAAAGGGAGAACTAATTTGGGTACTAACAATCCCCACTTAGTTTTGAACATGGTTTTGTATTGATCCTCCTATCTTATCTTAATTTGATTGAAACACGAACTACCATCAATAATAGATAATATTTTTATCCTATCATTGTTTAAAGGATTTGTTCCATAGAGGGGAGAGGATAGTAATCTTTCAAAGAGGCCTTATTTAAGTCCTTGAAATCCACACAAATATTGATTTCTTCATTATTTTTCCTAAAAGGGACCAAATTTTCCACCCAAGAGGATTAATTACTTGGGAATATGATTTTTATTCAATGAGTTTGGAAAACTCCCTCCTCATGAGTAGATCAATTTTGGGATTCACTTTGGTCTTTGTTTTTTTGGCTTGGTAGTGGGATCAAGATCAATAGTTTTTTATAAATGCTAGGGTCAAAACCTCTAAAGTATTCATAATTGCATGAAAATATATCATTATATTTTTGACATAAGGAAATGAAGTCTTTTTGTCTTTTTATCACACACCTTTCCAAGAAGTATATGCCTACCTTGTGTGATAGTGACTATATTGCAATCTTCTTAGCTAGTGGACATGATTTTGTTGAACCCTTTTACCACATCATTGGGATTTAATATGTCTTTATGGCTTATCAATCCTTTAGGTAACTTATTTTTCTACAGTTTGAATGATTTGATCACCATAAATTTCTTACAAACTAGGTTGCAAACTAGAAGAGAATTCAATCTCATTTTGGATGAATTGAACTATCTCCTCATCATTCTTGAACACTTTCTAGTCGAAGTTGTTATCCATGATGGAGGGTATTATAACCATTTATACATGCTATTTTCATTGGATAAGGTTCTTCAAAGGAGAAAAATGAGAACCAACAATCACCATTTTATCTACTTCATTATTTTTTTCTGCGGCACCACCTAAAGGTTTGCGGCTTCAAAACTCTCTAAAAGGTCCCAAACTCGGTGCATATAAGCTCTCAAAATCCTTTTTTGTCCACACACTTTCCCCTAACTTGGTGAATGACCAATTTCAAAGTATCTCCAAAGAGTAGGCTATGAACCAATACCTTGATTTTCTCTTTTCCATGATGAGTAGGCCATGAACCAATGCCTCATACTCTGCCACATTATTTGAGAACGTGAATTGCAATCTATGAGAAAATAAGGATTTTTCTCCATTGGAGATAAAATAACTACACCCACCCTAGATCCATTCCTACTTCTTGAGCCATCAAAATACATTTTCCATATGCCATACTTTTTTTCTCTTCCTTAAGTGGTGTGGGGATAGTGAAATATTATTCATGGAGACAATACATGCCAAGACCATTCTCCACAAGTGTGTCATAGGGGTAAAACTCATAATTATATTTATCCCATTCATCTATCATGAGATCAGGGACTAAAATTGATAAATGTATTGTCTCGACAAATTCATGATCACTTCTCACATCTCCTTAGATCATACATCTTGCATTTATGGCACTAGGATCATGAAATTCATCATGATAAGCTAAGATGGACTCAATTTTGATTATAGAGCTCAATCCATTTATTTTTCTTAATAGTATATGAATTCAATCCAAAGAAATATATCCACCCACTTTTTTTGTGAAATCTCAAGAAAGGAAGAGGGTGAACAAAGGTAGCAAGTCGATCATGGAGATATTGTGTGTTATGGTTAGACTTAGCTAAGCATGAAGAGTTGATTCCATATCCTTGGTTATACCAAAGACTCACACCTTTGTTGATCCATCAAGTTGTAAGATGCCTTTTTAAGTTAGACTATACTCAATTCCCAAAAATATCTATAATTTATTTAGGAATAACGGAGGTACTAGCACAATAATCTATCATGCAGTTGTGCACAATGTGTTTACAACAATGAGAGATATATAGAAAGGAGGGGTTTGTCAATTTAACTTACTAGTTCTTATTTAAGCTTTAAAATATTGATCATGGAGTCTACTTTATTTATGGAAGCTTCAATAGGTGGAAGTTTCTTCAAGGAATCTTATAAGAGATCCATTTGAGATGGGATATATAGGGTATCCCACATTGTGATGTTCAAATTTTTCCTTTTCATCTATTCGAAAATGTTGAGGGAAATACCCATGGAATTTTGCAAAGAGGGAACAACATTCTCTTTGCTTCTTTACTCCATCTGCAAAGGTTCTTTGTTAGGTGGAATTTGTATATTTTGTGGGCCTAAAGTGTTTTGTGGATTTTCTATATTCCATAAACATTGTTTGTTCTATCGATGTTGAGTGATCCATGGATGAATGGATGAAGTTGGATTTTCACCCAAGTCCATGAACTAACTAGAATTGTTATCCGGAGTTGGATAAACATGAGGATGAGACATTACATCCATTTGTCTCTTTTTATACTTTTTTTCTTCCACCACATGAAGTTACGAACTGTTCAAATTTCTTGCGGCTTCATTAACCACACAAAAATATTCAAGTCCAAAGAACATGAAGTTAGGTTTAAGATTGGCCTCTTGTATCTCCTATGCATCACTTTGTGACAAGGCCATTGTTTGTTCTTGTTGCTAAAATGTAGCTTGCACCATAATATCTATCTCTCATAGAGAATTCATTCTAACCTCACATGTGTACTAATTGTGGGGTTTATCACAAGGATTAAACCACTATAAACCTTGGGCTATATTATTTTGGTCCAAAACAATGGATTTTCTCAAATTAGGAACTATTACAAGTTGCAGATTTGGATGTGGTGGTCTTCTTGATGGGAATTTTTGTCCAAATATTTGGTTTGGATGTTGAGAGCTTTATATAGGATAACCCTAAGGAGGATTAGGATTTTTTTAGATCTTGTATTTGTTGTCTCTTAAGGGATACAATATAATTTGTTAAATTCTTTAGCTAAGCACTAAGGATTTCTATTTCTTCTTGCTTCACAGAGGAACCAGATGTGGATGTGAATGAAGAAGCAGCATCGCTACGCCCTTAACATATTGTTTGTATTAGGATATGAGTAGCTGAATTGTGGCTTACCATATCATTTTATTATATCATTTATACTTTCTCATGCTTAATAGGTCATCCCGGTGATGGCCATAACATATGAATAGTATATATAGAGGATTGCATGTAGTAGTTCATTATCATTTGAGCATTTGAGTCTTATTATATGGTTTGGAGGTTGCCCCTTGAAGTGAAAAACCTATTACAATTGCATATTGAGATCATTATTCTGAAATATTGTGTTATTTGGTGTTATATTTCTGCTCATAATCTGAATTATACTAGTAATTTCATTACAAGTGGTATCAAAGCTACGATCTGGGCCAAAATTAGGGCTAAACCCCTAATTTTTATTTCCACAATATATTTTGAACTAGAGATATTTTTGGGAAACATTTCAAGTAAGGTTCCCTAAAAATTTCAGAACTTTTTTATTTATTTTGCACAAGTTATTAAAAATTTAGGTATTTTCATAAAATCACTCCCTAGGGTGTAAATTGTGGAATTTTTTCAAGTTATTTACATTTTCAGAAATATTTCAAAAAAATAGTATTAGTATCTTCTCTACGTTTTTTCTGTTCATCCTAATTTGTATCGAAACCCTAAACCATAAGGTTTGATATCATGGTGGGGCCTTCCACAAGAGTAAAAAAGAATCCGGTTACTCAGGGTAAAACCCTAGATAAAGATGAGATAGTGATTGAAGAGATGGATTCAAAAGGGGTAAATACAAATTCCTCAACACTAGGGTTTACCTCAATTGATCATAAGGTGAGTTAACTTGAGTATGAGCTATGAAATGTATAATCTGAGATGGCCTCTAAAGGAGACATAGCCCAAATCAATCATCGGTTGGATGATATCATGTAACATGTAAAGGGTAAATAGTATGGCCCAAATCCATCCCATATCAACCAAGGAGGATCTTTAGTTCAAAATCATGGACAAAATAACCATGTTGTATCACTTTTCCAGCCCAACCAGAATCTAACTTTTTATGCAACCATGAACATGATGCCGAAAGTGGATATGCGCAAATTTGATGGTAAAGATCCCCTGAATTGGATAAATCAAATGGAGAACTTCTTTGAGCTAAATCAAACACCATCAGGACAAAAGGTGACAATGGAATCCCTATATCTTGAAACCAGACCAATTTGTTTAATATCAATGGATATGTGCTTAGAGGCGTAAGAATGGTCTCGGTGTCACTTTGTGATTTTACCAAGGAGTTTAAATTGTATTATAGTTCTAGTGTTTTAGAGAACTACTTTAGTCAATTAGAAAATTTACGACAAATAGGATCAGTCAAAGATTATGTGGATCAATTCAAAACCTATCCTTAAGGGTGAAGAATATACCATAAGAGAATTTGACTAACCTATTTCTTGGGGGTCTTAAGGAACACATCGAGCATGAGGTATGTATGTTTAATCCACTCAAGCTTTTTACTTCTATTATCATGGCATGTCGAGAAGAGGAAAAAAATTCTTTGTATTAGGAGGCCACCTTTCATTAACACCAAAGACCGTAGTATCTTTCCCTTCATTTTCTAGGCCAATTAAGTGACTCCTCAACAAATGGAAGAAAAGAGAGCAAAAGGATTATGCTTTAACTGTGATAGAAAATATGGATCGAGACACAAATGTGATGAGAAGAAGTTGTTCTATATTGACAGAGGTGATGAGGATGATGAGGATGCTGAAATTATAGGAGAGGCTGAGGAACCGGTAGAAGAGGAAGTAGAGGATCACCAACCTACAATTTATTTCCATGCATTTTTAGGTATTAGTACTCCTCAAACACTCAAGGTTATTGGTTATCTCAAAAATAGAAGATGATAGTGTTGATTGACTCAGGGAGTACTCATAACTTCATAAATAGTAAGTTAGCTACCCGCCTCAATTATTTTATTTACCCAACTTCAGAAATCCAAGTTATAATTGTGGATGGTGGGATAGTCAAGTGCACAAGAAAGTACCATAGTATCAATCTTTCCATGGGAGACTACGTGTTAGACTCACCTATGTTTGCTATTTCTATGGGAGGAGAAGATATTTTTTGGGTGTCCAATGGCTCACAACCTTAGGTACTATAGAGATGAATTTCCAAGAATTGTTCATGCAATTTCATTAGATGGAAGGACAATACAATTTAATGGGATGGTAGATAAGTCTCCATAAATTATTAGCTCTCATTAGATGCGAAGGTTCTCGAGAAAAGGAGTAGATGGATTTATAGCAAAGTTATTTTCCATAAAATTAAAAATACGGTCTTCAATGCCACCCGATCTTCAGAAGATTGTTGATGCTCACTCATCTATTTTTGATGCAATTCCAAAGGGAATACCACCATTTAAGGATCATGATCATGCCATTCATTTGATTCCAGGGATCCAAACACCTAACATCAGACCATACAGATACCCATATTCCCAGAAAAGTGAGATCGAGAAAATGGTTCAGGAAATGTTGAAGGCAGGTATCATCAGGCCTAGCTAGAGTGCCTATTCTTCCCCAGTGGTCATGGTACGTAAGAAGGATGAAACATGGAGGATGTGTCTAGATTACCGAGAACTCAACAAGTATACCATCAAAGATAAGTTTCCTATTCTAGTAATTGATGATTTACTTGATGAATTGCATGGTGCTATTTATTTCACAAAATTAGATCTTCATTCAGGGGTACCATCAAATTAGAATAAAAGAGGAAGATGTTCATAAAACGGCTTTCAGGACTCATGAGGGCCATTATGAGTTTTTGGTAATGCCTTTTGGTCTTACAAATGCACCTTCAACCTTTCAAAGCTTGATGAACACTGTTTTCAGGCCATTTTAAAGGAAATTTGTATTAGTTTTCTTTGATGACATATTGATTTACAGTAAGACATGGGAAGAACACTTACAACATGTAAATAAAGTGTTGGAAGTTTTGGAGAAACATACTCTCTATGTAAAGCCATCTAAATGTTCTTTTGGTGTACAAGAGGTAGAGTACTTGGGTCACATTGTATCTCATGAAGGCATCAAAGTTGATCCTCATTAAATCAAAGCTATGGTGGAAGGGCCAAGGCCCAAAACTCTCAAAAATCTTCATGGGTTCCTAGGAATAATAGGGTACTATAGAATATTTGTGCGGGGATATGGTATAATAGCAACCCCACTCACTACATTGTTAAAGAAGGATGCCTTCCATTGGACAGACTTAGCCACTAAATCCTTTGAGCGGCTAAAGGAAGCCTTGTGCAACACCCCAGTTTTGGCTACTCCCAACTTCTCAAAAACCTTCATTGTTGAATGTGACACTTCAGATCGGGATTTGGAGCAGTTCTAATGTAAGAAGGAAGAAAAATTACATTTGAGAGTCACCAATTCAAAGGAAAATATCTCTTAAACCAGTCTATGAGAAAGAAATGATAGTTATTCTTCATGCAGTCAAGCAATGGAGGCCCTATCTCATGGGTAGACACTTCAAGGTAAAAGCTGATCATGATAGTCTCAAATATTTTTAGAGCAAAGGTTATCATCGAGGAATAACACAAGTGGGTAACAAAATTTTTGGGTTATGATTATTAAATCATATACAAAAAGAGTAAAGAAAATGTAGTAGTTGAAGTGTTGTCAGACGGGATACATCCAAAGATGCCTTACTATGTGGAATGTCTATGTTGATGGCTGATTGGGTGGATGAAGCGAGATTGGAATGGGATCAAGACAAGGATACAAAATCTCTAATATAGAATATCAAGCAAGGATCTATGACATCTAGAAAATTTGAGTGGAAAGGTAATGCCCTATGGTATAAGGATAGGTTATACTTGAGTAAAGATTATGAGTTGAAGCATAAGATTCTTGTAGAGCTACATGTCTCACCTATTAGAGGACACTCTGGGTTTTTGAAGACATATCATAGAATAAAAAGATATTTGTTTTGGGAAGGACTTAAGGGGGATGTACAAAATTTTGTATCGAGTGTTAAGTGTACTAACAGAAAAAGGGGAAACAATTAAGACATAATGTCATTGCAACCCATATCGATTCCTATCTAGAGATGGGAGGAGGTCTCCATGGATTTCATCACCGGATTGCCTTGTTCAGAGGGTAAGAATTTTATTTTCATGATTATGGATAGGCTCACAAAATATGCCCATTTTTTTCCCTATCACATCCATTTTTGCAGCTAAGATAATACGATTGCATGGCTATTTTTTTGGAGACAGTTCAAAGAATACATGGAACCCCAAAAATAATTGTAAGTGATTATGATCCTATTTTCACAAGTAATTTTTGGATAGAATTATTTTCATGTTTGGGTACTCAACTAGCTCACAGTTCATCTTATCATCCTCAAACTGATGGGAAAATGGAAGTGGTCAACAAATTCTTAGAGGGGTATCTACGTTGTTTTGTATCAGATAAGTAGGAAAGATGGATTAAATGGCTACCACTTGCAGAATGGTGGTATAACACATATTTTCATACCTCTTCTCAAATGACCCCATTTTTAGCATTATATGGTTACCATCCACCTTCTATCACTTCCTCCTTGAGGGTGAAAACTAAGGTCAGAGATGTTGAGGAACACATTCAACATCAACAATAGGTTTTGGCTAGTTTGAAGGAGAATTTAGCATTAGCACAAAACAGGATGAAACAATAAGCAGATCAACATCGTAGTGAAAGACATTTTGAAATTGGTGACTGGGTTTTTGTACATCTCCAGCCTTACAAATAGATGTCTCTAAAGTAACAGAAAAAGGACAACAAACTTGCTCCTAAATACTATAGCCCTTATTAGGTTCTACAGAAAATTGGCAGTGTTGCTTATAAACTAGATTTTCTTTCATCTTCACACATACACCCTATATTCCATGTTTCATGCTTGAAGAAGGTTATTGGATAGAAATTTGAAGCTTAGAAAGAGTTACCAGAACTTAAAGAGGAAGGAAGAATCATTTTGGAGCCAGAGAATATTCTGCAAACACATACTAAGAGGTTGATAACCAGAGACATTAAGGAATATCTGATCAAGTGGAAGAATATGAGCATAGAAGATGCCACCTGGGAGGATGAAGGTTTTCTGCAGCAACATCCAGGATTATTCAATGTTGATGAAAACTTGGTTTGAAGGGGAAGGTCATGCTACGCCCTTAACCTATTATTTGTATTAGGATATGAGTAGCCGACTTATGGCTTACCATATCATTTTATTATATCACTTATACTTTCTCATGCTTAATAGGTTGGCCTGTGTGATGGCCATAACATATGAATAGTATATATAGAGGATTGTAGGTAGTAGTTCATTATCATTTGAGCATTTGAGTCTTATTATATGGTTTGGAGGTTGCCCCCTCAAAGTGGCAAAGCTATTACAATTTAATATTGAGATCATTATTCTAAAATATTGTGTTATTTGGTGTTATATTTCTACTCATAATCTAAATTATACTAGTAATTTCATTACAGACATGATTAGGAATGGGTGAAATGATGGGTTGGGTGCTTTGTGAAAATTCATGGAAAATGGGCATTGGAAATCTAGGGGCTATTCTTCCTACTTGAATCAAATATTTTTAGCCCTAATAGAGATTTTGCATAAGCATTTGGTAGTTAGATAACACCCATATGCTAAATCAATACTCCTATATATAAAAATTAAAATCTCTGAGAAAATATAGAAATGCACCTTAAGGGGTTGGTATTAGAAGGATTGGAATTCTATCTCATGTTTTACGGAACTTCAAGTAGAAATTCACCATAAGTTCATTTAGAGCCTACTTGATTATGGTTAGTTGCTCGTGGAGAGAAATTTTGTCAACTTTTTAATTAAATTATTACAGAGAGTGATCCCAAATTTATCCCACATACGGATTGAAGATGTAGGAATTTTTTTATACCAATGTAAGAATTTTTCTTTGAGAGACAACGCCAAAATACATACCATGGCATCATCTTCCATCACTTGATGTACTAAAAAAATTTGAAACTTAAAGAATGTGCTTTGTTGGTGTGGCAAAGTTTTCACATGTGAAGAAGGGGATACTCTGTAAGGTGGATATGTGGATATCATGTTGTGTCACTAAGAGAAACAAACTACCGCCATGAAGCTTACAAAAGGAAAGTTCCTTTGATGTTCCATAGATGGAATGGCTCTCAAAATTTTGATTATAAAGGAGAAATTTATACTAGAAGGTGGACTTGAAATTTATTTCTTAGAGATGCCACATATCTCTATGGAGATATTTTTCTTCATCTTATTTTTGGAGATATTTGAAGGTATTTAAATGACACACCTCTGGATATCTGTAAACCTTGTTTTCACTCTTCTCATGAAACATAAAGGACTAAACTACCTAAACCTAGAATATTTAATGTTTGGGAGTCACCAAATGTGTTAAAAGAATTCCTCTCAATATTGAAACTACTAGACTACAAACCAAGACTCAGTAGTAATGATCTAAAGCTCATAAAACTCATCCCATCGGGTGGGCCAAAATTTTGTCACCAAAAATTGCACCCTTTGAATGATCATGCATGAAAATTAGAATTATTGGGAAACATAGTCATGTATACAAGTTTTGGACTTATGTCTTGAGGAAGACCTCTAGAGAATGTTAGCTTCTCTCTGTTTTATACATTGAAAACCGCACTTAATATATCTTACTTTAATGCTAAACTAATCGTATAGCTAACCTACACTAACATAGCCAAGGGAATAGGGAGAGGGAGATATGTAGATAATAAAAAACCAAGCTAAAAGGGTGGTGATAGCACTGGAAGGAAAGTAGAACTCTTCCAATTCTAAGTGACATAAATACAAGTTTCTAGAAAAAGAGACCATGAAGATGCACACAGTTCTAATGCAAAAAAGTGATATAATAAAAAAACATGCAAGATGAAAACGTATTCACATGAAACATGGAGTATTTGAAGGAAAGATAGAAAACACACTTTCATTAATCAAACCTTTACCATTTACATATAGATTTGAAGCAATAAAATATCCGTTCATGAGTTACAGAGGTCGGAAGCATAAAATTTTGAATTTTTGAAAGAAAAGAATGAATTCCAAGGAAGAAAATGGATAAATAACCCTTACAATGTGAGCAATCAATTATAGTTATAAAACTCATGAAAATTAAAAATAAAAAGATAAGAAAGAAGAAGGTACCACCATGTTGGAGTACCAATATCTAAAAAAGTGTTGAGAAAGCAAGGGCACCATGATTTCTTGTAGAGTTGAATTATATTACAAACATGGGTGTCATTAGAAGAAATCTAAATAGCTGCAACATGGTAACTTGATTCTATCACACACCATCATACCATGCAAAAATATGCCATGCTTCATTAAATTTTGGTAGTTGGGGTGGTTAGTCATCTAGTTTAGAAACAAAGGCAACTTTAAGACCCTCCATGGAAGTCGATGTCTTGATAGCTTCTGCATATTTTCTTCAACCCATGGTTCATTATAGCTATCCTTGTTTCTTGAATTATAAACAGAGCCTCCTATACTTGGTAGTGCTTGAGTGTCTCTACACTCCACCACCATACACTCCTTTTATGATTATAGACACAAAATTATGTAATGGGTACATTTCAAGGTCCGTAAACACATACTAGCATGCATATGATAACTAAGCATGAAGAATAATAATTGATGATTGTCTTTGGCCTTTTGTCATTATTTATTTCTTTTTATTTGGTCTTTCATACCTCATAACCTAGTCATAATTTTACTTTATTATCTTTAATGACTTCGGACACTAACACCTGTGTGCCCTCATCCTCTCAGTGCCCCTAACATCTTCCCACCTTACTCACTCTACTTGGGATTCTTTTATATTTTGGGCATCTTAATTTCTTATGGGTCAGCCTTCCAATTGTCAATTATGAAATTCAAAAAATAAAATCATATAAATACATAGCTATGTGATCAAACTAAGGGACCAAGCTCTAAACATCATTACTATTGCCTAAGATTACATTAAAAAAGAACCTAAATACATTCAAAGTATCTATTTGGAATTCAATCAAGGGACAAGGGACTACATTTTTACATACACAACATAGGAAGGAAAGTTCAATTTTCCATCCACACATCTATTTGTATTGCTACATCTAGCTAGCCCATTATCAAGTGCACTCACATAAGGGCATCCTAGGGAACGATTCTTTCACACACTGGAAGAACTTCATGGATTATGATATGTAGTTCAACACTCGATTGTAAGATCACTTTGTCGAGTGACCGTCGGGTTGATCGACTTCCCCATATTACATCTTTATTTTTTAGATTTGATGTGGTATTGTGGGTTTTTGAGTGAATCTTTGTTTTGTAGTTTATACTTACAACATTTTTTTAATAGTCCATAAATTAGGTTTTGACCATTTTCATAGTCACAGGCACCTATTAGAGGTCGTCAAGCACCCAAACACCCCTATCTTGTCATGGATGCCAATGTGTAGCTTTGTTTCTGACCTAAAAATTTTATTTAGATAAATAATAACATAGATCACTTCTTATTCAATACTTTTCCCAGTCTACATCATCGAATATTAGGCACAAATATTCTAAGTCCATTCCTCTCTCTTTTCACATAGGGTTTCATATTTTATCATCATATTTCTTGTGTCAAATTTTTATTTCAATATTTATCTATCATATGTGACTCTACAATTAGGGTTTAACATAAAATTCTATTTTTTAAAATCAATGTTGTGGAGACCTTTATCTCTTTCCACATCATTATTTTCCCATGGCTATGTTCCTTTGTTCAGTTGAATTGACAACTTGAAAACACTATGACTTAGAAACCCGCGGAAAACTAGGATAGTGTTTTGTGGCTTCCAACCTTAGCCATTCCAAATTTTTTCTTCCTTAATATGCTGGTTCTCAAACCTATTTATGTACTACAACTTCTATCTTGGTATAATTTGTACTTTGTTCTAAGGAATTGATCAACTCCATGAAACTATGTTATCTAATTCTGTGTGACATTGTGTTTCCATGCCCTGGAGCCCTAACCACTTTCTATCTTCCTTTGATCTGTGGACTCTTTCCTTAGCCAATTTTGTATCTTTATATGGGCATACAACTATGTGATGCTCCAATTTTCCTCCAACCTTTGAAATATTTTCTTCCTTAGTGCCACAAAGGACTAGAAAACTCTCGCTAACTCTACCAAAATTTACCTAGGTTACGAGCACTCATTCCTTTGATCCATGGGTTACAAAAAAACCTAAAAACACTACATTAATACACTCTATAAAATGCTAACTTAGTCTTGCATATATTTCCTGATAAAAATGGCTAAGTCCATTTTTAATTAGTTATCCCAAATAACATGGAGGTGTATTTTTGGACAACATAATCTACATATAAGAAAATTAGGTCTATTAGTGCACATGTATAGAATAGTGAATAAAATCCAAGTTAGGAAAAGGTGTATGGATCACATCCTAGAGAGGGTGAATAAAAAGAGACATGAGAAGATAACATGTAAAGAAATAATGGGTAGGAAAATAGAGAGTGCATAGAGAGGAGGTGAAAATGATGGAATGCTAAAAATAGATGTAGAATGGAGGATAGCCAAGAGCGAGATAAGGGGAAAGAAAAAGGAAAGATAATGAATAAAATTGGGAGGAAGATGATTTTGGTGGGTATTATCCCACAAATTTTTAGAAATGTGGATGTGCTAAAGAGATATGCACATTAGAAGATGGTGCAAATAAAATACGTCACAACATATGGGGAACAAGAGGAAAAAATAATAAGAGGAGAGAATGTAAAATATTACCCATAGTATGATGAGGGATTGAATGCATAAGGTTCATAAGAATATGAATGCAGAAAGAACGAATGTATAGTGCATAAAATCCTAGATATGACATGGATGAGAAATAATAAAGTTCGTGAATAATTTTGGCAATGGTGGATGAGTGAAGGTGAGTAGAGAATTAAAAAAGAGAATAAGAGAGATATTTAGATGAGGTGGATGTTTTATGGCAATAAAAGGCTCATAATAGTGCATGATACAATATAGAAGGGTCATAGAGAGGATACAAAGGATTGGAATAGAAAGAAGAAGTGTGAAGGACAAAGATAGGGTTATTGGATGAAGAAGTTGGGACTATCTACTCCAATATCCCAAAGGGTTGTTCTACCACTCACTTAATATACTTGAGGTAGAACTCAAGTTTTTAAGTACCTTGAGGGTTTCATGTAACATAATATATAAGTTTTGGATAATTTCATGTGTAGGCGAGGATGGAAGGCATAAGGAATGAAGAGAGGGCGAATGACAAAGTGAAGAGGTGGATGAGTGAAGTCGAGTAGAGAATCAAAAAATAAGAAGAGAATAAGAGAGACATTTTGATGAGGTGGATGTTTTATGGTGATAAAAGGCTCATAATAGTGCATGATACAATAAATAAGGGTCACACAGAGAGGATACAAAGGATTGGAATAGAAATAAGAAGTGTGAAGAACAAATATAAGGTTATTGGATGAAGAATTTGGGACTATCTACTCTAATATTCCAAAGGGTGGTTCTACCACTCACTTAATATACTTAAGGTGGAACTCAAGTTTTTAAGTACTTTGAGTGATTGATGCAACAAAATATATAAGTTTTGGATAAGTGCATGTGCACACGAGGATGTAAGGAATGAGGAATGAAGAGAGGTAGAATGAAATATTTAAGAGGAATTTGTGTCGAAATGTGCAAAGGTTTTTTTGCAAGATAAGGAGGAATAGTGTAGTGCACATGGATTTTGTAGTAGAAGTGGGAATATAATAGTGTGTGCAAGTTTGGAGACATGTCAATTAGAGAAAATAAAATAAAATTTTAAAGATAAGATAGAGGAAGAAGTAGTGTGGGAGAATGGTGCATGAAGGTATTTTGGTATAGAGTGGATTCGTAGAGGTATGTGAGGATTACAAAGGATGTGTATGAAGATGAACAAAAGGATTCCAAAATGACTTGTGTTATAAAGGAGGTGTAAGAAATTTTGAGGAGGTCTAGAATCCATTATTAAATGAGAACATGATAGTGTAGGTCAATACTATGAGTGTGTGGAAAATTGAGAAATATGTAGAGAAAAGGATTGTGTAAAAAGGAGTGTTCGGATGACTTGGTACTTAGTAGAGTACGTCAATAAAATGACAGAAAGAACCTAAAATATGTAGATGATGAAGACTCGGTGGTCAGTTGATCCCAATTACCATATTGCCATGACACAAACATGGAAGCATCTATATGGTAAGGTAGCTTAGAGGATTAATGACTAAATTTGAATTTAAATATATTCGAGTAAGAACAAGAAGCATATAGAAGTAACCAACCCATCTAAATTAGATTTTAAATAATGAGAGGAGATGAATGTGTGTTTGTAAAAGGAGGTTGAGTTCACCTTTTGGAGAAAGAGAGAGAGAGATTGTAGTATCTATAATTTGGATGAGAGTGGAAGGAAGGAAAATGTAGTCTAACTTAGGTCATTACAAAGATACACCGAGAATCTGTAAGCTCAAAGAGAGTGTAATCTACAAAGATGAGAATTTTCATGTAGATTTCATTAAATATTTGAGTTAATATACAAAATATTGATTTTCATTATGCTATGTGATTTTTTAAATGGTTCCATGTCATCTCATTCATTGATACCATATCAGCATTTGTCTTGTAAAGAGGGAATGATCAAAATTTACATTACATAATGGAAATTTACTAATATGTAGTGTCTACAACCACAAATCCCTTGTGAAATTTAAGAACTAGACCTTATAGGTTGTATCTTGAAATCCTTGTGTGATAAATATGGTCTATACTATTTTCCCACTAACTCTAATATCTATTTTACCCATAAAACTATGAGCCAATACCCTTGTATTTATATTATTCCTCATGAGGCTAGAAAACTAGTCAAACAACTAGTCGGTATGAGAAGCAATGAGAAGATTTTAAAACATTGTATAAATAATATTATTTTATTTTATTTCCTAGATATCTCGGTGTTACAACTAAACTTTGATACCAAGTGTATTTCTCTTAAATGATACCACCAAATTAATGTGATAATTTTAAAATTATCACTTCCATAATATTGATTCACAAACAAGTGGTGTGTTTCTTAAGATGGTTGGTGAGGTGGTCAAGAAAAATATTTTAAATAGTGTTACACTAAGGAAATAAACAACCAACATTGATAAACTGGAGAAGGATCCCAAAACCGAAAAGGTAATCCTTTAGGTGAAACAAGAGAAGTGCAAAAATTTGAAAAAAAATCTCACAAGCATGGACCTCAATTCTATACAATTATAATTCTATATCCTTAAGGAAGATGCAAACTTAGTAGTTGGAGTATATATTAGATAAAAAGGTAGAGTGTGGAATCTCAAATTATTTTTCAACTTACTTGTCAAAAAATGAAAGGATGGCAACGACATGTAGGAATTATATATCACAAGGGTACAAATGGATAAGGATAAGACACTTTATGTAAAAAGTTTGAAGGCATGCAAGGAATTTTAAAATAAGTTAAATGAAAAATTCCACCTCTATAGGGAAAATATTTTTGAGCTTTGAGTAGTAGGATACAATTAGAAAAGTTTGCATTCTTCCTTAGAAGTAAAAGTATACACTATTAACAACTAAATTAAAAACACAAAGATTATGTCAAAGATGGAATAATTGTGAAAATAAATAAGCACAAAGAAGGAAAAATGAAATTTTTTCCTAGTTGAAATCCAAAATAAAAAATTTCAAGAGGATATCTAGCTTGAGGAAATAAGTAAGGATGTGAAGAAGAAACTGAGTGCATTAAAAGTAGAATTTGAGGAGCCCACAAAATATAGAATGATGTTAAATGACTTGTGCACATGGTTAGACAATCTAAAGATAATTATCAAAATTGTGCTCATTGGATGGAAAAAATTTCAACACTAATTGTGCAAGGAGAAACCTAATTTTTTTGAGGAATTAGAAAAGAGGTTACCCGAGGTTAGGAAATTGAGCTAGTGTGGGGTAATTTTGAGGCCAGATTTTAATTAAGCGTATATATTTTGGATATATATATATATATATATATATATATATATTTAGTATGTAAATATTTTCGCTAAGTGAACATTTTGGGTGGAGCATAAGGAATTTCAATCAATTATTGAGGAGGCATAGTACTTAGGATATTTTTGTATACCTTAGTTTGACACATGCATATAGTAAGCATAAGGAGAAAACAAGTGACATACATTCATAATATATGGAGCAACAATATCAGGTGTGTGTGGATTTAAAATAATCTATCACACTTAACACACATGACATAAGGAAAGGAATATGACATTTAGCATGCATAAGTTTTAGGACATACTAAGGAGAGTTGGAGTATGCAAAATACCAAATTATCCTTCATCCATATAGTGCATGGGACTCTCATTTGTGGCATTAAAGGTAATTAATAATTCAAACTTCCATTTGCAAACAATTTGTATATAAGACAAAGTATATTTGAGAATGCATTGATGTAATGAAATAAATTCATGAGATGAGTAAGGAATAATGAGGATTTTTTTTTAAATATCATTGTGTGAGATAGGTGACAAGTTGGAAAGTGTAGAAGAGATCAACATAGACACATGGTGTGTCCCTTAAGAAAATAAAATATTAATGGGTTTTCATGCTAAGCTTGGATTATTTGTAGGTGTATTCATGTAATTGTTGTTAGTGGCATATGTGTTTAACTATTAAGATAGTGAAGTTGAATTCCCCATTAGTGTAATTACCTATCTAATACCTTATATCAGGGCTCAATCATGGGTGGTGTTTATTATTGTGGGTGTTGGATATGAGATAGCTAGATTATGTATGAGGAGCTGATTATTATTATAAAATTGATGGAAACATTGTGATTTATCCTTACTAAGTACCTATGTTTAATTATTTTTATTTTTTTACCATGAATGTTAAATTTTATGGTGAATATGTTCTCTTACGCCACATAAATGTTATATAAATGTCGCAAACTCATTATGATTATGCCAAAACATATGGGAAAAACTCTTCTCTCATACCTTGGGTGAGTGCACAAGGTGATCTTATGTGATATAAAAACATGTGGGCATTGATTTACATGGTGTGTGTTATGGTGTCTTGGGCTTACTTGTGCATCACTAACATTGGAGATAAGGGTAAATTAGATCAACAAGGTAAAATTAGGATAATACATGATCCCATCAAGCTCAAAACACTCAGGCCCATAATTACAACCATGTTAAAAAAACATTAACCTTCCTATGAACCCCTCATTGGCTTCATCCATCCCAAAAATATTCATGATTTCAATATAAAGGTCAAATCCTTATATTGTGCCCCCACAACTAAATGAAATAAAATAATTGCCTAATTATATATTCTACCTACTCCCAATGGATACTATAACATTCCTAACTATCTTGAGAATAATCTATCATGTATATGTATCTTGAAAAATCTCAAAATATCTAGAAATTTCCATTATTACATCCTATACAAAGTGTTTAAGGGTTCAAGAGTCCCCAATGATATTAAGCTGTCACAATTCTAAGTTCCAATTGCACTTATAACCTCCAATAAATAAATCACTTTTAACCAAAATGACATTACATATATTAATTATTCACATAACCTCCCATTTCACATTGAATTTATCGTCACCTACCTGAAAAATAAAATTAATACTTTTAGATAATGGGGTGGGTCTAAACATGTGTAATTTGAAGCTAGTAAAATACTTGGGGCATTAATAGATAGAATTGTATTCAAATATCATCACCATCAAGGCATATGATAATGTTCAAAAATAATCTATAGGTTTAATAATCCTTCCTCTAAATGTACAACCCACCATCAAACCCAATTTTTACATCATTCATAATTATCTCTCTTATAACAATTTCATCCACCTACCATCAACGTATAAAATTCCCTTATCAAGTACAAGAGCTAAAAATCCATGGAGATCCTAGACCCTTCTAATTCTACAAAATTTTGGAAGGGTGATATTTTAAATCATACATCCACCCAAGCACTAAAATTTTCCCTTACTCAAAATCCATTATATACATAATTCCTAATGAACTTCCATCCACATATTAAAAATATGCCACCAAAATATAAATTCAAGATCATAGATAAATATTATGGATAGTATGATCTTTACAACACCTTTCATATCATCAAAATATGAGCTTCACAACACCTTTCATATCACCAAACTTCTCGTCTCACCTAAAATTCATGACTGTATTTACACGAAAAAAAAATCCATAGTTTCATAGCTTTAGACCATTTGTAAAAGGAGGGTTTCATATCGGTAAAATCATTGGTATCTTCTCTATCTCTGAGTTGTATGAAAATTTTTAATATTCCTTGAATGTATATGATGAATATCCATAGAAAATAGGATGTCTGAAATCATGATCTACAAAGGAGCACTAGACATGAAAAAACAAGGTATTTGCAAACCTATTCTAATTCACCAAAAACTAAATGGTTATGGCATTAGATAAAAACATCTTGGTAACTTACATAATGATGTCTATGGAACTAATTCTATTAGTCAAGAAACCCCTTCTAACATCAAACCTAGGTCCCCTTATATACTTTATGAGGATCTCACCACCACTAAATGTTTCCATGAAACTTTCACCTTAAACATCCATATTGACCTCCAATATCCTAACCTCATAGAGTGATACCAACAAGATCACATACCTATTAACTTATTTCAAAATGAAAAATACATTATAGACTTAGAAATTATATCTCACTAGAGGATCACATTAATATATTTGAATTCAACTTGGAAGTAATGCCCTATTATAGAGAAAAATTATATTCCTTACTGAAAATAAATCACAAAATTAAAAAAAGGAAAAAAATTAAAAACATCATTACCTAGTGAAAAATTCTCGAAGATCTATCGAGATGCTAAAAAATCGAAAAAGTTTAAAAAAAAAAAGCAAATAAATTATTTAATGTTGAATATCATTCTTATGGAACCTTGGAAGAGGATCATGGTGAAATCCCATTTCGGCATTGTGCTTTAGAACCATTTTATAAAATAGCCTTATATATGGGGAATGAGTGTTCCATCCCACTTTAGTCAAACTATCCCCTTAACCACACAATCCATTCTCCCATGTTTGACCTTAAAAATAAATTGGATTCATTTGAGAACTATTATAATAATAAATTGGTGCATTTAAGATTGTTCGAGATATATTGGTAATGAAACACAATTTCATGTTTTCTACATGGTGAATTAATTTAAGACCCCATCTTGAGATCCTTATACTTTATTATACTTCTCTATTTTCATTCTTGTGCATCCATCATCCCGAACACATTTTATTTTTTTATAGTCTTGGTTTGGAAGGATTATGACATCCTATGCAAGTTATTTTAGGGGTTCAAACTAACCAATTTGTAGAGGTTAATGAATATATTTTGGGGTTTCAATATGATGAAGGATATGAACATAAATTTTTTTTTCATTTAAGGTGTTGATATACTCTGTCAAGATTTGCACAAGATGTAACATAAAATAAACACCCATAGATCTTATTCATCATATAAAGGGATATTTGTAAAAATTATTCTCTAATTAATAGGATTCCTCCCATATATCTCCTCAATTAATCTACTAAATATAAACAATATGTTCCAATAACTCATACATTATCTTAATTATATTCTTTCACCTTTATATACATTCATGTACCTATTAAATATATATCCTAACGTTCCCCCTTAGTTCTAACATGGGGAATAACCACACCACAAGAATTAAAATTGAACCACATCTCCATATATGATTTAGGTATATACCCTACTACTCAAGTATATCTATTTCACGTGATCACCTATATATGTAAACAAAACTACTCACACTTTCACTTCTAGTGAATGCTATAATTTTCAAGTACAAACCACATACTTCCAACAATCACCTACATACGAGAACTCAATAGTTCTTGCTTTAATTTCAAGTGAGTTTTGTTATTCTCCTATCCAATTGATATATAAGTATGTAATATAAAATACATAGTAGACATCTTCTACCATATTCATCTATTTAAATTTATCACATGACACACAACAAATAAGTAAATAAAGGTTGTGGATTCATTCCTCATTTTTGTGTATGTAGCTACCATTTTGGATCATTACCACCTAATCACAAAATGGTACAATATGGTCACCATTTCCAATTTGAGATTGATCCAAGCTTTTTATTTTTTTTTTCACTTATTATTTTTCCACTATTACAATGTGTGTCCCCATTGTGTGCATGTATACTTTGCTTAATGCTAAATAAAATGAAGCAAGAACTACCACCTAAAATAGTTCTACAATTTAGCTAAAACAAAGCATAAACACCATCATGATAAGAATTAAACAAGGGTTAGATGCTAGCATTCATCAATACAAACTTTGAAACTAACAATGCTAAATATCTAAACTCCTCTATTCTCTAACAACAAATAAATGAATGGACCTAAGTAAGCTCCATGGCTATCAAAATAGTTGTCCTTAGTATGCCAAGTAACCTAGGAATGAGGGCCTATCAAAGTTGGGCTACAAGACCCCTTTGACACCTCCCATATGACCTAAGCACTTAAGAAAGAGGCTTAACTCTTCAAGATGATGAAATCTCAAAAGGGCAAGGTGCAATCTCTTAGTATCTTTCCTATATGCTTTGCATTTGCTCTCTAAGGAGTTTAGGTGTGAGTAAAAAGGTAGGTGGAGGGATCTTTATATATCCCAAAGGATAAAGGATTCAACACATCCTCATGAATGTGGGATAAGGTAAAACATGATTAGGAATGGATAAGGTTGATTTATTAAAGGTAACCTTACTTTAAAAGGGTTTAATACATGTTT
Organism: Taxus wallichiana var. yunnanensis; assembly: GCA_018340775.1. Lineage (NCBI taxonomy): Eukaryota > Viridiplantae > Streptophyta > Pinopsida > Cupressales > Taxaceae > Taxus > Taxus wallichiana. The sequence goes on along the minus strand of CM031243.1, from coordinate 256,872,307 downwards.
AGCAAGTCATGGGAGTTGGGGGTGCTTTAATTAATCAAAGGTGATTAATTAATAGGTAGGTGTAAGATTATAGAAGCTGATTAGAAGATTATTAGTGCGATTTAGGCTATTAAAAGGGATTAAATCAATTAAATATTGATTTACTAGTTAAATGAAGGGTAAGAATAATTAATTAATAATAATTAATTAATCTAGATAGAAGAGGTGATTTAATTAATGGAAGGTCATTAATTAGGTTGTTAGCTGGATAGATGACTTAATCAATTAGCGTATTGTAATTAATTAACGATAACAAGAGGGAATATGAGAACTTTTGACGATATGTCATCGATTTGTGAGAAAGGGGATAATTAGTGCAATTTAAGTATTTAAATTACTTGGGCGTAATTATAGGTGTCTACATTTTCCCCTCTTTGGGGTGGTGTAAGTGACGTCACTTCAAAGATAGTAGGAGTAAGAAAATTTTTGAAGGGATAGAAGAAAAATTAGTAGGAGGAGTGTCAATGGGGTGATGAAAGAAGCCGATCGATGATCGAAACAGGTGAGATATAGATAGAAGAATGGGAGGAGGCAGGATACCCCAATGAGAGAGAAAATTAGGTGTGAAAGGGAAGTAAAGTAGAAGAAATGAGGAAGAGGGGAGAGAATAGATTAACCTCTAGCCAGCTGTGTATTGAAACAATTTCGATGTCATCATATTGTCATAAGAGTTATGTCATCGGTCCTTATGAAAAATATAAGCATACGACAAAGGTAGAACGACATGAAAATCCATACTACGAACGATTGTCCATTGTTGAAAACACCAACTCCATGCAACATACAAAATGCAATGCAATACAAGAAAGTGAAAGATGCCTAACTCCATGCAACATACAAAATGCAATGCAATACGAGAAAGTAAATAAGCTAAACTAACAAAGAAACATAATATAATGTTTTTATTATCGAGCTTCAGTTACGACCTATGCAAATTAATGACAAGGGTTGATGATGGTGCCCCAAGAAAGGATACATGCGAGGGGAATAACAGAGGACACTTGGGTCCGATGGAAAAGCAATGTGCACTATGAAATAGTACAGGCAACTTGTTGTGCCCAGATTACAGACAAAGTAAGCAGCCTAGCTTTTGTTGATGGAGGTAGATCAAGATGATCTGCAAGTTGCACACATGAACAAGTGAGAACCAAAGAGTGACATTTTGTAGGATGATTTTCAATTTTTGAAGTTTTCTGAAACATATTTGAATGTTTTTTTGATGATTTTTTCTCTAACATATTTGAATGTTTTGGTTGATTTTAAATTTTTTATGAAACTATGTATAGGAAGATAAGAAAGTTCGGATGTCCCAAGTGATAGATGGGATGTCCAAGGGCATAAGGCCACGTGCGTACCGAAAGGTGAAGATGCAAAAATGTCCCAACGATAAGGTGGGAATATTGAGGTAAACTCTTCACGGGTAGAAGCAGGACCCAAGGCCATTATGGATAGGTTCAACATGATGATGAACATAAACCCATGAAGTCTTTGGGAAGAGGCAAGGATGCCCCGGTGTAAGTTGGCCTAAAAGCACATGATAGAAAGGAAGGAGAAGATTATTTTTGTGGAAGGGGACAAAGGTTTCCAAAACATGGAAAACAAGTAATCTTATACACATGGATGTTCTTAATGAAGTAGAAGAACGATGTGAATGATATTAATGTAGCTTAGAAGCCTCACGATGAAGAAGTGATTAGCCAAAGGCATAAATCATGAGACGAGATATGGACTAGAGTAAGAGTCGAACAAGGTCTAAAAAGACACTTGGTAACATACTAATCCTATTTACTCATAGAGATCCGGTGTGTGCACATGGATTTTATTACCTCTTGAAGTGAAGATTTAATAGATAAAAAGTGAAGAGAACCTAGCCAATGTATAGGAATGATTTATTTTGATAAGTGATTTTGCGAATGGAGGGTGAAAGGATAGCCGTACATTGCTCGCCCGCCACCCAAACATCCATAGCCCCGACGAAGATGTATTTTATTCTAATCACAACATTGCTTTACTGTTAGTTAGGCATCCATAGCCCCGATAGAGATTATTGGAAATACCCCAAGAGAGAGTTATATATTAATTTGCTTTTGCTTTGTAGCTTTTATATTTTGATTTTTGATTGATTTTGATTCTTTTGCTTTTTGAAAACTTATTTCAGCTCTCTTGTTTGACAAGGGTTAAGAACCACCGATGGCTTGATCGAAGGAGGTTGAAGTGATTATGATGACGACATTGGACATTGTCAACAAGCGTGTCCAAAATTTCTTCGCAACAAGTTTATTAGATGTTTGAATGTAATAGGATCTCCATGAGGTCATTCGTTCTTTAATTTACCAAGGTGATAAAATACTGTGGGGAAAATAGATACCATAGAGATAAATGTCGCAAAAATGTGTGTGAATAAGCTAAACAAAATATCACCAAAGGATGGAAATGGTAGTAAGACTTGCAGAAGAATAGCAAGGAAGGGAAGAAAGAAATGTCCATATGTACGCAACACCTGATTGCAATGTTTGATCTTTGTACCTTTGATTTTTGTTGTTTTTTTTTCTCATGTTTTTTTGTATTTTTATATTTTTGCATTGTTTTTTATTTTTAGATTTTTGATATTTTCTTTTTTTTTTGAACCGTTGTTACTAACAAAGTCACTCTTTGTGATAGGATCCAACAATGATGTTTGTGACTTCCTTGATAAGGGAGACTAAGCATGTTTGTTTATCAAGAGTCATGTTTTCCCCAATCTCGATGATCATAGTGAGTTCACACTCAACAAAGGACTGTGATTTATCCTGAAACATGGATTTTGTATGTGGGAGCTTGAGTTCCCTATCCATAGGTTTATGTACTTTGTGCCATACTTGATGGTTATGTTGATGTGCGTTCTTGAATCGTACTTGATTTACAACTTTGAGATTGTTCCAGTTATTGGGGGATTTTGAGCTCTTGGAAGTTTTGACCTGAGCTTGATAATGAACTTGTTTGGGTTTCTTATAATTTGACACTTGAATTTTATGACCTCGAGAAGGAGAAGAATATAAAGATTTATGATTGATGATAGGAGCGATAGAAATGGTAGTGGGCTTGCCACAACCATTGATAGAAGAAATATGTGATAGATGAAAAGGATACGGTCCAAGAATTGAAGAGGATAGGCTACAGGAGGTGAGCCACGAATAGAAGGTGAAAGGCTACTAGGATGTGGCCCAAGAATAGAAGAAGGAGGGCTACTGGGACGTGACCCATAAATAGAAGATGAAGGGCTACTAGGATGTGGCCCAATAATAGAAAGAAGAAGGGATACTAGGATGTGACCCATAGATGTAAGATGATGGACTACAGGATGTGGCCCATGAATAGAAGATGATGGAATACCTGGGGTGATCCATACATAGAAGATAAGGGGCTAGTTGGACGTGCCCCAATAATAGAAGATAGTGGGATACTCGAAAATGTCCCAAAAATAGAAGAGGGAGGGCTACTAGAAGGTGACCCACACCTAGATGAAGATGAAGGGATACTTGGCGCTGACCCCACAAGAGATTGTGATTGAAGAATTATGATAGACGAAGATTTATTGGGTGATGAGAAGATAGGCCATGGATCTATGCAAGACCATGGAGTTTCATCACATAATGAAGAATGGGAAGATGGAAAGAATAAGAGGAGGATCAAGTTGCATGATTTGAGGCTCTTCCTCCATTTTTGATCAAAGGAATCAACCTTTTTCTCACAATATGCAAATGCATCAAAGTCTAAAGAGAATCCTTTTTGTAATCTCCTAAAGCAATATCTTCATATGCCTCTATAAATGCCCGATTGTTTCTTCATTCTCAATGAGATCAATCAAGTATGAGTTGTTGATCGATCCATAGGGGTTTATTGGAAGAAATAGGTTAACTTGGTTTGGAAAACTTAGAAGATGTTTGATGATTATTGATAGAAGAAGATGATGTGGGGACGAAGAATATGTATAGCTAGTTGTCTCGGGAGTAGAAGAAGGTGGTGTGGACCTACCTATACAATAGTATGTCATATGTAAAATAGTAGGATTAAGTCCAAAGTCGTAGATTGTGACACATGGGTCGATTCGGATGTTTTTCTCGAAGGACTTTGAGTCACACGAATCTTCACAGAAGGAATATTCCGTGGGGGTGATTTATGAAGAAGGTCCTACAAAGAAGGGGAGGAATGTGATTCAAGAATCACATTAGATGAATGATGACAAGGGTCCTGTGAAGAAAGAGAGGACCGTGATTCAAGAATTGTATTATACTTCTGATTGGAGGGATTTGGAGTCACGTGTATCTTCAAAGGAAGAAGACGTCGTTGGGGCAACTGATAAAAGGGGTCTTGTGAAGAAAGGGAGGACCACGACATAAGAGTCACATTAGATGATTGATGAAGAGGATCCTGCAAAGAAAGGGAGGATGTGATTCAAGCATCTCATTAGATGAATGATGACAAGGGTCCCTGTAAAGAAAGAGAGGACCGTGATTCAAGAATTGTATTATACTTGATTGGAGGGATTTGGAGTGACGTGTATCTTCAAAGGAAGAAGATGTTGTTAGGGTGACCTGATAAAAAGGGTCTTGCGAAGAAATGGAGGACCACGAAATAAGAGTCACATTAGATGATTGATGAAGAGGATCCTATAAAGAAAGGGAGAACCATGACTTAGGAGTCAAATTAGATGAATCGAATAGTAGTTTGGATCTGAATCCTTAGAAGATTCAGAGGAAATATTTGGATTGGAATCCTTAGAAGAAGAGGAAATGTTTGGATTAGAATTAGAAGAAGAGTGGGGGGAACTCGAATAATAATTTGGATCAGACATGTCCAAATCATACCACCAACTATGAGATGAAGGTGGGGAACGAGTTACCCATATGGGCTCTCTAGCACGAAGAACCAAACAAGGTTTATTTGTGATGGGAATCCTATGATTTGAATTACTGACCCTAGGTTCTATATTTTTGTAACTATGGGGAAGCTGCGCAATAGTTAGTCATTTTTAGTGATGTTTTAAGCACAAATTTCTAGATCTAGATAGTGTGATGGAACTCCTTCAAAGGAAGGAAGTGACATGTCGATTTGGGTAGCATAAGGATAACCAACTAGACATTTCATAAGTATTGATATGCGTGTGTGATTTTCTGAAGAATGTCTAAGGAAAATAGACATCGTGATGATGCAATATCAATGAGATCGAGAGGGATTGTCCTAGAAAATAATTTTTCTGAATGAATAATCACAAGGAATAATCATGCAAGTGTGAAACACAAAGCCAATCAACAAGGAAATACACCATATGAAAATACGATGCAAAGATGATCAACATGATGTTTTCACTTATGCCAAGTTCAAGGAAATGAACAAAATATAAGTAAAAACAAGAAGTCAATGCGATCTCCCAATCAAGATATACGATGAGTGAGCTCAAACTTGATTAAGACCTATATCTCAAAAAGTGCCAATTACAATTTGCGAATGACACAACAATATCACCAAGATATGTTAACCCACTTTGCGAGAAAGTGAAGTATTGATATCGAGGTGTTATTGATATAACAAACACAAATGGTAACACCTAGCACTCTTTGAAATCGAGGTAATAATAGAACCGAACTAAAAAGCTCAAAGTATAGCTAGGAATAGTTAAAAATGTGTGTGCAACGTAACCACACAATATAGGTATTTATGTCGAGTTTACAAGAAACAAGACGTAAATATCAAAATTGTAGTGATACGATACAAACAAGCTAACTCTTCTAAGGAAGTCCACAAAGTGATGAACCATACCTAACTACAATGATGACCTTGACATGGGTATCAAGATCACAATGGCTACCAATGACATGAAAACGCCTCTGCACACTTTAGACGTTTAACTAACCTAGCCACAAACATAGATGGGCATAAATGGACATAAAAGTGAGAGAAACAATTGATTGGTAACACAAAGGTAGTCACCCTTCTTTTGATCAAAAAAGCGTCAAAAGAATGTGAAGGAACTAAATAAAAAAAAGATAAAAATGTTGGCTTCACTTGGCGAGTTTCACCTCTCCGTAAGGCAAGTAAAAACTAGGCAATAGTATTGTGTCACACATTTCTAAATGAAAATATGATTGACAACTCAACTTTGTTTTAGAATGGTCAAAGTGGGCTCTGGCCAAAGTATATTCTCTGGGTGTTTCTCTCACCCTAGGTGTTACAAAGTTACCATGAGCGAGTGCGATTCACCCAAAAAGTCATATTGACTAGTTTGGGAGTATCTCGGATTTACTTTACCCCCTTCAAAAATAGTAGGCAACTAGTGCATCTACATGTACCATCACCTTTGGGGTCACCACAACGGACAACCCTGTAATGCCATCTCACAAAGGAATCACTAGTCAAGTAGGTAGTGCAGAGCACTTCCCATTTCATCCACAAGGTTCCCTCTTGCGTGGACTACTTTGGGGTTCTGGAACCACCTCGATTGTTGTAGCTTAAGGTGTTATGCCAAAGGGGTTATGTTCCAGTTGAGCGGACGAGGGACGTACCTTTTTTTGAAACTTGTAATATAATGTTTTGAATATGTTGGTCTTTTTATCTTGTTTAATTTTGTGGTTTTCTTGAACACCTCTTGGCAACTCCGTATAAAACCGTATTAGTATTTTTTTATTTCATTTTGATTCCTCCTTTCTTTGACAAGTGATTTTAGGTCCCGCACCTAAGTGTTAGTATTTCTCGAGAAAATCACATTGTTTAAAAGAGGATTAAGAGTTTCTTTTGATTCTCAAGATCATCCAAGGATTGAAGAGAAGAGAATACACAACAAATAATCCAACTAAAAGTAAATAAAATATTTTCAATCAATGAACCATACAAAAAATTTGATAAATGTTCATTCCCCTAAACCAAAAGTGAAAGATGAAGTTTCCAATTTACCGAATGTTATAAAATGAAGACTAAAGTTGTTTTTGATTCTCAAGATCACCCTAAGGTGCAAGAGAAGAGCATACAAAAATTTATCCCAACTATATAGAAATGGAAAACTTCAAATCAAAGGACAATTGAAAAATGCTTTGTAAAAGGTTCATTCCCTTAAACCAAAAGTGAAAGATGAAGTTTCCAATTTATCAAATGTTACAAATTGAAGAATAAAGTTGTTTTTGATTCTCAAGATCACCCTAAGGTGCAAAATAAGATCATACACAAACTTTATTCCAACTATATAGAAATGGAAAACTTCAAATCAAAGGACCATTGAAAAATGCTTTGTAAAAGGTTCATTCCCTTAAGAAAAATGAATAATCAAGTTTCCAAGTTTAATCCTAATGTTAAAAACATATAAATCAAAGTTGATTTTGATTCTCAAGATCACCAAAAGGTGCTAGAGAAGATCATACACACGCTTTGGTCTAAATCGAGGAAGCATGGAAATACAACATTCATCAAAACATTAGACATGTTAGAAAATGACCAGTTTTAAACTAATAGAAAAACTTGTAAATTTTGTAAGTATAAATCCTGAATTTATGTTTTCATTGCATAGTTAACTTCAATACCTTTCCAACGTAAAAAAATGGATTCATTTTGAGTTCGGGAGAAAAATTTATGGCCTTCGGAAGATGGGTTACACATATGCTCTTATGCTCAAGGGTATGCACTTGACATGCATTCAAAAAATGTCAAAAAAATGTCTCTTAATCTACAAAATGGGAAAAAATTTCCAACCAAGATTTAATTTTGACAACAATCCATCACATCAATATATGAATAGAAGACTCAACACTATCAAACATTAACATACATGCTCAAGAATTTACAATTTTCAAGAAATTGACAAAACTAGCATGTAGAATGATGAAAAAGTAAGCTCTAAAAATGAAAACATGATGAAATATTGAAATTTTCTCACCAAGATTAAATTTTGACAGCAACCCACCACATTAATATGTAAATAGAAGACTCAGCACTATCAAACACTAACCTACATGCTCAAGAATTTAAAATTTTCAAGAAATTGACAAAACTAGCATGTAGAATGTTAAAAAAGTAAGCTCTAAAAATGAAAACATGGAGAAATCTTGAAATTTTCCCATCAATTCCAATTTTACAACATTTCACCTCATTTATACCTACAAGGAAGACTTAAAACATGAAAACTCAAAAAAACAAATAAGTTGTCCGTTAACATCCCGCGCACGTAGCCAAAATTGTAAGATCTTAGCGCGAAAGCAGTGTAACCTGATGATGCTCTTCGCAAGGTTTTCCCCTTTTAACCCCTCTTTTCTTGCCCCTTTTCCCCTCTTTCTTTAGTAATGAAACCGCCGCCTTGGTAGGCGGCGGTCATCTGCCGCCGCCACGAGCGGGTGGCGGTCCTTTACATTTTTTCCAGAACGTTCTTTTGACACGACTCGCGTGAAATATCACGTTTCACCAGCTTTCCTTGCCGACTTGAGCATGCATTTATGTTTTTGGTCCCCTGGAATAGTGTTTTTCCTTTGTTTATGGTTTTTAGAGTTCAGTTTGGTTTTGATCTTTGGGTGTTTGAATTCCTATAAATGAATGGTTTGTGCACAAACAAATGATCTGAAGTTTGTCTCTGAATTTCTCTTTGCATTAGATTTAGCTATAATTTTGCTTAGAGTACTTGTTTTAGTTCATTTGCATGCTTGGTTAGCCTTATTCAGCTGTTGGTAAGCCACATATCCAGCTTGTGCAAGCAGTGTTGTTGTTTTATCCAACCAGGACTGATCTTTGCTCTCATCTCCTCATTTTCAGTATTTTAGCTTGTTATCTTGCTTAGAAGCCATAGTTTCAATTCACTTGCATGCTTAGTTAGTATTATTTAGCTGTTGGTAAGCCACATATCCAGCTTGTGCAAACAGTGTTGTTGTTTTATCCAATCCATTGGAATAGAATAGCCTAGGAAGCCATTAAAGTTGCAGGTTTTGCTCTTCAAACAGGATAGTTTCAGGTTCTGGACGCATTATGTTGCATGATTCGTAAAATCCCGCTAGGAATTGCATAAGCCAAGCTCTGTACTCTTGCGCTATCCCTCTCCTACTCGCATTTTCAGTCTGCATTCTGAGTCGTCCTTGTCCCAATATCTATTTCTATCGATGCTGGCATTACACGCTTTTCTGGATCCACGTGAACACGAAAGAACGAGGAGATCATACTGAGGGGACAAGATCACACACACCATCGGATTCGCCACTGTTCTGCGGAATCCAGGTTCTAAGCTTTCAAAGTTCTAGTTAGAATCATATCAAATAGAGTAGTTAATCGCTTTATTTCAGTAAATTCTATTCTCGATATTGCCAGGGAAGCTGTGGGGATTGATAGTTTCTGAGAAACTATGATTCACTCCTCACTTCTGAGGTAGGATCGAGAATCCCACAAATAGATTAGTTATTTCATTGTTTAGAATAGATATACAAATTGCACAGACAAATAGCTACACTCGGCTATTTTGTTTGTTTTAAATTATTAGTTTAGTTGTCAATTCTAAATATTTTAAATAGCTGCTTTCTTAAATCCTTATAAATCATCAAAAATACAAAAAAAGAAGTCATATATGCTTAAATATATTTCGTATACTTAGAGTTCACTTTATCACAGTTTGTTTATATTATTGCGTTTGTATGACAATTACGGGACCTAGGGAGCCCAGAGAATACGTTTTCGAGCCAATCATGCCTCAGCCCAATCTCATAACAGCAATAACTGATATTGACCAGAATCTTAGAATCCAAGTCTTCCAAACAACAACAGACTTCCAGCAGATCAGATCTCAGTTAGAAGGATTAAACATAGAAGACGACCAAGCACATACGTTTTGGTCAAATCAGCCAAACTACAGACTACCCTAGAAAAACATCTATATGACTGTAGAAGGGTTTGAAAGAGAACAAACATTCGGGTGTGACCCTTTAATTCCACAACCAGACGCAGGAGACACCCTCACAGACATAGATACCGGCCTAAGAATCCAGGTTGCAAGAACGCCTGTGAGGTATTATGAGAAGATCACACAACTGTTGATTCTAAACATAGAAGCTGAGAAAGCATATGATTATTGGATACTAGGGATTAGGACTTGATTTCGTACATGACCATAGTAGGACCGCAACAACCAAGAGTCTACGGTTGTGATCCACAAATCCCACAGCCTAACGAATCCATAAGTCAATCAGACATAAACACTGGCCTACGCACACTAGTATTCCAGTCTACTCCACTTCCACCTATTATCATCGAACAATTGTCCTTACTAGATATAGCGGCTAACGAAGCTAGAGAATTCTGGACTAGGCCAGAGAATCATCCATAGAGTCAATTGTTTCCACCATCCACCATATGACCTTATCGGAGACATACGAAACTATCCGGGTCATTTCCACGTATTCCACAACCCATAGATCGAATCACGCCGAGCTCGATATTGATTGGAGCCTTGAGCGGTCATCCTTGCCGATCGATCGATCTATCACACCGATCCAGGTTAGAAGGGCCTTCTTTGCCTTAGATTCATGAATTCCACTAGTGCGTGTCGAAGACATCAGATTGCCTAACTAGTTTGCATGTACACCACGCATATTCCATCCCCACCAGCTGTCTCGGCATGACCTCGGGAGGTCGGGTACGCGGAAGAGTTACCTGTAGATTCCCACGCTCACTTGTCACTTTTCCGGCGTACAAAATTGGTGAACCCGACGTGAAACAAACGAAATTAGTAAAACTGACGTAAAACTTCCTACTTTCTCGTCCGGAGTCATAGTATCACGTTTCCTTTCACAAATCACCTTCGCTCCTTCCCATTATTCTGCGGGTATTCACATACCCCCCGAATATGTCGGGATTCGATGAATATGGCAGACCCCTCTTGGGTCTTGAGGCATACTACGCCCAACAGAATAGACAATCATCACCTTCGCTCTCAGTATGGGGTGACAACTATTCAACTAATCAGTTATCAACGCAAACCCCAAGAATCAGATATAATTCATCTTTTCAAACTGAGGAGCTAGATCAACCCCCTCGAAAGCGCAACAAATAGAGCCTTCAGTTCAAACAATATGACATTTACTGGAGAATCTGGTTCGTCTCCTCAGATGCTACTTAGACCACAAATTAGTAGGCAATCAGATCCATACCTGGTCTTAGATGATGGACAGTCAATACGTTATCCTAGGAGTGAACAACGCTCCCGGGGCATGTACCCGCCTATAGGAGGTCTACAAATACAACCCGAGATCTCTTTTCAAGAAAATACCTCTATGCCACTGCATATAGGAAATACTCTCGGAGAAACTTGGCAAGATAATAGACCAGTTCATGACAGGATATCACGTACCTATACAACACCAGGGTATACAACAAACGCCGCTCAGGAAAAGCACCGTGACTTCACCAAATGAAGTCATTTCAACGTTAGTAGAAAAAGTGAGAGGGTTAGAACTTGCTCAAGCAAGTCAAAATTCTCCGTTCATACAAGCAGGAAGTTCCAATCCTCCATACCACTCTGGCCAAGTAGATCTCCTCACAGGAGTAGGCACGTTAGGTATGCCTCCTCACTATCCACAACAAATGCCAACAAGGCCCATCATCTCTAACACTAATCCTCCCAGTCTAGTATCAAATAATCCATTCCTAGACAACACCCCGTCATACTTAAACATGTACTCCAAATCACCACAAGGAGATATGTTCTCTCTCTCCGGCATGTTTTCTCAAACGCAGGGACTTCCCTATGCCCCTACCAATGCATACTCTGCACCATATCAACAACCCATCCCACCACCACTCCCTCAGCAACCACCATCAATGGTCGAAAGCTATGCGATAGGGACTTATTCAGAATATCTAAAGGAACCCTTAGACTTCACCATACGAAGCGTCATGCTTCCAAGACCTCTTCCTGATTTACCCAAGTTCAAGGGTGAGGGAGATCCAAATGCACATATCAAAGCTTACGCTACAGCCATACGAGAATTACTCCCTTGGGATGGGGTTGTTGCTAAAATATTCCCCAAAACCTTGGAAGGCATTGCTCTCTTGATTGGGTATTATAGATACTGAAGCCTCCATCCATTCATTTAAACAACTCGTATCGAGTTCATTAAGGCCTTGACATGAACAAACTATTGAGAACGGGAATCGGGGAGTTCTTACACATCAAACAAGAACACAACGAATCTATCCCCCATTCATCCAAAGGTGGCGTACCGTCCTTTATTCCTCGGCAAGTGCTCCAAACATGGATCAAGATGGAACTATGTGATTTATTCCTTCATTCTCTCAGAAAAGAGGTGAAGGAAGAAGTCAGAAGTTCCCACTAAGAACTTACGATGAAGTACTTGAGAGCGCTCTTCGAATAGACCAAGCAGCGATAGATAGTGGTCGTAAGACATATGGAACAAACGGGAGGTTAATCACCTCCACTCAAAACACTACAACTATCACAAATGTCAATCAAGGACCCAAAATCCTTAACAAAAATCGTGGGGTAACAACGGATGGGGTAACCGACCAGCCCAAGAGGGTAAATGTTGTTAATACTCCATCACAAACAAACAACCAACGAAACAACAACTTTACCCCGACGATCAATACAGTGGATTTTAACCATCCACAACAACAACAACAATGGCGAAATCCCATACAAGGGCCAAGCCAAAACTCATTTGGTTATCAAAACCAAAGTCAAAACCAGAAACAACAATTCCAAAACTTTAATCCTAATAGGCAACAGTTTGATCAGAATTTTAGGCCACAATACACACCAAACCAACAAAACAGGAATTACAACCCCAATTCTTATTGTGGTTTCCACAAAATTCGGGGTCACGATACTAGAACGTGTCGTGACTACAATAAATTTATGCAACGTTTGCCAGAAGAACAAAGACAGTTCTTCACTGATTTGTTTTTGGCAGATCCCGTGTCATCACAACCAAATACGCTCGCAAGAGCAGTTTCCCCTCAGAATGCTCCCCTCAAGATCTTTAACGATCCGCTCCCAAATCATGATAGCAATAGGCTGAATCCAACTGGAACAAACAAAGGTGCAATGACGGGAAACAATGATCATGAAGCCTCGACTTCACTAAATCCATCAGTTGCGCCACAGTTAGGAAGTCAACCGAGACCCAAGATAGTCAGTTTGGTAGAATTAGACGCTGAACTACCTATCGAAGCTATAACAAGAACACGAGAATATTTCTCTCAACCGAGCCCAAGTCATCTGCCAGAAACAGATAAGAGTCAACAAATAGTAGAAAAACCCGTAGGTGCCTATGATTTAATTAATGACCTAACAAAGACCTTCTCACACATTTCATTTTTGGACTTACTAAAGAACTCTCCCCCTCACAGAGCTGCTCTTTTAGAAGCATTAGGTCTAGGCCATCTAATTAACATCACCCCACCTCCTGAAACACAAGTAAATCATGTAGATTTTGATATCCACCCTCAGGGCAGCCGGACAAGGATGTCGAATTCATATTCGAAATAAGTAAAATGCCCACAGAGATGTTGAGATCGCACGCGCCGAGGTGATCCGACCTTACACTTACAAGTATGGGTTTATAATAACTATGTAAAATGGGCAATGGTTGATGATGGGGCCATAGTTAACATAGTCCCTTTCTCTTTCCTCCAAAAACTTGGATATGGGGAAACAAACTGTTCCACTACTCGAAATACATTGAGAGGCTATGATAGCCTTAAAGCCACTTCGATAGGAACTATAATACTGCCGGTCACCTTAGGGCCCAAAACAATCCTGACTAAGTTTTATATTATAGATCGGGAAACTAATTATAATATGATACTCGGCCGACCATGGATACACCGAATGAAGGCAATCCCTTCTACTTTATTTCAAGAAGTAAGATTCTTGCATCTAGGAAAGGTATTTGTAGCCAAAGGCGATCCAAAACCTTTCGATTTGCACCTAGCTGATTTAAAGAAAAGACCGGGGTGCACTTCAGAATTTGAACTTCCAACAAACCAACTTAATAAACCCACTGACCCAAAACCAGAGGAAAAGTTGGTACCTACAACGGATCTTGAAACTATCAGCATAGCCAAAACAATTCCAACCCCCAAAGATAAAACTAAAGAAACAGTATCATTAGGGACTACTGCGAAAATCGTTGAGTTGATAGAACAAGATTCACCAATGTTCTTACCATTTGATTCAGTAGGCATAGGATATTCCCTAGGTGTTGGTTCCCTTCCAGCAGAGGACCTCTGTATGGTAGAAGTAGAGTGCGCAAATGCAGCAAATGCCCCAACATCTATACTCCCGACTAAGTATTGGACTCTCCATTTCGATGGAGCTAAATGCCATTATGGAGTGGGGGCAGGTATAATTCTTACTTCGCTCGAGGAGAAAGTCCTCCCATTTCTTTTAAGTTAAACTTTGAATGCACAAACAACGGGCTTTGAGTACGAAGCCCTCCTCCTTGGCCTCACTTTAGCCAAGAGAAGGGTGGTGTTGATAACATCGAGTCTTAGGAGACTCATGATTAGTGGCAAATCAAGTTTCTGAAGTATATGAAACTAAAGCCGAACACTTGCAGCTTTACAAAGAAGCCGTATTAGATTTAAGCAAGGCATTTAACTTCATATCCATTGAAGCAATCCCGCGAGAGAAAAATCTTCTCGCCGATTCAATAGCAACTTCAGCATCACGCTTTACTCCAAGCAATGAGTTAGAAGATACCCAGTTCACGGTGTCCATTCGTGATGAACCATTGATAAAAATAATGACAAATCCCCTTTCAAGCGGAAGTGAATCTACCACCCCAGACCATGTCGATAATAATATGGCCACTTTGGAATACTTAAACGCCTATGCGGCACTACATCTCTCCTATCATATGCTAGATTTGTCCTTAATTCCACATTCGTCTTCCTATTTCGGGAATCCCATGATGGATCTCCCCTCACAAATGGAACCTAGCATATACGCAGTAGAAAATGGGGATGATTTAGATTTACCTCCAGCACCACCTGAGTTCGAAGAGGGTAACGCCTCTTTGATCGAAGAAACAATCGATGTCAACATCGGGACAGAAGATGAACCGAGAATATTGAAACTAGGTTCTTCGTTAACCCCAGAAGAAGTGGAAATACATACTCAGATCCTCAAAGAACATTAGAAGGCATTTGCATTTAATTATAAGGAGATGACAGGAGTCGCACCCCACATTGCGGTGCACAACCTCATCACTAAATCAGATGCAAAGCCAATTAAACAAAAATCAAGACCCATGAAGCCCAAAGTAGCTCTCATGGTAAAAGAGGAGGTAATAAAACTCCTTCAGGTAGGATTCATCAAGCCAGTCGACTACTCCCAATGGGTATCTAATATCGTCCCCGTTCTCAAGAAGAATGGGAAGATACGCATCTGCATAGATTTTTGAGATATCAACAAAGCATGTCCTAAGGACGACTTCCCGTTACCATCCATCGATGTTATTGTTGATGCAACAGCTGGTTTTGAAATTTTGTCTCTCATGGATGGATTCTCGGGATACAATCAAATCAGAATATCTCGAGTAAGATCAAGCTAAAACCACGTTTATAACTCCTTGGGAAACCTATTGCTACGCTGTTATGCCATTCGGTCTCAAGAATGCCGGTGCTACGTACCAGCGGGCCATGACATACATATTTCATGATCTAATTCATAAAATCATGGAATCTTACGTAGATGACTTATTGGCTAAAGCCAAGAAGCGTTGTGACCATCCCGAAGTACTCACGTCATTCTTTCACGTCTAATAGAATACGGAGTCACACTAAACCCAGAGAAATGCGTCTTTGGTGTAACGGGAGGGAAGCTCCTAGGTTATATCATATCGTCACGAGGATAGACGTTGATTGACCAAAATTTGGGCTGTCCTCGAAATGGTTCCACCTTGGATGAATCGGAATCGAGATCATTTCTCGAAAAAGCGGGTGCAATCCGAAGATTCATCCCGGACTTAAGCTTCGCCGTTCATCCAATCAACAATTTACTCAAGAAAGACTATAGCATTGATTGGACCAAAAACGTAATGAAGCCTTTGATGCAGTTAAGCGTTTCCTGCTATCACCACCTACGCTAATGCCACCTAAGTTAGATCGCTCGTTAATTCTATATTCACGGGCTACCGATGTCTCTTTGGCTTTGTATGTTGGCCCAAGAAGAAGGCGATAACAAGAGAGAACGTGTGATTTATTTCATTATCGAACGTTGCTCGAATATGAAACACGCTATACACAAGCGAGCGAGAATGCCTTGCCATAGTCTTTTTGCTACTAAACGCCTAAGACATTATATCTTTGAATCAAGAAAGCGAAGGTCATGGTAAAACGGACCATCTATGGACTTTCCTCACACAAGGGTCATTGTCTAAAAAGGCTGGACGATTTATAACCTTAATGGGAGAATTTGAATTAACATTTGTAAATCAGAAGTCGGTTAAAGGACAAATCATCTCGGATTGGTTAGCTGACAACCCATTAGACGGAGGTGATTTAGTAGATTTAGACTTTCCAGATGAGTGCGTATACTACATTGAAACCCGACCCGCTATCTCTGAGTGTCCTTGGTACGCTGACATCATTAACCATATCATGGATCGTACGTACCCGGAGGGAGTTACACCGCAACAAAGAAGGCGGTTACGCATAATCGTAGCTAAATACGTCATTATAGAGCAAGTGCTCTATCGAAAAGCATTCGATGGAATGCTCCTAAGGTGTGTCGACACAGAAGAGTCCAAGAGGATTCTCCATGAATCTCACAGTGGTATATGTGGAGGCCACTTCGGTGGCCATGCCACCGCTTGAAAAATACACCGAATGGGCTATTTCTGGCCCACTCTAGAACATGACGTGATAGAGTTTTTGCGGAGTGTCATAAGTGCCAAGAATTCTCCCATGAGATCCACATGCCAGCACAAGCTCTACAACCAATCGCAACTCCATGGCCCTTTTCTACATGGGGTCTAGACTTAATAGGGAAATTCTCTCCCTCATCCACAGATGGCCATAATTTTATAATCACGGCCACTGAATATTTTACCAAATGGGTGGAGGCCATGCCTCTTACTATTTACACAGTTTGTGATCGCAAGTTCATTTTGAACCAAATCATTTGCAGGTACGGTATCCACAAATCATTATCTCCGATAATGGAACTTCTTTTAAAAATGAAGAGGTTCGTGAACTATGCAATAAATTTAAGATAAGCCATCATACGGCTTCCTTGTATTACCCTCAAGCCAATGGGCAGGCTGAAGCAACAAACAAGACACTGAAAGCCATTCTCCTTAAAACGGTGAAAGAAAACAAACGAGATTGGCATTTGAAGTTATACCCGGCCTTGTGGGCCCACCGAACCTCAATAAGAACACCAACGGGAGCAACTCCTTTCTCGCTAGTATTTGGGGTAGAAGCAGTTCTCCCACTTGAGGTTGAAATACCCAGTCTCCGCATTTCATTACAAGGGATTTTGGATGAAGACGCTTACAGAGAAGCACGTCTTTCACAACTAGAAAGCCTAGATGAAACTAGGTTAGATGCTGAGCAGTGGCATAGAGCTTATGCTGACCGAATGTGCCGGCAGTATAACAAGAAGGTCTATGAACGTGATATATACGAAGGTGATCTAGTTCTAAGACTAGACAGCCGGATCGACAAGAAGACCGGTGAAGGAAGGAAATTCGGCCCAAATGGTTGGGCCCATACCGAGTCATGAAGGACTACGGAAATGGTGCTTACCTCTTATGTACGCTAGAAGGTGAGGAATTTGGTGAAACAGTCAATTCCCTGCACCTCAAGCGATTCTACGCATAAGCAACTAGCACTACTTGTATAATTATCTACATTACATCTTCATATAGATTTAGATCATTTTGTCCACTTGTTTCTTACATAAATTGTGATCAAGGAATCTATTCTCAAAGCAATTCATTACAAACTCGTGATGTTTTTGGCATAAAGCTCTTTAATCATACCTCTCCATCTTCATTCATCATCGAATCATCTCGGAATCTTTTATCAAATAAAGATAGACATGACAAAGTCTTAACGATAACCATACCAAGATCTGCAAGTTTGCTCTCGCTTTGATTTCTTCTTAGGATAGGTGTCTTGCCTATGGTTTGTTCTAGAAGCTTCATGGTGTCACATCTATCCCATATATACATCTCTTTGGAAATAAGCATATACTGACATTTTACTCAAATAAGCAAGTCAAAAAGTGATTAAACAGAAAATTTTATTTTTACACATTTCCTTGCCCCACCAACCTTCGGTGATGAGCTTGCGTCTCTTACTAGTGACGTAGGGTTGGGAAAGGATGGAAATGCCCTTACTCGCCTATGCCTTGCCCACGGTGATAAACCCACGCTTCTTACTAGTAGCATGGGGCAAAGTGTAGGGGTCTTCTTGACAAATAAGTACAAATGCTCATACGCAAACAATTCAAACTTTCAAACTTTGAGTCAAAAACGAATGAAACAGATGTTCAAAATCCCAAAAGAGTTAAAAACCCAAAAACCCAGATTTTGTCTACTATGTGGCCATCTACGGGTCTAAGTCTAGATAAACCGCAAAGCAAGTCGCATCCAAAACTATGAAGTCACTCGAGTGGAGTTGGCTTGTAGCTTCCAATTTGGTTCCGCCAAAGCTTTATCTGTCTTTCATCACTATCATTTCACCACATTTCATAACTTGCCCCTCTTAACTCTCGGTGATGAGCCCTCGCATCTTACTAGTTGCGTGGAGTTAGGAGTGGGGCAAGTTAATCTGTCATCGTACTGGTTATATTCATCACTTTGCAAAACAAACATGAGGTATCCAAATTGCTCACAGAAGCTAGGATTCAAAATCACAATATATCTACAATATCATGTATCAGCATCATGAAACACAAAAAGAAAGTAAACATTTGCATCATCTGTTCTCCATTGCATACATTCTAAAAAGCATATAAACATACATCGTAGTATACACAAGGAAACTGGAAATAGAAAGGAAAACATGAGTGACAAGCTTTTGATCCAAAAACGAATGCATATATAAATAATCAATGTTTATATACAATGCCATCATGCACTAGGCATGGTCAAAACACTCAAAGAGCCCGTGATACACAATAGTACAAAATACACAAGGGCCAAATGGCCTCTCAACCCCTACGTGACCCCTCCGAAGGTGCACGCCCTCACCTAGGACTCCGGCTACGCCGGCGCTCTGAATGTATGGAGGGCTCAGGGTCCCAAGGGGCAGCCGTGGTCTCACCATGAGAATGGCTCCTCATAAGGTGCTCAGCCATCCTGTAGCCCGCTAACTCTGTGCGCAGGGTCGACACCATCCTGGCCACGTGCCAAACGGGAGTGAAGACATCGGTATGTCTACCAGCTGCTGAGGGCTCCCCGGCATCTACGGATAGCTCCGCGCGGGTCCTATCCATGGGGATCATCAGGGAATCGGTACATACCCTGCGGATCAAATCCCACCACTCGTCAACAGTCTCTGCAAACAAAGGAGAAAAATGAATCAGAAACCAAGCAAGAGGCTAAAAGGTACAACAATAGCAACTAAGGAGAGATAGCAATTAAAACAAATCCTAAATTAAACAAACATTAAAGAAGGGAGAAAGGGTAACTTACTCGGATCACCGGGCCTCCAAGATGGATCAGCTGGGGCCGGCACCCGCCGCGGATGCCGCTGCCGACTGAGGGGCTGCTCCTGTGGCAGGGGCAACATGTCGCCCTGCAACTGACTCATCCTCTCCACCATGGCCCTGAGAGAGTGGCTCCTCTGAAACTAGAGTGTCCTTCTCTGCGCTCTGCTCAGCCCTCTCTGCCTGCATAATGTCCTGAGTGTCATGCCACTCAGGATCACTATCATCAGTCTGCTCCTCGACCCTCCCTCTATAAGCTCCTCAGAGTCGGAGTCAATATCTATGGGGTCATCGCTACTATGAGCAGGACCCGCAGCAATCTGAAGTAAAGGTGCCGAGGCACACCAGCTCTCCCTCTAGCACGAACTATCCTCCTGGCTGCAATGGGAATGCCAGGAGTGATCATTGTCCAACCACGGCCTCTAGGCCCCCCTCTAGCCTCACGAACTGATCTGTAAACTGGTGCCACTGGGGGAAGCATGCCCATATACGGTAGGCCAAACTGCTGAGGAACTCTGCCAAAAGGATGCACCTCCACTCGTCCCACTCGATCAATGAGCTGCCCTGTGGTGGAGCAAGAGATCAAGGTAAGAGTCTCCTCTCCCCATATGCCGGCCATAAGCCGGTACGGTGTCGCCTCCATGTCTGCAGTAGTAAGGGAGGCAACTGGCTGGTGAGGTGCTCTAAGCACCGACATATCTGTCCATCTGGCTGCCCTCACAGCCCCAGGATCTGCCACCTCCACGCCTCTGCCATAAGGGATAAAACGCTCATACACCCAACTCATGACTAAAGTCGGGTGGCTCAATGACTGTCCCTGTAAACGGACCACCCTGTATAAATCATGGTAGGTGGTCCCCAGAATATCTGCACCCCAGGCGTATATCCGGCCATGCCCCTCTATCTGCGTAATGATGGGGGCCCAGCAGTATAACAATGTATCCCCTCCCTTGTCCCCGATCAGTCTCGAGGCAAGGATCCCCATGACGGCCTGTCGAAGTACGGGGATAGGCAAAGAAGGAATGGATCGAACTCTCACTCCCTTCTTCGACCCCGTGGAGATAACTGCATCTCCCATGTATGCTTGCCCACTGTGCAATCTATGCCTGTGAGCCTGTTGTCTCTAATGTAAGTCTCCTCCCGATGATCGGGACCCCCAAAATACGGTAGACATCCTCGAGTGTGATGGTCCACTCACCACGGACCCCTGGCAGTCGGAAGGTGTTCCGATCTGCATCCCAATAAGAGAATAAGTCACAAAGGATGTGACTAGATGGTGCAACATGAGGCACACGCGATATACGCAGTATACCAGCCCTTTGAAGTGTGTCCTCCTCGTCCTGAGAGGGCATCCAGTACTCCTGAGAGCCAATCACACTCTCTCTCTCTGCTCCATCTAATATACTCCTCTCTCACCTGCATACACCCAAAAACACACAAAACAAAGCAAGTTAATATCTGAACAATACCAAGAAGGTCATAAAAATGCGTAGAAGTGCAAAAAAATACAAACACAATCTCAAATATAAGTTCTTTTGCATTACGCATGCAAACCGCCGCCACGAGCGGGGAGGCGGTTTTGTAATGCGCCACGCCTTAAAGGCGGTGGTCATGTAACCACCGCCCCGGCGGGCGGCGGTCGCATAACGCCGCCCTGTCAGGGCGGCGGTCGTGGTCCGAAAACCCACGTGGGTTTTTAATCTTAAAAAGCCTAAAACTAGCAAAAAATGACCATTTGACCTAAAAATGGAGCCTACCAGTAGGCGCCCCCTAGGTGGACCTTTTGAACCTAATATTTTCAAAAATAACCCCCCCATTACGAAAAATTTAGCATTTCAAATTTAAAGGGGGAAAAACACAAAATTGAAGAAAACCAACCTGTGATCTAGTAGGGTGGTGTTCCGCGCGTGGAGGCATGATCACGATCTCGCTGCGGATGTTTTGACTATACTCACGCAAGAAACCGTCGCCGTGGGTCCCAGAGCTCAAAAACAATCAATTCAACTCGTGCAAATGAATAGGAAAATGGGCCCACTTTCATATATATAGCACCCTGATTCGTTTTAAAAGACTTTTCGCAGGTTTGGAGCGTTGATAGAGGTAAGTCCCTATCCCCGCGCGAATGGTACGTTCTCATTCCCTATTATTTTAGCATTTATTTTCCAAGTTATTGTATCTATCTGCACTTGAATCCTCTTTTCATTTTGCAGGTAGCGGGAATTTTGGATGGCGTAATTTCAACACACGGACGTGTAAGGTATAACTTCCAACTTCCCATTTCGGGACTGCCATACTCGGACCCACCGTTTTATGCCTCTTCATGGCTAAAACGCTTCTCCGAGGGGGCAATATGTACGTACCCAAAATTGTAAGGTCTTGTCTTGTTCGCCGAGCGAGTGTAACAAGTGCCCCAATGATGATACAGGTCTCTTCGCAAGGTGTTCGGGATCCAGAAAAGCTCTCCGAATATGCGTTAACATCCCGCATATCTGCTTAGCCCCTGCGTGCTTTGTTTTCCCCTTTTCCCCTCTTTTCTTGCCCCTTTTCTCTTTAGTAATGAAACCGCCGCCCTGACTGGGCGGCGGTCCTATAACCGCCGCCCTGAACAGGGGTGGTGGTCTGTAACCGCCACCCTGAGCAGGGCGGCGGTCCTTTACGCATTTTCCAGAACATTCTTTTGATGTGACTCGCGTGAAATATCACGTTTCACCAGCTTTCCTTGCCGACTTGAGCATGCATTTATGTTTTTGGTCCCCTGGAATAGTGTTTTTCCTTTGTTTATGGTTTTTAGAGTTCAGTTTGGTTTTGATCTTTGGGTGTTTGAATTCCTATAAATGAATGGTTTGTGCACAAACAAATGATCTAAATTTTGTCTCTAATTTCTCTTTGCATTAGATTTAGCTATAATTTTTCTTAGAGTACTTGTTTTAGTTCATTTGCATGCGTTAGCCTTATTCAATTTGTTGGTAAGCCACATATCGAGCTTGTGCAAGCAGTGTTGTTGTTTTATCCAACAGGGTGATCTTTGCTCTCATCTCCTCATTTTCAAGTATTTTAGCTTGTTATCTTGCTTAGAAGCCATAGTTTCAATTCACTTGCATGCTTAGTTAGTATTATTATTGTTGGTAAGCCACATATCCGGCTTGTGCAAAGCAAAGTGTTGTTGTTTTATCCAATCCATTGGAATAGAATAGCCTAGGAAGCCATTAAAGTTGCAGGTTTTGCTCTTCAAACATGATAGTTTCAGGTTATGGATGCATTATGTTGCATGATTCGTAAAATCCCGCTAGGAATTGCATAAGCCAAGCTCTGTACTCTTGCGCTATCCCTCTCCTACTCGCATTTTCAGTCTGCATTCTGAGTCATCCTTGTCCCAATATCTATTTCTATCGATGCGTTGGCATTACACGCTTTACGGATCACGTGAACACGAAAGAACGAGGAGATCATACTGAGGGGACAGGATCACACACACCATCGGATTCGCCACTGTTCTGCGGAATCCAGGTTCTAAGCTTTCAAAGTTCTAGTTAGAATCATATCAAATAGAGTAGTTAATCACTTTATTTCAGTAAATTCTATTCTCGATATTGCCAGGGAAGCTGTGGGGATTGATAGTTTCTGAGAAACTATGATTCACTCCTCACTTCTGAGGTAGGATCGAGAATCCCGCAAATAGATTAGTTATTTCATTGTTTAGAATAGATATACAAATTACACAGACAAATAGCTACACTCGGCTATTTTGTTTGTTTTAAATTATTAGTTTAGTTGTCAATTCTAAATATTTTAAATAGCTACTTTCTTAAATCCTTATAAATCATCAAAAATACAAAAAAAGAAGTCATATATGCTTAAATATATTTTGTATACTTAGAGTTCACTTTATCACAGTTTGTTTATATTATTGCATTTGTATGACAATTACGGGACCTAGGGAGCCCAGAGAATACGTTTTCGAGCCAATCGTGCCTCAGCCCAATCTCATAACAGCAATAACTGATATTGACTAGAATCTTAGAATCCAAGTCTTCCAAACAACAGCAGACTTCCAGTAGATCAGATCTCAGTTAGAAGGATTAAACATAGAAGACGACCAAGCGCATACGTTTTGGTCAAATCAGCCAAACTACAGACTACCCTAGAAAAACATCTATATGACTGTAGAAGGGTTTGAAAGAGAACAAACATTCGGGTGTGACCCTTTAATTCCACAACCAGATGTAGAGAAGACACCCTCACAGACATAGATACCAGCCTAAGAATCTAGGTTGCAAGAACGCCTGTGAGGTATTCTGAGAAGATCACACAACTATTGATTCTAAACATAGAAGCTGAGAAAGCATATGATTATTGGATACTAGGGATTAGGACTTGATTTCGTACATGACCATAGTAGGACCGCAACAACCAAGAGTCTACGGTTGTGATCCACAAATCCCATAGCCTAACGAATCCATAAGTCAATCAGACATAAACACTGGCCTACGCACACTAGTATTCCAGTCTACTCCACTTCCACCTATTATCATCGAACAATTGTCCTTACTAGATATAGCGGCTAACGAAGCTAGAGAATTCTGGACTAGGCCAGAGAATCGTCCATAGAGTCAATTATTTCCACCATCCACCATATGACCTTATCTGGAGACATACACGAAACTATCCCGGTCATTTCCCACGTATTCCTGACCCATAGATCGAATCATGCGCAAGAGCTCGATATTGATTGGAGCCTTGGCGGTCATCCTTGCGATCGATCTATCACCATTCCCAGTTAGAAGGGCCTTCTTTGCCTTAGATTGTGAATTCCACTAGTGCGTGTCGAAGACATCAGATTTCCTAACTAATGCATCGTATACCACGCATATTCCATCTCGCTTGTCACTTTTCAGGCGTACAGACACCTCCCATATGACCTAAGCACTTAAGAAAGAGGCTTAACTCTTCAAGAATATGAACTCTCAAAAGGGAAAGGTGCAAGCTTTTAGTCTCTTTGCTCTATGATTTGCATTTGCTCTCTAAGGAGTTTAGATGTGAGTAAAAGGTAGGTGGAGGGATCTTTATATAGCCCAAAGGATAAAGGATTCAACACATCCTCATGAATGTGGGATAAAGGTAAAACATGATTAGGAATGGATAAGGTTGCTTTATTAAAGGTAACCTTACTTTAGAAGGGTTTAATACATGTTTAGCAAGTCATGGGAGTTGGGGGGTGCTTTAATTAATCAAAGGTGATTAACTAATAGGTAGGTGTAAGCTTATAGAAGCCAATTAGAAGAATATTAGTGTGATTTAGGCTATTGTGAGGGGATTAAATCAATTAAATATTGATTTACTAATTAAATGAAGGGGAAGACTAATTAATTAATAATAATTAATTAATCTAGATAGAAGAGGTGATTTAATTAACGGAAGGTCGTTAATTAGGTTGTTAGCTGGATAGGTGACTCAATCAATTAGCATATTGTAATTAATTAACAATAACAAGAGGGAATATGAGCACTTTTTGACGATATGTCGTCGATTTGTGAGAAAGGGAATAACTAGTGCAATTTAATTATTTAAATTTCTTGGGCATAATTATAGGTGTCTACACCATCACTAGTAGTTGATGAGAGGATCGATTGGCCTCCTTCCTCCATTTCCTCTTTCCTCCATTGAGATGTTAACTAATTATAAAAATTAATCTTTGAAGCTCATGTCTATGGAGTCCCACCCAAAAAATATTATAATCAAGACATCATATTCTACCAAAGGGTTAAAAGATAGATTATGTGTTTTGACTCTTATGATGCACAAAAATAACAATTTCACATAAAATACTCTAAACAATACAATGAACTACTTTAAACAAAAGTAATTGATAATAAGCACTCCTATAAATAGTAATATTTGATTAATTTTTAGAATTAAAAAAATCCTAGTATTTGGATAAATACTAAGACACATGACTATAAAATCTAACACACAACTTTAATATATAGCATCCCCATTTTGGTTTCACATCACAAAAATATTCACTTCAATATTGATGTGAGTTGACCCTTAGACCTCTTCCTTTGCAATGTTTTATAAATATATCAATATCCAATCATTTTCTCAATATTATAAAATATCCAAATATAAAACAAATGTTATTTAAATTAAATGTAAGGCTTATATTATTTTAAAAATCAAACCTTTGAAAATTCTATAGGTTGTGGAATTTTCATTTGTGGTGAGGCAATGTGGGGCTAATTTGGATCTTAATGCAAGAGGTTGTAACTAAGGTAGATGAATGAATTGAAATCAATATAATATGTTGATTGTTTCCATTGTAGCTAAGGTAGAGGAATAACTTGAAATCAATGTAGAGGATTGAGGGGATTCTAAGAATAATACTGGCCAAACCTTATCCAATCCAAAACAAAGAAAAAATAATGCACTTGGATGTTTGAAATTAGGATTTAGATATTGGAAGAATGTATTTTTAAATGATAACAACCATAATATATTGGAATGGACTCAAAATGAAATTTTGAAACCCATAGATTATGGTTATTGTGTATTCTTAGATAGCTACAACTAGTAATCACACGTGAAATGTATGATGAAAATGCTAAAGCGGGGTGTATTGAAGAAGTTAAACCAGGTGGAGGAAATAGTGGGAGAGGAAGAGGAATGATGAAGAAGGGTTTTGAGGTAAGAGAAGTTGAAGGGTGTGGGAAGTGATAAGGGAATGAAATGTGAAAGTCTTGTTTCTTAATGCAAATGAGATTGATACTATAAAGAGGAATATGAGATATGAAGAAAGGGTTTGAGGGAGGAGAATTCTAAGAGTGAGGAAAGAACTATGGGGAACCAATGTGGAAATCTTATTTCTTTTGATGATTTTCTTTTTTGTCAATCGTTTGAAGGAGAAAGGAAGTGTGTTTTACGATTCATCAACAAAACATAATTTTTAGATATATCAAAATATAAGAAGTGTTTGATACATACTAATGATGTCAATAGTTTTTGTATGAAATATGAGCCCTTGTGTTTTTGGGTATGTTGGGTGAAAAATATGTTGTTGAAGACACAATCAATAGTTCAGGGGACAACAATCCCTCCTCTATAATGGGGAGGTTCCCTTATTTAGACCAAAATATGGAACTCTAAACATTCAATAATTTACAAACTAATAATTTTCAGTGAGGATGTTGGTGACATTGATTAATTTTATGATTTCAAATACAAAAGAAGGGTTAAGAGAATAATAGTTGGAAGAATGAAGCTTTACAAGATTCCTAACAATAGAGATGAATCTAGGACACAATTCTTTTTTTAGAATTATCTATCAAGGATTCACAGGTCCTTCTTTTTCATTCAAGATCACCACACCTACATAGATGAAAATAGGAGAGAAAGAGATAACACAACTTTCAAATAAGAAGAGTGCAAATCTTATTCTACTCATACATGCCAAAATAAATTGATGATATACATATCTGCATAATGAATTTTATCACATTAAACAAGATTTAAATTGAATCATAGTTCAATAAATCCTGATCTATGCATAAAAACAAAAAGTTTCAAAATCCAGATAATGCAAACAATACATGAAATGTAACAGAACCAAGAAAGAAAAATAGATATAACAAAGACGAGAAAAATAAGGGTTATTATTTCGTATTAAGAATTAATATTTCCTACATCCAAAATGGTAGCAACATCTAAGCCCTTTGACAAATAAAATGAATCCTTATATAGGAAAAGGGAAAGTAGTAATCGCCCTAACTAACTAGTTGCTTTAATTAAGTGATAAAACACTTAATTAAATGAGTTACATTCAAATGAATTTATATTATATTTTCAATTTTTACACATAAATTTATTGAAAAATAGAAAAACTAGTAGTATTAATATCCAAAGGATTAATGAAACTAGGAGATAGAAGAGGCAAGAACTTTCAGCTTGAGAACATGCATCCAAAACTTGGTGACCGCAGCTGAAATTTTTGTCTCCCTTAGCACAATAGTGTTAGCTAAATTGCTCATCCATGCTCCCAAGGAATTATCCATCTCTGAACGTTTTCCTCCATATATCGAGAAATTTCCTTAAGGAGTTCTACAATGATATTATCGATTTCTAACAATTCTTCCATATTTTCTTTGTTAACAAACTTTGTCTTAAATGAATTCTCCTAGCACTTATTTCTCTAAATTTGGACTTATTACAGTCAGTAGCTAAAAATATAGGCAATATTGGAATCCAATATTACTAGTTTTGGATTCCAAAATTTTAAATATTAGAATTATCTATACTCCAAAATCACTCATATTGGAATAAAATTTGCATATATTGGAATCCAAAATCACATATATTGGAATCCAAAACCACATATATTGAAATCCAAAATATCATATATTTGAATTCACTGTACTCCAAAATCACATATATTGGAATCTGAAAATCAAAATATTGGAATCCAAATATTCAAATATTGGAACCTGTCATCACTTACCCAAAAAAATGTGAATTTTTTGAATTTTTTTGGTCAAGTGACCTCTTTTTCAAAATTATTTTCCTTTGTGAAGTCGTGAAGGGTAGAAATGGTAAAAATAGTTAGTCATTTTGAAGTTTTTTGGGTCAAGTTCCTTTGTATTGTGGTAATTTCAGGTGTTCAAGGAATAAGTGTAACATGTTCATCTGGTTCTCCATTTCTCTGCATCCCCACTTTACGAAATACTCTCATTCTACCTTACAAAAAAATTTCAATGTCTCGGGAACTATTCTTAAGAGTCCTTTGTTTTCTTAAGTTGTTTGTATTGGAGCATTGTCGAAGTTTTGAGAACTCGAGTCCCTTTGTTCCCTTGGGCCTTATGTTATCCTAAGACCCACTTTACCCATGCTGGTCGTGATCCTTTTTATTACAGAGACTTCATAAATTTAAGGAACTCGTGACCTTTGTTAAACTTAGTATTTTGTTCCCCACATCCTGTTGTTCACCGCACTTGTCTTATCTTCACATTGGGTTTCTTTATATTGTGTAGATGCGAGATATTTTGTGATGTCGTGGCTCTTGTTCCTTTGAACCGTGTGTTTTTTTCAAGCCTAAATTATCTGAATTCCTTTTGGTTTATTTTTCTTGTGGATTTTCGGATGTTTGAGGTACCCCCAACCCTTGTTCCTTTCGGCATCCTGTTCTCCGCAAACCCGTATTTTCCGCACTTATAAATTTTTGTATGTATTATGGATATCTTGGAAGTTTGAGTCCCTCATGCCCCATGTTCCTCGGGCCGGCCTTCATTTCCCTCAAATTCATCATTTTCCAAGTCATTTATCGAAGGGAAAAGATATAAAATGGGTTAAGGTAAGTCATTTTTACCATTCCAACTCAAGAATTTCAACTATGTCTTGCTCTTTCATTCTCGTGCCCTCAAGTACATTTTTAGTCAGTAACTTGCTCATTTTCTACATTTGTTTTCTAAAATTCAAATTACATTGGGATCCTAAGAAGAACATTATTCTTTCTACAATAAAGGTGATTGATTATGGAGCATCCTATGTTTATTTAGTGTCAAATTGAATTTTGTGCCCTATTATTTTGTTCTCTCTTGAAAGCCATTGTTAAACTAAATTTTCTTTAGTCTATCTCCCCATATTAACACCATGAAATTCCAATATGGGGGTTAGGATAAAATTTCCTCTATGGAAACCTCGAGTACCTAATATTGGGGACAATGATATCGAAACATTAACCTAGATGATTTTTGGGCTTGCATCTCTAAATCCACTCCTACTCTTACGACCCAATGTATCAAAGATAGTGGAATTTATAATTTTTTTGGCTTCCTATATCTTTTCAATGTATAGACATTGTATTAGCTTTTGCATCTTGTTTTGAACCTAACAACGAGAGAAATTAGAGTTCCACGAGGCCCAAGTTATTGTCAAACTTGATGCCAACTATATAAATGCAACCACGAGAATCCTTATCATTGAAGATTCTAACACTCTAAGTAATGCCCAATCTCACAACCTCTTTGAGAAAGATACATAAATTTATAAGGAAATGATAGCCAAATCATGGCCTAAGTCTAAAAAGAGGGGAGCCTCCAAATTTCCCAAAGTCTTATACATGTCGATTTCAAAGAGGATTTATCGACATGATCACTTTCTTGGATAGGTTAATGGATCTCCCTTCCACCAATGAATTTCATTTTTGGATGTGTTTATATCAATATCATATGTGAGGTAAAATAAAGCTTGAATTGGGGAGAGATAATTTTTGAAAATATCAGTGAACAACTGGTTAATGTGCAACAAAACAAGACATTCTACATGACTTCCTACCTCATGTACATAATTGCAACCTACAGGGTATGGGTAGGATTGTCTCCTCAAGAAGATAAGAATAATGGACCAGTCTTTGAGTATTACCCATAACTCATCTTTGAAAACAATATACACCACTTCGAAGGGTGAATGATGTTTTCACCATATACATAATAAGGCTATTGGAGGAAACACGGTTGAGAGAGTGTCTATAGAGGAAAAATAGTTTATATCAACATATGGCGTCCTCTTTATCCAAGTCAAAATATTCTCTTACATTAGGTTAGCTAGATTTGAAGGCTCACAAAACAAGCTACCTATATACCACAATGACAAGTTGGTTTTGGTGAAGATTTACTGAGACAATTAAACATGTTTGAAAGAACATACGCAGAGACAAGAAAATCACATGCATCAATTCCCAATCTCTCTAGGTAATTATACATGCAATACTGCCTTGGATGCTCAAAACATGGAAAGAAAAATTACTCACTTCAAATTCCACTCATTTCACAAAATATCTTATTTTGATATAAAGGGTTTTATCTCTAATCATCTAAGAATGTGTTTTATCATGTTCCTTCTCTTGAAGATTATTGGGAAGATTTCTCGGATGAATATGAGGTAAGGAGAAGGTATTTTTGCATACTCTCTTTACAACAAGTCAGATATTTCAAGGTATATAAATGTAGTCACAAAATCATACACTTTATACACTCTACTTATTCCAGTCTCATACTACTATTTAGAAGGTTCTTGAGTAAAGAAAGTACTAATTAACCCCCATCCTTTAGCCATCTTGTTTATTTTATTTTGTAATTTACAACCTATGACACCCATTTTCCCATCTATTTCCAGATATCCGCGTTATTTTAGCCTCATCTGGGGTGCCCATGGGCACCCTGGTCCCACACGGGAGTGCCCTAATCCTTCTAGAACTTTCCCACCTCTTTTTAGGCTTCTTCTAGTCATTTTAAATCTTTATATTTCTTTTGGTCAGCCTTTTTGGGGTTAATTATGAAATTAGAGCAAGAGAACCCTATAAATATAAAGTTATGAGACCATAATGAGGGACCTAGCATCATACACTACTATCACTCCATCTAGAGTTGCATTGGCATCCACATAACTCCATAATCAAGGCACAAGATAGGACATCTACATCACACTTCATAGGGGGATTCTATTCTATTCCATGCACACATTCTACTACATTATCTACATTTATCTATTGCTCATTAATTCACAAAGTGCGGGTGGCACAAAAGCACCTAGGGCACCACATGCACACACACACTAGAAATACATATGGCTCTGAAATGTATTTCGGAACTTAGTTATGGAAGATGAGTTCATTCCAACCTATTCATTCAATATATTTCTTTTTTTTAGGTTTTGATATTTCCTTTTGGCCTTTTGCAGTTATTTCTTCCTCTTGGAATATTTGGAGCTTTCGGTGCGGTACATAAAAATTAATGTGACAAATAGTTAGAGCTTCAAATCACCTTCTAACCTTGTGAGCACCGGTTCGGACACTTTTCCCATATTAGGTCTGTAGATTTATTACCAAAACCCATGGGTGTCCGGTCTAAGAACGACATCCAAATATGTCCTTTTCAGACCCCTTCATAGTCATTACTACTTTCGATTTTCTATACATCAACTGCGACACGTCTAAAAATCATCATTTATTAGTTGATCTCTTTCCTTTTCCCTTCTTACACATTGGGGTTTTAATTTCATTAGTTTATTTACTTATCTCATTTACATGTTGTCTTATTACACTTATTTGTTGCATTTATATGTCCTCCTAGATTAGATTAACTATGCTTTACTACATTAGTTTAGTCCATTTTAGTTATTCATTTTTGTGAACCTAATCATTTCAACACCACTCTTTTCAAAAATTTCCTCTTCGTCTTGTATTATGGCTCAATCCTATTATCCTACCTTTCCACCAACTAAGGTCACGGGAATAGTTATTAATATTACCGATTTCACGCAAGTGCGTACTCAACATCCTCCTCTCTTTGTCACCCCTTGGGGTTGATCCCTCCATCAATGTCATTATTATTCATCATAATCATACCAATCATCCTACTGACTCCACCCGTAACTATTCCTCCACCCATTACTTCAGCACCTCCTCCTACTACCTCTAAGGGCTATGACATCATTGAACAACTTAAAAATACACCCGCTAAGATCTCTCTTTATGACCTCTTGTGTAATGCACCAGATTGTCTCATCACACTAGAAGTGTCATTCATGCCATCCATATTGAAACTGATAATTCCATGGAATCTTTTACACATCTCATACAATCCCTTCATAATCTACCACGTGCAATATCTTTCACCGATGAGGATATCTCACCTTTTGTCAAAAATAACCCATCTTCTCCTTTTCTCTATACTATCATTACTAGCACAATTTGCATTAAGTAGGTCCTTATTGATAATATATAAACTATTAATTTATGTTTGCATTCCCTTTTTAAAAAATTAGGCATTAGCAATAATTTCATTGCTAAAAATTCTACCCTCATTCGCGATTATGACTCTACCACTCGCACCTACTTAGGAACTATCTCTTTATATATCCGGGTTGGACCTAAGACTGTTCTCACCAAGTTCTATGTTATATCCACCTCCTTTCAGTTTAATCTCTTGTTAGGTAGGCCTTAGATTCACGCAATGCATGTAGTACCATCTACTATCCACCAATGTGTCAAGTTATTACATGATGGCTATGAACACACTATTACTGCTGACCAGAACCCTTCAAATATTGTCGCATAGACCCCACTACCTCTATGCCCATACCACCTCCACAACACATTCCATACGAAACCTTGGTACATATGGCATTGTTCAATCTAGTGATTCTTCACTTTCCTCTACCATTGTAAATACCCCAAGTATTTCAACTCACACAACTGATATTATTTCACTTATAGTATCATTTCTTATTTTCTTCACCTCTTCGCCAATCACGAAACCTTCTACTATCCCACCTAGAGTGTCAGTTCCTCATAGTGTCCCTCCTCCACCAGTTGTGGCACCCTCTCCTACTCAACCTACGATGCCCCCTCACAACATCCTTGATAATTTCATACCACATTATGATGTTCACACTGATGACTATGAGGATTCTGATGAAAAATTTTATGTTATTGATCTTACAGATGAAGCATTAAGATAACTTGACTTTACCCCTCTAGGTGTAGATGATTCTTATTTCGAAGAAACTTTTGTGGCTGACGGCCTTGGTGAATATAGGTTTAAAAACCTCCATCTACTAATTCTATGGTATTATATAAGGGAGTGGTTCACAGTGTCGATGTTATCTCCTCTTTCCCCCACGAATTATTGCTCCACTTCCTCCTTTTACCTGCACATTGTTCATCAATAGGACATTTTGGCAACATATCCCCATTGACTCTATGTGCTTCGAAACTATTTGTGCACACGATAGTTTGGCTAAGTTCAACATCATGCTCAATGAAATTTTACCACCTCTTCATTCACCACATCTCTATTATGGTTATTTTCACACTACGACATCTTATGGATTCATGTTTTTCATCTAACATTTTTTGTTATGTGCTCCCGCATGACTCTTCCCTCACACTTGGAAAGTCTTGGCTTGATTATATTGGTGGTAGAATAAATGCTCATCTCTCCTTGCTCACATTTCCTATGCCTTTCAGAAATATCTCTATTCTTAGTGATTCTTCTCCTACTTATGTTCCAAATATCTCTCATTGGCACACTCATGGTTTCCCACCGATTGCATTTACTGATGAGGAATATGCAATGAATGTCTACACACTCCACCACAACGGGTCCCTCTATGACCCTCCCACTTTATAGCTTATCAGGTTTCCAATGCTGCCCGGTAGGTTTTTGCATACATCTACATACCATACATACTACTCCATGTATTTTCACACATATTCTACTAGTCTTCATCATATAGGAGTCTAGCATTACATTCCTATTTTCTACATACATTACAGGTCATTTTCTACATTACACTTTACACATCCTACACATATTACATTTGCATTTTACACATAACATATCTACACATTCTATGCATTACATCCTTACATATACCACTCATCATATGGTCAGTTTTTATCCTTACATATACTACATTATCATCTACATGCTACACTCACTACCCGATGATGCACTTTAGTTCTTTGGTCCATACTTAAATACCAAGGGTTTACAAATCAAATGGACCCTCCCTTCACCACACATTCACTATTTCACCTTTCATCATGCAACATTACTAGTTTAGTGACATACACTTTAGGATAAATCATCACCTATTCTATCATCTTGTAATGGTATACACCTTAGGTTACATCACCACTCCCTACTATTCATCTTGTAGTGACATATGATTTAGGATACATTGTCACCTATTATATCATTTTCTAGTGGTCTACACCTTAGGTTATATCACCACACCCTCCTTACATTTTATAGTGATATACACTTAGGGCTAAATCATCACTCCACATTTCATTTCATTGAGATATACACTTTAGCTACAGGGTTCATGCACACATTTTCACTAGGTCGCATCTCATCACTACACATACACATTCCTCACAATGCGCTAGACACAACACACACTACTTGACCATTTCCCAATGACGCAATCTCATTTACAGTTCATTCTTGACTACTGAAGGGGAAAAAAATGAGCATCACTACATACATTTCCATCCACTCGGGGGGCACATGGCTCCTATCACTCCATATTGCATTCCATTCCATCCATCCACAACATATTGCATACTATGGTTGCTTATACTCTTGCTTACTTTTTCTTATTCATGGTCACTTTATTACACATGCTAGTTTGATTACTTGTATTTCATTTATCTATATCATACACACATGCACATTCACACCTTCTTCTAGTTGTGATTGTAGATACAAGCCTCTTACATGCAGAACAAATTCTCTCCTTCTACACTTCCTACACTCGGTCGTTGGGGCATCCAAATTTGTATCTTTTAGGTGATATTGTTTCACTTTGTATTTAGCACTTGACATTACTTTCTTCTACACAATTTTGGCATACTATCTATCTTTCTAAACATGTTAATGGGTGCTTCATGTGCAACATTTTTTATGCATGGATATTGGTTTCCATACATGTTTGTTACATTGTCTGCTCTTATTTGTTATTATTTGTGGGCCTTTCCTATGTTTGGTGTGCACACTTGTTTATTGTTTATGTCCATGATTGCCTTATTGGTATTGCGACATCATGAGTGATATCCCATGTTTACAACCAACTTTGTGTGTCTTACTTGTCTTATTTCATGTTTACACTATTGTGCTTGGTATTTTTCACATTGTCTACATAGATTACACTTTGTATTCTTACATACATGTGTTTTCGTACTAACACTTGTTTTGTGCTATGTACCTAGGGAAAGGATGTTATGATGTATATGTATTGATGGAGATGCTTTGACATGTGGCACACATCCCCTTAGTTATATGTATGGGTTCACATGGGATATGATAATATAATGTATATGGGTTGATGAAGATGTTAACAAGTGCCCGATGATGATAAAGGTCTCCTCGCAAGGTGTTCGGGATCCGAAAAAGCCCTCGGAGTATGCGTTAACATCCCGCATTCCCGCTTAGCCCCCCGCGCCCTTTGTTTTCCCTTTTTCCCTCTTTCCAGGCCTCTTGACCTTGGTGTGAAACCACCGCCCTGAAGGGCGGCAGTCTGTGCGCGTTTTAGCGAGAACGCTCTTTTGAGAATGCTCTTTTGACTCGCGTGAAATATCACATTTCACCAGCTTTCTTTGCCGACTTGAGCATGCATTTATGTTTTTGGTCCCCTGGAATAGTGTTTTTCCTTTGTTTATTGTTTAGGAGTTCAATTTGGTTTTGGTTCTTGGATGTTTGAATTCCTATAAATGCATAGCTTGTGCTGAGGCAAAAGGGCCACCATTTTTTGTTAGAGTCTTCTGATTTTCAGTGGTTTGGTCTGTCAGCTTGCTTAGGATTGATAGCATAGTTCATTTCATACTTGGTTAGTATTGTTCAGCTGTCGGTAAGCCACATATCCATCTTGTGCAGGCAGTGTTGTTGTTTCACCCATGGTCTGGAGTTTTTGGTCTGAAGCTTGGCTGGATTTTGAAGTTTGATCTTTGCTCTCATTCCCTCATTTTAGTGTTTTAGTTAGTTAGCTTGTTTAGAAGCCATAGCTTGAATTCACTTGCATCTTTTGTTAAATTGCTCAGCTGTTGGTAAGCCATAGACCCATCTTGTGCAGGCAGCGCTGTTGTTTTATCTAATCCATTAGAGTAGAATAGCTTAGGAAGCCATTAAAGTTGTAGGTTTTGCTCTTCATACAGGATAGTTTCAGGTTCTGGACGCATTTTGTTGCACGATTCGCAGTAGATCCTCTAGGAATTGCATAAGCCAAGCTCTGTACTCTTGCGCTATCCCTCTCCTATCCGCGTTCTATTCTATCTGCATTCGAAGGTTGTCCCTTGTTCCAAACACCTATTCTGTTGATGCAAGCATTACACGCTTTTTTCGATCTACGTGAACACAAAGAATGAAGAGATCATACTGAGGGGACAAGATCACACACACCATCGGATTCGCCACTGTTCTGCGAAATCCAGGTTTTAAACTTTCAAAGTTCTAGTTAAAATCATATCAAACAGAGTAGTTAATCACTTTATTTCAGTTAATTTTATTCTCGATATTGCGGGGAAGCTGTGGGGATTGATAGTTTCTGAGAAACTATGATTCACTCCTCACTTCTGAGGTAGGGTCGAGAATCTTGCTAATAGATTAGTTATTTCATTGTTTAGAATAGATATACAAAATTACACAGACAAATAACCACACTCGGTTATCTTGTTTGTTTTAAGTTATTAGTTTAGTTGTCAATTCTAAATATTTTAAATAGCTGCTTTCTTAAATTCATTTAAATCATCAGAAAATACAAAAAGAAGTCATATATGCTAGAAGTATACTTAGATTTCACTTTATTATAGTTTGTTTTATTACTGCTTTTGCATGACAATTACGGGACCTAGGGAGCCCAGGGAATACATTTTTGAGCCAATCGTGCCTCAGCCCAATCTCATAGCGGTAATAACTGATATTGACCAAAATCTCAGGATACAAGTATTCCGAACAACAATAGATTTCAAGCTGAGTCGGATCTCGGTTAAGAGGATTAAACATAGAAGGCGACCAAGCACATGCGTTTTGGTCAAGTCAGCCAAACTACGAGATTTGCCTAGGAAAATATCCACATGGTTGTAGAAGGATTCGAAAGAGAACAAACATTCGGGTGTGATCCTTTAGTTCCTGACCAGATGCATGGAGACACCCACGTAGACATAGATACCGGCCTAAGAATCCAGGTTGCGAGAACGCTGTGATGTATTCCGAGAAGATTGCACAACTATTGATTCTAAACATAGAGGCTGAAAAAGCGTATGATTATTGGATACTAAGGGTTAGGACTTGATTCCCGCGTATGACCATAGCTGGTCCACAACAACCACGAGTCTATGGTTGTGACCCACAAATCCACAACCCTAACGAATCCATAAGAAAATTAGACATAGACAGCTCGCCTACGCACTTGGTATTTAGTCTACTCCACTTCCACCTATTATCATTGAACAATGTCCTTTTAGATATGTGACTACGAAGCTAGGGAATTCTGGACTAGGCCAGAAAATCGTCCATAGAGTCAATTATATTCATCATCCACTATATGACCTTATCGGGAGATATACACGAAACAATCCCAGGTCATTTTCCACGTATTCCACAACCCATAGATCGAATCACGCCAGAGCTCGATATTGATTGGAGCCTTCGAGCAGTCATCCTTGCTGATCGATCTATCACACCAGTCCAGGTTAGAAGGGCCTTCTTTGCCTTAGATTCACAAATTCCATTAGTGCGTGTTGAAGACATTAGATTGCCTAACTAGCCTAACTAGTCTATCCGTATACTAAATATATTCCATCCCCACCAGCTGTCTCGGCACGACCTCGGGAGGTCGGGTACGCGGAAGAGTCACTTATAGATTCCCATGCTCGTTTGTCGCTTTTCCGGCATACAAAATTGGTGAACCCGACGTGAAACAAACAATTGTTTCACCTTCTCTTTGAGAAGTTTCATCTTCTCTCATTCACCTTCGCTCCTTCCCATTATTCTGCGGGTATTCATATACCCCCCGAATATGTCGGGATTCGATGCATATGGCAGACCCCTCTTGGGTCTTGAGGCATACTACGCCCAAAAATAGACAATCATCACCCTCGCTCTCAGTATGGGGTGACAACTATTC
Source organism: Taxus wallichiana var. yunnanensis (assembly GCA_018340775.1). NCBI lineage: Eukaryota > Viridiplantae > Streptophyta > Pinopsida > Cupressales > Taxaceae > Taxus > Taxus wallichiana. The sequence goes on along the minus strand of CM031243.1, from coordinate 256,833,909 downwards.
AACTAATCAGTTGTCAACACAAACCCCAAGAATCAGATATAGTTCATCTTTTCAAGCTGAGGAGTTAGATCAACCCCCTCGAACCCAACAAGCGAGGCCTTTAGGTTCAAACAATATGCGTTTACGGAGAATGCTGGTTCGTCTCCTCAAATGCTACTCAGACCACAAATTAGTAGGCAATCAGATCCATACTTGGTCTTAGATGATGGACAATCAATACGTTATCCTAGGAGTGAACAACGCTCCCGGGGAATGTACCCACCTGTAGGAGGTTTACAAATACAACCCGAAATCTCTTTTCAAGAAAATACCTCTATGCCCGCTTTGCATACAGGAAGTATTCTTGGAGAAACTTGGCAAGATAGCGATCAGTTTATGACAGGATATCACGTACCTTTACAACACCAAGGTATACAACCAACGCCGCTCAGGCAAAGTACCGTGACTTCACCAAATGAAGTCATTTCAACGTTAGTAGAAAGAGTGAGAGGGTTAGAACTGGCTCAAGCAAGTCACAATTCTCCGTTCATACAAGCAGGAAGTTCGATCCTCCATACCACTGCGGCGGGTAGATCTCCTTACGGGAGTAGGCACGTTAGGCATGCCTCCTCAATATCCACAACAAACGCCAACAAGGCCTATCATCTCTAACACAATTCCTCCCGGTTTAGTGTCGAACAGTCCGTTCCTTGACAATACCCCATCCTACTTAAACATATACTCTAAATCACCACAAGGAGATATGTTCTCCTCTCCGGCATGTTTTCTCAAACGCAGGGACCTCCCTATGCCCCTGCCAACACATACGCTGCACCGTATCAACAACCTATCCCACCACCGCTCCCTCAGCAACCACCATCAATGGTCGAAAGCTATGCGATAGGGACTTATTCAGAATATCTAAAGGAACCCTTAGACTTCACCATACGAAGCGTCATGCTTCCAAGACCTCTCCCTGATTTTCCCAAGTTCAAGGGTGAGGGAGATCCAAATGCGCATATCAAAGCTTACGCTACAGCCATTCGGGAATTACTCCCATGGGATGGGGTTGTTGCTAAAATATTCCCCAAAACACTGGAAGGCATTGCTCTCGATTGGTATTATAGAATACCTGAGGCTTCCATACATTCATTTAAACAACTCGTGTCAGAGTTCATCAAAGCCTTTGACATGAACAAACTATTAAGAATAGGAATCAGGGAATTCTTGCATATCAAACAAGAACACAATGAATCTATCGCCCATTTCATCCAGAGGTGGCGTACAGTTCTTTATTCATCAGCAAGTGCTCCAAACATGGATCAGATGGAACTATGTGATTTATTCCTTCATTCTCTCAGTAGAGAAGTGAAGGAAGAAGTCCAGAAGTTCCCACTAAGGACTTATGATGAAGTACTTGAGAGCGCTCTGCGAATAGATCAAGCAGCGATAGATAGTGGTCGTAAGACATATGGAACAAACGGGAGGTTAATCACCTCCACTCAAAACACTACAACTACCACAAATGTCAATCAAGGACCCAAAATCCTTAACAAAAATTGTGGGGTAACAACGGATGGGGTAACCGACCAGCCCAAGAGGGTAAATGTTGTTAATGCTCCGTCACAAACAAACAACCAGTGAAACAACAACTTTACCCCGACAATCAATACGGTGGATTTTAACCATCCACAACAACAACAACAACAACGGTGAAATCCCATACTGAGGGCCAAGCCAAAACTCATTTGGTTACCAAAACCAAAGTCAAAACCGAAACAACAATTCCAAAACTTTGGTCCTAATAAGCAACAGTTTGATCGGAATTTTAGGCCACAATACACACCAAACCAACAAAACGGGAATTATAACCCCAATTCTTATTGTGGTTTCCATAAAATTTGGGGTCACGATACTAGAACGTGCCGTGACTACAATAAATTTATGCAACGTTTGCCAGAAGAACAAAGACAGTTCTTCTGAGACTGTTTTTGGCGAGATCCGTCTCATCATCACCAAATACTCTCGCGAGAGGCGAGTTTCTCCTCGAGAATGCTCCCCTCAAGATCTTTAATGATCTGCTCCCAAATCATGATAGCAATAGGCTGAATCCATGGAACAAACAAAGGTGCGGTGACGGAAAGCAATGACCATGAAGCCTCGACTTCATTAAATCCGTCGATTGCGCCACGGTTGGGAGCTCAGCGAGACCTAAGATAGTAGTTTGGTAGAATTAGACATTGAACTACCTATCGAAGCTATAACAAGAACATGAGAGTATTTCTCTCAGCCGAGCCCAAGTCATCTGCGAGAGCAGAGATAAGAGTCACAAATAGTTGAAAAACCCATCGGTGCCTATGATTTAATTAGTGACCTAACAAAGACCTTTTCACACATTTCATTTTGGACTTACTAAAGAACTCTCCCCCTCACAGAGCTGCTCTTTTAGAAGCATTAGGTCTAGGCCATCTAATTAACATCACTCCACCTCCGAAACACAAGTAAATCACGTAGATTTTGATATCCACCCTCGGGGCAGCCAGACAAGGATGTCGAATTCATCTTGAAATAAGTAAAATGCCCACGAATCTTTGAGATCGCATGCCGAGGTGACCCGACCTTACACTTGCAAGTGTGGGTTTATAATAACTATGTAAAGCGGCGATGGTTGTGATGGGGCGCGATTAACATAGTCCCTTTCTCTTTCCTCCAAAAACTTGGATATGGAGAAACAAAGCCATTCCACTACGAAATACCTTGAGAGGCTATGATAGCCTTAAAGCCACTTCGATAGGAACTATAATATTGCCGGTCACCTTAGGGCCCAAAACCATCTTGACTGAGTTTTATATTATAGATCGGGAAACTAACTATAATATGATCCTCGGCCGACCTTGGATACATCGAATGAAGGCAATCCCTTCCACGCTATTTCAAGAAGTAAGATTCTTGCATCTGGGAAAGGTATTTGTAGCCAAAGGTGATCCAAAACCTTTCGATTTGCACCTAGCTGATTTAAAGAAAAGACCAGGGGTGCACTCAGAATTTGAACTTCCAACAAACCAACTTAATAAACCCTCTGACCCAAAGCCAGAGGAAAAGTTGATACCTACGACGGATCTTGAAACTACCAGCATAGCCAAAACAATTCCAACCCCTAAAGGTAAAACTAAAGAAGCAGTATCATTAGGGACTCTTTGCGAAAATCGTTGAGTTGATAGAACAAGATTCACCAATGTTCTTACCATTCGATTCAGTAGGCATAGGGTTTTCCCTAGGAGTTGGTTCCTTGCAGTCAGAGGATCTCTGTATGGTAGAAGTAGAGTGTGCAAACGCAGCAGATGCCCCAACATCTACACTCCCGGCTAAGTATTGGACTCTCCATTTCGATGGAGCTAAATGTCGTTATGGAGCGGGGGCAGGTATAATTCTTACTTCACCCGAGGAGAAGGTCCTCCCATTCTCTTTTAAGTTAAACTTTGAATGCACAAACAACGGCGCTGAGTACGAAGCCCTCCTCCTTGGCCTCACCTTAGCCAAAAGAATTGGTATTAATAACATCAGAGTCTTGGGAGACTCGCAATTAGTAACAAACCAAGTTTCTGAAGTATATGAAACTAAAGCCGAACATTTACAACTCTACAAAAACGCTGTATTAGATTTAAGCAAGGCGTTTAGCTTTATATCCATTGAAGCAATCCCTCGAGAGAAAAATCTTCTCACCGATTCAATAGCAACCTCAGCATCACGTTTTACTCCAAGCAATGAGCTAGAAGATACTCACTTCACAGTATCCATTCGTGATGAACCATTGATAAAAATAATGACAAATCCTCTTTCAAGCAGAAGTGAATCTACCATCCTAGACCATGTTGGAAATGATGCGGCTACTTTGGATTACTTAAATGCCTATGCAGCACTACATCTCTCCTATCACATGCTAGATTTATCCCTGATTCCGCATTCGTCTTCCTACTTCGGAAATCCCGTAACGGATCTTCCCTCACAAACGGAGCCTAGCATATATGCAATAGAAAATGGAGATGATCTAGATTTACCTCCAGCACCACCTGAGTTCGAAGAGGGTAATGCCTCTTTGATCGAGGAAACAATCGATGTCAACATCGGGACAGAAGATGAACCAAGAATATTAAAACTAGGTTCTTCGTTAACACCAGAAGAAGTGGAAATACATACTCAGGTTCTCAAAGAACATCAGAAGGCATTTGCATTTAATTACAAGGAGATGACGGGAGTCGCACCCCACATTGCGGTGCACAACCTCGTCACTAGATCAGATGCAAAGCCAATTAAACAAAAATCAAGACCCATGAAGCCCAAAGTAGCTCTCATGGTAAAAGAGGAAGTAATAAAACTCCTTCAGGTAGGATTCATCAAGCCAGTTGACTACTCCCAATGGGTATCTAACATCGTTCCCGTTCTCAAGAAGAATGGAAAGATACGCATTTGCATAGATTTCTGAGACATCAACAAAGCGTGTCCTAAAGACGATTTCCCATTACCATCCATAGAGCGTTATTGTTGATGCAACGGCTGGTTTTGAACTCTTGTCTCTCATGGATGGATTCTCGGGATACTGACCAAATCAGAATATCGAGCAAGATCAAGCTAAAACCACGTTCATAACTCCTTGGGGAACCTATTGCTATGTTGTCATGCCTTTCGGTCTCAAAAACGCTGGTGCTACATACCAGCGGGCTATGACTTATATATTTCACGATTTAATTCATAAAATCGTGGAATCCTACGTAGATGACTTATTGGCTAAAGCTAAGAAGCGTTGTGACCATCCCGAAGTACTCCGCGTCATTCTTTCACGTTTAATAGAATACGGAGTCACGCTAAATCCAGAGAAATGCGTCTTTGGTGTAACAGGAGGAAAGCTCCTAGGTTACATCATATCATCATGAGGGATTGATGTTGATCCAACCAAAATCGGGCTGTCCTCGAAATGGTCCCACCTTCGGACGAATCTGGAATCAGGTCATTTCTCGGAAAGCTAGGTGCAATCCGGAGATTTATCCCGGACTTAAGCTTCGCCATTCATCCAATCAACAATTTACTCAAGAAAGACTATAGCATTGATTGGACTGAAGATTGCAATGAAGCTTTTGATGCAGTTAAGCGTTTTCTGTTATCACCACCTACGCTAATGCCACCTAAGCTAGATCACCCGTTAATCCTATATTCACGAGCTACCAATGTCTCATTGGCTTTGTATGTTGGCCCGAAGAAGCGATAACAAAAAGAGAACGTGTGATTTATTTCATTAGCCGAACACTGCTCGACTATGAAACACGCTATACACAAGCAGAGCGAGAATGTCTCGCCATAGTCTTCGCAACCAAACACCTAAGACACTATATGCTAAATCAAGAAACGAAGGTCATGGTAAAAACGGACCATTTACGGACTTTTCTCACACAAGGTTCCTTGTCTAAAAAGGCTGGACGTTTTATAACCTTAATGGGAGAGTTCGAATTAACATTTGTAAATCAGAAATCGGTTAAAGGACAAATCATTGCGGATTGGTTAGCTGATAATCCATTAGATGGAGGCGATCTAGTAGATTTGGATTTTCCAGATGAATGCGTATACTACATCGAAACTCGACCTGCTATCTCTGAGTGCCCTTGGTACACTGATATCATTAATTATATCATGGACCATACGTACCCGGATGCAGTTACACCACAACAAAGAAGGCGATTACGCATAATCGTAGCTAAATACGTCATTATAGAGCAGGTGCTCTATCGAAAAGCATTCGATGGAATGCTCTTAAGGTGTGTCGACACAGAAGAGTCCAAGAGGATTCTCCATGAATCCCACAGTGGTATATGTGGAGGCCACTTCGGTGGCCATGCCACCGCTCGAAAAATACATCGAATGGGCTATTTCTGGCCCACTCTAGAACATGACGTGATAGAGTTTGCACGCAGGTGTCATAAGTGCCAAGAATTCTCCCACGAGATCCACATGCCAGCACAAGCTCTACAACCAATCGCAACTCCATGGCCCTTTTCTACATGGGGCCTGGACTTGATAGGGAAGTTCTCTCCCTCATCCACAGACGGCCATAATTTTATAATCACGGCCACTGAATATTTCACCAAATGGGTAGAGGCCATGCCTCTTACCACTGTACCTGGTTCTGTAATCGCCAAGTTCATTTTGAACCAAATCATTTGCAGGTACGGTATCCCGCAAATCATTATCTCAGATAATGGAACTTCTTTCAAGAATGAGGAAGTTCGTGAACTATGCAACAAATTTAAAATAAGCCATCATACGGCTTCCTTGTATTATCCCCAAGCCAATGGGCAGGCTGAAGCAACAAACAAAACATTGAAAGCCATTCTCCTCAAAACAGTAAAAGAAAACAAACGAGATTGGCATTTAAAGTTATATCCGGCCTTGTGGGCCCACCGAACCTCAATAAGAACACCAACGGGAGCAACTCCTTTCTCGCTAGTATTTGGGGCAGAAGCAGTTCTCCCGCTTGAGGTCGAAATACCCAGTCTCCGCATTTCACTCTGAGGATTACGGATGAAGGCGCTTACGAGAGAAGCACGTCTTTCCCAATTAGAAAGCCTAGATGAAACTAGGTTAGATCTTTGAGCAGCGGCATAGAGCTTATTGACCGGATGTGCGGTAATATAACAAGAAGGTTTATGAACGCGATATATACGAAGGTGATCTAGTTCTAAGACTAGACAGCCGGATCGACAAGAAGACCGGCGAAGGAAGGAAATTCCGGCCCAAATGGTTGGGCCCATACCGAGTCACAAAAGACTATGAAAATGGTGCATACCTCTTATGCACGCTAGAAGGTGAGGAATTTGGTGAAACAGTCAATTCCCTGCACCTCAAACGTTTCTACGCATAAGCAGCTAGCCCTATATAACTATCTACATTGCATCTTCATATAGATTTAGATCATTTTGTCCACTTGTTCTTACACAAATTGTGATCAAGGAATCTATTCTCAAAGTAATTCATTACAAACTCATGATGTTGTTGGCACAAAACTTTCTAATCATATCTCTCCATTTTCACGATATCATCAATCACTTCGGAATCTTTTATCAAATAAAATCAAACATGACGAAGTCTTAACGGTAACCATACCAAGATCTGCAAGTTTGTTCTCGCTTTGATTTCTTCTTAGGATAGGTGTCTTGCCTATGGTCTATTCTAGAAGCTTCATGGTGTCACATCTATCCCATATACATCTCTTTGGAAATAAGCATATACTGACATTTTACTCAAAAAGACAAGTCAAAAAGTGATTAAACAAGAAAATTTTATTTTTACACATTTCCTTGCCCCTGACCTTCGGTGATGAGCTTGCGTCTCTTACTAGTGACGTAGGGTTGGGAAAGGATGGAAATGCCCTTACTCACCTATGCCTTGCCCACGGTGATAAACCCACGCTTCTTACTAGTAGCATGGGGCAAAGTGTAGGGGTCCTCTTGACAAAGTAAACGTTAAAGGTCATAAACAAACTATTCAAACTTTGAGTCAAAAACGAATGAATCAGATGTTCAAAATTCCAAGAGAGTTAAAATCCTAAAAATCCAGATTTTGTCTACTATGTGGCCATCTACGGGTCTAAGTCTAGATAAACCGCAAAGCAAGTTGCACCCAAAACTATGAAGTCATTCAGGTAGAGTAAGCTTGTAGTTTTCAATTTGGTTCCACCAAAGCTTCATCTGTCTTTCATCACTATCATTTCACCATATTTCATAACTTGCGCCCTTCTTGGCTCTTGGTGATGAGCCCTCGCATCTTACTAGTTGCGTGGAGTTAGGAGTGGGGCAAGTTAATCTGTTCATCATATTGGTTATTTTCATCACTTTGCCAAAACAAACATGAGGTATCCAAATTGCTCACAGAAGCTAAGATTTAAGATCACAATATATCTACAATATCATGTATCAGCATCATGAAACACAAAAAGAAAGCAAGCATTTGCATCATCTGTTCTCCATTGCATACATATAAAAAAGCATATAAAACATACATCGTAGTATACACGAGGAAACTGGAAACAGAAAGGGAAAACACCAGTGACAAGTTTTGATCCAAAAACGAATGCATATATATAAATAATCAATGTTTATATACAATGCCATCATGCTCTAGGCATGGTCAAAACACTCAAAGAGCCCGTGATATACAAAAGAATCTATAGTACAAAACACATAGGAGCCAAGTAGTCTCTCAACCCCTGCGCGACCCCTCCGAAGGTGTGCGCCCTCGCTAGGGCTCCGGCTACGCCGGCGCTCTGAATGCATGGAGGGCTCAGGGTCCCGAGGGGCAGCCGCGGTCTCGCCACGAGAATGGCTCCTCATAAGGCGCTCGGCTGTCTATAGCTGCCAACTCTGTACGGAGAGTCGACACCATCACGGCCACGTGCCAGCAGGGGAGCGAAGGCGTCGGTATGCCTACCGGCTGCTGAAGGCTCCCCGACATCTACAGATAGCTCCGCATGGGTCTTATCCATAGGGATCATCAGAGAATCAGTGCATACCCTGTGGATTAGATCCCGCCACTCATCAACAGTCTCTGCAAAACAAAGAAGAAAAATGAATTAGAAACTAGGCAAGAGACTAAAAGATACAATATCAAAACACAAGGAGAGATAGCAATTAAAAATCCTAAATTAAACAAACATTGAAAAGATGAGAGGATAACTTACTCGGATCACCGGGCCTCCAAGATGGGTGGCTGAGGAGAGCGCCCCACCGCGATGATGCCAGCTGCTGGCGAGGCGAGGGCTGCTCTGTAGTAGGAGCAACATGACGCCCGCATGGCCCGACTCATCCTCTCCACCATGGCCCTAGGAGAGTGGCTCCTCTGAAGCTAGAGTCTCTCTCTCTGCACTCTGCTCGGCCCTCTCTGCCTGCAAAATATCCTGAGTGTCATGCCACTCAGGATCGCTATCATCCATCTGCTCCTCTGACCCTCCCTCTGTAAACTCCTCAGAATCGGAGTCAATATCTATGGGGTCATCGCTGCTGTGAGCAGGACCCGCAGCAATCTGAAGCAAAGGTGCCCGGGGTGCACCGGCTCTCCCTCTAGCCCGAACTACCCTCCTGGCTGCTGATGGGAGTGCGGGGTGATCTTTGTCCAACCACGGCCTCTAGGGCCCCCTCACAGCCTCGCGGGACTGATCTATAACTGGTGCCTTTGGGGAAGCATGCCCGCATATGGAAGGCCGAACTGCTGAGGAACTCTGCCAAAAGGGTGTACCTCCACCCGTCCCACGCGGTCGATAAGCTGCCCTGTGGTGGAGCAGGAGATCAATGTAAGGGTCTCCTCACCCCATATGTCGGCCATAAGCCGGTACGGCGTCGCCTCCATATCTGCTGTGGTAAGGGAGGCAACTGGCTGGTGAGGTGCTCTAAGCACCGACATATCTGACCATCTAGCTGCCCTCACAGCCCCTGGGTCTGCCACCTCTACCCCTCTGCCATAAGGAATAAAATGCTCGTACACCCAACTCATGACTAGAGTCGGGTGGCTCAATGACTATGTCCTATGACGGACCACCCTGTATAAGTCATGGTAGGTGGTCCCCAGAATATCTCTGCCCCAGGCATATATCCGGCCATGCCCCTCTATCTGTGCAATGATGGGGGCCCAGCAGTATAGTAAAGTATCTCCTCCCTTGTCCCCGATCAGCCTCGAGGCAAGGATCCCCATGATAGCCTGTCGAAATACGGGGATGGGCAAAGAAGGAATCGATCGAACTCTCACTCCCTTCTTGACCCCCGTAGAGATGGCTGCATCCCCATGTAGCCTGCCCACTGTGTAATCTGTGCTCGAGACCCTACCGTCTCCAGTGTGAGTCTCCTCCCGATGATCGGGACCCCCAGGATACGGTAGACATCCTCCAAAGTGATGGTCCACTCACCGCGGACCCCTGGCAGTCGGAAAGTGTTCCGATCTGCATCCCAATATGAAAACAAGTCACAAAGTATGTGACTGGATGGTGTGACATGGGGCACGCGTGATATACGCAATATGCCGGCCCTCTGTAATGTATCCTCCTCATCCTGAGAAAGGGCATCCAATACCGAGAGCCAATCACACTCTCTCTCTCGGCTCCATCTGATATACTCCTCCCTCGCCTGCATACACCCAAAAACACACAAAACAGAGCAAGTTAGTATCTAATCAATATCGAGAGAGTCATAAAAGCATATAGAAATGATAAAAGTACAAGTACAGTCTCCAAAATAGGTTCCTTTTGCATTCTGTGCAAAACCGCCGCCACCTGGCAAGGAGGGCGGTTTTGTAACCACCTGCCCCCTTGAAGGCGGCGGTGTGTACGATCGGGCGGCGGTCGTCTGTAACCGCCCCTGGCCGTGGCGGCGCGCGTGATGTCGAAAACCCGCGCGGGTTGTTAACCCCAAAAAGCCCAAAATGAGCAAAAATAGACCATTTAAACTAAAAATGGAGCCTACCCAGTAGGCGCCCCCCCTAGGTGGACCTTTTGAACCTAACATTTTCAAAAATAACCCCCCCATTATGACGAATTTAGCATTTCAATTTTAAAGGGGGAAAAACACAAAATGGAAGAAAACCAACCTGTGATCGCTGAGGTCGGTGTTCCGCTCGTGGAGGCATGATCACGATCTCGCTGTGAACGTTTCGACTCTACTCGCGTGAGAAACCATCACCGTGGGTCCCAGAGCTCAAAATCAATCAAATCGACTCGTGCAAATGAATAGGAAAATGGGCCCACTTTCATATATATATCATTCTATTTCGTTTTAAAGTGACTTTTTCGCAGGTTTGGAGCGCTGATGGAGGTAAGTTTCTATCCCCGCACGAATGGTACATTCTCCTTCCCTATTATTTTAGCGTGTATCTTCCAAATTATTGTATCTATCTGCACTTGAGTTCTCTTTTCATTTTGCAGGTAGCGGGAATTTTGGATGGCGTCATTTCGACACACGGATGAGTAAGGTATAGCTTCTAACTCCCCATTTCGGGACTGCCATACTCGGACCCAACGTTTTATGCCTCTTCATGGCTAAAACGCTTCTCCGAGGGGGCAATATGTACGTACCCAAAATTGTAAAGATCTTGTCGCTTGCCCGAGCAGTGTAACAAGTGCCCCGATGATGATACAGGTCTCCTCGCAAGGTGTTCGGGATCCGGAAAATCCCTCGGAGTATGCGTTAACATCCCGCATGCCCCGCTTAGCCCCCGTGCCCTTTGTTTTCCCCTTTTTCCCTCTTTCCTTGGCCTCTTGACCCTCTTGACCTTGGTGATGAAACCGCCGCCCTGCTCAAAGCGGCGGTCCTGTGCGCGTTTTCCAGAATGCTCTTTTGATGCGACTCGCGTGAAATATCACATTTCACCAGCTTTCTTTTCCGACTTGAGCATGCATTTATGTTTTTGGTCCCCTGGAATAGTGTTTTTCCTTTGTTTATTGTTTAGGAGTTCAATTTGGTTTTGGTTCTTGGATGTTTGAATTCTATAAATGCATAGCTTGTCTCTGAGGAGGCAAAAGGGCCACCATTTTTTGTTAGAGTCTTCTGATTTTCAGTGGTTTGGTTTGTCAGCTTGCTTAGGATTGATAGCATAGTTCATTTCATACTTGGTTAGTATTGTTCAGCTGTTGGTAAGCCACATATCCATCTTGTGCAGGCAGTGCTGTTGTTTCACCCATGGTCTAGAGTTTTTGGTCTAAAGCTTGGCTGGATTTTGAAGTTTGATCTTTGCTCTCATTCCCTCATTTTAGTGTTTTAGTTAGTTAGCTTGTTTAGAAGCCATAGCTTGAATTCACTTGCATCTTTTGTTAAATTGCTCAGCTGTTGGTAAGCCATAGACCCATCTTGTGTGCAGCACTGTTGTTTTATCTAATCCATTAGAGTAGAATAGCTTAGGAAGCCATTAAAGTTACAGGTTTTGCTCTTCATACAGGATAGTTTCAGGTTCTGGACGCATTTTTTGCACGATTCGCAGTAGATCCCGCTAGGAATTGCATAAGCCAAGCTCTGTACTCTTGCGCTATCCCTCTCCTATCCGCGTTCTATTCTATCTGCATTCCGAAGGTTGTCCCTTGTTCCAAACACCTATTCCTATTGATGCAAGCATTACACGCTTTTACGGATCTACGTGAACAAAAATAAGGAAGAGATCATACTGAGGGGACAAGATCACACACATCATCGGATTCGCCACTGTTCTGTGAAATCCAGGTTTTAAACTTTCAAAGTTCTAGTTAAAATCATATCAAACAGAGTAGTTAATCACTTTATTTCAGTTAATTTTATTCTCGATATTGCCGGGGAAGCTGTGGGGATTGATAGTTTCTGAGAAACTATGATTCACTCCTCACTTCTGAGGTAGGGTCGAGAATCTTGCTAATAGATTAGTTATTTCATTGTTTAGAATAGATATACAAAATTGCACAGACAAATAACCACACTCGGTTATCTTGTTTGTTTTAAGTTATTAGTTTAGTTGTCAATTCTAAATATTTTAAATAGTTGCTTTCTTAAATTCATTTAAATCATCAGAAAATACAAAAAGAAGTCATATATGCTAGAAGTATACTTAGATTTCACTTTATTATAGTTTGTTTTATTACTGCTTTTGCATGACAATTACGGGACCTAGGGAGCCCAGGGAATATATCTTTGAGCCAATCGTACCTCAGCCCAATCTCATAGCGGCAATAAGATATGATATTGACCAAAACCTTAGGATACAAGTCTTCCAAACAACAACATGCATTTCCAAATGGTCGGATCTCGGTTAAGAGGATTAAACATAGAAGACGACCAAGCACATACATTTTGGTCAAGTCAGCCAAACTACAGGTTGCACTAGAAAAAATATCCACATGACTGTAGAAGGATTCGAAAGAGAACAAACATTCGGGTGTGATCCTTTAGTTCCTGACTTGAGATGCGGGAGACACCCACATAGACATAGATACCGGCCTAAGAATCCAAGTTGCGAGAACACACTGTGAGGTATTCCGAGAAGATCGCCTATTTATTCTAAACATAGAGGGTGAAAAAGCGTATGATTATTGGATACTAAGGGTTAGGACTTGATTCTACGCATGACCATAGCTGGTCCACAACAACCATGAGTCTACGGTTGTGACCCACAAATCCCACAACCTAACGAATCCATAAGAAAATTAGACATAGACACTGGCCTACACACACTGGTATTCCAGTCTACTCCGCTTCCACCTATTATCATTGAACAACTGTCCTTGCTGGATACAACAGCTAACGAAGCTAGGGAATTCTGGACTAGGCCAGAAAATCGTCCATAGAGTCAATTATATTCATCATCCACTATATGACCTTATCGGGAGATATACACGAAACAATCCCGAGGTCATTTTCCACGTATTCATGCAACCCATAGATTGAATCACGCGAGCTCGATATTGATTGGAGCCTTGAGCAGATCATCCTTGTTGATCGATCTATCACACCGGTCCAGGTTAGAAGGGCCTTCTTTTCCTTGGATTCACAAATTCCACTAGTGCGTGTTGAAGACATTAGATTGCCTAACTAGTTTGTCCGTATACTACCTATATTCCATCCCCACCATTTGAAGACACTCGGGAGGTCGGGTGCGGAAGAGTCACTTGTAGATTCCCATGCTCGCTTGTCGCTTTTCAGCGTACATGCTGTCCCCCTCAAGTGGATTCCCATCTTGGGAGATTGTGGAGTTACTCCTTCCTTAAGGAGCATTGTATGGTGTCACCCTACCTTAAGGGTATTATTCGCATATATTGATATTATGGCATCTTGGCCCCCATATCTCTTGTGTTTTATTATCTTCCACAATTTATTGATTTATTATATGCAAGGTTCTTATCAAGTGGTGCAATAATTTAAAGCACACTCATTATATAGCTTGTTCTTATGTTTCGGGATGAAACATGTCAAAGAGGGAGGCAATGCGAATCTTTTGTGTACTTTAGGATATGATAATATAATATATATGGGTTGATGGAGATGTCGACATGTGGCACACAACCCCTTAGTTATATGTATGGATTCACATGGGATATGATAATATAATGTATATGGGTTGATGGAGATACCGACATGTGGCACACATCCCCTTAGTTAGTTATATGGGCTCACATAGGAATTAATTATATTGGGTAATGTGTCGGCCTAAATTGGGATTAGGTGTTGCCCTATAATGAACCGTTACACCAAAACCTCAAGGCGTTAGTGAAATCCACACATGAGGATCATAACATCCCACCACGCTTCCATAGATCCCGACTTGGGCTAGGTTTGTGCCTGCACTCCCATACGTACAAGCCCCACTTCACCGATGTTTAGGTGCCCCATGGGCCCCGACTACATGGCGTAACCAACCGAGTGGGATTCAAACATAGGTGGTTGCTTTGATACCAAATGTAATGAACCGTTACACCAAAACCTTGAGGCATTAGTGAAATCCACACATGAGGATCATAACATACCCATCTTATTTAAAGGATGTGAGTATCATTATGAGGATGTCATGTATGTATGAGTTGATTCTTCTACTTGGTAGAGGTATATTGGAGTTGTCCCCCTCAAAGTGGACTCCCATCTTTGGAGATTGTGGAGTTACTCCTTCCTTAAGGAGCATTTTATGGTGTCACCCTACCTTAAGGGTATTATTCTGCATATATTGATATTAGGGCATCTTGGCCCCCATATCTCTTGTGTTTTATTATCTTCTGCAATTTATTGATTTATTATATGTAAGGTTCTTATCATTTTGGATATCCATCCTTGTTTTTTCATGCCTTTTTTTCTACCAAGCACATTCCCTTCCCCTATAGAGTAAGGTTACAAAGTACATTCGGTTGGTCCTCTTTTGGGTCTACATTCTCCTATCAGCGATGTCGCATGCACCCCGAGTGGGGGAATCACTTGGGGTTTTCTACATACTAACATAGATATTCTACACCTTTGGTTTGGTTCGGTTATACACATCGAGTGGGTTTAGACCAATCTATGAAGCCCATACACAAGTGGATTTTATAGGACATGGTGTCCTTTACATTTTTGGGAAGCGATTCTGAGGCTTGGAGGTTATAGTAGGTGTGCCTCTCTATACTACTTTGGCCAATGGTGTTATATTACCCAAAAAACTAGGATGATACAGAGATCTCTTCACACATATTTCAACTGAGCGGTTAGATCTTGGATGACACAGAGCATTTCCTCCCTACACTTCTCCATCCAGGGTGGCATGATATTACCCAAAAACTCGTAG
Organism: Taxus wallichiana var. yunnanensis; assembly: GCA_018340775.1. Taxonomy (NCBI): domain Eukaryota; kingdom Viridiplantae; phylum Streptophyta; class Pinopsida; order Cupressales; family Taxaceae; genus Taxus; species Taxus wallichiana. Next base: position 256,818,633 of record CM031243.1, on the reverse strand, counting down.
TACAGGATATCCTTCTACAATTTCTCTCTCGACATGGATCAAGTGCACATGTTCCATTTACACATGCATATTTTACATACACATGCATATTTTACATAGTGTTTTTACACTTACATACATATATATTTAACTACTTGATCATTTTCTCCTTACAGGTCTAGTCATATGAGAAACAAGAAGTCAAATGGGGAAACATAAAAACAATGGAAATGACGAAAACATTTTGCATAAGTACACGTGCTTTACTAACCATGTAGGTATACTACACATTATGGCAGCTACAAACATGCATTCCTCCCTAATTTCACTCTCATCACTTTTCCTTTGCATATTTTTCATCTATAGTTTCCACACTTTTGTCTAGTCCTTTGGCATGCTTCTACTACACTCTTTAGGGACATCAGGTATGCATCTATATATACTTTATATTATCAATATTTTCACTCACCAACATAAAGTGGGGAAAATGAAGTTACAAAATCATGAAATTTATACATTTTACTTATCTCGATATCATACTATTATTTATAATGTTCAAGAAAGAAATTACTAATTAACCCTCATCCTTTGGCCATCTTGTTTATTTTATTTCATAATTTATGACCTATTGTACCCATATGCCCATCCATTTCTAGACATCCTACGTTATTTTAGCCTCGGGTGGGGCACCTATATTTAGTAATAGGGGACCCATGGGCAACTTGGTCCCACCTCAAGGTGCTCTGATCCTTCGAACACTTTCCTACCTCTTTTTGGGTCTATTCTAGCCATTTTACATCTTTATCTTTCTTGTGGTCGGTCTTTTTGGGGTTAATTATGAAATTAGAGAAAGAGAACCCTATAAATATAAAGTTATGAGACCATAATGAGGGACTTAACATCATACACTACTATCACTCCATCTAGAGTTGTATACATATATTGCATTGGTATCCACATGGCTCCATCATAAGGGCACAAGCTAGGACATTTGTAACACACTTCATAGGGGAGGTATTCTATTCCATTTTATACACACATTCTACTTTATTTTCTGCATTTAGTTATTGCTCTCTAATTCACAAATTATGACTAGCACAAGAGCACCTAGGCAAGACATGCACACACACATACACCATAACTACATACAATTCTTAAATGTAGTGCAATGCTTAGTTAGAAATCCCACTATTATGGTAGTTGAGCTCAGTCGACCCATTCATTCTACATATTTATCTATACTTTCTTTTGTCCTTTTACAAGTTATTTATTCCTCTTGGAATATTTAGATTATTCCGCATAGTATAGAAAAATTTATATGATGGGAAGTTGGAGTTTTAGATCACCTTCTAACCCTATGAGCACCATTTATGGACATTTTTCCCAGACTAAGGCACCATGATTCCTTACCAAGGCACTGTGAGTGTCCCATTCCTCTTCAAAGTGCCCTGAGTCTAGGCACGACATCCAGCATTTGTCCTTTTTAGCACTCCTATACTGATCGTTCATGTAATCTTATTTTTGTACATCACTGCAACACGATCTAAAAGTCAACATTTATCAACTAATTTCTTTCCTTTTCCTTCTTTAACATTAGGGTTTTAATTTCATTAATTTATTTACTTACTATCTTAGTACACTTATTTGTTGCATTTATATGTCCTCCTAGATTAGATTGTTATGTTTTACTACATTAGTTTAGTCAATTTTAGTTAATCAATCAAATTCCGGAGGACTTGCAAGATGATAATGAAGAAGTATATTCTATTTAATATATTAATTCCATCCATCACATTCCCCCTCTTACTATTGATTGGTCACTTAAGGATACGAGATGATCTCTCTCGGGATATTTACCCTCTTTTGGTAAGGAATGAGGTTTGGTTAAACAAAAAGATAAGAGCATATAGTACAAATTTGGCACAATATTCATCACAAGAGACTTCTTCATCTCAGAAAAGGGATCCCATTTCTCCTCTAGAGATATAGGCTCAAGAAACTGCTTCCTCCTCACTTTTGGGCTCTGTAACTAAGGTATATGCAAAGAAGGATAATACGAAGGAAACAAAAGAATTTGAAAAGACTCTTGAGGAGGTAGAGGGAGAAAATGTTCAAATTTTAACAATAGAATTTACTTCCACTCCTGAACAACTGACAAAGCCCCTAGAAGAGGAAATGAGAACAGTTAAAGAATATAAGAATGATACGAGGAAAAAATCAACACAGAACAACAGAAATATGATCAAGAGAAAAGTGGTGAGGAAGAAAGGGGTGAAGGAAAAGAAGATGAGGTGAAAATCATAGAACCATATACTTGTAAAATTGAGTGTTCCAAAACTAAAATCACCAATCAATGGATTATCTTCTTCTACTATTGAGGTACTTTATCTTGATGTTCCATCTATCAAATATCTTGGTTCTCCTAGTTTGGCATTGGCACCACCTCCCCCTCCATCTTCAAGTGACTCTTTCACATGGATTTAACCCATGATTGATAGAAAGAAAAGGAAGTTTAATCCTAATATGGTTTCCCCTAGCTTTGATGTTGTATTTTTTTTTTTATCACAAATCCAACTCCTCTACCAAAAATAGCCAAGACAACTTCAAGGTTAGTTTTTGACTCAAAGGGCCAACAATTTTTGGAGATTACAAAACCAAGGTAAGATATAGATGAAAAATATATCACTCTTGCATACCTAGAACTAACTAGAATTCCACTTGGTGAATCTACTCTGAAGTGGAGGTTCAGAATTTGAAAGAGACAGTTTCCATAGTAATTAAGAGAGTGGAAAAAGACAAACAAACACAGGAGAAATTGGAAGAACGGGTTTAAGTTATTTCCAATTTTATTAAGTATTTCCTCTCAAGTGAAAAATTCCTTGATCCAACTCCTCTCTCCTCAATGCCTCCTCCCACTATTTTGTCTAAAGAATATGTCAAAGCTATCAAGGAGATTCATAAACATGCTTCATATGGGAGAGTTGTTGAGGCATTGGTGGAAGGAATGTTGATATTTGGTTTAAATTTCATAGATTAGGCCAACAAAGTATATGAAAAAATTTCCTTAGCCTAGAGTCAATTTGATACAATGATCACAAGATTTGAGAAAGAACTCAAGCTATGGTGTGAATGGATTCAAGATTTAAGAATAATGAGCACCATAGATGATAAAATCCTCCTTTCTCACAAAATTTTTGATGATTCCAAGAGTAATCTTTCCATAAATGGGTGTTCATTGTTGAATGGAAGATCAAAGTGCTTGAAGAGGCAGTCATTGAACTCAAAAGCATGGTACAAAAAGGAGAAGCCTTCAATTATGAGATATTGGCTGATTTGCAAGATCTTAGATGTCTGGTATACAAGGATAATTCTATAGAGAGGTAGCCATTAGATGAGGTAAAAGAAAATTTCATTGCACTTGTCAAGGTGGACCTATTCAAGGCTTAAAATTTTACCAAAGAAAAGATAGAGGATATTAAAGATTTGTAAAACATTTTCATAGAGGCCACCAAGGGTTTGTTACAAAATGCAGGCATTGGAAATGAAATGGAATACTCTTTGGGTAGCTATTTGAATGCCACAATAAGCACTACCATTTCAAAGGGCGTGGAGATTGTTGGTGCTTTGGCAAAATCCAGGTATCATGTACTCAAAGTGAAGACTCCTACATCATCTCTCACAAGTTCTCATTCTTCTAGTTATTCAAACTCCTTCTTTATAGATGTTATATTTTGAAGTTAGCTTTATCATTTTGGAAACATAAAATTGTAAATAAAGCTAGCTAAATGTAACTCATTAATTAAGTGTTATCACTTAATTAAATGATAATTGGTTAAGAAATTTGGTTACAACCACCCTCAGGTTATATAAAGTTTCTTTTTCATTGTAAAGGGGTTGGATTTTGGTGCCACAAGAATGTAATGATACAAAAATTTTGAAATCAATACAGAAGAATATTTTCTCTCCTACTCTTTATGTTCTTTCTGTTTCTATCTCTTGACATTGCAAATGTGAATCTAGTATATTTGAATATTGAAACTGTGTGTTCAATCTATTTGTGTAGTGTGGAGAACTTTGTGTCTACTGCATCTATGTTTTGTGGATTTTCAAATATACCAATTCATATGTTCTTAAAGTTCCATGCATGCATCAATAGGATATTATTCTGCAATCTCTATATCTGAAAGTGATGCCTTCCTCACTTCTTTTCTTTACAATAGTGAGTAATCTTTCACATACAAGGAGAATATTGGTATTCTTAATCGGTATATTAGCTTGAACTTGGTGTCCCTATTTCATTCGTCTTACTCATATAAGCTATTGTTTTCCTCCTCTAAAATCCTTCTCTATTTTCATCTTCTGTATTGAGATTACTAGAATATGGAGACATTTTGTACACCAAAATCCTCATTTAATGATAGTTATTTGTATATTTGTAAATAATTATATTCATGAGTTTTGGTGAATAAGGGAACCTCTCCCATAAAGAGGAGGGATTGATGTCCCCTAAACTATTGCTTGTATTCAAAGACAAAATTTCAAACCAACAATTTTTGGCACCCACTATGGGGCATGTATTGTGCTTCCCACTGGATAATCTTAGAATTAAATCCGTAACCATAACACACCGGGAGGAAAGAAGATACACACGAGGAAAACAATCCCAAGGTTTTGAAGATCCTAATTTTCAATTGCTGGAGCAGCAAGGTTTTCAATTAACTCCAGAAAGAATAGGTAGAAATTAAAGGTCTTTGAGAACTCCTACTAAATAAATATTTGGTCCATCCTCTCAAATGAGACATTAACACTCAGCCAAAAGTAATTCCTAGTGATTAACTAAAAATGTGGGATTATAACTAATTCTATTATTAATCTAACATAAAGGAAAACAATAAATAACAGATGACTTGTATAAATAAAATGACTCAAGAAATTAAGAAAGTATATATGTGAAACCCTAAAGTGCAAAGGAGTTAGAAATAACTCAGCTAATTTGATGAGCTTGCTCTACTATGTTGCAGAGATGGCTAAAGAAATAGGATTAGGAACGACTGTTTCCGAGGTCTAGAAAAGTGCATATCTAGACAATATAAGTGGATTGGGATGCCTTGATAGGTAAAAGGATCCATTGGGCTCCCTTTTTTATAATATGGGTGCCCTAGTCATGTGAAAAATATCTTCCAACCTCATTTGAGGTATCGCTAATTGATCACCCGTGTTTTCTTCCTGTCACAATAACTTCATTGCACTCTATAGTATTTCTTGTAATCGTGATAAAGAAAAGACCTACAAAACCCCAAGCCAATCATCAAACCCTAAAAAAATAAAGGTTCATATGAAGGAGTCGGATGACCTCAATTTCCACAATTGTGGAATTACTAATCGAGCACTACACTACATCTGGACCCAATCTAGCTCTATGTATGTGTTTGATCATGCCCTAGGTGCTCTTATACCAGTTGCACTTTGTGAAAGTAGTCAAAAATAACTATGTGTAGAAAATGTAATAGAATGGTAGATGGAATAGAATAAAATTCCCTCCTATGCAATGTGATGCAGATGAACCATCTTTATGCCTTGTGATGGAGCTTGATGGATGCAAATGGATCCCTTAATGGATGCAACCTTAGGTGTTGATAGTAGTGCTTAGTGATTAGTCCCTCATTATGGTCTCATAACTTTATATTTATATGGTTATCATATTCTAATTTTGTAATTAACCTCAAAAAGGCTAACCACTAAAAAGATAAGAAGTTCAAACGGTCGAAAGTGCCCAAAAAGTGGTAGGAAAGTGTAGAAAGGCTCAAGGCACCCCAAATGGGACAAGGATGCCTAGGGTGCCCCAATATTGGGTTGGATGCCCAAATAAAAGGTAAAATGACACCAAAAAACAACAAAATATTGGGAAAGTATGTGCTGAAGGTTGGCAGTGACGACAGAAATCAAAGTAAAATGGCCAAAAGACATGGGTTAATTAGTACTTTCTTCACTCAAAAACCATATGAATAGTAGTATGAGATCGGGACTAAATAATATCTAAAGTGTGTGATTTTGTGACTACATTTTCCCCCAATTTATGTTAGTGAGAAGAAATCTCGGTAACATAAAGTAGATAAATATACATACATGATTTCCATGTATAGTGATGTAAAAAGTGTGTCGATGGACTAAACAAAGCGTGGAATGAGAAAAAGTTGGCGCGAAGCGAAGATGTAAAAAGTGCAAAAAGTGGTGAGAGTAAACCTAGGGCAGAAACATGTGTCTATTTTTTGATGTGTGTGATGTATCTGCATGGTTAGTATCATGTGTGCTACCAAAAAATGTTGTTGTTATTTCCCCCATTGTTGTAGTATTTTTTGTTGACTACTTTTTCTCATATGGATGGACTTGCAAGGAGAAAATGATCAAGTAGTCAAATACACATGTATATGTAAAAATGCATGTAAAAGACACATGTATATGTATGTGAAAGCATGTAAATGTAAAGTACATAAATGAAAAATGGAACATGTGCACTTGATCCATGTCGAGAGAAAAAGTGTAGAAGGATATCCTGTACTACAAGTTTTTGAGTGATCTTATGCCACCCTAGCCAAAGAAGTGTAGGGAGAAAGATTCATTATGATCCAACATGTAATTACTTCCCTGAAGATGTGTGTAGAGATCTTTATATTTCCTTATTTTTGGGTGATCCGACGCCACTAGCTAAAGTAGTGTAGAGAGGAAATCTATTGTATCATCTAACTGTAACTTCTCCCCAAAATTCTAAGGAAAACCATGTCCTATAAAATATGTTGTGTATGGGGTTTGTAGACTGGTCTGAACCCACTTGTTGTATAACCCACAATGTCAAGGACGTAAAACTGAACCGAACTATATTGGTAGAGAGATCTATGTAATTTTTAAAACCTCAAATCATGTCCCCCATTTGGGAGCATATGTGACATCACCGATATAAGAATGCAGCCCAAAAAGAGGACCAACCATATAAATTGTGCTCTATAAGGGGAGGGAATATGCTTAGTAAAAACCAAGGCACACGCAAACAAGTGTATAGAAATAAGTGTTAGTATGAACAAACATACATGTAAAAGACAAGTGTACACTACACAAACAATTTGTAAGCTAGAAAGTAAGTAAATAAGAAAGAATCCAATCATAGACTGCCAAAGTGGGTTACAAACATGGAACACCACTCATGATGTCACAAGAAACTCAAGGTCATAATGGCTGCATACAAAAAAATGTGGAAACCAAACATAGGGAAAGACCCACATACAATAGAAAAAAAAAAACAACAAATTACAAACAACAAATAGCTATGGAAGAAATTAATCCTACAAAAAAATGTTGTACATAAATCACCCATTAGCATGTTAGAAAAATAGCTCATATGGAAAAAGTGTGTATAAGCAAGTGATGTAAAGCTATAAGTACATAATGAAATAATAGCACATGTAAGAGACAAATGTGAATGCCCCTAGTGACCATTGTAGGAGTGGTAGGAGGTGAGTATCCATGTCTCATGTAAGATACTTATCTCAATTACAACAGAAAAAGAAGTGAATGCATTTTGTATGGTATAAATAATGACATATAAGATATCTAACTAGCATATGGAGTAAAGTGAATATACAAAATAAATTTTAAGTAAAAGTAAATGCAACCATAAAATGCAAGAGTATGTTGTGGATGGATGCAATGGAATGAAAAATGGATAGTAAGATACACGTGCCCCCAAGTGAATAGATTTGTATGCAATGAGGTTCATTTTTTTTTTTCTCCTTAGTAGTCAAGAATGAACAAATAAATGAGAGTTTTTCATCAGAAATGGTCAAAGTTTGTGTTTTTAACTAGCGCACCGTGATGATTTGTGTATGTGTATTGATGATATGTGACCTAGAGATGATGTATGTGTGACCCTTGTATCTGAAGTGTATATCATGAAAAGATGATCGAAAGAGTGATGATGTAGCCTAAATCTTATATCACTATAAAATGAATAAAGGAAGTAATCATACATCCTAAATCATATACCACAACAAGATGAAAGGATAGGTAACCCTTTAGCCTATAGCGTATGTCACTAACCTAGTAATGTCACATAGTAAAAATTTCGGATCTTTGAACATTTTTGTATGATAGGTCCATTTGATTTGTAAACCCTCAGTATTTGAGTATGGATTGAGGAACTAAAGTGTGTCATCAGGTAGTGAGTTCAACGTGAATAATATGTAGTATGTTTGATTATATAATATGACCCTATGATGTGGAAAATGTGTAATATGTGATGTATAATATGTAATACAAGATGTGTAGATAGTCTAATAATGTGAGAGTGCATGCAATGTAGTATATAGGATGAGTAGTATATGATGCTAGACTCGTAGACAATGGGAGTGTGACACAAACATGATGAATATGAGCATAGTATGTAGGATATGTATATGCACCAATGTCAATATCCAAATAATGTAGAGTAAATGCCAAATGCAAAATGCAATATGTATGGATAGCCTAAGAGTGTGAAGTGCACCCTATGTAGGAGGAGTAGTATGTAATGTTTGACTCATAGAAAATAGTAGTGTGACATATATGTGTGATGAATAGTGGTATGACATGTAGAATATGAATGATGTGTAAATGTGCAAATGTCAAAATGATGTAGACTAAATATAAAATGTAGAATGCAAGATGTAAGATTTTTAATAGAATATGTGTGAAGATATGAAATGTGTAGTACCTATTGTGTTGTGTGTGGGTTTCATCTATAATATTTCCTCAACGATCAAGTGTGAACCGAAGCACAATAGTGTTTCATCGGGTAATGACAATGTTAAAATGTGTGATGAATATGCTAATGCGAGGAGATTGATGTATGATTATGTGAAGATGAGATATGCACCAATGTTAATGTGATAGGGGTTGTGTTTGATATTATGCCCCCTAAGTGTGGAAGATGAAGGATTGATCATGTAATTTCATCTAAGAGATCGTAAAGTTTAGGGTCAAATTCATAAAGATAACCATTAGAGACTTGATAAGCAATAGTTTCTGGTTGATCATGTCATGAACCTTTGAGGCATAAATTTTACACACCCATGGCATATTCCTCATTAACGAATGGAGGAAGTGGATAATCGTGTGCATACGAATGGGTGATATTTTGCGTATAGCCAAGGAATGAACTATTGCAAATAAAAAGACAACCAAAGGGCATGGGAAAATATATGTCCATATGATCAAGATCTAGAGTTCCTCCAATGTAATCAATCCATGATTTTCCTAATGTGAGTGGAGAAGATTGAGGAATGTGTGATAGATAAACTTTGAGATGGAAAACATGCAAGTCATAAGCAGCAATAATAGTGATGAAACCATAGTATATATTGGGAGCATGTGTAGGAGGATAGAGGTCCTCAAAAGAGAAATCAAGTCAATCTAGACCATCATGTGAAAAAATTCCTTCATCACAAGTAGGATCAAATGGAATATGTTCCCAATATGAATCATTCATGAAAAGCGTGCAAATAAATGGTGAGTGTGCTAGCAAAGGTGGTATGCATGAAGGTGTAGGTGATAGAGTGATATCCATGGATTGGATAGGCACCTGATAAGGAATCATATTAGTAGTGGTGGTAGTAAATGGCATATGATACAATGTGTTTATCACAAAAATGGAACCTTCAAGTGGTGGTAAGTGAGGTTGTTCATCCATAGGTTAAGGATCATCTGTAGTATCAATACATGGAATATGAAGACTAGTATTAGGAGCATGGTCACAATAATGGAATGGGTCATGGTCACAAAGAACAATATATTCAATTACTTCATGGAGGAATTTAACACAATGGTGTATAATAGAAGAAATAACTTACATAGCATGAAGCCATGGTCTACCAAGTAAACAGTTGTAAGAGACTAGAAAATCAATGGCAAAGAACATTGTGTTGACAGTTTTGGGTCCTATAACTTAATAGGTAATGAAATTTGACCAACACATGGATGAACAGAACCATAATATGTATGGAGTGAGAGGGATGATGGACTAAACTCATGAGTGGAGAGACCTAACTTCTCAAGAAATGACATAGGACATAGATTAAGTTCAAATCCATTATCAATTAAAGTGCATTTGATACCCATATTGATAATAAAAATCATAATATGAAAGGGAGGGTCATTATAAAAGCTGTTTAAATTAGTGGGAAGATAAGATTTGAATGATAAATGTTGAGAAAATTAATCTACAAAATTTTTATATACTAAGTCGGGATGTATATCAAGCACCTTGATGTGGGTAGTAGCCAAAATATGTTAGACTTTATACCTTACATCGGGATGTGCAAGAAAATAATCAATGATCAAGATATTCATGGTGATTAGACTCTAGGATGACAAAGAATGATGATCCTATAAGCATGAAGATGGAGGTCAGGTTCACCAAAATTATTAACTAAAAATGTGGAATTATAACTAATTCTATAGTTAATATGACATTAAGGAAAAGATTAAATAACATATGAATGTATTAAGAAAATAACTCAAGTAACTAAGATAGTAGATATGTGAAACCCTAAAATACAAAGGGATTTAGAAAGAACTAAGCTGATTCAATGATTTTTCATGACTGTGTCACAGAGATGGCTGGACAAACATGATCAGGGAATTACTATGTTAAGGACTAGAAAAGTATAGATCTAGGAAAACTGAAAGGAGACTAGGATGCCTGGATAGGTACAGGGGTGCCTGTGGGTGCTCTAGTCTACAATATGGGCACCATGGTCTGTGAAAAATATCTTCAAACTTCCTCCGAGGTGTCGCTAAGTTATCACCTATGTTCACTTCATGTAACACTAACTTTGTTGTACAACATTGTATGTCATCGTAATTGGTGATGAAGAAAAGACCTACAAAACCCCAAGACAAACATCAAACCCTAAAAATAAAGATGCATATGAAGGGGTTAGACTAACCTTAGCTGTCATAATGGTGGACATACTAACTGAGCATTGCACTACTCGGACATGATGTATTTGTGTGTGCATGATCATGCCCTAGGTTCTTTTGTGTCAATCACACTTTATGAAAGTAGTGAGCAATAACTATGTGTAGAAAATGTAATAGAATGGTAGATGGAATAGAATAAACTTCCCTCATATGCAATGTGGTGCAAATGAACCATCTTTGTGCCTTGTTATGGAGTTAGATAGATGTAAATCGAGCCTTTAATGGATGTAACCTTAGATGATGATAGTAGTACTTAGTTCTTGGTCCCTCTTTATGGTCTCATAAATTTATATCTATATGGTTCTCTTGTTCTAATTTCATAAGTAACCCCAAAAAGGCTGACCAATAAAAAGATAAGAAGCTCAAATAGTCAGAAAGTGTCCAAACAGTGGTGAGAAAGTGTAGAAAGACTCAAGGTGCCCAAGTATTGGGTTGGATGCCTTAGTCAAAGGTAAAATGACACCAAACAACAAAAATAGATTGGGAAAGTATGTGTTGGTTGAAATTGATGACATAAATCAAAGTAAAATGGCCAAAATACATGGGTTAATTAGTACTTTCTTCACTCAAAAACCATATGAATAGTAGTATGAGACCAGGACTAAATAATGTCTAAAGTGCATTTTTTTCTACTACACCTAGTGCTCAAGATTTAGTTTTATCATGTGTTGTAGTTCCTTTACAATCTGATTTTTCCTACAATGGTTGTACCTTTGCCTTGGGGCCAACGATTTGGGCCTGTAGCCCTTCCACAACCTCTGCACAACATTCCTAAAAGGAATAAGAAGAATTTCCCTAAGTTCAGAGGTCATGGTAAAGTGCATCCAGATGAACACATTCCATCCTTTATTTTTTCCTGTGGATTTCTTGGATTTGAGCATGAGGATGTTTCTGTCAGAATTTTTGTCGAGACTTTGCAAGATAGTGTTGTAGATAGGTTCTACCATCTCCTAGTTGGATCTATTACCAACTTGAATACCATGATGACTCAATTTGAGAATAGGTTCAATCCTGTTGAAGATGTTCATGATCTCTAAGTGTAAGTTTCTTAGATAAAAAAGGAGCCTTGTGAACCTATGTGGGAATTTTTGCTAAATTTAATAAATTGGTTAGTAAAATTCCAATTTTGACTCACCCTATTTATCGGTTCTTAAATTTTTCTTCCTTAACGCTCAATATCCAAAGGTGAGTTATGCACTAAAGAGAGTTGGTCTTGCTACTACTGGATAATGATGAATGTTTAGCCATAAGTGTGAAGATGACCTAATAATGTCAGGAAAGTTGAGAAAGGAACCACCCAAGGATAAAACGTCTACTTCATGTGCAACAAATTATGACAAATTGGTCCAAAAGTTGGTGAGTGATATTCTTATAATCAAGAAACAACTTTCTCAGAACATGCCATATAAGGATATTCCACAAAGGAATTTTCAGCCAAAGAACTATCTCCCTCTTGCTCAATCGAATCTAGCAATAGAAGCTCCTCCTTTTAAAGTCCCAATGAATGCAACATGTGAATTATAGGAGCTTGATGATAAGGGAAAAATAGAGGAAATAGAAGAACTTGAAGAATAATCTGAATAATTTCAAGAGGATGTAGATGATGATTATGATAAAGTAATTACAAACATGAATAATGAGTCCTATGTTGTCATGACTAGATAAAAATTGAGAAAGAAGAAGGATGTGGTACAACCCACAAAGAAGGAGAATTCCAAGGAGGTTCCGATCACCATTCCACTAGTTGTGAAAAGAGGAACACGCATTCCCACTACCACTGCTAAGAAAATAAGTACCTCTTCTCCACCTAATGCTCCTTCTACTTCCTCTTATGTGCCTAAAACAACTACACCTTCTACTCTTGTGTCAAAAGCACCCTTGGCCTCAAAGGCTAATAAACTTATAACCTCTTTTTCTTGAATTAAGAAACCTCATCTACCTCAGGGTATTTTGATATCATTGATCACATCAAGAAGACCAAAATTCAGATTTCAGAAGATGAATTTTACCAAAATCACCCAGAAGCCTTTTCTCAAGTGATCAAATTTGTCAAATATAAGCCTATTCAATCCCCTACAACTTCTAAAGTCCTTTTTCCTACCCCAATATCTCCTTCCCCATAGAATATGATTGCCTCTACATCCTCTACTTTAGAGAATATTTAACCCTTCTATGTTTTGTTATTAATAGCTGGCCAAAATCTTAGTAGTTGTGTCATTAACTCGGAGCATCGAGAAAATGTAATGCTAGAAAACATTTCCCATGCCCTTGGCCTCACCTTAACTGAACCTTTAGCTATGTTATTCCATGGATATTAAGGAGGTTCCTCTAGTCAAGAGAATAAATGATGCTCAAGTAACTTTTTTACATTCCTAAAGAAGATATTCAACACCACTATCTTGATTTACAGATACTCCTCTATCATACAAAATTTTGTTAAGTAGAAACCTTTGTATGGAAGTTTGAGGAGAGAAACAGTGGACTTGTCTCATGCTCTTATTCCAGTCAACTAAAAATGAAGAAGTTGATGTCGGAGAGACGGAGTTGAATATATTGTTCAAAAGACATATGAATCTTAAGGCTCATATTTTTAAAAAATATTGGTCATGGAAATTACATGGTGATGTCTGAAACTGAGGCCAAAGTTCCCAAGGTGGTTCAGGATGATCCTAATGGTATTTGGATTCTTGAGTTTGACAAAAGTTTTTGCACAACTGTTGGTTCTAGAGTAGGAATTGTATTTCTTTCACCTGATGTCAAAATTTTTGTTCATGTTTTATTAACTAAGCTATAAATTGAAACTAATATCTACATAGCTTCAAAATAAAATTCTAATCAAACAATGAACCATCAAGATAATAGCTTAAAGTAAATGCTTCTTCAATGCATGAATGAAACTACATGCTAACCTATTTCCTACTCTCTATGATTGCTAACTTAAACTATGAGCCTATGAAGAACATAAGCAATCAAAGTGGATTGTTGCTTGATTTCAAGGATGCTACTAAGGACATTTTGGATCTTCCCATATTACTCAACTTTGAGTGAAAGGATGTAAGATGGAGAAGTTATTTCCAACAATGGAGAATGGCTCAAGATCAAAATGCTTATAGTTTGCACTATTCAAAGCATGGTGCAAGAAGAAAGATAAGAAGGAGGGTTCCTTAAATAGCTTTCCTAAAGAGGTAAGGATAGAAAATTGATGAATGTGGGATAAAGGTAAAAAAGATTAGGAATGGATAAGGTTTCTTTATAAAAGGTAATATTGATTTAGAATATTTTAATTTGTCATTAATAAGTCATGGGAGATGTGGAATGTTTTTGTTAATCAAAGGTGATTAATTAATTGGTAGAGGTAAGCTTATAGAAGCTAACTAGACAAAAATTAGTATGATTTGCCGAATGTAAGAGAGGAATTTGATCCAATAAATGGTAATTTATTGATTTAGATTTACGAGTATAATTAATTAATAATAATTAATTAACCCAAGTAGAAGTGGATATTAATTAACAAAAGGTCATTAACTGACATCATTAATGATAGGAAGGCTAATTAATTAATGAAAGGTTGTTAATTAACGAATATGAAGAGGAATGTTAGCTAATTAGTGGAAAAGCACTAATTATTATGGAAATGATGAGAAAGAGGATAATTAGTGCAATCTTAGCACTAAATCTTGCATAAGTGGATTTTAGGTGTCTACATTTTCCCCTCTTTGGGGTGGCGTAAGTGACATCACTTCAAATATAGTAGACAAGTACAAACAAATAATTTTTTTGAAGAGATAGAAGAAAAAATCTATAAAATGAAGGATGCCCCCTCGAGTGTTGATGGGGTGATGAAAGAGGGTGATTGACAATCAAAAAGATGAAAGAATAAAATGGAAGAAGTAGAATAATTGATCCCTATTTCCCCAAGTTTCCTTTGAAGAAAATTGTTGATAGATGGAGAGTGATATCGAAGAAAAATGAATATGAAAATAGATGGATATAGCTATCATATTGCCAATGTAAAAACCAAATTTATTTCATCATTTTTCTTATGATTGAAGTCATCGGTCCTTATTAAAAAGAATCAACAGAAGTGTAGTATGACATGAAAATCCATATACAAACAAATTTCCATAGCTTAAAACACCAACTACATGCAACATAAAAATGTAATGCAATATGAGAAAGTAAAAGATTCCTAACTCCCTACAACATACATAATCCAATGCAATATGAGAAATTAAACAAGATAACTTTGACAGAGAAATATAATGATTTTTTTTTTTATCAAGCTTTTCTTGACCTATGTGAATTAATGAAAAGGGTTAAATGATGGTTCCTCAAGTAAGGATACATACAAGGGGAATAATGGATGACACTTGGGTGCTATGAAAAGTGATTGCACTATGAAACAATACCAAGAAACTCATTTTCCCGAATTCTATAAATAGTAAGAAAACCATCTTTGTTAATGGAGGTACATCAAGAAAATCCGTGATTCACGCACAAGTATAGGTGATAACCAAAGAGTGAAATTTTTAGGACTATTTTTATTATTTTTTATTTTTAGAAACATATTTGAATGTTTTTTATTTTGAAAGTTTTCTGAAACTATGTATAGGAAATCAAGAAACATGGATTCCCCCAATGATAGATGGGATGTACAAGGGAAGAATGCCACACGTATGAGAAAGTGAAGATGCAACATGCCCCAATGATTAGGTGGGAGTATTCAAAGAAAAACTCTTCACACGTAGAAGGGGGATCAAGGCCAATATAAAATAGGTTCAATCATGAGGGAACAAGGATGCCCCCAACGTAAGATGGAAAAGAAACACATGAGAGAAAGGAAGTATAAAATTGTCTTATTAAAATGGGACAAAAGTGTCTGCAAACATGGAAAAGAGGAAATCCTATACACATGGATGCTCTAAATGATTTTTGAAGAATATACGATGCTATGAAAAGATTTAGAAGGCGGATGATGAAAAAGTGATTAGCCCAAGGCACTAATCATTAGACAAGACATGTGTTAAAGAAAGAGTTTGAGTAAGGTCCAAAAAGCAACAATTAGTAACATACTAATCATGTTTACTCATCGAGATCTCATGTGTGCACGTGAAAATGAATTACCTCTTGAAGGAAATAGTACATAGACAACACGTGAAGACACTAGCCAATGTGTAGGAATTATTTAGTTTGAAAGGTGATTTTGAATGGATTGTGGAAGGAGAGTTGTACATTTCCCGCTACGAGCTAGGTGTTCATAGCCCCAACAGAGATGTATTTGATTCTAATCATAAAATTTATATACTACTAGTTAGACGTCCATATTCTGGTAGAGATTATGGAAATACCCCAAGAGAGAGTTATATATCAATTTGTTTTTGTTTTTAGCTTTTTCTTTTTGATTGATTGATTTTGATTATTTTTCTTTCTAAAAACTTATTTCAGCTCTCTTGTTTGACAAGGGGTTAAGAACCATTGATGACTTGATGGAATGATGTGGAAGTGATTTTTATGATGACATAGGCTAGTGTCAAAAATACACCCAAAAATTCTTCCTAAAATTTTTATTATATGTAGATAGTGATAGGATCTCTAAGAGGTTAGTCGTTCTTTAATTTACCAAGGTGATGAAAGACAAAGGTCAAATGGATACCATAGAGATAAATGTCACAAAATGTGTATGAAACAAGATAACAAAAATATCATTGAAGGGATGAAAATGATGGATGATTTGTAGATGAATATGAAAGAAAGGGAAGAAAGAACATCCATGTGTACACAATACCTAATTGTAATGTTTGATCTTTCTACCTTTGATTTTTTTGTAATGTTTTAACATTTTCTATTTTTTTATATTTTTGAACTACTCTATGATTTTTTAAAACAATTTTTAGTGTTTTGGGAGATTAGGACCAACCATATCACTCTATGTGATAGGATCCAACAATGATGTTCACGATTTCATTGATAAGGGAGACTAAGCACGCTTGTTTATCAAGAGTTATATTGTCCCCAATATCGATGGTCATGGTGAGTGTTGGTGCAGAATCACAACACCCTGAATGTCCTAATTGTGACCCAGGGCATTCAAAGTGTGATTGCAAAACATGGGACCATCTCTCAAGTTGTGGGACTTGAAAACCTAAGATGGCCCTCCAGAGAAAGTCAGTTCTTGCCTCCAAATCTACCTACCACAAGCTACTCTAGTACAGAAAGAGTCTAACTAATCATAATCTAACTGTTCCAAGGGGACAGAGAGAAAGAGAGTGGGTGAAAGAACCTACACTAAGCAGTGATACACCAAAAAGGGAAGTGTAAGATATTCTATTTAGGGAGAATGAAACTGGGAAAAGGAACTCGATGGAGGTCGACACAAGTGACACGAGACCCAAATCCAGATCTGCCAAAGAAACTCAATGGATCATGATTTCCTACAACTACAAATGTAAAATACATGCATAGGGAGAAAACACAAGATAGAGAGGCATAAAGAAATAACAGAACAATGCTAAGGGTTGAAAGATGCCACAAAAAGGTTTTATTTCTTTGTAAGGTGCACAGACTATTACATAAGGTGCTCAAAGGCACAAATACATTCTCCAAGCATCGGAGAAGGCCTACAACTCAAATGGAGTCAGGAAATGACTTTGAAAGAGTTTCCCTACACCCAGAATGTCTCCCCTTCTCAAAATGAGAAGTATTACAATATATAGAAAGAATAAGAGAGAGAAGAGGGAAAATTTGAATCCTGCTTCAACCACCTTGAGATACACACTGAATCCTTCTTTGAAAGCTCAACCATAATTAATCAATGCCCCTCTCAAATCCACCTACAATCTGTTAAGTCTGGTTTGCTATTTCCATTTGGTGTGTTGAGGAAGATGAATGACGGATAAAATTAAATCCAAGTGATTGAGGCAATTGGATCCTTCATTAATGGACTGAGAAGCACTTTCCAATTTTTCACCTACAAAATCCTACTAAAAATTATATTTTATACTTCCATGGCATAAAGGGTGTCAGGACATTTTCAAAAAGTTTTCTCTCACCAAAATCTGAGTTTCCATTCAAAAGATATGGTCATTTGAAGTTTAGGGTCGTAGGCGTGCAATATTTGAATGATTCTATCTGTACCAAGTCCACGTGGTAGCCCTACACTCATTTGAGTTTTTAGCCCTATCCTCACTCTTGAAATTGTGCCCATGAGACATGTGGCAGCTTATACAAGCTCCTCAGGCTCCTTTGTATTTTCCCCTTAGTCTTTTTTCTTGGTGGGCTAAAAGTCTAACCACGGGAGACTTGGCGATTATCGAAAACTACCTCCACACTCTACCTTTGAAGTAACATCACATTGAAACTTAGCTCCCTCCATTGTCCTACCTTTTCTTTGAATATTCAACCCCTTGACTCTATCCCTTTTTGACCTAGGACACATGGTGAGACTGCGCTCGTTTGTTTCTCCTCTCTTTGACTCCCACTTGAGGCGTGTTAATGCAACACATGTTTCCTTCCACTTGTTCGGAATTTTCAACAACCAGCTCTATCATTTTTGGGACTAAGACACATGGATTATCCACACTCATGTAGGGATCACATTTTTCTTTTCCCCTTGAAGGTGCGTCATTTGAACATGTGGAGGCTTCCACCGGTCCACTAAACTTAATCGTTTTGGGCACGAAATTCACCCTTTTTTACTCTAGGACACGAGGAATCCTAACGCTTGTTCGAGCCTAATTTTTGGATTGAACCTTTAAAGGTGCCTTTGCTTGAACACATGGAGGCTTACGCCAACACCTTTATACTTATCAATCTTGGGGCTCATTCGAGAATCATTTTGAGCCCAAAGACCTTGAGCCTTCGATGTTTATTTTCCCTTTGAGCCTTTGGTTTATTTGACAATGTCTTCTCTTCCTCGACCTTGTTATTCCATTTTAGGGTCCGCCTACAAATTTTTTGTTGGATTTTAAGTGTGGGTTCATTCGATGGAGCCATCCTTTCAATTTCTTCTGTGTAGGGTCATTTTTTTCCTCCTTTGGGCCTCTGGTTTCTTTGTGTCATTCAGACTCATTTTTTACCCTGCATTCCTTGAGTTGAGATCATTGGTCCCCTTTATTTTCATTCTAGAATGTGAGCTCATGGGTTAGAATCTTCCCCTTCATATTTTCTTTATGTGTGGGTTCTTGTTTGACCAAATTTGTCAAGGGTGAATTTGGGATAATAATTTGGTGACTCACAGGGACATCCGTCTACTAGATGAAGAGACCAGTAGTCTTGAAGAATCCATTGGGCATGGATTCATGAATGATATCTTAGTACTAACCCTTCATTGAAATGGACTCCGTGACTACTTGCACTTTCTATGTTCTGCCTGACCCTGAGCCGTCCCATGCGTCTGCACTCTCAATTTTCATAAGAAATCTTGGAACAAGGCTTCTAAGAGTAGAAAATTGTTTGACTGAGGCATTCATTTTTCCTAAAATGGACTCTAGGCATGTTGAACTACATGGTGATACAACCTTGAAGCAACAAAACAAAACAACACACACTATTTACAAAGATCAAATCATACATGACTCAAATGAGACATGCAAAGTGTGTGAAAGCACTTCTTATGCTTTGAAAGAATATCTACTCCTACTCCTAAACTAATTAGATAGAAAAGGGACTCAAACAAATCATGAAATAGAAGGGAGAAGTAGCTTCCCCTTCTCAAGAGGCACAGCCATACAAATGATTTGACACTTTGAATATAGCTGGGTCATGAGGGAAAAATTGAAAAAATAAGCTAGTCCTCTACCCATATCATCAAGGTGTCATTTGGAAACAAGATAAATACCTCTTTTAGTTTCTCTTCATTTGGATTGAAGAGGCATTACTGCTGATCCTTGGTAATTTGGAGCTCATCCTCTTTCTTAGAAGCAAGCATGACTAGTTGGGGATTTTCCTTGGCTCCATGAAGCCAAGTACGATTAGGCATGGTATGATCCTTTAAATGTGCCCACTACTCGATCCTTAACTCCAAAAATGTATTCTTCTTACAGATCTTCCTGGATGGATGGTGATAAATAAATGGTGACATTCTCTTGCCTTTTCTCTTCCTTCTCTTATAAAGAACATGGAAGATTCATATCTTCCAAACTTGGTTTTCGAGGGCTGCTTTATGAAGTGCAAAGGTTGTTGTAATTGGATGTTCTCCTTCATGGCAGCACGCTCATATGCTTGGAAGGTGGATGATGGAGGAGAAAATGATGTTATCTCCTGAAACTCCTCTCCATTGAAGAAATCTTTCAATTCGACAAGAAGACTACCTCATTGTTTTCCTATTGCATGTGCTCTACCTCCTTCATGGTGTCTTCTTGGTCTACAAATTTCTCACCATGGTTCCCTTCATCTTAAAACATGAAGTTTGAAAGATCAAACTCCTCAACATTAGAGATTGAAGGAGATGAAGTGGGAGGAAGAAATGAAGGTTCCTTTGTGACCTGCTCCTCACTTGGAGCCTCTGAAACTATATTGTCCTCCTCTATCATGGGTTCATCAATCAAATTAGACCCTTGAAATGAAAGCAAAAAAATCTTCAATGATGCTTTCTTCATTGAATGGCCTCAAAAATGGTTTAATCTCTCCCATCCACTCCTCTTCAATGGGGCTTGGAGCTGATTATTACTCCTATTTTAATGGTTGTGCAGCTTAGATTTGATCAAGTATTCTCCTTAGACATAGTGCCATTAGGTACATTTTATTTGGAGTAAATAGACTACTGATCTTATTCCTTTTGTTCTTACTCTTCTTCTACTACAAACTCAGCCTCAACAACCACCGGATCTTCAACCTTGACCTCCTCTATTATCTTGACCATCAAGGGGATCTTTGTAAACCCAAATTTGGAAGCCCAAATCTTGAGATTTTCTGTCATTTCTTTTTCTTTGGGATCCTTTTCTTGTTGTTCTCCTTGACTAGATTCTTGCATCTCTTCCCAACATGGACTTGGGAAATAAGAGGAGTGGCAGGTTGGGTTTCAACTAGCTTTACAATTGTTTATGGTGGAGAGGGAGGTGGGACTTCTTGTTTGTTTTGGGAAGGGAATGACTGTTTGGGAAGGGAAAGGGTAGAAGAATTGAAATGAGATGGAAGACTATGAGATGGAGAAAAGAAATTAACACATGGGATAGTAAGTGAGGGGCATGACTCATGATCATGCTGAAATGATAAAGCTTAAGAAAGAGAAAATGAAGGACACGAGCTAGTAATTGACTTACCCATTGATAAGGCTATCTCACACTTTTCTCATAAGCCTCAATGTCCTCAATCCACTATGTAAGTTGAGGCAACACTTCAACCATGAAGTCAAGCTTCTCTTGAGGGCTATAATGTCTTGGAAAAGGGCCGACCCATGGACAAGGTGCCCTGTAACCAATCCTGAATGCCTTCATTTGTGTTGTAGCCCTGGACTGCACCATGATAGCCTTCATTCTTTGAATCTTATCCAAAAAACCAGCATTCTCCACATTGTTGTCACCATTGTAAGCGTCCCCTTGTTCTTGACAAGATCCATGTCCAAAATAATTTTTACCTTTCTCATATGGGTAAGCATAATGGTTTTGGATTTGATCATAATGTTGATCTAGAGGATATGGGGAATACATTAGAGGATGAATGCACTTATGTATGTTTGAATTCCATGAAGGGAATGAAGTCATGATCGTACATCTTCAAGAAATGGAAGAAAAATGGGAGATATAGAAAGAAAAGTGAATGAAGATGGGTGGAAATGGATGAAAGTTCTCCAACTTTAGAGATGGGGTTTTGACCAGATGGAGTCTTCGAGATGTGCTTGCATGTGCCTCAAAAGGCCGAACCTTAATAGGAACATAGAAACCTATAAAGAAAAAGTGGTAAGGTGATTCATACCTATCCCACCGAGTGTGCCAAAATTCTTATTGTAGAATCATAGAACCCTTAAATTTCATGATTATGAAGTGGGGTATTCAATGTAATTACACAACATGGGACCATTTCTCAAGCTATGGGACTTGCAAACCTAAGATGGACCTCCGGATAAAATATGTTCTTGCTTCCTAATCTACTGCCACAAGCTACTCAAGTGCGAAAGAGTTTAACTAATCCTAATCTAACCAATCCAAGGGGAGAGAGAAAGAGAGAGGGTGAAAGAACTTACATTAAGTGGTGATACACCGAGAAAGGGAAGTGTGAGATATTATGTTGAGGAAAATGATATAGGGAAAAGGGAACCGAGGGAGGTTAGACATAAGTGACATATACCTAGATCCAAATCCACCATAGAAACTCCATAGAGCATGACATTCTACACTGCAAACACGAAATACATACACACAGGGAACAAAAATGAGATAGAAAGGCACAAAGAAACAATAGAACAATGCTAAGGGTTGAAATACGCCATGAAACAAGGTTTTATTGCTCTATAAGGTGTGCAGTATTACATTAAGTGCTCGAGAGGCACAAATATGTTCTCCAAGTGTCGAGAAATCCCACAACTCAAATGGAGTTGAGAAACTGACTTTGTGAGTTTCCTTACACCAGAATGTCTCCCTTCTCAAAAAAAGAATTATTACAATATATAGAAAGAATAAGAGAGAGAAGACAAAAAATTTGAATCCTACTTCAACCACCTTGAGATACACACCGAGTCCTACTTTGAAAGCTCAAACACCATTAATTAATGCCCCTCTTAAATATTCCTACAATCTGCCGAGTCTAGTTCCCTATGTCCTGTTTGGTATGTTGAGGAAGAAGAATGATAGATAAAATCGAATCTAGGTGGTTGAGGCAATCGGATCCTTCATTAATGGCCTGAGAAACACTTTCCTAATTTTCACCCATAAAATTCTATTCAAAATAGTATTTTATACTTCTTTGGCATAGAGGGTGTCGAGACCATTTCAAAAAGTCTTCTCCCCAAAAAGCTGAGTTTCCGGTCAAAATATATGGCTATATGAAGTTTAGGGTCGCGGGCGCGTAATATTTGAGTGATTCTATCTATACCTGAGACCACGTGGTATCCCTACACTCATTTTCATTTTCCCCCTACCCTCACTCTTGAAATTGCACCCATGAGACACATGGCAGCTTCTGCAAGCTCCTTGGGCTCCTTTGTATTTTCCCCTTAGTCTTTTTGCTTGGCGGGCTAAAATTCTAACCCTAGACACGTGGAGACTTGGTGCTTGTCTGAAAACTACCTCCAGACTCTACCTTTGAAGTAGCATTGCATTGACACTTAGCTTCCTCCCATGTCTTGCCTTTTCTTTTACTATTCAACCCCCGACTCTATCCCTTTTAGACCTGGGACACATGGCAAGACCACACTCATTTGGGTCTCTGCTCTTTGACTCCCACTTGAGATCTGCGCTAATGCAACACATGTTTCATTCCCCTTGTTTGGAATTTTCAATGACCGGCTCTATCATTTTTAGGCCTAATACATATGGAATCTCCACACTCATCTGGGGATCACATTTTTCTTTTTCCCTTGAAGGTGCATCATTTGAACACATGGAGGCTTCCTCTAGTCCACTAAAATTAATCATTTTGGGCCCAAAATTCACTCTTTTTACTCTAGGACACGAGGAAGCTTGGCGCTTGTTCGAGCCTAATTTTTGGATTGAACCTTTGGAGGTGTGCTGCTTGAACACGTGGAGGATTTTTCCAACACCTTTATACTTATCCAATTTTTGGGCTCATTCTGAATCATTTGTAGAGCCCGAAGACTTTGAGCCTTCACCATTTCTTTTCCCTTTGAGCCTTTGGTTTCTTTGACACTTTCTTCTCTTCCTCGACCTTCTATTCCATTTTAGAGTCCACCTACAACCTGTTTGTTGGATTTGAAGCATGGGTTTGTTCAACGGAGCCTTCCTTTCGATTTATTCCTATGTAGGGTCATTTTTTACCTCTTTTGGGCCTCTCGTTTCTTTGTTTTTTTTAGACTCATTTTTAACCCTACATTCCTTGAGTCGAGCTCATTGGTCCCCTTTATTTGTCATTCTGGAATGTGAGCTCATGGGTTAGAATCATCCCCTTCATATTTTCTTTATGTGCGGGGTCTTTTTGACCAATTTTAATATGGGAAAATTTGGGATAACAATTTGGTGACTCACGAGGACATCTACCTGCTAGATGAAGAGACCAGTAGCCTTGAAGCATCCATTGGGCATGGAGTCATGAATGATATCCTGGTATTGACCCTTCATTGAAATGGACTCCTCGATCGCTTCAACTTTCTATGTTTTTCCCGACCTGAGCCTTCCCATGTGCCTGCACTCTCAATTTTCATAATAATCTTGGAACAAGGATTTTAAGAGTAGAAAATTTTTTGACCTGGGGCTTTCATTTGTCCCTAAAATGGAATGTGGGAATGTTGAACTACATAGTGATACAACCTCAGATAAAAAAACACAACAACACGCACTATGTACAAAGATCAAATCATACATGCCTCAAATGAGACATGTAAAGTGTGTGAAAGGACTTGATGAAAGAAAATCTACTCCTCCTATACTAATTAGAGAGAAAAGGGACTCAAACAAATCCTGCAACTAGCAGGAGAAGTAGCTTCCCTTTCTCAAGAGGGGCAGCCATGCAAATGATTTGACACTGAATATGGCTGCCTATATGAGTGAAAAACTAACAATAAGCTAGTCCTCCACGCAGATCATCAAGGTGTCAGCTGGAAACAAGATAGATGCCTCTTTTAGTTGCTCTTCATTTGGATTGAAGAGGCATTGCAGCTAATCCTTGGTACTTTGGAGCTCATCCTCATGCTTAGAAGCAAGCATGACTAGTGGCTTTTCCCTTGGCTCCAATGAAGCCAAGTACCTAATTGGGCATGGTCGATCCTTTGAATGTGCCCACTTCTCTGATCCTTAACTCCAAAAATGGATTCTTCTTGTAGATCTTCCTAGATGGATGGTAAGAGAGAAATGGTGACATTCTCTTGCCTTTTCTCTTCCTTCTCTTGTGAAGAACATGGAACATTCCTATCTTCCAACCTTGGCTTCATAAGGCTGCTATGAAGTACAGGTTGTTTCACTTGGATGTTCTCCTTCATGGTAGTAGACTCGTATGCTTGGAAGGTGGATGATGGAGGAGAAAATTATTTCATCTCCTCAAGCTCCTCTCCATTGAATCAATCTTCCAAGTCGCGGAGAATTTTGCCTCATTTTCTGTTGTATGTGCTCTACCTCCTTCGTGGTGTCCTTTTGATGTAACTTGCTCACCGTGGTTCCCTTCATCTTCAAACATGAAGTTTGAAAGATCAAACTCCTCCTCAACATTAGAAATTGAAGGAGATTAAATGGGAGGAAGAACTAAAGGTTCCTCCGTGGCTTTCTCCTCACTTAGAGCCTCGAAACTATATGGTCCTCCTCCATCATGGGTTCATCAATCAAATCGGACCCTTGAAATTAAAAAAATATATATATTCAATGATGTTTTCTTCATTTAATGGCCTCCACACTGATTTGATCTCTTCTATTTGCTCCTCTTTAATGGGGCTTGAAGATGATTGTTCCTCCTCTTTAAATGGTTTGCAGCTAGGATTAGATCAGCATTATCCCTAGGCAGTACCATTAGGTACACTTTGTATTCCTAGCAAACAAGATTTTGATCTTCTTCCTCTTGTTCTTTCTCTTCTTCTACTACAAACTCAGCCTTAGCCACCACTAGCTCTTTAACCTTGACCTCCTCTATTGGCTTGACCATCAAGGGGATCTTTGTAAACCCAAATTTGGTAGCCCAACTCTCGATTATTTTTCATTTCTTTTCTATTGGGATCCTTTTCATGTTTTTCCCCTTGACTAGATTCTTGAGTCTCTTCCCAACATGGACTTGGGAAAACAAGTTGGCAAGTTAGGGTTCAACCATCTTTTCAATTGTTTGTTTCGAGGGAATGACTATTTGGGAAGGGAAAGGGTAGAATAATTGAAATGAGATGCAAGACTAGGAGATGGAGAAAAAAATTAACCCTTGGGGCAAGTAGGTAAGGGGCTTGACTCATGACACTACTGAAATGATAAAGCTTCAGAAAGAGAAAATGAAGGATAGGGAGCTAGTGATTGACTTACCAATTGACAAAGCTATCTTGCACTATACTCATAACCCTCAATGTACTCAATCCACTGTGTAAGTTGAGGCATCACTTCAACCATGAAGTCAAGCTTCTCCCGAGGGCTGTAATGTCTTGAAAAAGGGCCTACCCATGGACAAGGTTCCTCAGTAACCAATACTAAATGCCTTCATTTATATCTGTAGCCCTAGGCGCACCATTCTATCCTCCATTCTTTGAATCTTCCAATAAACCAGCATTCTCCACATATTTGTCACCATTGTAGCATCCCCTTGTCCTTGACAAGCTCCATAGCTAAACTAACTTTGACCCTACTCACATGGGTAAGCATAATGGTTCTGGATCTGATCATAATGCTGATCCGGAGGAGTTGGGGAATACATTGGAGACTTAATGTGCTATTGTATGTGTGAATTCCATGAAGGGAATGAATTCATGATCGTACATCTTCATGAAATGGAAGAAAAATGGGAGATATAGAAAGAAAAGTGAATGAAGATGGGTGGAAATGGATAAAAAGGTATCCAAATTTAGAGATGGGTTTATTGACTAGATGGAGTCACCAAATGTGTTTGCATGTGCCTCGAAGGCCGAACCTTAACAAGAACAAAGTAACCTACTAAGATGAAGTTATAAGGTGCTTGAGACATGTTGTTGGGCCCATGGAAAAATTGACTAAGTATGAAGGCACATGGGTACGTAGGATCCTAATTATAGAAGGGAACACAAGGCAAAAGTGCGTAAGAGGAATAGTTAAGAAGGCATATGGTTCACGTGGCATGTAAAAGTAGGTTCGAGACTTAGCAAATTTAAGCATCCAAGGTAGAACACGTGAAAAGCATGATCGGCCATGTGAGATAAGATGCCACCTTGAAACAGCAGCCTAGGAAAGAGCATGCCAGCGATGGGATCTTTTAGAAGATCATCATGAGGAGTGGAGATCTCAAGCCTGAAGGAACATGCTCACATGGAGGACCACATTTGACACTTGGTGATGAATCGAGGGCGTAGAAAGGTGAGTTGGCAGCTGAAAAGTGATAAATACAAGTGCCTATAGTGGGAAAATATATACAGAGACCGAGATAACATATAGATGGGGATATAGAGATAGAGGAAGGGATATACAGAGACATAGATAACATGGGTGAAGCTTTGTAGGATTTCTGCGAGTGGAACTTTGATGCAGAAAATAATGTACTATAATTAGTATTTTAATTTCTTTTTCTTTTGGCATAGCTATACAAGCCTAGTGATGTGCATGACTGTGGTCTGCCATCTATGGCTCTTTATAATGAAACAATGAATATAATGAGGTTACCTATTACAAATAGACATGGATATTAGTAGCTTTAATATATATTTCATTCATAGAAGTTCTCTTTCCTTACATGCTATGAATGAATGATTGTATCTTTCTTTCGTTATAATATATGTTATGAGTCTGTTAAAACATCTATTCGAAGAAACTATAAGGATCTTGAGGCCATTCGATCCCTATGATTCTTATATGTCTAAACTTCTATCCCGAATACTCTTATACTAATCATAGATAAATTCTTCCCACTAAAACTCACATAAAAAGAGACTCGGCACCGCGCGTGCCTCGAGTGAGCACTCAAACCTGGCTTTGTGTGATAGGTCGGTGTGCATGGGATTCCTTCCTTCTATAGTGGGAGTAAAATTGACTACATATGTCCCACCAAGTGTTACAAAAGCTGTTAATGTAGAATCACACGGCACCCCTAAATGTCTGATTGAGAAGTGGGGAATTTGGTGTGATTGCACAACATGGGACCATCTCTCAAGTTGTGGGACTTGCAAACCTGAGATGACCCTCTGGAGAAAACTGGTTCTTACCTCCTAATCTACCTACCAAAAGCTACTCCAGTGTAGATAGAGTCTAACTAATCCTAATCTAACCGTTCCAAGGGGAAAAAGAGAAAGAGAGAGGGTGAAATATCCTACACTAAGTGGTGATACACCAGAAAGGGAAGTGCAAGATATTCTGTTGAGGGAGAATGAAATAGGGAAAAGGGAACTGAGGGAGGTCAAACATAAGTGACATATACCCAGATCCAAATCTTCTATAGAAACTCCATAGAGTACGACATCCTACACCTAAAACTCACATAAAAGAGAGACTCGGCACCCGCCCATGCCTCGGGTGAGTGCTCGGCTTCTCTTGGGTGATAGGCCAAAGCACACATGGGATTCCTTCCTTCTATAGTGGGAGTAAAATTGACTATATCTTGTTTTACATTGTGGGACCTATTTTTGAATTTGTAGTGGGGTATAATATGCATCATGATCTATGTAAAGAGTAATGATGGATCAATTAACATTGGAAAATGTTGATTTGTGGTTCAAGAAACACGAAAGATGAATTTTACCACAGATTCAGCACTAGACCTAATTTTAATACATGTAGATGGGTAGAAAAGAATCTCTACCATTATCCGTATGAGACTTTTTTCTTTGCTTCCCAAAGTAGAGTTATATGGATGGCTTTCAACCTATGCATCTAGATCGAGTTCATGTTATGGCTCACGGATATGGACCGAAGAAGACTAACAAAGGTTGCAGGATGTAGATCGACATGGACCCGTGTTGTAGATCACTAGTGGGGAGGAGTACTAGCTAGCTACACTCTGGAATATGCCATTTCCACATATTCTTGCCCGGACATTACCGAGTTTGAGTTTCTACGAGAACCTAGAGGAACATTTATACGTGTTATTCCTCTAGCTACGATGATATTAATGGTTACCATGAGTTTATAGGCATTCCCAATGGTTGGCTAAACCATTCGAGCGGGTAAGGGAGCTTAGGTGGAGGAAGATGGAAGATGAAACAGACGAGAAAGGGAGAGGGAAGAAACACAGCTCAAGTATGGTGAAGCACATGAAAGGGAGATTACTAGGTGACGTGAGGCTACTAGTGTGATGGATCTATGTAGACAGACGTTGCGGGAAGGAGTTGAGGTTCACGTGGAAGACATGGATTCACGAGTAGTCTGTTACCCCATCTTGTTAAGTGCATGAGGAGACCCCTTCGGCTTCACGGTGAGAGTTCATCACATGGAGAAAGGGGGAGTCGTTGGAACATATCCGAACCCACCTAGTGGATGAGCCCTGGTGCTTGGTCTTCCCGATCCAAGAGGAAGTATTGACCCATTTGAAACCAAAGGTACAGAGAGATAGATCCATGCAGGAGGTATAATTTTTCAGTTCCTTTTTCTATGGCTGCACATATTCTAGTATTTGGAGGATTTTTTGTATAGGGGAAAGTGTACAAGATTTTGGTCTCGCATCGGGGAGAGGTGCAGGGAAAAAGTAGCAGAGGGGGTGCTATCACAAAAAATCGGTGCATGATTCGGTGGGACCGTGGGGTGCTTGGCATAGATCCTACGGGACCTATTGGACCCGGTGGTTCTAGTGGATCTAGTGGCTCTAGAGGTCACAGACCCACTTTGGACCTAGTAGATCAAAGCGATGGAGGAAACACCGAGAGGGAACCAAGGATTTGGTTTAGGACAAGGACCCCACCACTACCTTAGGTTTTCTTTGAGATTTCTTTACATTTACCAAATTACATGGGCTTTGAGGATGCTACAAAACATATTCACAAGTGTGAACTTCTATGGTGCATGAAAGATATCATAACCCCGTAACGAAAGGCTAGTCAATTTTTAACCACATTGCAAGGGCACGTGCATAGATAGTATAGAAAGTATGACCCTCATCAAATGGTTGTGGATTACACTACCTTAAAGAATGCATTCTGGCGAGTTACGCATTCCCGAGTTTAATCAAAAAATCATTAGTGCTTTTAAGGAGATATGAAAAGGAATGGAAGAGAGTGTGCAGTAGTATGATGTGTGCTTTAAGAATCTCTTGTCTAAATTATCGTATGATATACATCCTTCTCAGCATGCATAGTGGTTTTTTGGAGGATTGATTACCCCTTTTAGAAGGGCCTTGTCTCATAAGACTTTTATAGATCTGCTCAAAGCATTGGAGGTTGCCTTGCATGCTGAAGTTGTTGGTAGTATTGATCTCGGTGTTAGCTCGTTCTTGGAGACTCGATTGTTGTTATGGCTAAGTATTTGGAAAATATATCTACGAACTTGGTCCATGAGACTCGTAATGTTTTTTTGTGCATACATTATGAAATAGAGGGGCACATTAAGGACATTTTCCCCTAGAGGATGGTACGCGCTGTGACATAAACTATGAAATCTATCATGGGGACCATGATGCAAGTAGATGTCCCTTGTTGTAGCACATGATTAGGAATAATGTATCTTGTTATTACAAGATTTTCACCTCCACAACCCATGATACTAAAGACTGTAGGCTCATTGATCAGATACATTAGGCCATTGATCATGGGGTGTGCCAAACCAGCATTACCAGTGGTTCTAAAAATGATGATCACCATTATGAAGAGTGCACAGATGGAGGTGCATGTGGAAGAGGTTTTCGAGGAGGATTACGTGGACAAGGTAACCATGGAGGAAGGAGTGAGTTCCTGTGAGGAACATGTTTTAACTGTGGATCTATAGAACATTACAAGTGTGAGTGCCTAGACTTGTTACAGTGCTCATGGTGTGGAAAGAAGCATAAGTATGAGGAGTGCCTAGAATTATTTGAGCATATGAATCAGTAGCACTGGAAGGAAAAAGGTGCTATGATGGTCAACATCAAGAAAGAAAACATACAAAGTGGATTCCTCTAGTAACACGAGATGAAGTTTTGGAGACCTGTCTTTAGTAGCAACAAGGGTAGAAGCCACACATGTAAGTGAGATACCAAGATAGAAGAACTGGTTTCAAGGAAGAGGTCACTCACGGAAAGTATCCAGACCTGTGCATCAAAAGGGGATATATCAGGACACCATGGATGTTATTCAAAGCTTGCAAGGGGAGATCTATTGTCTAAAGGAGCAATCCAGGAGGGAGGAACAAGGAAGGAGAATCGAGGCATAGGAATATGACCTCAATGAGGTCAAGGAGGTGTGTAAAATTATAAGTCAAGAGAAAATCATTCATTTACTAGGATCTTGGTTGAGAGTGAAGGTACCACACGCTAGAAAACAGCGTGAGAGATAGGTTTTGTACGTGAACCTTCCCCCTCACAAACCTCGACTATGACAAGGAGATTACATTGAATGCAATTGTAGATGGACATTTGCTCAACAATATACTCATTGACACTAGTGCGAGAGGTTAATGTTTTGACTTTGGATGCATGGCATCATTTGGGAGACCTACATTATAACCATATTCAAATGTGTTATATATGGAAAACAAGACTAAGGCAATGCCCATTGGTGTCTTGAAGGATGCAACTATTACTATTCAAGGAGCTAATTTTCTGGGGACTTTGAAGTCTTGGCGCTCACCGAGGCGGAGAATTTCCTAGCATTATTCGGCTCCCTTGGTGTTATAAGAACAATGTGGACCTTCGGTTCAAATAAGGTTACATCAATTTCTAGAACAAAGAGGATCAGACCTCGAGTTGATGGGAAGTCAACACCCTACATTGAACCATTGGGAGAAGAAGTTCTAGACAAGATTTATGTGCACTCAATCAGAGACCCTGAGATGGTACACCCTATTAATGGGGTTATCTAGTTTGAAGATGCTCAATCAATGAGTGATACCATAGTCTAGCATGTGACAATTGGGCACATGGGACTTATGAATTAATGGGATGACAGTTGAGAGGATCGGTGACCAAGGTAACAAGTGTGTGCATGGTTCAGTGCCTTGGAGAAAAATAACTACCCAAGTACTCTGGAGGAGCCTTCCCTGAGATCTTTCTGCAGGAGATAAAAGCTAGTGGAAGAACAAGAAGGAACAGAGGGAGATGTTGAGTTACTTCTTGCTTGACACAGCAACTCATTGGTGGGCCATGCATCAGGAGAGCCTTTTAGAGTGGTGCGAGGTAAGAATTGCTCTCTGTTAGATTTTCTAGAAGTAATATACCCACCACCATCAGGGAGTACCATGGAAAGGATGCCACCTCTTTCCGTATCCAGGAATGTGAACAAGTCCGGAGAGAAGGTACAAAAGCCTTTCCACCATCCCTCCGGGTGCACAAGTTGTATTCTACACTGCAAGGTTGTGTGTGCGCATGGTACATTCATTTCGAGACACGCCACTGCAGACAAGGAATTGCAAGAGCTCGTGGCTAATATTTTTCAAACCTTTGAGTATTAGAGTACCAAGCCATCGATTAATAAGGACTTGTAGGGTATCAAGTGCCTTACCATGGGAGATAGTGCCGAACATAAGATAGGTTGTTGGAATTATTAGGTGAGCCGGGATTGGAGGCACTTTTGAAGAGATTGAAGAAACATAATAGTTACAACTTTAGTGTGCATGTTTGGAAAAGGAGAAGGAAAGTTAGTATATGTGATTGATGGAAAAGAATCGGAAAGCTTATATGTTAGCCATTATGTAGGAATGCGCGAGGTAGTAGAAAGTGTGGATACTCGCACGCGTACCTACCATAAGCCTTTGTAAAGATGAAGAAAGTTAACATCGGTTCAGAAGAAGAACCTAAGGAAGCTATTATTGGAGATTATTAGACAGAGAAGGAAGTATCAAATATCATTGATCTACTGCGTGAATTTGAGGATTTATTCCCACGTGGGTACCATGAGCTAAAAGGCGTTCACCATTCCTTGGGGGAGATGAGGATAAAACTAAAGGAAGGTGCATGCCCGGTTAGAAAAAGGCCCTACTAGATGAATCCCAACTTACGCGTGAAGGTTAAGGAGGAAATAGAAAAGATGATAGCTTTTGGGATCATTGAGGTAATGGAAGAATCGAATGGATAAGTCTAATGGTAATTGGCATCAAGAAGGATGGGCGGATTAGAATTTGTGTGGATTATAGGAATTGAATGCGGTTTGTGTCATTGATCCATTTTCGACCCCCTTCACTAAATAAATTTTGGAAGGAGTCACTTTGGGTGTGAAATCTATTCCTTTACTGAGATGGATTTTAGGATACCACCAAGTCCGGATTGCAAAGGAGGACAGGAGAAGACAAATTTTACCATTGAGTGGGAAATTTTTGTGAATACGATCATGCCCTTTGGGTTGAAGAATGTGCCTGCTATCTTTTCATGCATAATGGTGAAAGCATTCCAAGACTTCATTCATTAGTTTCTCTAGGTTTACTTGGATGATTGGATAGTATATGGTCTGGTTAAGGACCATTGTGACAACTTGAGATTAATGTTTAAAAAGGTGTAGGTAGTTGAGGATATCCCTCAACAATAAGAAGTGTGTGTTTGCTACACCCTTTGGGAATTTATTGGGGCATATCATATGTAAGGAGGGTTTCTGGTAGATCCCACTAAAGTTGTAGTTATTGTGGGGTTAAAGGATCCTATTATCGAGCAGTGTGTGTGGATTTCTTGGGCATATAGGGTATTACAAAAAATTCATTAAGGGGTATGCCAAGATCACCATGCCTTTAGACGAGCTACTTAGACATAAAAGTACCTTCCATTGGGGAAAGGCGCAGCAAAGGGTGTTTGATACATTAAAAGATAGGATTATTACCGCACCTATTTTATGATTTCTCTCTTGGGACAAGCCCTTCCATGTCCATGTAGATGCCTCAGGAAGCACCATTGGAGCAGTACTTACACAACAAGATGAGGGGATTGTTGATCATCCTCTTAGTTTTACTGAGCACAAAGTTAACACCAGCAGAGTAGAATTATACCACAACCGAGTGCGAGGCATTTTCAATGATCTATGTGCTTTTCAAATTTAGATAGTATATGCTGGGGACACCCTTTGTATTCTACACTGAAAATATGGCATTAAAGTATTTAGTGAACAAGCCCGTTCTTCAAGGGTGCATATGTCAATGGGTGTTGTTGTTTCAAGAGTTTGAATTCACCATTGTAGTGAAGCCCAGAAAAAGTAATTATGGACCTGATCATCCTGTCAAGAATTGATTCAGAGAGGATGTGCAAAGTATTAAGGAATCAATGCTAGACACGCAATCGTTTAGATTACGGTGCATGCCCTCGATTTGGAAGAGATTGTTGTATTTTTAAAAGAAGGTGTAGCGCCGGTGTAGGATGAAGGCATTAAAAAATAAGCGGTTGGCCATACATGTCGCGTCCTACATGTCTATTAGTGGAGACTTATACAAATTGGGACATGATGAATTTTGGCATAGATGTGTGTTAGAGTATGAGCACCTAGCCATCATAGAGGAAGCACATAGAGGAAGTGTGGGAGGGCATTATGTAGGTGATGCCACCATACGTAAGATATTAATGGTAGGATTATGGTGGTAAACCTTGTACAGTGATTGTAGAGATTATTGTAAAGCATGTGACCACTATCAACACATTGGCAAACTAGGAAGGAGAGATGAAATGCCTTTGCATCCTATCCCTAGTGCGGAGGCTTTCGAAAAATGGGTGATAGATTGTGTAGGACCTATGCCTTTGGGGCACATAGGACCTGGGTCACGTTATGTCATCACTTGCATGGATTATCTCACAAGGTGGGCAGAGGAAGCCCCAACTAAAGATTACATAGCAGCAATAGTGGAAAGGTTCCTATGGGAGAACATTATCACAAGGTATGGATGCCCTTTGAGTTTGACCAGTGATAGGGGTATGCATTTTCTAAATGAGACCATGAGGATCCTACTATCTGAGTTCATGGTGGCTCATCATAAGACTACACCCTATCACCCACAAGAAAATGGAACTGTGGAAGCATTCAACAAAATATTGAGTCATACCTTGACAAAAATATGTGATGTTGGAAGATAGGATTGGGATGACAAGGTATCAACAGTTTTATGGGCTTATAGGACTACGTATAAAAGACTAAATAAAGCCACACCTTTTAATTGGTGTTTGGCATTAGAAGCTGTTTTGCTGGTTGAATTTATGTTACCTTCTCTATGAATAGCGCACGTAGGAGGATTAGCCGATGAACAAGTGCTGGAAGAAAGAATTGATGAAATAATGAAACTGGATGAGAGACAATCACTTGCCCATTAGAGCCAAATAGTGGAAAAGGAAAAGCAAAAGGCTTGGCATGATCAAAGCATATTAGAAACAAGAAGTTTGAGGTTGGGCGAGATGGTGTTACTATATGATTCTAAATTTTGCGCCATCTGGAAAGTTGAAAGTCCATAGGCTAGGTCCCTACACAATCTTGTACATCCTTGATTCACATGCATGTCGATTCTAAGTCTTTGTATGGAACAAAGTTTCTGGACACTTCAATGGCGTAGGTTGAAGCCCTACTATAAATAAGTTTTTTTGGTGTTTGTAAATAAGGCGCTTTTTCCGATTAGTTTAGAAATTTTCCGTTATGCATTTTCCTTCCCTTGTGTTTCCCTTTCGCGTTGTTGTTTTGTTTTGTTCCTGGGGCACTAGTATCCTTATTGCTATTTTTGGATAATTTATGAGTGTGCAAAGGACCACACATCATTTAAGTGTGGGGTGGAGAAAAGTGAAGGAGAAAACTGAAGAAGCACATGATTAAAAGTACCAAGGAAGTTGTGTTGAAGAGCCTTGTTGAGTAGCCGGTTGAAAGAGAGATAAAGAGAAAAGATAGAATGGTTGGTGTTAGGATAAAGCTACTTGTAGATCCCACATACAAAGGAAAAGGAAGCACAGTTAAAGAAACATGAGGTAGGTGAAAACAAGAATCTAGACAGAAGAATTACCTTCGACGCGTGTTGAGTGCACGTAAGAGTCTTTTGTCAGGTTGGTTTACGTGCACCAGAATGTTGGAGGAGTTTTCACACAGGAAGGGTGTGTGAGTTAAAGAGGGTTTTCGTTCAAGAAGGGAACATGAGTGAAGGTGTTAAAGATGGGATTTGTTTTAAAAAGACGCATTTAATGAGTAAAGTATAGGGGTAGGTAAAGTAGCATTTAATGACTAGAAAAAGGAAAAACTATAAATAGAGGGTCGGGGCACTCTCATTTTACTTTGTGAAAATGAAGAGTTGGAGATATAAGCGAGTGTTATCAACTAGGGTTTTTCAGATTCGATCAAGTGGAAGATCTGTGTGATTAAAAACATGAAGATCCAAGTTTGATATTGTGAACCAGAAGGAAGGAATTACATGGGTGTGGAAAGAAGTAAAAAGACGTTGTCTTGTGAAGAATTTATCAAAGTTAGGGTTCAAAAACTAGGGCATGAGTTTAGAAGAATTGTATCGCAGATCTAAGATCGAAGGTTGGGAGAAGGAAAGTAGAGTAACAAGGAGAGGATTGGAGTGATAAAATTACCTCGAGAAAGGAAAGGGCAAAGCTAAGGCTAAACAACTAGAACCTGAGGTAGATACAAATGAAGAATGGTATGCAAAGATGCAGTACCCAGATGGAGTAATGATGGGGAAGGAATGGGAATCCCATTTGAGAAGCACACCGGTCAGTGACTATAATCACCACACCAACACTATAGAGAAATAAATGGCATTAGAATTGGTACACCCAACTAACAAGCGAACACTTGAAGGTTTTCCTATCTACAATGATGATGTAAAGGTCAAGCTGGTAAAGGCAGGGTTACTACAAATCTATGAGTTGACTTATTTTGGGAAGCCAAATCACTTGTACTAGTGGTTGATGTCTTGGGTGCACAAGGACTATTTCCACTTTGTTTTACACAAGATGTGCATGACTCCCTAGTTGATTTCACAGTTTACAAGCCTCATATGCAAGGGAGATAGCCTAGAAGACGGCCTTGATGAAAAAGAGGCTATTCAAGAGACCATCACAGAGTATGCCTACAAGAAAGGGTCGTGGTACGACGACATCTTAGACATCAAGGACCTTGTTATGAATATTTCCACACACTGGTAACGATGTTGAATGGCCAAGAAAGATGGATGCAAGTCAACAAGCCATGGCTACATGTCTTCAGGAAGATTGCAGAGGGGACTATTTACAACTTGTCCGTGTACATTGTAGAGGAGATAGTTAAATGCACGAAGGAAGGGGACATGATCCTCTTTGGAAATGTCCTTCTTACCATAGTGTTTGCAGAGATTGGAGTGTTGGATGCATTAGACAAGTTTGTCTACGAGTACCCGCCAAAGACCCTTTGCCCGCGAAGAGGTTTAAAAAATATGCATGCGATACAATAACGACTCCCCACAAAGCACAAAGCTTGAAAAATGGTATACGCACTTGAGAAATGCATTCGGGGTGGAGTGCGGGATTCCTAAGCAACTCGTAGCAGCCACACAAGGAGATGCTAAGTTCACGGTGTACCAACACTACTTTGCTTTGGCAAGTTCAAACTTATTGACAAATCATGGAGCCCTTGGTGAAAATTTCCTTTCATGTTCACTTCCCAATACTGAAAATATTTGGTCGATCAAATAACACCCATTTATTAGTTTTGAGAGATATATTTATATAGATATTCATCCCACAATATATGGGATCTAATCCCTATCCTTATCCTCCCACAAATCACTCCAAACCGTATAAACAAATAACAAATTCTCACACAAACTACCCATTTATTTACCTCATGGTATATTACTAATTACCATGGAAACTCTAATTCCCCAACATTCCCTCCCTTAGAGTTGACATGGGTAGATACAACACACAAAAATTAGAAAAGATAATCCTCGTCACTTGAACAATCTTGGAATTGGCATGTGTGTTTTGTTCTTCAAAGAAAGCAATGGCCTTGTCGAGATAGTTTTCCATTAAGTAGATATTTTTATCTTTGCATGCGATTGAGAATAACATGTCCTGGCTTCCTACAATAAAAACATATATAGTTTTTGATATGTTTTTATTTTTATAGGAATTACTTGATTGACTAGCTAATGCCACTTCTTCTTCTACATCATCCTTGCTTCCTGTATCGAGTAGCGTTGTTATTATGCTCTCCAAGCTTGGATTTAGTTTACTCAAAGTAAACACCATATTTGACATACTTTTGGGCATGTTGTTAAGTAATATGGCCTTTGCATCATTGGGTTTTATCTTTTCATTAATGTCATCTAGCTGAGCTATTAGAGAGTGAAACTTGCTGATATGAGATACAACATCCCCTCCTTCCATTTTTAATCCATATAACTTTTGCTTCATAGTTATCTCTGCATTGTCATTTTGTGATCCAAATAATTGATTCAATCCTTCCCATATTTCTTTGGATGATTTTGTGAAATCCACATGATGTAGATATGGTTTGGATAATCCTAGTCCAATAATGGCAAAAGATTTCTTGTCTTTGACTTTCCATTTTTGGAGTGCGTCTACATCTATTGGTGCAACTGATCCTCCATCAACAATATCCCAAAGATCATTTTCAACCGAGAAACATTTGGATTTGGATCTGCCATGTTTGGAAATCCTTTTCGTCGAATTTTTCTATCTGGTTAATTTTGTCCATTTTTAACCCTCCCTCAAAATAAACTAAGTGGATGTCGGTTTCAACCGAAAATGCATCCTTACAAGATCTTTACACACATATTTTTAATACAAATACCAGCAATAAAGAAATTAATCTTTAATTACTTTCTAAAAATTTAAAAGAACCTAAAAACTTAACAGCACGGATCTAAAGCGCAAGAGGAGGAACCAAAGCGTAAGAGGCAATTATTGATCTACAAAGGTGGGTGTTAGGACAAGAACGAGAATTTGAAAAAGGCGTCGATCTCTCCAAACTCACAAGTAGATCCAAAATAAATAACATGCAGATCACCTTAAAAAAATGAATCACAGCAAATTTGTTGTGAGGAATAAGATCAGTTGATTCTTATACTCCCAATTGATTCAATCGAATCACACGCAGATCAGCAAGACTGAGAATCCAAAAAAAACACGTATGAATAAAAATGAAATCCAATCATACAAAACCACCAAAAACTTTCAAACCAATAGGCGATTCACGTCCACGTACACCCCGAGATTGTGCTCCAAAAGTTGATGTTTTTTTCCTTTTTTTCCTTTTGCACATAGTTCGATATGAAAATATAAGAATCTGAAATTCCAACCGAAATTGTAGTCATCTACACTACATTATTTGTTGACAAAAGAATGTTCTATCTGATGTGAGATTTTGCACGTGGTCCCTCATCGCTTCGCTCTAATGAAAATATGAACAAGACGAGAACAATTCTAGAACAGTCACCTGCTCTGATACCAATATGAAAAGATTTTGTCGATCAAATAATACCCCTTTATTAGTTTTGAGAGAGATATTTATATAGATATTCATCCCACAATTTATGGGATCTAATCCCTATCCTTATCCTCCCACAAATCACTCCAAAATGTACAAAAAAATAACAAATTCTCACACAAACTACCCATTTATTTACCTCATGGTATATAACTAATTACCATGGAAACTCTAATTCCCCAACAAATACTTCCAAGTGGGAGTGAACAAATTTAAAGAATCAAAGAAGCTAAGGTTGGAGCTAGGAAAGTTGGACCAAGAGCACAAGGATATGAGGAAGAAACTAAACTACCCCAGAGGTAAGCATGCATACGTGGAGAAGTACGTGTCGCACAAAATCCATATGACTAGGCCAATAACGCTTCCCATCGCTGGAGGATCTCGAGATGTGCATGTACATGCACATAAGGCCAAAGTTTGAGAAGGGTGTGTACTTGATGGATGAGATCTCAATACGTAAGGACCCCTTCGGAAATAAGAAGCCAGCATCTCAGAAGAGAGGTAGAGGAGAGGAAGGAGCACCAAGTATGTCGGTTTCTCAGACAGTGAGCATGCCTTCTACAAGTGCCAAGACAAGCACCTATGTTCAGAGAAAGAAGTCTCCAGTAAAGGAGAAGACACTAGAAGTAGAGACACCTGAACAACCCACCACCATGGAGGAGTCACAAGAGGAAGAAGAGAAGGAAGAATATCCTTACTAGAGGACACCACTCAAGAAGAAGCAGAGGGTGGATGAAGAATTTTACTCAGAGGCGACTGACAGCTTGGAGAGATATCTAGGAGAAGGAGAGGATGAGAATGAAGGAGGTGGCGACAAGGAGGAAGAGCCATAGAAATACAAGGAACCTTTGGAACCTCATGTATTTAGTGTTTATGACTCGGAGGAAGAGAGTGGGGATGAAAATAAAGAGTTCATATTCACGCGATGAAAAGGTGCACAAGGTGATGAAGGCACTGAAGATACAAAGATGGATGAGAAGGATGCCATGGAGAAGTAGGGAGACATAAGTTTTACCAAGGAGTAGATAACTGAAGTGGCAGAGCAAGAAGTAAAGAAGATGCTCGAGGCCCTTGTAGACTAGGAGTTAGAGCATAGCGCAGACATAGTACTTAAGGAAGGGAAGGAGGAGAGTGTTGAAAAGGGACATGACAGCCTAGGAGGCCCCAGCTCTGATAGTTAGCTTCCCCAAAGGTGCACGCTTGGGTAGAAGAACTCTAGATGCAGAATAGAGGTAGATAATGGGCTATGTGGATGATTCAAGGAAGGTGCTATGCACAAGGTTCTAGAGCACGATACCCACTAAGTAGTCATGGGATCATTCGAGAAGGAGGGTGCGTACCCTAGGACCAAGAATATGCTTTCTTGGGCATTAAAGTCCCACGTTGATGAGCCAAAATTTGACGTCTACCAAAAGGAACTTATCACGTTGCCAGAATCTAAGGGAGACAACCCCTTAGTAAATTTTCAGGAGCTCTCAGACGAGCAAGTGTGTAATGCTCTAAACAAGGTCACAATTGAAACAGAGGCAAGGCTATTCACATGGAACGATAACATAAGGGCTTTAGAGGGAAAGTTGGCCAAGAAGGAAGAGGAGTTGGCTAAGGTGGCCAAAAACTTGAAATAGGAGGAATTAATCAGCGTGTAGCTAAAGTGTGAGCTCAAGGAGGAAAAGGCAAAGGTGCAGGAGGTCTACAAAAAGGTAGAATCGATAAAAAGTGCCATCATTTTAAAACACCCAGATGTAACGCCAATCCCCCAGAGATATACATCAACACTGGAATGCCTAAAAGACTTAATGCACGTCCTCACCATGGAGAGATGACCCTTGGCATTGGAATCTATGGAGGAAGTGGCCGCATGCCTGAAGGAGGAGGACTGGTTAAAGGTGATAGCACTTGTTGCCGAGTACAGCCAAGTACTCGTGGAGATCAAGGTTGTTGCCTAGTCTGCGAAGCCGCATACGACACATGCGTGGATCGAGATAAGGTGGCAAGCTCCTTGGTTGCCATGCTTGAAGCAGAGTGAAGGACTTCGGGGATAGGGACTAGGGAACAGGGCCGAGAGGGACAAGGTTCTGGCTGAGGTAGAAAAGAAATCAAAGGTGATTGAGGCTTTAAGAAGCTCAATTAAGGCCCAGCTGAAGGAACTATACCCCAGATTACCAGAAGAATGGACAAGCTCACGGATCTGGGTAAGGAAATGGAACAGATTGTGGACACTTTGGGTGCCCATGGAGCTAGCCTAAGCTTTGATGAAGTGAGCACCCTGGTGGGCGACCTATGCCAAAAGGTGAAGGGTGAGGTCAAGGTGTGGAACAAGATGGAGGTAGATTTGCGACGAGACTTTCCCAGCCTTTTGAATTAATGTCCCCCCCCATTCTTCAACAATATTTCCCCTATTCTTTCATCCCTTATTCATTTTGTAAAATATATTTCTACATCGTGGTTCCATTGAACCAACTTTCACCTTGGTCAAGTAGAATGTTTCCGAGGGTGAGAGAATAACCATAGTGTGGGGTGATGTTAGGCCCCTAGAAAATTGACTAAGTATGAAGGCACGTGGGTATGCAAGATCCCATTTATAGAAGGGCACACAAGGAAAAAGTGCATAGGAGGAAGAGTTAAGAAGGCACATGGTTCGCACAACGCGTGAAAGGAGGTTCGAGACTTAGCGATTTAAGTGTCTAAGGCGAGAACATGTGAAAAGCGTGATCGATTGCGCAAGACGGATAAGATGCCACCTAGTAACGGGAGGCCCAAGAAAGAGCATACCGGTGATGGGATCTTATAGAAGATCATCATGAGATGGAGTGGAGAGCTTAATATTAAAGTAACATGCTCATATGGAGGACCACATTCAACACTTGGCGACGGATATGAGGGAATGGCGGCAGGGTGATTTGGCAGCCCGGGAAAGTGATAAATACAAGTGCTTACGTGGGAAAATATATACAGAGACCGAGATAACATACAAATGGGTATAAAGAGATCAAGGAAGGGATATACACGAGAGAGAGAGATAACATGGGTGAAGATATGTAGGATTGCTACAAGTGGAACTTTGATGCGGAAAAGAATGTACTAGGCTTAGTATTTTAATTTCTTTTTCTTTTGGCATAGTTATACAAGCCTAGTGATGTGCATGACTACAATCTGCCCTCTATGGATCTTTGTAATGAAACAATGAATACAATGAGGTTACCTATTGTAAATATACATGGATATCAGTA
This sequence comes from Taxus wallichiana var. yunnanensis, assembly GCA_018340775.1. Classification (NCBI taxonomy): domain Eukaryota; kingdom Viridiplantae; phylum Streptophyta; class Pinopsida; order Cupressales; family Taxaceae; genus Taxus; species Taxus wallichiana. The sequence goes on along the minus strand of CM031243.1, from coordinate 256,776,099 downwards.
GCTTATATATATTTCATTCATATAAGTTCTATTTCCTTGCATGCTATGAATGAATAATTTTATCTTTCTTTCTATTATAATATATGTTATGGAGTCTGTTAAAACATCCAATCTGAAGAAGCTATAAGGATCTGGAGGCCGTTCTAAGCCCTATGATTCTTGTATGTCTCAACTTCTGTCTTGAATTCTCTTATACTAATCATAGATAAATTCTTCCCACTAAAACTCACATAAAGAGAGACTCGGCACACGTGCGTGCCTCGAGTGAGTGCTCAAACCTGTTTGGGTGATAGGCAGTGCACATGGGATTCCTTCCTTCTATATTGGGAGTAAAATTGACTACACGTGTCCCACCAAGTGTTACAAAACTGTTAGTGCAGAATCATAGCTCCCCTAAATGTCCCGATTGTGAAGTGGGAAATTTGGTGTGATTACACAACATGGGACCATCTCTCAAGTGTGGCTTGCAAACATGAGATGGCCCTCTGGAGAAAATTGGTTCTTACCTCCTAATCTACCGCCAAAAGATACTCTAGTGAGCCAGAGTCTAACTAATCCTAATCTAATCATTGCAAGGGGACAAAGAGAAAGAGAGAGGGTGATATAACCTACACTAAGTGGTGATACACCAAAAAGGGAAGTGGGAGATATTTTGTTGAGGGAGAATAAAACAGGAAAAGGGAACCTAGGGAGGTCGGACATAAGTGACATAGACCCAGTTCCAAATATACCATAGAAACTCCATGGAGTACAATTTCCTACACCTACAAACACAAAATACATGCACAAGGAGGAAACTCAAGATAGAGAGGCACAAAGAAACAACAGAACAATGCTAAGGGTTGAAATACACCATGAAAGAAGGTTTTAATACTCTGTAAGGTACACAAACTATTACATGTGGTGCTCATAGGAAAAACTACGTTCTCCAAGTGTCAAAGAAGTCCTACAACTCAAATTAAGTTGAGAAATAACTTTGAGAGAGTTTCCTACAACCAAAATGTCTCCCCTTCTCAAAATGATAAGTATTACAATATATAGAAAGAATAAGAGATAGAAGAGGGAAAATTTGAATCTTTCTTCAACCACCTTGAGATATGCATTGAATCCTACTTTAAAATCTCAACCACAATTAATCAATGCCCTCTTAAATCCACCTACAATCTATCAAGTCTAGTTCCCTATGTCTATTTGGCTTGTTGAGGAAGAAGAACGGTGGATAAAATTGAATCCAGTGTTGAGGCAATAGGATCCTTCATTAATGGCCTAAGAGACACTTTCCTAATTTTCACCCACAAAATCCTACTAAAAATAGTATTTTATGCTTCCATGGCATAGAGGGTGTTGATATGTTTTCAAAAAGTCTTCTCCCACCAAAATTTGAGTCTCCAATCAAAAGATATGGCCATTTGAAGTTTAAGATCGCGAGCGCACAATATTTGAATGAGTATGTTTGTACAAGTCTACATGGCAGCCCTTCACTTGTTTTAGTTTTTCCCCCTACCCTTTCTCTTTAAATTTCACCCATGAGACATGTTGCAGCTTTTGCAGCTCCTCGGGCTCCTTTTTATTCTCCCTTAGTCTTTTTCTTGGTGGGATAAAAGTCGACCACAGACACGTGGAGACTTGGCGCTTGTCTGAAAACTACCTCCAGACTCTACCTTTAAAGTAGCGTCGTGTTGACACTTGGCTCCCTCCACTGGCCTGCCTTTGCTTTGAATATTCAACCCCCTGACTCTATCCCTTTTGGACCTAGGACACGTGGCAAGACCGCACTCGTTTGGGTCTCCACTCTTTGACTCCCACTTGAGACTGCACTCAATGCAACACGTGTTTCCTTCCACTTGTTCAGAATTTTCAATGACCGGCTCTATATTTTTGGGCCTAAGACACGTGGAAGCTCCACGCTCATCTAGGGATCACCTTTTTATTTTCCCCTTGAAGGTGTGTCATTTAAACACGTGGATGTTTCTACTGTCCACTAAACTTATTGCGTTTTGGGCCCAAAATTCACCCTTTTTTTACTCGGGACATGTGAAAGCTTGGCGCTTGTTCAATCCTACTTTTTCTATTTAAAATTTGGAGGTGCACCACTTGAACACATGGAGGCTTCCACCAACACATTTATACTTAGCCAATTTTGGGGCTCGTTCCTGAATCATTTACAAAGCCCGAAGAATTCGATCCTTCGTTGTTTCTTTTCCCTTTGAGCATTTAGTTTCTTTGACACCGTATTCTCTTCCTCAACCCTACTATTCCATTTTAGAGTCCACATGCAACCTTTTTGTTGAATTTTAAGCATGGGTTCATTTGACGGATCCGTCCTTTCGATTTCTTCCTGTGCAGGGTCATTTTTTCCTCCTTTGGGCCTCTGGTTTCTTTGTGTCGTTCAGACTCATTTTTTACCCTGCATTCCTTGAGTCGAGCTTGCCGGTCCAATTTATTTTTCATTCTATAATGTGATCTCGTGGGTCAGAATTTTCCCCTTCATATTTTCTTTATACTACTTGGATGTGGCCCCAATATAGAGGACGAAGGGTTACTAGAAGGTGAGTAGTAGATAGAAAATGATGGACTATCAGGACATGACCGAAGAATAGAAGATGATGGGCTACCAGGAGGTTTCCCATAGATAAAATACAATGGTGGGATACTAGGACATGCCCCACTAATATAAGATAAGGGGCTAGTTGGTCGTGACCAAGATAGAAGGTAATGGGATAACTAAAGGATACCCACAGATAGATGATGAAGGGAAACTTAGAGGTGGCCCATATATAGAAGACAAGGGGATAGTTGGATGTGCCCCAAGAATAGAAGATAGTGGACTACTTGAAAATGTCCCACAAATAGAAGAGGGAGGGCTACTAGAAGGTGACCCACACCTAGACGAAGATGAAGGGATACTTTGCATCAAACCTCTAAGAGATTGTGATTGAGGAATTGTGATAGACAAAGAGTGATTGGGTGATAAGAAAATAGGCCATGGATCAATATAAGACCCAAGAATTTCATCTCGTAATGAAGAATTTGAAGATTGAAGAATAAGAGGAGGATCAAGTTACATGATCGAGGCTCTTCCTCCTTTTTTATAAAAGGAATCAACCTTTTCCTCACAAAATGCCGATGCATCGAATTCTAAATATAATACTTACTCATAATCTGCTAGATGAATATCTTTGTATGCCCCTATAAATGCCTTGATTGTTTCTTCATTCTGAAAGAGATCAATTGGTATGAGTTTTTGATTGACCAAAAGGGTTCGATTAGAAGAAAGAGGTTCAATTGGTGTTGGATACTTAGAATATGTTTGATGATGATTGATAAGAGAAGATGACATGGGGATGAAGAATATGTGGAGCTAGATGTCTTGGGAGTAGAAGGTGGTGTGGTCCTACCTATATGATGGTATATCATCTGTAAACTAGTAGGATTAAGTTGAAATTCTTCATATTGCAACCCATGGGTTGATTTAGACATTTGAATAGAAGGAATTTGAGTCACACGAATCTTAAAAGAAGGAAGACTTTGTGGGGGTGATATATGAAGAAGGTCCTGTTAAGAATGGGAGGACCTTGATTCAAGAATCATATTGGATGAATAATAACAAGGGTCTTGCGAAGAAAGAGAAGACCGCGATTCAAGAATTATATTAGATATTTGATTATAGGGATTTGAATTCATGTAGATCTTCAAAGGAATAATACATCATTGGGGTGGTGATAAAAGGGGTCCTATAAAGAAAGGGAGGACCACAACATAGGATTTTTATTAAATGTATGATGAAGAGGGTCCTACGAAGATAGGGAGGACCATGACGTAGGGGTTTCATTAGATGAATGATGAAGATAATTTATGGTGACACAAATCTTTAGAGGAGAACATTGTTTAGGTGACTGATAATAGAGGTCCTACAAAGAATGGGAGGACCATGACTTAGGAGTTGAATTAGATGAATTTGAATAGTAGTTTGGATCCAAATCATCAGAAGAATTGGAGGAAATATTTGGATTGGAATCCTTAGAAGAAGAGGAAATGTTTGGATTAGAATTAGAAGAAGAGTGGGGGAACCTGAATAATAATTTAGATCAACAATTTATGAACCATACAACTACCTATGAGATGAACGTGGGGAACAAGTTACCTAAATGGGTCCTCTTACATAAAGAACCAAATGGGCTTTAGTCATGATTAGCGTCTTTTGATGCAAACTCTGAAATTTTGATTCCTTGTGGTCATATGTATAAGAGACCTTGTGATAATTAGTCATTGTTGGCATTGTTTGCTACAAATTTGCAGACCTAAATAGTGTGATTGAACGTCTTCAAATTGAAGAAGGTTTCATGTTGATTTAGGCATAATAACAACAACTAACTAGACATTTCATAAAGATGGGAATGTTTGTGTGATTTTCCAAAGGGTAACTAAGGAAAATATACATCATGATGACTCAAGATTAATAATTCAATAAGGTTTGGAGGCATAAATGTCCAAGGATTTATCAAAAATTTAGCAAGAAAGGATACAAAGGAAATATTTCCTATGTTTGATTGATGCAAAATTGGGTTGATAGGAAATTTTTTTGCCAAGGTTTGAAATATGTGTTCAAAAATTATCATGGACTTAGGAAAAAACAATAAGATCAAGAGAATCAAAGACCAAAATTATTGTCCCGAAATGATCTTATAAAGCGAGATGAACACAAGGAACAATCATGTGGGTTTAAAAATAAAATCTAAATTAATGACCAAAGAATAATGAATGATAAAGAATTAATGGATCAAAGTGATTGTCCAAAATGGATAAATCAATGTGACAAATGAGGCACAATCAAAAAAATTATAAACTAATCAATCAAATGGATTAATTCCTAAGTGTCGATCAATCAATAGTTTGATGCATAAGATGACCAACAAAATGTCACCACTTATGCCAAGTTCAAAAAAAATAAGACATAAGTAATAACAAAAGGTTGATACGATTTCCAAACAAGGTATACTAAAAGTGAGTTTAGATCCAATCAAGACCTAAATCTCAAAAAGTAGAAGTTACAAACATGAATGATGCAACAATACCACTAAGATACGTTAACCAAACTTTATGGAAAAGTAAGGTATTAGTATCGAAATAATATTATTACGATGTGCATAAAGGTAACAACAACACTTTTCAAAATCAAGGTAATGTTTGAAGGAAAACTAAGGCTAGAGTATACCAAGGAATTTTTATGATGCATGTAGCCTAACATTACAATCTAGACACTTAGGTCGAGTTTGCAAGAAACAAGACATAAGTATCAAAAATTGTGGCAATACGATACAAGCAAGATAACACCTCAAAAGAGAATCAAGTGATGAATCAATCCTAACTATGATGATGATCTTGACTTGGGTATCAAGATCAAATAGTTACAAATGATATGAGTACATGCCCACACACTTTAGACATTTAACAACCCAGCCGCAAACATGGATGAGGATAAAAGGACATAAAATTGGTGACACCATTAATTGGAAACATGTGTTTGGTCACTCCTCTTTTGATCAACAAAATTGTCAAAAGAAAGTGAAGGAAGTAATACATGTGGGATGAAAATGTTGGAAACACTTTGGAAGAGTTTCTCCTCACCTTAAGGTGAGTGAAAAACCAAGAAAAAGTAACGCTTCACATGTTTTGTGATGAATGATGGCTCCCAACTCAAATTGGTTTTGATATGGTCCAAGTTGGCTCTTGGTCAAAGATAGATTCCTACGTGGTTCACTCAACTATGTGTCAAAAGTTATCTAAGAGAAATCTCGATTTGCTAAGAAATGTTGCATTGACTAATTCTTGGAGTATCTCGGCTTTACTTTATCCCCTTCAAGCACAGTGGGAAATAAATGTGTCCATTGTGTACTCTCACTGGGGTCGCCATATGGATAACTTTGATGCTAAATCTCACAAATGGTAAAATGTTTCATCCACAAAGTTCCCTCTTGTGTGGACTACTTTGGGGTTCCTAAGACCAACCCCATTGTTGTAACTTAAGGCTTATGCCAAAGGGGTTATGTTCTATTTTTAAGTGGATGGGGTGTACCCTTATCCGAACTTGTAAATCAAGTGTTTTGAATGTGGTATGTTTCTTTATCTTTTAGACTTAATGTGGCTTATGCGTTCACTATTTGGCAATGTGTAACACACATGTAGTTAGAAAAAAAAAATTGAACTCCTTTCTTTGACAAGCATTTTTAGGTCCCTGCACTCAAGTGTTAGTAGTTCTCTAAGAAAATCAAATTATTTAAAACTAGGATTAAGAGTTGATTTTATCCTAAATATCATCTAAGGATGCAAGAAAAGAGCATACACAATGAATAATCCAACTAAAAATTAAAGAAAAACTTTTGCAATCAATGAACCATACAAAAATCTTGATAAATGTTCATTCCCTTAAAATAAAAATGAAAGATGAAGTTTCAATTTACCAAATGTTATAAAATGAAGACTAAAGTTGTTTTTGATTCTCAAGATCACCCTAAGGTGCAAGATATGATCATACACAAAATTTAGCTCAATTTTATAAAAAAGAAAAACTTAAAATCAAAGGACCATAGAAAAATGCTTTGTAAAAGGTTCTTTCCCTTTAAGCAAAATGAATAATCAAATTTCTAAGTTAATCCAAATGTTAAAAGTATAGAGGTAAAAGTTGTTTTTATTCTCAAGATCACCAAAATGAGTAAGAGAAGAGAATACACAAGCTTTGGTATAAATCAAGTAAATCATGGAAATACAACATTCATCAAAATATTAGGCATGTTAGAAAATGACCAGTTTTACAATTAAGGAAAAACTTGCAAATTCTACAAGTATAAATCCCAAATTTATGTTTTCATTACATAGTTCACTTCAATATATTTCCAACCCAAAACAAATAGATTCATTTCAATTTGGGGAGAACATTTTATGGCCTCAAGAAGATGGGTTACACATATGCTCTTATGCTCACGGGTATGCACTTAACATGTACCCAAAAAAATGTCAAAAAATATCCCTTAATTTACAAAATGGTCACATTTTTTAGCCAAGATTCAATTTTGACAACAACCCATCACATTAATATATTAATATCATCTTCAATGCTATCAAACATTAACATTCATAATAAAAAATTTAACATTTTCAAAAAATTGATAAAACTAACATGTAGAATGTTGAAAAAGTAAGCTCTAAAATGAAAACATGATGAAATCTTGAGATTTTCTCACCAAGATTCAATAGTAACCCACCACATTAATATGTAAATAGAATACTCAACACTATCAAACACTAACCTACATGCTCAAGAATTTAATATTTTCAAGAAATTGACAAAACTAGCATGTAGAATGTTGAAAAAAGTAAGCTCTAAAAATGAAAACATGGAGAAATCTTGAAATTTTTTCATCAATTCCAATTTTGACATCACTTCACCTCATTTATACCTACAAGTAATACTCAACACATGCAAACTCAACAAAATAAGTTAAGAAAAACAAGTTATGTCAATATATGCAAAAAGAGGGTTAGTAACCAAAATTGAAACTTAACTACAAAAACTTGAAATTAAGTGCAAAGGACAATGGAGTAAGTCCCACTGAGTGTGCCAAATGTGCTCATGTTTTATTAACTAAGCTATAAATTGAAACTAATATCTACATAGCTTCAAAATTAAATGTTAATTAAACAATGAACCATCAAGATAAGAGCTTAAAGGAAATGTTTCTTCAATGCATAAATGAAACTACATGCTAAGCTATTTCCTACTCTCTATTATTGCTAACTTAAACTATGAACCTATGAAGAACATAAGAAATAAAATTGGATTTTTTCTTGATCTCAAGGACTAAGAATGAAATCTTACCAAGAATAGCTACAATACCATTTTGGATCTTCCCATATTACTCAATTTTGAGTGAAAGGATGCAAGATGGAGAAGTTATTTCCAACAATGGAGAATGTCTCAAGATCAAAATGCTTATAGTTTTCACTATGCAAAGCATGGTACAAGAAGAAACGTAAGGAGGAGGGTTCCTTATATAGCTTTGAAGAGGTAAGGATAGCAAATTGATTAATGTGGGATAAAGATAAAACAAGATTAGAAATGGATAAGGTTTCTTTATAAAAGGTAATCTTCATTTAGAAGAGTTTAATTTTTCATTAATAAGTCATGGGAGTTGGGAATGTTTTAATTAATCAAAGGTGATTAATTAATTGGTATAGGTAAGCTTATAGAAGCTAATTAGAGGAAAATTAGTATGATTTTTGGGATGTAAGAGAGGAATTTTATCCAATAAATGGTAATTTATTGATTTAGAGTTATGAGTGTAATTAATTAATAATAATTAATTAACCCAAGTAGAAGTGGATATTAATTAACAAAATGTCATTAATTGACATCCTTAATGATAGGAAGGATAATTAATTAATGAAAGGTCGTTAATTAACGAATATGAAGAGGAATGTTAGCTAATTAGTGGAAAAGTGATAATTATTATGGAAATGATGAGAAAGAGGATAATTAGTGCAATCTTAGCACTAAAGCATACGTAAGAGGATTTTAGGTGTCTACAAACTTCACCCTTTCTCTTACAAGCTCCAATTTTCTAATACTAATAATACTTTTGAGTATGAGGCCCTTCTTCTCAGCCTAGCAGTAGTGAGGGAAATGGGAATAAAGAACCTTTTTCTCAAAGGGATGAAAAACTTATTGTCAAACAAGTTTGAGGATATTTTCATGTAAAGAAACCAAGGTCAAATAAAGATGCGGGAATTTGGCATGGGATTATATTGAGTTGGATGCATTTTCAATTAATGTTTTTCGAGGAAACTAACACATGCAAGATGCTCTAGCATTTACCGAGTCCTTGCTCATTCCACATCTAGATTTTTGTTAAGATAAATTCTCAATAGAGATGATAGATAGACCCAGTGTCCCAGACAATGCGCAGATAATTGCAGATATTCAATAATGACCAACACCAGATTTACTTTCTTGAGCTTAAATTTAACTTTAGCCCATTGTATTATGAGGGAAGTCAGGTTGGATATCATGAATATGCTTCATCTTTTGTGTCCAAAGAAGAAGTTGGGGAAGATTCGACCAATATGGTTGTATCAAGCTCAAAAGAAATAAGATATCAAAATTCCTCGTGAGTTTGGAGGGTTTTTTTGATAAACATGAAATTTACATCAAAGGAAAGGTATCACAAGAAGTTTTCCAATTAAATGAGTTTGAAAAGGTTAACATATGAAGTGATGAGGACCCCAAATTTGTCAAAATTGGAAAATGTTGTTCTGGTGAAGAGAAAAAGAAAAATGGTTGAATTGTTGAATAATTACATAGATGTTTTGGCTTACTCGTATAATGATCTAAAAAAATTTAAACCAAGGAAGATGCAACATTACATTCCTTGAATCTATCTATTTAACCATTTCACCAAAAACAAAGACAATATAATCAGAAAATAATAGGCATAATTCACCAAGAAATAAAAAAATTGTTGAATGCCAGAATAATTTTTCCCATTCATCATTCAACTTGGGTTACTAATATTGTTAGGTGAGAATGAAGAATGGGTAAATCTGGATATGTGTTGACTTTCAAAATATAAAATAAGCTTCTCTCAAGGATAATTATCCACTCCCTATGATGGACCAAATTTTGTAAGTTGTCACTGGTTCAAAGAAATTGTCCGTGCTAGATGGATTCTTGGGATACAACCAAACCGAGGTGGATGTACAGTCTAGCATAAAACTACTTTTACAACTCCTTGGGGCACATTTTCGATAGAATAATGTTATTTGGTCTCATCAATGTAAATGTAACATTCTAAAGGGTAATCGACTTGGGCTTTAGTTATCTCAAGAATAAATGTATAGTGATCTATCTTGATGATCTAATTGTTTTCTCAAAGAAAAGATAATATCTCTTTCAAAGAAAAAAATTGTGCTTCAAATGTGGAGGGATCATGAAATCTCTTTGAATCTAAAGAATTCCATCTTCATTGTAACGGAAGGAAAGTTTCTCGGGCATATTGTATCTAAGGATGGAATCAAAATTTATCCTAAACATATTCAAGCAATCTAAAATATTCCACTTTTGACAAGTATGTGCATTCCTTTTTAGAAAAATCAATTTCCTTAGAAGATTTATTTCCAATTTTGTAGAGCTAACTAGGAATATAGCCCATATGATGAAAGAGAAGAAATATTTTTGCTAGACTACTAAGGGGAAGAATGTCTTTGAAAATATTAAAAGAGATATTGCCAATACTCCTATTATTTCTTGACCTGAATTTTGAAAAATATTTAATAATATATTATCATGCATCTGAGCACACCTTGGAATCAATTCTCGTGAATAAGAATTTTTAGGGATGTGAAGTACCTATAGCATTCATGAGATATATTGTGAAATCTCATGAAATAGAAAAACATGCCTTCTCTATGGTGAAAGTAGTAAAACAGGTTCCATTTTTTTATCATGAATTCTCATTCCACTGTGTTTGTACCAGATACATGTAAGTAATGAAAATTCTCACACATGATGAGGAATTTGGATCGAAACAAGGCACCTGGGTAGAAAAATTCCAAGAGTATGGACTTGATATCAATCCACCCAAGATTTTTCTAGGCAAAGGCTTTTTGAATTTCTTATTAATGGTTCAAAGAGTGAGCTAATCAAAAAGAAACTTCCAAAGTGTTCCAACTGTACTCTTTCTTAGTTCTACTAATGAGTGGTATGCAAACATCACTCATTTTCTCACTTATGGAGAATGTTTTGCACATATAAGTGCTAACAAAAAAAGAATTTTCAAGCTTCAATCGCACATTATTTTCTCGAGGCCAATTCATTGTTCAAGAGAGGAATTGATGGTTGACTCCTTAGGTGTGTTGCTAAGGAGAAACAGAAGATATTTTTAGGGATACCCATGATCAAGCCTACGGAGGTCACTTTTCTTCCTCAATCACAGCTCATAAAATTCTTCATGTAGGGTATTATTGGCCAACACTTTTCAAAGATACAACTAAGTGGGTTTCGAAGTGCGGAGAATGTAAAACCTTTGTGGGTAGTCCCAAGTTAGCCACATTGCCTCTTAAACCATTAGTTATTGAAGAGCCCTTCTAGCAATGGGGACAGATTTTATAGGAACTCTTAATCTAACCTCAAGTGTAGGACACACACATGTGTTAACAACCAATGACTATTTCATGAAGTGGGTTGAAGCAATTGCATTCAAGAGAACCACTTCTAAGGTAGTTTTTGATTTCATCAAAGAAAATATATTGGTTAGATTTGGGATTCCAAAAATATTGTCACAGATAATGCCCCAAATTTTTCTTCCCATGAGCTTATTGATTTTTGCTTATGGATATGGTATTTCCCTTACACACTCATCTGATTATTATCCATAAGGGAATGGGTAGGCTGAATCAACCAACAAAAACTTGGTAATAATTATCAGGAAGCTTGTAGATGAATCACAGAGAAATTGGCATAAGAAGTTGTATGATGCTCTCTATGGGTAGATAGGATCACACCAAAGAGAGCCATTGGGATGTCTCCATTTCAGCTAGTGTATGGAATGGAAGAAAAATTACAAGTAACATTAGAGTTTCCTACAATTCACCTTGCAAAAGCTATTGAAGATGAAGAGTTCTCAAGTGCCATGGAGAAAAGGGTAATGTACCTGTAGAAATTGGATGAAGAAAGATTGTAGGTTATTGATAGAATCACTGCACACTAGCAGAAGGTCAAACAATTATTTTATAAGAAAGCCAGGCCAAGGGATTTTTGGAAATATTGTCTTGATTTAGGACAAAGGAGTGAACCACGAGGAATCCATGGTAAGTTTGATTCACTTTGGCTTGGTCCTTTCAAAATTCATCATTTTGTTGGTGAAAATTATTATTATCTGAGCTATATGGATGGAAATTCACTTCCATTTCCATATCATGGCCAATACTTGAATTCATTCCATTCTTGAAGTGAAAAACATTCCTTTGTATATAGTCTTGTAAATAGTTTTATAAAGTATTGTTTTGTTTGTTTTGTCTCTTTTTGTTTCTGTGCTCTTCTCGTATGGTCGTGTTCTATCTAATTTTCCCAATGGATTAAGTACTAGTCTTGTAACTAGTAATTCTAAGGTCCTTTTCTCTATCTTCTTTTCACTATGATTCAAGTTAGTATAATCCCTAGAAAGAGCCGGTTGTTGTCACTCACCCAAAAAAATGTCACATTTTTCAAAAAAAATCAAATTTTTTGGTCAAGTGACCCCTTTATCAAAATAGTTTGCCTTTGTGAATCCCCGAAGGGTAGAAATTATCAAAATGGTTATTCATTTCGAGGTTTTTGGGTCAAGATCCTTTGTATTGTGGTTATTTCAGTGTTCAAGGAACAAGTGGAACATGTTCCTCTAGGTTTGCGAGTTCTCCGCATCCTTGCTTTACTCGCAATACTCTCATTCTACCTTGTGCAAAATTTTTAATGTCTTGGGGAACTACTCTAAGAGTCATTTTATTTCCTAAGTTGTTTTTATTTTGGCATTTTCAGAAGTTTTGAGAACTCAATTCCCTTTGTTCCCTCAGGCCTTATTTTCTCTGAAGACATGATTTACTTGCACTAGTCATGATTCTTTGTATTGAAGATACTTAGACATTTAAGGAACTCATGACCCTTGTTCCACCTCGGGCAATTTTTCCCTGCATCCCCTTATTCTCCGCACTATTTCTTGATCCACAAAACCATTGTCTTAACTTCACATTGGGTTTCTTTTTATTGTGGAGATGTGGATATTTCGTGACCTCATGCCCCTTCTTCCTTTGAACAATGTGTTCCCATAATATTTATTTATCTACATTCCCTTTTGTTTGTTTTTGTTGCAAATTTTTTGGATGTTTGAGGTACCCCGGACCTTGTTCCTTTCATCATCTTGTTCTCTGCAAACCAACATTTTTGTACTTATAAATTTTTGTATGCATTGTGGGTATCTTGGAATTTTAAGTCTCTCATGCCCCTGTTCACTTGGGCCTTCATTTCCCCACATCTCCGTGATATCCACAATATAAGGAGAAAATTAGTAAAATGGTCCATGAACCTTTCTGTTCCTCACAATACAATTTGAACCCTCAAATGGATCATTTTCCAAGTCATTTATCTAACGAAAAAGATATAAATTTTAAAATGGGTTAGGTTAATTCATTTTTACCATTCCAAGTCAAGAATTTTAACTATGTGTTGTGCTTCCGTTCCCATTCCATCAAGTACATTTGTATCTATAACTTTCTCATTTTTCATCCATTTTCAAAAATTCAAATCACATTAGGATCTTGAGAAGAATGCCATTGTTTATGAAATAAAGGTGAGTGATTTTGGAGCCTCTGTATTTATTTAATGTAAAATTTAATTTTGTACCCTATTGTTCTATTCTCTCTAAAATCTGATGTTAAAGACAAATTTCTGATTATATCTCCCCATCTTACCACCATGTAATTCCAATATGAGGTAAGAGCACATTTCCTCTTTACAAACCTCAATACCTAAGATTGGGGAAAACAATATCATACACATTAACCTAGATAATTTTGGGTATGTATCTATAAATCCACTCCTACTCCTACGGCCCAATATATCAAATAAAGTGCAATTGCTAATGTTGTTGGCTTCCCTATCTCTGTTCAATGTATAAACATTGTATTACATTATGCCTCTTGTTTTCATCCCGATACTGCAGAGAAATTAGAGATCCCCATGGACAAGTTATTGTGAAAATTGATGTCAATTGTATAAATGTAGCACTCGAATCCCTATCATTGAAGATTCCAACACTCTAACTAAGGCCCAAGCTCAAGCACCTCTTAGAGCAAGATAAATAAAGGTATAAGGTAATGATAGCCAAATCATGGCTTGAGTATCAAAAGAGGGGAGCCTCCAAACTTCCAAAATCCTTATACAGGTCATATTTCAAAGAAGAACTATCTGACATGATCACTTTGTTGGCTAGGTTAATGGGCCTCCCTTCCACCAATGAATTTTAGTTCTGGATTTGTGTTTATATCAAAATCATCTATGAGGGAGAACAAATATTGGATTGGGGAGAGATAATTTGTGAAAATATCAGTGAACAACTAGTCAATGTGCAACAAAACAATACATTCTACATGACTTCCTACCTCATGTACATAATTACATCCTACAGGGTATGGGTAGGATTGTCTCCTCAAGAAGATAAGAATAATGGACCAGTCTTTGAGTATTACCCTTAACTCATCTTTGAAAACAATAAACACCACTTCAGAAGGGTGAATGATGTTTTCACCATATACATAATAAGGCTATTGGGGAAACAAAGTTGAGAGAGTTTTTGTAGAGGAAAAATATTTTATATTAACATATGGTAGCTTCTTTATCCAATTCAAAATATTCTCTTACATTAGGTTAGCTAGAATTGAATGCTCACCAAATAAGCTACCTATGTATAACAATGACAAGTGGGTCTAGTGGATTTTTGTATATGATCGAACATTTGCATAGAACATGTAGAGAAAAAAATCATAGGCATCCAATTCCCAATATCCCCGGGAATTATACATACAGAGTGCCTTGGATGCTCAAAACATGGAAAGAACAATTACTGACTTCAAATTCCACTCATTTCATAAAATATCTTATTTTAATATAAATGGTTTTATCTCTAATCATATAAGAATTTATTTTTATCATGTTCCTTATCTTGAAGATTATTAGGAAGATTGTTTGGATTAATATTGAGGTAAGAAGAAGGTATTTTGCGAGACTCTCTTTACAACAAATTAGATATTTTAAGATATATAAAGTTCCAAAGGACTTGCAAGATGATAATGAAGATCTGTATTCTATTGAATATATTAAGACCATCTAGCACATGCCCCTTCTTACTATTGATTGGTCACAGAAGGAGAGAGATGATCTCTTTGAGATAATTAACCCTATGTTGGTAAGGACTAAGGTCTAGTTAAACAAGAAGATAAAAGCATATAGTCCAAAAATGGAACAATATTCCTCCTAGGAGGATTCTTCATCTCATAAAGGATCTCCCATTTCTCCTCCAGAGATATAGGCTCAAGAAACTCCTTCCTCCTCACTTTTGGACTCTGCAACTAAGGTATATGTAAAGAAGGATAAGATTAAGGAGATAGAAGAATTTGAAAAGACTCTTGAGAAGGAGGTAGAGGGAGAAAATGTTCAAATTTTAACAAGAGAAGTTACTTCCACTCCTGAATAAGTGACACAATCCCTAGAAGAAGAAATGAGAATAGTTGAAGAAGAGAAGGATGATACAAAAAAATCAACACAAAACAACAGAAAGACGATCATGAGAAAAGTGGTGAGGAAAAAAGTAGTGAAGAAAGAAAATAAGAAGAAGATGAGGTGAAAATCATAGAACCGAACATTGGGAAAGTGAGTGTTCCAAAACCCAAATCACCAATAAAAGGATTATCATCTTCTAATATTGAGGTATTTCCTCTTGGTGTCCCTTCTATTCAATTTCTTGATTCTCCTAGTTTGGCATTGGCACCACCTCCCCCTCCATCTTCAAGTGACTCTTTCACATGGGTTCAAGTCATGATTGATAGTAAGAAAATGAAGTTTACTCCTAAGACATTTGCCCCTAGATTTGATGTTTTAGTTTATTTTCTTGGCACATCTCCAACTACTCCACCAAAAGGAGCCAAGACAACTTCAAGGGTTGTTTCGACTCAAAGGGCTAATAATTTTTGGAGATTACAAAACCAAGGGGTGATCGGAGGATTTTTCACTATGCATATATTTCTTAAACTTCCCTAAACCTATACCATTCTAAAGGTATTTTGAGACCTTTCCAAAGGTATGCTAAACTTTAGAATCAAAGTTCGTATGTAAATTCTATCGTTTGTAAAAGGTAAGGTCGTAAACGGGTCAACCTTGGTCAACATATCAACAAGTGGACCAATGGCAAGGTGACACGTGGTAGTTGGTGACAAGATAAAATTGATATTCTTGTAATGTTTCAAAACCATTTTTGTAGTATAGATATTGTTTCAAGATTTCTCGACACATTTTGAACGGACCAAATCTAAGTTCGTGTGTGAAAGATATGCATAGTCAAAGTTGTGGTCAAATGATGATGTGGCACACTCGACATGGACAAATGGTATATTATGCGTGTGGAACTTAACAGGTTTGTAGTGCATTTAGATTTAAAATAATAATAATAATAATAATCTATTTAATCCATTCCACATGAATAATCCTAAATCCCATGGGATAAGGAGGATTTTGTGGCCAAAAAGCTATGTAAATGCTTATCCCGTACCTTTCCCACCAAATGTGGGCTCAATGGCTTTATTGGGCACCTAAACCTATGGAAGGGGGATTTTAACCCTTAACCTCTGCCAATATACTTATCATCCTTACCAACTCGCCACTTTTTAGCAAGTGATATAACATGAGATCACTTTTATTTAAAGGGACTTTTTGGTAGGTCTGTGGATGGACAACGAAGGACCAGTTTGCAGAGATCGCCACTTTTTAGGCACTTCTGGTCTAAATTTTGCCATGGTGTAAAAAGAAAATTTGTTCAAAATTTTGAGAAATTTCTAGAAATATAAATTTTTTTATATGAAGTGTTGTATATTTTCCTATGTAGGTGTTTTTCCATCACAGTTTCACAGAACAAGCATGAGGAGCAGACACAGATCTGCTTTTTCCAACCACTTCTAGTCCGAATCAGGCCATGGAGTAAAAAGGGAATATTTTCATAATTTACTCTAGATTCCAGAAATTCAAACCTATTTTATGTAGGTGTTGTATATTTAAATTTGTAGATATTTTTTGGACATAATTTCAAAGGAAACCAATAGAAGAAACATTATAGAGCCACAGATCGTTCTCGGGATAGTTTCGATTTTTTACAGATTTGCATGGGACATAGATCAGCTCATTTCGAGGTATAAAGGTCTATTAGTCATTATTTAAAGGATATTTTACTTCATTGGACATTTAATACATCGATTCACTTTCTATGAAACCAAAGACGTAGTCTTCGGGTGAACTCCGTTATCAAGTTATTGTGTTGTGGATTTGATTTGCTTTTAGAATCTTTTGATCGAGATAAAAAATTAAAGTTATTTTATTTGATTAATTATTAAAGAAATCAAAAATGGATTAATTGGAAGGAAGTAAATTTCAAGTATCCATAACCCACAACAAAATATGAATACACTTATTAACTTGGATTTCAATATCAAATTGAGCGAATTCTAAATCAACTGTGATTATTTTATTTGGATTTTTTATTGGTTTAGATATTTCATTTAAGTTGGGAATTAAGGATTAATTTGATCTTTTAGAAGATTTTAAGTTTAGGGCTTTCAGTTAACACCCATAAGCTGATAAAAAGAACTCTTGATCAAGTTGAAATCTTTTAAAGTTAAAAATATGAGAATTTTATAAGTATTGGAAAAATTTCAAGTACCATTTTTAGATCAAAGGGAGAGAAAGATGAAAAAGATATCACTCTTGTAGACCTAGAACTAACTAGAATTCCACTTAGTGAATCTACTCTTGAAGGGTATGTTCATATTTAGAAAGAAAAAGTTTCCAGAGTAATTGAGAGTGTGGAAAAATACAAACAAACATAGGAGCAATTAGAATAACAAGTTCAAGTTCTTTCCATTTTTATTAAGTCTTTCCTCTCAAGTGAAAAATTCCTTGATCCAAATCCTCTCTCCTTAATGCCTCCTCCCAATTTTTTATTTGAAGAGGATGTCAATTCTATCAAGGAGATTCATAAAAATGCTTAATATGGGAGAGTTTTTGAGGCATTGGTGGAAGGAATGTTTATCTCTGGCTTAAAATTCATAGATGAGGCCTACAAAGTATATGACAACATTTTCTTAGCACAAAGTCAATTTAATACAATAATCACAGGATCTTACAAAGAACTCAAGTTATGGCTGGAATGCATTTAGGATTTAAGAATCATGAGAAACACAGATGAGAAAATCCTCCTTTCTCACAAAATATTTGATTATTCCAAGATTAATCTTTTTATAAATTGGGTGTTCAGTGTTGAATGGAATATCAAAGTGCTTGAAGAGGCATTCCCTGAATTCAAAATCATGGTACAAAAAGGATAAGCCTTCAAGTCTAAGATATTGGCTGATTTACAAGCTCTTGAATGTCAGGTTTACAAGGGAAATTCTACATAGAGGCACCCAATGGATGAGGTAAAATAAAATTTCACTCCACTTGTCAAGGAGGACTCTCCATATAAGCATTGTGTGGTGAAGAGATTGTGGCAACTTGTTTTACCTCACACTATGTGGCAAGTTTGGAAGGCTCGTAATGATGTCATTTTCAGAAACACTAGAAAGGCATGTAACAAAGTCTACAAGGAAATTATCATTGTTGTGCAGGATAATATTGCTAGATTTAAACCTCCTAAAAATAGACTTTACCCTGAGAAAGAAGAATACATTATGACTGATTGGAATATTGACACTGCCTTCAAAAAGAACAACAATGGTATGGATAGAACCACCATCTGATGGACTAAGCCTCCCAATGATTGGCATAAGTTAAATTTTGATGGGGCCTCAAAAGGCAATCCGGGAGACTCTGGAGGTGGAGGAGTCATCAGAGATCAAAGAGGCTATTTTGTTGCTACTTTTTCTGGGAAAATGGGTAGGCAAACTAATCATTACTCTGAAGCTCTTCTTATGCTCTTTGGGGAATAAGGCTAGCCAGAGATTGTAATATTCTGAATATTATAATTGAGGGTGATTCTCTAAACATCATCAATCTATTAAACAAAAAGCAACACCCCAGCTGGTCAATTAGAGACTTCATTGTTGAAGCTACTAATATATGAAATAGTTTTCAAAATGTAAAATCATTCACACCTATTGGGAAGGCAATAGGGTCGCTGATGGTTTGGAAAACTTTGGAGTTACCAATAATTTTCAAACTTGGCTAAGGGGGGATGTTCTGCCCATTCAAGTTAATAAAGACATAATCAATGATCTACATGGTCGCGAAAATCATCACTAACGGCTGTAATATTGATTTTAATGAGTGGATTCTTAATTACAGAATGATGACATCATATAAGATTTGTGTGATTGATGACATTTGTGCGAATTGGACAACAATCATTTATTTTCATAGGGAGAACGCCAAGGAACGGGTCACTAATTACAAAGTATGGTCTAATAATTACATCTTTTTCATGGAAGGAAAGATTCAAAAACAAAGTTAAAATTGCTACACATAGTGCTAACATCTTTACCGTTGAGAGCAGTAAACAAGTGGAAAAATGGGGGTCTCGCCATGCAAAATAGAGCCCATCCACAATCCAAAGCGTGGAAAGAGGATGTTGTGCTCTGGAACTACTATCAAATTAGGGTCCTGGAAAATTTGATAGAAAGGATTCAAGTTTTGATCAAGATATTTCTATTAAATTTGCACAGGTTAGAAGAATCGGGTTATTAAATACAAAGCAACATGGAGGTTGAGATCATGGAGGAGCGCATCACCCGGATCTCGGGACTCGGTCTTGATGGCACAAAATTCTTCAATAAGAAGGTGGATAGGGAGGTGAAGACAAATAAATTCTGGATGATGGGGAGAATCTTGAGTTTTTGACGGCCAAAGCATCAAGGTGGCTTCGATTCCTGAGCCTTTTGTTGAGCTAGCCAAGATGGTTGTTAGGCATGTAACTCTTGAAGGGAGATTTGTTACTATACCACAAAAGCATTTGATATTTCTTAACCACTTTCGTATAAATTTAACCATCGATTCCCTCACTACTTGATAAACTCACTAGAGAAATCTGTTAGGGAAGTGCAGAGCCATTCTAGGGTAGTTCCTCCGCATCAAGGGCTAAGTGCGCTTATACATCAACACTGTTCAAATAGCCCCGTGTGAGTCCCGACCCACCCTCTTCCTCGATTACTCCCCCTTCTCACACCACCTTCATTCCCCCTCATCTTGAAAGGAAGATTGAAACTGACTACATCTAGCAAGGAAAGAAAGGGCATGAAGAATAAGATCCCTACTTCTCAGAGGGTTCTTAGAAGCCACAAAGACCTTGAGCTTGCTAAGAACCTCCTACACATCATCCAACAGAGTGAGGAGCCTAAGGAGGAGGATTTGATGGTCAGAGTGGACAGGATGGAAAAGGAAATACAAGAGCTCAAAAGGGTAATCAAAACTATGGAAAAAGCTAAGGGAAAAGGATTACTGCAAAATGATGATGAGGAGGGGGTTATTGCTGAAGTATTCAAGAAGCTATAGTCTTTGGATGGCAGAATGGGAAATGCAAAAAGTCGAAATGACTGCATCCTATCTGCTCTTAAAAGTATTTATAATTTCATTGAACAACATGTTCATAGTGTATGCAGCCTAAGCGGGGTTAATGAAGACATTTGGGGCCCCAAAGAGAAGAGGGATATGGAAATTTCTCAGGTGGATATGAAAGACTCTTCTCAGGCCACAGCCATTGCTTTCTTTATCTCACTGCAAGCGATCAAAACCAAAATTGATAGGGCTATCAAGTAACGTGGTGTTGTGTTGTTGTTTACTGGCTGCGAAGTTGCTGATGACTGGCGGATCTGGAGCTATTTTTTGGTGAAGATATTCTAGGATAGATATCTATTGTTTGCTTTTTGATCTCTTGTTGTTTTTGGATCATTGTATGACTGGATCCTTTCTTCTAATATGTTGTTTTATCTGGCTGATGAGCCCTCTGAGGTTAGTTGTTTTTCCCTTCTCTGGGCTGTTTCTCTCACTTCTGATATCTGGCTTTTGAGCCCTTTTGTATATAGGGTATAGTCCCTTCAAAACTATTTTCCCTTAATTAAAAAAATAGGACCTATTCAAGGCTTAAATTATTGCCAAATAAAAATATGGAGGAGATTACAGAGTTGCAAAACGTTGTCATAGAATCCACCAAGGGATTGTTACAAAATGAAAGCATTGGAAAGGAAATGGAATGCTCTTTAGGCAGATGGTTAAATTCCACATCAAAAACTTCCATTCTAATGGGCATGGAGATTGCTAGTGCCATTGCAAAATTAAGGAATCATGTACTCAAAGTGAATACCCCTGCTACATCTCTCACAAGTGCTCCTTCTTCTAGTTCTTGAAACTCTTTCTTTCTAGTTGTTATATTTTGAAGTTAGCTTTATCATTTTGGAAACATAAAATTTTAAATAAAGCTAGGTAAATGTAACTCATTAATTAAGTTTTATCACTTAATTAAATGACAATTGGTTAAGAAAGTTGGTTACAACCACCCCTCAGATTATATAAAGTTTATTTTTCATTGTAAAGGGGTTGGATTTTGGTGCCATAAGAATGTAATGATACAGAACTTTTGAAATAAAATCATAAGAATATTTTCTATCCTACTCCATGTGTTCTTTTGTTTCTATATCTTGACATTGCAGATTTAAATCTAGTATATTTGAATATTGAAACTATGTGTTCAATCTATTTGTGTAGTGTGGAGAAATTTGTGTCTATTGCATCTATGTTTTTGGATTTTAAAATATACCAATTCATATGTTCTTAAAGTTCCATGCATGCATTAATAGGATATTATTCTGCAATCTCTATATCTGAAAGTGTTTCCTTCCTCACTTATTTTCTTTACAATAATAAGTAATCTTGCACAACCAAGGATAATACTCATATTCTTGACTGGTGGATTAGATTGAACTTGGTGTCCCTATTTCATTTGTCTTACTCATATAAGCTATTGTTTTCCTCCTCTGAAATCCTTCTCTATTTTCATCTTCTGTATTGAGATTACTAGAATATGGAGACATTCTATACACCAAAATCCTCATTTAATGATAGTTAGTTGTATATTTGTAAATAAGTAGATTCCCAAGTTTTGGTGAATAAGGGAACCTCTCCCATAAAGAGGATGGACTGATGTCCCCTAAACTATTTCTTTTGTTGAGAGAAAAAAATTATAACCAACAAAACATGTTATACGGGCTAGTGGTCGCTAAGCATTGTGTATGCTTTGGAATAAATAAAACATTTTTTTGTTTTATATGGTCTAACATCCTTTAATCATTATTTATGCTTTGGAATAAATAGAACATGTTTCTATTTTATATGGGCTAACAGCCACTAGGCATTATTTATGCTTTGGAATAAGGTTCTTATCAATTTTAAAATGTCTTTAAGATTAAAATATGCATATTTGAATAATTAAAATGCCTTGTGGCCTAGCGGCCACTAGGCTAATGAAATTCAAGAGATGTGAGACATTTCTAGGTTCATTTAGTATGATGTGATTGAACCTCGTTGTAACTAGATAATTCTTTGGAGATATTTTGAAGAAAATAGTAGAGGGTGATGATCCAGACTAGGAGACTACAATTAAGCTGTAAAACCATTCCAAATATATTTAAATATGGATATCAAATTAATTGTAAAACCATTCCATATATATTTTCATATTTAAATATGGATATGAAATTAATTAAAATTAACTGTAAAACCATCCCATATATATTTTCGTATTCAATTATAAATATGAAATAAATTTAAATTCCTTTACTAAAGATAGAATTATAGTAAAACATTTTAAGAATTGTTTGAATTTTATCGTAACACTATTCCGAAGATGGGATCCAAAATTAACAATATAAATCATAGTAAATCGCTAAAAATAAGCTCCCTATAATTCAGTTTTTGATCTAATAACGTCCCAAACATACTCCACATCCTTTAATGGTTTCAATAAAGGACACAACTCATCTAACAAGTAGTTATCTTCTAAATTAGAATCTATGTTAAATGTTTTCACAACTATGTAGTTCCTCACATCATTGAACTTGTTTTTATCTAAAGATTCATCTATAAGCACTGTATGTTTACAATGGTACAATGCATTCAACCACAACCAAATGAAGTTAAGATTCTTGACATATATTTTTGATTATTAGAACTTTCATAATCTTTATGTTTGGACTCACCACAATCTTCTGTATAAATATGAACTCAAATCTTCTAATATCTAAGCCAATAGTTCAAAGGAATTAATGCATCATGTCATCAACATTTGACTTTCTCATTGATGTCCATATTTCTATTTTGAAATGTTTTTTTATATGTTGCAAGAATTCTTTAACATTTCATCCGAGAAAATAAATTTTGTATTGAGCTTGACACCGCCAAACATTTTTACTTATTTTCTCGACAAATAATCCTTGTGGATGGTGTGTGCAAAACATCGTTTATTTCAAATATTATCGGTTTCATGTTGCATGTGTTCTTATCATAAAAGTTGAAGAAAGAAACAAAATTAAGCTGGTTGATGGTGGTTAATTATTCCAAAAATAAAAGCATTTCCCTTTTGTTATTGTTATATCAAAATTCAAATGGTTATGGGTGGTGAATTAGGTAAAAACCAAAGGGCATTCCTCATTTCGTATACTACTAGGATTTTTTTGCATAAATTTTTGAATCTAATGTAATGTTTTAGGGTAATGAATATTTACAAATCCTATAGTAGTTATTTCATTTTGTTTGATTGTGGTACACCTTTTATATTTTGGAAGCAAAATATATTATTCAAGCATGCTTTAATTAATTTAGGCATAAATATTTGATTAATAGAAACAACTCATTTTTTTGTTACAATAATGTTTTCCTGATAATTCATGCATTTAAGTTATACATTCATACTCATGCAACCTATAATTGGTGAAAATATAAATACTCCCAACTTATATTTGTACAATCTCAACATATAAAAAGTTAACAAATATCTTCGTAATAACATATGAATGTATATATTATTTACAATGTTAAGTAGTACCATCATAATAATATTTTGAAATGATAAATAGTTATTTAGCATTTTCTTGCTCCAAATATTTGATGCCCTCTACAACATTCAATCCCTAAGACACTATTAGTGATATTTTTTTGTACTGACAAATCAGTTACCAACCACATATATTTAGAACAATCTTGTCCTATGATTTTCATCCCAACCATAAAAGTTTTAGGAGGGTTTCCCTTTGCATCTAATGTATACACAAAGTGTCTTTAGAACTGAAGGAAACATCGTTTCTACTCTAAGCATTTTCTTGTTCTCTTATTAAAATTTTGTCGACTATATTGCAATATCCCTTTCCCTAAGTGAGTACAAGATTCAATAAAATTGATACTTTTTATTAAATCCATTTTACATGTTTTCAACATCAGCAGAAGTGAGATTGTCAGACCATAATCCCACTTCACATTTTGGTGATAATAATTTTATAAATTATGACAGGCCACCTCACGAGTTGATAGTATCTTTCGAGCTTGATTGACATGTTCCTATTGTATTTTTTTTTCTCATATAGCAAGCCCTCCATATATAAAATAAGTAAATAACTCTTATGGCTAACTCTAGGAAGTAAATAAATTTTATTTTAATTGGCCACATATCAATTATAACCAATTGAAATAAACAACATTTTAGCTTATGACTACCAGTTACCAATTGAGATTACGGCTTCAATTACACCACCTTTACCCACTGCTAGATCCGTTGATGTAAGATCTATTTCAAATAAACATTCATCAATTCATAATTTATTTCTTGCTATGGAAAATGAAATCATAATTGAAAAAACATAGTGGTCTCCGTGGTAATATGGTAATTTCAATATCAACACTTTATGAGGATACCATTTACCATTTGAGCTTCTTGCATTTCATCGCCTCTTTGCTCATTTTATTGATGCAAGATGTATTTGAAATAAACATTAATCAATTCATAATCAATTTCATGCTATGGAAAATGAAAGCTTAATTGAAAAAGCATAGTGGTTTCTATGGTAATATGATAAGTACAATATCAATTGTTCTTTGTCTTGTGATTGAATTTTAGTAGAAGCTATGTTATGCTTATATTAAGCGAAAAACCCTTTGGCGAGAAAACAATCCTCAACTATTGATGTGGATTAGGGACCACTAGGCTATGCCATCATTGGTTGAACTACACTATGTTGGACAACATTTAATGAGGCTAGATAAGTGCTAATTTACATACCCATTTGCATGATCAAGCCTTATGTAGTTCTATTTATGATGATGATGATGCCAAAAAATGTCAATTCAATGTAAGTAGCTAGTATGCACTATTGAATCAGCGAGACGTTGTTGAAAGTATGCATTTTTCAATCAGTGAGAAGATGATGAAAGTATGGTCATTTAGTCTAACCATTACTATATCAAATTTGGATGCACAGAGTTCACTAAGCTCT
The DNA here is from genome assembly GCA_018340775.1 of Taxus wallichiana var. yunnanensis. NCBI lineage: Eukaryota > Viridiplantae > Streptophyta > Pinopsida > Cupressales > Taxaceae > Taxus > Taxus wallichiana. Next base: position 256,750,782 of record CM031243.1, on the reverse strand, counting down.
CTAGTTCATTTTAAATTATTAGCATAACTTACAAATGGATTTCCTTAAACTTTGTCTTCTACTATATTCCAAGCATCTAAACTAATGTGTATTAGTTATGAAATGGTAGCTATAAATTGTGGATCTTTAGGTGCCACCATGAACATTTGAAATGGGTTATTTGGTTATTCCTCCTTTGAAAATGGTTCATCTTCTAGAGTTATCTTGTATCGTTTCCTATAAAGTTGTGGACCTTATAAGTGGTTTTGTTTTAAAATACACATGTATAACATCCTAGGTTATGACTTCTTATTCATTATATATACTTTATCTCCCTTTATGGCTATGTTCTCCAGTTTTTGGTTGTCTTCATAATAATTTAATGTCTTATAAATTTTTGGGGATTATTATCGGTTTTATTTATAAATTCACCTGAATAACATACTAGGATCTGATTTTATATCGTGGTAGAGGTTCATGTGTCCTCCACACCTGTCATTGGAACTATAAAAAACATAACCTTGGTAAATAAATGAAAACCATAGAAATTGAAAGTAGATTTCATTAAACATATTTACAAAATCATTGAAGGTCAATCAACATGTTGAACTAGTTGTGTAGCATCAAGTTGAAAGGGTTGTTCATCGGCAACTATAGTTTTATGGTAGTATGCATAAAAAATAAATGAATAAGTAACTTATATCGGTTCAAATCCATTAAATAAAATCACTTGTTCAAGTTGTCTTCGGTGATGAACCTTTCTTTGTATGAGAATAGTAATGTTTAAAAAAATCTTGACTATGAGTCTCAACAATAAAAATAACAAATAGATTGGAATAAACTAATGCACACAGTGTGACATTGCCAGCATAAAGCACTATTACTATAGAATTTTGGTAACAACATCAAGATAACATCTCGGCCTAGAAATCACAAGATTGTTCATGAGGAAAAGGATGGATGTTTCCTTATAGGCCAATTTTGCTTGCAGTTACCAATTTTTGTGGCAGTTTCTCCATCCAATCCCTAGTGAATTCTTCTCTATCATCATTTTTATTTTCGTAGTTGTGTTGTGCTTATTGTGTACATAATACACAAACTTTTAAATATCTCATTGTTGTTGTAGAGTTTATAGAATCCATCCGAATTGATTCTCCATTGTCTTTAATCTTGTACATATATCTCTTTATCGTGTCTCTTAAAAATTTTGACTAATCAATTAGTATTAGAGCACTAATAATACAATCCAAAACATTAGTTTCGATAATCTGTTAGCAGCTCCATTATCACATTGAAAGAAATATTGCCAAACAAATTGCAAAAATCAGCAATCTTACTTTCAACATTAAAAGGATTGGTCAAAGGAATATTTGATAAAGTTGACGGAATCTGGAATGGATATGGACATTGACAAGTAAAATATTTTGTGTCTTCCATACTTGTTGGTTTTTTTCCTTCTATTGACATCACATAGTTGTCTAATATTGCACCGAGCCTCGATAGGTATAACTTCTTCCACCTCAAGGTCTTTTTAACACTTTTCATTTTTTTCCCCTATATGGGAATCAAATTTTATTTTTCCCTTTCTCTCTTCACCCAACAAGACAAAAAAATAGCGGTAGTGTGATTCACACAATTTAATTTTTTTAGGCATATCAATTAGTGTAAACATTATTTGTAATTAATATTTGTAGTTTATTATTATATTATGAGTTGTTTAGAAACAACTCATAATTATAATAATAATTATTGATTTGTAAGTGAATTTTTTAAAACAACTTCACGTATATAGTGAGTTGTTATAGGAGGTTTCCTATTTTATAGGAAAATATCCTTCTATATATTTGCTTTTATATCTCAAAGTGTAATTAAGATAAAAATATATTTCGGTGGAAATCTTGTTTACGCTCTTGCATTTTATATCAGTGGTATCAGAGTGATATATATCTCGGGATCTGTGATGTAGGAATAGCTTGAGAGGAGGTAACACCATCAAAAAAATTCTCAAATCATGTGCTCAAATTATTTGTTTCAGTTTAGATCAAACCCGATATCCTTCAAGGATTTCAATCCTCCTTTGCGTAGATTTGAATCTTCTATAGTTAACAAGCTATGCATGCATGTATAAGATAATAAAAATTGGTGAGTACTCTACTTTATTAGAGTGATTTAAACAAATCCCTCCACATCTGCTCATGTAAAGACGATAATTTGGACTACATGTGTGTTTTGGATATTCATAGGAAAAGTGTTGAACTACATGTCATTCATGAGTTGTGCAGATCTGCATGCATACAAATTCATGTTTTTGATGTGAATTTATCAATCTAACTTTAATATGCATAAGTCACAAGAATCAAATACTGGAAATTTACAACAATTATTTGCACACTAGTTTGGATACGTCTAACATTTAAAGTTTCAGTTGTATAAAGGAAAAAGGTGCCTTTCGATTCATAGTCAGTATGCGAGGTATACCGAGCATTACATCCTTTTTGGTGTTCATCCACAAGAAATAATGACATATATCTCTTCTCTAAGAAGAAACTAAGCCACAATTTTTACTCAGGAGGAGGTTTCTACCACGTTCAACCTTGCAGCAAATTAAACATTGTCAAAGATTTGGCAATCGATCAATACAAAAGACCGGCTGAGGAAAATATTTATGTCTTCTAACTGATTCATTTGATCAACATATTGTGAGTACGTGTGAATCCATATGCATACTCATGGCTCAAGGAAGATCCAATTGAAATTTGGCAAGATTCCTGAATAGTTGCTGGAATGTTACAAAGAATCAGAACATAAGACCATATTGTGCCTTACCAACTATTACCTTTCATGCACTAGTTCTAAATTCTGTGTAAATGAATTGGTAACGTGATTTCTATATGATCATCACTGTAAAATGTTATCAGTCCATGCAATTTTTTTGCCCCGTAAAACAAAGTGATTTTGGGCTACTTTTATTTATCTAACATCCTTCATTTTTTTTTTTTGTGTCAATTTTTACAAAAATGGAGAAGTTAAGTCTTGTTGAGAAGTTCAAAGGATGATATTTTCATACATATAAAATTCAGATGTAGTTGAATTTGATTGAGAAGGATCTGTGGGATGTAGTTAAACCTAATACTACAATACCAACAAATGTAATGGATCTTGCAAAGTGGATTGTCAAGGATCAAAAGGCCTTGGGAACCATTGGTCTCGGTCTATCTAAAGCTTACCTACACCATGTGGACTTCACAAATTATGCAAAGGAGATTTGGGAGAGGTGATTTGGGAGACTTTAAACAAGATATTTGGATCTGAAGCGAGAAAGTGCCAAGATGACCCTGAAGCAAAAATTATATGGATTAAAGATGGACGAAGGTGTAAAAATGGTAGATCATATCAGCAAATTTTTCTCTCTACTTAATCAGCCTGTAGGCATGAATGAAAAGGTAAACGATGATGATGCCAAAGAAATTATTTTGAATAGTTTTCCTAAAAAATGTCTCATATGGTTTTTACTCTGAGAAAGCTTAACATTGGTTTAGAAGGAGTAATTTCTACTCTTCTTGATCATAATGAACCCTTCGAGCCAGAAGAGGAAGTTTTATATGTGTAAAATAAAGCCAGTTCATCATCAAAAAGGGAAAGTATACTTCAAAGCATGCTCCTTCAAGAGGAAAGGTTAAATTTTTTTATTGCAAAGAATTAGGACATGTAATTTTAAATTGTAAAAAGAGGGAAAAAGATATACTTGATGATAAAATAGATCAAAAATCCCTTTTAGTTGAAGAAGAAATTGATTGGGATGAATATTCTAAAGATGAAGAACTTTCTTGTCCCAATGATGAGGAATTATTATGGTAAATAGTTCACCTACTGGAGGTAGGAGGCAATGGAGGATGGAGGGAAATCAGCGCCTCTCGTTAGTCACAAATGACGGGGTCGCATTCAAATTTGGTGGCAATATTTTATATTATTTTAATTGTGTGGTGTGTGGTTTCCTTCTCCTATTTTGATTCAAACGAGGAAGATGTGCATTTTGGATGCTGAGAATAGTTGTATAGGAGGGAAGCTGAACTGGAGTGATCCTCTGACTACAGAGATTCTTCAACTGTCATACTTCTAACATCGATTGGCCGGTGAAATCTAGTGTTCACTAGAAGTGAAATTAGGAACTGTTGAGTTCGCATATGTAGGTGAATCGGTGGAAGTGTGATCATCCGGTATGGGGTTCACTATGGTGAAGCAGATTAGTCATGTGTAGCAAGATCTAGATAGCAAGATCCAAGCCAGTAGTATGCAGACCTAAAAGTATGTAGAGGCATATGATTTTGGTTCTAGTTCTATGGTGCATTTTTGTGTTCACATTAAGGGGGTGATATTAGTAAATAATGTTCACACTAAGGGGGTGAATGTTAGGCATATCTATTAGTGTAAACATTATTTGTAATTAATATTTGTAGTTTATTATTATATTATGAGTTTTTTAGAAACAACTCATAATTATAATAATCATTATTTGGTTTGTAAGTGAAGTTGTTAAAACAACTTCACGTATATAGTGAGTTGTTATAGGAGGTTTCCTATTTTATAGGAAACTCTCCTTCTATATATTTTCTTTTGTATCTCAAAGTGTGATTAAGATAAAAATATATTTTTGGTGTCAATATTGTTTATGCTCCTGAATTTATATAAAAAAATTCAATTGCATTGGATTCTTTGCATGTTGTCAATATAATATTATCCGAATGTTTATTTTTTAAATAATGTAGAAATTTTCTCTCATATAATGTCTTTGTTTATTCTCTAGTAGTAATAATAAAATTTCTCTGCTATTATGCCTCACTCAACAAATCCAATTAACCAGAAATCCCTAATTATACTTGATCAACTAGTATTGATAGTTCTTCATTGGTCATTTCTCTAGAAACCATGAATAAATTGGTTTTGAAACTTTCCAAAGTGAATTTGGTTGAATTTAACATGATTATCCTTAATAGGTGAACAAGAAATTCCATTTTATCTAAACAACTGAAATGTTGTTGTCCATTTAGTCCATATATCATTGGGCAACAATAAAAAAGTCCATTTGTCATATAGACTCTTTGGTTTATGTACTAGGAAAATTGAAAGGAATTGATTCTCAAAGCTTTTCTTTTAATGGAAAATTATATTTTTTATATTTTTATATGATGAAAGTAAATGTTAATAACCAATGTAATACAATTAAAATGCATTACCTTCCACTTTTTGTCTTTTTTTGTCAATCCAGGATGTTGAGGACATCCTAGTGATTGCCAAACTGATCTAGCTTTGTACAAAAAATTAATAAACTTGGTTTTTATCCAAGTTTTGTTTACTTCATTCTATTGTTTATAAATATTAGTAATGGCTTTGAGTAGATGATTTTGCATATAGAATACAATCCGTTTGAAACCATAGCCTCAAATGTAAAGATTTGTATGTCTCTAAGCCCAAAATATTTTTTGTGCACATATTATATGATGGCCATCAAGTATATAAAATTTCACATCATCTCTTTCCAGTTCATTCAAATCATGGACTTCTATAATGTTATTTGTAGATTGTAAGAAGGGTATAATAATTGTGTCCCTATGTGTAGGAATAACATTTATCAACATGGAGTGGACAAGAAGGTCAACATTTTCATCATCTATATGATGATACTGATATTTTGGAGGTGCTACATGGAATCTTGAAACATAAATTGAAAATAATTCACCATTTAACATAAACAAATAAAAATGTTGAATAGTGGAAAATTATATTTTCTCGAATATAGTGGTTGCTTTCTTAAACAATGTAGTTGATTTAGTATTCTTCTTCAACCCATACAACTTTGATTAGAAGGACCAATCTCCAATTTAGAAAAATATGTTTGCCTCGACATAGTAAAAAGCTTGGCATGTTTTGGAGGTGAAAGCAAATCTTTTCTATTCAAGAAATGAAAAACAAAAGAGGTTTTTCATTTATATACAATTTTTTGAATACTGTGAATATGCCATTATGAATTTCTTTTGCATTTGAACAACTAGTATTGTCAAAATCTATAAGCATCCCCAAATTCTAACCATATTGTGAACAGGAATATGGTGTGTTGTCTATTAAGGCTTGCATTTCCCATTTCTGAATAAAGAAAATTCCAAATCCATATCCAAAATAAGACACTTATTTTTTCAAATTCAATGTGTTTGACCTAAACATGTAGTGTCCCTGAATCAATAACTTCTAAGGATATAACCATACCAACTTCCTCTTTATTTTCATCTATAACAAAAAACAACCACATGTTGATGTGGTAGTTTTCAGGAATGGATTTCAACAAACCATTCCTTGTCTCTTTTCTTCCAATAATCGCTACCTTGATGAATGGAATTATCGAGAATGGAGTGCAAAAAATGGAAGACATTTTACCTATAATTGGAGTAGAATACATTAATAATTAGTTCATTTATGAAGTATAAATATTTTTTCACATTTTCTATTAAGGAATATAAGCACTACCCAAGCAATCACCAACCTCTAGATTTCCTTAGTTTGTATCATTGGAGACTAATTACCTTAATGGTTAGCGATCATTAGGGTTCGACTAGACATGAAATGTATCATTCAACTGGTTATAGTAATTCACATTTTGTGGATCAAATCAATAATAACAGAAATTATCCAAAATTGTTATATCTAATTATGACATATTGAAAGTAAAAACATTCATTTGTACCATTTGAAGCGATTATCATTGATTCAAACAATCTATAACATTCCATAGATGACATGACATGAACGTTAAAAAATATACACCTTAGTGGCAAGATAGGATTCTATTCGACATATAAATGGACAACTTAAAACATTCCTTGTTGTTCATTTACACCTATTGAATGGAATAGTGTAGAGGACACTAAGATATAATGTTTGATATTTTGAAGAGAGTGTTTGAGAAAAAAATCACATTAACAGAGTTAGTAGTCACTAAGCATTTTCTATTATACAAGATGATGTGAAATATGTGTATATTGGACATATTGTAGTTGAGAGGATTAAATTCTTGTATAAGTCTAAGTCATATATTTAAAGTGTAGCAGATTGTGGTAAATTCCAAAACAAACTATAAAATAAAATAAGAAGGATTACACATGTCCTAAATGTAAGTATGGCCCTTGCCACTTTAGTCATTTTCATAGAAATGTTGTTGGGCCCTTAAAAGATTGACTAAGTACAAAAATGTGCATGGGCATGTAAGGCCTAAGTTGAGGGTGGGTGTGTAAGAAGAATGCGAGCAAGGCGGGGTTCAAGAGGGTTTAGAAGGACCGTGTTACATGCCGGAAGAACAAGGTCTCGGGACTTGTCCATATTTTGTGTATCGAGATAAGACACGAGAAAAGTGTGACCTGACTACGCATGCGGAGTTGATATGGTGCCGATTGGCGACAAAGTTGGAATATGAAGGAATATGCCCTATGATGGAGGTTTCTAGAAGACCATCATGGTAAAGAGTGGAGAGCTCAGGCCTGGAGGATCTTTCTCCCATGGAGGACCACATCTGGACACTTGGCAATGGATCTGAAGCCTTAGAAAGGTGGTTTGGTAGTTCAAGGGGCCTATAAATACAAGCACCTATAGAGGAATAGAGAGAGACATCAAGAAAAATCAGAGCCCTGCAGAAATGCTATGAGGAGTTATAATGGGTTGGGTAGATAAAATATAGGAGAAGGATACATCTAGGGGCTTGGGATTGTAAATTTTCTTTTGAGAGTTAAGGAATGTAGATCCAATTATGATGTATGACTTGATCTACCATATTATGGTGTTCTGTAATAGATCTAATGGATGTAATGAGGTTACCAACTTATTTGAATATGATCATTAATGATTCTGGTCCAACCTCATATCTTCATAGTTCTATTTCATGTATGTTTATGAAATAAGTATGAATCCTTATGCATTTTCCTTTCTATTTTGGTTCAATCCTATATTCTTGTTAAAGTATCTTTCTATCTAGAATGACTGCATTGGTCTAGAAGCCATTATGAGCTCTATGATGATTGCATGTCTCGTTTCCACTCACTATCCTTAAGTTCCTATCATAGATGATGTTTCCCACTAAAATCACATAAAGGAGATATTTGCACCCTGTGTGTGCCTCGGGTGAGCACATAGTGCCTGTTGGGTGATAGGACGCGCGCATGGGGTTCCCTTGTTCTTTGGTGGGTGTAAAAATGACTACATCTTGGTTCTATTTTTGGGACTCTTTTTGAAGTTGTAGTGGGAAATAGCATACATCATGATCTATGCAATGAGTGATGACAGAGTGTTTAAATTTGGAAAGTGTTGAATCATGGTTTAAGAGCATGAGAGGATGAATTTTCTCAGAGATTCAAGAACTAGACCTGAGTTTGATGCACATAGATGGGTAGAAGAGAACCTCTACCATGATTTGTATGAAACTTTTTCTGTTTCTTCCCAGTAGAGTTATATGAATGGCTCTCGGCATATGCATCTAGATCAAGATAGTATTATAGATCACGCATGTGGACCCAAGAAGAGTACCAAAGGCTATAAGATGCTAGATCTAACGTGGACTCGTGTTGTGGATCATTGGTGGAAAGGAGTGTTGACTAGATACACCCTAGAATACGCTATTTCCACATATTCTTGTCTAGATGTTGTTGAGTTTGAGTTTCTATGGGATCCCAGAGGATCATTTCTATGTGTTATTCCTCTAGAAATGAAGATCTTGATTGTTACCTTGAGTTTAGAGGCATTTCGATGGTGGCTAAACCATTCTGAGTGTTGGGTGAGGAAGCTAGGGTGGAGGAAGATGGTAGATATTGTGACTAAGAAAGAAAGGGAGGAGAAACAGCTCAAGTATAGTGAAGCATGTGAAAGGGAGATTGTTAGACAACGCGAGGTTGTAAGTGTGATGGATATATGGACATAGACATTGCGGGAAGGATTTGGGATTCACACAGAGGACATGGAACACTGAGCATTCTATGATACCCCATCTTGAAAGCACGTAAGAGAGACCCCTTAATGATGAGTTCATCACATGAAGAGAGAGAAGTGTTGTTGCACGCATCTCAACCCACCTAGTGACCAAACCCTGGTCCTTAGTTTTCCAGATCAAGGGAGGAGTATCGTTGACCTAGTTGGTATCGGTGGAAGTGACAGATCTATGCCCAAGAGATAAAATTTTCATTTCCTACTTCTATGGTTGCACATATTATTCCATTATTTAGAGGAATTTTTGGATAAGGAGAAATACACAAGGCTTGGGTAACACATCAGGGAATGTCATGGGACACACATCAGTAGTGTGACACAATCTCATATGGTTGGCGTGTAGTTTAGTGGGATGTTGGGGACACTAGGTATGACCACTTCAGGCCCATTACTAGCTACTGGTGGATCTAGAGGTGGAACTGGTGGATCCAGAGGCACAGGACCTAGTGGATCTAGTGGATCCGGTGGAGGAGGGAACATCAAAGGAATTCAAGGGACTAGATTAGGAGGACAAGGGCCTTAGCCACCTCCTCAAGTATTCTTTGAGATGTCTTTACATTTTCTAGATTACATGGGTATTGAAGATGTTATGGAGCATGTTCACAAGTGTGAGTTGTTATGGCATGCAAAGGGGATCACAACCCCGAGAATGGAAGGCCGTTCAATTTGCAACAATGTTGTAAGGGCATGCGCATAGTTTGTATAGGAAGTATGACCCCCATTAGATGGTGGTAGATTACACTGCATTGAAAAATGCCTTCCTAGTAGAATTCCACATCCCTAAGTTTGAACAAAAGAGCATCAAAGTGCCCTTAAGGAGATTCAAGAGGAATGGAAGAGAGTGTGTGGGAGTATGATGCGTGGTTTAAGACTCTCCTATCAAAGTTTTCATATGACATTCACCCTTCACATCATGCTCAATGGTTTGTTGGAGGGTTGATCCCATTTAGAAAGCTTTATCTCATAATTTCATGAGACCCCATGAGGCATTGGAAGCTACCTTACGTGCTAAAGTTGTTGGGAGCATTGACATTGGTGTTAGCCCATTTTTGGAAGCTCAAATTTTGTTGTTATGGCTAAACAGCTGGAAAAATTTTTGTGTGACTTAGTTCATGAGACTCACAATGGAATGTGGTGTACAGATTGTGAAGTAGAGGGGCATGCCAAGGATAGTTTCCCCTAGAAAGATAGTACGCGCCATCACAGTAGACTATGAGATTTTCATGGGGACCATGATGTGAGTAGATGTCCCTTACTACAACGTGTAATTAGGAAGAATGTATCTTACTACTATAAGATCTACACCTCTACGACCCATGATACAAGGATTATCATCTTATTAACCAGATCCATGAGGCCATTGATCATGGTGTGTGCCAGACTAGCATGTTAAAGTAGTTCTAAGGGTGATGATCATCCATTATGAGGAATACGTAGATAGATGGTTTCACACATGTGTGAAGGGAGATGGAGGACATGGTCGTGGTAACCACGAGAGGAAGAAGTGAGTTCCCATGTGGAACTTATTTTAATTTTGGATCTATAGACCACTACAAGCATGAGTTCCCAGACTTATTGTAGTGCTCATGGTGTGGGAAGAAGCACAAGTATGAGGAGTGCCTTGAGTTGTTTGAGCACATGATTCAAAAACACTAAAAAGATAAGGTCACTAGAATGGTAAACATTAAGAAGGATAACACAAAATGGATGCCATGGGTGACATGTGATGCAAGTTTGGAACCTGTTATGGTAACAACAAGAGTAGAGGCCACACGCGGAAAATAAATTCCAAGGCGAGAAGAACCTAGTTTAAGGAAAGAAGTGGTATATGGGAGTACCCAGACCCTGTGCATCAGAAGGAGGTATATCAAGAAACCATGGGCATCATTTGGAGTTTACAAGGAGAAATCCAGTGTCTAAAGGAGTAGTCTAGGAGGGAGGATCAAAGAAGGAAGGTCGAGGCACCAAAAGATGACCTGGATGAGGTCAAGGAAGTATGTAAAATGCTAAAGCAAGAGAATATTATTCCCTTACTAGGAGCATGGTTGAGAGAAAAGGTACCACACCGAGAGAAGAGTGAGAGATAGGTCTTGCATGAAAACCTTCCCCCTCATAGCATTGACTATGATAAGGAGATCACGTTAAATGTGGTTGTGAATGGATGACTCCTTAGTAATATCCTCATTGACATAGGTGTGAAGGTCAATATTCTCACCTTGGATACATGGCATCAAATGGGAAGACCTACATTACAGCCATCTTTGAATGTGTGTATATGGAAAACAAAATGAAGGCAATGCCCATAGGTTCTTAAAGGATGCATTATCACCATTCATGGGGCTAAGTTTACTAGGGACTTCAAAGTCTTGGCGCTCATTGAGGAAAAAAATTTCCCAGCATTACTTGGGTGCCCATGGTGCTATAAGAACAATGTGGATCTTAGGTTCAACAAGGGATACATAATCTTTGAAAACAGGAGGAATGGGTCATCATACCCCTGGCTGTGGAAAATCAACACCTATACTTGAACCTTTGGGAGAAGAGGTCCTGGATAGAATATATGTGTGCTCAATCAAGGATCCAGAGGTAATCCATCCCATAGAAGGAGTTATCCTAGTTTGAAGATGCTCAGTCCTTAAGTGACACCACCAGTATAGTGTGTGATAATTGGGTACATGGGACCTATGAGTTAATCAAATGAGAATTTGAGAGGATTAGTGACAAAGGTGACAAAGGCACGTATGGTCGGTGCCTAGGTGGAAAAAATCTACCTAAGTATTCAGGAGGAGCCTTCCTGAGATCTTTTTGTAGGAGATGGAAGCTCAGTGGAAGAAGGAGAATGAATGAAGAGGGATGTTAAGCTATGTCCTACTCGGAACTATTACGCATTGGTGGGTGACACATCGGGATAACCTCTTGGAATGGCGTGAGGTGAGAATTTCCTTCTCCATAAGGTTTTACAGGAGCAACATGCCCACGGCTATAAAATACTACCATGGTAAAGAGACCGCTTCCTTCCATATCCAAGCATGTGAGACAGCTTGGGTGGGAAGCACAGAAGCATTGCCACCTTCATTATGGGTTCATAAGTTGTATTCCACCCTACAAGGTTGTGTGTGTGCATGGTACATTCACATTGAGAGACATGCTGCTAGACAGGAAATTGGCAAGAGTTAGTGGCTGATCTCATTCAAACATTTGAGTATCAGAGTACAAAACCCTTGGTGGATAAGGCATTGCAAGTTGTCAAGCACCTTACCATTGGGGATAGTGTCATGGAAGAAGATAGGCTACTGGACTTGCTAGGTGAACCTATCCTGGAGGCACACTTTGAGGAAGAAGAAACAAAAGAGATATGTTTGAGCACACATGTATAGAGAAAGAAAAAGGAAAGATGGTTTATATAATTGATGGGGAAGAGGTGAAAAACTTGGACGTTGACCATTCTGTAGGGACATGAGGTGTTAGATAGTTTGATGAATGGGTGTGCACCTATCATGAACCTTTAAAGACAAAGAAGGTTAACATTGGCTCAGGAGTAGAACCCAAGGAGGCAATCATTAGAGACTATTGGTCGGAGAAAGAAGTCTCTAAGATCATTGATCTTTTATGTGAGTTTGAGGATTTATTCTTGCGTGGGTATCATGAACTAAAAGGTGTTCACCATTCCTTAGGGGAAATGAGAATTAAGTTGAAGGAGGGTGCATGCCCAGTCTGGAAGAGACCATACCGAATGAATCCTAACCTGTGCATGAAGGTCAAGGAGGAAATAGATAAGATGATAGCATCGGGCATCATTGAAGTTGTTGAAGAGTCAGAGTGGATAAGTCCAATGGTAATTAGCATCAAGAAGGATGGAAGGATAAGGATATGTGTTGATTATAGGACTGAATGTAGTGTGTATCATTGATCCTTTCCCAACCCCATTTACTGAAGAAATCTTAGGAGTGGCAAGACGTGAGGTCTACTCTTTCACAGATGGATTCTTGGGCTATCACTAGGTAAGGATCACAAAGGAGGACCAAAGGAAGATGACTTTTTCCACTGAGTGGGGAAGTTTTTCCTATACAGTCATGCCTTTTGGGTTGAAGAATGTGCCTGCTATGTTCTCATGCATTGTGGTACAAGCTTTCAGGACTTCATCCATAAATTTCTTCAAGTCTACCTAGATGATTGGATAGTATATGGGCTAGTGAGGACCATTGTGAAAACTTAAGGTTAATGTTTGAAAGGTTTCGGTAGTTGAGGATATCCCTCAATATTAAGAAATGTGTCTTTTCTACCCCATTTGGAACATTATTGGGACACATCATATGTAAGGAAGGCCTACTAGTAGATCCCGCAAAAGTTGTAGTAATTGTGGGATTGAGGGAGCCTACTAATCAAAGCGTAGTGTGTGGATTTCTTGGGCATACGGGGTACTACAAGAAGTTCATCAAGGGATATGCCAAGATCATGCCTTTAGAAGAGTTTCTTAGACATAAAAGTGCCTTTCATTGGGGAGAGGTGCAACAGAAGGCATTTGACACTTTAAAGGATAGGCTTGTCACCGCGCCCATACTACGATTCCCCTCTTGGGATAAGCCCTTCCATGTTCATGTTGATGCCTCAGGGACTACCATTAGAGTAGTACTTGCACATCCTGGTGAAGGGATTATTGATCATCCTTTGTGCTTTACAAGTAGGAAGTTAACATCAGCAGAGTAGAATTATACTACAACTAAGCGCGAGGCATTATCAATGATCTACATGCTTCACAAGTTCTAGAAAGTATTTTGCTAGCAACTCCATTTATATTTTACATTGACCATATGGCATTGAAATATTTAGTGAACAAGCCCATTCTACAAGGGCACATATGTCGGTGGGTACTATTGTTCTAAGAATTTGAGTTCATGGTGGTTGTCAAACTAGGAAAAAGTAATTCGGACATGATCATTTGTCTAGAATCGATTCGAGGAGGATGATGCAAAGCATTGAGGATACCATGCCAGATGCACAACTATTTAGGTTGTGATGTGTGCCCTCAGACTTAGAAGATATTGTAGTATTTCTCAAGAAATGTGTAGCACGGAAGGGATGAAGGCATTGGATAAAAAGTGGTTAGCTATACACTTTTCCTGCCTACATGTTGATTAGTGGGGATTTATACAAACTAGGATATGATGAGATTTTTGTGCGGTGTGTGCTAGAACATGAGCACCTAGCCATAATAGAAGAAGTGCATGGAGGTAGTGCAGGTGGACACTATGCAGGTGATGCCACTGCATGTAAGATATTAATGGCCGGATTATGGTGGGAGACCCTATATCAAGACTATAAGGAATATTGCAAGGTGTGTGACCATTTTAGCACATTGGAAAACCATGGCGAAGAGATGAAATGCCTTTGTGCCCTATTCCTAGCACCGAGCCATTTGAAAAATGGGCTATAGACTTCATAGGCCCTATTACACTAGCCACGCATAGGACTAGATCATGGTATATAATCACTTACATAGATTACTTGACAAGGTGGGCAGAAGTAGCACCCACTAAGGATTGTAGAAAGATACTGCAGCAAGGTTTCTATGGGAAAACATTATTACAAGGTATGGATGCCCTTTGAGTTTGACTAGTGATAGGGGTACACATTTCTTGAATGAGACAGTAAGGATTCTATTAGTAGAATTCATGGTGGCTCATCACAAGACTACCCCTTACCATCCACAAGAAAATGGAACCGTGGAGGCATTTAACAAAATACTTAGTCACATGTTGACTAAGATTTGTGATGTTGGTAGATAGGATTGGGATGAAAAGTATCAACCATTCTTTGGGCATATAGGACAACCTACAAGAGGTTGAATAAAGCCACACCATTCTAATTGGTGTTTGGCATGGAGGTTGTCCTACCAGTTGAATTCATGTTACCTTCTCTACGTATAGTGCATGCGCAGGAGGATTAGATGATGAACAAGTGTTGGAGGAAAGAATAGACAAATTAATGTAGTTGGATGAGAGATGATCATTAGCTAGGTGGAGCCAGAGGACTGAAAAATAAAAACAAAAGGCATGGCATGATCGTCACATTAAGAACAAGAAGTTTGAGGTTGGGTAGATGGTCTTACTATATGATTCAAAGTTTTTATGCCATCTGGGAAGTTAAAAGTCCATTGGTTGGGCCCCTACATCATCTCATACATCCTTGATTCAGTGCATGCCAGTTGTAAGTGCTGGATGGGACGAGATTTCCAAGACACTTCAATGGGAGTAGGCTAAAGCCCTATTATAAATAAGTCTTCTTGGTGTTTGTAAATAAGGCAATATTGCAGTTAGTTTAGGATTTCCTTTAGTGCATTTTATTTTCTTGTGTTTCCCTTTCTCATTTTTTTTTGTGTTATGCCTTGGGCATTGGTAACCTCTTTACTTTTTGAAGGTTGTGAATGCGCAGAGGACCACACATCATTTTAGTGTGGGGTAGAATAATGTGGAGGAAAGTGCAAAGTGTGAAGAACCAAGGAAGGATTGCATTGGAAAGCCGGTTGGATGGCCCTAGGAAAGGAAGTGCATGGAAGGAAAGGTGAAAAAGGATGGTTGGTGTCAGGGTAAGGCTACATTGTGGATCCACGTACAAGAGAGGAAGAAGTGCAAAAGAAAACACGAGGTAGGTGAGAGAAAAAATCATGACAAAAGTACCTTCGGTGTTAGTGACACACGCGTAAGAGTCTCTGTCAAGATGGGTTGGTTACATGCTAGAAGGTTGGGGGATTGTCCGCACAAGGATTGGGCACGTGAGTTAAAGTGCTAAAGTTAGGTTTTGTTGAAAAAGTTACATTAAGTGTTGAAGTATGGTGGTAGGTAAGGTAGCATTTAATGTTGAAAAGTGGGAAAAACTATAAATAGAAGGTTGGACACTTCATTATTTACATTGCGAATATGAAGAAGGAAGAGATTTTGTGAACTAGGGTTTCTAGAGTTGATCCGTGTGAAGAAAAATTGGAGAAATTTAACCATGAGTGACTAGTTTGGATCTACAAACCAGGAGGGAAATAGTTCACGGGTGCATAGAGAGAGTTGTGGAGAAGTGTCGTCTTGTGAAGGGGATATTCCAGTGAGGGTTTGGTAGCTAGGGCATGGGTTGAAAAGGAGTTTCTTCACAAGTTTGAGATCTAAGCTTGGAAAGGGTAGAGAAGTAGAGCAAGAGAAGTTGAAGTGCAAAGATAACCTACACAATGGCACCCAAGAAACTAGTTGTAACACCTAAGAAGGGAAAAGGCAAGGGCAAGGGAAAACAACAAGAAACCACACAAGTACCAATGAAGAATGGTATGCAGAAATGCAGTACCCAGATGGGGTTTTTCTTGGAAAGGAGTGGGAGTCCCATTTAAGAAACATGACAAGTAAGTGATTATAACCATCACACAAACATGACTGAAAAATAAATGGCGCTGGAGTTAGTGCACCCGACAAACAAGAGGACACAGAAGGGTTACCCATTTATAGTGACAAAGTAAAAGTGAAGTTGGAGAAGGCAGGATTGTTGCAACTCTATGAGTTTCCCTACTTTGGGAAGCTTGAGCCTCTATCAGTGGCTGATGTCACACATACATGAAGATCACTTTCACTTCACGGGGTGTAAGATGTGCATAACTCCTCAGCTGATTTCAAAATTCATAGGTCTCATCTATGAAGGAGAAGATATAAAGGATGACCTATGTGACAAATAAGCCATCAAAGAAACCATCACCACATATGCATACAAGAAGGGGTCAAGGTACTTTGATATTGTGGATATCCAAGACCCGGTGATGAGAATGGTCGCGTGCACAGTAACCAAACTTAATGACCAAGAGAGGTGGACACAAGTGAACAAATCATGGCTCAATGTTTGCAGAAGGATATCAGAGGGTGCCATTTACAACTTTTCCATGTACATCATGGATGAGATCATCATCAAGCAGCATGTAGGAGGGTGACAAGATACTTTTTGGCAATGTCCTCTTAACTATTGTGTTTTTAGAGATCGAAGTGCCAGATGTGGTAGATAAGTTCATGGGAGTACCCAGAGGAAGACCCCTCACCCACAAAGAGATTGAAAAATACACTTGTGATAGCATGATGGTTGTTCACAAGGCGTGTCTTGAGAAATGGTATACGTGCTTGAGGAATGTGTTTGGGGCAGAGTGGAGGATCCCAAAACAACTACCAAAGCTCACAGAGGGAGAAGTTGAATTCATAGTATACCAACACTTTTGCATTGGCAGATTTAGGTTGGTTGATGAAAGCATGAGCCCATGGTGTAAACTTCCATTTTCCTTCACCGCTCAAGTACTTCTAGGTGGGAGTAAATAGGTTCAAGGAATCCAAGAAGCTGAAATTTGACCTTAGAAGTATGGATCGGGACCACAGGGAGATGCGTAGGATGTTGGTCTACCCCAACAAGCATGCATACATGGAAAAGTACGTATCACATGAAGTTTAGATGATGAAACCCCTGACTCTACCTATTGCAAGGAGGTTCACGGTGCATGTATACCTTCACATAAGGCCCAAGTTTGAGAAGGGTGCTTATCTTGAGAATGAGATAGCTATACCTGAAGACTTAACAGGTAGAAGGAAGACCACACCCAAGAAAAAGGAGATGGAAGAGATAAAGAAAAAGGCACCAAGTGTCCAAGATACTCAAGCGGTGGGAACCCGGGAACAAGTGCTAGAACAAGTACTTACACATGCATAGGAAGAGGTCCCAGTCAGAGAGGAGGCATCGAACAAGAAAATATTATCGCAGAGGAGAAATCACCAGAGGAGGAAGAAGAGAAAGTAGAATCTCCTATATTGGAGTCCCTAGTTAGGAAGAAACAGAAGGTGATGGAGGAAGCTGATTCGGAGGAAACAGAGAGCTTGGAGAAATACAGGGGTGAGAGGGATGATGATGAAGAAGATGAACCTGAAGGAGACCAAGAACCACTTGTTTTTAGTGTGCATAATTTGGAAGAAGAAGGCGAAGAGGAGAGAAGAATGACTATCGCTTTGTGTGAAGGAAGGAAGCATCAGGAGGAGGAGGGCACCCAAGACATGGGAGGAGGTGAAGAGGTTAGCATGAAGGTTAGAGGACTCCAAGCCTCACTAAGGATGAAGTAAACAAGGTAGTAGAAAGAGAAGCAATGAAAATCATTGAAGCCTTGGTAGAACAAGAATTGGAGCGCAATGTTGATATAGTGATGAATGAAGATAGGGAAGAAAGCATAGGGAAATATCATGGTAGTGGGAGGCCTAGTCTATTAGTAATTATTCCTAAGGGCACATGTATACAGGAGGAAAGTGCATGGAGATCAGGGGGCAAGAATGAGCTACATTGATGATCCAAACAAGGTGTTTACACACACGCTTCCAAAGCATAGTCCCAATAGATCAAACTCTTGGTAATGAAGTTGTTTGATGAAGAAGGTGCATACCCTTGGATGAGGAAAATGATTTCATGGGAAATTGAGTCCCACATCGATGAGCAGAGTTTGAGGTAAGCCAAGGGGCACTAATGAAGATGCTGAGTCAAAAGGAGATAACCCCTTGGTGAGTGCTCAGTAGCTTTCGGATGAACAAGTCTGCAATGCATTGAATAAGGTCTCGGTTGAACTAGAAGCTAGGTTATTTGGAAGGAATGACAGGGTAAAATTTCTAGAGGTAGAGCTAGAAAAGAGGGAAGAAGAGCTAGAAGAGAGAACCAAGAACTTGAAGTAGGAGGAACTAATTAGCGTGCAACTAAAGCGTGAACTAAGGAAGAAAAGGAAAGGTGTGTAAGAAGTATATAAGAAGGTAGAATCCATCACAAATGCCATTGTTTTGAAGCATCCAGACCTAGCACAACCGCGCAAAAGTATGGATCTTCCCTTGAGTTCCTTGAAGACTTAACATGCATCCTCACCATGGAAAGGAAACCTCTGGCCTTAGAATATGTGGAAGAAGTAGCAAGTGTTCTGGAGAAGGAGGAAAAATTGAAGGTTGTAGCAATCATTCCAAGTACAACAAGGTTCTTGCTGATGTGAAAATTGCTACCCATATTGTTGAGGCCGTGTATGAAAATTGCGAGATAGAGATAAAGTGGTGAGTATTCTAGTTGCCACTCATGAGGTAGAGCTCAAGGAATTCCAAGAGAGAAGAAAAAGGAAATAGAGCAGAGCAGGAGAGGATCCTAGCGAGGTCGAGAAGAAGTCAGAAGCTATTGAAACCTTACGAGGTTCAATTAAAAACTAGTTAAAGGAGTTGTACCCATAGATTACAAGAAGGATGGATGCACTTGAGGATGTGGGCAAGGAATTGGAAGGAATGGTTGAAACATTGAACACTCAAGGAAATGGACTAGGTTTTGAGGAGGTAAGCACCCTAGTTGGTGACCTCTTCCAGAGAGCGCAAAATGAAGTCGATGCCTGGAACAAGTTGGAGGCTGACTTGCAAAGAGATTTTCCTATCTTGTTGTAGTAATGACAACACTTCCCCATTCTTTCATTTTTCCCAATTCTTCATTCCCTTATTATTTTTCCAAGACATTAAGTCTATTGTAATTCTTTCTTTGAAGAAGTGTTCCGAGGGTGGAGAACAGGTAAAGTGTGGGGTGATGTTGGGCCCCTAAAATATTGACTAAGTACAAAAGGGACATGGGTGCGCAAGGCCTAAGTTGAGGGTGGGCGCATAAGAAGAAGGCATGCAAGGAAGGGTCTAGGAGGGTTTTAGAAGGACCGTGTTACATGCTGGAAGAACAAGGTCTTAAGACTTATCCATATTTGGCGTATCGGGCAAGACATGAGAAAAGTGTGACCCGACTGCGCATGCATGATGTGGATAAGGTGCCATCCTAGTGACAGGTTGGCCTAGGAAGGAATATGCCCTGCGATGGAAGTTTCTAGAAGACCATCATGGCAAGGAGTGGAGAGCTCAGGCCTGGAGGAGCATGCTCCCATGGAGGACCACATCTGGACACTTGGTGATGGATCTGAAGCCTCAAAAGAAAGGAGATTTGGTAGTTCAAGGGCCTATAAATACAAGCACCCGCAGAGGAAAAGAGAGAGAGATCAATAGAGAGTGGAGCTCTGCAGAAATGCCGTGAGGAGTTATATTGGGTTGGGTAGATAAAATATAGGAGAAGGATGCATCAAGGGGCTTGGGATTGTAAATTTTCTTTTGAGAGCTAAGGAATGTAGATCTAGTTATGATGTATGACTTTGGTCTGCCATATTGTGGTGTTCTATAATGGATCTAATGGATGTAATGAGGTTACCAACTTATTTGAATATGATCATTAATGATTCTGGTCCATCCTCATATCTTCATAGTTTTGTTTCATGTATGTTTATGAAATAAGTATGAATCCTTATGCATTTTCCTTTCTGTTTTGGTTCAGTCCTATATTTTGTTAAAGTATCTTTCTTTGGAATGATTGCATTGGTCTAGAAGTCATTGAGCTCTATGATGATTACATGTCTCATTTCCACTCACTATCCTTAAGTTCCTATCATAGATGATGTTTCCCACTAAACTCACATAAAGGAGAGACTCGGCGCCGTGCGCGAGCACCACCTAGTTGGGTGATAAGTCGGTGTGCATGGGGTTCCCTTGTTCTTTGGTGGGTGTAAAAATGACTACAAACATTTTAGTCTAGAATTTCATGGTGGGTTCTAGCTATTTTTGAAAATATTTGAATATTAACAATGTTTATTGAATGCCTCTACAACAAGGTCGATTATAAGTTAGATTTACAATACTAGTTGAAGAAATTTTCCAAATTGTTCAAACTTATGTTAACGGTTTAGAGCATTAGTTCTTTGGTGGGTGTATTAAATCATAGTAAAAAGAACTAAGAGTTTAAAAATAGCGATAAAATAAAAAATCATGGTCTAGCTTAGTGGCCACTAGGCTCATACCATTACCACTTGTCATTGTAAACACTATATGTACAACTATGGAGCACTAATGTTTTTATTGATTATAATTGTATCATATTGGTTGGACTATCCCTGGTGGAGCCAAGTGTTACACTACATACCCTTGAGAGGGATCAAACCTTATGTAGTTCTCATAAGATATATTGTTTGTAACATATAATTCACATCGATTTATATCATAGGAAATGCTTGAAGAATCGCTAAGATTTATTACTTATGAAATTAATGGCATAGAAAATGCTAGGCTCAATAATTTCTTATTTTGAAAATAGAAATAAAATAATAAATCATGATCTAGCTTAGTGGTCGCTAGGCTCCTACCATTACTTCTTGTCATTGTAAACACTAGATGTACATCTATGGAGTGGTAGTGGGTTTCTTTGATTGTGATTGTATCATATTGGTTGGACTATCCCTGGTGGAGCTAAATGTTGTACTACATAACCTCAAGAGGGATCAAACTTTATGTAGTTCTCATAATATATATTATTTGTAACATATAATTCACATCGGTTCGTATGGGAGAAAATTCTTAGTGACCACTAAGCTTCATTACTTATTGAAAGGAACGGCATAATGGACATTAGGCTCAACAATTTCTTATTTTGAAAATAGCAATAAAATAATAAATCATGGTCTAGCTTAGTGGTTGTTAGGCTCCTACCATTACCTCTTGTCATTGTAAAAACTATATGTACAACTATGGAGCGTTAGTGGGTTTCATTGATTATAATTGTACCATATTAGTTGGTTTATCCCTAGTGGAGACAAGTGATGCACTACATACCCTTGAGAGGAATCAAGCCTTATGTAGTTCTCATCATATAATACTCACCAAGTGTTGCACTACATACCTTGTGAGTTAAAAGAACCAAATACGTAACAAAGCAAAACTCATTAGTGTATATTATACCTTGCCAAACAACAAAGAAGCCTCCTGGTTTAGATATAAGAAGACCTATGGCCATTTAATACTAACCAAATGTCTTCCAAAATTTGTAGATTATACTTTACAATACAGATGATATAATTACCCATCGATAGTCAATGTGTATGGGTAAGTCTATCATTTGTATTGTAAATTATAATATACAAATATTGGAAGACGATTAGTGAGTATTAAATGGCCACATGTCCTCTTATATATAAACAAAGGGGCTTCTTTGTTGTTTGGCTTGGTAAAAACGACTCTAACGAGTTTTTCTAAGATCAATGTAACATGTAATGATCTTAGTAATAGTTAAAATCAAGCTCAAAAATATTTAGAGCTTAGAGGTAAGAAGGCATCATTTCAAGTACAACCGTTATTAAAATGAGAAAATTGCAGCTCTACATTCACTCTTGAGTGACCAAGACATACATAATTTTGATCCTAGTAGTCATTGTGCATAGCCATAATGAAATATTAATATCTTAGTGGTCACTAATGTTAGCCAAATTGAAATATTTAGAGCATAGCGGTTGATAGGCATCATTCACAGAAAACTATTAATGCAATGAGAAAAGTGTGGCAACAAATGCACTCTTTAGGGGTTAATACATACGTAGTTGTGATCCTAGTTTTCCCTAAGGTCAGCCACAAAAACCTTATGTATTTCTCATTAAAAAATGTTTAGCGACCACTAAGCTCCATTACTTATTTAAAGGAATGGCATATCATCTGTTAGTCTTCTCCTCAACTATCTAGTTATTATAATTCAATCAGACAACCTGTAATGTTTCATACATTTTGAAATGAATCCTAGACTATATAGAGGCTATCGGACGCTAGGATTCTTCTCGAAAAATAAATGGGCAACATAAAACATACATAGTTGTTTTTTAACACCTATTGAAAGGAATAGCTTAGCAGCTGTTAAGACCTAATGCTTTTTATTTTAAATCCAGCATTGGAATAAAAAATCATAACAATGGAGCTTAGCGGTTCTTGAGTGTTTTCACATATATATATAAGTCGATGTGAAATATGTGTCAATTATATTGTTTCCTAACTATCTGGTTCAAACTTGCCACGTGGAACATTTTAATTGGAGAATTATATTAAATTAGTGTGCACTATATCTAACAATGTTGATATCAATTTTGATAAAAATTAAAAATAAATGTGTGTATATTATTCTATTAAACTTTAAAACTATGTTTAGGATTTATTTGTTTTCTTATACTATATTTTTTATTATGTTTATATTATTATATGCTATAGACAATAACAAATTGTGTTGTTTTGAATTTATTTTATTTTTATTTCTTAATGATGAAAAAAATCAAATTTTGATTTACAAATTCCCCGCATCTACAAATATTTGAAATTTCAATATCCCACATGTTTTCTTTATGAGGGGGAAAGTCAAATTTTCGTACCCCATTATTTTTCTCGTTTTTGAAATTTCTATCGTGGAATGTGCCAAAAAAATTATTAAATACCTTAAATAAATATTGTTTGGGGTTTCTAGTTTTTTTGGCCTTGCAGAAAATAAACTCTTAAAATTATAAAACAATATGCACAAGCCTTGGATTTTGGGCCAAGTCTATGAATCCTAAGGGTTTTTTTAAGGGATTTTAATCTTGTTTGTAGAGAAAGCACACAAAACACAAAGGAGGCACACAAACAAGGTAAAAAATAGAGGTTGTAAATAGTATCACACATGTTGAGTTGTGGAACTCAATTACTTCGAATTAGCATGCAATATGAAACTTTCTAGAAAAAATAGTAACCAATATTGGTCACCTATGAGTGGCATCGATCAGAAAGGAATAATCAGCATTGGTTAGGGATAATCGGCGTCGGTTACTGTGTGTAGGTTTTTTAATTAACTCGGAATTAGATCTATTTTTAGTGTTAAAGCAAATCTATTGATTGTAATTACATGGCTAAGTGCTCTAATTTTGTATATGCCTATATAAGCATGAAAGCTAGGGTTTGGAAGTAATAATTTAGAAGAACTTGCAACAATTGATGATTATTGTGAGAATAATTATGAGAGAGAGAATTCTTGGTGAAGAAGCAAAAGCTTGAGAGTAAGACAAGATCTTGTACATCCGAGAGGTGTGGAAGATTGTAAATCTTCATTGTATATCTTGTAAAAGATTTGGATAATAGATTGAATTTTTCTTTGTGGACGTAGCCCACACATTGTGAACCATGTTAAATCTTGTGTTTATTTATATCTCTTATTATGTATATTTCTTTCGGTAGAATAACCTTTTTATTTGCATGAATGCTTAGATATGATGTATTATTTGTACAACCAGTGTGCTAACCCCAACAACTAGTACCAGATATTTTTTAAGGGTTTTATGTGTTGACAAATTTACTCACACAGGTTTTTCGATTGAGTGGGAGCTACAAAAATGGTAGAAGAAAAAAATACAAGGTAGAGAAAGTTGACAGATGAAATTATCAATTATGGAAGATGCGATTAAAGATTACATGTATCAAAGAGATTTTTATTTACCATTGGATGAGAAGTCTATACCTATGAAGATGAAAAAATTGACTTCTACGGTAGGGTTAATGAAATCTATAGTTAATTTATATGAAAACCCTAGTGCTTCACATAAATTTTATTTCATGAAGAAACTATTTAGTTCTAAGATGCATGAAGGTGGATCTCGTATCTAGTCATTTGAATGATATCGGATCTATTCTAAATCAATTAAAATCTGTTGATATACCATTTGATGATGAAGTGAAAGCACTTTTATTCTTATTTATTTTCCGATAGTTGGGATAACTTGGTAATGTTTTTAGTAATACAGAATATGCTAATAATATTTTGAAATTTGATGATGTGGTTAGTATAATTTTGAATGAATAAATTCGTAGGAAGAGTACGAGAGGAATCGTTATCCGGGAATGCTTTGAAAGTAGAAAAGGGGAAGGAAAAAGGAGAGATACAAGAGTAAGAGTAATGTGAAATCAAATTCAAGGGATATCAAATCTAAATCCAAAGGTAAGGGGATTACTTGTTGGAATTGTGGAAAGAAAGGACATGGAAAGAAAAATTTTTGGTCAAAGGATAAAGAGAACCAACAACCGTGATAAAGGTAAAGAAGCAAATCTTGTTGCAGAAAAGGTAATGCAAGATGATCTTATTCTTTCTTTAGATGGTAGAATTGAATCATGGTTTTTAGATTTAGGAGCTTCTTTCCATGCAACCCCTAATAAGGGTTATTTTAGAAATTATGTCCAAGGTAATTTTGGGCATGTTCATTTGGGTGATGATGAGCCTTGTAGTATTACTTGGTAAAGGGAAGTTCATCTAAAATTACAAAATGGAAATACATGGGTATTGAAATATGTGAGGAATGTGCCAAGCCTTAGAAGGAATCTTATTTCGTAGGCCAACTAGGTGAAGTTGGTTCGCATGGTTACATTTACTGAGAGACTTTGGAAAGTTGCCAAGGTTGACTTTGTTGTGGCAAGAGGTAAGAAGGTAGGAACATTATATTTATCTACATGTGTTATTGATTATTTTTCTACATTATCTACTATAGATTCATATGCATGTATGTGGCATAATTGGTTGGGTCATATGAGTCAAAAAGGAATACTGAGATCTTAAAGGCTAAGCGTAAGTTATAAGATTTGAAATATTTAGATCTTGATTTCGTGAACATTGTGTTTTTAGAAAGCAAAAGAGATTGAGATTTCTCAAAGTTAGGATAACTAAGAAGGAGCATAAATTAGAGATATTACACTTAGATGTGTGGGGACCAGCTCGGGTAGCTTCTCATGGAGGGTCCCATTATTATGTTACTTTCATTGATGATGTTAGAAGAAAGGTATGGGTTTATTGTATTAAACATAAATCGATGTTTTTGAAACTTTTAAAATATGGAAAGCCCTTATTGAGAATGAATTAAATTAAAAATTAAAGTGTCTTAGATCTGATAATGGTGGTGAATAATGTAGCAATTCTTTCAATGATTATTGTTCAATGAATGGGATACGTAGAGAAAGAACGGTTCCAAGAACACCACAAGAAAATGGTGTTCTTTGAAAGATGAATAGAAAAATCATGGAAGGTGTTAGAAGTATGAGGATACATTCTCGGATTACCTTTCCAATTTTGGGTAGAATCAGTTGATACTGACATTTTATTTTATTAATGTGGGCCTTCAAGTTCAATAGATGGAGAAATACTAGAGGAATCTTGGACCGGAAAAGAGGTAGATCTTTCTTTTATTAAATTTTTGGTTCATAATATTTTGTGCATATTGATAAGGAAAATAGTGAAAACTTGGATGCAAAATCCAAGATATGCACTTTCATTGGTTATGGATCCGTGATTTTGGATTCCATTTTTGGGATTTAGAAAATTCTAAAATTATTAGGAGTCATGACATTGAATGGAATGAAAAGAGAATGTACATGGATCAAATTTTGGTACCCAAGGATGAACCGGTTGAGAATTTTGTGAATGAAAATGAACTCTCATATTTAAAAGTAATATCGATATGGTTACACAGTAACCGGTGTCATTGACCCTTGACCGACATCGGTCAACAGAACCGGTATTGGTTACAAAAGAGTAGAACTAGAATCTATTAGCAGAATTGATGTCAGTTATAGGTGACTAGTGTCAATCACTCGATGATTTGGATACAAATGTCCATGAGGTCAAGAATGATCCTCTGATACCCCAAACTCCTGTGAGAAGGTCACAAAGGTTAAGCAAACCTCTAAAAATATTTACACCTCTATTTTTTTATTATTGACCAATAATGGTGAACCATAGAGTTTTGAAGAAGCAATGCAAGATGAGACCCACGTCAAAGAGAGAATGACATGGATGAGGAAATGAACTCCTCGAACATAACTAGACTTGGGATTTGGTTAAGATACTAACAAGTAAGAGGCCATTGCAAAACAAATGGGTTTACATGATCAAGGAAGAAGAGGGTGTGCGAAAAGGTACAAGGAAAGGCTTGTAGTAAATGGATTTGCATGAAAGTAGGTATTGACTTTAGTGAAATATTTTCTCATGTTTTTAAGATTAATTCTATTCATACTATATTGAGTTTAGTTTCAAGTACATGATTTGCATTTATAGAAATTAGATGTGAAGACAACTTTCCTTCCGGTGATTTGGATGAAGAGATTTATATGTACCATCCACTTGGGTATGAAGTCAAGGGTAAGGAGAAATTAGTGTGCAGGTTGAAAAATAGCCTATATGGGCTCAAGCAATATCTAAGGAAATGGTACATGAGGTTTGATAGTTTTATGCATCAACATGGTTATTGTACAATAGAAAATCAACACGTGACCTTCTTCACACCCAACCTCTCAAGGTCATGCTAAGATAGACAAAGTGTAGAATGAATGTGAATGTGAGTGTGGTGATGGGGATCAAGCTAATTGGGCAATCTTATATCTTCAACATGCAATATTGGGATCTGTGAGTCTAAGGAAAATAATGTTCTCCTAACTTAAAGTGGTGTGATGGCTCGGTCTGAGATGATAGTCACTAGTAGACTCCACTCAATTTCGAGCTCAACCAAGATTTTTTTCAGTTGTTGAACATGTGGGTGGGCACCTCGTATAGATTTCTAGATAAGGTCATGGAAGTAAGAATGAGAGGTGTGATGAAGCCACTGGTATTTATAAGTGATTTTCTGGTCTAGTCCAGAAAGTCTTAGCCTAATTGGCTGTTGTGTTCAATACGGAAAGTTGTGTGATAATATTTGGTGGAAGTGGTGAAGATCTGAATACTAATGTATACAAACTAGTTTTAATGTCTAGCTAGCTGGCAGGTCTGTTGGGTTGTGGGACCTGAGGATCACAACCAAAGACTCATGGAGGTTGTGGCCCTTGGATGGTCATGCATGTAATCAAACCCTATTGCTAGGAGCAGTCCAATAGTCATAGGCTTGATTATCAGCGATATTTAGTGTATTGAGTTGTTTTATTTTCTCAACAAAAGTTGTAGGTGTGCATAATATTGTCAAACGTAAGATGGTATCAATTTGCTTATTCTGGCTTGTTGGGTTATGGGACCAAAGGATCACAACTTTATGTCTTTTCCTGTTGTGGATAGTTGATGGTCATACAGAATGAAATAAAATGACTTTTAATAAGAAAACTAATTACTGAAGGAAATCTAATCTATGTTTTTGGAGTTTTCACAATATTTTGGATCAAAGCAATAAAAGAAAACTAATCTATCAAAGGAAATATTTTTGTTCTTTTCTAACTTTTAAGCAATGCATTCTAATCTAATAAATAAACTAAAGACAAGTAATCAGCTGGATGTATTTGGTTACTTGTGAAAATGTATGAATCTAATCTAAAACAAATAACCTAATTTAATCAAAATCCTTCAACCCCCGCCTCGAGATGAAGAACAAATCATGACCCCGAAAGAGGCTATTGTTCCTCACAACTTCCTCAAGAATGTTAAAGAGGAAAACTTAGTAATTATTTGATCTACTTGTGATTGAACAATTCTATTGAAATGAATGATTTTCTACTCTATTTGATATGAAATGATTGAAACTAGTGATTTGAGATCGACAATTCAACAAACAAGGCAAGAAAACACAAAATTCCAACCTAGACAAGCAATAACTTTGGAAAATCTGGTTGTGTTTGTATTTTTCCCCTCATTATGTTCCTTTATTTCTTCAAGTTTTCATGTGAGTCCAAGAGATTTTCAATGCAAGAATAAGAAAGCGAAGGATGGAACTTGAGCAATGGCACTTGATGGTAGTCCAGATGTAATGCAGTAGAAGAGAGATAGCACAAGATATCGAGCTTGGCTATGTAATTCCTAGCAAGATCTCGCAGAAATACAATGTAAGATACACAAGAAATCTCGTGCCTTTTGTTTTAATACAAGCATGGAATATATAGGAATGGAGGATGGGAGGTGCCTTCATGCACAAGCCAAGAAGGAGCAATTCCAACCAATTAAATCTAATTTTAGACAATTTGGCTCATAGATGCATGCAAAAAGTGAAGTTAAGTGAACCATCACATGTTAAAACATGCATGAAGAATTATGGAAAAAGTGGGTAGGACCACCGCCCTATCTTGGGTGGCGTTTGAACCGCTACCTGGGAAGGGCGGCGATCCTAGCACTAAAGGCCAAAACATGCACAGAAAGAGGTAAGAAGCTAGAAAAAGTGTGGGAAGGCTAAGTAAAGATGTCTAGGAAACAAATATATACTGTGAATGGAAATTGGAGCTCGAACACCTTCTTGAAAGGACCTAAATCATCATTGGGGACTTTTGTAGAATCGTTTTTCGACAATATAGCACATGCAATTTTGGGTGCATATATATTTCCCCTTTGGAGAACTTCTTTAGCCATGAAGAGGCATAAAATGTAGAGTTTGAGTATGACGTTCCCAAAAAGGGGAGTTATAAGTTATACCTGACACACCCATGTGTCAAAATGTCTCCACCCAAACTCCCGTTGCCTACAAGAGAAGAGAAGACTCAAGTGCAGATAGATAAAATATCAAAAAATAAACACTAAATCAAAATGACAAGAGGACTTACCATATATGCGAGGATATAGAAATATAGTTGTGCCAACACTCCAACCCTGCAAATAAGTACACTCAAAACGAGGTCAAAATAACATATATATATATATATATATATATATATATATCAAAACAACTCATTTTTCAATTCATTTGTGTTATTTGATTTGGTGAATTTGGAGCTCTAGACCCACGGTGACCATTTTCGATGAGAGTACAGCCAATACGACCATGACGAGATCGTGATCATGCCTCCATAAGTGGGAGATTGACCAAAGCACGTTCTAACGTTGGTTATTTCCACTTTTGTCTTTTAATACCCTAAATGTAAAAATGTTAAAAAATTCACCTAGGGGGACTATTTAAAAAAATGTCTTAAATGAATCTCTAGGGGGTCACCCATAATGCATTCTTTTATTTGGTCAAAAGTAGTCTTTTTTTGTCTTTTTGGGCATTTTTAGGGTAAAGACGCGTTTGGAAAATTGGTCACGGGACAGCCGCCCTACATTGGGTGGCGGTTCTAAACAAAATGATAAAAATATTTATTCAACCTAAAAAAATTTGTATTATTGATGCTTTGTAATGTTTTTGGTGAGCTTCTTATTTGGTATATGTCACTAACATGCTCTTTTTCCATGTTTTGGTGAATGCAGAAGAAGGAGGAGTAGATCAGATGGATTCGAGAGAGGGAGTGTGATTGGCCCCCTTGTATCTACTGGATCAGCTAACCTAAGATGAGATGGACCTTCTCCAAAGGGACGGTATCTAGAGGATTGCATGGGTCCCCCATGTTTCTCCTACCAGTCATATTCTATGTGACTTATTTTCCTATAAGTATGTGGATCGTAACACTTTCTGGTTGCCAAGTTTCCGGGGTGAGTGGACAATCACCCTAGAGGATGTGTACCATATCCTTGAGCTCCCGATTCTTAGGAGGAGACTGACTTTGGAGACAAGCGGGGTCCAGGGTCATGATGACATAGTGGGCCACATACATGGGAGACATCATTGTCTCATCTGGTTCAAAGAAGGGGATGAAGGTTTGGTCCATTGCCACCACTCCCATTCCTATCATACGTAGAGCCATCATGGGCATCTTGTCCTCCCAACTGATCGGGGACAAGGGTGGTGACACCCTTTTATATTGTTGGGCTCCTATCATTGTGCAGATCGAGGGGCATAGCTGTAAATATGTTTCGGGGGTACAGATATCTTGGGGACTACCTACCATGATTTATACAAGGTAGTCAGATTGCAGGGGTAGTCATTGAGCCACCCCACTCTTATTATGAGTCTGGGTTTATGAGTGTTTCATCCCCTATGGTAGGGGAGTACTAGTTTCAAATCCAGGATCGTTCGGGAAGCTAGATGGATGGGTATGTCAGTGCTTAGGATGCCACATCAACTAGTGGCTTCCCTAACTATGATAGACATGATTTTCACACCCTACCAAGAAATGGCATGGATATGGGGACATGAGGTGACTATGATGGTAGCTTGCTCTTTGACGGGTTAGCTAGTTCATGGAGCAGGAGACTTGAGGCCCACCCATTTGATTGAGTACCCCAAAAGTTTAGACTTCCATACCTTGATATTTTCCCTCCAGTTACACCAGTTTATAAGACTAATTAGGAGGCTCGAAGGGGGCCTAGAGGGGATCTCGGTAGGACAATGGTCATTCCAAGTGTTCCTATTGTGGTTAGATGGGTGGTCTACACTGACAAGTAGCCTGGTGCCCTTAAGTGCACCTACTTCAGATTACTGAAGCTCCTACTCACATCGGGGAGCAGGATGAGCCAATTGATCTAGGCTCGACTCGAGGAAGATACGTGGGGTGAGACGAAGGTAGATTCATTTGGAGAGTACATAGAGGATGAGGGAGTTAGTGTTGGGACTGGAAAGGAAGCCCATACACAGGAGGAGGAGAGTGACCCTAATTGGCATGATACTCAAGAGATACTAAGGGTAGCATACGAGGAGGCCAGTGCTAAGAGAGAGACCTTAGTCTCAAAGATGGCACTTCCTCAGGATGGAGATGGGGATGAAAATTACGTGATAGGACACGGATTCACCTTCAGCTTTGGGGAATCCTCGTAGCCACAAGAAGCATCGGCAGAATCGCTCACCGATCATACTTGGATGCCTGGAGACTCGAGTAAGTTTAACACTTTCCTCTCGAGTTTGTTAGTTAGGAATTTTGGCTTGTATCCCTTTCCTTCTTTTGTTTTTCTAACTTATCGCTTCTTATTATCTTCTTGCAGTAATGGCACAGGAGTGGCAAGAGCTCATCTATTGTGTATGTGTGGACACTCTTTTAATCCCCTCAGGAAGACCCGACCGAGATGGCTATCAACTTGGGCCAACCATTAGCCATCGATAGACACACTGATGTGTTTTCCTGTGTGGAGGGTAGCAGAGATAGTGACCTCCCTCCATACCTAGGTGGCTAGATATGAGACTGTCGAGTGCTTGATGAGATGGAGCCATTCTCGCAGTGAGGCCATGGGTAGTGGAAGCCACCACGAGCACTCACATCATTTGGATCACTCCCAGTGTCGTTATAGTT
This sequence comes from Taxus wallichiana var. yunnanensis, assembly GCA_018340775.1. Lineage (NCBI taxonomy): Eukaryota > Viridiplantae > Streptophyta > Pinopsida > Cupressales > Taxaceae > Taxus > Taxus wallichiana. The sequence goes on along the minus strand of CM031243.1, from coordinate 256,718,803 downwards.
GTAGTAGGAGCCCTAGACAAGTTTGGGTGCCATCCGAGGACCCCACAGGGGACTAACAGCCATGGGTCCATTTTTATTACTTTGATGACAATTTTCAGTGTGTTTAAATGATTTTTGTATATTTCAAGCTCATTGTGAGCATTTTAACCATGCCTTAATGCGTGATGGCATTTTATATAAACTTAATTCACCATGATATATACTGAGACTCTTATTTTTAGTTTAGTATTCCATTGTATTCGAGTTGACTTTCTTTTGTTTTATCTCTCATGTGTACTCTAGATGTTTAGAATTTCCACTTTTCTATGCTTTTAAGAATGTATGCAGTGGATGTGAAATTATAATATAATAATTTCTTTTTGTATTTCATAATGTTGATATATGATAATGCAAACACAATGTGATGTTTGAGTTTTATCTCTTTAAGCAATCTTTGATACTTCATATTGTTTTGGAAAAACGTGGTGATATAATGATATGATAAGAAGATGTACTTGCCCAACTCTTGACCCCATGCAATGAGTAGGATGTGAGGGCTCAACACCAAGTGCTAGAAAGGGAACAAGTTACAAAAATTTGTTGAATGGTAGTGATGAGAAAAAGATAAAGATTTAGCAGAACCAAATTGAGACGCTACAACCTTACTCTACTCAAGCTACTTCATAGTTTATAATGTGAATTGCTTTCCATTTTATCTATACTTGGATCCGTAGATGGCCAATTGGTTGATAAAATCTGGATTTGGGGTTCTAAAATCTTTTGGAATTTTGGACATCTAACTCACTTTGTTTTTTACTTATGATATAACAACATTTGACTGGATTGTTTGTAACTTTCAAGTTTACTAAAGAGACCTATTATCCAAAATGAGCCCCTACTTATTTTGGCTAACTTGCCTTCATTCTTTCCTTCCTTTTTCTTCAACTTCAATTTTCACACATTGTAATCACTCAAAATATTCTAGAAATGGCTTCATCAGATAGGATTTTTCTTCCCCTTTCCAGAAAGGTAAAGAAGTCCTCCTAACTCCTTGTATTTTTTGAGTTATGGCTTGGCGGAGTTTGAAGGGGAAATTTTCCCTGGGTGGGCCCATGGAGGTAAGAAGGAAAATTTGCCAGGAGTCTCGAATAGGCGGAGTGGAGAAAGAAATTTTCCAAGGAAAATTGGTGGGTTGGTGGAGGTGTGGAGAGAAAGTTGGAACTTAGCCCTTTTTGGGGAAAAATGCTCAAAGTCAAATTTTAGCCCACAGGCCCGAAGGAGGAACAAAGTGCATTCGCGGGGCCAGGGAGAAAATTTTTCCACTTAGCCTTTTTGGGAAAAAGGGTTAAAGTCAAGAATTGGCCCACAGATCGGCAAAGGAAAATGGCCAAGGTTCCGCATCCAATAGAAAGGCGCCACGTGTCCAGTCCACGTCAGCAGCGCCGTGGCAAGGGTTGGGAAGAAGTTAAGTTTTTGCCTTTTTGGTCAAAAAGGTTGAAGGCAAGAAATGAGCCTGTGATCATATCAACGAATTGAGAGTGCCATGTTTCATCGAAGGAGCAGGGTGCAGAGAGTTTTGGGAAATTTTCCCAATTTGAAAAAAGAGGGAAAAGGTAGGTCTTTGGCCCACGGATCATCCAAAGAGCACCACGTGTCATGCAGACCTGAGGGGCCATGGAGATTTTTGGGAATTTTTTCCAAAAGGGAAAAATTTAAAGTTTGACCCGCCGACCCCAATTTTGACTCTGTTTTTTACCAGTTTTTCCCTAAATCTTCATAGGGCCATATCTTTCGAACCAAAGCTCAATTTTTCACGATTTTGGTGTCATTGGAAAGATGTTGAAATCCTCTACACGATGGACCCTAAATTTTGAATTTTTATGGATTTTTTGGGAGAAAAATGGAAAAACATCTCTAGCATGGAAAATTACAGTAAAATGACCCAAACCACCAAAATTAATGAAGTATGGGCCTCTGTTTTGCTCTGCGAAGTAGATGCATGGAAATATGAGGTTTTGCATCGAGCCCATCAAAAAATGAAGAACTTAAATGAATCTTTTTATGGTTGGATATGTCAAATTAATTTTCCCACGTTTTCTCATTTCCTTCATTCAGTCGTCGAGCGATAAAAGCCGCTTTTGACTCATTTTGCAAAAAGTTGTTCATCATTCTTATCCGCTCTCCTTCTTTGCTTCCTCAAGGTTTAAAATGGAGTTTGAAACTCCTCCCTGCTCTGTAATGGCATTTTTTCCTCTTACCCATGAAATGATGCATTGTGTAAACTTTACGGAGCAATAAAAACATGTTTTGATGCATTTGTCCATCCTTGCTCATTTTTGGTTATTTTCTTCTTGCTTCTCTTCATTGTAGGTATTTTTGCATGTTTGGATGTTCATTGTAGGTTTTGGAGCTGTGTTCATGGAGTTTTGGAACATTTTTTTGTGAAATACATCTTTGGTCTATGATGCACTTGTCCATCCTTTCCATTTCTCACCTCTTCTTGTTCCATGGCAGTTTTGATAGATAATCAACATTTTCCTTCTCTGGTGTATCACCATTTTAGTGTAGGCTCTATTTTTTCTAGTTTTCTTTCTCTCCTTGTCTCCTTGGAAGTTAGATTAGGATTAGATTAGCTTGCCTACACTGGAATAGCTTGTGGCAAGTAGTTTAGGAAGAGGAACTAGCCTTCTCTGGAGAGCTTTCCCCATTTGCAAAGGTCCCACACTTTGGGAAAGCTCAATGTTGTGTAATCACACCAAATGACTTTGCCTTATAAAAGCATATACATAACTCATTTGGGGGTGCTGTGATTTTACACTAACAAGACCCCTACCCCTTGCCCTATACTACTGGGAGGAAGCATGGGCTCATCACCATGGAAAAGGAATAGGTGAGTTAGGAATTTCTCTCCTTTCAAACTCTACATCACCAATGAGAGATGTAGGCTCAACACCGAAGGTTGATAGGGAAAAGAAATGTTTAAAATAAAAAAATTATGTGGATTTGCATTTGACTTACTTATCTAGTCAAAATGTTTAGTATGTTCTTATTTCCAAAGAGATTGTTATGGGATAGATGTGACACCATGAAGCTTCTAGAATGCAGACCATAGGCAAAGACACCTAATCTAGAAAGAGACTATAAATAGAACAAAGTATGTAGGACTTGGTATGATCACGGTCAAAAAATTGTCTTATCTTGCTTGAACAAATGAAATGACTCGAAATAATTGGAGATACTATGAATATTTGAAGAGATATGATTTGAATGTTTTTCCAATGCTTTTTAGAAGTTTTTAGGAGTTGTTATAAGAATAAATCCCTTGATCACAAATTTTACAGAATGAGCTCGCAAATGAAAGTGTGATGTAGATGCAGTAATGTACATATGAAAATGCTAATGGATCATGCATAATACCTCTTTAGGTGAAGAGAGTTCACAGATTTGTTACACTCCTCATCCTCTAGTGTACACAAGAAAAATGCCCCATTTGTGTAGTCTTCTACTACTCGATATGGACCCAACCACCTAGGTTTGAATTTTCTTCCCTTGCCAATTTTCTTGTCTATCCAAAATCAAGTCTTAGTACCAAATCTCCCTTGTATATTTCATGTTCATAAACCTTGTTATTGTATTTCCGAGCCATCCAATCAGATAAACATTGTGCCATTGTTCAGCATTAATTCTAGCATCATTGAGACTTTCTAACTAAGAGAGTCATGCTTCTTGATAACCCTCTTCTCCAAGGATCTTATGCAGTGAAATACAAAGACTGGGTATTTCAGCTTCAAGCGACAGAACCACCTCACCTCCAAACACTAAAGAAAAGGGGGTTTCCCCATTGGTGTTCTAACTAACGTTCGAGAAAAAGCTTTAAGTGCCAATCTTTTTTGTTCTCCTAAATGATCTTAAAGAGGATGAACTTTAATGTTTTATTCATAGCCTTAGCTTTTCCATTAGCCTGAGGATAATAAAGAGAATCTGTGTGATTACTTATCTTGAATTTCACACATAATTCATGCACCTCATCATTTTTGAAAGATGTGCCATTATCCGAGATAATGACTTGTGGGACACCGTACCTACAAATGATCTGGTTTAAGATGAACTTATCGATCACAGTAACCTGAGTACAGTGGTAAGAGGCATAGATTCTACTCACTTGGTAAAGTATTATGTAGTCATGATTATGAAGTTATGGCTATTCATTAATGAGGGAGAGAATTTATCTATCAAATTCAGCCCCACATGGAAAAGGGCCATGGGGTTGTGATCATTGCAAAGCTTGTGTCGGTATGTGGATCTCATGGGAGAACTCTTGGCATTTATGGAATCTATGTACAAACTCTACCACCTCATGTTCTAGGGTGGGCCATAAATAGCCCATCCAATGTATCTTTCAAGCAAAGTGGCATGGTCTCTGAAGTGACCTCCACATACTCTGCTATGTGACTCATCAAGAATATTTTCAGATTTTTCAACATCAACAAATCTTAATAACATTTTGTCAAAGGATCTGAAGAGAGCACTGTTCCAAAATAGTGTACTTAGCGGCAATGATGTGTAACCTCCTTCTTTGTTGTGATTTGTACTTTTCGGGTATGTGTGGTTCATGATGAAATTGCGGTGTCGGTATACCAAGGACATACAGAGATAGGGGGCCTAGTTTCGATAAAGTACATGCACTCATCAAGAAATTCTAGATCTACTAGATCACCTCCATCTAATGGATTATCAGCCAACTAGTCCAAAATTATTTTTCCCTTGACAGATTTCTGATTAACAAATGTTAGTTCAAATTCACCCATTAAGGTTATGAAACACCCGTCCTTCTTAGACAAGGATCCTTATGTGAGAAATGTCTGCAAGTGATCTCACTAAACAATAACCATCATTTCTTGATTCAACATATAATGCCTTAAGCATTTTATTACAAAGACTATGGCAAGTCATTCTTTCTCTACCTAGGTGTAGTGTGTCTCATAATCAAGCAACATTCGACTAATGAAATAAATTACACGCTCTCACTTATCATCATCCTCTTGAGCCAACATGTAGGCTAGTGAAACATCAGTAACTCATGAATATAGGATCAAGGGTCAGTCATACTTAGGTGGTATGAGTGTGGGAGGAGACAATAGGAATCATTTAACTGCCTAAAGGCCTCATTGCATTCTTCTATCTAATCAATGCTATAATCCTTTTCAACAAATTGTTGATAGGGTGAACAAAGAAAGGTCAAGTCAGGGATAAATCTTCAGATTACACCGAGTTTCCCAAGAAAATATCTGATACTAGACTCATCTGATAGTGGAACCATCTCTAGCACAACCTAGATTTTGGCTATATCGACATCAATCCCTCATGAAGATATAATGTAACCCATAATCTTGCCTCCCATTACACCGAATACACATTTCTCTAGATTCAATGTGATGTCGTATTCGATTAAGCAAGAAAGGATGACACGAAGAACCTCTGGGTGGTCACAGTGCTTCATGGCCTTAGCCAGAAGGTCATCCACATAGGATTCCATAATCTCATGAATAAGGTCATTGAATATATATGTCATTGCTCATTGGTAGGTGGCACAAGCATTATTAAGGCCAAATGGCATAACAGATAATAGTAGGTCCCCAAGGAGTTATAAACTTAGTCTTGGCTTGATCTTCCTCGATATTTTGTTGGGCCACTTTGGAATATTGACCAAGTATGAAGGCACTTAGGCACGCGGGATCCCAGTTATAGAATGGCACACAAGGTAAAAGTGCGCAAGAGAAAGGCTTAAGAAAGAAAATAGTGTGTGTGAAATGTGAAAGGAGGTTTGGGACTTAGCCAATTTGAGCACCCAAGGTAGAAACCGTGAAAATCATGATCAGTTGTGCACATATAAGATGCCATCCCTGGCGATAGGTTGGCCCAAGAAAGAGCATGCCCGGATCAAATCTTCTAGAAGATCATCATGAGATAGAGTGGAGAGCTCAGTCCTAAAGGAACATGCTCGCATGGAGGACCACATTCGACACTTGGTGACGGACACGAGGGTGTGGCAAGGTGAGTTCGAAGCCCGGGAAAGTGATAATTCTAAGTTCCTACTACGGAAAGGAGATAGATACACACACACACACACACACAGATATATCATCTAGCGATACATAGGGAATAGTGGATTAGAGAGTGAGTGAAGCTCTGCAGAATTACTGTAAGTGGATATTCTAGTTCAGGAAAGAATGTATTGAGCATGGAGTTGTTATTTTTCTTTTTTGTTAGATTAGCTACATACGTCCAATGATGCGCATTGATATGCGATCTACTCTTTGTGACACCTTGTAATGAACCAATGAATATATTGAGGTTACTGTTACAAATAGATATGAATATTAATGGGTTTAATTTATATTTTGTTCATATGATTTATCTTTCCTTTTATGCTACGAATGAATCGTTGTATCTTTCTTTTGTTATAGTATGTGTTCTAGAATCATTAAAGTACTTGGTCTAAAGTGACCGAGAGGATCGGAGGCCGTTTCCGAGTCCTATGGTCCTCGTATGTCTCAACTTATTTCTAAAATACTCTTACACTAATCATAGATAATGCTTCCCACTAAACTCACATAAAAGAGAGACTCGGTACCGCGTGTGCCTTGGGTGAGTGCTCAGCTTCTACTAGGTGATAGGCTGGTGTGCATGGGGTTCTTCCTTTTGTGATAGGAGTAAAAATTACTACATCTTGGTTCCATTTTCGGGACCTCTTTTTGAAGTTGTAGTGGGATATAGCATGCATCATGATCTATGTAAAGAGTAATGATAGATCGGTTAACATTGGAAAATGTTGAATCGTGGTTCAAGAGCATGGAGGATGAATTTACTTAGAGATTCAGCACTAGACCTGAGTTTAATACACGTAGATGGGTAGAAGAGAACCTCTACCATGATCTGTATGAGAATTTTTCTATTGCTTCCCAATAGAGAATATGAATCACTTTCAAAGCATATGCATCTAGATCAAGCTGACATTATAGATCACATCGTGGACCAAAGAAGACTACCAAAGGTTTTAAGACATAGATCTAACATGGACCCATGTTGTAGATCATTGGTGGAGAGGAATACTAGCTAGCTACACTTTGGAATATGCCATTTCTACGTATTCTTGCCCAGAGGTTGCTGATTTTAAATTTTTGCGAGAACTTAGAGGAACATTTCTACATGTTATTCCTCTAGCTATGAAGATATTGATGGTTACCATGAGTTTAGAGGTGTTCCCAATGGCCGGATAAACCATTCGAGCACTTTGGGTAAGGGAACTTGGGTGGAGGAAGATGGCATGAGATATCATGAGAGAAGGAAAGGGAAGAAATATAGCTCAAGTATAGCGAAGCACGTGAAAGGGAGATTGCTAGATGACACGAGGCTGCTAGTGTGATGGATCTATGGAGACAGACGTTGCGGGAAGGAGTTGAGGTTCATGTGGAGGACATGGAACCTAAGCAGTCTATGTTACCCCATCTTGGCAAGTGCGTTAGGAGACCCCTTTGGCTTCGGTGACGATTCTTCACACAGAGAGGAGATTCATTGGCGCATATCTAAACCCACCTAGTGACCGAGCCCTAGTGCTTGGTTTTCCCAATCTAGGAAGAAGTGTTATTGACCCAGTTGATATAAGTGGAAGAGACAGATCCGTGCCTAGGAGGTACAATTTTTCAGTTCCTTCTTTTATGGCTGCACATATTCTAGTATTCGGAGGAGTTTCTTGACAAGGGGCAAGTGTACAATCTTTTGGCTCACATCAGGAAGTGGCGCGGGACACAGTAGTGGTAGTGGGGCGCTATCACAGACCATCGGCACATAGTTCAGTGGCACCATGGGGGAACTTAGCACAGCTCCTACAAGACCTATTGGACCCAGTGGTTCTGGTGGATCTGGTGGATCTAGAGGTACAGGACCCTATGGACCTGGTGGATCATGCAGTGGAGGAAACACCAGAGGGAACCAAGGTTACGGTTCAGGACAAGGACCCCAGCCACCACCTCAGGTTTTCTTTGAGATGTCTCTACATTTACTAGATTACATGGGCATTGAGGATGTTGCAAAACATGTTCACAAGTGTGAACTACTATGGCGCGTGAAAGATATCACAACCCTAGAATGAAAGGCTAGTCAATTTGTAACCACATTACAAGGGCGCGTGCATAGCTGGTATAGAAAGTATGACCCTCATCAAACGGTGGTGGACTACACTACTTTAAAGAATGCATTCTTGGTAAAGTTCCACATTCCTAAGTTTGAGTAGAAGAGCATTAATGCTTTGAAGGAGATTTAGCAAGGAATGACAGAGAGTGTGTGGGAGTATGATGCACATTTTAAAACTCTTTTGTCTAAATTGTCATATGATATTCACCCTTCACAGCATGTATAGTGGTTTGTTGGAGGATTGATCACCCCTTTTAGAAGGGCCCTGTCTCATAAGACTTTTATAGATCTGCACGAAACATTGGAGGATGCCTTGTGTGCCAAGGCTGTTGGTAATATTGATACTGGCGTTAGCCCATTCTTGGAGGCTCAGATTGCTGCTATGGCCAAACAATTGGAAAAATTGTCTACGAACTCAGTCCATGAGACTCGCAGTGGTTTATGGTGCATAGATTGTGAGATAGAGGGGCATGTTAAGGATAATTTCCCATGGAGGACGGTACACACTGTGATAGTAGATTGTGAGATCTGTCATGGGGACCATGATGTAAGTAGATGTCCCTTGCTGCAGCGCACGATCAGGAAGAATGTATCTTGTTATTACAAAATTTACACCTCCACAACCCATGATACTAAGGATTGTAGGCTCATTGATCAGATCCATGAGGCCATTGATCATGGGGTATGCCAAACCAGCATTGCCAGTGGTTCTAAAAATGATGATTGTCATTATGAGGAGCGCGCAGATGGAGGTGCGTGTGGGAGAGGTTTTCGAGGAGGATTATGTGGTTGAGGTAACTGCGGAGGAAGGAGTGAGTTCCCACATGGAACATGTTTCAACTGTGGATCTACAGAACATTACAAGCATGAGTTCCTGGACCTATTACAGTGCTCATGGTGCGAGAAAGAAGCATAAGTATGAGGAGTTCCTAGAGTTATTTGAGCATATGAATCAGTAGCACCGGAAAGACAAGGGTGTTGCGATGGTCAGCATCAAGAAGATAGACATACACTAGATGCCTCGGGTAACACAGGATGAAGGTTTGGAGCCTGTCTTAGTAACAACAAGGGTAGAAGCCACGTGCACAAGAGAGGTACCAAGATAGAAGACCCTAGTTACAAGGGAGGAGGTCGTTCATGGAAAATATCCAAACCCCACACATCAGAAGGAGATATATCAAGACACCATGGATGTTATTCAAAGCTTACAAGGGGAGATCCAATGTCTAAAGGAGAAATCTAGAAAGGAGGAACAAGGAAGGAGAGTCAAGGCACAAAAGGATGACCTGGATGAGGTTAAGGAGGTGTGTAAAATGCTAAGGCAGGAGAACATCATTCCTTTGCTAGGATCTTGGTTGAGCTAGAAGGTACCACACACCGAGAGAAGAGAGTGAGAGACAGTCTTACAAGTGAACCTTCCCCTCACGGCCTCAACTATGACAAGGAGATTACATTGAATACAAATTGTCGATGGATGGCTCCTCAAAGAATATACTCATTGACACCGGTGTGGAGGTTAATGTTCGACTTTGGATGCATGGTATCAAGTGGCGAGACTGCATTACAGCCATCTTTGAATGTGTTGTATATGGAAAACAAAACTAAAAGGCAATTCCCATTAGTGTCTTGAAGGATGTAGCTATTATTATTCGGGGAGAAAATTTTACTAGGGACTTGAAGTATTGGCGCTCACCGAGGTGGACAATTTCCAAGACCGCTTGGGTGCCCTTGGTGTTACAAGAATAATGCAGACCTTCGGTCCAACAAAGGGTACATCAGCTTTGAAAACAAAGAGGAACGGGTTGTTATACCCCTAGTTGATGGGAAGTTGACGCCCTATATTGAACCATTGGGAGAAGAAGTTCTAGACAAGATTTATGTGTGCTCAATTAGAGACCTTGAGATGGTACACCCTACTAACGGAGTTATCCAGTTTGAAGATGCTCAGTCAGTAAGTGATACCACCAGTCTGGCTTGTGAAAATTGGGCACATGGAACTTACGAATTAATGGGACAGCAGTTGAGAGGGTGGGTGACCAAGGTAACAAAGGCACACACTTTGTTAGGTACCTTGGAATAAAAGAAGCGCACAAGTATTTAGGAGGAGCCTTCCCGATATCTTTCTGCAGGAAGTAGAAGCTTAGTAGAAGAATGAGAAGGAGCAGAGGGAGATGTTAAGTTATGTCTTTCTTGGCACAACAGCTCAAGCTCGGTGGTGTGCCACGCATCAAGAGAGCCTTTTAGAGTGGCACGAGGTAAGAATTGCTCTCTCTGTCAAATTTTCTAGGAGTAATGAACCCACCATCATCAAGGAGTACCATGGGAAGGAACCCACCTCTTTCCTTATCCAGAGTGTGAACGGGTCCTGAGAGAAGGCACGAGAAGATTTTCCACCATACCTCTAGGTGCACAAGTTGTATTCTACACTACTGGGGGTTGTGTGCGTGCATGGTACATTCTTTGAAAAACATGCCACCAGATGAGGAATTGGTAGGAGCTCGCAGATGACCTTATTCAAACCTTTGAGTATCGGAGTACCAATCCATCGATTGATAAGGCCTTACATGGTATCAAGCACCTTACCATGGGGGATAGTACGAGAATGGAAGATGTAGACTATTGGAATTCTTGGGTGAACCAAGATTAGAGGCATTCTTTGAAGAAATTGAGGAAGTAGAAGAGCTACAACTTGAGTGTGTGTGTTTGAAAAAGAGAAGGGAAAGTTAGTATACATGATTGATGGAGAGGAATCGGAAAGCTTAGATGTTAGCCATTCTATAGGGATGCGCGAGGTAGTGGATAGTGCAGATGCTCATGTGCGTGCCTACTATGAGCCTTTAAAGACAAAGAAATTTAACATCATTTTAGAAGAAGAACCTAAGGAAGATATTATTGGGGATTACTAGACATAGAAGGAAGTATCAAAGATCATTGATACTTTTGCATGAATTTGAGGATTTATTCCCACGCATGGGTACCATGAACTCAAAGGCGTTCACCATTCCTTGGAAGAGATGAAGATAAAACTGAATGATGGTGCACGTCCGGTTAGAAAAAGGCCATACGGATGAATCCTAATTTACACGTGAAAATTAAGGAGGAGATAGACAAAATGATAGCTTCTAGGATCATTGAGGTAGAGGAAGAATCGAGTGGATAAGTCTGATGATAATCAGCATCAAGAAGGATGGGCAGATTAGGATTTGTGTGGACTATAGGGAATTGAATGCGCTTTGTGTCATTGATCCATTTCCACCCCCTTCGAAGAAATTTTGAAAGGAGTCACTAGGTGTGAAATCTACTCCTTTACGGATGGATTTTTAGGGTACCACCAAGTCCAAATTGCAAAGGAAGACTAGAAGAAGACAAATTTCACCACCGAATGGGAAATTTTTGCATATACGGTCATGCCCTTTGGGTTGAAGAATGCACCTGCTATTTTTTCGTGCATAATGGTACAAGCATTCCAGAACTTCATCCATAAATTTCTTCAAGTCTATTTGAATGATTAGACAAGTATATGGTGCAGTTAAGGACCATTGTAAAAACTTGAGATTAATGTTTGAGAGGTGTAGGCGGTTGAGGATATCCCTCAACATTAAGAAGTGTGTGTTTGCTACACCCTTTGGGACTTTATTGGGGCATATTATATGTAAGGAGGACTTGTTGGTAGATCTCGCTAAGGTTGTAGTTATTGTGGGTTTAAGGGAGCCTACTAGCCAGAGCGCAGTGCGCAGATTCCTTAGTCGTATGGGGTATTACAGAAAATTCATTAAGGGATATGCCAAGATCTTTGCACCTTTAGAGGAGTTGTTTAGACACAAAAGTTCCTTCCATTGGGGAGAGGCACAAAGAAAGGGCATTTGATACATTAAAAGATAGGCTTATAACCGTGCCTATTTTTTGATTTCCCTCTTAGACAAGCCCTTCCATGTCCATGTAGATGCCTCAGAACTGCCATTGGATAATTGCTTGCACAACCAAGTGAGGGATTGTTGATCATCCTCTCAATTTTGTAAGTAGGAAGCTGACACTAGCAGAGTAGAATTATACCACAACCGAGCAAGAGCCATTGTCGATGATCTACATGCTCTTCAAGTTTAGACAGTTTCTTGGCAACACCCTTTGTATTCTACACCGACCACATGGCATTAAAGTATTTAGTGAACAAGCCCATTCTTCAAGGGTGCATATGTCGATGGGTGTTGTTGTTTCAAGAGTTCGAATTCACCATTGTAGTGAATCCTAGAAAAAAGTAATCGTGCGCCGGATCATCTATCAAGGATTGATTCAGAGAGGACATGTAAATTATTGAGGAAGCAATGCCGGATGTGTAATTGTTTAGATTATGCGCGTTCCCTCGTATTTGGAGGAGATTTCAGTATTCTTAAAAGAAGGTGTGGCACCAGATGGAATGAAGGCATTGGAGAAAAATCAGTTGGCCATATGCATCGTACCCTACATTTTAATTAGTAGAGACTTATACAAGTTGAGGACGAGATGAAATTTTTCCCAGTGTGTGTATTAGATCATGAGTGCCTTGCCATCATGGAGGAAGTGCGGGTGGGAATTACATAGGTAATGCCACCACACGCATATTTTAATGGTAGGATTATGGTGGGAAACCTTGTATAGGGATTGTAGAGATTATTGTAAAGCATGTGACCACCGTCGCAAGGTGCATTGGCAAACCAGAAGGAGAGATGAAATGCCTTTGCATCCTATCCCTAGCATGAAGCCTTTTGAAAAATGGGTGATATATTTTGTGAGACCTATTTCACCAAAAGTAGCACATAGGAATGGGTCACAATATGTCATCACTTGAATGGATTATCTCACAAGGTGGGTAGAGGTAGCCCCAACTAAATATTGCACGGCAGCAACAAAGTGGCAAGTTTCTTATGGGAGAACATTATCACGAGGTATAGATGTCCATTGAGTTTGACCAAAGTGATAGGGGTACACATTTTCCGAATGAGATAGCAAGGATCCTATTATCGAGTTCATGGTGGCTCATCACAAGACTACTTTCTATCACCCACAATCAAATGGAACCGTGGAAGCATTCAACAAAATATTGAGTCATACCGACCAAAATCTGTGATGTTGCATAAGACAAGATTGGGATGACAAAGTATCGGCGATATTATGGGCTTATAGAACAACGTATAAAAGACTAAACAAAGTCACACTTTTCAATTGGTCTTTGGCATGGAAGCTATTTTACCAGATGAATTTATGTTACCTTCTCTGCAAATAGCGCACATAGGAGGATTATCTAATGAACAAGCGCTAGAAGAAAGGATTGATGAGCTAATGAAATTGGATGAGAGATGATCACCTTCCTGATGGAGCCAGATAGCGGAGAAGGCAAAGAAAAATTCTTGGAATGATCACCACATTAGAAACAAGAAGTTTGAGGTTGGGAAGATGGTGTTACTATATGATTCCAAGTTTCTGCGCCATCTTGGAAAGTTGAAAGTCCATCGGTTGGGTCCCTACACAATTTCGTACATCCTTGATTTGGGTACATGCCGATTCTAAGTCTTTGGATGGGAACAAAAAAGCTGGACACTTCAATGGTAGTAGGCTAAAGCCCTACTATAAATAAGTCTTCTTGGTGTTTGTAAATAAGGTAGTTTTTCCAATTAGTTTAGAAGTTTCCTTTATGCATTTTTTTCCCTTTCTTGTGTTTCCTTTCGCGTTGTTGTTTTGGTTTTGCGCCTTGGGTGCCGGTAACCTTATTGCTATTTTTGGAGAATTTGTGAGTGCATAGAGGACCACACATCATTTAAGTGTGGGGTGGAGAAAAGTGAAGAAGCGCGTGATTAAAAGTACCAAAGAAGTTGTGTTGAAGATCCTTGTTGAGTATCCCGGTTGAAAGAGATAGATGAAGAGAAAAGATAGAATGGTTGGTGCCAGGATAAAGCTACTTGTAGATCCCATGTACAAAGGAAAATAAAGCGTAGTTAAAGCAACATGAGGTAGACAAAAGCAAGAATCTAGACAAAAGAAGTGCCTTTAGCACAGGTTAAGCGCCACGCAAGAGTCTCCTATCAAGTTGGTTCAAGTTACGCTTTAAGGTTGGAGGATTTTTCATGCGGGAAGGGCATGTGAGTGAAGCAACCTTTGAAGATGGACTTTTTTAAAAATCTACATTAAATGAACAAAGTATGGGGTAGGTAAAGTAGCATTTAATGATCGAGAAAAAGGAAAAACTATAAATGAAGGGTCGGGAACTCTCATTTTACTCTGCGAAAATGAAGAGTTGGAGATATAAGTGAGTGTTATAAACTAGGGTTTTCAGATTCCATTTTGGAAGATCTGTGTGATTAAAACATGAAGATTCAGTTTGAGATTGCAGACCAAAAGGAATTACACGGGTGTGGAAGGAGTTGAAGACACACTACCTTGTGAATATATTATCCAAGTTAGGGTGCGACAAACTAGGGCATGGGTTTAGAAGAGTTATATCACAGATCTAAGATTGAAGGTTGGGAGAAGAAAGAAAGAGTAACAAAGAGAGGGTAGGAGTGATAAAAATACCTTGAACATGGCACCCAAGAAAGGAAAGGGCAAAGCCAAGGCTAAAAAACCAAAACCCAAACTAGACACAAATGAAGAATGGTATGCAGAGATGCAATACCCAGATGGGGTGATAATGGGAAAGGAATGGGAATCCCACTCTAGAAGCATACTGTTAGTGACTATAATCACCACACCAACACCATAGAGAAAGAAATGGCATTGTAATTGGTATGCCCCAAACAAGTGAACACCGAAGGTTTTCCCATATATGACGATGACATTAAGGTTAAATTAGCGAAAGGCAAAGGGCTATTTGCAACTCTATGAGTTTCCTTATTTTGGGAAGTTAGATCACTTGTACCAGTGGTTGATGTCTCAGATGCATGAAGACTATTTCCACTTTGGTGGGAACAAGATGCGCGTGACTCCCAGTTTATTTCACAATTTACAGGCCTCATATGTGAGGGAGATAGCCTAGAAGATGACCTTGGCGATAAGGAGGCTATTCAAGAGACCGTCACTGAGTATGCCTACAAGAAAGGGTCATGGTACTACGATATTTTAGACATCAAGGACCCCATTATGAAGATGGCCGTGCATCTGGTGACTAAGTTGAATGGCCAAGAAAGATGGACGCAAGTCAACAAACCTTGGCTACATGTCTGCAGGAAGATTACAGAGGGGATGATATACAACTTATCTGCGTACATTGTAGAGGAGATTGTTAAGTGCATGAAGGAAGGGGATAGGATCCTCTTTGGCAATGTCTTTCTCACCATAGTGTTTGTAGAAATTGGAGTGTCGGATGCATCTAGACAAGTTCGTGTGGGAG
Source organism: Taxus wallichiana var. yunnanensis (assembly GCA_018340775.1). Classification (NCBI taxonomy): domain Eukaryota; kingdom Viridiplantae; phylum Streptophyta; class Pinopsida; order Cupressales; family Taxaceae; genus Taxus; species Taxus wallichiana. The sequence goes on along the minus strand of CM031243.1, from coordinate 256,703,271 downwards.
TACCCAGCCGAAGACCCTTTGCCCGCGAAGAGGTTTGAAAAATATGCATGTGATACAATGACGGCTTCCCACAAAGTGCGGCTGGAAAAGTGGTATACACACTTGAGGAATGCATTCATAGCAGAGTGGAGGATCCCTGAACAACTCCCAAAGCAGCCACCGAGGGAAAAGCTAAGTTCGTGGCATACCATCACTTGCTTGGGTATATTCAAGCTTATTGATGAATAATGGAGCCCTTGGTGTAAGATTCCCTTCATGTTCACTGCCCAATACTTCCAAGTGGGAGTAAATAGATTTAAAGAATCAAAGAAGCTAAGGCTAGAACTAGGAAGGTTGGACCGGGAACACATGGATATGAGGAAGAAGCTGAATTACCCGGTGGTAAGCACGCATACATGGAGAAGTACGTGTCACACGAGATCCAAATGACTAGGTCAATGATGCTTCCCATCACTGGAGGATCCATGGCACGCGTGTACATGCGCATAAGGCCGAAGTTCGAAAAGGGCATGTATTTGGAGGATGAAATCTCCATACCTGAAGACCCCTTGGGAAAGAAAAATCCAATGTCTAAGAAGAGAGCTAGAGGAGAGGAAGGAGCACTAAGTATACTGACTGCTCAGATAGTGAGCATGCCATCTACAAGCGCCAAGCCAAGCACCTACATATGGAGAAAGAAATCTCCAGTGAAGGATAAGACACTAGAAGTAGAGGTGCCTGAGCAGCCCACCACCATGGAAGAATCTCCAAAGGAATAAGAGAAGGCTGAATATCTTGATCAGAAGCCACCTCTTAGGAAGAAGCAAAGGGTGGATGAAGAAGCTAACTCGAAGGTGACTGAAAACTTGGAGAAATACTTGGGAGAAGGAGAAGATGAGAGTGAAGGAGATGACAACGAGGAAGAAGAGCCTAAGAAAGACAAGCAACCACATGTGTTTAGTGTCTATGACTAAGAGAAAGAGAGTGGAGAGGAGAAGCAAGAGTTTGTATTTGCGCAGCGCAAGGGCGCACAAGATGAGGAAGGCACCGAAGACATGAAGGCAGATCGAAGCATGCTAAGGAGAAGCAGGAGCCATAAGTTTTATAAAAGAGAAGATTGCGAGGTAGTAGAATGAGAAGTGAAAAATATGTTTGAAGCCCTTGTATACCAAAATTTGGAGCGCAATGCGGACATCCGCTTAAGGAAGGGAAGGAGGAGAGCATTGAAAAGGAACATGACAGCCTAGGAGGCCCCGCTCTAACAGTAAGCTTCACCAAATGTGCATGCTCAGGCACAAGAACTCTAGATATAGAACAAAGGTAGGTAATGGGCTATGTGGATGACACGAAGAAGGTATTACACACACGGTTCCAAAGCACCGTACCCATGGAAAGGCTCCTAGCGATGGGGTCTTTTGAAAAATACGGCACATACCCTAGGACCAAGAAGATGATCTCTCTCGGCATTTGAGTCACACATTGATGAGCCAGGACTTTGAAGTCTTCCGAAATCACTCATCACATTGCCAAAGTATAAGGGAGACAACCCCTTAGTAAATGCTCAGGAACTTTTAGACGAGTAAGTATGCAATGCTCTAAACAAATTCGTGGCCAAAACCGAGGCTAGGCTGTTTGCATGCATGAAATGAAAAAATTAGAGCATTAGAGGTGAAGTTGGGGAGAAGGGGAAGAATTGGTGGAGAAGGCCAAGATTTTAAAATAGGAGGAATTAATCAAAGCCACGCTTGATTAAGGCGTGAGTTAAAGGAAGAAAAAGTAAAGGTGCAGGAGGTCTACAAGAAGGTGGAGTTGATCAAGAGTGTCATCATATTAAAGCACCCAAACCTAACACCAATCCCTCAAAGGTACGCATCAACTTTGGAATGCTTAGAAGACCTAACGTGCATCCTCACTATGGAGAGGTGACCCTTGGCACTAGAATCTATAGAAGAAGTGGCCGCGTACTTGAAAGAGGAAGACCGGTTGAAGGTAGTAGCACTTGTTACCGAGAAAGTACCAAATACTCATAGAGATTAAGGTCATTGCCTAGTCTATAGAAGCCGCATATGACACATGCACGGATAGAGATAAGGTGGCAAGCTCCTTGGTTGCCATGCTTGAAGCAGAGCTGAAAGAGTTCCAAGAAAAGAACAAAGGGAACATGGCAAGAGAGGGACAAGGTTCTAGCCGAGGTAGAAAAGAAATCAGAGGCAATTGAGGCTTTAAGGAGCTCAATTAAGGCACAAGCAAAGGAACTATACCCCAAATTACTATAAGAATGGATAAACTCACGAGACACAGGTAAGGAAATGGAGCATATTGTGGACACTTTGGGTGCCAGGAATTGGCCTAAGCTTTGATGAAGTGAGCACCCTGGTGGGAGACCTATGCTAGAAGGCGAAGGGCAAGGTCAAAGTTTGGAACAAGTTTGGAGGAAAATCTATGAAAGGACTTTCCCATACTATTGAATTGATGTGCCCCCCCATTCTTCATTCTTTCCCTTATTCTTTCATTCCTTATTCATTTTGTAAAGTATAAGTCTACATCTTGGTTCCATAAAATAGTTTACATCTTGGTTATGTAAAATGTTTCGAAGACACGGAGAAACAGGCATAGTGTGGGGTGATGTTGGGCACTGTAATATTGACCAAGTATGAAGGTACTCGAGTACGTGAGATCCCAGTTATAGGATGGCGTGCAAGGAAAAAGTGAGTAAGAGAAAGGCTTAAGGAAACAAATAGCGTGCACGACGTGTGAAAGGAGGTTCGGGACTTAGCCAATTTGAGCACCCAAGGTAGAAAACATGAAAATTGTGATCGGTTGTGCATGGACAAGATGCCAGCTTGGTGACAATTTGGCCCAAGAAAGAGCATGCCCCAGATGGAATCTTCTAGAAGATCATCATGAGATGGAGTGGAGACCTTAGGCCTGAAGGAACATGCTCACATGGAGGACCACATTCGACACTTGGCAATGGATCTAAGAGCATGGCAAGGTGAGTTGGCAGCCCAGGAAAGTGATAAATACAAGTTCTATTGTGAAAAGGAGATAGATACACACACATAGAGAGATATATCATCCGGAGATACATAGGGAATAATGGGTTAGAGAGTGAACGAAGCTCTGCAGAGAATTGTTGTGAATGGATATTACGGTTCGGAAAGAATGTACTAAGCATGGAGTTGTTATTTTACTTTTACGTTAGCTTAGCTACATACGTCCATTGATGTGCATTGACTACGGTCTGCTCTCTATGACACCTTGTAATGAAAAAATGAATATATTGAGGTTACTGTTTCAAATAGATATGACTATCAATGGGTTTAATGTATATTTCGTTCATATGAGTTCTCTTTACTTTCATGCTATGAATGAATGGTTGTATCTTTCTTTCTATTATAGTATATGTTACGGAATCATTAAAGCACTCGATCCGGAAGTTACCGCAAGGATCCGGAGGCCGTTAAGAGCCCTATGGTCCTCGTATGTCTCAACTTATTTCCTAAATACTCTTACACTAATCATAGATAATGCTTCCCACTAAGCTCACATAAAAGAGAGACTCGGACTACTGCACTGCATGTTGCTCGGGTGAGTGCTCAAACTTCTCTTGTGTGTTAGGCTAGCGCACATGGGGTTTCTTCCTTTTGTGATAGGAGTAAAAATGACTACATATTTTGATTTGATTATACCCAGAAAATCCATCCATGAGAGAAAACAATTCAAATCCAGTTGTCGCGTCAACAATAACATCGATGGATGGTAATGATAAATCATATTTGGGGCAAGCCTTGTTAATGTCCCAGATTTCTATGAAAATATGGATCTTTCCATTCTTTTTTAGAAAGGGGATGATATTAGAAACCCATTATGAATAATCAAATAGCTTGATGAATCCTACCGGAGAAGTTAAATTACTCCTTCTTTCACCATAAGGACCACCTTTGGCTTCATGTGCCTCGACTTTGTCTTAATCGGCTTTACATCTGGTTTGGTGACAAGGTTGTGCCTTTGTGATATGTAGTACAATTTCCATCATTTCTCTATAGATAAATGTGAAGGCTTTTTGGTGTTCCTTAAGGATTTGGGTATGTATTTCCACCTCCTCTGGAGTTAAGGAGGATCCCAACTTTAAGATTTTTGGTTCCTCCTCTGTTCCAATATTTATATCAATCATTCCCTCAATTAAGGAGGTGTTTCCCTCCTCAAACTCAGGTGGGGCCAGAGGTAACTCTAAATCCCCTTCTTCTTCTACCTTGTAAATTTCAATATCTTTTCCCAAGGAGGATTCAACCATGGGATTCCCAAAATAGGAAGTTGAATACGAGAATTAAGGAAAGGTCTATCTCATGATACATAAGATGCATCTCTATAAAATCATTTAAATATCTTAGAGTTGCTTCATCACCATCAACGTGGTCTAAACAATCAGGATGATTCTTGGCTTCTACATACATCAACATTGGGGTCATTGGTGCTTTACGAATCAAGGGATCGATGCAGATGAAACTATGAAGTTTGTATCTTCCATGTCACTAATTGGTGCTATAGAGTCTGCGAGAAGGTTATGTTCACATGGACCTACTTCGATTGATATGAAATCAAACCCTTTTGTGAGACCTGAAAGTACTGTTGTTTTGTAAAGTTGTAAATGCTCATCTTTAGTCTCATATACTTTGGATATCGATTTGCGACTAAGTTTGAATCACCCAACACATTAATATTGAGGATGCCCATTCTCTTAGCTCTGATGAGACCTAATAGGATACCCTCATATTCAGCCCCATTATTTGTGCATTCAAAATTTAACTTGAAATCAAAAGGTAGAATCCTTCCTTGGTGAATTAAGGATCACGCTTTGCCCCACCACAAAAATGACACTGGCTCCATCAAAATGGAGATTCCAATAACTACTCAGAAAGATGGATGTTGGTTCATCCTTTGTACCTTCTCCTTTTACCTCGGTCACTTCAACCATGAAAACTTCATCTGTTGGAAGAGAGCTTAGTCCCAAAGTATGTCTCATACCCATAGAATCAAAGGGGAGGAGAATGGGAAAATCCTTCTCTAATAGCTCGACAATATTTGTTGTGGTTCCTAGCGACACTGTCTCTACAATAACAGTTTCATCTTTGACCACTAGAATGCCCTCAATCAACCCTGTGACTTATAACTCTATCATATGGACTAGATTTTCTTCTAGTACCGTGCTTGCAGTTTGTTTAGCTGATTTGTGGGAAGATCAAACTTGAAGTGGACCCTCGGCCTCTTCTTTAAGTTAGCCAAATGTATGTCAACAGTTTTGGATCACCTGTGCCACAAAGAGCTTCCCTAAATGCAAGAATCTAACCTCTTGGATAAGAGGGAGGATTGCCTTCATGCGATGGATCGAGGATAGCTAAGAATCATATTATAGTTGGCTTCCCAGTTTATAATATAAAATTGATCGAGTATCATCTTAGGCCCAAGAGTAACTTGGTAATACTATGGTTTTGATCGATGTTTCCTTGAGCCTATCATCACCTCTCAACGTGTTTTTGTCGAGGAGAAATTGGTCTCCCCATACCCTAACTTCTGAAGAAAAGAGAAGGGAACTATGTTAACTTATGCCCCATCATCAATCATTTCACACTTTATGTAGTTATAGTAAATCCAAACTTGTATAAATAACTTTGGGTCACCCCTACGAACTATCTTAGCATCCGTGGGCATCTTGCTGATGTTAAACATGAACCCAATATCTCTCTCAGGTTGCCCTAGAGGACTAATTTGAATCCTATGTGATTTATTTATGCCTCGGAAAAGGGGTAACATTAATCAAATAGCTAGGACCTATAACTTCTAACATAATGGCTCTATGATTAGGGGAATTCTTTAGTAGATCCAAGAAGGAAATGTGTGAAAAGGTCTTGGTTAGATCATTGATTAGGTTATAAGCCCCTACGGGCTTACTCAGCATATCATGAACATTTTTTGACATAGCCAGATAAATCGGGATTGGCTGTGAAGAATAATCCTTGGTTCTTGTGGCAGCACTAATTTTGGGTTCAGTGTCTAACTCTACCAACCCCACAATTTTCATTTGTTGGTGACCATCCAAAGGAGGTTCCACTGTGGATTCAACAAAGTTGAGGCTTTGCAATCATGATTCCCTATCACAATACCTTTACTCAAACCATTAGGATCTAATCTAACTTCCTTTGGATGGGTGGGGAGAGGATCGTTAAAGATCCCCAATGGTGTCTTCTGTGGAGACACTGGTCCCATGTAGGCATTTTGAGTGGGTGTTGTTGGGTTTGCCAAAAACATGTCAACAAATAACTATCTTTGGTCCTATGGAAAATGTTATAAAAACTTGTTACAATCGTGGCACATTCTTGTGTCATGCTCGTGAACCCTATGGAAACCCCAAGTATAAGTCGGGATTGTAATCTTAAGGCCTAATTAGCTATAAGATCTTAACTCTAGTATAGGTGGTCAATGTGAGATGCCTAATTAGAAAGGATGTATTGCTTCGATAATTATTTTCAACTGATTAGAGTGCCATTGTTTTAGGGTCTATCCATCTCAATGAGATGTTAAATCTTGAGGAAAGGGGAGTTAATGCAATCTCGAATGAAATGTTATCTGAGAATATGGTTATCAATGCTCATTTACAAGTGGCATTGGTTGAGAATTTTGTTGGAAAGACACTTCCATTGTCACACAATTTTAGATTTCAAACAGTGGTTGATAATTAGGAGGACAAGTTAGCGATCAACTCGGTCAATATGTGGCTTGATAAACTCACATTTGATGTTGTGAAGAGAGGGTTAGATTTTTCCATTTCTCCCATGCACATACCTTAGGAGGATTTTATGGTGGGAGGTTGAGAATGTGGTGAGAATTCTCCTTGATGAGGTGGTAGAAGAATTAAGGCAGAATTGTGTAGTAGCACTCAGACATGCCAAAACACCTCAGAGTAATAATATCTCTAGGAAGAAGGGTTGGCATTAAAGAGACTTAAATAAACCTGAATATTGTAGTTGTTAAGGACAATAAAGGCAATGCCACAATTGCCATGAACACAAAACAGATTACATTGCTAAGCAAAAAGACTATGTAGAAAATAGAGGCAGTGTAGAAAGTTAGACTTGAATCCAGTTTCATTGGTTGCGAAGAGAGAGCAAGCACTATTAAAAGTTCTTTGCTTGAGGATAGTGCGAAGAAGAAATTAATTCCCAACAAGATCGCACCAAGAACTTATGGAATGCCAAAGACCCATCTCATAAAAAGGGTAATTCCATAGAGGCCAATTGCAAACACCATGTATTCTCCCACCAAGGAACTAACAACTTTCTTGACCAAAAAGATTAAACCTTGAGCAGAAAGGTCTTCATCTACCATCCGAGTATAAGTCGGGATTGTGGTGCGAAACTATGGTTATTGTTTGGCTGATGGTTGTTATAATTAAAATTTTAGAACCCTTGCCTTTGGTTTCTAAATTGGTTGGGATACCCACCTGGGTATTGACTAGGGCTTGGGGTAGGTGTTTGTCTCGGTTGCTAAGGTGGTTGTTGTTGTTGTTGGGGACGATTAAAATCCATAGCGTTTACTGACGGTGAGAAATTATTGTTTCTCTGATTATTTCCATTATTTTTGTTGTTATTTGTAGCACTTGTACTAGTAGGATTAACAACATTAGGCTTTTGGGCTAGTCAGTCACACCGTTGGTCATGGCTCCATGATTCTTATTAAGGATCTTTGGTCCTTGATTATTGTTTGTGTTGTTGGAGTAACCGAGATTATTTTGATTGGGAGTGACTAAATTTCCATTAGCTTCATAATTCTTACGACGACTATCAATGGCTGCTTGGTCAATCGAAGAGCACCCTCTAGCACCTCTTCATAGCTCCTTAGTGGGAAATTTTAAACCTCTTCCTTTGTCTCTCTATTGAGAGAGTGAAGGAACAAATCACAAATTTTTGTTTGATCCATATTTGGAGTGCTTGCAGAGGAGTAGAGAACTTGTCACCACCTTTGAATAAAGTGGGCTATAGACTCATTGTGTTCTTGTTTGATATGAAGGAATTCCCTTATTCCTGTTCTCAAAATCTTGTTCATATCAAAATATTTGATAAACTCTGATATGAGTTTCTTGAACGAGTGTATTGAATCCTCTGGTATCCTATAGTACCAGTCGAGAGCAATACCTTCTAGCATCTTAGGAAATTTTTTGCAACGATTGCGTCCATGAGAGCGGCTCTTGAATGGTCGTTGCATAAGCCTTGATGTGGGTGTTAGTATTGTCATCCCCTACGAATTTTTAAGATTAGGAAAGGGTCTCGAAACATGACTATCCAAATGGAGAAGTCTAGGGGCTCCTTAAGATATTTAGAATAAGTCCCATTGCATATATTTCCACCATTGAAGATCCTTTTTGGGGAGGTGAGGGTTACATCGTTGTTGAAATGGGACAGCATAGACATTTTTCGGGTGTATGGTATCCCTGCAGTTGTCCATATGGTCTCGGGTAGGGATACAAGTCCCCCTGTGAAGATTTAGAATACATGTGTACATAGAGGGGTTATTACCTTGATATGGAATCAAAGGCACGGCCAGGGAACATTGTATTTTGGGTGGAATGGCATTTTATAACACACTTTCAACTAGTGCCTATTGTAGATATCCATATGTGGCTTAGGGGGATACCCAAGGTGCCTATCCCCATAAGCAAATCTCCTAGGTTTTGAGTGTTCATACAAAGTGGAGGATTACGGATAGTGGGTATTTGTCAGTAACTATGTGGGTAGGGAGAATTTTGTGCTTGTTGCATATGAATTCTAAGTATTTTGGGCAAGCTCTAGGTCCATAAATTTATCTACCAAAGCTGAAAGGACATCACCCGTTGATGGGGCATTACTTTTTAGGTACTCTTTGTTGAATCATCTAAGGTTATTGAGGAGTATGGTATCCTGCTATGAATTTTTCACTATGTTGCCACCCCTCATTGGCAGTATTTTTGGTTGGTGGAGGGGTAGCATTATTATTTTGGAGCAGGACATCACCTTTTCCTTGCAACCTATCAAAATTTTGGTTCTGTTTTACAATTATTGTTCACTCCTAGCATATCATGCTAAATATTCCTCATCTAGATACGAGATTTGATCTAATTGCATGCTAATGGGTTATTGAAACAATACCCGAGGAGATGAACTTTCTTCACCAATGAAATTCATGTTTTTGGAACTTGATTGTTCATGAGGATAGGTCTGAGTGATGTGGTCAAGTTCCTTAAAATGTACAAAGGAACCAACATTGGTTCCCTAAAGTAGAGGGTTTTGAGCGGATGAGCATTTTTCTGCCCATGTTGAAAGTGAAGGTGATTGTTGTGGTATACTTGATTGGTAGTGGTACATGTCAAAACCCGGGATGGGCTAACCATACTTGTCATATCCTACCATATTCATGGGGTATAAGAATACCCATAGAATAAATGATGGACAAATAAATTGGAAACATTAGAGGCTATATCTTCACGTCGGGTTCACCAATTTGTATGATAGAAAATCAACACGTGACCTTATTTACACCCGACCTCTCGAGGTCGTGCCAAGACATCCAGTGTAGAATGAATTTGAATGTGAGTGTGGTGATGGGGATCAAGCTAATTGGGAAATATTATATCTTCAACACGAAATATCAAGATCTACGAGTCTAAGGCAAAGAATTCTCTCCTAACTTGAAGTGGTGTGATGGCTCGGTCTAAGATGATAGCCACTCTTAGACTCCATTCAATGTCAAGCTCATCCAAGATTCTATTTTTGGTTGTTGAACATGTGGAAAATTACCATTAGGTGCCTCGTATAGATTTCTAGACAAGAACATGGAAGTAAAAACGAGAGGTGCGATGAAGCCATAGGTATTTATGGGTGATTTTCTGGTCTGGTCCAAAAAGTCTTAGCTTGATCGGCTGCTATGTTCAGTAAGTAAATTTTTGTGATAATATCTAGTGGAAGTGGTGAAGATCTGAATACTAATGTACGCAAACTAGTGTCAATGTCTAACTAACTAGCATACCCGTTGGGTTGTGGGACCTGAGGATCACAACCAAAGACTTATGGAGGTTGTGGCCCTTGGATGATCATGCACGTAATCAAATGATGCTTCCAAGATCATTCCAATAGTCATAGGATTGATTAGCAACAATATTTAGTGTATTGATTTATCCATTTTCTCAGCAAAAGTTCTAGGTGTGCGTAAGACTGTCAAACGTAAGCTGGTATCAATGTCAGTTATCAACTCTTGCCTGTTGGGTTGTGGGACCAAAGGATCACAACTATATGTATTTTCCTATAGTGGACCATTGATGGTCATACAAAATGAAATAAAATGACTTTTAATAAGCAAATTAATTCTTTGAAGGAAAATCTAATCTATTTTTTTAGACTTTTCACAATATTTTGGATCAAAGCAATAAAAGCAAACTAATTTATCAAAGGAAATATTTTTGTTTTTTTCTAACTTTTAAGCAATGCATTCTAATCTAATAAATAAACTAAAGACAAGTAATCAGCTAGATGTAGCTAGTTACTTGTGAAAATGTATGAATCTAATCTAAAACAAATAACCTAATATGATCAAAACCCTCCAAACCCTACCTCAAAGGTGAAGAACAAATCATGACCCTGAAAGGGGCTATTGTTCCTCACAACTTCCCTGGTAATGTTAAAGAGGAAAACTTACTAATGATTTGATCTACTTGTGATTGACTAATTCTATTGAAATGAATGATTTTCTACTCTATTTGATATGAAATGATTGAAACTAGTGATTTGAAATTGACAATTCAACAAACAAGGAAAAAAACACACAATTCCAACCTGGAAAAGCAAGAAATTTGGCAAATATGGTTGTGTCTATATATGTCCCCTCAATATGTTCCTTTCTTTCTCTGAGTGTTCATGTGAGTCCAAGGGATTGGGAATGCAAGAACAACAGCAGGAGGATGGCGCTTGAGTAATGGAAGCTTGATGGCAAATCTGGATGTAATATAGGTAGAAGAGAGATAGCACAAGAGATCAAAGCTTGGCTATGCAATTCCTAGCAAGATCGTAGCAGAAATACAATGCAAGATACACAAAAATTCTTAGGCCTTTTGCTTGAATACAAGCATGGAATATATAGGAATGGAGGATGGGAGGTGCCTTCATGCACAAGGCAAGAAGGAGTAGTTCCAAATAATTAAATCTATTTTTAGACAATTTAGCTCACGGATGCATGCAAAAAGTGAAGTTAAGTGAACCATCGCATGTTAAAACACATGTGAAGAATTCTATAAAAGTGGGTTGGACCGCCACCCTATCTTGGGTGATGGTTTCAAAAATTTCGTCCAAGCAAGGTGGCGGTCCTAGCACTAAAGGCCAAAACATGCATAGAAAGAGGTAGGAAGCTATAAAAAGTACGGGAAGGCTAAATAAAGATGTCTAGGAAACAAATATATACTGCGAATGGAAATTAGAGATCAAACACCTTCTTGAAAGGACCTGAATCATCATTGGGGACTTTTGTAACCATTTTATGACAATGTAGCACATGAAATTTTGGGTGCATACAGTTACTTGATATGTGAATCAGAAAATTGTGTTTATTTCAAGAAGCTTGGAAATGGGAGCTATATTATTTTTTTATTGTATGTAGACGATATGCTTATTATAGAATCTATTATGTAGGATATTGGTGAGCTTAAGGGAAATCTAGCTCACACATTTTCTATGAAGGATTTAGGAGCTGCAAAAATAACCCTTGCCATGCAAATACACATGGAGACAGGAAGATGAAGATTTTGTATTTATCTTAGGAGGATTTTATCTGGGGTGTTAGAAAGGATCAAGATGTAGAATGCAAAACCTGTTAGTACACCTATGGTTGGACACTTCAAATTGAGAAAATATTAGTGTCCATCATCTTATGAGGAGGTAAAATACATGACATGAGTGTTATATGCTTCAGCGGTTGGGAGTCTCATGTATGCTATGGTTTGTACCAGACCATACATTGCACAGGTAGTGGGAGTTATGAGTAGATATATGGCCAATCCAGGTAAAGAGCATTAGAAAGTAGTCTAATGGATACTCAGGTATTTGAATGGGACATATAGCATGCAGTTATGTTATGGAGGTTTGGATATTTCATTAGGTGGCTATGTTGATTCGAGATATGGCTAGAGATCTGGATGGTAGGAGGAGCACTACTAGATATATTTTCATAGTAGGTGGGATGGCAATTATTTGGATTTTGATATTTTAGAAGGTTGTGTCTTTGTCTACTATAGAGGTAGATTATGTTGTAGCTACGAGAGGCTAGTAAGGAGATGATATGGATGAGTAAGTTTAGGAAAGAGTTGGGAAAGGAGCAAGATGTTTGCAAACTATTTAGTGATAGTCAGAGTGTAATTCATTTGGCAAAGAAATCAGTGTTTCATTCAAGAAAAAACACATTCAGTTGAGGTATCAATTCATACGGAAGGTATTGGAGGATGGGCAGTTGAATCGGAAAAGATTCATATGAGTGAAAACCTTGCAAATATACTAACAAAGCCATTAGCAAAGGACAAGTTAGAGCTACACTCCACTTTTGTTGGTCTTTGAGTTTGAGACTTGAAGAGGAAGAAAAAAAGATAAGGATCAAGAATGATGATGTATAGGTATAGTGTAGTAATTAATCTCCAAGTGTGAGATAGTTGAGTTTTGGAGTTAAATTACTTTGGATTAGCATGCAATATGAAACTTAATGGAAAGCACAAGAACCGACATCAGCTATGGAGGGACCACCATTAGTCACCTATGACTAGCATCGGTTAGGAAAGGAATAATCGACATCAATTAGGGCTAACTAGCGTCGGTTACTGTGTGTGGGTTTTTAATTAACTCATAGGAATTAGATCTATTTTTAGTGTTAAAGTAGATCTATTGATTGTAATTACATGGATAAGTTCCATAAGTTTGTATACACCTATATAAGCATGAAAGATAGGGTTTAGAAGTAATAATTAAGAAGAACTTACAAAATTTGATGATTATTGTGAGAATAATTATGGGAGAGAGAATTTTTGGTGAAGAAGCAAAAGCTTGAGAGTAAGATAGTATTGTACATCCGAGAAGTGTGGAAGATTATAAATATTCATTATATATCTTGTCAAAGCTTTGGATAATAGATTGTCTTGTTGCTTTGTGTACGTATCCCACATTGGGTGAACCACGTTAAATCTAGTGTTGATTTATATCTCTTGTTATGTATATTTCTCCGGTAGTAGAATGTCCGCTTTTATTTGCATGTATGCTTAGATCGATGTATTATACGTACAACTAGTGTGCTAACCCCAACAACATAGATAGTTTGTTTGAGGTACTAGACGGAGGTTTCATAGACATCATTAAGCACAAAATAATCTTAGATATTACTAAATTAGGTATTTATCAAAATCATCTATTATAGTAAAAGTGTGCATTTTTTTATTTTGGGCTCTATTAGTCACTTTGTAGTCAACTATTTCAGGTGTTTTGCATGGCATTCTAGCCCTACTTTGTCTTAACAAATCGTTATTCACACCAACCATGTTTTTCCCTATTAAATCACGCTTCCCAGTCCATCCTTTTTTCGAGTTCCTTTTAATCACAAACCACCTTATTCTTCATGAAAACACAATTTTTTTGTTCCCTAACAAAAGAAAATGTAATCCCTTTTCAAGTCTAGTGTTTCTCTATGTTGAACGCTTTCCCATTTCTTTCCTTCTATGACTCTCTCTGGATATTTAATTTTTGAAATTTTCATTCTCATTCACGGGATTGTTTTTTCCTGGTAATGATGGTCATGTAGTCACATTTTTAAAATTTTAATAGGTTATGAGAAGCAAAATATTTTAATGTTGTTTATTAAGATGATACAAATAAACGCGGATAATTATCCCATTGAACATTTTTTACATGGTTGTCGCTTATACATTCTAGGAAAATATATAAGGTTAACAAATTACTTTAGAACTATAGAACCATATTAAGTATTCCATGGTTGTTCTCCTATGCGGGTCCTTTAGGTCGTCAAAAAAATAACATGGCGAAGCAGGCTTTGAGCTCTTCTTTGGGGGGTCTTTCTTGTTAAAGATAAAGGCCTCAAGGACATCCAGATCGAAGGTGACTCTCTCCTCATTATTAATGCCCTTAATAACAAAGGTTCCATTAATTGGGCCATTAGCAATATCCTCAATGATGTTAAGGAAATCTCTAATTATTTTGATAGCATTTCTTATAATCATACCCTTCGTCAAGGTAACAAATGTGTGGACAAGATGGCCAATTACGGCATCCATTGTAATGATTATAAGCTATGGTGTAAAGTTGATATATTACCCACGGATATTAATGAGTCCATCAGTAGAGATAGAGGGCACTAAGTTTTATAATGTTGGCACGAGTGAGAATGGTGGTGGTGATAGCTTACTTAATATCTTGCCTTCCAAGATTTTTGCCAATGTGAAAGAAGGTCTCTTGTTGAATTTTTGTAGCAAGCAGAAGAAGCTCAGTCTAGTGAACATGGGGGTGATAGGATTTGTGTTGAACCTGCTAGCCATAACATTGATGTGTGTAATCAACCTGTGGAACAGGCTTAGGATTGGGGGTTTCAACAATTTCATTTCCAAATTACATGGTCATGATCCCTCGTTGTCTAAGGATTTCAGAAAATCTTGGAAAGTGGATAAGTTTGTTGTCAGAGGAATGGAAATTGAGGTGTCTGAGTCCTCCATCACTCGGGTCACGAGACATGAAAATGGATGGGCTTAAAATTTTCAAGGATAGAACCCACAGAGAATAGGAAATCGAGCGGTTCTTTGTTGGCAAGGAAAGATGTTCCTACTTTACGGATGGTATTGCCAGGTCGTGCATTCTGGGTATTTGGAGAGAGGTGTGCCTCCATATTATGAAGTACATCACTCTAGAGGGTAAATATAGAAAAATCTATACTCACCATTTGACCCTTCTAAACATGTTCCGCCATAAGGTCATGGTGAGCATCCCCTTCTTTCTGTATATGTCGTTGACTAACTCCTTAGAGGCTTTCCAAAGAAGAGAAAGTGGATTCACCTCTACACAAAGGGCTCATTCTTCTGATGTATGAAAATGGGAAACCTACTCTATGTTCTCCCCTGGAATATCATGTGGACGAGGACGATCTCACTCTTGTTAACTGCCTCACTAAGATGAAGGCCAACAATTGTAAATTTGGCGGGGAGGTTTCTGGTAAAGATATGGGTGAGGCAGGTCGTGGGGAAGCGAGCACTTCGAGAAAATGGGATAGGGATGGTAATTTAAAGGGTTTTGAGGAGTTGAGCAGTAAGGTCTAGTACTTATAAGGGGTTCTCCATGCGATGGAAGAAACCAATGTGGGCCAAAGGGATTCAATGATGGATGTCATCAATGCTTCCAAGCAAATTGTCACCACACAGGTGAAGTCCAGAAACTTCTTGAGCTGGAGGACCAGGTCAAAAATCTCAGCGATAAGATGGAAAGGATGGAGGAGGGCACCAAAAGAAGGATTTTCAACTTGTGCATCAGCAACTCGAGGATGATATGGAGGATGATATTAATGATAAAGGTGTTGAGAGTGGCGGGAACAAAGATAGCCATGATGGTAACAATGGGGGATCCCAAAATAATTAACGTTTGTTCCCAGTCTGTTGGCAGAATTTTGGTGAACTTCTGTTGTTTTTCCATTTTTGAGACTGTTTCTCCTTCTCACGGGTTTACCCACCTTGATAGAAAGTCTGGTCCTTCTCTGTATGAGTTAAGCATGTTTAACTCCCTTCCGGGACTTTCTTGTTTCTTTTTGCTGGTTTTTTTATTCTCCTTTTGTAATGGCCCCTAGAGCTACTCCTTTTTTACCATTTCTAATAAAAATATTAAGTATTCAATTGTATGATAAATATTTTCAATTATATACGTTTTCCATGTAGAAATAGTCAAATGTAATGTCTTCACAAAAAAAAAAATTGTACAATGGAAGGTAAACATATTATATATGTGTAAATATTATTAAATATAAATTTTAATCACTATATTATTTAAATATACATTTACTTTTGTACTACTAAGAAGAAAACAATTTACATAGCTTTTGTGGTGCCACGATATAATTATTTATTTCGACAACCAATTTACTAAACCCAAAATTTATTTTGAATTAAATGTGAAAGCAGAGATAATAGATTTCATTTCAAATATATTTTTAATATGTTATGTATTATTGGCGAGAGATAGAATGTTTTTATATACATTAATACATGATTATACACGTATATTTATGTATCTATTATGTAAACTCTAGATTTATTTTTATCATTTATAGCTTTTCAATATGATTTATCCTATAGGAATACACTCAACCATGAAAAAAATTGTCTAGCCTAGCGGCCGCTAGGCTATAATTCTTATTTAGAGAAAACATTTGTTTATCTTAGTGGCCATGTGGCTTAGTTATTTTTTATACAGGCAACAAACTATTTTTTGGGCCTAGCGATTGCTAGTTTATTTATCTCTTGTTTTATATGAAAAGATTAACAATTTAGATTTATAACACAACTTCATTATAAACATGATATATTTACCTTTAATAATAGCTTAGTGGCCACTAGGTTGCAATGAGTAGATCACGTCATATCTAAAAACTTCTTGTATAGCTTCTCAGCCGCTAGTCCAAGTTTCTTAAATTTTCATAAAAATAAACAAATTCTTCCTAAATCTCATCAGATATAGAGAAATCTATAAATACAAATGTATAACACATAAAAGGTTGATTTTTAGAATTCTTTGGTTCTTAAGTAAATCTTACGGGAAATAAAGCGGATGAATCTTGTTTTATGAAAAAAAGATCTCCATACATTAGTAAAATTTATTGTTTGGATTTAAGAATTTAAAGTAATATATTTTGAGCTTAGCGGCCACTAGGTTATGCCACCACATAATATTTGAAGCCTAGCGGTGGTTAGGATTTAACAAATTAAATTAATATATTATGAGCTTAGTGACCACTAGGTTATGCCACAACATATTATTTAGAGCTTGCAGTCACTAGGATTTAACAATTTCAATTAAGATATTATGAGATTAGTGGATGCTATGTTAGGCCATGACATAATATGTATCGATGGGATTTAACAAATTAATGGAAGATATTTTGAGCTTAGCGCTGTCGCTAGGTTAGGCCACGCCATAATATATAGAGATTACGGATGGTGTGATTAAAAAATTCAAGTAAGATATTATGAGTTTACGGACGCTAGGTTATGCAACGACATAATATTTTGAGCATAGTGGTAATCAAGATAAAAGAAATTAAATTAAGATATTATGAGCTTAGTTGTTGCTAGGATATGCCAAAACATAATATTTGGATCTTAGCAGTCACTAGGATTTAACAAATTAAATTAAAATAGTTTGAGTTTTGTTGGTCGTCAAATAGGAATTTACGAAGAGCAAGGTCGGGGGACAATAAGTCCCTCCTCTTTAATGGGAGAGGTTCCCTTATTCAGAAATGAACCTATTTACAAATATACAAAACATGATTTTCTAGTTGAACTTGGATATTACAAAAGTGTTTTCTATAAAGATCATCAATTACAAAAGGACTCGAGGAATGAGAATACGAGAATGAGCGAGAAAGGCAACATGCGAGAATTATAGATATGAGACTAATTCTCTATGTATGTGAAATTACTGATGAATTGAAACAAGATCACTTGTATCATATAAATAAGATGAAATTTAAAGACACAAAGTTCTATAAATAACATCTGCCAGAACACAAAGTTTCTTGACATAACACAGACAAATGATCTTCACAAAATTAAATGAAAGCTTGGGGATAAAAGAGACCAGATAGACAAAGAATGAAAAGCCCATTCGTATTGATTTCTTTATCATCTATTTACACTTTCAGAAAACTAGCCAAGTTCTTCCTCCCTTCAAAATGGCGTAGAGAGGCCATTATATAGCTTACAAATCAGTTACTCTTTGTAACCACTTCTTTTAACTAAAGATTAGTTAAGGATTGCCAATTGCAATACCTCAACTATTACAATGAATCCGAGAAAAAGAATTAGAAAAGAAGAGAATAATAAGGAGAAGAAGACATGTGGTTATGAATGGGAGGGACCCACTGACTTCAAAATTCACTGCCTGAATCTCTTCAATGCCTCGGCTATGTCTCTGCCACGAGGATTGACGTGTTGGCTGTAGAATGACCCCAAAATCTGAGACACTTCTCCATTTCCTTATCAAACTCGACATGAGTATGATAGTATTTATTTGCTTCTTCAATGGCAGATTGAAGAGAGCAGATCTCCTTCATTTTCTCTTTGGAAATGGAGCTTTCCTTGAATAGATTATCTTTGACAAAAGCTCTGAATTGAGCTTTGATTTCTTGCAAGGAAAGAGGCACACCAGAAGTTTCATCTTGAAGATGACAGTGTATATCTTTGAAAGCGAGATACAACCAATGTTTTGAAAGCCTCACCCTTGCCGCCGGCTATTCTTGGCTCTCCCAAAGCCTCCTCCAAGACTTTGATCTTCCACTCCATGTGCAAACCCGGGACTTGTGACAGATTATCCTTTGCATCATCAAAAACCTTATTCGCCAATAAAATGTTCTCATCATCTGTCCCATGAGACGGAGGTCTACTATCAATCGATCCGAGTTTGAGCTCTTTATCTATGACCCGATAGTGGAGGAGAGCACATTGCAAATTGTTCACCTTTCCGTGGAGTTTGAAAGCTTCGTCGATGAAGTTTAATCTTGCAACAAGCATATCTTCCACCATGGCCTCCATAGCTCTACCATAGACGAAATACTTGTGCATGTCTTTGATACTTTGAACTTCATCTTGGCTCAAAATTACGGGTGGCGAGAAGGGTAGTCAATGGGGTAGGGTCCAAAACTTTGTCCTTAGACAAAAGAGATTTGATAAAGCCGGTGAGAATGGGCTTGTTCCTCCAGTGTTCAATAGTTTGCTGCCCTTTCTCTACCCTCCCAATGACTCTTGTGACCATTTCATGGAGGTTGTGGATATCACCTTTAGGAGTAGACTCTCTCATTGGGAATCCTTGAGAGTTATAAGTCGAGATGCTTACAAGTCCTACTCGATTTGTCTCTGTAGCTTAGCAATCTCCAGAATTGCTGACCCCGAGCATCGAGACACTATCCTGGAGGTGATTCTGGATTTTTGGCGTGAGAAGGAGTAGTCCCTAACAAGGTGCGATAAGACATCAAAATTTGGCCCCGATCTCGAGAGGAAGATTTCCTCTTCCCTCATCAACAAAAGGTTGCACCCATGCACAAGAGGAAGAGGAATCAGCAAGAGGGGCAAGAGGACCAAGAGACAGAGAGCTCATGACGCTCAAGGTTTGCACAGTTGTTGTTTCAAGTTGAGATGCGAGTGGGGTGCTTGAGACAATTGTGGCAGAAGAATCAATAGCACTTGGAATTTCAAAGTGCTTTGGACTTCCTTATCTTTATTCGTTGGATCTTCGAGGAGCATTTGCGGGTGGCACTTCACTCTCTTCGCTTTCACTTTGAGAATAATGATGTTTTACGGTCCCAAAGGTACCTCTACCCGCTTTCTTTGAGGATCTTTTTCACGAGGCTCCTCCTTAACTCTCTCGAATTTCTTGGTACACTTGAGTGGATGAAGGAGTGGAAGCTCACAGTCCTTGCATTGATGAGGCGGGAGGGGTTTGCATAGGTGTGTCGATATGGGAGTCTATGCTTCCCTCCTTGGTGTTGAAACATCCTTAGAGGAGAATTCTCCGAGTGCCTTCTCGGCTCTCGAACTTTCTGTCAAACCAGACCTTAGTCCTGACTAAGACTGGAGCTAGGATCTCGGCCAGATCATCTTTCTCTTTCTTGTTCCAATCCAAGTCCTCCAAGGGAGTGTGCTTAACCACATTGTCATACTCATATGAGTATAGATCAGAGTTTTCATCCTGGAGTCCTTCAGGAACTTGATACAAACCGAGTTCTTGGATCAATTGCAGAGAGAACCTGCCATAGTGCCTCCTTCTAGCCTCAAAATCATCTGCACAGTCAGCCCAATAGTCTTCTATATCTACCCTATGATGATAGATTATCTTGATGTTCTGTTCAATGAACTTCTTCAAGTCGAAGCAAGTTCTTGGCTTGAAGAAATGAACAGTGATGGGAACCAGGGCTCTTTCTATATTCTGTGCGTCCAGGGCTGTTTTACAAGTGTAGTTTCCCAAAGAGATGGGAAAGTGCAAACCAGTAATCTTCTTGTCTCTACGGAGTTACATACGTGCAATTTGTCTAATTGCCTACATACTTCTATCAAATCCATCTTATCTTTGTAGAACCTCGGAAGCCTCAAAGGGGTGCTCTCATGCAAGATAAGGCGATATAGGAGAATTTTCTGAATTGGATAAAATAGGCACCGTAGTGCGATATCAGGTTCATGGCTTCATCAGAAAACCTTCTAGTAGTGTCACCTTCAAGCAGCCTGACCACGTACATGGTGAAAGCATCATTTACCCTTCTGAAATTGTGATTTTGGTCTCTAGGGTGAAGCTGGGCGATGAGACATATACAGGATCATCCTTGTGGGCATCAATGTAAGAAAAACCAAACCATTGCCTTGATGCCGCTAGAGTATACATCAGGTACGAAGTCATGTAGAACTTCTTCATTTCTTTGTACATTGGACAGCTACTCCGCCAAGTTCATGCTGATGATTTCCACCCAGTTGATATTTTGAGTTCCCTCGCACACCATGTTGATGAGCGGGCACATCCAGAAATGGAATTCGTTAGTGGAGGGTAAGCCCATAACCCGAGCCAGTAGGATTATAAAATCTGACAATTCTTCATTGAAATCAGCCCAGAAAAGAGTCTTGGATAGACGAGATGCTCCCTTCTTAGGGTTCTTTAGCCAGGACTTCGCCACCCACGCCTTGTATTTGTCGTTGTCTTGATTGAACAGGGCCTGTGCTTGATCCTGGGAAATAACTATGGCATTATCTCTGCTTACGGAATCCTCGGTGCAAAGTGCTAATGGCGCGCATCTAGCAGTGATGAGTTCCCGTGTACATTGGTTAATTCGCTCGAATCAGGGTCGAAGTGAGCTCCGCATGAAAGCACTGTATCAGCACATTGCACCGAGATTGGGAAACCTCTAGTAAAAGCCAAACCACTGTTGTGAATCTTCAATGCCATTGGTGTAGGGTTTGATCCGCCATCCTTGCCCAAAAATCGTTGAAGTCAAGATGACGAGCTTTGCCCCCAATATTGGGAGCAGCGAGACTCTAGTGGCGAGATTTGTTCCTGTCCCTGAATTTTGATCTTCATATTGATAGTAATCCGGAGGGCAGAGCCGCAAACTAGACTCGGGAAGGAATTACAGAGGGAAGGGATACACGCATAGGAAATTAGATTGCAAGGGTTCGAGCAAAGGATAGCATGGAAGCAGTGTGAAAAATGCATAGGGGTATGCTCATTATATAGCCGATTAGGAGAGAGAAAGATAATGAATGCGCATTTAATACATACCTACCAATTTGAATAAGCAAGATATTCGGGTAGAGCGGGAAAAATAAGCACGAATGGCACTTGGTTCATTTGGGACATGTGAGATGCGAATGCGTAAAACACGCGGCTCGGCCGATTCGGGCGAAGCGGGGAAAAGATGCACAAATGCCTTTTGGGACATTTGGGACGCAAATGTGCGGGAAACACGCGACTCGGCGGATCGGACGAAAATGTGACAATGGGTCCGACTAACTTGGGACATTTGGGACGTGAAAGCGCGAAGTACACGGTTCAGGTGTTTCGGCTGAAAATGGAACAACTTGCCCAATTGGACTTGGGACATTTGGGACATGAAAGTGCGAAGTACGCGGTTCGGGTGTTTCAGCCGAAAATGGAACAACTTGCCCGATTGAACTTTGGGACATTTGGGACAAGAAATTCCGACGGGCCCGAAAAAGACAAACTTCGGGGAAACCGGCCGATCGGGGAACAGAGGGCCCGTTTGAACTTGGGACACGCGGGACAAAAATGTCGACAGGCCCGAAAAACACACAAAATGACCCAAAAAAGCATATTTTCTCAATTTCTCGACTTTTAACATTGAGTACAACAGAGAAGACACTTAAACTCAAAATTTTAAAATTTTCACTTCCTTAAGAGCAGGGGAATTTTGAGTGGACAACAGCTGGCTCCTTCTGGGGATGACTTGGCATAAATTCAAGGAATGAGACAAGGTAAGAACTTAGAAAAACTCGGGGAAGCAGACCAGTACCTTATCCATTGGGCCACGGAGTCAAAAAGCAAACCAATACAGAGGACAACACACCAAAACAAAAGGAAAGAAAAACAAAAACGTTATACAGAATATACAAAGGACTCCCTAATCACCTATGACTTGAACAACTTAAGGTACTGCCCACTATAAGGAAGTGGGAGAGGAGAACCATCCATGTAATCAAGATAAAAGGAATTCTTACCAGCAAAGTGTCTGATCTTGAAAGGTCCGAGCCAAAGGGAATCAAACTTGCCATGGCTGCCACGAGGTTCATGCCTTTTATCCCATAACAACACAGTGTCTCCAACTTGGAAATCTCTGAACCTGGCTTTCTTATCAAACAGGACCTTTACCTTCTGTTGGTGAACAGATATCCTATCAGCAACCTCCAATCTATCCTCATTCAGTTTGTGAAGGTACATAATTCTCTTATCCAAAGCATCACTGAAACTAGTATCTTCAATGGCCTTCATTAGATGCAAGGCTGGCAGCTCCACTGTTACTGGCAATTGAGCTTCTACTCCATATACCACTTGAAAAGGAGACATTCCAATAGCTCTCTTTGGTGTAATCCTGTCTACCCAAAGAGCATCATAGAGCTTCTTGTGCTAGTTTCATTGAGACTCATTGACTAATTTCCTTATAATAGTCACCAAATTTTTATTAGTGGATTCTGCTTGCCCATTTCCCTGAGGATAGTAATCTGAGGAGTGAGCCAAAGAAATGCCATACCCATAGCAAAAATCCATTATCTCAGTTGAAGAGAAATTCGAAGCATTATCTGTTACAATCTTGTTAGGTACACCATACCTTACCAAGATGTTTTCTTTGATGAAGCTGCACACCACTTCGAAGTAGTACTCTTTCTGGAATAGCTTCTACCCATTTTGTGAAATAATCTGTGGCAGTTAATACATGAGTATGACCATCACTAGAAGCGGGATTAAGTGTTCCAATGAAGTCCAAACCCCACTGTTGAAAAGGTTCTTTAATTACAGGCGGCTTAAGAGGCAAAGAGGTCAATTTAGGTCTTCCCACGAAGGTCTAACAAGCCTCACATTTATCAACCCACTTGGATGCATCTCTGAACAAGGAAGGCTAGTAATATCCTCCATGAAGTATCTTATGAGCAGTGACCATTCATGAATAGTGCCCTCCACATGCCTGATCATGAAAAGCTAAGAGTAACTTTTTCTGTTGTTCCTTGTCCACACATTTCAAAAACCTTCCATCTAACCCACGTTTGAACAAGGCGTTTTCCCACAACACATATTGCACTGACCTTAGTTTAACAGTCCTCTTTTCTTTGGCAGTTAAATGAGAGGGGCATTCTCCATAGGTGAGAAAATGAGTGATATCAGCATACCATTCATCAACTGAGCTAAGAAACAAAACAGTAGGGAGGTCAACTTTCTCCTCCAACAACTCATGTTTAGCTCCTTCAGTAATGAGCTCACAAAGGCCTTTTCCACGAATAAGCTTGGTCGGTTTGATGTCAATATCATATTCTTGGACCTTAGCAACCCAGTTCCCTCTCTTGGATCCAAATTCTTGTTGTGTGAGAATTGACTTAACAGTTGTATCTGGAACCAACACCATGGAATGAGAGTTGAGGATGTAAAAACGAAACTGCTTAACAGCTTTGACCACTGCAAAAGCATGTTTTTCCATCATGGTGTATTTTAACTCATGATCTTTCATAATATAGCTCATGAACGCAATTGGGAGTTCATGCTCATTAGAGTCTTCTTGAGTCAAAACAAGCAGCCAAGGTATTATCTGTGGCATAGCAATAGATAATAAAATCTTTGCTGAAATCAGGACATGCTAAAACAGGAGTTTTAGTGATAGCTCTTTTGATACCTTCAAAGGATTCCTTTCCTTCAGAAGACCAACCAAACGTTTGTTTCCCTTTCATCATTTGAGAAATATTCAAAGTTAACTCTGCAAAATCAGGGATGAACCTTCTTAAAAAATTGATCTTACCAAAGAAAGAGTGCACGCCCTTTTTGCTGGTTGGGAGAGGAATTTTTTGGATAGCTTGAACTCACTCAGGATCAATCTTAATACCATCTTTGGAAATGATGTGCCCTAATAATTTCCCCTCTGTGACACAAAAGATAGATTTTTTAGGATTCAAAGATATCCCATGTTCTCTACATCTTAGCAGAACTGTCTCCAGGTGGTCAAAATGATCCACCCTTGTTTTAGAAAACACAGTCAAGTCATCAAGGTATATGACAATACACTTCCCTTTCAAAATTCCAAAAGCTAGATCCATAGCTCTCTGAAAAGTGGCACCAGCATTAATGAGCCCAAAAGGCATTCTCTTGTAAGCAAAGGTACCCCAAGGAGTAGTGAAAGTTGTTTTGTGTTGATCTGCAGTATCAACCTCTACCTGATTATATCCCGAGAATCCATCAAGCATAGATAACATTTCAGATCCTGTTACTACTTGCAAGACCTGATCCATCATAGGCAAAGGATAATTATCTTTCAAGGAAGCTTGATTCAGATTCCTGAAATCAACACAGATGCGGATCTCACCATTTTTCTTCCTAACAGGCACAATATTGGCAATCCATGTTGAATGGTGAATGGGAAAAATGATTTTGGCCTTCAACAACTTTTGTATTTCCTGAAAGATGGTGTCAGCTATTTTGGGGTTGTATTGCCTCTGTTTCTGCTTAAAAGGCTTAATTCCAGGCTTGAGAGGAATAAAATGCTGCATATCTTTTGGTTTGAAAGCTTTTAAATCTTCATAAGAGTAAGCAAGAACATCCTTATACCTCTTTAAAAGATCAATTGCTTTCTTCCTCTCATCTGTTGTGTAACATTTTCCAATGTTCATGAGCTTAGGATCAGTAGAACTCCCAATATTAATCTTGTCATACTCAGCTGATTGTTGAGGTCCAGTGGAAGCTCTAGACTTTACATACCTGTCATGTTTATCAAATAGTTCCTCTAAACTCACCAATCCTTTAGGAATCTTGTTTCCTTTGAGTTTGATGCACCCATCTTGATCTGTTTCTTCTCCTTGGGTGACTGCTTTGTCAAAGGGCACATTTTCACGAGGCAGGTTGTCGCTTCCTTCAAAATACAAGCTGTTCAAAATTACCCTTGAGTTCTAAGAAAGAAAGCAAGTGTTGATCATCATTGAAAACTTGCCAGTTATTGGTATTATCAGGTACACTAGGTCGATGGACCATCTCAATGGTGAACTTATCCTGAGAGAAGTCAGGATGAGGAATCAGTAGTGACCCTGAGACTGCTAGTGAATCAGCCCTGTTGTTCTTCTCCCTAGGTATTGCTTCGATGGAGAAAGCATCAAGAAATTCAATGGAATCCCAAACCTGATTCCGGTAATGTTTCAACCTTCCATTTTTTACCTGGAAAAGGCTTCTAACTTGCTTTACAATCAATTCCGCATCACCACGAGCCAAAAGATTCTTTACGCCTTGTTATTTGGCCACTTACAGTCCAAGAATGAGAGCCTCATACTCTGTTGTATTATTAGTATTTTCAAACTGCAACTTAAATGAAAAAGGATGTAGGCTTCCTTCAGGTGACACCAGTAGGACACCAGCTCCAGAACCAGCTGAGGAACAACTTCCATCAAACTCTAAAATCCAAACACCATTAGGATCTTTAGGTGACACCTTGGGAGTTGAATTTCATCAGGGGACATAATCATGTAGTTACCATGCCCCATATCCTCATAGAGTATTTGTGCTTTAGGATCATCCGTTTTTGTACAATATACAGACTACTTCTCAGGCAGCAACTTCTTCATTTTTCCATTACTTGCAGTGCAGTGCGTGTGACCAATCCATTTGAATTTCTCCACCCACGTCCTTACAAAAGTTCATACTTAGCAACATCTCGTATGAAGGAGGAATATCTGCTACTAAGATGGTAGCCAAAACTCTCTTTTCAGGAAAAGCAGCAAAATCCACTTGTGCATCTTTAATTCTTCCGACCAGGGGCACTTCCTTACTCTCCATAGAGTAACAAGATCCATAAGTGCATGTGAGGGTCAAGCCTAAGGCATGAGATACTTTAGCAGGCATCACATTGTCTGAGGCTCCTGAGTCTATGACACAATTACTGAGCCTATGGCCAGCTATAAGAAGTGTTACATAAAATGGTTTGATTTTTCATTAGGTGAGGTGGTGCTGCTACCGGACTAGGTTGTGGTGTAGAAGAAGGAGTGGGTAGAAGGCCTTTGGAAGTGGTTTTAGAATGGGAATTAACAAAGTGAATCATTTTAGCAAAAGCTTTGGGATGGGTTTGATAATACTCAGCCTCTGAAATTTGAACCTTAGTCTTTTTCAGGTGATCAATAATATCAAAAGACCCAGAAGTGGATAGGCCATCATCACTTGAGATCTTAGGTTTATCAACTTTATGGGAAAAAGAAGTAACTTTAATAGCAGTATTGACAGGACTCACCTTTGGTGTAGATGAAACGGGGATAGGAGATCCTCTTTTTGTAATTATGGGGATAGTTCCGGCTACTCCTTAGATTTCTTGGGGGGCTGCGTCACTTTCTCCCTCTGATTTGTCTGCTCTCGAGTCATGACAGTGAATGATTCACTATTCATGTCCACTACTACTTCATCATAATCATCTCCATCATCAATGCCCTCAGTGGTGAAGAAATTAACTCGAGATCCTTCAAGTTCATCTGCTTCATCATCAACTTCTTCCACAAACTCCTCGCAAGCTTCATTATCCTCATCATCATCTGGTTCCTCAACTTCACAGGTTGCATTGACAGGAACTTTAACAGGAGGTCCTTCAAGTGCTAATCTTGTTTGAGAAGCAGGCAAATGATTTCTGGGCTGAAAATTCCTCCTTGGAACGTCTGCATAAGGAGCATGCTGAGCCAATTGTTTCTTTATAGCAATGAGATCATTCGCAAGTTTTTGAACTAATGGATCAGTATTAGGTCCAGGGGTGGAAGAGGAGGAAGAAGCAGACTTAGATTTGGAAGGGTCTCTCCTCAACTTCCCTGACATGATTAAATCATCCTTGACACTAACAGCAAGAGTTTGATCCTCAACCAATGTTGCGAGATTAGCCCTTCTCAGCGCATAACTAACTTTAGGTGATTGGGCATTTAGGAAGAAACATTTTTGGATTTGATCAACAGGTCGAGTATTTGCCGGAATTTTATTAATTAACCTATTGAATCGGGCGAAAAATTCTCTCATGGGCTCTGGTGAATCTTTCTTTATCTGAGAGATTTGGGCTAGTAAGGCATGCACATCTTACGCTAGTTTGAAATGGTTTTCAAACCTAGTTCTCACGGTGTCGACTAGTAATAGTACCAGTAGGAAGGTGATAGAACCAATCAGCGGCATTATCTTGTAAAGTCTCAACGAACAGTCTCATGGAGACATCTTCATGTTCAACTCCCAGAACTCCACATGCAACTATGAAGGCTGCGATGTGTTCATCAGGATGCACTTTACCATCGCCTTTGAATTTAGGAAAGTTATTAGGTTACCTCTGGGTAACTCATGCAAAGGCGAGGAAGAGCAAGGGGCCCGACGCGATGACCCAGGAGCAATGGTACTTGCCATTCTTGGAAAAATGGCTTGGAGAGGCGTAACACCAGCAAGAATCAAAGCTTGAAGATTAGGACTAGCTGGCTCCGAAGGAATACCACCCGTAGGAATTCTATCTTGAGCAGGTGGAGTGCTTGTCGAATGAGTCTTTCTATTTGAAGGGAAAGGAAAACCCTGCTGCTCCAAAAGCTGAAACTGAGGATCTTCAATACCAAGGGCCCTTCTCCCTCAAGTAAAACGTGGATTCGCCAGATCAAAGGATGATCAAAAATTACAAAATTGGAATATGATTTTCCCCAGCGGAGTCACCAAAAACTATTGGTCGTCAAATAGGACTTTACGAAGAGCAACAGTCAGGGGACAAGAAGTCCCTCCTCTTTAATGGGAGAGGTTCCCTTATTCAGAAATGAACCTATTTACAAATATACAAAACATGATTTTCTGGTTGAACTTGGATATTACGAAAGTGTTTTCTATAAAGATCATCAATTACAAAAGGACTGAGGAATGAGAATACGAGAATGAGCAGAAAGGCAACATGCAGCATTATAGATAATAGACTAATTCTCTATGTATGTGAAGTTACAGTGAATTGAAACAAGATCACTTGTATCATATAAATAAGATGAAATTTAAAGACACAAAATTCTGTAAATAACATCTGCCAGAACACAAAAATTTTTGACATAACATAGACAAATGATCTTCACAAAATTAAATGAAAGATGGGGATAAAAGAGACCAGATAGACAAATAATGAAAAGCCCTTATGTATTGATTTCTTTATGATCTATTTACACTTTCAGAAAATAAGCCAAGTTCTTCCTCCCTTCAAAATGGCGTGGAGAGGCCATTATATAGCTTACAAATCAGTTACTCTTTGTAACCACTTCTTTTAACTAAAGATTAGTTAAGGATTGCCAATCGTAATACCTCAACTAATTACAATGAATCGAGAAAAAGAATTAGAAAAGAAGAGAAGAATAAGGAGAAGAAGACATGTGGTTATGAATGGGAGGGACCCACTGACTTCAAAATTTGCTGCCTGAATCTCTTCAATGCCTCGGCTATGTCTCTGCCATGAGGGAATGATGTGTTGGCTATAGAATGACCCCAAAATCGAGACACTTCTCCATTTCCTTATCAAACTCGACATGAGTATGATAGTCTTTATTTGCTTCTTCAATGGTAGATTGAAGAGAGCGAGATATTCTTCATTTTCTCTTTGGAAATGGAGCTTTCCTTGAATAGATTATCTTTGACAAAACTATTAATTGAGCTTTGATTTCTTACAGGGAAAGAGGCACACCAGAAGTTTCATCCTGAAGATGACAGTGTATATCTTTGAAAGCAGATACAACCAGTGTCTTGAAAGCCTCACCCTTCTGCCAGCTATTCTTCGGCTCTCCCAAAGCCTCCTCCAAAACTTTTATCTTCCACTCCACGCTGTAAACCTAGGACTTTGACAGATTATCCTTTGCATCATCAAAAACCTTATTCGCAATAAAATGTTCTCATCTGCATCTGTCTGTCCCATGAGACGGAGGTCTACTATGCTGGCCCGATCCGAGTTTGAGCTCTTTATCTATGACCCCGATAGTGGAGGAGAGCTTCTATTGCAAATTGTTCACCTTTCCGTGGAGTTTGAAATCTTCGTCGATGAAGTTTAATCTTGCAACAAGCATATCTTCCACCATGGCCTCCATAGCTCTGTCATAGACGGAATACTTGTGCATGTCTTTGATACTCTGAACTTCATCTTGGCTCAAAATTATAGGTGGCGGAAGGGTAGTCAATGGGGTAGGGTCCAAAACTTTGTCCTTAGACAAAAGAGATTTGATAAAGCCAGTGAGAATCTGGGCTTGTTCCTCCAACTTTTCAATAGTTTGCTGCCCTTTCTCTACCCTCCCAATGACTCTTGTGACTATTTCCTGGAGGTTGTGGATCTCACCTTCAGGAGTAGACTCTCCCATTGGAATCCTTGAGAGTTCTAAGTCAGATGCCTGCAAGTCGTGCTCTGATTTGTCTACTGTAGGCTTAGCAATCTCCAGGAATTGCTGACCTTGAGCATCAGACACTATCCTGGAGGTGATTCTGGCTTTTTGGCGTGAGAAGGAGTAGTGCCTAACAAGGCTGCGGCAACATCAAAATTTGGCCCTGAGCTCCGAGAGGAAGATTTCCTCTTCCTACTATCAACAAAAGGTTGCACCCATGCAAAAGAGGAAGAGGAATCAGCAGGAGGGGCAAGAGGACCAAGAGACAGAGAGCTCATGACGCTCAAGGTTTGCACAACTGTTGTTTCAAGTTGAGATGTGAGTGGGGTGCTTGAGACAATTGCGGCAGAAGAATCAATAGCACTTGGAAGTTCAGTGCTCTGGACTTCCTTATCTTTATCCGTTGGATCTTCAGGAGCATTTGCAGGGGCTGGCACTTCACTCTCTTCACTTTCACTGAGAACAATGATGTTCTCTGGTCCCAAAGGTACCTCTAACTACTTTCTTTAAGGATCTTTTTCCACATGCTCCTTCTTAACCTCTCTGAATTTCTTTTGGTACACTTGAGTGGATGAAGAAGGAGTGGAAGCTGTAGGTCCTTGCATTGATGAGGAAGGAGGGGTTTGCAAAGGTGTGTCTGATATGGGAGTCGATGCTTCCCTCCTTGGTGTTGAAACATCCTTAGAGGAGGATTCTCTAGAGTGCCTTCTGAGCTCTCGAACTTTCTTGTCAAACCAGACCTTAGTCCTGACTAAGACTGGAGCTAGGATCTCAGCCAGAGCATCTTTCTCTTTCTTGTTCCAATCCAATTCCTCCAAGGGAGTGTGCTTAACCACATTATCATACTCATATGAGTATAGATCAGAGTTTTCATCCTGGAGTCCTTCAGGAACTTGGTACAAGCCGAGTTCTTGGATCAATTGCAGAGAGAACCTGCCATAGTGCCTCCTTCTAGCCTCAAAATCATCTGCACAGTCAGCCCAATAGTCTTTTGTATCTTCCCTATGATGATAGATTATCTTGATGTTCTACTCAATGAACTTCTTCAAGTCGAAGCAAGTTCTTGGCTTGAAGAAATGAACAGTGATGGGAACCAGGGCTCTTTCTATATTTTGTGCTCCAGGGCTGTTTTACAAGTGTAGTTTCCCAAAGAGATGGGAAAGTGCAAACTAGTAATCTTCTTGTCTCTACAGGTTCTGTGTAATTTTTCTAATTACCTGCATACTTCTATCAAAGCCATCTTATCACTGCAGAACCTAGGAAGCCTCAAAGGGGTGCTCTCATAGCCAGCAAGCTTGATATAGGAGAATTTTCTGAATTGGATAAAATAGGCACCGTAGTGCGATATCAGGCTCATGGCTTCATCAGAAAACCTTCTAGTAGTGTCACCTTCAAGCAGCCTGACCACGTA
The DNA here is from genome assembly GCA_018340775.1 of Taxus wallichiana var. yunnanensis. Lineage (NCBI taxonomy): Eukaryota > Viridiplantae > Streptophyta > Pinopsida > Cupressales > Taxaceae > Taxus > Taxus wallichiana. Next base: position 256,671,973 of record CM031243.1, on the reverse strand, counting down.
CATGGTGAAAGCATCATTTACCCTTCTGAAATTGTGATTGCTGGTCTCTAGGGTGAACTGCGGGTAGTAGGCATATACAGGATCATCCTTGTGGGCATCAATGTAAGAAAAACCAAACCATTGCCTTGATTCCGCCAGAGTATACATCAGGTACGAAGTCATGTAGAACTTCTTTGTTTGTTGTACATTGGGACATTTTGCTCTGCGCCAAGTTCATGCTTTGATGATTTCCCCGATTAATATTTTGAGTTCCCTCGCACACCATGCTGATGAGCGGGCACATCCAGAAATGGAATTCATTAGTGGAGGGTAAGCCCATAACCCAAGCCAGTAGGATTATAAAATCGACAATTCTTCATTGAAATCAGCCCGAGAAAAGAGTCTTGGATAGACGAGATGCTCCCTTCTTAGGGTTCTTTAGCCAGGACTTCACCACCCGCGCCTTGTATTTGTCATTGTCTTGATTGAACAGGGCCTGTGCTTGATCCTGGGAAACAACTATGGCATTATCCATTTCTGGAATCCTCAGTGCAGTGCTAATGGTGGCAGCATCCAGCTTGGCGATGAGTTCCCCGTGTACATTGGTTAATTCACTCGAATCAGGGTCGAAGTGAGCTCCGCATGAAAGCACTGTATCAGCACATTGCACCGAGATTGGGAAACCTCCAGCAAAAGCCAAACCGCTGTCGTGAATCATCTGTGCCATTGGTGTAGGGTTTGCATCTGCCATCCTTGCCCAAAAATCGCTGAAGTCAAGATGACGAGCTTCTTGTCCCCAATATTGGGAGCAAGCAGACTCTAGTGGTGATATTTGTTCTGTGCCTGAAATTTAATCTTCATATTGATAGAAATCCGAAGGCGAGCCGCAAACCAAACTCGGGAAGGAATTACGAGAGGGAAGGGATACACGCGTAGGAAATTAGATTGCAAGGGTTCGAGCAAAGGATAGCATGGAATTAGTGTGCAAAATGCATAGGGGTATGTTCGTTATATAGCCGATTAGAGAGAGAAAGATAATGAATGCGCATTTAATACATACCTACCAATTTGAATAAGAAAGATATTCGGGTAGAGCGGGAAAAATAAGCATGAATGGCACTTGGTTCATTTGGGACATGTGAGACGTGAATGCATGAAACACGCGGCTCGGCCGATTCGGGCGAAGCGAGGAAAAGACGCACAAATGCCTTTTGGGACATTTGGGACACAAATGCGTGAAACACGTGACTCGGCCGGATCGGACGAAAATGTGACAACGGGTCTGGACTAACTTGGCACATTTGGGACGTGAAAGCACGAAGTACGCGGTTCGAGTGTTTCAACTGAAAATGGAACAACTTGCTCAATTGGACTTGGGACATTTGGGACATGAAAGTGCGAAGTAAGCGGTTCGAGTGTTTCGGCTGAAAATGGAACAACTTGCCCAATTGAACTTTGGGACATTTGGGACAAGAATTTCCGACGGGCCCGAAAAAGACAAACTTCGGGGAAACCGGCCGATCGGGGAGCAGAGGGCCCGTTTGAACTTGGGACACACGAGACAAAAATGTCCGACAGGCCCGAAAAACACACAAAATGACCCAAAAACACAGATTTTCTCAATTTCTCGACTTTTAACATTGAGTACAACAGAGAAGACACTTAAACTCAAAATTTTAAAATTTTCACTTCTGTAAGAGCAAGGGAATTTTGAGTGGACAACAAGTTTAACGGTCACTAGGTACTTAAACAATATAATATTTTGAGTTAAAGGGTCACTAACATTTAACTAATCGAAGAAAGACATTTTCAGCTTAGTTTCCACTAGGTTATGCCTCAACATAACATAAAAAATTATATTGTAATCTTATAAGTCATTAGGTTTTAACAAATTAAAGTGAGATATTTTTAGCTTAGCGACCACTAAGTAAAGAAATGACATTAAATTTAGAGAATTGTATAACACATAAAAGGTTGATGTTTATACCTTAGTTTTATTAGATAAGGTAAATAAAATTTGGTTTTGAAGGGACCAAAAAAAACTGTACAAAAACATAAGCATGGTCATACAAATCAACCAAAAATAGCCAAGGGATCCTAGTCAAAAAGGCTTAATAGGAGGGCTACCCCCAAACGAGTGCGAGACTCCACTGATCTGTAATATTAAACATGCATTTTTTTAACAGAGATACAAAAGGACATGAGCAATAGTAGAAGTAGGAAACAAGAAAAGCATAGAAAAATACCAAAAGGTTAGCCAAAGGCCCACCATTATTTCATCTTAGTAGTAATACCCTTCTGCGTGTTCTGGCACTTGGCCCGATATCCTTCAACCCAACAACATTTATGATCACTCTCTTAGGAATTTTATCACCTTCTTCCTCGATCTTTGTGTTCATGGTGTCTTCACTTTTATATTTTTGAAAACGAGCCTCATCTTCGCTTATTTCCCTTGGCTTTGGCCACTTGATCCTGTAGGATAGATATACTCTGATCTTGCATAAAAAACTCAGCATGCATACCCCTGATCCTCTTATTACGGACATTAATTTTTTGGTGGAAATTTTTAACCTCTTAAACCATATTCTTATTAACAATGAGGATAGTTTCGAGTTGTTGACTCTTCTCTCATTAACCAAGCCTCCTAGTCCACCAAATCCATCTCTCTATTTCTCTACTACGAACCCACACCCCTTTCGTGGACCCCTTTTTTATGTTGCAAAAAGACATATGTAATCCCATCTGTATTATCTTTCCCACTCTCTTTCTTGATTCATTTTATGGTAGTCTTAAGGGTTTCATTATCTAACTTTTTATCATTGGTAATCACTGGTTGAGTAGGGATAAGAGGTTTACCATTTTGTACAAGTAAAAAAATCAAACCCTGATGAAGAGGAACATCAATTTTCTTGTTTTTAAATTCATATATGGAGGAATTCAAAGATGTGAAAATGAAAAAGGCTAATCTCATTGATTGATCCCTTTGTAGGTAATTCAGGATAGAAAGGTGATAAGAGAATATCTTCCTGAATTTTCCCTCCAAGGTCAAATAATTCATCACCACAAGGCAAACATCAACCTAGCGTTTAGGAAGATAGGTGCGAGCAATGTCATCATTATACGACATAATACATTCACCATGAGTAGATAATTCATGTTTCTGCCTAGTTTTGTCTTTAAAAATGTTGATACCCTTTATAGTTAACCCACTAAGATCTACTATAGACTCCTCGGTAACCCTTATTTAAATCCCCTTAGATTAAACCCCCAACCCATGCATTGCCAAAATCCACATAGAGTTGAGGATAATTACCTTTTAAATTTCAAATGAACTTAGATAACCCTCCTTTGTGCAATAATCTCCAAAGGGTAGAGTCATTTTGATGTGGAGTCATGTTTATACCTTAGTGGTTGTTAGGTAAAGCCTCCAGGAAAATAAATCAAACAAAACTTGTTTTATGAAAAATAAACGTGTATTCATTAGTTGAATTTATTATTTGGATTTAAGAATATAAAGCAAGATATTTTGAGCTTAGTGGCCACTAGGTTATGCCACCACATAATATTTGGAGCCTAAGGGTGGTTAGGATTTAACAAATTAAATTAAGATATTATGATCTTAGCGGCCGGTAGGTTATGCCACACCATATTATTTGGATCTTGCATTCGCTATGATTTAATAATTCAATTAAGATATTATAAGATTAGCGGATGATATGTTTTTACGACATAATATGCATCGACAAGATTTAACACATTAAAGCAAGATATTTTTAACTTAGCTTCCACTAGGTTAGGCCACAACATAATATTTGGAGCTTGCAATCGCTAGGATTTAACAAATTAAATTAACACATTTTGAGTTAAGAAGCCCTTTGAGTACTTCCACAAGTATAATATTTTTAGCTTAGTGGTCGTTATAATTTAACAAGTTACAAAATGATATTTTGAGCTTAGCCACCATTAGGTTATGCCACAACATAATATTTGGAGCTTAGCCGTTGCTAGGTTTTAACAAAATAAAGTAATATGTTGTGAGCTTAGCGGCTGCTAGGTTATGCCACGACATAATATTTAGAGCATAGTGATCGTCAAGATTTAAGAAATTAAATGAATATATTATGATCTTAGCCACAACTAGGATATGATAAAACATAATATTTTGATCTTAGCAATCAGTAGGATTTAACAAATTAAATTAACATAGTTTGATCTTAACAACCGCTAGGTACTTAAACAATATAATATTTCAAGCTTAAGGGTCAATAGCATTTAAAAAATTAAAGAAATATATTTTGAGCTTAGTGTCCACTAGGTTATGCCTCAACATAACCTAACAAATTATATTGTAATCTTAGAAGTTGCTAGGTTTTAACAAATTAAAGTAAGATGTTTTGAGCTTAGCGGCCACTAAGTTAAGCTAGTACTTCCACAATATAATATTTCGATCTTATGGGTCACTAGCATTTAACAAGTCAAATAATAATATTTTTAGCTTAGCATCTGCTAGGTTATGCCACAACATAGTAATTGGATATTAACGATCACTAAGATTTAACAAAATAAAGTAATATATTGTGAGCTTAACGTCCTCTAGGTTATGTCACAACAACATATTTGGATGTACAACTACTATGTGCATGTTTAGATAAGTATAACATTTGGAATATATACATGAACATTTAATCAATTATAAATATTAATCTATTTATATGATATACATATTTCATTTCTTGCTTGTTATGCTCAAATATTGTGACTCATGATTCATTGCAGATCTTGCTTAATTATGGGATGGTGTTGATCCGAGTCCGCATGTAAAGTTGTTTCCTAAGTTTTTTTCTCTTGTCTAGGGATTTGTTGTATCACATTGTTTTTTCACCACAAGAAAGGATTATTTGAAAATATTGTAATCTCTATCTATCTTTCCTATGTCCACAATAGGATTTTTGAATAACATACTAGGCTTATCAAACAAAACCTACTAAGTGACATTTGCTTTTATTATGATTTCCTCCAAAGTTTCTATTTCGTATTTTTCCTTGGTTTTAGAGACAATCTCAATGACTGTGAAGTTTCTCCTTCATTTTCCTTTGTTATTCTCCTTTGAAAATTAACAAATAATTTCTTAAGTGATATAGAAAACTCTTCACTAGAAACCAATTCATGGTTTTCCTTAAATACTTCCATAACTTAGGCTTCTTGGAAAATTTGAATTCCTCTTGAAACTATGTCATAAAACTGGAGAGATAGTTTACTTACTGATATTTCCATTCCCTTAGAATTTCATTGGTGTAATTAGCATATGTCTAGCATATACCAATATCATCCATGGTTATAATTGAAGGGTCTTTAGAATTTCCTTAATAACATGTACTATATATATATTATTTTTTCTACATTGATCCCATTTTTTGAATGATATTTATGGTCTTCTTTAGGTAGGCGTGTTCCTTCATCTTTTCCTTGATGCATTCCTTTATATAATTGTATAGGCCATGAAATGCCTCTTCTACATCAAAAACTGTACCTACAGGAATTATGACCTTTAATTGAGTTTCAAGCTCTTTATTTATGACATGTACACCTCTCACTACTTATATGGATACTTTAGTTGTATCCCTTATCAAGGAATATGGATCTTCCTCATATTACACCACTTGGGAACCATTGGATTTCCATTTCTTTGCAAGATAGAAGAGGTATTCTAAAGTTTCATGTCAAAAAATGGCTTGTTATGTTGTCATCTTCTTTTTGGTTATCCTTTTCAAGGTTCTTGTTCTTGGATTGAATTAAATATTTATTAAGGGCTCTTCTTGTGCCTCCCAATTTGGTTTTTATTTGTGAGAAATTACAAATTACTTAACCCAATATTGTCTCGCTTCATTTGGAGTGGAGGGAGAAGATTGAGATTGTTGCACTAGGGCTACGCATGCTTAAATTTCTATTTGCATTATCTCTTCTTCTTCATCTGAAGAAGTTAAGGCATATGCCACAAAAATTTTAGCTTCATTTGGTACGCACACTGACTTCTTGAACCTCGAATAGATTTTCAATTGATTCATGAAACATTGGAGGTACTAGAGAATAGGGAGCGCGAGGATTTTCTGAAGGATCTGAATAGAATGTTTCCTTTCTCTTTATAGCCTCATTTTTAATAGTTCTGTTATCACAAAAATTACAGCACCCCTAATTTTTCCTGCGCATGTGTCGGAAATCAATGTAATTTTGCTAACATGGGGTTATCCCTGAAGTTTTGGGACTTGCGAACTTAAGATAACCCTCCGGAGAAAGTTGCCTTCCTCTACCTAATCCTGCTATTAAACTACTCCTAATACAAGAAAAACACCTAACTACACCTAATCTAACAATTCCAAGGAGACGGGAAGAGAAAGAGTACATCAAAAGGAAATCCTACACTAAGGGGGTGGTGATAGCACCAAGAAGAGGGGTGAGATATTTTGCTGAGGGAGGAAGAGAAGGAAGATGGAGTTGGGAGAGGCTAGACTAGATGTGACACTAACCCAAATCCCCACTCGCCATCAAATCTCCATGAAGCATAACCTCATAAACTGCAAGTGAGAAATACATGCATAAAATACAATAACACAATGGAGAGGCAAGAGAAACACAATAAAAATGAGCTAGGGTTGAAGAAAAACCACAAAACACAATTTTTATTGCCTTTAAAACATGCATAGACCATTACATATGATGCACAAAGGCATAATTACATTATAGGCCCAAGAGAAGGCTCATAGCTCAAATGGAGTTGAGGAAATTTTGCAAGAGTTTCCCCAGCTCCCAGAATGTCTCTCTCAAAAATGAGGGGGTCGATTACATTATATAGGAAATTTTCTAACCTACCCTCATTAAAGAGGTATGGTCACCCATACAAATTTACTTCCCGATGTTACTTTTGTCAGATGAAGACATGGGCGTCATGTCACATTAAATATGGATGGGCATCATACCACATCAAATATGGTTGTTGATTTGTCATTTTCTCACCTACCTTCACCTTTCCTGGGACTCATAAGTCATCTAACCATGTGTGGCCGACCAACCTCGTTGTATGCAATGACCCAAGCCATCAACCCATCTGTCCCAACCGGTACATTTTATTCAACCTAGTCATCAACCGGTTGTCCAACTATTTCCCAACCCCGAGTCCTCCAACTTGTCCGTCCAACCGGGAACTCAGCCAATTCTACGATAAGCCCAAAAACCAACTCAACCATTCGTCATGGCTATCCAACTCTCTTTGATTTAAGATCAACTCATCCGAGCCAAAACATGAGCTATCTTTTCTTCGATGTGGTTGAATTTGACGGTCATCCACATGTCCTAGACTTTGAGTGGCTAAGTCCATTCATAGTGGGTTATCCAAAATAACACAGGGGGTGAATTTGGGATAACAAGTTCCTCTAAGAGGAAACTACCCCTATCATCTTCATATTCTACTTAACAAGGCTATCATCTATTTGGGTAATCCAAACCCGGTCATTTATATCATCCTCGTGTGCATAGGATACATTTCTTGTCCTCTAAGTGACTCAAAGAATTTGGAAATGTTTTTCATGTGGACACATTGCATTAGAGGTTGTTGGGGGAGGTGGAATGAATTTATATGGTCAATGCATCTTTCAGATTAGTTCACCTATTAAATTTCCTCCATCTCACATTGACTAAGTGGGGGATGTGTTTTAAGCTTATTTTCTTTGCACTTTCTAACAATATCATTACAAATCTGATATACCGCCTCTTATTCTTCTAATTTGTTAGGAACATAGTATGGAAGTTAAAAAGGAGGTGTAAGGATCCCATCAATCATGATGAAAATATATTCTAGATAGAATAATACAACTTCAATTTTCCTTATGGAAGTGAAGATGCCAGACAGATATTTTGGGTGTCATTGTTTCGTGTATTTGTTGGTAGAGATCGTGATACAAATAAATTCATATATCTTGAATATGAGATCTAAACTGATGGGCATACAAGTCTTAATATAGTTCATTTAGTTGTAAAGGGCACTAAGGAAGCCATTTTTGGCATAATTCTAAACACTTGAGAATACCACAAACTATATCCAAAAGATAAGAAGTCATGTAAAATTATTTCCCATTATCCACAAAAAAATTTATTTGGTTCACCAAATTGAAACTTACATTTTCCTAATGAAGGAATCTTTCCTTCATCAATAATCATAGAAAGTAAAGGGATCCAGGATACATCGACCTTAGAGATAGAAGGTTTTCCATATAACATGTTCATGAGGGCCATGCCAATAAATAATCCTGGTCTAAAACTTTTAATAAGAATTTCACTTAGATCAGAATCATCCATATTATCTATTAGGTCCACGACCTAACTCTATTAACTAACTCTTAGTTTCCTTTTGGCCATCCAGGACTCAACTATATCTTTATTATACAGGGTGTCTGGCTATGGAAGTTTGTAATAATGTCTATATACATGCCTAACATAAAAATGTATTATGTCTTTCCACGATTTACAAAATAAGGTCCACTTTTTTCTTTGGAAAGAATTAAATAGGAAGAAATTACTTAAGGAAATGGAAGAACCTCTAGTTTAGTGGTAATCAAATGCAAGCCAACTCTTTTTATTTCCCTTATGTATTGGGACCTTAGGAATTTATCTGCTGGATACCCTTTTTTCTATGACATCTACATTAAGAATTTATTTTTGGACTATGGAAAAAATGGTGAGTAATGCTGAAATTCATGATTTAAGGAAGCTAGATCAAACACAATATCTCTCATTATTCTAGTGTCTACATAGGAATATAAATAATAATTTACATTCGACACCACTAGTTCTCCCACCATGTTGAAGGATTACAGGTCCATGAGCGTTACATATATCACCAACAACAACAAATAATGAGACAAATGACATACTTAGATTTACATCAACACTCTTATGTATTCTATTCTAAATATTTGGTTAGATTAGAAACTCAATTGATAAATCAATGTAATAAGTGTTGATAGGCATCATTCACATGAAAAATACTAATGCAATGAGAAACATACTACAACAATACATGCACTATTGAGGGGTCAAGACATGTGTAGTTCGATCCTAGTGGTTGCTAAGGTCGATCCACACTGCTAAATATTATCAGCTTGGTGATCAATAGGCATTATTCATAGGAAAACTATGAATGCAATGAGAAAAGTGCAAAAATATAAGCAACATTGAGGGGTCAAGATGTGCCTAGTTTTGATCTAGCGGTCGCCAAGGTCGGTCAAAAGAAATATTTAGAGGTTAACGATCACTAGGAATCAATCATAGGACATTTGTGAATGTAAGGAGAAAATTATAGTAATACATGCACTCTTGAGGGGTCAAGACATACATAGTTTTGATCCTAGAGGTCACTAAGGTTGGCCACAACAAAATATTTAGAGCTTAGTGGTCACTAAGATAACCCATACAAAATATTTAGAGCTTAGTGTTTGCTAGCCATCATTTGCTGGAAAACTATTATTGAATTGAGAAAAGTGTTGCAATACATGTGTTCTTAAGAGGTCAAGCTTTACGTACATCTGAATTTTTTTTTGCGGGGATGTTTACCCTCTCTTTAATTAATTATAATTGTATCATATTGGTTGGACAATCTCTGGCAGAGCCAAGTGTTGCACTATATACCTTCGAGAGGGATAAAACCTTATGTAGTTCTCATAATATATTATAACTTATTGAAAGGAAGGTCGTAGTGGCCCCTAAGATTCATTACTATGATTTGTTAATCAAACTTTGTATTAAAAAACAAAACAATGCAAGCTATGTGTGTAGCAAAAATTTCTTAGTCACGTGATTAAATCTCTTAGATTTTTATACGAGAAAAAATATAAACGGTTTATTTAAATATTATGTGCATTTAGGGTGCTCCAAGAAATTTAAAAGGACAACATGATATTTTAATTAAGGAATTTCTTAGTGGTTGCTAGGTATTTTAAATATAGTGTTCAAATGACTAATCATAGTATAGGATATTAGTGGTTGTAAGGCATTTTTTATATAAAACCCAATGTGAAATATGTGTGTTGCAAAAAATTGGTATTTTATACAATTATATGTCCTTTAAACATCAAAGTAAGAAATCTAAATATCAGCGAGTCTCTAGGAAATACCTAGAGAATATATAAAATACACATTTTAAGGATTATGCTTTCGGTAAGATCCTATGGCATCGTATCTATATGTTTGGATAAATGAAGTCTTAAAGGCCACAAAGGTTTTTTCTTAGTCGAGAAAAAGATTGAATATTTCCAAAGATCCTAGCGTACTCTTACAACATCATGATGATGGACTCATGATGCCTATGACTACCCAAGGAACTTTTTCAATCATAAAATTCTTTGTTTGTCTCTACAAAGTTCTTCTTGGATTACTATGAAGGGAATTATTTTGTATGCATATGTATCTCTATCTGACCTCAACTATACACTCCTTATAGTTTAGTGGGGAAGTGGGCCATGTCATATAGATAAGGGAGAAATTTAGGTCAGGTCAGGTCATGTTACGTATAGAGTAGGAACCTTGGTTCAATCCGGTGCCTAGTGCTATAGAGAGTGATAGTCAAGTGAAATTTGGGGATGGGAATCACACACCTTTGGAATGTATGAACATTAATCCTACTTATGCCCCTATATCCATCTGTCTCTGGTTTGGTTGGGTTCTCTCATATAAATTCTATAGATATGGGATATAGATACTATTGGGGGTGATCTCCCCCTATTAGCCAGCCAAGGATCGAGACATGGATCAGTGACTAAGAGAACTATAACCCCTAACCAATCTTTTTTATCCAAGTACATGTTGAGTTCTCAAATTGTAGGGTTTATACTTCTCCAATTCACTATATTACTAGGAGGAACCTACACAAACTGAACAAACAATAGCCCTAAATAAATAATAGCCCTATTTGAACAAAATCTATTTCCCACATATTTTTCAACAACACTCATTTTGTTCACATCCATTAAACATTGTTGTCCATGTTAGGTACTTTAGGAAACCATTCTCAATCCTCTTGTGAAAAAATTCCCATAACCTATTTGTGTATTTCTTGCAAGCACGGTATACACATATTTTGCAAATCATTTATGGATAAGAAGATTGAATGATAAAACGATGCCAAACCATTTGAATTGAGAATTGTTTGTTAAAATTCCTGAAGGAATATGGTTTCATAGACACAATTGACTAATGGAACCACACAAAATGGATTTTTTTGAAAAGGCTACGGAAAATTCTACATTTACAAATTTCCAAAATTTTGGAAGGGATGATGGTGAGAATGCATACTGAATTTTGAATGCTAGACGAAATAAAACTATGCTCGGAGCGTTTGAAATTAAATCGTGATCAGATTTTCCAATGGATGAATAGAGTTATGTTCATAGAGGTCATTAATGTTAGCCACAACAAAATATTTAGAGCTTAGCGGTGGCTAGGCATCATTAGCAAGAAAACTATTAAATTAGTGAGCAAAGTATGGCAATGCATGCACTTTTGAGGGATCACGACATACGTAGTTTTGATCCTATTTTTCATTAAGACTAGCCACAATGAAATTGTTAGATCTTAGTGGTCACTATGCATCCTTCACAAGACAACTATTATTGCAATGAGAAAAGTGTTGCAATACATGTTTTCTTAAGGGGTCAAGACATACTTATCTCTGATTAATTTTTGTTGGGATGTTTATACCTCTCTTTAATTATTTATAATTATATCATATTGGTTGGACTATCCCTAGTAGAGCCAAGTGTTGCACTACATACCCTCGAGAGGGATCAAGCCTTATGTAGTTCTCATAATATATATTATTAGTTATTGAAAGGAATGTCTTAGAGGTCACTAAGATTCATTAATATGATTTGTTAGTCAACCTCTATTTTCAAATTAAGAAACAAAGAGAACTATGTATGTAGAAAAAATATAAGTCCACATGATTATATTGATTAGATGTATTATCTAAAAATATATAAATAGTTTATTTAGAGCTTATGCATAATTTGAATATAGCTTTCGAATAACCAATCATAATAAAGGATATTAGCAGTGGTTATTCATTTTCTTATATAAAATCTGATCCAAAATATGTGGGTTGGGGACATTTGGCATTCCATAGGATTATATGTGTTTTACAAAACAAAGTAAGAAAAATAGAGATTAACGGTGCATTAAGCAATGCTGCACAGCGAATATATAAAATACTCATTTTAAGGATTTTGCTTTCGTAAGCGTAAGTTCGACCTATGGCACCGTATCTATATCCATTGATAAATGAAATCTCTAAGGCCATGGAGGTCTCTTCTTAGTCAGTAAAAACATTAATTATTGGCAAAACTCATAGGGTACTCTTATATCATCATGATGTGTATGAGTACCCTAGGAACTTCATCAATCATAACATTATTTTCTGTCTACATGCAAAGCTCTTCTTGGCATATTGTGAAGGGATTTATTTTGTATACATATGTATCTTTCTTGGTAGTGAAGGTGATCTTGAATTGTAACTCCTATTTGACCCTTACAACTTTAAACTAGAGAAAATGTCAAGGAAATAAAGCCTCTTTGATCCTTCTACTCTTTGTATCATTTGATCCTAGGAAAAGAAAGCAGTAGAAGGAGATGATCATAGTAAGTGGTATTGATTCGAGTAGAACATGTGGTTTTGATCCTAGGAAAAAGCAACGGTGGATAAGACAAACCATTAAAACTAGTCAAAAATGTGTTAAAGATAATAAGAAATATCTTAGAGTTTCCTTGTTCATCGAAATATCCTTCCACAAATCTTTATTCATTCTTTTTTTCTCCAAAATATGTTTATTTTTCCCACTCTTGAAGTACCATATTTTTCACAAATACCTCACTGTAATCCAACACCAACACATTGATTGGAAACTCATTCGTAACATGAATATATTCTAAAATATAGTCATCAACAATGTCAATGACATGGTAGGCATTGAATTTCATCGAGTACATGCAACATAGGAGTATTTGTGGATAGAAATAAGGCCAAAAATAATATCAACTTCATCTACTCATCAATTCCTACACACCACCATGACCATACATCAATTCCAATATTCACTTTTGTATTGTGCATATTGATCCACCATCCATACCACTAGGCTTATTTTTCAAAACACAACAGAACAAGTTCTTGGCAAGTGTTATGGGTTTATAAAAAGGTTGTAAATATTCCTTTGATGTTATTACAGATTAATATGCATTATTTATCTATCAAGATGAGCTCCATTAAAATGCACTTTGAACCTAGAGTGTCTGAAAAAGTATCCCAAATACTCAACTCCCTTCCGTCCTCTTTCACTACTCTTCATATTGTTAAATATCTTACGAAATCATTTATTTGATAAAAAATCTACATTTTATACCACAATAACCCCTAAAATTTCACAATAACACATTTGCAATCTGAAAAAATCTTGAATAAAAAACTTTGAAATACAATACTTATTTCAATAATCAATTTGTAATGAAATGTCAAGAGAAACTTGTTGAGATATGTCTTAATGTTCACTTCAGTTTAATTATCTACAAAATCCTTAAATGAATAAAATACTTAAGTCTGACTTAACAAAAGATATTTTCTAGAAAACATTTATGTCTATGATAGGTATTTTAGGAAACAGTTCTCAGTCCTCTTGCAAAAAAATTCCCATAACTTGTTTGTGCATTTCATGCAAGCATGGTATACACATATTTCACAAATCATTGATGAAAAAGCAACTTGAATGAAAAAATGATGCCAAACCCTTTGTATTGAGAACTATTTGCTAAAATTCCTAAAAGAATATAGTATCATGGAAAACATTGATTATTGGAAGTGCAAAAATGGGTTTTGTTGAAAAGGCTATGGAAAATTATACATTTACAGAATTTCATAATTTTGGAAGGGATGATGGTGAGAACGCATACCAATTTTTGGAAGCCGAGAGGAAATAAAAATTCTCTAAAAACCATGCACAACATTTTTACGCTTGACCTTCTCATATTTTTAATGGATTAACGGAGTGTCGCGCTTACACATAAACGAAGAGAATAGAAAGGAAAATGTTCAAAACATATATTAATTTTTTTTATATATATAGTGATATGCAACTGACACATCCAACCTCCACTTTTGATGGCACATGAATTTCAAAAGGCACGCATATGATGTTATATTTCTTTAGATTAAATGGCTAATTAATGGCTGACAAAAGTTAAATAATCCAAATGGCACACATATTTCCAATGGCGCATGTACTTTCAAATGGCACATTTTACATTGTTCGGTTTAATGGCTAATTAATGTTGAGGAAACCACAACATTAATTATAATTTAGTGTAACTAGTATTGTAAATAATTAATGTAATAATTTTATAATATAATTTTTTAATGTATGAATTTTTGATAGTTAGACTTCGCGGTAGGGGAAAAATTAAAGCCATGCGATTGCTAGCCTAGACAACTTTTGAAATCCATACACTATGTGTTTTATGGATAAAAAGATACAAACAATAGTGGGATCTAAGAGTCTAATACAATGTGTTATATGGTCAAATAGGAGCACTAATTACGTACACAATATATAATGTAGGAGGAAAATTTATGATCGAAATAGAACTAGTTTTATGAGGAATCATTAATGAGCACATCAAAATCTACAGTAGCTTTATTTCATATAAAATTTGTGGTTTTAGTCCAACATGGAGTAATAACCAAATACACATGAGGCACGGTGAGGTGGAGGTTGAAGGTTTGAATGTTAGCGATATTATATGTATTTAGTTATATATATTATAAAGGAAGAATCTTGAAGTTTATTGTATGCAGCCACATGGCACAATCCATTGCTACTAGGCTCTAGGTAAAATAAATCCCTTATATAGGTTCAATCCTCTCTCTTCAACTGTGACTAAATGCACTTTGAAATGCAAGTGATCACACTTGAAGTGTGTGTGCTTGCACTTCATCATGCGATTGATCGCACTTAGAATTGTAAGACTAGAAGTGTGAGTCAAGACTCACACTTATAAGATTAATCACTCACACTTCAAAGTGTGATCACTCACATTTTGACCTGCCATTCTAGTAAATATCTACATGAGTGTGTGTATGAGAAAAATTTAAGTCCAAACAACCGCTAGGCTAGACAACTTTTGAAAGCCATACACTATGTGTTTTATGGATAAAATGATACACACATTAGCGGGATCTAAGAGTCTAATACAATGGTTTATATGGTCAAATAGGAGCACTAATTACCTATGCAATATATAATGTAGAAGGAAAATTTATGATCATAATAGAAACTGGTTTCTTGAGGAATCATTAGTAACTTTATTTAGAATGAAAATAGTCATCTAATAGCGTAAATCCTTATATAGAGACTGAGGTAATAGTTTTCAAGTGTTGTTATTAAGGATCTTAAGTTCTAAAATAGATGACATTTATCTTAGAGTATAATTTGGATAGGATTTTCAAGGTCAACGTTTATTGATTTGAATAAAGTATGCATAAATATTCGTATATGTATGATGATAATAAAATTGATATGTGGCATAAATGAAAACAATCACTTATGTAATGTCTTGAATGCTAGCCAAATTCTACATATGTTCAAGATTTAGATTAAAGGAGGTTTCATAGATGTTCATATAAGATGTTTATTTTTATTTTCTCATTGTGATTTCAAGCATTTGTTTTAACCTTGGAATTGTTATTGATATTTTTCATTTTCAAATTCTCCATAGGTTTAAGATTTAAGTGTCCACACTACTAATTTTATCTTTTTATGTGTGGATATAGTTGAAAATTAACTTTGTATTTGAAGGAGAATATGTGGATTTACTCTCTAGAACTATGATAGTTATGGAGGGACTAGTTTATCCATCCATAACTACACTCCATTGCAGAGAAATGGGGTCTATCTTATTTGATGTCACAATAAGTATTGTATTCAATGGTAGAATGAGACTGTCATACACAATTGATGGTTGTGAAACCATTGGAGAAAGTGAAAACAATGGATACTTTATCTAATGGGAAAGGAAGCAAATGATTGAGCATGTGATTTCAAAAGTTTCACATGTGGGGGTTGATGGCATATAAAACATCATGAGTAGTGACTCGGAGGATACATTTGATGAGGATGAGGATACTTAATGCATTCACCATAAAATCTAGTAGTTTTGATGTACATCAAACTTTTGAGAAATCTATAGATAAATTGAAGTTGTGTGGAAAGGATCTATGCCAAAACGTATGGTACATATGTCATGGAATCTCGAAGAGCACCTATTATAGATAAAAACAATCTTGGATGAATGGTGAGAGGAGGGAAGTAAACATAAATATAAGAAAACAGAAACAACTGCCAAGTAGTGTCGAAACTATTGCATTGAAATCCAAAACAATGGAGAGGAATTCTGATATATCACCACACATGTCTTGTTAAGTGGGGTAGGATGGTACTAAAGTAAAAATTAAATTGCTACTTGCATGTTATAGTTATGATTACATACTAACAAAGAGTAACAAGGGCCTTTCACTGTTGAACCTTCCTCCAATGTCACAGTCAAACCTCAAAAAAATATGGAAAGAACATTTCTCCCATGTTTCAATCACCAAGAACAACTTCTTCGCCAAATGTGATGAGTGCATAGAGCTTAAGAACAAACGTGCAACCACCTCATGTCCAGAAACACTAGCACAAGTAGATCAATGTCAAAAATGACATAATGATTACATTTTGAAGTTTTCATTCAACTTACTATGCTCATAGATTGTTATCATATGAATATCCTAATAGCTACGTGAGCATTGTACATGACAAAAATGGACAAGATGAAAATCAATGTACCAAGGATGGACATGAAAGTAAAGTCAATAAGCAATGTTATTAACCTCCCCTGTCACTTTGACTAGTATGCTAACACATGGGCAGAAAACTAGCAGTTTCAGGCAATATTGTCTACCTTTTATTAAGCAAGGAGAAAATTTCATAATAACATCATTGGAACTATGTATCGAAGTTAAAAAAACCACTTATAGATCAGTATGGTGATTTTTATACAGTAGTGAGATGTTAAAACACCCATTACATGATGCATTGTTGTACTATTGCATTGTTGCAAAATGATGTGTGTGACAAGTGCAAGGAATACAAGCACAAAAATGAATAGGCTCATAAAATTGATATTTTAAGCATATGTACAAGTATATTAGAAAATAGCCACTAGTTTGCTACTTACAAGTGGATAATGCTTCAAGTGACAACAAAAATTGCATGTTGTTTTCATATGCATCCATGTTATATGAAAACCACACCTTCTAGATGGAAACCACTAGATTGTGGGTATCAAAAACTAAAGATGTTTAAATTCCATGTCATCAACAACATTCCTATCATAGAGTACAAAGCATCAATCATGGATGCATTATGGTCTCAACCAATTGAAATTTGGAAAATATTGGGAGGGAAACCTGACTTGCCTAAAGGGAATCCTCCATTAGCACCCTTTAAAGAACCAAAAGAGATGCCAGACCTGCAGAGAGGAATTTGGGAAGACATCACACATTGGGAATAGAGTTAATCAGATAGTGGAGAAGCATTCTGGGTTCTGAAGATTACATATTGTAAAAGTGTTCTACATGCCCTAAGAAATCTCTTTGTCAATTGTAGCATGACAAGGAGATATTGTTTTTGGCCAAAAACAATTCAAGATAGCTTAATGAATGATCAGATACTAGGTGCACCACATCTTGACATGAATAGCTATTATAATCAAAATGTCCTTTCAAATAAGAATATATATGTTGTACCTATTTGTGATAAACCTCGAGATGAATTCAACCTAGTAGTGGATTTAAATGATGGGAATATGATACTAGTACGACCAACTGATGATAATGTGCCCATATGTGTGGGAAAGGTATAAATAATTCCAATACATGATGTCCACACAAAGGCTCAAAACATAAAGGTAAATTGATGAGAACCCACGGGAAGAAAATACAGAAAATGAAAGGTACCATGAATTCTTAAAGAAAAAGAAATGGTGGCCAAAATCAAGGGAAACATCATATATTGATATAGATAACATCATCCAGTCATGGACACCAAGAAAAATATGGAAAGGAGATCAAATTAAAATACCGAATCGGGGACACGATGTTATTCAGGCATACCTTGCATAACTTCAAGAACAATAATTAATGCATTGTAGTTAAAATTTACTGGACTAGATACCCTTGAAAGGGATCAATGTAATTTTCAATATTTTTCAATATAATTATCCTAAAGGAATTGATTGCCTATGGAAATAAACTATCAAATCCATGTTTCAAAACAATGTGTTTAACGTAATTATTAACTCTTTGTTGTTCTATATGATTTATAGACCAAAAAAACATTAAATTAGTTCACATTATCTCGTTTATCTTTTATTTTGAAATGATCATTAAGTTCGTTACAATGATTTCCATTTTACAAACTGATCAAATAAATGTTAAAAAGACGTATCTTAGCGGTTTTTATGCTTATGTGTCTTAGTGGCCACTCGGCTTATGTAATTTATCAACCTCTAGTCTTATGTAACTTAGCACCCATTAGGATTATGCGACTCAACATCCGATAGGATTATGTAACTTAGAGGCTTCTAGGCTTATCTAATTTAGTGGCCGCTAGACTTACATAAGCCTAGTGGCAGCTAGGATTATGTAACTTAGCAGTTCTAGGCTTATGTATCTTGTGGCCCTCAAGCTAATGTAACTGCAGACACAAGGCTTATGTAGCTTAGCGGACACTAGGATTATGTAGCTTAGCAACCACTAGGCTTATGTAACTTATGGCCACTAGGAAAATGTAACTTTGATGACGCTAGGCTTATTTCACCTATCTGTGCTATTCTCATAAAAGTTAGAGTCATTAAGATTATGTAAGTTAACAACCATTAGGATTATGTAAGTTAACAACCGCTAGGATTATGTGGGGGAATCAAATAATAACAAAATATAAATCCTAAAATAGTGAAATTGAAATCCAAAAATTAGAATTTAGAAATTGGATTCTAATAGTAGCAAAATTGGAATCCAATAATAGTGAAATTGGAATCCAATAATAGCAAAATTAGAACTCGAATAATTCCAATAATGACAATATTGGAATCCAATATTGCTACTAATGGAATCCAATAATAGTAATAATGGAATCTAATATAAACAAAAATAGAATCCAATATACGCAAAGACTGAGATATATTTCTTCCAAAACTTGTAATACTAGAGTCCAGATTCACTGGAATATGTCCAAATTTACTAAAATAAGCATTTCCTTCATGAGTGTGTTAAAATATTTTTAATATGATCAAAAAAATTCAAATGAATTGTCCTTAAAAAGTTGACAATGAAGAGCCTGCATGTCTGCAAAAATCTCAGCTTTCAAAGATTCTCCTTTTTGAATCACATTCTACAACTCAGTTAAGGCTTCTTCTAGTTACTTCATTCTCCACTCAACGCTAAAAGACCAAGTTTTGGAAAGATTATTTTTAAAATAATCAAAAATATCTCACAAAGAATAATTTTCTCATCTGTAAGGGCCATAATGTGAAGATCCTAAATGACATCTGCCTAAACTTTAATTTCCTTATCAATGTTATCAATCCTCAATTGAGTCTCGCTCCTGAGCTAAAATAACGTTGTCATAGGTCTTACAAGATTTATCAATGAATTCTAATCCTATGACTAGAATTTTCTCCACATATGCCTCAGATTCCTTGCTAAGAGTGGCATGTTTATTAATTTTTGTTATTTCCTTCGAGATCTATTCTAACACTTGCAGGAGTTGGATCCAATGGAGTATTGTCAAATGATAGAAAGGATTTAATGAAATTAGTCAATACGTGTATCTGTTCCTCCAAATTTCTTGTGGTTTTTCCTTTCTCAACCCTTTCAATAACCTTGGAGATAGTTTCCCTAAGGTTTTGCACTTCACCTTCGGGGTTGATTCACCCAAGGAAATTCTAGTCAACTCAAAATCAAATACTGAAATATCTTTCTCACTCTTGTCTTCCTTTGGTTTGGAAATTTCTAAGAATTGTTGTCCTATAGAATCAAAGATAAGACAAGAAAAAATCTTGTATTTCTTTGGAGGAGGAGAAGTACCAATAATGGAAGCTGCTACATCAAATTTAGGGACTTCAACTCTAGATTGATCCTTTCTTTTCCTATCGTCCACCAAGGGTTAAACCCAGTGAATGAATCTCCTAATGATGTTGTTAGCAGAGGCAATACAAGTTCCTATTGAGAAGTATGATTTTGAGCTATTGGGACTGATACCATAGAATTTACAAGAGAAGGAGGTCTTCTCACATCTAGTTTAGGCCTAGAGATACTTGCCTTTCTAGAGTCAGGAGCTGCTACTTCAACTAGCTCTACCTCTTCATCATCACTTTCTTCACTTTCTTCTTCTTCTTCATCTTATTTCTTTTGGCTGGTCTCTTCCTCACCTTGATTTTCTTATTCCGTGTTTTCTTTCCCTCCTACTTTATGTACTTCATATTTATCACTACCCCTTTTTCTAGGTGACTCGGTTTCTCTATCATTCTCTTTAGTTTTTTTTTTTAGCATAGACCTTTGTCCTAGAGTCTAGTTGAGAAGGAGGAGTCGGGTGAGAAGGAATGGCCTTCAAAGTGAATAAGTTGCTTCATGTTGAGAAGAATTAAATTCTTTCAATTTCTTATTGAACCAATGTCTTGTTCTTAGAAGAACAGGAGTGTTGAGATCATCTAGATTATCCTTTTCCTTTTGTGACCAATCAATGGTAGGAAGAGGAGTGTATTGAATTGAATTAATGAACTCTAGAGAGAAGAGATCCGATTCATCGTCTATGATTCCTTTTGACACTACATATAGCTTGAAATCATGAATTTTTTTTAGAGTTAATATATCAAAGACTCTCTTTCGAACTCATAATCATCCACACAATCTTCCCAATAGTCCTCAAATGATGGTACATAAGAATATATGAGAGTTAGGGATTGTTTTCAATAAAGATCTTGCTATAAAAAAATCCCTTTTCTGATAAGGGTGTAGGTTGAAAGGAGAGATAGTTCTCTCAACATTTTGAGCATCCAAGGCAAATCTACATGTATAATTTCCCAAATTTATGGGAAATTGGATGTCAAATATCTCTTGTCTCTGCAAGTTCTATGAAGGAGGTCTAATTGTCTACAAAGCTCAACAAGAATAATATTTCCTTTGTAATAGATAAGAAGTTTGTAAGGATATCCCTCAAACCCTATTTTTTAATATAAGAAAACTTCTTGAACTGAATAAAAAATTTATCGTGGACTGAAATTAGTTGCCTAGCCTCCTGAGAAAATCTACTTGTTACATTTCCTTCCAGTAGCCTTACTAGGAACATTGTGAAGGAATCATTTACTCTCTTGTGGTGCATCTTGCTATTCTCGTAGGTCAGATATGTGTAGAAATCATAAGTATCAATATTTTGTCTACTCTCTTGACTTCACAAACCAATCCATATCATGTACCCAGCTATGGTGTACATCAAATAGGAGGTCATGTAGAATGTTTTAGTCTGGTGCACTTGGGTGAGTTATTGAGTCAAATTTTCACAGATGATCTCTCCCCAATTCAGTGGTTGTGATCCCTCACAAATCAAATTGATATAAATGCACATCCAATTCTGGAACTCTTGAGTAAAAGGTAAACCCATTACTCTTGCCAATAATGTTATCATATCAGACAGTTCCTCAACAAACTCAATCCTGTAGAGAATTTTAGGCAGTTTTGATGGCCCTTTCCTTTTAGACTTTGAGCCAAGATTTGGCAATCATGGATTGATACTTGTTAGGAGTGAGGTCATACTCTTTTTGGGCATCGACCTTAGTTAAAATCTTGGAACCTTCAAAGGTAGGAATTCCCACAGCCAAATTGATATGATAGGAATCCAATTGTGTAATAACTTGTCCCTGAGTGTCCTTCAATTCCTTAATGTGGGGATCAAAGTAGGAAGCACATGCTAACATTGTGTTAGCACATTTGATAGATGTAGGAAAGCCTCCTACATGAGCTAAACCACTATTGATAACACTTCGAGCTAAAATGGTTTGGCTATTATCATTCATCTTAGCCCAAAATTCATTTAGATCCATGTGTTTTATGTCACTGTCCCCTATTTTAGGGAATGAGGTCTCCAGGGAGGAAATGTGTTTGTATCCGGCATACTGGAACTTCATTTTGATAGATTGGATATGAATTTGGGAGAAAATTGGTTTTGGTAAAGGATTTTAAAATATCTTGAGGGAAAAGGCATAAAAATCAACATAATTGCAAGAGTGGGTGAAATAGAGATAAAACCACTCCCGATAGATGAAAATATAGGTGACCTCCCAACGTTCCTAGTATAACTTGAATTTTTTAATTCGGTTAATGATGAGGGAGAAACGAGAAAAAATCTATTTTGACGTGGGAGAGAAGGAACAACACAAAATGATAAGGGAGAGTAAATTTTGTGAGTGTGATGAATAAAATACAGTGGAGGATTTTATAATATACCAATGCTAACACTTTTCACTTACTCTCCGAAAGGTCGGGAGGAACGAAGGCGAGATGTTTCTGAAATGTCCGATGCGGCGAGGGGATGGAAATAGGGGCGAGAGGTTCCATCGGTGCTCGATATGGCTTATAAAGTGGGTAAGGCGGCGAAGGCCGAGGAACAAGGGAAAAGATCCTTATGTTCCTCAAAACTCGATTCATCTCATCCGATCCCTCACAACACAAAAATGACTATCTCATAAATTCTTCCTCCTATTATTGAATTAACAAAGGGAAATTGTCACCATGAAATACAAGAAACTACCAAAGACTTGAAATTTTGAAATTTTTGACATTTTCAAGTCTCATGGGTATTTATAACACACATAAATGTAAAGGGAATTTTCTTATGCATCTCTTGGGACACTTTAGAGAGAGGAATATGTGGAGTGAACCCGATATCCCAAGGTATCCATTTCACACACATTTTCAAAAAGTATTTCTCTCTAGCTATCCGGTTAGTGATTAGGGCCTCCCTCATCAATGGTCTTGATGATGTCATCCATCAACATCCACATGTATAATAAGGGTTTTTCTAGATTTTTTTGTATTTTTTTATGGCTTCAAGGTTTTTGAATAAAGGGCATTTAATTTATAAGATAAAATAAAGACATAAATGGAAAGTGGAAAAATTAAAGGTGGGAATTAAATATGTGCATGTCCCAAACCTATTCCATGGCATAGATTGTTCCTACCCAAATAATAGTTGTCATTAATGCTTTAATTTATCATCTCTATCTCACTTGCATTATTCACTTGATTGTAATTTAATCTTAAAGAGTCTAAAATAAAAAATGGTAAAAATCCAATAGGTTCCAGGTTCAAAACCCAACTTCACCGCTTTCTTCTAATAGATATTGGTAGCCTCGCTTTTAGTCGTAATATCAAGTAATTGTAGGAAACCAAGTGATGTGGGACCAACCATCGATAATTGATCCCCTCTAATGGTTAAAGATAGGATCAACATGTAGATTTTATATACTAATCCAACATTGCTATTTTTATTTACATCGTGAAGGTTTTTATTAGATGGTATTTAATTCGTTACATAAGATAAAGACATGAATGGAATGTTGGAAATAATAAGTTGGGAATTAAATGCCTATATGTCTCACAAATAATGTATGTTATGTGTGCTTCATTTTATCATCTCGATCTCGCTCGCATTATTCATGTGTGGGGAATTTGAGCTTAAAGGATCCAAAATAAAAATTGGGGAAAATCCAATAGGTTCCAGGTTCAAAACTCAACCACATTGCTTAATTCTGTAGAAATTCATTGTCCCCCTTTTTCAGGTTGTAAGTTTGAGTAATTGTAGGAAAACAAATGATGTGGAACCAATCAATAATAATTGAGCCCATCTAGTGAATGATCATATGAACAAGTAGATTTTATTTTCCAATCGAACTTTGTTTTTTTAATTTTATTTTCATGTCATAAAGTATTATGATTGAACGGTATCTAATTTGTTAGACAAAATGAAGACATGAATGGAAAGTTATAAATTAAAAGGCGAAATTAAATACATGAGTAAATATTCATTTTGGCACCAAAATTTTTGTGACAAATCCAGTTTATCACTACCATCTATGTAAACCCTACAAAACCCTATTGAAAAATTACTTATATAAGTAAATTATAGAGCTAATGTGCCACTAAATCTGATATAGCTAGTAAGGGAATGTCATTAATCAGAGATATTGTTGTAGAAATGTGAATAGAGTGGTAATGGAATGTCAAAAGCTAAGGGACTCTCTTTGGACTTCCATGGGAAACAAAATATTGATCTCTTCCTTAGGTGAATTCAAAAATTTTGACGTGGATTGTTTTCCTCTCATCAAGATTAATCTTTCGGGAGAAAAATATCACAAAAATTGTAATCCTTTCTTTGTGTACGATGATGATGATGACATTCATAATGATGTAGTTTCACTTTATAATTTTTATCACTTGTGGATATTCATACTACAACAAATCAATCTACTCTAAAGTTATCGTAGATGATATTATGATCCATAGGTGTTCCACTATTTTCCTACTTGGTTATAGATCTTCCTTGTGATATTTCTAAGAGTTCTCTCATTTCAATTTCAATTATTAATGGGAATGAAGACATTGAGATTGAACTATTTTTAGGAAACTTGAGGCTAAGTTGGATCCAAAGTATGTTGTGAATATTTCCGGTTTGAGAGCATTGGAAGTGCAAGCTTAATTGGGTTGTGGTAGTAATGATTTCATAATACGCTTTAGATCCATTCTACCCGATCATGAAAAGGGGTTTCCTATAACATTTGTTGAATTTTTGGTATATATACCCATTTGAATACATATAGATCTGTCGAGTCTTAATTGGGTTGTGGTGGTAATGATTTCACAATACACTTTAGATCCATTCTACTTGCTCATGAAAATGGGTTGCGTCTAACATTTGTTGAATTTTTGGTAGATATACCCATTTGAATACATATAGATCTGTCAAAGCTTAATTAGGTTGTGGTGGTAATGATTTCACAATACGCTTTAGATACATTCTACCCGCTCATGAAAATGGGTTGCCTCTAGCATTTGTTGAAATTTTGGTAGATATACCCATTTGAATACATATAGATATGTTAGTGTATAGAATAGTGAGCGATCCATATGCATTGTCTTCAAATTTAAAACTTAAAGGATTTCCAACAACAACCATGCCTTCTAATCAATAACCTATTCAAACCATATATATGGGTGTGTACATGTGTAGATAAATTTTGTAGGTCGTATAGGAAACATAAATATGATTGAGAAGCTTAATTATATAAGAGGTCAAAAAAATGAGCAACTAATTACTTTAAGAGGTAGGAAACACAATTACTCAAACAAGACCCTAAAAGAATTAATCTCTCATTTATAAGGGTGAGGTAAAGTAAAACTCCCCTTAAATAATTATTATGCTTTCATTCAAGAGATTATTTGTTTTGATACAAAATAATATATTTGGTCAAGCTTTGTAAAAGATGTAGCACAAAGATACCACTCATTGATCTTATTCATCATATAGAGGGATGTTAATCCAAATTTATTCTCCTAATTAATAGGAGTTCTCGCATATATCTCCTAAACTAGTCTACTAAAGATGTATGAGTAGTTCCAATAACTCATACATAATGTCAACAATATTTTTCACCATTAGATACATTCACGTACCAATTAAAGATATAATGAAGCACTAATATAAATTCCTTATAGGTGATTTTTTAAACATAATCATCTAAATAGGAATTCCATGTAATTGGAAAATAAATAACATAGTAGATAATGTTTGGACCATGTTTAATATCTTTTGAAAGGTGTTTATTACTCATGTGTTGAGATAGAGTAACAAGAGTGTAGACAAGTTTTCTAATTTAAGGGTTTCTATAAAAACATTGGTCACGTGGATCATGTACATAGATATCCATTACATACTAAAGGTATGCTTAATGAAGATAGTTTTATTTCATCCAAAAGATTTTTATTTGGATGGCATTGAATGTTCAACATCTTTCCTAGATGTGTGAATTCCTTAACGCTCAAGAGGATTTTTATGGATCCTAATTTTCCTAATTTCTTATATAAAAGGCCCCTAATGATTTGAGATGTTAAATGCAAGTATAAAATCCATCTCAGAACGTGTGCAAACTCATTCTTGGAATCGATATCAGGAATGAGTCACCTAAAACCATAATTTTAAGGAGAATTCCATAGGGATTATCCAAAAATCCCTATTATTTTTTCCCTACTTTTCCATGGTATAATTTTCTAAAAATAGGAAGTGGATCGATCAACGCGTGACATAAAGAGATGGGGTGGTCATCTCAAATTTTAACCATTATCCAATGAGAATTTCAATAGAAAATGAATGGTTTGGAAAATCATGAAGAAAGGAGGTTTATCATCTTATACATGAAAGAATAAGGGCATTTATATGGGGCTATAAAAAATTATCGCTAAATCATGGAAGGAAACAATGGTAAAAACTAGAGATATTACTTTGAGTGTTGAAGAATAACATATATAAGGTAATGGGAATGTCTATAGAAGTACTAAAATTATATAAGAACAAGAGGTGGAACAAATATTTAATTAAATTATTCTTCAAAAAAAAATGAATGAAATGGTTATATGGAGGACAAGATCATCAAAACGTGTATATATCCCCCTTGGGATGAAGTTTGATAAGTCTCTATATAATACATCACTATAGAAAGAAGGTATTAGAATCTCTATTTGTATCATTTATCCATACTAAATCACTTCAAGTATAATAGCTTTTAGAGTATTCCATTTTCTTGTTCATGTCAATGGAGAACTTTGTTTTGGAGTTACATGATGATAAAAGTGATACTATCATTGACCAAGACCAAATTTTCTTACTTTTTCTAGAGGCCCAACCATTTTTACCCATAAAGGAACCCACTCCACTACAACATGGTTCAACCCTGGAAAAGGATGACGGTAAGTTTGTTTCTCCAAATACTAAAATGGGGAAAGAGAGGAGGGGATTTATAGTACATACCTAATAAAATCACTCTAAAAATTCCTGGAAATCCTTTCATGATCTTTAGTGAGGACACTCAAATACACAAGCCTATAAATTCTACCAATAAATTTATAGCCTCATCCGTGCTTGAAACATTTATCCGATTCTAAGGAAAAAGTATTTAAAATTATGAATGGGATTTATCAGGTTCTCTTTTGAAATTGTGGATGTTGTTCAATCCTCATAATCATAATACCCTATACCAAAAATCCCAAGGGTGGAGAGTAAGAGTGTGGAGCATTCTATGGAAGAAAGAATAGAAAAATTTAAAGAAACATGTGTCTTTAAAATAGTATTATCAAGAGCATATTGTTGAAAAATAATAACCTAAAAAAATAAATTGAGTTTTAGGTGCAAGGGGAAAAGGAAACATTTATTTCCAAGAAAGAGGTTGATCAAGAGAAAGATCAATGGGATGCTTTTATGGAGTTGTGTCTTCTTAAGGAAGATATTGGAAAATTCGATAGCAAATTACATGGAA
Source organism: Taxus wallichiana var. yunnanensis (assembly GCA_018340775.1). Taxonomy (NCBI): domain Eukaryota; kingdom Viridiplantae; phylum Streptophyta; class Pinopsida; order Cupressales; family Taxaceae; genus Taxus; species Taxus wallichiana. Next base: position 256,644,280 of record CM031243.1, on the reverse strand, counting down.
TGGAAGGGAAGCGAGGACTATTAAAGGTAAGTTGGTGGAGGTGATCACATTTCATAGATCTAATATTTATATTTGTGTAAAATATATAAAATCCATTCAAGAGGGCCTTAGGACAAGGAAATATATAAAAATAAAGAGTGGCCTAGCGACAAAACAATAGGAACGCAACTATAATAGAGTGTTATGAAGGAGATCCTAGAAGCAACGTACTTGGATATTTTCAACTTAACTCCCTCTATGAGGAATGTGAGGTAGCCACTTATCTAAGTGACCTCTCCATGTAGTGACCTATATTGAGATTTTTATATAGGGTGAATAACTTGGTACTAACCTTAGGTTAATGGTTGGGTGATGAAGTCCCTTATTTAAGGGATTTTGTTATGTCATGAATGTTAATTTTCCATTTATTTTAGGATATTAATGTTTTCTATATATTTATTTGGATTGTATAAGGGTGTGGTCCCCTATCAAAATCCTATTTCTTACCTATTAATTAAAAAAATAACGATAATTACGCCGAAGGAATTCCCCTATGGGAAAGGCCCTTCCATACATTTATGTAACTATATTAAATTTGTGTTTAACTTTCGTTTGGACATTTTGAATACCACTTTTTCCCGTTAATTAACAAACGGTTATTGCTTCATCGATTTTTGAGTCCTCGGCTTTGATTTCGATGACATCGAAGAGTTCTCTGGGTGAATTTTTTGTTCCATTTTGTTTTCTATCAGTTGATCAACGAGTTAAGAAGCTTCAAAGCTACTGTAAAATTTAACACTAGATCCTCAGGAAAACCCTATAGATGGATTAGAGGCAACCAATCAGGTACCATATTACTTCGAAAGTTTTTCATTTCTTTGTATTAAGTGCAATTTTATGAACTTGTTTAAAAGTGGGAGTTACAGAGCTTTTGATGAAATAATAGATGGAATTTAAGTGTCTTGGAACCAAGTGAAGGTAAAATATGTGCTACATGCTCCTGAGGATCTGGAGAGGCTCTATTCAGATGCCCCCTTTTCTTGTATTCCAGCCACCATGTGTAAATGTGCTAATACAGGGTAGGGTGATCGATGGTTTGGATTTGTTGGCGTATGGTGGTTGACCTCCTTACATTTTTTTACCATTGATAAATCAGAAACCCTAACCCAAAACCTAAATTTTGACTATTTCAGTGTTGTGATTTTACAGTTTTTTTGGGAAAAAGGCACACATGTTCCTCTATGTTGGTTATATGCACAACCTTAGTCTAGCTACATACTAATCAAAAAAAAAAATAAAAGGTTCCATAATGGAACAAGAAGAGTGTCCAAATAAAAATGGAGAGACATTGGCAGAACTAGCTCGTAGAGTTTACAAGCTTTGTTAGTAAGTATTGTAAAGCATTATTGTGTATAATAGACCTGAATGCATCATAATTTAGTAAGATATTTTGTCTTTCCTTCATATTTGTACAGGCACTCTCTATTTTTTCAATTCACAAATCATTTCACCTCTCTCGGCTCCATTCTTCTTGTATGGTTCATTTACATAAAATGTGCTCCTGTTAAAAATTATAATGATTGGTCATTTTCTTCATATGATATTGGTTTTGTTTTTGATGTGACATTTTCATGGAAATTTATTTTTTGTCTATGTTTCTTGTTTATTTTGGAGATGTAGATAGCCATCCTTTGGTCTTGCATTTTGGTGCATATAAAGGTTACAAAAGTCACTGAGGGTATAGTATTTAATTTAAAGTAATTTTTTTGATATCATAATATTAAAAAACAGAGTCCATGACCTATAGCAGTATGCCATTGCCCTAGAAAATAGAATTCGACAATGTCCCATAGCTAAAACCCCTACAACGAGATTATGGATTGTGGGAATTCAGAAAACTGTTAGATAACCATCCATCAAGGCTTAGGGATTTACATGATTACAATAAAGCCTTTTTCCCCAACAACAAACAAGAAGCACAGAACAGCAAAAGAACTTAATAGTCGAGATTTCAAAAATATATTTCCATATGGATAGTTTTCAAGGTCACACTTGAAGTTGGTGCCTCCTTGACTAATGATTCATGGAATGGATTCCCTTTATTTTTCTTGATGTGAAACTTCTAGAGTAATGTTATATAAAACACGAAGCTCAATGATCATGGATGATCACTTGTCATTTATAGATTGCAAAACATTACGAGTTTCTCCAATTGGTGTCAAGTAAAGTGTCTCTTAGATGTGGCACATGCTATAGAATTTTTCCTTCAAGTTAGAGCAGACATCAATCTTTAGATAAATTAATGATTTTGTCAAGTGGTCTTTTGTATGATCTTTCTACAAAAGGTTTGTGGAACATTTCCTCAAAATCATGCAATTATATATCTTTTCTTGTCTTTTTCCATCAAGAATGTTGATTGTTCTGTGTTTTTATAACTTTCGTATCTATTCTTTGATCCAAAACCCAATCGGGTAAGAAAAGCCCTCTTGTTAGGTATGCTGAGGTGACAGAATTCCATATTTACCTTTCACATGTGAGAGTAGCTATTATAGTGGTGGACCCTTGGCTCTTGTCTATGGTTGAAGATATCCTCAAGTCCCTAGGATTACATGCATGTTAGGTGCGACTCGGGAGGTAGTACACACTGGGGAGGTGAACTATGTTGCAAATGTAGAGAGGTACTCTTGTGGTCTAAGTTTTAACTTGAAGAATACTAGTGCAAGAGTTGAACCCTGGGCATAAATAACTCAAATTATAAAATCATCTATAACATGCATAAAAAGTAGCTAAGCCCACACCCTTGGGTTATTAAAGGACTTTTCAAGTTTTCAACGTGTTTTCCATGTGTAGGATCATACCATTTAGCAAAAAACTATGACTCTTGACTGTTAATGACTTTATTTCTAGAGGTTTCTTCTGATTATTTGTTTAAAAAGGTTTTGAAGCAATTTCAAAAATTATAGATTCATTTCATCTTCTATTGAAGTGTTTCTTGTTCTTGATAAACTTGTTGATTCCTAAATTACATGGAACTTTGGAAAAGTCTCACGAGTATACTTAGAAAAATGTTGTCCTTTGTCTTTTTAATCCCAATGGTCTGCCTGGTCTTGCATGTTTAAGTCTTTTCTAACTCTATTGTTAATGTTGCAATAATAACTTTTTTGAATATTGTATTATCCACTTGATTCTTTTGGTTATATGTCCAGGGATTATAAGTTGCAGTCATTTCATATCCACTTAATTCATCAACTTTTACTATATTTTTAGGCTATGTTACCCCCAATGTTTTGTTAACAACCTGGATGAGGGTATGATTTTTGAGCATTGCTTGATGTTCCAACCCATCCAAAATAAAAATTTTTTTTTTATAAATAATCCAAATAAACATGCAACTATCAACTTAGACATATCAACATAAAATTTAAAAACTTTTCATAAATCAAGTTCAACATAATGTTGTCAGTTCTTATGTACAAATGATAAATTTATAAGCCAAGTATACATATATACTGGTTGTGGATGGTTGAATTTGGTTTTCTTTGTTGTCCTTATTCAGGCATATGATAGTTATGTTCCAATGTTCATAAATTGATATCAAGTTGTGTGTTGTTGTGCTTGGAAACAAAATGACAACAAGTTTTCATTAAAAGAGTGAAATTATGGACCATATCTTTACTCTCAAATTTGATATTTTTTTAGATAAATTATTCCAAGGTGTTCTCCTATCTAGGGATTTGACATTTCTAAACATTTTATTACAATATTAGATGAGGATGCAAAGTTTTAGAGTCATAGAAGTAATTCAAAGATGAATTGAGGCATATCCGACTTGGGGTGGGAAGGCATGTATTTAGAGGCAATTGTACATGATGTGGTCTTTTGTATGATCTTTCTACAAAAGGTTTGTGGAGCATTTCCTCAAAATCATGCAATTATATATCTTTTCTTGTCTTTTTCCATCAGGAATGTTGATTGTTCTATTTTTTTATAAATTTCTTATCTATTCTTTGAGCCAACACCCAATCGGGTAGGACAAACCCACTTGTCAGGTATGCAGAGGTGACAGAATTTTGGATTTACCTTTCACATATGAGAGTAGCTATTATAGTGGTGGACCCCTGGCTCTTGTTTATGGTTGAAGATATCCTCAGGTCCCTAGGATTGCATGCATGTCAGGTGCGAACTTGGGAGGTAGTGCACACTAGGGAGGTGAACTATGTTGCAACTGTAGAGAGGCACTCTTGTGGTCAAGGTTTGAACTCAAAGAATACTAGTGCAAGAGTTGAGCCCTGAGCATAAATAACTCAAAATATAAAATCATCTATAACATGCATAAAAAGAAGGTAAGCCCACACCCTTGGGTTATAAAAACTCTCAAGTTTTCAAGGTGTTGTCCATGTGTAGGCTCATACCATTTAGCAAACAACTATGACTCTTGACTTTTAATGACTTTATTTCTAGAGGTTGCTTCTGATTATTTGTTTAAAAAAGGTTTTGAAGCAATTTCAAAAATTATGGATTCATTTCATCTTCTATTGAAGTGTTTCTTGTTCTTGATAAACTTGTTGATTCCTAAATTACATGGATCTTTGGAAAAGTCTCACGAGTATACTTAGAAAAATGTTGTCCTTTGTCTTTTTAATCCCAATGGTCCATTTGGTCTTGCATGTTTAAGTCTTTTCTAACTCTATTGTTAATGTTGTAATAATACCTTTTTTGAATATTGTATTATCCACTTGATTATTTTGGTTATATTTCAGGGATTATAAGTTGCAGTCATTTCATATCCACTTAATTCATCAACTTTTACTATATTTTTAGGCTATATCACCCCAATGTTTTGTTAACTTTGGATGAGGGTATGATTTTTAGCATTTCTTGATGTTCCAACCCATCCAAAATAAAAATATTTTTTTATAAATAATCCAAATAAACATGCAACTATTAACTTAGACATATCAACATAAAATTTAAAAACTTTTCATAAATCAAATTCAACATAATGTTGTCGGTTCTTTTGTATAAATGATAAATTTATAAGCTAAGTATACATATCTATTTGGTTGTGGATGCTTGAATTTGGTTTTCTTTGTTGTCCTTATTTAGGCATATGATATTTATGTTCTAATGTTCATAAATTGATATCAAGTTGAGCATTTTTGTGCTTGGAAACAAAATGACAACAAGTTTTCATTAAAAGAGTGAAATTATGGACCATATCTTTACTCTCAAATTTGATATTTTTTTTAGATAAACGATTGCAAGGTGTTCTCCTATCTAGGGCTTTGACATTTCCAAACATTTTATTACAATATTAGATGAGGATGCAAAGTTTTAGAGTCATAGAAGCAATTCCAAGATGCATTGAGGCATATCCGACTTGGGGTGGGAAGGCATGTATTTAGAGGCAATTGTACATGATATATATATTTGGATTATGAAGCCACAAAGGAGCAACCAATCAGCCACGTGCCTTATCGAGTGTACAATAAAGGTTTTTCACCAAAAGACCAACCAAACACCCTGATGCAACACTAACACAATTACCCGAAATAAATACAAACCATGTCAACTATAAATGTAATTAACTATCAAAATGGTATCAAATGTATTCATGTTTAAAGTGAAAAAAAAATGGACACAAACGACTACCACTCATGATATAAAATCTACACATGCATGGAAGCCTTCATGTATTCATGTTAAGTTCAAATAAAATAGTCCACAAAATGCTATCACTCATGATATAAGATTTGAAATTGTATATGTACGAATTTGTAACAAGTTTGAAATGAAGAGATGATACCTTTAAAAGAAGTGGTTCATCTATATTTCTACACTTACAAAATAACACTTTTCAACATACATGTTCAATTTTTCCTTTTTACTATTGCTTGCTTCTTTATGTAAACCAAAAACAACGCATTTTTAATGTCTCCTTCATTATATCTACATACAAATACCTATAGTTTTCAAATGCCGAGAAAGAACCATGCAATGTATAGTTGTTTCCATCCAAAGATTTGTAAATTATATCACTTTTTTCATATTGAATTGTTTAAAGGTTAGACCTCATGTTTGGGCTATTTAAATGAAGTGGTTCATCTATGTTTGGGCTATTTTTAGATTTTCCGGGATCGCAGGATTGTGAGGATTTGGCAAGTTCCTATTCTTCTCACATGAAATCCGGATCTAATCATTTTGAATCTCCTTTATATGCCTTCATTGCTTTTTCTTTGATTTTTATTTCTTTCACCGCCTCTGTTTATTGTCACACTGTGTTTTTTATTCCTCTGCTTTTTGTTTAATCCACCAATTTGTTTGCAAGTGTGAATCCATCGTTGCAGGGGATGGCTTGGCCGAGAGAAGGATGGCTCGGCCGCCTTGAATGTTGTTTTCTAGCTTGTGGGCCGCGACAGGGGAGAGTAGACGGCTTGGTTCACAACAAAGTGACTCGAGCGTATGTGAATCAATGCAAATCCTAGTGACTTTTCCGCCAATGCAACTTGAATCGGCTTTGTACAGGAGACTCGGCCTTTGAATGTGACTCGGTCAGCCGGTAAGTGGGCTATGTATCAAAAGTGTGTGCATTTTTTTGGGTTTTTTGATCTGATTGGCCTTTGATGTTTTCTTTGTTGGTCATTTTTCCATCAACATGAAAAGAAGCAGGCACATGTATCTTATTTTTGCTATTTTCAAGGTCTCTAATACAGTTGATATTGCCTATTTATACAGAGTGCAGTTTTCCGAATGCCTTAAAACTATTATAAATGTAGATTATCCAGAGCAATGGCCTAGCCTTCTTCCTAGGTTAAACATAATTTGCAAGATCGACAAGTATATGCGGCTTTATATGTACTAAGAATTCTTTCAAGGAAGTATGAGTAAGTATTTGTTTGTAGAACAAATTCTTGTTAGTACGACTGACTTCTTTTTTATGTCCATCTTGCTCAAGGATTTTATGGTTATTTAAATTATTTGTTTCCATGTATTTTGAGTCAGTTGTTTGCTATGTGTACATCAAGGTTCAAGTCCGAGGACGAGCGAACTCCTGTTTATCTTATCATTGATGAAGCATTCCCCCTTTGCTTAATATTTTCAACTATCTTGTTCAAGTTGTAAATCCTACATTGGAGATAACCAAGCTCATAAAGCTTATTTACAAAATATTTTGGTCATCGATATATGTATGTAATGCTTTTGCATTCAAAATTGACACCCAATTGTTTTTCTATTTGTGACTGAACATTTGATTTCTTTCTGCAATTTTAGATGTTGACTTTATGTGATGATGTGGCCATGCAGTTAGAGGTGCCCAAGCAACTCTTTGATCCCAATGTCTTTAATGCTTGGATGGTCTTGTTTTTAGCTATGCTGGAAAGACCAGTCCCTACAGAGGGATAGCCAACTAACCCAGAACAATGTAATTTTTGGGAATGGTGGAAAGTAAAGAAGTGGACAGTACATATTATGAATCGGCTTTACACTTGATGAGTTGAAGGAATTTAGTTAACATCTCTTGACTATGTAAAATACTCACCTTAATTAATTTTTCAATGAATTAAATGAGACATAACACCAATAGAAAAATTTACCTCTTTTTATACGTAACTAGAAAAGTTACTTTGAACATAAACCCAACTCCCAAATTACCTCTTGAGATGTTTGGAAAAAACTCCTATGATAGTATTGGATATGAAGCCACACAGTTGGTGAGTTGAACTTGAATTTTAGTTTTAAACTACCTCTTAGCAACCTTGCGAAATCTTAATAAAACTTGTTTTTAATCACACGCAAAATGTCTCTATAAACCCTATAATGGAAGAGTCAAGCTTTGACCATGCTCCTTGTCACGTAGAGTGTTACACTGAACCTTGGAATGACTTTGAATGTTTGTTTGACCATTTTTCCTAAGGTTCTTAGGAGCATAGTTGAGCTCTTCGTAGCTTTGGAGAGACGTTGAAGGTTAAAAGTTTAGTTTGGTTTTGGCTTGTCATTTAGGCCTAGGGTGGAGAAATGGAATTTGGCCTCACATACATACCTCGGTGTTTATCCATGAAAATCACTACCAACGCTTAGTTCGAGAAAATCACTTTGAAAACTAGTTTTACAGTCATGTTTTGTATGCCTATTGTCGTTGGACGACGAGATCATTCACTGCAATTACGATTGGTAACTCTAAGAAGATGGGTGCCAATTAAACCCAAATCGCTAGTTTTAGGTTTTGTCACTCGAGTGTTTCCCGTATATATGGGAGTATGTAGGAATCTGAATATTTATGTATTTGAGTCTCGAGAGATTGTTTTTGAACGCATATATTTAAGCCACTTGACTAAATTTAACACTTTGTAAACATGTAGCAAAATGGTGAAAACCGTCGTAGGATATTATTCAAGTAAAATATCTTTTAAGAATCTTATAAACACTAACATATGAATATATGAAGGGAGAGGAAAGAGCACTCAAAATCTAGTCGAGGAAAAGCTTTGTCTCGAGGGTTGTGGTGTCGTTGGTTAATATGAAGGCGTAAGATTCCAAAAGCAAGGAAAAAGCTCACTTGGAGTGGGAGGAGACTTCTGAGAAACTCACTCTCGGGATTCGAATTTGGAAGGGTATATGACTCCATGGCCGAAATTGGCCAAGATTTGAGGGATAGTATGTATGACTACATCGAGGCCTCCAAACATATTTTTATATCCCAATGAACTATGAGAGGAATTTACAGAGATCAATAATGTGGTCAAGGATCTGCAGGAGAGGATGGACAAGTTGGAAAAGGGTCAAAGGCATGAGAAGTTTCAACTCCACCTAAATAGTTCGATGAAGATGATGAGGGAAAGGAGGCACTCCAGAAGGAAACTGATGAAATTCATATGTTGCAAGGTCAACCCAACACCCGGGAGGCCCCCTCAAACGACTCAAGAAAAATTAATGGCCCTATTGGTTTAGGGTCTTTTGGTGGACTATGTATGAACTATTTCTATTTTTGGTGGCGGGTTGTTTTCTTTTTTGTGGTGTTTCTATGTGGGCCTGGTGTTCTCTGGGTTAATTTGTTTTAACTCTATTTTGTGGCCCTACTTCACTTTTTGTTTCTTTCTTGCTATTTTCACAATGTATCTTTGGTTGTAATGGCTTCTGGGAGCCACAATCCCTGTTTTATTACCCTATCTAATAAAAATATAACATATGACTATATGAAACTTCCTTTCAATGTTTTTAATGAGAAAATTGATTGTGGAAAAAATGAGTGTTTTCTCCATCCTTTCTCTATCTCTCTCTTTAGTTTTGAAATTGAAAAGAATTTGTAGTTGTATTTCTGACTCTCTTCAAATGTGTGTTATGTTTTGTTTTCATTATGAATGTAAAATTTGGAAATCGTGGTTTATTCTAGATTGTAGGAAAGGCACATGCCACCATTTTGTTGACCATGTTATGGTTTTAAGTACCCACAACAAGAAGAAATTGTAGTGTTACTTGTGCTTTTGTAATAACGTGTTATCTTTGAAACACATGTAATTGTAAATGGATAAATCAACACTATTGTTATACATGGGAATGTTATTTATTGATTTTTGTGATAAGTAAGAAATTGTTAGCATATTGGTATGTTAGAAAAATGGGCATTCTATTCTAGGAGTGATTTTGAATACGAGTTTATATGTTGTTAATAGTGTCGATGTACCTATTAACTAGAAATGAAATTACTTTTATAGAATGTGCTCCTATGTGAAAATAATGAATATATATTCTTGTGTGCCTTACAAAATACTTAGGAAACTCAGAAGAAAAGAACCAAATCAAAAGGATGACCTTAGAATAAATGATGTGTGTAGGTTTTCCCTTAAGCATGATAATTTTATTAACATAGAAAATGGAAATCTAAAGGATGAGCCTAGTTGTTATACTTGTTGGCACCTCCTACCAAGGAGATAAGATCACCGGTTTTGGTTATGGTGTGAACATGTATGCTTATCGAAAAAAGAAAAGAAATCACCTTTTATATGAATGGTTATGGATTGACCACTATTAAGATGTTACTTTAAAAGTTATCTGAATGACCCTAATCTAATGACCCTTGGGATTGTTACCCTTCGAGCAATGTGTTAGTCTTTTATCTTTCACTTCAATAGGATTTAAGTGAAATAGTGATCTAAGAAGGTTTGGAATCGGACATGTCTTATTAATGGGTGAATTCATACTAGCAACCGACATCCAATTGTAGATTTAGATATTTTATTGGTAATGTTAATGTAATCATGATTCTTCCCAAGCACCAAGTAGAGAGTTATCGTGTATGTGGAATTTTGTTGAATGCAATGGTTAAAAGGTATAGTGTTACTTTGTGACATGAATGATGCAATGTCTTAAAAATGTTTTTAATGGTTGTCTTAGAAACTAAGCTTCAATGGAAGGGATAAACAATGTACGTGTATGGGATCATAAGGGAAAATAGGGAATGTAATCATTACTCCTTGTAATGTGATCAAACAAACTTTGGTAAACCTCAAAGTGTGGTGGTTCCCTCACATTTCTACCTCAAGAGAATCCCAACTCAAATTAAATGCAAACTAATTAATCCTAGTACATGAGTGTTTTGGAGGGTATAGGGTGACTCAAATAGGAGATGTTTTTGTTGAAAGATATTTATTAGGTTTAGTTGTGTATGAGATTTACTTTTAGATCCAATTGTCAAATTTGTGTTCTCTATTGTGACATTAAGAGTTCAAATGTGGATGAAATTGTTAATAGCCTTTAGATTTTAAATTGTATTCATGAGGTGTCGGTTTTGAAAGAAAGTAAAACTTGGTTTTGCGAGATAAAGATGTTTGAACACTCTAAAATTGAATTTTAGTAGGACGTAGAGTCCTTGAGTGCAAATGGAATTAAATTAAAAACCTAGGACCTCTTGATAGGTTATTGGAGTTTGAAACCTATAGTAAACTTTCTACCAAAATTATGTCCCTAAGATGTTGATATTTTGAGTAAAAACATATGGAATGTATTCTCTTAAAACCAATGCTAACTCTTTCCATGTGATTAATGATAATATGAATTGCCCCTACGAGAACGTGTATGTTGAAATCATGAGCTCCTATCTTGATACAAAAAATTTAAATATCTCATGCTTATTTTATAAATACTCCCAATAAATTTTACCAACAAGATGTATTATAAGTATAAGGTAACTTGAGATCCTCCCTCTTTAGCGTAAAGTTAAGTGGAAATTGTGAACATTCCCCTTACTTGATGCAAGCACTCATTATGTTGATACAATTAAAACGAGTTGTCCCATGTGTAACATATTATTGAAACATGGAAATCTTAATTTGGAATAGGTGGATTGCGACTCACAAACATATCACAAATGATGCAGCTAAATAGTTAATTGCATAGTTTTTGTAATAACACGTTAAATGAATGGAGTGTATTCTTGTTGTTAAACATTATCACAAAGATGGAAAATGGAAATTTTTCACTCTTGAACTAATATTCTCCCCTTATCTTCATGTGAATTATTTCCCCTTTTGTAAGGAAGGTTAAAAATGTAAAATAAGCATACTTTCCAAGAAACAAATTGTTATTGTAAGAACGAGTATTAGGAGACTCGTATGTGTTTAAAATGATTTTAACTAACAATTGAGCTATGGATAATTAATGGAAATTGAGGAATGAACCAAATAGTGCATACTCATTTTAAGATAAATGCTATGTGAAATAAAGTATATGAGTTTTGATAAAGGGAATTTATGCCCTTACATATTTAATTATCTTTGAACCTATGATGTTATACAATGGGAACTTAATTATAATAAATATGTAAACCATGAAAATGACCTTATTGTGAACATGCCTATACGGATTTCATATTGTGGTCGGGTCATAGTTTTTTCTGCTCATTTGAGGAAGTGTGACATTGATGTACATGTGTTGTTATCTTATTGGATGTATGGGTCCATGTGGGTGTAAGCGTCGAGTGCAAGGTCATGTTATTATAAGTGAGCCCGAGTGGTATCACCATGAATACCTATGAGGCTATATAATGGGAAATTAATTATAAAAAGATGTAAACCATGAAGACGACCGTGTTGTGGAACATGCCAATGTGGAGTTCATATTGTGGTCGGGTCATAGATTTGTATTTGTTTATTTGAGGAGGTGTGGAATTAATGTATATGTGGTGTTATCTTGTTGTATGTTTGGGTCCATGTGGTTATAAGCATATATTGTGATGTCGTGTTATTCTAAGTGAGCTTAAGTAGTGTCTTGTAACAATAAGTCAAACAACAACAATAAAGTTATCCTAGTTTATTTAGTCTTGAGATTTGGTTCATCGAATGTGGGCACTACATATGGTATAAGAGCAAAAGATCATGCGCTCAAACCTCTATAAAATTTTGGTGTTGTGGGTTATCTATGATGTTGGAGTTGGAAGAGTAATGTGTTATTTTGTTGTGATGTGACAAATGTGGTACTTGTGATTATATGAATGCACCTGTTGTGCATACCACTTAGTGTGGACTTGTTATGATGTTGATGTGTTTCTTGATGAGAGTAATTTCTCTCTCTCATGAATTCAACATGGATTTCATGTGTGTTACCACCTTGTTATGTGAAGGAAATTTTGTTGGTGAACTACAAAAGTATTGTAGTGTTTCATTATCCTGTGATATTGCATATGTGTACCAACATGTTGCATGACAAAGTGCTTCATAGTGAAATATGTCATATCGTGTTAATTTCCATTGTGTTGTGTTGTATTATGGTGTTATGTCACCATGTTGTGTTGTATTTGTATGTATGTCATGATGTTAAATCACTATGTTTGTTGTATATATGTATTCATATGTTATGTGATAAATTCATATCATGAATTGGGGGCATATGGTGATTTATGACCCTAATGTATTGTACTTGCACTCTTGGTGCATTATGTGGGAACATGATGTGTGGAAAGTTATGGAATTATCATGTTGCTTTACCCAGTAATTATACCATGTGTATGACGTTGTGGTTGTTGTGTGTATATATCATTGTGTTAGTATGTAGTTATGTGTTATGTTGTGTACCCTACACTAACTCGACCCCTATGGGTAGCAATTGGTAAAAGTGTATGTGTGGAGTGAGAAAATTGGACCATTGACCATTTAACTCGAGTTAAGTATGACCTAGGAAGTGGAGTCTAGCATAGATTGAAAATCCACTTCTATTCGGTTTGTATGCGGGGCATTTTCTTAGGGAGTGTCATGCATATTGTGTTGCACAAACACCTTAAGCTCAGTGAATGGCAACCCATACCTCTTTCTCTCTCCATAACTAGTTGTCTTATAGATGACCTTGTATGGTTACGAATGTGTTGAGCCTTGTGAGAGTTTGAAGGTGATGATTCGACACAAACTATGGAAATTATTTTATTTGATCAACTATTATATTGTATTCTGAGTTGAACTTGATGAGAAAGTACCCTGATGAGAAACCTCTTTGGAGGTTACTGTAGTAATTTGTGATGTGAATCATTTCTCTTGTGTGTTATTTATAAACTCAATTGTACTTAGAACCAACAATTTTAATTGATTTGTTGCAACGCTTTAAGGCTCGTTACTTAATTGTGAAGTTTTTTTAATGTGGCTACTTAGACATTTTCCTTGATTTATCGAGTTTATCTTTTTTTGTTTCTCTCAAAACTTGAAGCTTTACCAATTTGATGCCACTTGGATATTGTTGTCCAATGTGGACCTTATGAATGATCGAATGAGTTGTTTCTACCATGTTCTATGTGATTATGTGTTTTCCATTGACTTGATACGGTCCATGTGCGGTATACAAGGTACTATGATTCATTTATTCAAGTAACGGGGCTCTATGATGAGTGACCCATCCTAGTTTTGGTTATTCAGGTAACAGGGCTCTATGGTGAGTGACCTAGCTTAGTTTGGTACTACGATTCTTTTCTCTATTGGGAGGCATATGGAGATTATTTTGGGATGCTTATGGATATTGGGAGGCTTATAGAGATTATTTTAGGAGTCATATGGGGTTGGTATATATGATTCATGAATTACTCATGTGAGTCATATTATGTATTGTGATGTTGAAGATTGATGCTCCTCATGTCGCCATGGGATATTGGATCTTTTCTTGATATTGTGTGGATACAGTTGTGGTTTTGATTCATGTGAAACCGGTTGCGTATGTATTACCATGATGCATTATTACATGTTAGGAACATGTATGTATTTGATCTATGCCCAGGGGCATGTGTGTTGAGTTCTATGTTGTGTGGACCATTATTTTCCTTCCCATGGTTGGGTTGGTATTCTTGTTTTGATACAAAGTCATGAAAATGTGTTTAAAAGGTGTTTTGTGGGTTGCTAATGTTGTGCTTTGGACCTTGTGTGACATTGTGATGTCAAGTGTTTTGGGAAACCTGCTGGAATTTTTTAAAATGAAATTCTTAAGTGACAACATTGTGAACATTGAACAAGTGAATTATGCAATCGATAAAACTAATAAATTGTGAATACACTTATGAGAAACACAAGAGTAACTAGGTTTGAACATGATTATCAAATTTGAATCAAATGCGGTGTGGTATACGAGTAACTACAAATCTTCACAAAATTTTAAAGTAATTGATAATATTTCTAAAAATGTGTTTAACTTTCTAGTGGTTGTGTTTTAAGCGACATAGCCCTTTTCCCTAAATGGGGTGGTCATTTTTGAATTTCCTAGTTTTTTTATCCGTCTTGTTACCCTTGGTGTTATCTCGCATCGAGGACAATGTTATTATAAGGAGGGAGATGTAATGCCCCTCCCATTTCCATGTTCTTTGAATTCAATTGTAAGAACTCAAGTTGGCCCATGATAAGGTTGAGTTCCTTTTCTTTCGCATCGTGCTTCAATATGATAAATTCGAAAAAAAAATAATAATAATAATAAATAATAAAGGTAATTTTTAAAACGTCCTTCCGCAGAAAAACTATTTAAGCCTAATGGAGTGTTTTTGTGTTTCCAAACAAAGTGGCGCTGTAATTTTACATTGCTTCATTAGACTCGAGATCACGTTTAATTTCTTGAGTTCGAAGTGTTGTAATATCAATAAGTTTGATCAAAGTGAATTGTTTTACCTAAAATCATAAAGATAATTGTTATTAATTTAAAACAAAAATAATTATGTGATAATAAATAATTTTAAGGAAAATTACGATTTCCTTTTATTATATCCATAAGCACATGAATTTGAGCATTTTCTTATTCTATCAAATTTGTAGCATGAGGGGGTTTTGTGAAATTTTGATCAGACCCAGATATACATCAAAGTGTTGTTGTGGTGGTAGGATGGAAACGTCCTCATGCATCCCCAAACGCATCGAATAGCCTAGATTTGTTTCACCTTCCACAGCATGTGCCAAGATGGATGGTCACCTGTCAAAGCATTATAAAGGACAAATTTTTGGCACGTGTAAAGCCTAATGCCAGCGTACTTGTAGCATTTGTCAATGGGATATTTTATTAAGGTCTTGGATGTCCAACAAAGCACAATGGAATTTCATCAGACGTTGTGGTAGGCATGCAGTGTGGACGCGGGGAACTGTTTGGAAAAATACCTTTGAAACATTTTTGGTCTCACGAACAGCACTGATGTTGAAAAGGATTTAGAAACTTCCAGCAAATGCATTGGCTGATGTAAATCCAAACACCGCAAACTTTTCGGCATTCTCTTCGCAGAATGGGAGCAGGGTATTCATACCTGAAAGAAACGTGGTCCTTGTTTGACCACTTGCACTTGGCATGGTAAAAGATAGATATTGAAAATGGATGGCTTTGGCATTATTTCCTTATCCTTTTTCTTGATCGCTCTAGGTTCTTCCCTTGGTGCTTAGGAATGGTTTTCTTGCCACTCCACCATCTCATATGTGGGTGCTTTAGCATAAGAGTTAACCCATTAGCATTGAATGGAGTGTGGTCGCAAGCCAATCACTATTGGAATGGGTTTGAGGGTCATATAGACCATCTAATACAATTTTCTTATTTTTTCCACGTGTGGGTTGATGTGGTGAGTTGGTCTTCGACCGCTCCGTGTGCATAATCTTGTTATGGATCTTGGTTGTGTTTGGTAAGTTGTGAGTTGTCCGTTGAGGCATGGAGTTTGGTTATTGGTAGCTTTGTGTGAGATACTTGGTTTTTGCTTGCATATGAGGTGTCACTTCTATGGGTTTATATATAGCGATGGATAGGGGTATGCACAAAATGGGTCTTCCGGAAAGGATTTGGAGCTTTCAAGCAAATGCATTTGGAGGGCATGTGGACCGCCCAAGCCTCATATACCGTGTTTCATTTATTATCCAAAGCATGGTTATCTTTCCTCTTTCTAGCATAATATAGCATTTTTAGTTTTCCTATTTTAATGGTGTTGAAAATCAAATTTAAGAAAATTAATTTTTGGTGAATTAAATGAGACGTAACACCAATAGCAAAATTTACCTCTTTTATACGCAACTAGAAAAGTTACTTTGAACATAAACCCATCTCCCAAATTACCTCTTGAGATGTTTGGAAAAACTCGATAATAGTATTGGATACTAAAGTCATGTGGTCAAGCGAGTTGAACTTTAACTTTAGTTATAACCTACCTCTTGGAAACCTTGTTTTTTATCGATAAGGTAAGAAAATGGATTATGGCTCCAAGGGGCCTTACAATGAATGCATTGTGAAAAAGAGAAAAACAGGACAAAAGCAGAACTAGGGCCCAAAAATGTTAAACAAGCTTAACCCAACCAACATCGGGGAAAATTTTAGTGGCGAATTTTCGTAAACTCGTGAATATTAGGGATTTTGGAAATTGGAAATGGTGAATTTTCAGCAGTCAACTGCCGCCCAGTTCGCCAAAAATTTCAGCCGACAAGTCATTTGTATGGGTTAGTTCACCTACTATTTATATGTAAAAATTAACTTATACATGTATTCATTTGAGGTATAATACATAGCTTGGGGTTGTAGGGGGTACTCGTTTAATAATGACATCCAACAAAGAGCGATTGTCCGTCCAACTTAGGTTGGACGAACAACCATTGTCTGTCGTCCAACCTAGGTTAGATGATAGATGATGGATGGTCATCCAACTTGGGTTGGATGATAGATAATGTATGGCGACCGCTCAAACACAAAGTCGGGCCGGGTCGACAATAGATAATGTATGGCATTTGGGTTGGGACGGGGGGTGGACGGTTGGGATGGATGGATGGTCGGGTTGGCACTGGGTTGGGGCGGCCGGTCGAAAGGCCGGGCCGAAGGCCGGGTTGGACGGTTGGGTTGGATAAATTTGGATTGACGGCCAGGTGGGTTAGGCCGAGTGGGCGGCGGGTTGGGACGGTTAGGTTCGACACCGTGGTTGGACGGTCGGGTTGAATGGCCGGGTTAGATGGTTTGGGTTGGGTGGCTAGGCCGACGGCCTGGTTGGACGGTTGGGTTGGACAGTTGGGTTGGACGATCGAATTGGATGGCCGAGTTGGCCGGGTAGGTTGGGTGGTCGGGTTGGGCGGCTAGGTTGACGGCTAGGTTGGACATTTGGGTTGGACATATGGGTTGGATGGCTAGGTTGGACGACAGACAATGGAAGACCATCCAACCCAGGTCTTCCATTGTCTGTCATCCAACCTAGCCATCCAACCCAGTCGGCTTTGCCACAAAATAGTTTTTCAGAAATTCACCATTGATGTGAAAGTCAATTTTGGAGATTCGCCACCAATTCTAAACTAATTTTTGGAGGGGGTCTTAAAATGAACCTTGACCAACATCCCCTAACAAAAAAAAAAATCTAATAGACCACAAAAAGAGAGCAAACCGACCACAAACGAAAAAAAAATCAAAGGAGAGTAACGCCCTCAAGAAAACCAAAACTCAACCAATAGTCCACCCAAAGTTCATAAATCTTTATACTTTCCTTTCTTAAGCTAGGCCTTCAAATTCTCTTTCGATCCAATCTCATCATCATCTTGACCTTTTTGTTTATCATCCTAATCGGCTAGGGTGCAGTACCACCCTCCATCAAATCCTCTTTGTTAGAGCTACTAAGGCACAAATTTAGCCTTCGTTTCTTATGGCCATGTTCCAGCCTTTCCAAACCTTCCCTACATAGCCATAACCACTTTCTTTAAACTAGTGAGATCAGATCCGAGAGTGTTTTGGAAATTACAGATGCTCTGGAAACCTCAATGCGAGTTCTTCACACTATCTCCCAAATCGGTCCCCGCCTCACCCAGAGAGTCGACCTCTTTTTCCACTTGTTGAACATGAAGATTAATTTTTTCCAAAGCCAAACCCCAACCAGCTCCATCTTATCTTTTCCTTTGGAATAAATTTCCCTTTTCATGCCAGATAAGGTAACCACAACCACTCTACAATCCTTCCTTCCATATGTGTCGTTTCACTTCTTCATTCGCATCCTAATCATATGCTCGCCAAGGTACAATTGTCTTTTGAGGCGCCCAATTAGACCCATTTCCTTGGCCATGATTGGCTTACCATTTCTATAGAGGAGCAAAATGAGACCATGGTGCGGGGTTTCTCCACCTTAGCCCGCTTGAAATCCTTAATAGACGTAGGTAGAGACATAAAAAATAAAAAGGAGACTCATGTCCACATTTTGACGAAACATATTGAGCATCGACAAGTGATGACTCTTGGAAACCTTGTGAAATCTTAATTAAACCTATTTTTTAATGACGCGTAAAATATCTCTATAAACCTCGTAATGGAAGATTCAAGCTTTGACCCTACTCCCTTTCCCGTATAGTGTTACACTAAACCTTTGAATGACTCTAAATGTTCATTTGACCATTTTTCATCACATTCTTAGGAGCACAATTGACCTCTTCATAGTTTTGGACAATTGTTGGAAGTTAAAAGTTTAGTTTGATTTTGACTTTTCGTTTAGGCCCAAGGTGGAGAAATGGAATTCGGCCTCCGCATACCTCTAGTATTTATCCATGACAATCACTACCAACCCTTAGTTTTTATAAACTTGCTTTGTAAGATAGTTTTATAGTCGGGTTTGTAGGCCTCTGGTCATTGGATGACGAGGTCATTTGGCTACAATTATGATTGGTAGCTCCAGGAAGATGGATGATGATTGAACCCGGATCACTAGTTTTGAGTTCTATTAGCTCCGATTTTTTCCCTGTATATAGGGGAGTAGGTGGGAATTTGACTCTTTTTGTATTTGAGTCTTGGAGATTGTTTTTGAATGCATATTTTTGAGCCACTTGACTAAATTTGACACTTTTGTAAACTGTTGCAAAATGGGGAAAACTGTCATAGGACCTTATTCAAGTAAAATATCTTTTATCATGTAAACACTAACATATGAATATATGGAACTTCCTTTCAATGTTTGTTATGAGAAAATTGATTGTGGAAAAAATGGAATGTTCTCTCTCCTCTCTCTATCTCTCTCTTTAGTTTTGAAAATGAAAAGAATTACATTTATATTTCGACTCTCTTAGGATGTGCGTTACATGTTGTTTTCATTATGAATGGAAAATTTGGAAATCGTGATTTATGCTAGATCGTAGGAAAGGTACCATGCCAACATTGTGTTGACCATGTTGTGGTTGTAGGTACCCAAGACAAGAAGAAATTGTAGTGTTACTTGTGCTTTTGTAATAACGTGTTATCTTTGAAACACATGTAATTGTAAATGGATAAATCAACATTATTGTTATAAATAGGAATGTTATTAATTGATTTTTGGTGATAAGTAAAAACTATTAGCATATTGGTATGTTAGAAAAATGGGCATTCTATTATGGGGGTGATTTTGAATACGGTTTTATATGTTGCTAATGGTGTTGATGTACTTATTAACTGCAAATGAATTGATTTTTTTATAATGTGCTCCTATGTGAAAGTAATGAATATATATTCTTGTGTGCTTTACAAAATACTTGGGAAACTTAGAATAAAATAACCAAATCAAAAGGATGACCTAAGAAAAAACATGTGTAGGGTTTCCCTTATGCATTATAACCTTGTTAACAAAGAAAGTTGAAATTTAAAGGATGATCCAAGTTTTTATACTTTTTGGCACCTCCTAGCTTGGAGGAGATAACATCACCAATTATGGTTACCATGTGAACATGTGAGCTTATCGATAAAAGAAATGAAATCACATTTTATAAGAATTTTTATGGATTGACCATTACTAAGATGTTACTTTAAAATTTATTTGAATGGCCCTAATCTAACAACCTTTAGGATTGTTACCCTTGAGCAATGTGTTAGTATTTTGTCTTTAACTTCAATGGGATTTAAGTGAAATAACGATATAAAAAGGGTTCAAATTAGAATAGTCTTCTTAATGGGTGAGCTCGTTATATTAACCAATATCCTCTTGTACTTTTAGAAATTTTAGTGGCATGATGATGATGTAATCATGATTCTTCCCAAAGAACCAAGTAGAGGGTTTTGTGTATGTGGAAGTGTGTTAAATGCAATGGTTAAAGGTATAGTGTCACTTTGTGACATGAATGATGTAATGTCTTAACAATGTTTTTAAATGGGTGTCTTAGAAACTAAGTTGCGTTAGAAAGGCTAAATAGTGTACGTTTATGGGATCATAAGAGAAAATAGGGAATGTAATCATTATTCCTTGTAATGTGATCAAACAATCTTTGGTAAACCTCAAAGTGTGATGGTTCCCTCACATTTTTACCTCAAGAGAATCCCAAATCAAATTAAATGCAAACTAATTAATTCTAGTACATGAGTATTTTGGAGGGTATATGGTGACTCAAATAGGATATGTTCTTGTTGAAAGATCTCTAGAAGGTTCAGTTGTGTATAAGATTTACTTTTAGATCCAACAATCAATTTTTGTTCTTTATTGCGACATTAAGAGTTTAAATGTCGATGAAATTGTTAATAGCCTTTAAATTTTAAATTATATGCTTAAGGTGTTTCTATGTTGGTTTTTAAATAAAGTAAAACTTGGGGATTGGTTCTTGAATTTGGTTCGGAATACACAAATATAATGCTTCAATATATTACTCTGATATACAATCCATACACGATAATAATGAACTCAATATATATCTATCAAAATTACAAAGGCTATTATATAGCCATATAATAGAAAAACTGACTTCCTATAAAATAGGAAACTACAACACACCCGAATATATATTGTTATATATTTGTTATAACAATATATATAAAACTAACTAACCATACAATTATTTACCACAATGTAAATACTAATTCCTAACATTCCCCCCCTTAGTGTTTACATGGTTCAATATATCTCGTTCTTTTCTTGTAGTGTGCCACCTCTGTGTGCTCATGATCAACTCCACAAATGTGCAACATCGGGCAGACAAAACTCAAACATGTGCCAACGCACATTTCTTCCACTGATGGTTTCTCCCAACTTCTACCAACAACCTTACCAAATTGGTTTTGCAGGTGTACCAATAACCTTTCACAATTGGTTTTGCAGGTTTACCAAAAACCTTTCACAATTGGTTTTGCAGGTTCACCAAAAACCTTACACAATTGGTTTTACAAGTTTACCAAAAACCTTACACAATTGGTTTTACAGGTTTACCAAAAACCTTTCAATTGGTTTTCCTGGTTTACCAAAAACCTTCACATCATGATTGCTACAATACTTTTTGATCAATATTATACAATGTCTCTACAATAGGGAATCATGTAGGAAATACTGCTTTCAAAACTGAACAATAAAACATAATGGAAATGGAACAATGAGACCATGTTCCCCCCCTCAATGTGAACATTTCACTTATTCAATAGGAACACTGAAATCATACTGCATGCAACAAACTGCAATTCTGAAATGAAAGAAAACTCACACACACACACTGTCACCACAACTTCATGCAGCCCCGTCGTTGGTGACTGATGAGAGGTCACTGATCAACCTCCTGCCTCATGTGCCTCCGTCCTCCATCAACATGTTGCTAGCTCATCCAGATTTGGATATGACGCTCAACTGTTTCCACATTGTTTACTCTTTTCTTCTCTTCCACAATGTGAAACACTTTATTTTCACGGACGTCAGTACCACCGAAAGTGCGTAGGTTAGAAAGACCGTGGCACTGGCATAAATATTCAATGATTCAGATCCACCGTTATTCTCATAACTTTACATATCTTTTGGCTTGTGTGCTCACTATTGACTATAATATCGATCTTGATATGATTAAACAAATTGTCCAAAGGCAATTTAATAGACAAGAAGCTCTATGCATACAAGAAGTGATATGTGCCAAAGAACTACGTGTTGGATGTTAGATGCACCACCTTCTTTAAAATAGCAAATTTTTGTGTTGAACTCTTCTAACATTTGGCCGATACAACCGAATTTATCTATTTTTAAATAGATCCCCTCACTATATATGTGCAGATCCGAATACCACACGCTCGATGATGAAGCCGAATAATCAATACGTTGATGTGAACATATTCGAGAGGAAAATGTCACGCTACAGAGGACTGATAAACGAATCAGATGCGTAGGAGAATGTATATTGTTGATGAAGATCAGGAACTCAAATATTGGAAGAACCATGTATAGGTAGAATGAATATGTGCATGTGTATGATGTTGACCAAACTTGCATTTGCTTTGTTAAACCTGATTACTAGCAGATGATTTGACAGGCGCCTAACAAGGATGTAGAATCACAGAATGGAAGACAAAATGTAGATGAGTCTGCCCAACACAAGTTAACTACAGATTGATGTTTTAATGTATATTTCCAATGTTGTATCAAGATCCAGATCTATTTGCATAAATGAAGACCTTTTTATAAACGCCTTGCTACAGATAGATACAAAGAAAGAAACGTTATCAACAATGCTCAGATTGTACTGAAAAATCCTGGATGGGATTGAAGTCGCCTAAATCATCTCTGCAAATTTCAATGAATAAAATGTTCCCTTGGATAGTAAAAACAACCAATTCAATGAAATCCAAACAAATATAAAATCTGTTTGAAGCAACACCTTTTGAAAATCTCTGCGTGGTTAAAAAGAATGCCAGAAAACCAGATCTGAGCAACAAGGAGAATAAATACAATATTCTAGATTAACTGCTCATGCATAAAATTAAATCCTCATTATCAGGGCAATCAAGCAAATGAATTGCCCCTTCACAATTAAAACATCTCGCTCTGATACCAAATCTTGAATTTGGTTCAGAATACAAAAATATAATGCTTCAATATATTACTCGATATACAATCCATACACGATAATAATGAACTCAATATATATCTATCAAAATTACAAAGGCTATTATATAGCCATACAATAGAAAAATGACTTCCTATAAAATAGGAAACTACAACACACCGAATATATATTTTTATATATTTGTTATATATATATATATATATATATATATATATATATATATATATATATATAAAACTAACTAACTAACCATACAATTATTTACCACAATGTAAATACTAATCCCTAACATTGGTGAGTTACAGATGTTTGAACACTCTAAAATTGAATTTTTGTAGGACGTAGAGTGCTTGAGTGCAAATGGAATTAAATTGAAAACATAGGACCTCTTGATAGCTTATTGGAGTTTGAAACCTTTTGTATATCAAAAGTGTGGCCCTAAGATGTTGATCTTTTGGAATCCATTTTCTTAATGCCAATTTTAACTCTTTCTATGTGATTAATTCGAGGATGAATTTCCCATGTGAGAGCATGTATGTTGAATTCATGAGCTCTTGTCTTGATACACAATTTAAATGGCTTGTGCTTATTTTATAAATACTCCCAATCAATTTTATCTACAACATGTACTGTAAGTATAAGGTTACTTGAGATCCTCCTCTTTAGTGTAAAGTTAAGTGGAAATTGTGATCATTCCCCTTACTTGATGCAAGAACTCATTATGTTAATACAAGTGAAACAAGTTGTCCCATGTGTAAAATATTATTGAAACCTAGGAATCCTAATTGGGAACAAGTGGATTGTGACTCATCAGACATATCACGAATGATGTAGCTAAATAGTTAATTGCATAGTTGTCGTAATAACATGATAAATTAATGGAGTGTATTCTTGTTGTTAAATATTATCAAAAAGATGGAAAATGGGAATCTGCCACTCTTTGAACTAATATTCTCCCCTTATCTTCATGTGAATTTTCCCCCTTTTTGCAATGAAGGTTAGACAAAATGTAAAGTAAGCATACTTTCTAAGAAATGAACCTTTAGCATAAGAACGAGTATTAGGAGACTCGTATGTGTTTAAAATGATTTTAACTAACAACTTAGATGTGGATAATTAAGGTTGATATTGATGAATGAACTAAATAGTGCATACTCATTTTAAGATAAATGCTATGTGAAATAAAGTATATGAAGTTTTGAGAAAAGGGAATTTATTCCCTTACATGTTTAATTCTCTTTGAACCTATAAGGCTATACAATGGGAACTTAATTGTAATAAATATGTAAACCATGAAAATGATTGTGTTGTGGAACATGCCTATGTTGAGTTCATATTGTGGTCGGGTCATAGTTTTGTATTTGTTCATTTGAGGAAGTGCAACATTGATGTGCATGTGGTGTTATCTTGTTGTATGTGTGGGTCCATGTGGGTGTAAGAATCTAATGTGATGTCATATTATTCTAAGTAATCCCAAGTGGTTTCACCCCACTTCAAAACATGTAAAATTTAAAAGTTTGATCATGACAACCTAACCCCCACTTGAAAACCTTCTTTCCCGGTCATTGTAAACCCTTCCTCCAACCATCCTATCAATTGTGTCATGCTCATTATGAATTAAATGAATTTTTGAACATGGTTTTCAAGTGTGTTTCATGTTTAGGAAGTATATCTAAATGTATTCATGAATATATTCAACTCTAAGGTGGAATAGTTGTTCCCAGAGGCATAAAAAGGGCTAGTTTTACCCATTTTGCAACAAAGGAATACCATTTAGAGGATAAAAAAATATATCAACCCATATAGAGGTTGTAAAAATGAGTATTGAATACATCCAGGGTAGTTACAAATAATTCTATGAAGGCATGTGGTGTCAAGAGCCATTCAAGAAAAACCAGATCATTGTGAATTCAGGGAATGTGAGCTTCAATGGAGAAATTTAACTTGTTTTGGAGGCTCCAAGAGTTCCAAGAAGATTTTTAATTCAAACAAATAATCAATGGAAATATATTAGAGTCCAATACATGTTGGATACATCATTTTGGTCTAATTCTTCACCACTCTCTGTGATAATTTGAGTCACTTTTGCTACTCCTTTGTGCTAAAAGAGTGATTGGGCATGAAAATAAAATTACAAGTATAATTGGATCTTGGAAATGGTTGGAATGAACTTATAAGGTGTTTTGGAGTCAAAATCCTATAATTGTTTTCCTCCTAACTCCAAGATCTTCTCCGGGGTGGAAAAAACACTCTATGTGTTCTATTCTAGTGTTAACAGGATGACATCAACATAGTTTATAAGCTTGAGTGCACTTTTCACCTTCATCTATCCATTTTCCCTTATACCTTGGTGAAAATTTATATTAGCGACACAAAAAAATTCCCCATGTATTTATAAGTTAAGTTGTGTCACTTAAAACTTGATAACTTGCTCCTTATGCCACTTTACAACTCAAAAGCATGACCCCTTGGTGCATATTTTCACTCTTGCTATCCCTTGGTACAAGAGGATAGTGGGGATGAAAAAAATTCCCCTTGTGGAATAATTTTTTATCACTTAAGTGACAACCCAGGTTGCTAGGAAAAGTTACAAACTTGTGTTAAGATCAACTTGGCCCCTCCTCATGAGAAAATCCACCCATGACACATTTTTTTGAACATGATTTCCCTTATCCCTTGTCCCTTTGTCCCAACATCCAAGGGGAAATTAGGTACAAAAAAGTGTACCCAAGCTCATGGAGGACCTCATCTCAACTTCTAAGAGCATGTTTTTAGCCCCTACATGTCTCTCTCTTGCTCTCACATGGTGACATTTGTCATGATCTCTTGCAAAGTTAAACCTAGTGTCACCATCTTACCCTCACCTCAGCTATCCCCTACTTTCATGGTTGCAACTCATATCTAATCCCCGATTGACCCAAGTTACGTCATTTTGGGTTAATGGTGACTTAAAGTGTTAAAAATAAAAAGGGTTAAAACTCCAACCCTTGATCATTTTTAAAATTAGTTTTTTCCCACAAAATATCTCCTCAACATCAAAATACATGAAGTGTAACATGGAAATCCATTGAAAATTCATATTTTTCCTCCATGGAAGCCATTAAAACCAGCTCCATGCTCTATGTTTCTAAAACATTCTTTTGCTCATTGTCGGTGATCATGTGGTCGATAAACCTTGAAACTTTACTAAAATGCTCTATTTGAAAATATATTTTAGATGATCTATCACTTGGGGATGTCATGGCATGATAGATCGTCTATTTGAGAAATAATTTTCCATCCATGAACTCCATTTTTTCCCATAATGTTGTAAATTCATTTGAATTTTCCCGATGATTCAAATGAGCCAAATTACGAAATTTGAAGCAGATGATTCTCATAAAATCATATTTCATTTTATCTATTTCTTGCATGATGAAGTGGACTATTTTTGGAGATATGGAGGATTGAGTTTTCTCTCAATTTTATTCCATGTTTGATGAAATTTGTATTTCTCTAGAAATCCAAATACCAAATTGCCTAAAATTTGGAGTAGATGATCCTCATAAAATCAAATTTCATTTGAGCCATTTATTGCATGATGAAGTGGAGTATTTTTGGAGATATGGAGGATTGAGTTTTCTCTCAATATTATGCCCTCTTCAATGAAATTTGCACTTCCCCATTGATCTAGACGAGAGAATTGTCTAAAATTTGGAGAAAAGCATCTCGGAATGAAAACAAAACTTTTGAGACCACTCTCATCTCATTCTAACATTCAAAAGACCACTTTCTAAAAATATACATCGTGGTAAGACCTACTAAAAATAGTAAGTGTGGGGATTTTGGTCAAATTGTTCATATCCATCCATTTCACTAGCCTCGTCATCATGAAGATCAAATACTCATTTTTGAGCCAATGATGGATGGATGATGGATGGATGGATGGGTGAAGAAGAAAGTTACACTCATAGAGGCTCGATTCAATAAAGAAGTTAAAGGCAATGAGTTCATCCCTCGAGCATTTCCACAGAGTTCACATAGAGCAAGCTCTTCATCATCGAAAAACGTATTCATCCTCAAATTGATCACTCTCTTATTCTCTCTCTTCTTCCCTCTCTCTACATTTTAATTGTTCATTGAGAATGTACTTTTTGGTTTTTTCAGGTTATTCACTTGAGTGATCTTTTTATTTTACATTGTAAAAGTTCATTTTCATAAATAAGAAAAGAAATTATTTTTATTCCTACGGGGATATGAAAGGTCACAAGTTATAGGAATATGAAAAGTAACTTGGGGGGAGAATAAGGGACACTTTGTAAGTTATTTATTGGGATGGCTTCTCCATTACAAAGGGTTGATAGCTTTTTTTTCTCCTACTACAAGCAAGAATCTATTTCTTCTATTTTATTTTCTATGTTCTTCTACTTCTTACTTTCAACTTTGCAAGCATTGTAATCTTGAACAACCAAGAAGGAACTTTGTATATTTGAGGAATAAATCAATTGAAATTTGTGTATTTGATTTGTTAATTTTACTATTGCTTACATGGTTGTTTTCTTCTTATTAGATGTGGACCACCTCTAGTTAATATCGGTGTTGTTTGCTAGTGCATACTCACTACCTTAACCCTCTCTCTCTATATTCTTATCTCCCCTTCACCTCTCCCCAAGAAAATTCCTCCCTTGTATTCATTACAAGAAATTTGCCATGGGTTTAGTGGAGTATTCATGTGTGATCTCTAGCTTAACAAATACCACGGATTTTACTTTTCCCGCATTTAATAAATGGGAACCTCCTCATTCCGAAGAGGGGAGTCCTAGTCATGTGACCTTTGGTGAAATCCACTAATTTTCTCTCATGAAAAATCATTTCACCAACATAAATAAATACTAATATATTACATGACAAGGTCGTCATTTTACACTTATAGTTTTCATCCATAAGACAACAAACCTCGTTTCTAATATTTTAATTCAATCGTGCAACTCAAAACAACTAGCAACACCTCCAAAATGAACCATCATCAAATAAGAATGAAAAAAAAATTGGTGCAAATGAGGAGGTAAAACAATATTGAAATTGTTTGTTAAGGCAGTTGTTTCACAATTATCGGTGAAGGAAGGTGGGTCATTTGCATTGGCGCCAACATAAAAATACTACGGGTTTTTATCCCCGAGATAGCGTACCTCATTCCAATTTTTTTATTTTAATCATGCAACTCAAACATTCCTCAATATTCCCATCAATGAAAAATGATATATATGTTTTTAGTTCATTCCTAGTTAGCAGAATGTGCACACTTCAAATTTTATGTAATGCATAAGCTTAAAGACAAGTTATGCAAGAATGGAAACAAAATAGCCATTACTCGTTGATTAGAACAACTACAATAACATCCCTATATTGGGATCTATAAAAACAAACTAGTAAAGTGGAAAGCGCTGCAAGATTCACACTAATGTAACATATTCAAATACTTTAATAAATGTGAGCCAATAGCTCCATATGAAAACAAAGTAGGTACAAAGAAGAAAGGAAAGCAATTCCAAAATGGGTTTTATCCACGAGATAATGATCGCATTTCAAACATTAGTATTGTTAAGATAATGACACTCGCTTCAAACATTATATTCTAATCATGCAACTCAAATATGCCCTACGTATTCGAGAAAATGGAGCAAAGATTGCAATAATCTTAAGAAAATATGTTTGTCTAGCAAAGAAACAAGAACCTACAAAAGTAGTCAACAAAAAAAAAGAACTCTTATGTGCAAAATAAAACATCTAAACATAGTGATGGTGTGAAAACACATCGTTGGAAAGTAATTTTTATCATTCAAGATTTGATCCACAACAACACCTTTTAATGAACTTGCGGATCCTTTATAATGAACGAGCATCATGTAAGAATGAAATGAAAGTTGGTGTAAAGGAGTAGGTAAAGCAATATTGAAATGACATGTTACAACACTCACTTCACAATTATTGGTGATGGAATGTGGGTAGTTGGTGGTCACAATCGCATTAAATGTCTTTCATGCAACATTTAAGACCCTTTTATGTTTTCAATGCGTTACTTTTTGCATTTTATTGGGTGCAAATCTTTTTTATATATATTTTAATTATATAAATGAGGTATTTTAGTCACAACTATTGATTCAATTAGGAAAAATGGGGGAAATAGAGACTTGGTAGGAAAATGTAATTTATAAGGATATGGTCATTTTAAAAATTACAAAAAATACCTCTACAACATATGAATTTATGAACTATACGAATAAATCATTTTTTCCCACCCGCAAAATTAGAGGTCTCAACTATTAGTCTTCTTTGGGAAAGGGTGGCTATACGATTAGCTTAATTGTCACATAAGTTAGCGATTGACGTCAAATATATGTTTTTTCCCAAAATGCTCAAAAAAAAGATGGCGCAAATGGTTGGTGGGGTTGTTGGCATAATAGAGGTCGTGAGTTCAAGTTTTGGAACAGGCTGCGCTAACGTGTGTGATTGTTAGGCTCAGTCATGCCTATATATGACTAAAGTATGAATCGAGGTTAGTCCACCCCTTGCATCAACACCACATGGAAACTTGTGATTACATATACAGCCTTTTATAACTAAATAGCTTTACAATTTGATTTTGGGTTTTATATTTGTGCGAGTTAAATTTCGCCTACATATTAGCGGGCCATTCTTTTTAAACTACCTTAGGAATTGATTGGCGAGGGTGGCTTCGGAATTGATAGATTTATGGGCGTGTGAGGCCACAAATTTTGTAAAATAAAAAGATGAAAATGATACATGGCTTTTGCAAAACAAAGATTTCAGTTCTTTAATAAAACGGAATACAAAGGGAAGGAGCCATTTGAATTAGGTTTCCAATGCCCACTGCCCACACTACTTGACCAATACCTAATCATCGTCATCCAATTTAGTAATGAAATTTTTTAGATAATCACTATAATGCACTGTGGCTACTGTCTCTTTTTAAGATGTTTTTGAAAAAACAGGGACCTGATCATTAAAGTTATTAACAAGAGCTCTGAATGCCAGGAAAATTTATAACAAGATCCGTTATCCCATAGACTATTTTGATAGCCTGGCGGACGTTAAAATATCTCTTCTTCTTCATGACAGAAATTTCATGGACATGAACTGCTTTCTTTTCTTACGAGTACCTATGGTTTTGTTCTATGGATCTGTCATAGCTGGAGTTTTTCGCGCTTGTGCCAATTGTTGTTGGAGGGAGTTGATGTGGTGATTGTAAGCTCTTGCCTGAATAACCGACTCCGCCTCCAACTCGCCGAGCTGCGCACACAAACGCTCCTCCGCTTCTTCCGTCTTTAACAGTGTCATCCTCGTCTTCCAACTCCGCCACGAGCTCCGCCTGCCATTTCTGGCTCTCCTCCACCACCCGTTGCAGCTCCTCGTTCTTCGATCTCAACATCTCAAACTCAAATCCTGGTGGAAATGGAAGAGAGTGGGAAGCCAACAAGAGCAGGAGCCAGAATTAATTGAGAAATAAATGTGAGTGTGCAAAGGACGTCTATGTTCAATGTATCTGGAAAAAGAATATTGTAATTTGTAACAGCTCTATTTCCGTCCTGCTGACGTGGCAATGGCGTAGTTGTAAGAATAAACCAATGGCAGCGTGCCAGCGCCCACGTCTCATATTTGACGCTACCATGTACCGTATCGTAAAAACTGACGCCGCCTCCACCTAATCCACGAAAACCTTGCAAAAGTGAGGTGGAATTTGTCATAAACTTGTTCACCATCTAGAACTCGTATAGATGTATGGATACTTCTTACAAGTTACTCATATTATTTGACTTTTTATTTAATCCTAATAGAATTTTATATATAATAAAATCTAATGAGATATAATATATTTATATTACTAAATTTAAAATTTGTATATATATATATATATATGAATAACAATAAATAATTAATATATTTGATCCATTTGGGTATATGTTAAATATACTAAAATTGTAAAAAGATTATATTTTGTAGAGAAAAAATGGTGTTATTTATGTCATAACGTGAACCTAAAGAGTCATTGAAACAAGACTTTGACACATGGTACTCAACATTTATTGTTCACAAGACATTTATAAATGATATGAAAAGCAATTCATTGTAAAAGAAGATCCCCAATGGTGAAACATAGATACAATCGCTTTCAACATTGAAAACAATCATAATTTAACATTCAACTATGAAAATGTAAATGAAACTGATGGTTCCACTCCACATTTTGAAAATATGACATTACAAATGACATTCAATATGCTAAAACAAGAGTAGCATTTGAAAAGCAACTAAAAAACAAATTTGACATAAGTCAAGTACCATTTCTGATGGATATCAAAGAGTACTTCACTTTGCAAAAGCAATTGAAGAATGAATAACTCATAGTAAAAGATATTAGTATGAGGAAAATCTTAGCTCTAAATGACCCTTTTCATTTATTCTTAAGAGGAGGTGTAGGGATGGGGAAAACATATACAACAAAAGTGATATGCCAAGCATTATGCCGCTTTTGCAATAAACAATTAAATAGTGACCCACTCAAAGTAAAAGGCATTATCATAGCATACAATGGAGAAGTAACATATAATGTCAATGGTGCAATCGCCCACTCTATTTTCCATCTACCATACCAAATGTCAAATATACTACCATTAGATTCAAACGAGTTTTAGATATCATGAGAAAACACCGTAGTGAACTCCAAGTACTATTGATTGATGAGGCATCATTAATAGGATGTCTAATGCTTTTTAACATAGACAAAAGACTATGTGAAATAATGCATACACCTACAAAGCCATTTGGAAATGTCGACATTATTTTTTGTGGAGATTTCTATCACGTGCAACCAATTATAGACTCGTGGATATTCAAAAACTAGTTATGCACAACGAAACAATACAATACTGATTCTAGATAGACAACGTCAAGTTCTTTGAATTGCAACATGTTATGTGACAAGAAAATTTCATTTTCATATTGATTATTAATTGTATCAGAACTTGTAATCAAACACATATTGATATTGAATATTTGAATCAACATTGTTATAAACCAATGTCACTAGACTCAACATTCCCATATCTATTCCACAAAAATGTTGACGTGGATGCACATAACAAGATAATTCTTACCATTTTGCATGGAGAAACATATATACTAAATACAATTGATTACACAAAAACCAATGTCATCGATGACAACAATTTATTGACTAGAAAAAAACATGTGTCAAGTCGAAAACAATAACTTTGAAAAAATATTCTCATAGAATTGATTGGTGGTAACTATAACATATCCGATGGCTTATTCGATTGTGTATAATATTCAAATCTTACACAAATTAAACAATTTACATAGTTTGTATAGAGTTTAGCAATCCAAACATTGGAAAATGCCAATGCGAGAAAATGAAATCCATATACACTCAGAACTACTAATAAACATTGGACCCCTATAACAAAAACTATGAAAAACATGACTTTCAAGAAAATAATTCTTCACATCAAGTCCTTGTGCAAAAAGCTTGCACAAGAACAATACATAGAGCACGAGGCTCGACAATGGATGCATTGGCTTTTTATCCTAATAAAGTACATTTTCATGGCCTCATATACACTACCCTTTCACGAGTATAGAACATTGACTCATCAGACCTTATAAATAGACTAGACAAAAGTCAAATTGTCTAATGGCATGCATATTGAAATGCAAATACTTTTAAACTCTACAAAATGGTTCAAATCATTATACAATTTAAGAGACAAGGCCCACGACAACTTTCATATATGTTATTTGAATACGAGAAGTTTATAATTACATATTGAAAATATAACCCACTATTATGCAATAATGGAATAAAATGTCCTATGTTTACAAGAAACTCGAACCTAAAAATTCTAAATAATACAATTTTATTACAAAAATCAATTATATTTCGTAATGAACATCCATGGACTTCTCATATGTGCAAACAAGATGTCATCATACACAACATAAAAGCATTCAAGATAAAGAAAATTGAAATTATTATAATTAATATACTATATCTACATATGTATATATAGATGTCAAATACATATTTGAATCCATTTGGTTCACTAATAAATATTTCAAAGTTTCTAAAAATTGTTACGTCTTCTTTGGTAATCGATATGCAATTGGTTATAGTTGGAGACTTTAACATTGACATGCTATAAATGAAAAGAAGAGAAATAGAACTTTGCAAACATATTCATGAACATAATATATTCCTCAGACGAGCATAGGCACAACAAATGCTAATACAAAAATATACCATTGTTGGATGAATGTGAATATAGACAACATGCATCTTGAACGCATTCATATATACTAGACTAATCACAATACACTTTTTATTTCATTTCCTATTTTGTAATAGCTAAAAAACTCATGCAGATTCAAATAAAAGTTGTTCACTCTTAATTTCATAAGTTGGTCACAAAAAACAATAAAAAAATGCAATTGCATATTGAAAACAAGTTCTGTAAATACAAAACAAGCAAAAACACCTAAGCAACTAGTATAGCAAAAGGTACGCACCTCTTTGTTTTCCATTTATAGTACCAATAACATTTACATATAAAACCAAGGCAAACTCGATACATTTTTCCTTGATAAGCAATGCTTATTGTTTGATTCATATTGTTGTAGATACACATGGAAGACTTTGCTTCAAATAAATAGAGTGATCTTCTAGTAGAACAACAACATAAGAGGTAAATGCATTGGCAATTTATTTGTCATTTCAATTTGCACATACATTACTAATTGATTCCGCTCTTTCCAAAGTGTAGAGAAAAATGCACATCCCCTATTAATATATATTGACGACATTAACATTTAAAATTTTGGTAATATTTTTGAAGGTGACATTGTTTCCATATATAGAACCATTCTTGACAAACAACAACTAAAATAAATTTTGCAATTTGAGCTAATGTAAAAGAAAGGTGAACTCAAAATAAATCTCAACCTCGATTGGATCCTTTTATTAGAACTCATGAACATAAGATCACTCCCAAAAGGGGAATTCATATCACGAATTTCATTATTGCTCCCGAAAGTGAGTACGATGTTGTGATTATGATTTTATATTATTAACAAATGAAAACACAATCATATAATCTATTGATTCTATTTGCACCTAGCACATGTTCATACCGAATTCAACTATCCATCAACTTTTGGCCACCACAGAGCATTATGCAACCGCCACTTTAGCGGAAATTTGTACATCGGCTCAAAAAATAGGCAACCAATTCATTGTAGATATTACTGCATAAGAATTTAGTTAATGACAAAGTGTGGGTAAGCATCACATCTTTTCTTACAATTATAGATAAACAAGATTCGTTTCATTTCCAATTGAAAATAAAGTAATTGTTGTTTGCTTTATAAAAATAGGTATATTTGTTGCAAACACTTGTAAAGCAGAATACAACATGATTGAAAACAAAATCAGAAGAAAGGAACTTGCCATATGCCTCTTCAAAAACATGGTAAAGCGAAGTGAAGGAACAAAAAGAACATTTTGGACTATGCAATCCACTTTTATCACTAATGTAAATGCAAAGAGATCGATGGATCGCCTACAACTACTATCGACACCATAGTGAAGGTAATAATAACACACACATTTTTCATTACATAGTCATTCACCTTCTGTTAGGAATGTGGGATAAATATTAATGCAATAAATTAATTAAATATCCACCAAATTTATTGTCCAAGGATTATAGTTTAGGTATGCAAGTAAATAATTAAAATTACTTCACAAATTGAATGTGTAAACAATAAATGAGTAAACACGACACCATATTTACATGGAGAAAACCTCGTGGCAAAACCCCTCACAAAAAGCACTTCTTTTATATTGAGAATTTACACAAGTTTGACCCAACACTTCCACTTCCTCCTCGAGTCCCACCAAGTGACATAAACCTTACAAAAATTCAATAATTCCCCCGCTTCATAAGGTGAGTGAGAATCAATTGCACCGTTTCTTATCTCACTAAATTAATTAAAACACAACTTCCACATTAAGTGGAGTGGGGACCCAACAACCTATGTTAAATAGGTTTGAATAAAGTTTATAATAAAACTTATAAAGGATGTAATAAAGTGGTGGCGCACCTTCACAATGCAACACCTTCAAAAAGGGCATGTAAATGCTTTTTCTTGAAATCAACATGTTTAAAGTATAGTCTATTGTAATCGATACATATCCTTGGACATTTCCGAATGCATGTACATAGGAAAACCGATCATACATGAAAACACACATATTTAACGATGTTGTTAAGACCAATGTTTTAAATTGTTTATATTCATGGCATGTATTCACTCATTCTAGTCTCATTTCAATACAAATGACAATGTAAATTTACCTTTCATATTATTATGTATCAGGAGGCAAACTTGATTTATTATCACTACTAAGACTAATTCTACATTATGTATTGAACTTTATTTTGAAACAAGAACTCGTAATCGACTTTTATGACCGTATATGCCCACTCCAAATAATTGTCAACAACTTATTTCACCAAATGTAATTATCATTTTCCAACCCACTTGGTTTAACTTATGTCAAATTTCTACTACAAACGCTATAGGTTTCACATATAGAAATGCTACACAAACTCTTAACATCCTTCTCGCACAAGATATGTATGGCAGATTGTGAATTGCATTGGACACACCTCACGAGTTGAACACATTCATGATATAGAAAAAACATCATGTACAAGAATATTAACCTCTCTAAATTGACATTCTTCTTATCAACATAGACCTTGTACTCAGTACTAAAAGGAACACAAATATCAAGGAAATGGCCTAAAAAGGAGCACTCTTGTTGCGACAATGTCGCCCTCCAAAGTACATGGTACTTCTACGCACAAAAGAATGAACACTATTGTGAAAAATCAAATTTGTCTGAACTTTTTCTACTTCATATGCTTTGGCAATCACCCGTTTACACATGAAAATGCTTTACAATGACACAAACATTTTTGAGTTCATTGTTTTTCCCCACTTCTAGTTTGTTTATATGCCCCCAATTGCCTTATATGGGTTTCTTGTTTCTTCCCAACTTTTGGTTTGTTTATATGCCCCAATCTATTCAAGCTTTGATTTGATTGATGTTTTGCTCATAACTGCTTTTCTATTGTTATTTAAGACTCGAGAACAAAGCTTGGAAGCAGATTCTCCACAACAACATGGAAAAATAGTGCTTCTTTTTGGGGATTTTGAAATCTTAGATAAAAAAACGTACTTCCCAATTTGCTTTCCAAACCAACAAGCGAAAGTACCGACTTAAAAGCCGGCCCTTGTTATTAAAAGCCTCAATTTCATTAGTGTTTTCTACAATAAGATTTAAAAAATTAATTGGACCAGATATCCTGAATTAAAAAAATGGCGGTTCCTGATTCTGTTTAGCCCGACCTTAAATTTGACATTCGCCAAATCTGATTAGCAAAATTTAGCAGGTTAGTTGTACGGATTGTTATTGGATCCGCATCGGTGGCATTAGTTTTCCATTTGAAATCTGGAGCACCGCCATGGAAGATGCATATTCATTGGCTTCACTTATACAAATAACAAATCTTTAGAACGGTGAGTCAGGAATTGAAAATCAAAATAGTTTTGCAATGGTCAATGATAAATAATCGCGAGCACACAATCTGAATATTGGGGACGATTAACAAGATAAGCAGAATGCCACTCAATTCCCTTTCTGTTTCAAAATTGCGGTGCTCTGTTTGAAACGTAACTCGGTTTCTCTGTACTTAGAGAAGAGAAACCCTCGCTTCATTAGTTGCGCCGTTTGACTTCTTCCCGAGCAGGTGGAAGGAGCCCTTTTTGCGCTTGTGCCAATTGTTGTTTGAGGGAGTTGATGTGGAGGTTGTAAGCTCTCGCCTGAACAACCGATTCCGCCTCCAACTCGCCGAGCTGCGCACACAAACGCTCCTCCGCTTCTTCCGTCTTTAACAGTCTCATCCTCGTCTTCTCCAACTCCGCCACGAGCTCCGCCTGCCATTTCTGGCTCTCCTCCACCACCCGTTGCAGCTCCTCGTTCTTCGATCTCAACATCTCAAGCTCTGAAGGCTCGATCGCCTCCTTCCTTCGCGCAACGGGAGAGGAGAAACTAAGAAAAGCAGGAGCCATTTCTCAACCAAGATTCCTATGATACTTACCAAGCATTGCCCGGAAGAGAGTATAAATAAAAGTTGCAAGTGTTGTCAGAAAATGAAGAGAGTCCAGGTTCAATGAACCTAGACACTAGAACCTTCTAGTTCCGTGGTTAACTTCCAACGGGGTATAATTCCATGGAATATGCTACACTCCTGGTCCCGCCGAAAAGCCCACACAAAAGGTCAAACAATAGGTACCTATATTATATCTTTAATGGTGGTTGTAAGTTGTAACGGAATTACCCTCCACCCCTAGATTTGACGCCCGTCCCGGGCGTTTTTTATGTTTTCAAATGTATTTGACAACCATTTTCAATTTTGAATTGTTTTAAACGGTGTCCAATGTTCTTAATAAATTATCAAATGAATTGACATCATTTTCATTATATGACGGAGTATCAATACAATAGGTTATTGAATTGGTTTTGCCATATTATTCATTTACATTAACATTGCAAGTTGTTGCATAATCTTGGATTTCAAAAAAGTCTCCTTTAAAAACTGTAGGCATGAATTATTATTCGTCGTTTTATAATTTATCCTTCACGTTAATTTATCTGCACAAATAAAGATAAGCATTGAAATTAACATTGTTAGTTAAACTAGAGTAAAATTTAAATGTCAAATTTTTCTCCGTTTTATTGTAGATAAATCATAAAACATCAAACATGTGGCATAGTTGTAGTCCTGGTGCTAAGAAGAAGAGGATTTGTGTAAATCTATCTCTTTGCAGTATGACAATTCAATTTTAGCATTGTGGGTTCAAAGAGGTAAAATTGTGTAGCGAAAGATGGGGCATATATATGTTACCATTTAATAAACTTGGACACACAAAATTTGCAAATGGTTTCATATTCTATTATATTGTCATTGTGTATATACAATAATCTCTAACTATATTAGAAATTGACATCCTTACAACAACATACGAAAAGGTAACTATTTTTATTACAACAGAGTATTAAGAGAATCATGCAATGTTTAATATTTGACAAAAAGATTATTAATCAAGATCATGTTTCCATTTTTTTACTATGACCTTTTAAATAAATAAAATCTTATTATCAACTAATGTATTGTAATAATGTACAAAGATCTTATGGTGGATTGTTATTGATTTTTAAAATTATTTATTGTGATTTCAATTCATCGATCTTAATAAAATATGGTCTAGGTTGAGGTTGTTAAAAAATGTCAAAGGAAGGTTTGTGGAAACATCAGGTGGACCTTGAAATTTCAATTGATAGACACATTGCTATTTCAAATAATATTCACCCACGTCTCACTGGAATTAATTTAATTAATTATATCAAGCATAAAATGTATACACTTACACTCCTTAGCTAATTTAATTAGTTGTTTAAATAACATAAATATAAATATCCACTTCACTAGCTCACTCACTCAAGTTCTAGAACCCTACAAAAGAGGAAACTAAATATTCACGTACAACCAACTTTGGAATAAAATCAAAAGCCAACCAATTTGAAAAAAGCCTCTTAAATTCTTATTCAAACTCATCCAACTACATAGACCAAATCAACATGCTAAATCAAGAAATTGCATTCATTAACCTACAACTTATCCAAAGTTTGATCTTCGATCCATGTCCTCTCATTCACCTACAAATAAGAGATGCATCACTTCACAAGTAATCTTTTGGGAGCTTAAGGCATTTGTAGCATTACTCTATCTAATTGCCACTTGAATTCATATGTCGTTACGCTACGCCCATTTGATCAACAAGTTCATCACTCATCCATTGCTCGTAGCACGAAGATACTTCCATTTTGAGTCATTTTTTGAGCACCCACATTCAAATATATCAAGAATATTAAAAATATTGGTACTTCATTCCACACTTCAGCCATCTCATTTGAGGTTGTAAGGAAATGTGTAAAGAAGACTTGGTTTACTTTTATTTGTATGTTTCTTTAGTTTACTAGTTTTTCTTTGTTTACATTCTCGGCACGCCTTAGGTGGAACCCCTACAACTCTCTTGTTTGTTATTTGTCATTTTAAATTTGTAATCATATTGTTTAAATTATTTGCAGACACCGACAAATTTATAGGTCTTCTAGTGAGCTATTGAGAGAAGCGATTTACAAAAAAATTGTTGTTTTTAACAAGATTTTATTTTGTTTTGTGCATTATTGTGTCTATATGGGATAAGATGTGTCTACGTTGATTGTGAAATGGGTATGCATATTAAAGGTTGTGTCTACATTTTCAAATATGCGCTTGCGTGACCATGGATGTGCCTCTATCATAGAGTTTGTGTATTCATTAACTTTGTTTTCATTTTTTTAGTCATTGGCGTTTTATTCTCCTTATTGTGCTAGCATGAGTATACATGCATTAGTGTTTAAAATATTTTTCGGTTGTTTTGTTTTCACCGAATTAAATCTGCGTCTCGTGATAGTAGGTGCATTCCGTGGTTTTGAGTGCCTCTACGTTCAACAAAGTTGTGTCTCGCATCGGGGATAATTTTAGCGGCAAATATTCGTAATATGGCGAAAATTTCATTTTAGGAAAATTTGAAAAGGTGAATTATTCGGAGTGGGTCGTTGTCTTTTCACCTAAAATATATAGTATATATATTTTTTGGGGTCACTTTCGCCTTCATTTGAAAACATCATACCTATAAAAACCTAGCTGATTCACCGGGTAGTATACCTCAAGTAGCTTAACAAATTACCAATACTATGAAATTTGAACTCGCATACCCTTAAGCACCAGAGATTCAGATTACTGTTAGCCTGTGATTGTTGACGCGTGACAAATGCAGTGATGACGCGTGATAAGGGCATTGTTGACGTGCACAATAAACTAACTATAATGGCGTGGCGATGAGGAAGTGTTGATGCGCGACTTGGGTGAAGAAGTTCGACGCGTGCGACAAGGGTGTTGACGCCGCGGCAGTATATATAGACAAAGTGGATGCGTGACAAGGGCATTGTTGACGCCACGACAACAATTGTAATGACGCGTGACAAAAGGAAGTGTTGACGTATGCAACTTGGGCGAAGAAGTTGACGGCGCAGAGGAGGCGGTGTTGACGCCGCGGACAATATATACAAACAAATGGGACGCGCGACAAGGGCATTGTTGACGCGCGACAACAGCTGTAATGACGCGCGACAGAGGAAGTGTTGACGCGTGACTTGGGTGAAGAAGTTGACGCGCGACAAGGGCAGTGTTGACGCCGATGCGATGCTGATGAGAAAGCGAGGTCGAAAGGTGCAGACGCGCGACAGGAGATTTTGTTGTCGTACGTCGAAAAAAAAATGCATTGACGCGCGTCACTAGACCTCGATGGCAGCGTCATTACGGTTGTTGACACGCGTCACTGAGGTCTAGTGACGCGCGTCAATGCATTTTTTTGACGCGCGACAGCAAAATCTCCCGTCGCGCGTCTGCAGCCTTCTGTCGCAGCACTTGACAATCAGGTGAAATTTTTTCATACAACCCCCAAAAAATTCACCTTCCCGCGAAACCGGTTCAAGGATATTCGCCAGGTATTCTCCACCTCCGATTTCCAAGAGGTCTCTTAAAATGAACCCCGGTCTCGCATTAAAAAAGTGCTTATGTGTTCACACCAACGTGTCTGCGTATACAAAAGGTATGTCTATATTCACTTGGGTGTGTTTTTGTGAAAAGTAAGTGTGTTTTTGCTTCTCTAACATGTGTTTCCGTTATGTGTAATCTTTTTTATTCATACAATTTTCTAGAATTGAAATTAGTGACTCTTAGTTATTTTTTTACAATATCATTCTTAATGGTTTTTGTCATTTTATATGTAAAAATAACTGTTTAAGATCACTAATCACTTTGTTATTGTTTTTACATCATTTAATCATATTTTTTAAATTTCTTTGTTTAAATTATTGAATTATTTCTTGTTTTTAATCAACCCTGTGTATGCTCTTTTCTTACACCTGTGTAAGAAAAGAGCATAGGTGGTCTATGGGTGAACTGGAAAATAAAAAGTGGCTATGATTTCATTGAGTAATATGTTTTTGAAATAATCATAGCATTTTTACTTTCACAATCCTTTATTGTGTATGCTCTTCTCTCATGTCCTTGGGATGATCTTGAGAATCAAAAGCGATATTGATTACTTTTTAGCTTAAATTTTCTTCAAACCAAACCTTGTATGCTTTTCTCTTCCGCCTTTGGGTGAACTTGAGAATTAGAAATGGTGGAAGGTTGTTTTATCATATTTAATCACTTGGTTCTTACAAAGAAAAAGACTACTAATCTTTGTTATACATGACCACTTTTCTTAAAAAGGAATTTCACCTTTCCCAATCAAGTAACAAACTTATAACTTGTGTACTTGCATATTTTCCTTGGCCAAAAACAATTGAAATTTGCTAAAACTTGCTAAAAAAATCAAAGGTACACTTTTATTTTGAATCTTGTCATTTACTTTTTCCTTTACGCTTATCAAAGTTGGAATGAATCTTGTCTATAAACACATCATTCATTTGTATTTTCATGTAGTGGATGTGGATTTCATCACCACTTAAACTACATTAGTGACGTGGATTTCACCACCATGCACAAATATAATCTATATGTTATGTCGACCGCCCTGATATAGATATATGCCGCCCCACCACATATAGAGATTAGAGAGGGTGACCTCGATAGATATTCTATATAGAGGCAAGTTGATACCCATATACGAGATAGAATAGATATATAGGGTCGGTTCACCATATATCTAGAGAGGGATCCTAACTACTCCCTTTCCCCCACACTCCCCTCCCCCACCTATATAGAGGGCCCTCTAGATATATAAA
Source organism: Taxus wallichiana var. yunnanensis (assembly GCA_018340775.1). Lineage (NCBI taxonomy): Eukaryota > Viridiplantae > Streptophyta > Pinopsida > Cupressales > Taxaceae > Taxus > Taxus wallichiana. The sequence continues at coordinate 256,602,040 of CM031243.1, read as the reverse complement.
GAAGGGGGAGAGCAAGTGCAAGGGAGAGAAAGTGCCTTCAAATAATATTGGGGGCTAGGGAGAGCACGCATATAGAATTATAGCCCTGGAGAGAAGATTTCTCACCCATCGAGACACCATCTATATAATTTGGGGCCCCGAGGACCCCACCCCTATATATATTGAGGGACCCTAACCTATACGAAAGGATAATATCGAGTACAATCCTAGATGATGGATTCTATTTTATATGTTATATAGAGAGAGATGGTTCCCAGTATATATATATATATATATATTTAGTCGATATATATATATATATATATATATATGTGTGTGTGTGTGTGTGTGTGTGTGTGTGTGGGAGTTCTATATAGACACAGAGATAGATAGGGCAGAACTATAGATATGGACCTCTGATGAGGAAGATATTCGAGCTCTCTTCTCTAGCCAGATATCTCTATAGTTTAGCCCATATCTCCCAATAAAGAGGTGATGCCCTATCTTGATATGGGGGGGTGGGGGCCCAGGTATCTATATAGGGCTTCACTGACTTGATTCTCCTTGACATAACTATAGAGGGGAGGAGAGCCAAGCCCCACTCATCTATATTGTGAAACCTGAATCTATTTATATCTAAGGAGAAGCTGTAGATATGGCCCTCTTCATATCTCGAAGCCTTCCTTATCTATCACCCCGATGGAAAGGATAACACTCCCCGATTCCCGCCCCTATCTATATGATATGGTGTTGACACTCAATATCAAGGCACTTGGATATATGTGTGTGTATTTTATATGTGTGTGTAGATTATATATATATATATATATATATATATATATATATATATGTATGTATGTATGTATGTATGTATGTATGTGGACGTTGCAAAGAGACAAAAATTGGCGGAAATGGCTAATTAATATCATGTAAAATAACAACACATGGAAAATATCATGGATATGGAATAATATAACACAACCATGGATAAAGAAATCACACGAATGCAATAGGAGCTAGTCAATGCACGACAATGATATACATAGATTTAAAATAAGCAAACACCCGTAGAAGTAAGTCTTCTCATCCAAGAAAACACCAAGTTACAAGTTTGGGTGGAGCAAATTCAAGAACATTTGTCTACTTGGCATGCTTTTGAGGATCGGTTCACAACACAATATGCCAAATATTTTCCATGTGCAGCCCTATAGTTCAAATAACAATTCTTTTATTTATTTGGAACCCATCATGCCCTGTAAATCTAGTATGACGAGCTAAGCAAGGGAACATTTCCTTACGATAGACGTCTAAGTTCCGGTAAGTTGATGTTTTGGTGTTCCTATTTCTTGTGTGATACTAAGACTATGCACATAAGGCTCAATTTTGGCAGAAGGATCATATGATATTGTAAGGAGAGATTTATTATTTGTACAATAAAAGAGGTAGAGTATAGAAAAATGGAAGAAGGTAGTTGATAGCATCCTTCATTAGTTGGTTGTCTCGAGGAAAAGACAATGTTTTGAAGTCCAAGGATGATGTTGACAAGGTTCTTCATCAATTTCATACACTAAGGCATAAATAGGAAAAATCCATGGAAAATTAAGAAATTCGCGAAAGACTAAGAAATTTGTAGAAGACTAAGAAAGCCATGAAAGACTAATGAATCCGCAGAAGACTACAAGAAGTTGCATAACAAAGAGATAATTATAGAATTTAGACAAAATACAAGTTGAACAATACAAAGTCCCAACCAAAGGAAGTGAACTTTGGATAGTTGTATAGTGAAGATACATATTGTAATTGAATGTAATAGTTTGAGGAATGGAGAACATATACTAGGTAGAAGATAGAAAAGAGGGAGAAGGTAGAGAATGATAAAGATATAGAGAGGATAAAGATGATAGAGAGGAGAATGAATAAATGATGCAATAGACATGAAGAGTGTGAGAAGGATATGTAATTCTTCTAATGAATAAATAAAGTTAAGATGTTTTTATAATGTGTGAAGAAGGTTGTTGTTAATATTTGTTACATTCAAGATTTTGTTACAATCTAAACCCTATCCCTGGTATGTCCCTGCCAAGAGGGTGAACTACTTAACCCTCACACTAGCGTCGAGGCTTAAGGTCAAAAACCATGTATATAATGTTGAATAACAAAACCATGAATGTATAAAGTATGTGAAATAAGATCATGAGCCATATCAATGTTGTAAAAATCAATAACCGACTAAGAAGGTGGTGTAGTAGTAACATTACCAATCATAACATACAATGGATGATCATAAGGAGTAGGAGGTATAACACGATGAACATGGTACACTTCCAAATTAGATTTAACAATGTTGTGATCAATAAGTGGGTCATTAAATATCTTTAGATTCGCATTGTCATTACTAGGCTTAGATGATTCAATAAGATTGTCCCATTTGATAACATTAACATCAATAAGATATTGCATAACACGATGAATTTAAACACATTGATTAGTAGAATGGCCAACACATCTATGATAATCACAAAATGCATTAGTGTTGAAAATTTTACCACAAGGTTTGTTTTTATCAAGCTCAAGGGTTAGAGGGGGATACAAGTTTGCATTTGAGTAAATTTTTAGGCACTACGTAAGGTGCACAAGGAAATCATGTGAGTTATCATTGAGGAGCTTAGAACTAAAGATTTTTAGGTTGATATACAACATTACCATAAATTTAGCATCAGTCTTATTGTCATTATATTTTCCTTTGAAAGATTGTTTACATTAAAACTTATGATTAGATGTGTTGGGAGCATCGATAGATATCTGAGATTGTTCATGGTGAGGATATTATCTTCAGACTTTTTTAATGTATGACAGAGATGAGTGAATCAACAAAATTTATCAAAGATAATCAATTCTTGCAAAGGGGCAAGAAGGCTTTGAGTGAATAAATATTGAAGCTCACTATCGGCTAGAATATTGTTCATCCTTGTAAGCATAGTCATGTAATGTAGAATATAATCACTAACATGTTCATCATAACCTTATAGTATCTTAGACATTTGATCATAAGAAATATTATCCCCAATATTAATAGAGAATCGTGCGAGAAATGGATTAGTTAAAAGGGTAAAAGCCTGAATTAAATGAATAAGAAGATAATAGAACCATTGTAAAAAAAATCCTTGCCACTTCTAGGAAAGAGCTAGGTAAGTAATGTTTCATTGTAAGTGTAATCCAAGAAAGCACATAGGAAGAATGAAGGTTCTCTTCAGGATCACCTTTTCCATCATAAATAGGAAGCATAGGAGAAAAAAACCCATTGTCAAAGGATAAGAAGCCACTTCATGTGTGAGTGGATTAAAAATTAATTGAGTAGAATCATGAGAAGGGATAGAGGCATGTTGTTGTATTTGTAAAATTTGAGCTTGTAAGCTATAAACGAGGGTTTCAAGAGCTTGTATACTAGAAGAAGAATAACACGAACCAATTTGGGTATATATAAGTGATGTAGGAATAATATTACTCATAATAACACTTTAACATGGGGTACTAGTTGCACCCTAATATATACACGCCTTCGATGTGGGAATGATATCTATATCGATAATAAAAGATGTGAGAATAGAGTTAGGAGTCGAGGACATCATGGTATGCTTGAGCTGATCCCGAGCAATATCTAGAAGAGTATTAATGTGATGAGGGTTACATTGCAAAAAATGCGTGAAATGTAGTTACTCATTGTTAGGAAGACCTTGGATATGAGTATAATATTCATTATGGGAGCCTTATCCTTTCCTTGAGAATGCTCAGTAATGATAGTAAAGATTGTGTGGATAGTGGTGACTAGACCCTTCTTTTTGAAAATCTCGTTTCCCATGCTTTGGTTTTGAGTAAGTGTTTACTATTTTGAGGAAGTCTTGTGCTAAGGTCAAAGTAGTTTCAAGGGTGGTTGTTTAGCATTTTTATTTTATTCTTGATCATTCCTAACCCCTGTTTGGAGACTCTTTAAAGTCCTTTGCACGCCAATGTCTTATTTACAAAGAGTGTAGGAATAACTTTGATACTTTCCAGTGTTATAGGGAATTCTGTAAGGTTGTGACCTTGTCATCCCTCAACGATGCTCCCACATTAGTTTGGGATTGATGGGGCCTTGACGTTACTCCCTTATAACCTTGTAGCGACCTTGGATATGGTCTCTTACGATCTACTGAGCATTTGTCTCCTCAAATCACCCTCGAGATTAATGATGTTTCAGTGTCCTTCTCGGAGGAGAAGCTAGAGTTGATCGTTTTAGATTCTTCTATTCTAGACATGGAACCTAAAAGTGGTACTAGGGCCCTTTTGGTGAATATGTAGCCAACCAATTAGCTCCGGTTGATATCTCTAGGTGGGTTGCATCTACATGGAGCTCCATTGAATCACCTTCTTTCTCTCTACTTAGTAACGGATTCTTCCTGGTCATTTTTTGTAGCTCTGCAGACAGAGACTTCATTTGTCTTTGTGCTCGTGGTTTTTTGGCAATTGTGGTTTCTTCTTTTTCCCTTCATTTCCTTTTGATGCTGAGTTGGTGAAAATATTTGTTGCTCTAACATCCCACTCATTCTCCGAAGAGTAAATCATATTGAAATGTTTGTTGATAAGATGTGATTTTTTGTTAAGGTTGACATTTGTGCCCTTGGGAGCAGATTAGTGGGAGTTTGTAGTTTAATCAACCTCTCCAAGCCTCTCTTCCACTTGATCAAGTTGACTTCTTCCCAGGGTTTGTGGGGTTTGTTCCTCAACTATGAGGGTCTTCCATTTAGGTGCTTTCATTATAATGCTTTTGGGCATCACGTGACCTCATGTTCTTTTTGTGCTCGATAGTGCACATGGGGCGCCTCTTAGTTAGTTTGGAGGGAAAAGAAGGGTCCCTTCAAATGTTGATTTTGTGGTAGAACAATGGGAAGTTCCATGTTGAATGTCTCACTCCCACCCCTCGTCTTCTTCGCTCTTTGAGACCGATGATCCCCCCCTTTTCTACTATTTTTTGAAATGTTTGTGGGTTCATGCCCTCTACTTGGCCTCTCCCTCGTACCCCTCGAGAACAAGGCCTAAGGCAAACTTGGGTGTATCGACTAAGCACAAAGGTTAAAAGTTGAGGGATGGTGAAAGATGGTTCTTAAAGGATGATGGAGAACATCCTTTCTAAGAGTGGTAGAAGAAAGGTCATTGCATGTGGCTAGGTTTTTCATCTTGGGGCTCTTTAGAAGTATCGTCGCCCTTTGTTGACTTTATGTTGATGTTTTGCTATCGTTTCACTAATCTTTAGTTGATTAATATTTTCCCTCTTGTGTTGGGATGGTATGTTCTTGCTTCGTCTTCTTTTATTGCCATTGGGTATTTTTAGTTGAATTATGTTAGATGTTGAATTTGGTGTAGGCTAATTGTGTTGTTTTCATATTATTAGGGACTGACAACCCCTATTTGTACCTCAAGACTAGTTCATAACTCCAATAAAAATGGGTTAGTAAAAAATATGCAACAAAATATGAATTATATAAAAAGGAAAAAACAATTACAAAACCCAATTTCCTTACGTTACATTAGTGTTTGGTGGCAAATAATGTTTACCCAAGTCAACTTTGTATGACGAACGAGGTTGCTTGAGAAGAGGGGTGTCTCATCACAAAGCCTCGGCGGCCCTCCGCCTCGTATTCCCTTTCACAAAAGTTTAAACATGAGAAATACAATATAAAAGAAATTAAAACCATTTGATTATAGGTGGGGCATAGATACGCATAAAATTAAAATGTAAAATCGTGTACGCCACGCCAAGCCAAGCCAAACAAAAAAAGTCTAAAGTACATACATCGTGAATGGCGTCCCCTCCAATTGTGTGGGTTTTCCCGCAGCCGATGAGTCCCCATTCCTAACACGACTTTTAACATAAAAGAATATTCTAGTTTGTAGGAGAGATGTGAAAAGAGAATTAAGCGCCACTTGTGACTAGGTAATGCACGCCTCCAACAAATATTACATAAATTTTATTTACATCGCACTTGCATCAAAAGGAGGTGTTCAGTGAAAATATGAGGGTTTGTAGAGTTGGAGTGATTTCAAGATGTATGGAAGAGGTATATATAATCTGGATAGTGTTGTTGCAGACTCACAAAGCACCCCCGGATGCAGATCAAGCTTCTAGGTTGATCACTCTAAGCATCCAAAGTGTGATTGCACAACATGAAATCCTTTCTCCAAGTGTGGGAATTTTATAGATGAGAAAAAAATTCTCTAGAGAAGGTGGTTCTATTCCTCTATTCGGATGCACACAAAAATGTAGAGGGTTTACTAAAACCTAATCTAACTTGCCAAGGAGACAAGGTAAGAAAATACATAGAATAAAACCTAAACTACAAAGGTGATGCACCGAGGAATGTTAGACACTCATTTTGCAAATTTAACACAGAACACACGGATGCAATACAAACACCATGCATGGTAACCAAGCTATGATAAGAGATAAAAATGACAAGAATGAATACATGAGAGGGTTGAGAATCAATCACAAACATATATATTATTGCTCAAGAGTCGATACAAGATATCATTGAAGTGGCAAGAGGCGGAAGAAAAGCGGCATTACAATCCGTATGGGAGTTTTGAAAACTCCATGAATTCTCTTGCAAGTAAGGGAAGAAGGGGGATGCTGAAACAAAAATGTCCGACTGTTAAAGGAGCTCCTCTTTACAATATATACTAAGAATGAGAGAGGAAAGAGAGAGGAAAGTCGAATCTACCACAACCACTTCTAGATACATTTAAAATCATCTCATTATGGTAGAAGCGGTGGCTCCTGGAAAAACGGCGGGCTGTCTAACAGGAGCGGCGAGCTGTCTGCTGCATTAAAGTTGGTTGTTGAAGCATTACTTCTATCTATCACCACACGTCAGAGACGTTTTCTTAATTTTCTCCCTCCAAACTACACCAAAATGTGAGATTGATCCTAGAATCATGTAGATAATTTCAACAGCTTTCCATTGATATAAAGAACGTGCAAATCCGAGCTTTGGATCGAAAGATATGAAGGTCTGAAGATTTGGGGCACAAAACAGGCAAGAACAAGTTTTAAAATCTTTTCCCGCGCTCTGCCATCTGGACGACACGTGGCAGGCTCTGATTCGCTGAGAAATTCCCTCTCGCCACCTTTTCGTGGGCTTTTCATGTGGGCCCCTTAAACTTGGACATGTGGCACTATTTCATTGGTTCGGATTAGTGCTCGAAAACTCGCCCCTTTGACTTTTTGGACCTTTTTCCTTGGCGACACGTGTCATGCTGTGATTTGTACATGGGCTTGCCGGATTTTTGTGTCCACCACATCTTTTTGTCCTGTATGTCCCAGTGCTTCGTGGGACAGAATCCTCCGATCCACCGAAATGGGCTTCCTCATCCCTTTTCTACCGGTGACACGTGGTGTGATCTGATTGGCTTTCGGCTCCTTCGGCTATCCACGTCCCACGCGTCCCTTTGTCCCACTTGTCCTTGTCTTTGAAGTTTCTGTTTCGGGTTGAACGGCCGGTTCGCGTCCTTCGCGTCCTCGCAGCCCAGATGTCCCAACTGCTTAGTATGAAAGTTCTCCATTTCGGCCGATCTCCGGGTGGTTCACGTCCTCAAGCCCAAATGTCGAGCAGTTAGCCGTTTTTCTTCTCCTTCGGCCGAACCGGCTTTCCGCGTCCCTCGCGTCCCGACGGCCCGATTGTCCCTGTGCTAAAATTTTCCTTTTCGGCCGAACCGGCTGGTTCGCGCCCTCCGCGTACATTTGTTCCACTTGTCCCAGTGCTTCGCGGGCCGCCTGGAGGCGTTTCGGCCGAACCGCGCCTTGGTGTCCCGAATGTCCCAACTGTTCTAGGACAAGGACTTAGCCGATTTTCACAATTTTTTCTGAATCAATCTACTTGCTTGGAACTGAAAACTCTGATGCATGTTATCAAATTAACTTTGGGGGTGAATTTTAGATAACAATTGGTGACTTTTCGGGGTCACCTGCCTGCTAGGTAGAAGATCAGTGGCCTTTTGTGATTCATTGGGCATGGAGTCATAAGCAATGACCTGAAATGAGCCTGATACTGCAACTCCCTCTACGAGAGCACGCTGAACTGTAAAAACTCAATCTAGGAGTGACAAAACCTACACCAAAGCACTTAGGGAAACTGAAACCTAACTACAACAAGACAATGTGCATATGCACTTAGAGGAATTGAAATCTAGGCTAATATTTACAAGGGTGAACCTCTTATTTTCAGTAGCAATGTTTGAGATAGATTCCATTTACTGGAATCTGCAGTTCTTCACCATCCAATGAGGCCAATTGGAAAGCATTGCTGCTCTTGCACTTCGTGACCATGTATGGGCCACTCCAAATGGCATCAAATTTTGAATGCCTTCCCGGTTTTGCTCTGTCCGCATCCCATTTCAACACTAGATCTCCAACTTGAAAAGATCTATCCTTGGCCTTTCTATCAAAGGTCTTCTTGATCAAAGCTTGATCCTTTTCCATTGCTTGGGATGCCTGATTTCTGATCTCTTGCAGCTCCATCAACTCTGTATATCTCACCTCCATGGGCTCAAATTCAAGTAACTCCAGTTGCTTCATGAGTTCCAATGTTGGCAACTCAAGTGACATGGGAAAGATTGCCTCTCTTCCATAGAAAAGCTGAATGGAGAGTTACTCGTGGATCTTTTGGGAGTTATTCTATCAGCCCATAAGGCTGATTTCAGCTTGGTATGCCAAGACCTCTGATTCTCATTAAGAGTTCTCCTAATGATCCTCAACAAGTTCTTGTTTGTAGACTCACCTGGCCATTACCCTGAGGGTAATAGTTCGATGAAGTGCTTAGGTAAATACCGTTCTTGACAGCCCACTCAGTCACCTTGGATCCAATGAATGCCAATGCATTATCAGAGATTATTGTGGTAGGTACACCAAATCTGGTTGTTATCCCCTCATAAAAGTCTAAGATGTTAGACTCATTTGCCTCTTTGAGTGCTCACTTTGTCCATTTGGTGAAGTAGTCTGTGGCTGTCAAAATCCATTTGTGCCCTTGGCTTGAATTGGGATTAATGACTCCAATGAAGTCCAAACCCCATTGCATGAATGGCTGGTCAAATGAGATTGGATGTAATGGAAGGGCAGAAAACTTCTCTTTTCCTGTGAAGAATGCACAATTCTTACACCTCTTGATCCATGCATAGCAATCATTGAAGATTTTAGGCCAATAATAACCAACCTTTATGATTTTTAGAGCTGTCACTCTTGGTGTGAAATGGCTGCCAGCTGGTCCACCATGAAACTCTTCCAACACCCTTTGAATCTAACCTGTGCTAATGCATCTCAGCAGCACTCCATTCACGTCTTTCTTGAACAAAACTCCATCAACAATGGCATACGGAACAACCTGCAACCTGAAGTGTCTCCTTTGGGTCTTGTTCATCTCTGGAGGGCATAGGCCTATGCCTAGGAAGTGCATAATATCTTGGGTCCAGCAAGGAGTGGGGGAAGCATTGTCTTCCTCTTGATTGCCACTTGGCTCATGGCTGTCCTGGACTGTCAAAACAACCTCTTCTTTGTTGCATACTTCCTTTTGCTTCCCCAAAACCAGCTGCTCACACAGTCCTTTCCCTCTTACCAGCTTGGTGATCTTGATATCAATGTCATATTCCATGACACGGGTGATCCAACCTGCCCTTTTCTCATTCAAATCCTTGTTGAGGAGGAAGTCCTTAACTCCAGCATGTGAGACCAACAACTGGACCTTGTTGTTCGAGATTAAATGCTTGAATTTCTTCAAGCTTCTGATTACTGCAAGCACATGCTTCTCAATAAAAGAGTACCTTACCTCACAGTCATCTAGGCTCTGGCTGAAGAAGGCAATCATTTGCTCATCATTATCTTTGTTTTTTGTGCGAATGGCAGAAATAGTGTCATCGCCTCCAAATGCGTAGAGGATGAAATCCTTGGAGAAGTCTGGGTTGATGAGAGTTGGCGCTTGAGAGATAGCTTCTTTGATCGCTTCAAAACTCTCCTTGCCTTCTGCTGTCCACTTAAAAGCCATGCTCTTCTTTAACATTTTGGTGATGGGCTTGACAAGGGCTGCAAAATCTGGGACAAACCTCCGAACAAAGTTTATCCTTCCCAAGAAACTTTGAAGAGCCTTCTTGTGACTTGGCAATGGTAGTGCTCTTATGGCTTCAACCCTCTCTGGATCAATTGCCAGTCCCTCTTTGGAGACAATATGGCCTAAAAGTTTTCCTTCATGTGTAAGAAAGATGCACTTCTTGGGGTTCAAAGACACTCCGAACTTTCTACACCTCTGAAACACTTTCCTGAGGTGAAAGAGATGGTCTGCTGCATTCTTTGAGAAGACAGTGATATCATCTAGGTATATCAGCACTATCTTGTTGATCAAGCCTTTGAATGCCATGTCCATTGCCCTTTGAAAGGTAGCACCAGCGTTGGACAGCCCAAATGGCATCTTCTTGTAGGCATAGGTCCCCCATTTGGTGGTGAAAGCTATCTTGAACTGGTCTTCTTCTTTCACCATCACCTGATTATACCCTGAGTAGCCATCTAGGAGAGAGAATCTCTCTGAACCGGATACTACTTGCAATATTTGTTCCATTGAAGGAAGCGGGTAATGATCTTTGAGAGATGCCCTATTGAGGTCTCGAAAGTCCACACACAACCTGATTTCTCCACTCTTCTTCCTGACCGGAACCAAGTTAGCAACCCAGCTTGAGTGCTTGATCGGGAATATAATGCTTGCCTCTATTAGCTTATTTAGCTCTTTCTTCATTAGAGGCTCAATGTGGGGGTTAACAGGTCTCTGTTTCTACCTGATAGGCTTAGCATCTGGATCCAATTCTATGGTATGTTGTGCCAAATTCGGATTGAATCCTCTCAAGTCTTCATAGCTCCAAGCAAAGACATCTGGAAATTCTTGGCAAAGCTGTATGAAATCTGATTTCTCCTGCTCAGTGGCCACTTTACCAATTTGAAGTGTTTTGCCTTCCCAACCTGAATTGGCTCGAATCTTCCCTCTTGACTGTATGTTAGCCTTTTCTTTACGGAACCGGTCGTTAGGGTTGAAGATAGACTCAGCGTTACTAAACCCTTGGGAAGCTTGTTTTTCCGCAGTTGCACTACTTGATCCCCCATCCGCTTTAGTCTGCATCCTGATTCCTAGTTGAGAATTTCACTTCTTCTCGTAGGAAATTAACAATTTGCTGGTCATTCTCAAACACTTACCAAGCTCGACATTGTTGTCCAAGACCTTTGAAGGCCTCACAATCACGTGGATGTTTGGCTGTACCTTGTCTTGTTGAATGCTTTCCATAATGTCGAAGGCTGCCCCTACTGCTGCAAGCCTGTCAGCAGCTTGATTCTCTTTCTTGGGAATGGATTCGATGCCAAAACCTTCAAAATCCTCCATGAGATCCCACACCCTGTTCTTTTAGCACTTGAGTAGATCATTCTTGGCGGCATGCTTGCCCTTGACTGATTTACAATCAATTCTCTGTCCCCAAAGACTTGCAGATTCTTTATTTTTCTCTTGATTGCCCAATGCATCCCTTGCACCAAGGCTTCATATTCAGCAGTGTTATTGGAGCATGCAAATTGAAATCTAAAAGCTGAATAGTACTTTATTCCTTGAGGTGAAACAAGCATGGCTCCACCTCCTGCACCTTGCCTACTCCTTGATCCATCAAAAACAGCTGTCATACCTCATTGTCATCGTTATGGCTTGGCTTGGTGATGCTAGGAACAGGTTGATTTTCTTCGTGTATACAATAGACTCCCAGCTCAGATTCTTCTACTTCTTGATAGGGATCAAAAGCATGTATCTTGTTTGCCCATTCATCAAGAGTTAGGTCTGGGATACTTCCAACCTTGGTGTCAGCCTCATCAGTACTAGGGTGATCTTCTTGATCAAATGTTGAGCAATTGGCATTAATCTGACTTGGAGTGTAAGGCTCTATATGGAAGTTTGCAATAGGTTCAGACCTAATTGTAGCCTTAGTTCCATACCTTGTTCTAAACAGCATGTGAGACCAATCAGCAGACAAATAGCCTCCAATTTTGGCTGTGAAGTCCCTTGACAAGCAAAGGGCAAAGAGTGGTGGAAGGTCTATGACTGATACATCTTGTAAAACAACAACATTTGGACATGCATGCAAGGTAAGACTCAAATTTCTAATCACTCCAACTATTGCTATTGCTGTCCCATCTAGCTGCACTACCCCTTTGGATGTTGTTTCATACTGGAGCCCTAGTTGATTAGCCATTTACTTGGGCATCACTAAGCTACTTGCCCCGAGAATCAATCATGAAATTGTGTACTAGTTTATCCCCAATGATTAATGAAACATAGAAAGGAGGGGGTTTCAACATTTTACCTTGTTGTCCTCCATGACTTCCTTCAGGCTGGGCAGCATTTGTAAGCACTTTGTCTTGCATCTGAACCTGCTGATTTGAAGTTGGCCAATCCTTCATGGCAGCTTGCAGCAGATCTCTTTGGCCTGGGATAGATAGGGATTCCCACATTGATATGTTGATGTTTGTCTTCTTCATCTGATCAATGATACTGAATGGTGATGAAGAATCTCTCTACTGTCCTTTGGTTTGCACACTTACTCCTTGCACGTGGGTAGCAACAGTTGGCATTTGAGTTGGCCTAGGGGCTGTTCTTGGCTGCCCTTGTGCATTTGAAACTGGACTTTGCTTGCCAATTATTTGTGGAACCGTGGAAGGTTGTGGATTGGCTGGGGCTAATGGCTGTTCTTCACCCAAATTTCTCCTCTTTGACCTTGTGTTGAGCTGTAACACATTGAGAAACTCTCCGATTCATGCCGAAAAAATCCTCTGCTTGCCAGTTTACCAATGTGGCGTCATTTGGGGCTGATTACTGTTGGGATGTTTCTGGTTGTTGGTTGTTTCCTTGACTGCCCTCACCCTCCACACCAGTAGTTGTCACCATTAGTGCTTGATTGAGAGCACCATTGAAACACATGGATTGGTTATGAGGCTCGTTGCATGGAAAGCACCAATCATATTCCTGAGCAATGTTGTTCTGTGTTGGCACTAATGCCTTAGAGGCAGATATGGCATTTGGATTATAGGGCTGGAATGGTCTATTGGCAGGGGGCCTTGTTTGATTCACATTTGCAGCTGGATTAGGTGGTCTTTGTGGTTGGTATGGCTGCCTATTAGGCTGAGCTTGGGGTTGATAAGAAGGTCTAAAACCTTGGGCTTGTTGCCTTTTAATAGTAACCAGACTCATTGCCTAGGTTCTCATGAATTTTCATGACCTCTTGGAGCTCATTTGGGGCACTTGGAGATGAAGTGGAAGCTTCATTTGAATTCGATTTCTAGGGGTGGGAACAGAGCCAATGTGGGTGCTTGAATAGTGCTTGGATTTTCTAAGTTTGGATACAAGGGCATGGGAGGCCTAGGAGCCAGTTTACCAGCTTGAATAAGACAGTTTTCGGCTCTAATGGCAATGCTATAAGCCATAGGAATTGTTGTGCCTCCCATGGATTGAATTAACATAGAAATATTAGAATTCAAAGATTTAAGGTAGTATAGAAAAGCACCTTCTGCTGTTGGCCTGACTGCCACTGGAATCCTATCCCAAGACCTTTGAAATTTGAAGTTGAAATCGGCCAGCTGCTCATTAGGAGCTCTCTTGATAGTCGTCAGTTGCTCTAGAAGAGACAAGTTGTCTCCCTTCTCTCCAAATTGCTCGTGAAGTGCAATACACAGCTGATTCTAGTTTGTGATAGAACCAGCTCCAAGGCTCCTAAACCATTGTAATGCTTTACCCTTGAAGGAAGATGCCAGTAACTTGACAACCACTTGCATTTCATTGATTTCATGGATTGCACAAAGGTTAGCAATATCTTTAACATGATCACCTGGAGTAGTCTGATTTTCTCCGGTGAAGTAGGGAATGTTCTTCAAGGCTGCAATAGGAACTGGATGTTGTGCATTGAGAGCAAGTGGGCTGCTGCCTGTGAAGTTGACGTAGGGATTGTTCTGAGCCATTCTAATCGGTCTTAAAACCCTTGTATACTGAATGAAAGGCCTGTCAGGTGGAGGAGTTGAGAGAGTTCTGTTTGGTGGAGATGGAGACCTTTGAATCCTTCTTCCTCTTTGCCTTCTTCTTGGAGATAACTGCAGGTATTCAAACAACGCTTCTTCTTCTCCAACTCTTGACCTTGTGGTGATTCTTCTCATGAGTTTTCAGCCCTAAACTGCTGAAACCAGTTGATTCTTCCCCGTGGAGTCACCAGATATGCAAATAATAGCTCTTATAAGCAAGAAAACTGTAGCAGATGCATATCAACTTTGCTTTGCAATAGAAATGAGACCTCTTGGTCCCACCGGCATGCCAAAATTGTTTTGCGGACTCACAACACCCCCGGATGCAGATCAAGCTTCTAGGTTGATCACTCTAGCATCCAAAGTGTGATTGCACAACATGGAATCCTTTCTCCAAGTGTGGGACTTCAGAGATGAGAAAAGATTCTCTAGAGAAGGCTGGTTCCTATTCCTCCTTGAGATGATGCACACAAAAACGCAGAGGGTTTACTAAAACCTAATCTAACTTGCCAAGGAGACAAGGTAAGAAAATGCATAGAATAAAACCTAAACTACAAAGGTGATGCACCGAGGAATGTTAGACACTCGTTTTGCAAATTTAACACAGACCACACAGATGCAATACAAACACCATGCACAAGTAACCAAACTGCAATAAGAGATCAAAAATGACAGCAATGAATACATGAGAGGGTTGAGAATCAATCACAAACATATATATTATTGCTCAAGAGTCGATACAGTACATTGCAGTGGCCAAGAGGTAGAAGAAAAACTGGCATTACAATCCATATGGGAGGTTTGAAAGCTCCACGAATTCTCTTGCAAGCAAGGGAAGAAGGGGGGATGCAAAACAAAAAATGTCCAACCTATTAAAGGAGCTCCTCTTTACAATATATACTAAGAATGAGAGAGGAAAGAGAGAGGAAAGTCAAATCTACCACAACCACTTACGGATACATTTAAAATCATCTCATTATGGTAGAAGCGGTGGCTCTGGCAAAACGGCGAGTCTGTCTGTTGCATTAAAGTTGGTTGTTGAAGCATTACTTCGCTATCATCACCACGCGTCAGAGACATTTTCTTAATTTTCTCCTCCAAACTACACCAAAATACAAGATTGATCCTAGAATCATGTAGATAATTTCAATAGCTTTCCATTGATATAAAGAATGTGCAAATCCGAGCTCTGGATCGAAAGATATGAAGGTCGAAGATTTGGGGCACAAACAAAAAACAGGTTTTAAAATCTTTTCCCGCGCTCTCCGCCATCCGGATGACATGTGGTAGGCTCGATTTCTTTGAGCAATTCCCTCTCTCCACCTTTTCGCGGGATTTTCTTGTGGGCCCCTTAAACTTAGACACGTGGCACTATTTCATTGGTTCGGATCAGTGCTCGAAAACTCGCCCCTTTGACTTTTTGGACCTTTTTCCTTAGCGACACGTGTCATGCTGTGATTTGTCCACGGGCATGCATGCGATTTTTGCGTCCACCGCATCTTTTTATCCCAGATGTCCCAATGCTTCACGGGACAGAATCCTCTGATCCACCCGAAATGGGCTTCCTCGTCCCTTTTCTGCCGGTGACACGTGGCGTGATCTGATTGGCTTTCAGCTCCTTCGGCTATCGGCGTCCCGCGCGTCCCTTTGTCCCATTTGTCCTTGTGCTAAAGTTTCCTTTTTTAGCTGAACCGGCCGGTTCACGTCCTTCGCGTCCTCGCGGCCTAGATGTCCCAACTGCTTAGTACGAAAGTTCTCCATTTCGGCCGATCCGGGCGGTTCGCGCCCTCAAGGTCCAAATGTCCCAAGAAGTTAGCCGTTTTCCTTCTCCTTTGGCCGAACTAGATTTCCACGTCCCTCGCGTCCCGACGGCCCGATTGTCCCCGTGCCAAAATTTTCCTTTTCGGCCGAACGCCGGTTCGCGCCTCCGCATACATTTGTTCAACTTGTCCCATCGCCGCGGGCCACCTGGAGGCGTTTCGGCCAAACCGCGCCTTGGTGTCCCGAATGTCCCAACTGTTCCTAGGACAAGGACTTAGCCGATTTTCACAAATTTTTCCTGAATCAATCTACTTGCTTGGACCTGAAAACTCTGATGCATGTTATCAAATTAAGTCTAGGGGGTGAATTTTAGATAACAGATATACATAAAGTTTGCAAAGTCATCAAAACAATACCAAGATGTATTGAAGAGGCATATCCAACCCATATAGCAGGGTGATAGACATACATATCTTGCAACCAATCGACCATTATGTTACTCACAAATGCCGCCTCCAATATGGTTTCACCCTTACTGCCATAAGGATCATAATATATTACGACAAACCATTCCAACCAACCAATACGAGATTGATTTTTTGACTAAATACAATTTTTTTGAGGTGTAGAAGTAATTCTAAGATGTGTCGAGCCCACAACACCAAACATGTTCGTTGTCACTGTGGAAAACATCAAATGATAATAATATTTATTAACATCATTGTCGATAAATTTATTCAAATATACATATTTAAAATTGCTATATTAATATTTATTTTTTTCAAATGTTTGTTTTATATTATAAATATTGGTGGCAACCAATACTACATATGTGTAAGAAGAAGGTTGGAAATGGAGTGATTCTCAACGGTAAAATATGAAACCCCTCTCACATTTTGAGTTGGTGATTTCCACGTGTACCCCTCCACCATGACTTACATGGGCGAACATGGTTTTATGCACGCCAATGTTATGTTCTATGTCTACCCTCCCAACAAAGAAGCGGAAAAAGGGATGACCACATAAAAGAATGCTTTTTAGGTGATTTATCTCGTCCGCTGGTTAATCGGAATCTAAAAACAAATTTAAGTGTGAGGTCCTCCTAATATTTTTTTGGGAGGGCTCCTTCTCCCCTAATATAGCCTTTCAACTAATTATTATTATAAAAATTAAATATTTTGTTGTGGGGGTTATCATGACACTTTAATTAATTTTTGGAAAACATATTTTATGTTAATCAACAAAAAAAAATGGATTTTACGTTTACATTCACTTACTAATAAATATTTTTGGTGGTCACATCTATTTTTGACTTATTATTATTATTGAAATACTTGTAATTATTTTTGAAATATGTAAGGTTCTTGTTTTGGTTTTGCATAAAGGCATAACCTATATGGGTTTGAATTTGATGACCATTTACACTTCATGTTTTTTCCCATAAAATAAGTGTAAAATTTAGGCATTAATATTACTTCCAACTTGCATATAAAAAATTTGACCATCATTTTATTGGATTGAAAAGTCAATATATATTTATAAGCAAAAAGGTACCTGTAGGCACCACGTTTAGTCGATTCCTCTCCACCTTCTTCTTCTTCTTGGCTAGGTTTCGAATCCCTTAGAAACTCAGAATTACAGAAAAGAGCGGAATGGTCTAGGGTTTGAATCGCTCCAATTGGTTCGGGAGACAAGATCTGCACACTTATCAATTGAGTTGTGTTAGCTTTTACCTGAAACATATCTTTAACACATATATAAATATTCTCAACTATTTATGCGATTGCAATTCATTCGTGGTTGTGTGACCCGTGCATCTTCAAACTCATCCAAATAACAATAAAAATAATAATTCAACGGTGACAGATTTCGTGAAATAGAATTATTGGAGATTAGAGATTTTGGTAATGTGTTTCTTTTTTCGCAGGGTTCGAGACGTCGAGTAGGTTTTGTTGCGGAACGAGATTATCGCAGATTGCGCTGAACACCAATGCTCAAGTTACTTATACTGAGACCGCCCGAGTATGTCTCTGTGATGCCATTCTAGGATCTAATTTGGATGCGGACATGAGCAGGATGGCGGTTTTGATGGCATAGACATTATTGTTTAGCTCGGAAGAGGCTACCTTTGAATGGTTTTTCAGTTAGGTGATTCCATTAATAACAAAGTTTCTTATTGTTTACAATCCATAGAGGTCAATTCCTAGGGAAAGGAGGCCCCTTTATTGTTTGGAGATGATGTTTTGCATGGCTCTGCATTTCTACTCCTTTTACGGAAATTAATTATCAAAGCTATTATTGTATTCAGTTTCAAGGAATCCGTGTTGCGTGTAGGCAAGTAATCTTTCCGTGCTCTGTATTCACATTTGGAAGATCGCCAAATCATTGAAGATTCAAGGATAGCTTTCGATGCACTATCACACCCAACTATATAGTTATGTATGTATTTTGTATTTTTTCCCCAATATTACAATCCATAATAAAAATTATATATTTTAAATGATTACAAGTATGTTACAAATTTAAGATAAGGTGCTTTGACATTATTTTAATGTTTTTATAAAAATGATTTATATAGTTTTGCATTCATTCATATTTATGTTGAACATGCATTTGTAGGAACAAAATCTCAAGCTTTGAGGCTTCAAAATTACAGGCCCAAATAATTTGGGAATGACCACCTAATGTTCAAATAAAACCAAATTCTTCTCACAACATAATAACTCTAGAGTCAAAGAAAAATGATAAAATTTGAGGATAAAATCACCGAATACGAACCCTTAGTGCTACGAAACGAAAAAATAACAAGTTTGATTGACAAATAAAATCTATCTTCCGCTATTTGAAAACCTTTAATCCATTAAATAAAAATATATCATAGCTTGATTACAAGATAAAATTTACTTAGCAATTGCGCTTTGACATATTTTTCGTGTCGTTCCACCCTCTCACTTTTCCACCTCTAGTCCCTTCTTCACCCCTCTTCCTCTGCCATTATTTCTCTCCCTCAAATTTGACTCCTTCAAAATATGCCCTTCAACGTTTCCATTGTACATTTCACGTGAAAGGCGGTTATGATGTGTTGGTCGCCATGTTCTGCTTTGGGTTTTGAAGAGCGGTTAACCTGGTTGGTGGGTTTGAAACATACATGGGTCTATTTTTCCCACTCAACTTTTATTTTTTTGTTAAATACATGGAGAAACAAATACTTTTGAAGCTATATGATTCATATCATATCTTTTCAACAACAATCTTATCAATCTAAGGAATATCTATATTGAAAGCCCATAAAAACAAATGTAAAGTATGCCATCCTAAGCTTTATTAGAGTTTAGCTCCTCTTTCTAACCCCTCGTGGAAATTCTACGAGAAGCTCCAATTTTTTGTCTATAATTGATCGCATAACTGACATGTACGAGATTAGTTTGTTAAAGGACATTCTAGTCATCATCGGCGACGTAAATGTTTTGCTTGTCTTTTTGTTTCCATTCAATAAAAGAACCATAATCGACTAGACCTAAAAGAAATGATTCAAAGAGAAATAAATAAATAACACTCACATGTAGAGCCATGTGATCGTAAGCTTTATTTTAGTTTATCCCCTATTTCTTTCCCCCGTGGAATTTCTACAAGAAGCCTTGGTTTTCATCTAAAATTGCTCACAGAAATATGGATAAGCCTTTGCAATATTTATTCGAAGCTCTTCAAGCCTCGGACGTGTGTGGATCCAAACCAGACCAAATCGAAGGGGGCACAATCATCCCTTCTTACACTATACTATTTGAAAAAACAAATTATATCTTCTTCTCCTTCTTGCATCAAATTTTTAACACTTACCAATTTATTAATGATGTAGGTGCAATTTGGAGAATATTTATTTATTTGTTTTTCTAACTAATCATATAACATGATGCTTTTTAAATCAATGCAAATTGCATTTACGTGAATAGTTTGGAACCCTCATCATTAACGTGACTAATACACGTACACCTTTCCCTAATGTCTCTCGTACACCATGCATTCAAATTCCCCTTACTTTTACAATTTCTCTAACTACCAAATGGAGTCAACATATGCAAATTCAATCGGGTATTCACCTTGACAACATTTTTTCTCTGCTTCTTGTATTTTCTTGTATCTCCCTAAATATTTTCTACGTGATGTCTACCGAAAAAACATGTTTTATCTTTTTACGATTACCAAACATGTCTTGCTCTTCGTATTTCATATATTTTCACATTGTCCCCTCGATTCTTCTTTCCTTTCCCATCTAATTCTCCACCCTCAAATGCACATTTTCTACACCCCTCTTCCTTCCCCTTCATTTCTCTTCATCTGGTTTCACTTCTTCACTATATCCCTTCCGGTGTTCACATCATACATTTCACATATAATTGCTAGTTTTAACGTTGCAAGGGGGAACATAATAATAAGGATATTATGTCAACATGAAATCCTCAATTTAGTTCAACACCATCCTCCTTGAAAATAATTACCAATTTAATTACTTGTTAGAATGGGAGAAGATTTTGGAATCTCCTTCTAGTGCTAGAATTTTTTAATTTATATATGAAAGACTTATGAATAGCCGTTTCACCTCATGCTCTTTCTTTTAGTGCCTTGATCATTTATGTAAAACTATACAAAACCTTGTATGATGTGTTTCATGCACATCACCATGGAATATTCCACACATCCACAGTTTGAGCATCACATTGTAACCATTTGCATTATGCACTTCTTGCATATTTCCAAGTAACATGCCACACATCTCAAAAGAAAACATTGGATCATATCATTTTGTTGCACTTGCAACAAAATGATATGACATTACACATACACATTGTAACAAATTTTTGTAATTGGATCATGATGATGTACTAAGAACATTATGTTTCTTTCACAACACTCCATAACACTACATTACCCTATGCCAAAACCTCAACATGACATATACTATCTATATAACACCTCCAAACATAACATACAATTCAAACTTTTTGCATGACCTTCAAATTACACATTTTCCACATAGAAAACATGTGTCATGCTAAGTGGAATTTTCAAATCCCACATTATGCTAGTGAATTTTTAGTCATACCATGCACATGCAAGTTTGATCACGTAACCTTCATAAGGAAAATATTCATACACGGAAGCCTAAAAGGTTCAACTTCCACTATGGCTCTTGATGCCTTTACAACATTGTATTATGTATGTATACATATGTAGCATTATATTATAGGAAGATAATAGATTATAGGAAAACATACATATCCCTTGAAAATATGTCACGTACATAACACAAATTAATAAACATTGTGTTATACTTCTATTAATTTCCTTGATCTCCATCATTTTGTAAACTTCCACATACACTTACAACACATCTAGCTCATCATTTATATCATTTCACTCTAACACAATGGGATCTAGATCATTGGTATCATAATGGTTCTTCATCTTGTGTTACCTATTGTATATAGTTAAATTAATTGATCCTTAGTGTAAAACCATAATATTCATCAAAATATCTCTTGTGTCGCTTCTACAAAATTTAGATGGTAAAGGAAAACCAAGCACAAGATGAGCTACACAAGATGATAAAGGATGAAATCAAAAAAGCGCTGATAGAAAAAACACATAATTTTGAATAAGTTGTTGAAAATAAAGTTCCATCCACCTTATCATCATGTAAAACTTTATGTGGTTGAGTTTTCCCTGAGTTTCAAGTAAGCCTGGACATTCTTGTGTTTGAAGGAAAGATAAATGCAAATGTAGTAGAGAATTGGTTATATCAAATAGATTCCTACATTTTTATGAATCCATTTTATAATTAATTGAAAATTTATACTACATAATTTTTTTATAGTTAAAATGGGTTGAAGGGACCCGTTCCCTATTTACATTAACAAAGGCCAAGCCTCAAGAGTTCAAATAAAAAAAAAAAATCCCAAAAGAACAACTAGATATACACGAACATAGACCAACATTATCCGAAATTATACTATATCTATAGTGCTAGGTATGAGAGGAATTACTCCCCAGTCTCCAAAGAGACAACAACACTAGAAGCTAGAGACACCCAACCCGAGCTGTCTTCTTCCTCTAGTTCAACCTTCACTTCAAAGCATTCACCCAACCCAGCTAGAGAAAGTCATACACCCCACCGTAGACAACCACAACTCGGCCCACCTAGGTGGGATAGGTTCCAATGGAGCACAGAGGGCCTTGACATTAGGGAGCACAAGGCGGGCATGGTTGGCAGCATGGTCCCGGGCATACATCACCAACTGCTCAGTGAAGGCCAGTAGAATGCCAAACCATTTTTCAAGTTCTTTTAAGACACCGACATCCACCCTCGATGCACCCTGCATCGATTCCTCCATAGTCCAGAATGCCAGGAAATAATTCACGACTTTAGAGGCCAGGTTTCCACAGAACGTAGGTGAAGCTAGTGCAAAGCCAAATTCACCGCATCCACCTTTGAAGGATGGATAATCAACAAGTTCTCCATGAACATAGAGGCGATGCCACTATTGATGCATGGCAACCTTCCGTAGATAGGAAAGCACCACCCAAGATATCTTTAATGGCTTCCATCTCTTCTACGCAGAAAAATGAAAAATCCTATTCAGTCAGTTATCCGTTATCCTGAACCAAAACGCCATCTCACGCAGTTCAAAACTCAAAGCAATACGCGGTAGGCGTGGGGTAGCCATATCCAAAAAAAGAAGGGAGGAAACAGATGTAAGGAGAGACCCTTATCTATAGCTTTAAATAGATCAAATGCTTCACAAAAGTGCACCATTAGGTGGCGAAAACACTTGATTTCACCTCGCGTGAGACCAATAACTCCAATCCTTCCCACACTTTGGCATTGAAGGCCACTTTCTCCTGTTGTGCTTCTTGATCCCCATGTTTTCCACCTTGTCCATGCAATGATTACTTTCTTGAAACACATGCTTAATGTTCTAGGA
The DNA here is from genome assembly GCA_018340775.1 of Taxus wallichiana var. yunnanensis. NCBI lineage: Eukaryota > Viridiplantae > Streptophyta > Pinopsida > Cupressales > Taxaceae > Taxus > Taxus wallichiana. The sequence continues at coordinate 256,579,204 of CM031243.1, read as the reverse complement.
ACTGAATTTCCAGAGTTGCCAAAGGACTTTTTAATTCCTAGGTCCAGTTTCCAAGATAGAGCTTTCTTTTTAATTATGGCATTCACAATTACTAGCGAATCCCCTTTTTATTTCCAATTTATCCACCTTCAAGGAGGCTGCTAATTCATTTTCTTGGAGCCTGGAGTTCAAGTTGAATTACATGTGCCTTCCCTGAGTTTGAAGGAAGATGCTCCCACCAATAATCCATTTTCATTTTTTACAATGTAGCCAAGGTCGAGGCGCTTAGATTACCTCTCCGCCACTCCATTAAAATTTAGCTTGAGGAAACCCGGGAGGGGAGGGTACCAACGAGCCAACCTACGGAGTGAGGCAGAAGATATCACAAGACGCTGGGCACCCACCCCGGGCTTGATGATTCTTGGCCACCGCTACTCAATTTCCCTGTCAATATTGGAGAAGTGGTGGAAGCAAGACCAATTAGCAGAAACCACCTCAGAAATAGCCCATTCCAACCTGAGAATGACCCTTTCCACAAAGTTCTTTTCCTCCCTAAATATTATTTTGTTACGCTCCCACAGATGTGCCAGAGAAGTAGCACGATACCACACAACCAAATTGAGGAGAGAGCACCGAGTATGAAGGTTAATAGGCCATGCCAAAATGGCTTCAGGAAGAGTAGAGGGTTGAACCCATGGAAGATTGAGCCTGGCACACAACCAACTCCAACACTCTGCTGTGAAGGGGCAATGTAGCAATAGGTGGTCACGATCCTCCTCATGCTTCACACACAGAAAGCACATTGAGGGTCCATGAAACCCGAACCTTTTCCTTCTTTCTGAGTAAGTATTTTGCCTTTAAAATCCATCCAAGTGAAGAGGCCAGCTTTAGGAGGGCACGAGGAGGACTAGCAGGCCTTCTAGATTAGAATCTCTGCATCTTGCTTAGCATGCAACAATTTGTAACCACAACTTGGGGAATATTTCCCAAAAGAGGCCACAGTCCAAACAATTTCATCATTACCCCCATAAAGCATAATCTGTCATTCTGTAGGGCCAAACGAAAGCTAGCCTTAGTTTATGAAGAGAGATTTAGGTGATCAATACTTTTCCATTCCAATAATGCGGGGTATTTTCTAGAATTAGCCCATAGTTGGAAACATATGGTCCCCATTCTTCCACCAAAAGCCTCTTGATTTCCCCAAACTCAGGGTTATCCCCAAGCATGGGAAAACCATTCCAAGGATCATCCTAGAATAACACCCTGTCACCTTTTTCAATTTTCTAGGCCACATTGAATAAGAAGAGCTCTCTGCATTCAACCAAGAAATTCCATATATGAGAACCACGTCGAGGGTTAGCTTTACAAAGAATCGATTTCGGGAGATGAGCCCCTAAATATTTTTTTCCACCACTTGAATACAAAGACTCAGTGGTTTTGTGAGGAGATTTTAGACTAGCTTGGCACCAGGGCCAAGTTTTGAAGACCCAAATTGAGGATTCTAGCCCCACCTAATTCTTTGGGTTTGGACAAAGTTTCCCAGCTAATCAAAGGGATTTTCCTTTCCACAGAGGGTCCTTGCCAAAGGAACCTTCTCATGATCCCAATAAGCTTTGCTAGAACACCTTTGGGGATTTTCAGAATGGAAAGCATGTATAAAGGGGAGGCACTGAGAACATATTTGATGAGAACCAGTCTCTCCCACTAGTGATAACCATCTCCCTTTCCAGAATTTAGCTTTGAATTAACCGAAGAAAGGAGATCATTCCACATCGAGGTCCTGCTGAGCCACCAAACAAAGGGCACACCAAGATATTTGACTGGAAGGGAGCCTTTTTTGAAACAAAAATTCTTAAAATTCTAGCTTCCAGAGGAGGGGGAACATTAAAAAAGAAGATGAAGGATTTAACAAGGCTGACCTCTTGTCAGCTACGACCGCATAAGCATCTAGCAACCCCTTCAGTTCTCTGGCCTCCTGAATGCTGGATTTTCCAAACAAGAAAGTGTCATCTGTGAATTGCTGGTGTGAGATAGGATTCACCCCCTCCGTAATTCTTAATCCCTGTAATTTTCCTTCTCGAACTCTATTGCAAATGGCCCTACTGAGAGAATCAACCACTAAAATGTATAGGAAGGAGGAAAGAGGGTCTCCTTGTCTTATACCCCGATTACCTTCAAAGAAACCTTCAACATTACCATTAATTAACATGGAGAAAGAAGGCCCAACAATACAGTTGAACACCCAGTTGCAAAGTTGTTATGAAAAACCAAACTTTCTAAAACCCTAATTAGAAAATGCCAATTAATCTTGTCAAAGGCCTTATTGATATTTGGTTTTAGCAACATACCCGAAGACTTATTGCTGGAGAGAGAATGAATAAGTTCAAGAGAAAGAAAAATACCATCAAAAATCGACCTCCCGACAGAACCTAGATTGCTCCGAGAAACAAGAGGATCCAATAGCCCTTTGAGTCTGGAAGCAATGGCTTTCAAGATGATTTTGTAAGAAGTATTTCACAAAGAGACCAGCTGAAATCCATGAATGAAGAGGGCTGAGGTAACTTTGGGAAGAGACTTATAAAGGTACAATTTAGTAATTTAAACATAGATCGAGATCTACAAGATTCTTCCACAGCCGCCCAAACATCATAGCCAACGATGTTCCAAAATTTCTGAAAGAAATCAACTGAAAACCATTCGGGCTTGGAGATTTGTTCTTGGCCATGGAGAAAACCACTTTATCCACTTCGCTCATAGAGAAAGGCTTAAGAAGGGCCTCATTTTGAGCATCAGTGATCAAAGTCGGAATATTGTCAAGGAAAGAGGATTGATCTGATTCAAAGGATGTGATATCACCTCTAAGAAGGGAGGTAAAAACCAAACCCCTTCATCAAAAATCTATTTTTGATTAGAGAGGACATTACCATCGCAACTCTCTATCTCGGAGATGAAATTCAAGCTCCGCCTAGCTTTAACAGTTGAATGAAAGAACTTTGTATTCATGTCCCCTCCCTTGAGCCATGTTTCCCTCAATTTTTGTTTCTAGTAATCCTCCTCTCTTAGAAGCATCTCACCAAGTTCAGCTAATAAAGACTTCTCTGGAGAAACTCTACCTCCCCCATGCCGGAAACAAAAATTATCTCATTCAGAGTTTTCAACTCTGCTTCCACTCTAGCCTTTTCCTAGAAGATATTTTTAAAACAAGACTTATTCTAAATCCTCAGGTCCCCTTTGAGAAATTTAAGTTTTTTACAAGCACAAACATCTTTGAACCTTCAACCTTATAGGAGTTCCACCATTGCAAAATTTTATTTTCCAGAGAGGCATCCCTCACCACATAAGCTCAAACTTAAATGGGGATTTACGAGGGGCAAAGTTGATATTAACCGAAAGGGAAAATAGAAAGTGGTTGTGCTAGACCAGGGAAAAATCAAGCATTCTAAAACAACATTATTTAGAGACCACTCATGTCCAACTAAGAACCTATCAAGCCTCTTAGCAATATTACTGAAGCCCTTCCTACGATTGCTCTAGGTGAACCAACCTAGCTTGGGCTCAATATCAAGAAGAGAGTTATCAGAGATAAAGGAACAAAAATCAGCCTGGGATTGCCGATTCCTTGTAATACCACCTTTTTATCTTTCTCCAAGGTAATAGCATTGAATTCACCTCAAGAAGGATCAGTTCATCTTCGATGGGGAGAAAAGACCTAGAGATGTCCAGCCAAACCTCTCTTTTACCAATTATGCTATTTGGACCATACACATTGAGGAGGTAGAAGACCGATTGAGAACATTTAGGGCAGACCCACACTAACTACCAACTGTGATTCTGGAGGATAAGATCAACCTGTACCTAAAACTCCTTCCACTAGAAGCCCAATCCCCCAGAGGCCTAGAAGCATTTGAAAATTAATACTTCTAGCCCTTAACTGAATTCCCCAAAGCGTAGCTACCTCTATAGCAACCATCTTGGTTTCTTGAAGCAACACCACACTTTCCTCCGAAGAAAAAAGATGACGCTTGAACAAGCATTATTTTTAGGGGTGTTGAGACCCTTGATATTCTAAGAGATAATTTTCATTTAGGAGAGGGAAGGGAAATCACCTTCCCAAACACAACTTTGGAAAAGTTTAGGACACTTTGTTTTCCCGCATCCACTTCCTTCAGTGCCAAATCTTGCTTAGATTTTCTACCTTTCTTTTGGTGAACCATAGTTGGCCTCCTTCAACCCTGCCTAGACAGATGCCAATTTTGAAGGGACTAAAGCCGGTATCAACAAATCCGGCTCAAGTTCCCCTTCCTCCAAAACACCACCACCCAAAAGGGATTGAAGCTTATTTGCCTCGACTTTATTGGAAAGCCAAGATTGAAGCGAATTCATAGAAACCGCTTTCCCTTAATCGATCCCTTCCTTAATAAGGGAAATTAGTTCCCCAGAGTTTTTATGCACTTCTTTAGTTTATTTTAGTAAAGAAAGAGGGGTGTTGGGCCCCTAAAATATTGGCTAAGTACAAAAAGGCGCATAGGCATGCAAGGCCTAGTTGAAGAAAGGCACGTAAGGATAAAGCGCGTAGGGTAGGGTTTAAGGAAGGCTTTAAGGAAACCCGTGGCATGCACGCAGACAGAACCAAGGGTTCAAGACTTAGCCATATTGGGTGTTTTGGGTAGAACACGTGAAAAGCATGACTGACTGCGCATGAAGAGTGGATAAGGTGCCAGCCTGGTGACAGGTTGGCCCAGGAAGGATCATGTCTGCGGTAGAAGCTTCTATAAGCACATCATGGTAAAAAGTGAAAAGCTCGGACTGGAGGAGCATGCTCATATGGAGGACCACATTTAGAAACTTGGCATTGGATTTGAGGGCTAGAGGATGAGTTGGTAGTCCAGAAAGCATATATATACAAGCGCCTGCAAAAGTAAAGATAGGGAGAAATAGATAGAGGGTGGAGCTCTATAAATACTGCAAGAACTCTGTTAGTTTGGGTAATTGTGCTTAGGAAAGGATGTATCAAGGGTATGGGGATTATAAAATTCTTTTAATAGCCTAGCCATATGAGTCTAGATATAATGCATGACTGTGGTCTGCTTCTCTGTGACATTTTATAATGGCTCCATGAATGTAATGAGGTTACCAACTTACATGAATATGAACATTGATGATTCTGATGCATACATCTTTCTCATAGTTATTTTTCATTTATGTTTATGATTAAGTATGGATGCTTGTACAACTTATTTTTGTTTTGGTATAAGTTATAAAATATGTTAAGCTCTTTCTGTCTGAAATGACTGCAAGGATCTAGAAGCCGTTTTGAAGCTCTATGGTGCTTGTATGTTTTACTTCTTTTAAAATCTCTTAAACATGGATCATAGATGATGTTTCCCACTAATCTCACATAAAAGAGAGACTCGGCACCTGCGTGCGCCTCAGGTGAGTGCCCAGCACCCGCTGGGTGATAGGCAGTGCGCATGGGGTTCCTTTCTTTTGTAATAGGGGTAAAAATGACTATATCTTGGTTCCATTACTGGGACCTCTTTTTGAATTTGTAGTGGGAAATGACATACATCATGATATGTACAATGAGTAATGATAGAACATTTAACTTTGGAAAGTGTTGAATCATGGTTCAAGAGCACGAAGGATGAATTTTCTCAGAGATTCAACACTGAACCTGAATTTGATGCACATAGATGGGTAGAAGAGAACCTCTACCATGATTTGTATGAATTTTTTTTTCTACTTCCCAGTAGAACTGTATGAATGGCTCTCAGCATATGTGTCTAGATCAAGTTGATATTCTAGATCATGCATGTGGACCTAAGAAGAATACCAGAGGCTGCAAGATGTAGATTTGACATGGACTCGTGCTATGGATCATTGGTGGGAGGGTGTGTTAGCTAGCTACACTCTGGAGTACACTATTTCCACATATTCTTGTCTGGAAGTTACTGAGTTTGAATTTCTGTGGGAGCCTAGAGGATCATTTCTATGTGCTATCCCTCTGGAAATGAAGATCTTGATTGTTACTTTGAGTTTAGAGGCATTTCCAATGGCCATCTAAACCATTCTAAGTGTTGGGAAAGGGAGATAGGGTGGAGGAAGATGGAAGATATTATGACAGAGAAAGAAGGGGAGGAGAGATGACTTAAGTATAGTGAAGCGTGTGAAAGAGAGATTGCTAAATGATGTGAAGCTGTAAGTGTGATGGATCTATGGAGGTAGATGTTGTGGGAAGGAGTTGAGGTTCACGCGGAGGACATGGAACTTGAGCAATATGTGCTACCCCATCTTGGAAAGTGCATAAGAGAGACCCCTTCATCTTCTGATGAGAGTTTTTCACGTGGAGAGAGAAGATTTGTTGGCACGTATCTGAACCCACCTAGTGACCAAACCCTGGTGCTTGGTTTTCTAGATCAAGGGAGGAGTATCATTAACCTAGTTGGTATCAGTGGAAGTGACAGATCTGTGCCTAGGAGGTACAATTTTTTAGTTCCCACTTCTATGGATACACATATTCTAGTATTCGAGAGGAGTCTTTGGACAAGGAGAAAGTATACAAGCCTTCGGTCTCACGTCTGGGAGTGGCACAGGAGGTATAATAGTGGTAGTGGGGAATTATCATAGAGACCATCGATGCACAGTTCAGTGGAACCTTGGGGACACTTGGCACGACTACTATAGGACCTGGTGGTTCGGTGGATTTGGTGGGTAGGAGGGATAGGACCTGGTGGACCTAGTGGTTTTGGTGGATCTGGTGGCTCAGGAGGCACAAGACCTGGTGGATCCGGTGGTGAAGGAAACATTGGAGGAAACCAAGGCTCTGGCTCAGGAGGACAAGGGCCCCAACCACCCCCTCAAGTCTTCTTTGAGATGTATTTACATTTTCTAGATTACAGAGGTATTGAAGATGTTGTAGAACATGTTCACAAGTGTGAGCTGCTATGTGCGCAAAGGGGATCACAACCTCGGAGTGGAAGGCTAGTTAATTTGTAACAACATTACAGGGGCGCGTGCATAGCTGGTATAGGAAATATGACCCTCATCAAATGGTGGTGGATTATATTGCTTTAAAGAATGGCTTCTTGTAGAATTCAACATCCCGAGTTTGAACAGAAGAGCATCATTGCCTTGAAGGAGATTCAACAAGGAATGGTAGAGAGTGTGTGGGAGTATGATGCATGCTTTAAAACTCTCTTGTCTAAGTTATCATATGATATTCACCCTTTACAACATGCTCAGTGGTTTGTTGGAGGGTTGATCACACCTTTTAGAAGGGCCTTATCTCATAAAAAATTTACAGACACGCACGAGGTGTTAGAAGCTACTCTATGTGCCGAGGCGGTTGGAAGTGTTGATACTGGTGTTAGCCCATTCCTGGAGGCTCAAATTGCTGCTATGGCTAAGTAGCTAGAGAAGTTGTCTGCGAACTCAGCCCATGAGACTCACTGTAGTTTATGGTGTACAGATTGTGAGGTGGAGGGGAATGCCAAGGATAGTTGCCCCCAGAGGACAATACATGCCGTGACAGTAGACTGTGAAATTTGTCATGGGGACCATGATACAACTAGATGCCCCTTGTTACAATGCATAATTCAAAAGAATGTGTCTTACTACTGTAAGATCTGCACCTCTACAACCCATGATACTAAGGATTGTAGGCTCATCGATTAGATCCATGAGGCCACTAAACCAACATTTTCTAGTTCTAAAGGTGATGATCACCGTTATGAAGAGTGCACAGATGGAGGCGCACACATAAGGGGATTTTGCAGAGGATTTTGTGGTCATGGTAACCACAGAGGAGGAATAAGTGAGTTCCATGTGGAACCTATTTTAATTGTGGGTCTATAGAGCATTACAAATGAGAGTGTCTAGACCTATTGCAGTGCTCATGTGTGGAAAGAAGCACAAGTATGAGGATTTCCCAGAGTTATTTGAGTACATGAATTACAGCAACACCAGAAAGACAAGGGCACCACAATAGTAAGCATTAAGAAGACATAAACACAATGGATGTTGCGGGTGACATGTGATGCAGGATTGGAACATGTTTTAGTAACAACAAGAGAGAGAGGCGCGTGTGCAAAGGAAATACCAAGGTAGAGGGCCATGGTTTCAAGAGAGGAAGTGGTTCATGGGAAGTTCCCAGACCCTGTGCATTAAAAGGAAGTGTATCAAGATACCATGGATGTCATTCAAAGTTTACAAGGAGAAATCCAATGTCTAAAGGAGTAGTCCAGAGGGAGGAGCAAAGGAGGAAGGTCGAGGCACCAAGAGATGACCTCGATGAGGTTAGAGAAGTATGTGAAATGCTAAGGTAAGAGAATGTTATTCCCTTTCTAGGGGCATGGTTGAGGGAGAAGGTACCATGAGCCGAGGAGAGCGTGAGAGATAGGTCTTGCATGTGAACCTTCCCCCTCACAACCTTGACTATGAAAAAGAGATCACATTGGATGCAGTCATTGATGGATGGCTCCTTAGTAATATCCTCATTGACATAGGCACGGAGGTCAATGTTCTAACTTTAGATGCATGGCATTAGATGGGGAGACCTGCATTACAGCCATCCTTGAATGTGTTGTATATGGAAAACAAGATGAAGGTAATGCCCATTAGTGTCTTAAAGGATGCAACTATCACTATCCAGGGAGCTAAGTTTACTGGGGACTTCGAAGTCTTGGCGCTCACCGAGGTAGACAATTTCCCAGCACTACTTGGGCACCCATGGTGTTACAAGAACAATGCGGACCTTTGGTTCAACAAGGGGTACATCAGCTTTAAAAATAAGGAGGAATGGGTCATTATACCCCTGGCTAATGGGAAGTCAACACCCTATACTGAACCTTTGGGGAAGAGGTCCTGGATAGGATATATGTGTGCTCAATCAGGGATCTAGAGATAATCCATCCTACCGATGGAGTTATCTAGTTTGAGGATGCTTAGTTAGTAAGTGACACCACTAGTCTAGCATGTGATAATTGGGCACATGGGACTTATGAATTGATTGGACGATAGTTGAGAGGATGATAACAAAAGTAACAAAGACATGTATAGTCCAGGTGCCTAGGAGGAAAAGAGCTACCTAAGTATTCAGGAGGGGCCTTCCTTGAGATCTTTAGGAGATGGAAGCTCAGTGGAAGGAGGAGAAGGAATGGAGGGGGATGTTAAGTTATGTCCTACTTGACACACGGCACGGTGGTGGGCTACACATCAGGAGAGCCTTTTGGAATGGCACGAGGTGAGAATTGATCTCTCTGTTAGGTTTTCTAGAAGTAACGTGCCTATCACCATCAAGGAATACCATGGTAAGGAACTAGCCTCTTTCCACATCCAAGCTTGTGAGAAGGTCTGGAGAGAAGGCGCGAAAGATTTTCCACCCTCCCTCTGGGTACACAAGCTGTATTCTACATTGCAGGGTTACGCGCGCGCATGGTACATACATTTTGAGACACGCCGCCAAACAGAAATTGGCAAGAGCTAGCAGCTGACCTCATTCAAACATTTGAGTACTAAAGTACCAAGCCATCAGTTGATAAGGCATTGTAGGTTGTTAAGTGCCTTACCATGGGGGATAGTGCCATGGTAGAAGATAGGCTATTGGAACTGCTAGGTGGACCAGGTTTAGAGGCATGCTTTGAAGAAGAGGTAGAAGAAGTAGAAGAGATCCAACTTGAGCATGTGTGCTTGGAAAAGGAGAAAGGGAAATTAGTATATGTTATTGATGGGGAGGAAGTAGAGAGCTTGGATGTTAACCATTCTGTAGGGACGCACGAGGTAGTGGACAGTGTTGATGCTCACGTGCGCACCTACCATGAGCCCTTAAAGACAAATAATGTTAACATCGGCCCAGAGAAGAACCTAAGGAAGCTATTATTGGAGATTACTGGTCGGAGAAGGAGGTCTCTAAGATCATTGATATTTTGTGTGAATTTGAGGATTTATTCCCACGCGGGTACCATGAGCTCAAAGGCATCCACCATTCCTTGGGGGAGATGAGGATAAAGCTGAAGGATGGTGCATGCCCGGTCAGGAAGAGACCCTACTAGATGAATCCCAATTTGTGCGTAAAGGTAAAGGAAGAGATAGACAAAATGATAGCTTCTGGGATCATTGAAGCTATGGAAGAATCAGAATGGATAAGTTTGATGGTAATAAGCATCAAGAAGGATGGGTGGATCAGGATTTGTGTGGATTATGGGGAGCTAAACATAAGTGTGTGTCATCGATCCTTTTCCAACCCCCTTCACTGAAGAAAATTTTGGAGGAGTCATTGGGTGTGAAATCTATTCCTTTACGGATGGATTTTGGGGTACCACCAAGTCTGGATTGTAAAGGAAGACCAGGAGAAGAAAAATTTTACCACTGAATGGGGAAGTTTTGCATACACGGTCATGCCCTTTGGGTTGAAGAATGCACCTACTATTTTCTTGTGCATAGTGGTATAGGCATTCCAGGACTTCATCCACAAATTTCTTTAGGTCTATCTGGATGATTAGACAATGTATGGGCTAGTGAAAGACCATTGTGATAATTTGAGGCTGATGTTTGAGAGGTGTCGGCAGTTAAGGATGTCCTCAACATTAAAAAGTGTGTCTTTGATACACCCTTTAGGACTTTATTGGGGCATATAATATGTAAGGAGGGCTTGCTAGTAGATCCTACCAAGGTTGTAATTATTGTGGGATTGGGGGAGCCTACTAGCTAGAGTGTGCAGTGCATAGATTTCTTAGACATACGGGTTATTACAGAAATTCATCAAGGGGTATGCCAAGATTTCTATGCCTCTAGAAGAATTGCTCAGACATAAAAGTGCCTTCCATTGGGGAGAGGCGCAACAGAAGGCATTTGACACATTAAAGGATAGGCTTGTCACCGTGCCTATATTACATTTTCCCTCTTGGGACAAGCCCTTCCATGTTCATGTAGATGCCTCAGGAACCACCATTGGAGCAGTGCTTACACAACCAGGTGAAGGAATTGTTGATCATCCTCTATGTTTTACAAGTAGGAAGTTGACACCAGCAGAGAAAAATTACACCACGACTGAGCGCGAAGCATTGTCAATGATCTACATGCTTTTCAAGTTTAGACAATATCTGCTAGCAACACCCTTTATATTTTACACCGACCACATGGCGTTAAAGTACTTGGTGAACAAGCCTATTCTACAAGGGTGCATATGTCGGTGGGTGCTATTATTTCAAGATTTTGAGTTTACGGTAGTTGTGAATCCTGGAAAGAGTAATTGTGGACCTGATCATCTATCAAGAATTGATTCAGGGGAGGACACACAGAGTATTGAAGAGACTATGCCAGATGCGTATTTGTTTAGGTTACAACATCTGCCCTCAAATTTGGAGGATATTGTAGTATTCCTAAAGGAAGGTGTGGCACCGGAAGGGATGAAGGCATTAGAAAGAAAGCAACTAGCCATATGCGCCGTGCCCTACATGTTGATCAGTGGGGACTTATACAAGTTAGGGCATGATGAAGTTTTGCGTAGGTGTGTACTAGAGCATGAGCACCTCACCATCATAGAGGAAACACATGGAAGAAGTGTGGGTGGACATTATGCAAGTGATGCCACCGCACGTAAAATTTTAATGGCAGGATTGTGGTGGGAAACTCTGTATAAGGATTGCAAGTACTATTGTAAAGCATGTGACCATTGTCAACGCATTGATAAACCATGAAAGAGAGGTGAAATGCCTTTGTGACCTATCCCTAGTGCTGGAACTTTTGAGAGATGGGAAATAGACTTTGTAGGCCCTATTGCACCAGCAACAGTAAGACTAGATCACTCTATGTAATCACTTGCACAAACTATTTGACAAGGTGGGCATAGGCACCCCCAACTAAAGACTACACAATAGCCACATCGGTAAGATTTTTGTGGGAGAACATTATCATGAGGTATGGATGCCCTTTAAGTTTAGCCAACGATAGGGGTACACATTTATTGAATGAGACCATGAGGATCTTGTTAGCAGAGTTCATGGTAGCTCATCACAAGACTACCCCTTATCACCCACAAGCAAATGGAACTACGGAAGCATTTAACAAAATATTGAGTCACACCCTGACCAAAATTTGTGATGTTGGAAGACAAGATTGGGATGACAAGGTATCAGCCATATTATGGGCTTACAGGAAAACTTATAAAAGGCTGAACAAAGCCACACCATTTCAATTGGTGTTTGCATGGAAGGTTATGCCGATTGAATTCATGTTACCTTCTCTGTGAATAACACGTAGGAGGGATGGCTGATGAGTAAGTGCTGGAAAAGAGAATTGATGAACTGATGAAGTTGGATGAAAGATAATCACTCGCTAGGTGGAGCCAAACAACAAAAAAATCAAAGCAAAAAGCATGGCATGATCGCCACATTAGAAACAAGAAGTTTGAGGTTGGGTAGATGGTCTTACTGTATGATTCTAAGTTTTTGTGCCATCCTGGGAAGTTGAAGGTCCATTGGTTAGGTCCCTATAAAATCTCATACATCCTTGATTCAGGTGTGTGCCAGTTAAAAGTGTAGGATGGAATGAAATTTCTGGACACTTCAATGGGAATAGGCTGAAGCCCTACTATAAATAGGTCTTCTCGGTGTTTGTAAATAAGGTAGTTTTTCCAGTTAGTTTAGAATTTCCTTTATGCATTTCTTTTCTTGTGTTCCCCTTTTATGTTGTTGTTTTGTTTTGTGCCTTGGGTGCTGGTAACCTTATTACTTGGAGGATTTTTGAGTGCGCAGAGGATTGTGCATCATTTTAGTGTAGGGTGGAGTGATGTTTAGGAGAGCATGGGTAAAGTGCCAAGGAAGTTTGTGTTGAAAATCCCAGTTGAATGGCCCTGTTGAAGGAGGTGCATGGAAAGAAAAGATGGAAAAAGATGGTTGGTGTCAAGATAAGGATACTTTTAGATCCCACGTACAAAGGAGGAAAACACATAAGCAACATGAGGTAGGCGAGAGAAAAATTAGGATAGAAGAAGTGCCTTCGCACGGTGATGCATGTGTAAGAGTCTCTTGTCTAGATGGATTGGATGCATGCCAGAAGGTTGGAAGATTTCTCACGCAGGGTTGTGTGCGTGAGTTAAAGCGCTAAACTCAGACTTTGGTTGAAAAACTCCACATTAAACATGAAAAGTATGGTGGTAGGTGAAGTAGCATTTAATACTTAAAAAGGGAAAAACTATAAATAAAGGGTTGAGGCATTTCATTATTCACTTTGCATATAAGGAGAAAGAAGTGATTTTTGCATCTTTGTGAACTAGGGCTTCCAAAAACTGATTCGTGTGAAGAAAAAATTGAAGAGATTGAGTGTGAGTAACTAGTTTGGATCTACGTTAGCCAGAAGGAAGGGATTTCACGGGTGTAAGAGAAGTGGTGAGAAGGTGTTGTCTTGTGAAGGGATTATCCCAGCTAGGGTTTGAAGAACTAGGGCATGGGTTTAAGGAGTTTTATTCACAAATTCAAGATCTAAGGTGGGAAAGAGTGGAAGAACAAAGTTACAAGAAGTGATTGAAGTAAGAAGAGGACCTAGAAAATGGCACCCAAGAAACCAGTTAGCACACCTAAGAAGGGAAAGGGAAAGGACAAGAGAAAACAACAAGAAACTGACGCACATACAAATAAAGAGTGGTATGTAGAAATGCAGTACTAAGATGGAGTGTTGCTGGGGAAGGAGTGGGAGTCCCATCTAAGAAACATGTCTGTAAATGAATACAATCATGTACGAGCACAATCGAGAAGGAGATGGCAGCTGGAGTTAGTGCGCCCAACAAATAAAAGGACACCAGAGGGTTTACCCATCTATAATGATGATGTGAAGGTCAAGTTGGAGAAGGCAGGGTTATTACAACTCTTTGAGTTGCCCTACTTCGGGAATCCTGAGCGCCTATATCAATGGCTGATGTTGTTATGCATGCATGAAGACTACTTCCACTTGCATAGGGCACAAGATGTGCATTACCCCTCAACTCATTTCACATTTCACAGGCCTCATCTGTGAAGGAGATAGTTTGGAGGATGACCTAAGTGACAAAGAGGAAATTAAGGAGATGGTCACCGCCTATGCATACAAAAGGGGTCAAGGTACTATGATATCACAGACATCGAGGACCCAATAATGAAGATGGCCACGCACCTGATGACAAAGTTAAATGGCTAGGAGAGATGGACCTAGGTCAATAAGCCATGGTTGCATGTTTGTAGGAAAATTTCAAAGGGCACCATCTACAACTTGTTTGCATTCATCGTGGATGAGATTGTCAGCTACGCGAAGGAAGGTGACATGATCCTTTTCGGTAATGTCCTGCTAACCATTGTGTTTTTAGAGATTGGAGTACCTGATGCATCAGAAAAATTCATGTGAGAGTCCCTGCTGAGGACCCTTCACCGTAAAGAGATTTGAAAAATACACCTGACACTATGATGACCGTGCACAAGGCATGCTTGGAGAAATGGTATACACACCTGAGGAATGTGTTTGGGGTAGAATGGAGGATTCCGAACAATTGCCAGTGGCCACCAAAGGAGAAGCTGAATTTGTTGTGTACCAACATTTCTGCATGGGAAAATTCAAACTAATGGATGAGACATGGAGCCCATGGTGCAATCTCCCTTTTCCTTCACAACTCAATACTTCCAAGCGGGAGTAAACAGGTTCAAAGAATCCAAGAAGTTGAAAGTGGACCTTGGTAAACTAGACCGGGAACACAGGGAATTGTGCAAAGGGTTGGTCTACCCCAACAAGAGACATGGAGAGGTATGTGTCACATGAAGTTTAAATGAAAAGGCCCATGAATTTTCCATTTAGGAGGATCCGTGACATGCATATACCTCCGCATAAGACCCAAATCTGAAAAGGGCATGTATCTGGAGAATGAGGTGCCTATACCTGAGGACCCAACTAGTAGGAAGAGACTTGTGCCCAAACGGGAGGAAAAAGAGCTAGAGAAGAAAATACCAAGTGTGGTGGATACACATGTAATAGGTTTCCTGGGACAAGCACCAGAACAAGTATGTATTCATGCAAAAAGAGGCCCATAGTCAAAGAAAAGACTCCAAAGCAGAAAAGCCATCAGACAAGGAGTCCTCGGGAGAAGAAGAAATAAATTCACCTACACTGGAATCCCTAGTTAGGAAGAAGTAGAGGATAGAAGAGGAGACCGCCTCAGAAGAAACTAGGAGTTTGGAGAAATACATAGGTGAAGAAGATGATAGTGAAGAAGATGTTAGTAGGGAAGACGAACCTGAAAAAGATCAAGAGCCACCTATTTTCAACGTGCATGATTTGGAGGAAGAAGGTGGAGAAGAGGAACAGGGGTTCCTTTTTGTGCGATGCAAGGATAGCCAGGAAGGGGAAGGCACCCAAGACATGGGAAGTGAGGAGGTTGGGCACATAGAAATAGAAGGCCCCAAGCCTTATACTACTACAAAAATAACCAAGGTGGCAGAGAGAGAAGAACAAAGAACATTGAGACATTGGTGGAGGAGAAGTTGGAATGTAGCATTGAGCTGTGTTGAACAAGGATAAGGAGGAGAGTGCAAAAGGGACCACGGTAGCATTGGAGGCCCCATTTTAACTATAAGTATTCCTAAGGGCACGTGCATGGGAGGAAGGCACACAGGGGAGGAGAGGCCAGGGATGGGTTATATTGATGACCCCAACAAAGTGTTTCGTGCATGGTTCTAAAGCACGATTCCAGATAGAGGAGCTCGTGGCAATGTCATCTTTTGATAAGGAGGCTGCATACCCATGGACAAGGAAGATGCTCTCATGGGAAATTGAGTCCCATCTTGATGAGCTAGAATTTGAAGTAAGCCACGGGGCAATAATAACATTACAGGACCAAGAGAAGACAACCCAGTGGTGAATGCTCAACAACTCTCGGATGAACAACTATGCAACACACTCAACAAGGTCTCCATTGAGGTTGAAGCTAGACTCTTTGGTGGAATGATAGAATCAAAGATCTAGAGGAGGACTGAAGAAGAAAGAGGAAGAGCTAGCTGCAAGGGCAAAGGAGCTAAGTCAAGAGAAACTAATCAGCGCCTAGTTGCAGTGTGAGTTAAAAGATGAGAAGGCTAAAGTATGCACAATATACAAAAAGGTGGAGTCCATTAATAATGCTATAGTGTTGAAGCATCTAGACCTAGTGCCTCCCACATAGAAGTATGGATCTACCTTGGGATGCCTAGAGGATTTAACAAGAGTCCTCACCATGGAGAGGCAACCATTAGCCTTGGAATCTGTAGAAGAAGTGGCCACGTGCTTGGAGAAAGAAGATAAATTGAAAGTTGTGGCATTCATAGCTGAGTACAACAAGGTTCTTGCTGATATAAAATTTGCTTCCCAGACTGTTGAGGCCACGTATGACAATTGTGCGAGATAGAGACAAAGTGGCAGGCATCTTGGTCACCACTCATGAAGTAGAAATCAAGGAGTTTCAAGAAAAGAATAAGGGAAATAGGGTGGAAAGGGAAAAAATCCTTGCCAAGGTCGAAAGAAAATTTGAAGCCATTGAAACCTTAAGGGGTTCAATCAAAAACCGGTTGAAGGAACTGTACCCAGATTACATGAAGAATGGATGCACTGGATGATGTAGGCAAAGAGTTAGAGAAAATTTCTAACACCATAAGCACACAAGGAAATGGACTAAGTTTTGAGAAGGTGAGCACCCTAGTCGGTGACCTCTGTTAGAGAGCGTAGAATGAAGTCGATGCCTGGAACAAGTTGGAGGCCGACTTGTAAAAGGATTTTCCTAGCTTATTGTAATGATTCCATCACTTCCCCATTCTTTCTTCTTTCCCTATTCTTTCATCCCCTTATTCTTGTCCCAAGGCGTAAGTCTACTATATTCTTTCTCTTCACTGGAGAAGTGTTCCCATGAGATGGAGAAAGCATAGTGTGGGGTGATGTTGGGCCCCTAAAATATTGGCTAAGTACAAAAAGGTGCATAGGCGTGCAAGGCCTAGTTGAAGAAAGGCGTGCAAGGATAAAGTGTGAAGGGCATGGTTTAAGGAAGGATTTAAGGAAACCCATGGAATGAACGTAGATAGAACCAAGGGTTCAAGACTTAGCCATAGTGGGAATTTTGGGCATAACATGTGAAAAACATACAAAGTGGATAAGGTGCTAGCCTAGTGATAGGTTGGCCTAGGAAGGAGCATGCCTACGGTAGAAGCTTCTAGAAGCACATCATGGTAAAAAGTGGAAAGCTTAGGCTTGGAAAAGCATGCTCACATGGAGGATAACATTTAGACACTTAGCATCGGATCTGAGGGCACTGGAGGATGAGTTGGTAGTCAGAAAGCCTATATATACAAGCACCTAGAAGTAAAGATAGGGAGAAATAGATAGAGGGCGGAGCTTTGCAGAAATGCTGCAAGAACTCTGTTAGTTTGGGTAATTGTGCTTAGGAAAGAATTTATCAAGGGTATGGGGATTATCAAATTCTTTTAATAGCCTAGCCATATGAGTCTAGATATAATGCATGACTATGGTCTACTTCTCTGTGACATTCTGTAATGGCTCCATGAATGTAATGAGGTTACCAACTTACATGAATATGAACATTGATGATTCTGATGCATACATATTTCTCATAGTTATTTTTCATTTATGTTTATGATTAAGTATGGATGCTTGTACAACTTCTTTTGTTTTGGTATAAGTTATAAAATATGTTAAGCTCTTTCTGATTGAAATGACTATAAGGATCTAGAAGCCGTTCTGAAGCTCTATGGTGCTTGTATGTTTTACTTCCTTTCAAATATCTTAAACATGGATCATAGATGATGTTTCCCACTAAGATCACATAAAAGAGAGACTTGGCACCCACGTGCACCTCGGGTGAGTGCCCAACGCCCACTAGGTGATAGACCGGTGCACATGGGGTTCCTTTCTTTTGTAATAAGGGTAAAATGACTACATCTTGGTTCCGTTGCCGGGACCTCTTTTTGAAGTTGTAGTGGGAAATGACATACATCATGATCTGTATAATGAGTAATGATAGAAAATTTAACTTTGGAAAGTGTTGAATCATGGTTCAAGAGCACGAAGGATGAATTTTCTCAGAGATTCAACACTGGACCGAGTTTGATACACGTAGATGGGTAGAAGAGAACCTCTACCATGATTTGTATGAAACTTTTTTTTGCTACTTCCCAGTAGAACTATATGAATGGCTCTCAGCATATGTGTCTAGATCAAGTTGGTATTCTAGATCGAACATGTGGACCCAAGAAAAATACTAAAGGCTGCAAGATGCAGATCTGACGTGGACTCGTGATGTGGATCATTGGTGGGAGGGTGTGTTAGCTAGCTACACTTTGGAGTATGTTATTTCCACATATTCTTACCCAGAAGTTACTGAGTTTGAATTTCTGTGGGAGCCTAGAGGATCATTTCTATGTGCTATCCCTCTGGCAATGAAGATCTTGATTGTTACTTTGAGTTTAGAGGCATTTCCAATGGCTGGATAAACCATTCTGAGCGCTGGGCGAGGGAGCTAGGGTGGAGGAAGATGACATATATTACGATGGATAAAGAAAGGGAGGAGAGATGACTCAAGTATAGTGAAGCACGTGAGGAGCCATATCACTCTCCACTAGCCCCTCCACCTTAGAAGCAACCTTCTGGGAGTCCAAATCCTTGGAATCCTTATCCAGTTTCAAAGAGTAGGCCTTACTCAGATGTCCCAACCTACTGCAAAGAAAAACACTTTACATTCAAACCCTCATACTCAATGGCTAAGCACTTAGGGCCAGATTTAGTTTGGAGATTCAAAGACGGTGGAAAAGGGGTAGTCAAGTCCATCTCCACACAAATATACATCGAGATTTTTCTCCGAAAATTCAAGGAATAATTACGGATGGGCACGAAGACCCCAGAGAGTTTGCAATTGGCTTTAGAATAGACCATTTGTGGAAGTCCGTAGGAAAATCATGAATGCTTAGCCAAAGCGGGGCCTTAGAGGTTTTTTCCTTCCAAGGATCAAAATTTGGTGACTAAGGGTGAAAGTACAGGCTGGAGGAATTCATGAACCAAGGTCCATCTTTAAGCACCAGATTTAGTTAATCAGGGGAAGGAAAACTAACCTGGAAAAAACCATTGGCAAGGAAGCTAACTTTCGGTTTAGATTTTGTGCCCCAGAACTGTGCCACCTAACTTAGAATCCTTCTCCAAGAGAAACCGACTCTGAAAAACTTGCAGAAGATCACCCTTTTCACCGAGAATCTAAAAAGTCATCCTTGGGGGAGGCATCGATTGTTCTAAGATCTTAGAAACAATTTTGAATTCGATTCCTCCGACCTTGAAGTCCTCCGAGCTCTTCAGCCCAATAGGTACATCCAGAATTAGATTGAAAGGGACCTCCTGTGGATCCCCCTCAAGGGGCGCAACCTACATCAGACATTTCTCCGTATCCAGGTTCTCTAGCACCAACTCCCTAACAAGGAAACTAGAGATTTAACAACCAAGCAAGTGCCAAATTGTCTGACTAATTCAGACACTGCCATTTCTCGCTTCAAGTTCATGAGCTAAGCCTCGAGCGCCTTCACTCCTACCACTTCCCACCGGGATCTTGTTCGCACTAGTGAGGACCCGGCGCGTGAAACCCCATCTCCCGCCACTACCTTTTTTTTGAAAAATCATACTTTTTCCCCTTTTCGTAGATTTCACGATTTTCACATAGTTCACAATTTTCACTAATGCGACTCTCCATCTCCGAGTCACCAATTCACCACAAAAGTTCCAATTTATACTACATAATTATTAAAAGTCTCCTCACTCATTAAGAAGTGGTGACAAACACATATTCTATGCTAGGATGACCAACAAGAAGAAAGGATTGTAGACACCCATTTTGGTACCCTACTTTTCCCTCACACCCTAAACCTATGTCACTATATTAAATCATGCTCTCACCATCGTTAAATCACACTTCTACCCCCGTAAATCCCAATTACTACCTTAACCAACTATAACCCATCCTAACCCTTTTTATCCTAACCATATAACCCATATAACCTCTCCTAACCCCTCCTAACCTATTTCCTAACCATTTCCCCTCGTCCCCATACCTGAAATTCCCATTTTGGTTCAAGTGGTTGAAACCACTTCCAAACGGGTTTCTCCACATTTTCTGGATCACCAACGATTCTAACTATATTATCGATGGTTATAAAAGGATCATTGAGCTCTTTTTTATGGGATATTCAAACACTACAACCAAACTCTATCATTACAAACATATAGATGGAATTAGTATCATTATCTTTGCACATGAACACCTTCTTTTTGTCTCTAGAAGCTCCGTAATCTTAAAAAATTCTCCGCATCCTTGTCAATATTGTTTTGTCATTATAGGTACATTTTTCTCAATTTTATTCAATTTCAAATCTCTTTCGCATCTAATCACATCCTTAATCAATCATTAGTTTAACTAGTTTTAGTCACATTTCCTTGTTACCAAAGATTCAAATTTTTTTACAGGAATCACCAACGATTACTTTTGGATCGCCCATGATTCTTTCTCAATTGCAAGAATTACCAAGAATCGCTAGCGATCCCTGTCAATTATCATTTTTATCATATTTATCACGTATCTAATTAATTTTTCACTCTATCTTTTGGACCAATCTGTCTGTATTCAAGATGTTCTCTAATGTAGATGACAATACTAGGTGAGTCCCATCATAATACCATCATATACGATCTCTCGATCTTCCAACATTTGTTCGTGTGGGAACAATTTGATATCACAAATGAGTTGAGTTTGTGTGCCATCACTCTCACATCTGAAGTCAAAGATACTGAATATAAGCTCGAGATCATACAAGAAATATAGGATGCAAGAAAGTAATTCTAGTTCGATTATTTCCTTGACTTTGAACTCGCCACAACCCTAGCTTGGGCTGCATATTAGACAAAGAAGGATCTTGTTATCCACATTGAATTCTAGCTTTGCTATTATTTATGTTATCATTATCAAATCACTTAATTGTATCAAACGAGTTGACACCCTTCAAGGAAATCCTTTAGATTCTTAAGATCAACATTCGTTGAGCAACTCGTTATCATATTTATCTAATATTCCCATGTTTAGCTAACTTTTTACGCATGTCTCTTCACTTGATAGAAGGAGGATATTTTCACATTGTTTGCATACTCGATCATCTCGGCATTGTGATTGTCAATGCATGTATCGATAAACCCTACCTTATTTTAGTTTTTGGTACTTTCAACATTATTAGCACTAACCAAAAAAACCCCATAAACATCCTGACACACCTGGTGGGATGTCTTAGTCCCTTTTTGTTTTATATTTCATTTATTTTGTTGTCAATTTGATCTAACCTTTTATCTTGGAGCACCTTTATATTGCTATTTCTTAAAAATTAAAATCAAAAATTAAAAAGGAAAAGCGATTACAAGTATGCTCTTTTCTTTCATCATTTTATTTTAGCATTGCATGTTGTGTGTGTATTGTTAGCATCACATTTTATTTTGGGATCTTAAATCAAACATTCATACTTTCTTGCTCACATAGCTTAATTAGGAGTTCAAGTGATTGATTCACAAAACTCCCTTCACACACAACGAAATTGCATCAAACTTAATTTGCATATAAACACTCCTTCCCAGGTGGACATACATGGATTTAATCACCAAGAGGATAAGCCAACTTGGTGTTCTAGTTGAGTATAAATAATCTGGTGGGTGGTATATCAACTAAGAACCCAACACCCTTATCATTGCAAGACCATGAAGTGAGGGGTAAGCCCCAATACCACACCTCGTATCAACACCAACATAGATTCAGGCCTCACGTACCTTTGGGTATATCGAGGACTCCATATTTTAACTTACCTAAAACCAAGCTTAAACAACCTTCTCTTATTGCCTTTTTATCCATTTTTCAGATTTTACGTCTTTCTTAATTTAATCAAGATAATTAAAAAAATTGTCTCACTTGTTTGCAATTGTTATAATCAACCACTTTTATTTTTTCCTTCATTGATTGTTGTTTAGTTCATGGTTCTAACTAGACTTCAATATAGCCTTCAAAACACTGATAATATGTCTAAACCTCTTCAACAAGCCCTAGACTCTATTGAGACCCGCCTTCAAAATATTCCAAAAATAATGGACCAACTTCGATCACTTTGCGATCAATAAAAATCCCCCACATTCTCCTAATAGTCATTCAGACACATCAGAGATCCTAGATCCACCTAGCCCCGCTTCTTCAATAGTGGTTATCCATTATTCATAGAGATTCTGGATTCTAACCCAATGTCCCTTAACGACTATCTTGTTTTTCGAGGTGTTTTCCTGTAGCAACCCACACCTGATCAATGACCTCCCATCACCACTTTCACCTTCAAAACATCCTGGCTCATCGACCCTAATCACGAGATGATTATCCAACAACTTCACCCGTACTCCACTGTTGGAAAAATGAGAACATCATTCCCCATTTCACTAGTCCCCATCATTAGTTTCGACCTCAATGTTGTCTCATCACAAGACATGTCTAATCAACAACCATCCTCATCATCATATCCTTCATCAATCTTTTCATCCTCACAGAAAAATACTAACACATCTCCCTCTATATCAAGTCGTGTAGCCTCCAGTGATCCTACGAGATCGGTTGTTATTCCCATAAGTTATATGAACCCTTTCATCACATCTTAACCTATCCCATCACAGTAACCTACATCTTTAGTTCAGAGTTTGGTCATGTCTATCCCTGCATAAATAACCCTTATTAATACAAGTTCTATTTATAGTACTCACCCCTCTTCACAACAGCATCAAATTCCCCTGTCTCACAAATCCATTCTTAGTATATACCACAACCATCTCAACCTCTCATCCACACTTCTTTCCATTCTCAGTATATACCACAACCATTTGAACCTCTCATCCACACTTATGTACTTTCTCAGTACATACCACAACCATATCAACCCTTTATAAACATTTCCATTCCTATCCAATATCATTACATTCAACCCTCACAACCCATAGTTTCACAACATACCTACAACAATCCCATAAGTGTTCCTCTTCAACACAATGTCTCATTACCCTATCATTTGTATCAACAATCAAATCCACATGTCCATAATCAACTTAGCTTGTCCGTATTCAACCCCAATAACCATCAAAAATGACTCTTTACAGTAAACATCAATGGACAAGATTTCAAGTCTTGAAGCCACCATCATGGGTCCCAAAAGAACTTTTTCATATCAAAAAATCTTTAAAGAACCAATTCATCCATCAATACCTTTGAAATCCTATCCCCACATTGGGAACTCCCGAAGTTCATTAAATTATACAGTAAGGAGGACCCTCAACAACACATCTAAGCTTTTCGCCATGCATGTTATCTTATCACACATGATCAAGACCTTATGTTAAGGACATTTCCCATGTCCTTAGTAGGGAACACATTGGATTGGTATAACAATATCCCACAATATTACCTCTTTCCCTTTCCAAAACTTACACAATTGTCTTTAGAACACTTTTCCATCAACATCACCCATACAAACTCTATTAGAGATATATATGTTATCAAATAGTTCGAATACAAATATGTTGCAAACTTTGTCTCCCACTGGCATGGGATCATCAATCAACTATCATTATCCTTCCCATAAAATGAATTGATTGAGCTATTCTCGGTCATGCACTAAACACATATCATCAACGCTTTAGATACAATCTTTTGAAACATTTGATGAAGCCTTTACCATGGCCCGAAAATTAGAGCTTCGTGCCCTTAAAGATGGTAAAGTCAGACTACAATCAAAGAAACACAAATCCCAAGTCTCCATTCAAATCTTATTCCAGTCTCAACAAAAGTGGTCATCTTAAAAACTGCATATAAGGCCATTCGAATTCTAAATGCACCCAAATCCAACACAACTATACACCCATCAAATAATCCTATAATGTGGTCTTTGGAAAGCTTGTAGCTACATGTATGATCATGTTTCCACTCAGGGAAAATTTTAAGACCCCCCAAAAAAAATTCATAGAAATTCGTTGGTGAATATGTGAAAATTGACTTTCGCGCTAATGATAGATATGAAGAAAATGACAAAATGTTGTTAGACGGTAGCATTTTTTATGTTACCGGCCGACAACATATATTATGTTTTCAGCTGATAGTATATGATGATGACCAAAAATATATGATTTTTTTGAAAAATAATTTTTGACAATAACAATTATATGATGACGAAAAAATATGGCGCAAACAAAAAAATTAAAAAAATGCTTTTTATGAAAAATACAGATTTCTCTAATTTTGTATGGAAAAAAATTGATTTTTTTATGTTAACAGTTAAAATGATTTTCTCAATGAGAAATACGTCCTCCCAAAATATGGTGTAAGTAAAAAGAATCCTATACTTTTTTTACTATGCTATCTATCGGTAGTATAAAATATGCTACCGGTTGACAACATTATTTATGCTACCAACTGAAAAAATAGTTTTATGCTACCAAACGATAGCGTATATTATGTTTTCAGACGATAGCATAAAAAATGCTACCAGTTAAAAACATTAAGGTGAATATCATGATTTTTTTTCACGAGAATGGCGAATTGACCCCTAAAATAAATTTTACCAGAAAATTTTGGCGATCCGGTCCTAATTCCTACCCTAAAAATTCATCAATTTCAAATTTTAAAAACTAAAATATTCATGAATTAACAAATATTCGCCACTAAAATTTTCCTTTCTCCCACCTATTTTCCCTATCAACACATCTATTTCAAAACCATAATGGTATCGAGAAAATGAATATTATAAATACCATCGATTCTGGGGCCATGACATTGCAAAAATTGGTTTGTTTAGAAATGTCCTCCAAGACCTTATTGACTAAGGTGACCTACAACTTGATAATATGAATGTACCTTTGAATAAGAACTTGGACATCTTTAAACAACCCTTTCCCAATCATGCCCCTTCCAATAGTCAACCCCAGTCCAATGTCTTCAAATCTCATTATACCATCAACACTATTAAATATATTCCACCTACACCCTTAACACCTAGTGTTTCTACAAAGAAACACTAACTCGAATCATCCAAATCCTATAGTCTTGCTACTGAAAAGACCTCATACCATTCCACATCTACCACATCTGCTTGAACTCAGCTCATGACCTTTTGAAAGAATCGAAAAGAAAGCCCTTGTGGAAATTATAAAAATCTCTTTTGACAATCACATCACCTAACATCACATACAAAACCTTAATAAACCCACTATATAAACCCACAAACCACCTATAAAAATAGAAATCATATTAAAAAGTTTTCAAAAACTTCATCACAAGACACAAAGCCCTTTCCCTCTATTTTGGGACCTCACCCTTCATCTAACTTTGTAGTCACTATTATAAAATCCAAGGTCATTCCTCGAGCGTCACCTAAATGTATCACATAAAAAATGACCTCATCATCCCTAACTTCAGGTCATCAAACGAAACAAAAATCCCCCAACCTCAGCCTCGATAGGGTATTATACTAAATCTCTAGAAAGACTCATCTAAATATCCATCATTACATTACCTCCTCTCAAGCCATCTAGCTCTCGAGGGTGGAAAACCTCTTGGTAAAACTTAAAAGCATTCTATGCCTATCATTGCACTTTAGGACATTCCATTGAGGACGCAAAGCACTCCACGCTATCATTAAGAGCTTTACTAACAAATGGCTTCTCCCCATATATCTAAGAAATCCAAATCTAATCAAGAAAACTTGATTGAACCCTAAAACCACAACATCCAAGACATCATCCAAAACCACGTCCACATATAAAAAATGTGAGGCCTCTTATAGTAAGACCCTACTCCATAAAATTGACATTGTTTGTATAACTACTAGAGAATGTACATAAGACCCAAAGTATTTAGATCAAAATAAGCCCAAGGTCTCTATTTCACTTGCTCTTGAATCATCTACTCCATCAAATTCTAAGGCTAAGGTATCCATCCTTTCCACTCCACACACCCAATCCACCACCTTTGTACAAAATACCATCATCAAACAACTCCATCAAGCTCCTGTAAAGATGTCCCTTTGTGATATTATCCAAACTTCGCCAATACATCAACAAGTGATGATTGAGGGCCTTCAATCTATATTAGTATTATCAAAATATCCTCATCCATTCACAAATATGGTTGGCATACTCAAAATTTACATTGCATTTTCTTTCGACGATTACAAAATCCCGTCTTTACAACCCGAAGACCACAAACTTCCACTATTCATCACCACCCAAATAAACGATACTATAGTTAAGAGAGTCATGATAAAAAATGACGCTAACATTAATATCATATCCTCTCATGCTTTCAACCAAGTTCAACTACCTAATACCATCGTCACCTAGTCACCTGCAGTGTTACATGCCTTTACCAACACCGTCACCCCTACATTGGACATCGTTATCTTACCTATCAAAGTTTTCTTTAAGATCCTTCATGAAATATTCTATCTTGTAGAGGGAGGGTTTAAATATAATATTATGCTAGGATGACCCTAGATATGAGCCATGTGATGTATCCCATCCACCTTACACCATTGTCTAAAATATGAACACGAAGGCAATACCTTTACTGTTCCTACTGACCTGAACCACTTTAAAGCATGTCACATGACCTATCAACATAATGACGTAATCATTCCTAAGAAAAAATTGGGATCATGTGACCAATATTCTACTATTTCTTCCATCTATGCATCTAAGTTACTAGATGACACCTCCTTTGAGGATGTTATGCAACAAATTTCATTGGGGGAGTATCACCTCCTATCTCTCAAATAATTTCCCACATTGAAAAGATATGTGAGGCTTGATAAATAACTGATGTACAAACCCAACGTAAGAGACATCATATCCTATGGTCAGCCCCATCTTAAAACCAATGTTGTTTATGGAGGGATCGATCACCCTTCCTCACACCATGACAATCAACATCATGTAAAACCCTTTGTATCTAATTTTTCATTCCTATACAATCAATAATTCACTCAGATGTAATATTCATCATTGCACTTAGAAGGGATTTGGTATAGGATGTTATGAACATGGAATACATGACTTGGTCCTTGATCAGTCTCAAAAGCCTCATGAAAAATTCAGACTAGGATTTTGCAAAACTTCCTCGAAACCATCAAAACCACCATGTCCCAATCCTTAACAGAAGTGGAAATACCTCTTCATCCTTGCTTAGTGAATCTACTAATGCATATGACACCATTTCCATCGCTCTTAATTTTTTTAGTCAATATAATTACCTTATAACCAATCACATATCATAATAATGATGACACTAAGACCATTCCACTTGTATTACCTGAAATGATAGAGGAATGCTCCCCTACCATCGATATTATTTAGTGCCATGAAACCAATCTATCCTCTCCTATATGGGGGTAGACAAAAATTACTTCAAAATACTCTACCACCTAACACATCGAAACTCCTTAATGAATCCACTATTGACGTCATCATAGGGACTACACAAGACCCTCACATAGTTAAAGTCACCAATCTTTAGATTCAAAAGAATTAAAGGACTTTACCACCTTCCTCTCCAAACATAGTTAGGCCTTCGCATGGTCATATTTTGACATGTCGGGTACTGACCCTAATATCTTTATACACAACATCATGATTAAGAAAAATATGAATAAATATGCTATGAAAATGCTTAATCTAATTTTTATTGTAGCATTAAATGAATAATCAATTAAGTACATAAATTAACCCAAAAAAACTAAGCTATAAAATATGAAACCCTAAGTGCAAAGAGAAGATAAAAAATCTTAGATGATTCACATAAATCCCAAAAGTGAACACAATTAGAAAACTAGAAAATATGAAGCACAAACAGTCACCATGAATATCAAAAAAATGTAGATCGGGAGGAACATGTTGGACAGAGGCACCCAAAAAGGGGCAGGGGCACCTACGGGTGCCATAGACTAGAAATGGGTTCCTGTGATTGTGAAATTTTTAGAATACCATCTTTGACTGGTCGAAATTTGTTTGATGTCCTTTGCCTTTTGTCGCTAGTATGTCGCACAATGTTCGTCGAGGTCACTGGAAACATGCAATGAAATAATGACTTGCAAAACCCTCAAAGAGACATCAAATATTAAAAAAGAAAAATGTAAAATGAGGGGTTAGACTATCCTCAATTTTAAAACAAGTGATCTTATGACTACGCATTACACCACATTTAAGACCCAATGTACTTTCTGTGTGTGTGTGTGTGTGGAATTGTGCCCTAGGTTGCTCTTGTGCATGTCACACTTGGATAGCGAACAAGTATCTATATGTAAAGAAATTTAATAGATGTGTGCATGGAATATAATAGACTCCCCTCCTATGAAGTGTATGCAAAATAATGCAATTGCTTTCCCTTGAATGGATGCTAGAATGGATGCTTGAATGCTCTAGAATAGCCTTTGGATGCAACCTTAGGTGGTGATAACTAATGCTTAGTACTTGGTCCCTTATTATGATCACATAAATTTATATTTATATGATTCCCTTGCTTGAATTTTGTAATTAACCTTGAAAAGGATGATGACCAAAAATATACGATGCTCAAACGGCTAGAAATGACCCAAAAGATGTGAACAAAGTATAAAGAGGTCAGGGGTGCTTGGTGGTGGTGTGTGGGGGCGCTGATGTCTAGGATGATAAATGCTGAAGTTTGAAAAGATAGACTGAGCTAGATAGAGTGTAAGATAAAAATTTGTATTAGAAATAAAGCAAAGATGGCCAAGGACATGAGTTAATTAGTACCTTTCTTACTTATGAATCATATAAATAGTACTATGTAATCAGGACTAGATAATTACCCAAATTGTGTGATTTTGTGTCTATATTTTCCCCTAATTTATGTTTTTTATAGAAATATTGATAACATAAAGTAGATAATAGATGTGTACCTAATAATCATGTAGATTGATGGCGATACATGTGTCGAGAGACAAGGAAAAATGTGGAGTGATAAAAAGGTGGAGCATGGAGACCAAAGATGATAAAGTACAAAAAATGATGAGATAGACCCTAGGGCAGAAACACATGTTTTAGATGTCACCAATGTGCCTATTTTTGACGTCGATGCTTGCATGTTTGATATTGTTGATGTAGGATGGTGATGAATGTTGTTTACTACCTTTTCCCATACAAACATACCGCAAAAGAGAAGAATGAACAAGCAAAGTAAAATACACATGTATATGTGTAAAAAGAATGTAAAGAAGTATGTAAAATGGAAAATGTGAAAAAGGAACATGTATACCTGATCCATGATGAGAAAATAGTGTAGAAATGATCCTATAGATGTTGTAGAAGACCGATGTTTTTGGGCGATCTCACGCAAGTTGTGTTGGCTGCAATTTTTTGGGCGATCTCACACCAATGATTTGAAAGAAGTGTGGGGAGAAAATTTTGGTGTCATCCTCCAACCTTTAACTTCTTCCCATGATATATAACAACAATGCAGATGGTGTGTAAAAATATGATACGGTTCGACCATTTTTGACCCAATGCCGAAAAAAAAAAAATTGTTGTATGTTATGTGCTAAGGAATATCTGCCTTGTAAATTTTTTTGTGTGGAGTTTTATATACTATGTTGCATTGAAGAATTATGTATAACTTCCCCTTGGCCATAGGCATCTAGGAAGGGTCACGGGCACCTATACGCTATTGGTGGGTTTGGGTGTTGGTTTTTTGTGTTGTGTCAAGGAACCAAGTCGGGACTCGAGGCTTGTCCAATGATGATGAATGTGTTGTATTGGTACTATGCTATGTTGAACTATGTGTGTATACTGATGTATAGGGTGACTGATTCACTAAAATGATGCCCCCCTCATTTGGGGTGCACATGTCGCTGAGGAGAATGCGACCCAAAGGAGGACCAACCGTTGTGTTGAAATTGTGCCTTGTAGGGGGAGGGAGTGTGCTTGGTAAAAACCAAGGCACACAAAAAAATGGCTAGGAGACAAGTGTTAGTACAAGAAAACATGCATTTAAAATGTAAGCTAGAAAATAAGAAGACAATATGTAATCTAAGACGCAAAAAGACAATGTAAACCTGCAAAAAGTGGGTTTTCGGACATGAGACATCACTCATGATGTCGTAAGACAAACAAGGATGAATAGGCCAAAAGTAGACAAGTTTGCACACAAGAAAAAGGGAAAATCCACAAACAGTGGAAAATAATGACAAGCGAGAATAAACAATGTAAAAAATAACCATGGTGGCAAATAGACCTATAAGACAAATGTTGCACATGAAGCACCCGTTAGCATGTTAGAAAGATAAAGGTATGTCAAGGTGTGTATGATACGATAATAATGTTCTATGAAACAATAACACTTGTAGTGTACAAAAGTGGATGCCCTAGGAGCCGCAGTGGGACTGGTAATAGGTATTGCGCCAATACTCCATGTTGCATGTATAGATCTATAGAATATGTGATCACAACTAGAAAGAAAGTGAATGCCCATATGTATATGATAAAGATAAGGACATACAAGATATTTTTCTAGCATGTGTAAAAGAGTGTACATGTAACAATTAAATGTAAACAAGACTAAATGTTACCAATATATGCAATATGTTGTGGAGTGTAAATGGAATGGAATGTAAAGTGAGTGTGATAGGAGTCATGTTCCCCCAAGTGAGTATGGATGTGTATGCATGTGATGAGGTTCATTTATATATGCCCTCTCAACAATCAAGAATGAACCGTAAACGAGAATGAGTCATCGGGAAATCATTTGAATTGTGTTTACTAAAAAGATGTGATATTCAAAGAACACAACGTAGAGTGTTTGATTGAGTGATTGATTGAACATGTGATTATGATGAGGTCTATTTGAGATGTAGATGCTCAAAATTCATAGGGTAATGACCAACATGTATAGTAGTAGATGTTAGAAAGATATGTTGTGAATGTGTAGAGTAGATGTTGTGTAGAAAGAGATGAATACATATTTGGAGTGTGTAGTTTGTAATGTGTGAGGTTCATGTGTATAGGATGCCCTCAATAGTCAAGTGTGAATCATAACATGAGATTGCATCATCAGTAATGATGATATAAACATGTATCAAGATGTGTATGTTGTAAGTGAGAGACTAGATGTGAAATGATGAGAAAATAAGACACTTATTGATACTAAAAGGGGTGAATAAAAATAAGTCTGATGCCCCCTAAGTATGTGATGATGAGTGTGATCAAGTAATTTCATCTAAAAGGTCGTAATTTTCATGATCAAAACCAAATGGTGAAGCATCTAAAACTTGATAGGCTATAGTGTCAAGTTGATCAAGTAAGGAGCCATTGAGACATAAATTATACATGCCCATAGTGTATTGCTCATTAGTAAAAGGAGGTAATGGACACCCATGTGCATACAAACGAGTAAGATTTTGTGGATAGCCCAAAATGAGTCATTGCAAATGAAAGCACAAAAAATGACATGGCGCATGATATATCAGTATGATCAAGGTCTAATGTGCCCCCAATATAATCAAGCCAAGATTTACCTAATGTAAGTGGAGAAGAGAAAGGAGTTCACATAAGAAATATTGTGAGATGAAAGATACACAGACCATAAGCAACAATGATAGTGATGAAGCCATGATATAGATGAGGATCATGAGGTGGAGGATAGAGATCCTCGAAATCGAAACCTAGCCGAGTCAAGCCATCATGTGTACATATAGTGTCATCACAAGTAGGATCAAATGGAATATGCTCCCAATAAGAATCATTCATGAAAAATCTACATGTAAAGGGTGGGCATGCTAATGGTGGATGCACATGCGAGAGTGAACTAGGTGGAATAACATATGATGTGTGGATAAACCCCCATAAAGTACCATAGCATTTTAGTAGTAGGAGAGGGTGATGATGTTGGATGTAACAACATCTAACATGCAAATAGTAGCTTCTAAGTTAGGCGGAGAATCTATAGGCTGCGGTTCATCAAGTAGTAACAAACTTTGGAGTAGGGAGTGTAGTGGTGGGATCATGTTTGCAATATTTGAATGGTTCATGATCAATAGGAATGGTGTATTCAATACCCTCATGTAATAATTTGACACATCGATGTACTTGTGGAAGGTACATCTTGCATGACATGAAGCCATGGTCTACCAAGTAAGTAATTGTACGAAATTGGGAAGTCCATGAAAAGAAAAATATAGGAAGGGTTTTTGTTCTAAAAGTAATGGGTAAAGTAATATGGAATATGTATGGATGAATGGAACCATCATATGTGTGAAGAGAAAGAGATGAAGGACTGATATTAACAGTTGAAAGACCTAAAGCCTTAAGGAAGGTTAGAGTGCACAAATTAAGTTCAGATCCATTATCGACTATAACTTGCTTGACACCAATATTATGGATGCACATCATGATGTATAAAGGAGGATCATTATCAAAAGTAACAAGATCAACATTAGGATTATCTCGAAAAGTAATGTGCTGAGAAAATGCATATGCAAATGTGTTATAGACTAAGTATGGATGAATTTTAGAAGGAACGTGAGTAGTAGTCAAGAGAGTGATGATCTTAGCCCTTAGCTCAGGATGAAGGAGTAAAAAATCATGAATATAAATATCCATGATGAGAGGATCTTAGAAATATGTAATAAGTGACAAAAGAAATATCTTAAGTGTGTTTAAAGACATTCGGTTTACCAAAATGATTGAGCAAAATATGAATAAATATGCTATGAAAATTCTTAATTTGATTGTTATTATAGCAGTAATAAATGAATAATCAATTAAGTAAAAAAATTAACCCAAGAAAACTAAGCTAGAAAATATGAAACCCTAAGTGCAAAGAGGAGATAAAAAATATTAGTTGATTCGAAGAAATCTTGAAAGTGCACAGAGCTAGAAAATTGGAAAATACGAAGCACATACTATTACCACGAAGCTCAAGAAAATGCAGATATGGAGGAACACGTTGGACATGGGTGCCCAGAAAGGGGTAGGGGTGCTTACTGGTGCCAAAAATTGGTAGTGGGAGCCTATGAATGTGAAAATTATTAAAAAAACATCTTTTTCTGGGCACAAGGTGTTTTCCTTCCTTCGCCTTTGGATGCTAGTATGTCGCACAATATTTTCTGAGGTTGCTGGAAACTTACAATGAAATAATGACCTGCAAAACCCTCAAAGAGACATCAAATATTTAAAAATAAAGATGCAAAATGAGGGTTGAACTATCCTCAGTTGTCAAACAAGTGATCTTACGATTGAACATTACACTACATTTCAGACCCAATGTAGTTTTATGTGTATGTGTGCGGAATTGTGCCCTAGGTGGCTCTTATGCATGTCACACTTGGATAACAAGAAAGTAGCTAGATGTAAATAAATATAATAAATGTGTGCATGAATTAGAATAGAATCCCCTCCTATGAAGTGTATGTAGACTAATGTAATTCCTTTCTCTTGAATATATGCTAGAATGGATGCTTGAATGCTCTTCAATAGCCTTTGGATGCCCAACCTTAGGTGGTGATATCTAATGATTAGTACTTGGTCCCTTATTATAATCACATAACTTTATATTTTATATGATTCCCTTGCTTAAATTTCTTAATCAACCTCGAAAATTATGACTACCAAAAATATAAGATGCTCAAACAACTAGAAATGACCCAAAAGATGTGAACAAAGTATAAAGAGGTTAGGGGTGCCTAGAGGGGATGAGAGTGCCTAGTGTCGACGTCCCGGCTGGGTACCACCGATGTCCAAGATGATAAATGACGAGGTGTGAACAGAAAAACTGATATAGAAAGATTGTAAGACCAAAACTGACAACAAAAAGAAAGAAAATATGGCCAAGGACATGGGTTAATTAGTACTTTTCTTACTTAGGAATCATATGAATAGTATTATGTAATCAAGACTAGATAATTACCCAAAGTGCATGATTTTATGTCTACATTTTCCCCACTTTATGTTGTTGAGATAAATCTCGATAAAATAAAGTAGATAATAGATGCATACCTAATAACCATGTAGATCAATGGAAAGAAATGTGCCGAGAGACAAGGAAAAACATGGAGTGATAAAAAGGTGGAACATGGAGACTAAAGATGAGAAAGTGTAAAAAATGATGAGATAATGACCCTAGGGTGGAAACACATGTTGTAGATGTCACCAATGTGCATGTTATTGATGTCGATGCTTGTGTGTTTGATGTTGTTTATTGATGTAGGATGGTGATGAATGATGTTGACTACCGCTTCCCATACGAACAAACCTGTAAAAGAGAAGAATGAAAAAGTAGTCAAATACACATGTATATGTGTAAAAATAATGTAAAGAAGTATGTAAAATGGAAAATGTGAAAAAGGAACATGTGCACCTGATCCATGATGAGAAAAGAGTATAGAAAGGATCTTGTAGATGTTTAGAAGACCAAGTTTTTTGGGTGATCTCACACCAATTGTGTCGACTCCGATTTTTTCGGTGATCTCACACCAATGATCGGAAGAAGTGTAGCGAGAAAATTCTGGTGTCATCCTCCAACCTTTAACTACTTCCCAAAATGTATAACACCACTACAGATGGTGTGTAAAAATATGATATGGTTTGACTATTTTCGACCCATAAAAGGAACGATAACCATATCGTACTAAGAGAAGAACACAGATGCTAATCAAACACCATGATCAATAAGATGAAAGTAATTCACCAGAATAAATTTACATAAACCTTTGCAAACAAATGAGCAACAATATCATATATTATTATGGAACTCAATGAAATACAATGAGAATGGGCCTTTCTTATATAGGTCATAGATCAAGCCACATATCATGGAAAGAACTAGTCATCAAAGAACTAGTTAAGTCTATAGATTTAAGAGAGAACTAGACATCAAGGATCTACTCAATACCATAGATCAAGGAAAGAACTATACCCGAAACCAGATAATATCCCCTAATATCTAAATAAATAAAAATAAATATCCACACACATAAGTGGGTGAGGATAAATACAATAAAGGTAAATAAATTACCTAGGTGAACATGAGCTACGGTAAATACCTACTCTAACAACCCAATGCCAAAAAATAAAATTGTTGTATGTTATGTCCTAAGGACTATCTACCATGTAAAATCCAATGTGTGGAGAGAGAAATCCATTTATAACATTAGTCACACCCTTCATGAGTACCAAACCCATTACACCAAAGACAATTTTTTTGCATTTTTTACTTCACAAATTCCAAACTTCGTCATTATCTCCTCAATCATAAAACTTACATTGTCACTAGTTTCAATCCTCTCAAAGAAATGCACTCAAAACCATACCAAAGTGACCATATCACTTGATCAATCATGCTCATGACTGAGTTTGATATGGAATTCATGTATCATAAATCTATCAAAGCACAAGCCATCGCTGATCAACTCACATGAAGTTACCCTTCTTAGTAACCAACTACCTCATGAACAATTTCACAATGAATCCATCAACAATATTGATAAGGAATATACTCCCCTTAAAATGACACTCTTCTTTTACGGTTCTAAAATTCAACAAGGGGGAGGTGCCGATATCATCATCATACCTCCCGAGGGAATGTTATCTCTCTATCCTTTAAACTAAATTTTGAATGCACTAATAACATGGCTGAGTACGAAGCCCTCATCATGGGTATCCAAAAATCAGTCATGATCGGTGTTCAAATCCTTGACATCCATGGATATTCTCAACTTTTCATCAATCAAATCAAAGGAATTTACCAATGCAATAAAAAGATGTTACAAAAATATAAGAACATTGTCGAATTCCTTTTAAAAGCCTTTAATGAATATACGATCCAAATAGTTTCTCGATAATCGAATAAATTCATGAACACCATGGCTTCTCTCGTGCCACTCATACCTCTATCAACTGAAGATTCCAAATTATTCGTTGTTGTGCATAGGCTAGATCAACCATCACATACCAACGAACTCCCTCTATCAACCTCATCAAAGAAACTCAAATGGATCTTTGGTACACACAAACCTATGACTATATCTCTCAATCTAAAATTACCTCCTATATATTTAAGAATTCTAAAATATTTTTTCTTCATCATGATAATCGATACATCATTGTAAGCAGTGTTATCTGTAAACACAAATTTTAAGGCCTCCTACTTCGGTGCCTCAAATCCTATGAATCCACTAAAGCTATCCAAGAAGTCCATGATGACATATATGGTGGACACTTCAGTGGCTTGATTTTGCCAAAGCTTCCTACAAATGGTCTATTGGTGGCCTACCCTTAACCAATATTGTAGCACATATGTCAAGAAATGTGTTAAGTGTCAACAACATTATAGCCTTACTCACATTCCAAGTTAGGCCCTATAACTCGCTCAGAATTTATGGCATTTCTCACAATGGGGACTAGGCCTCATTAGCCTCATTAACCCTCATTCATCACAATGACACCATTCTATCATTAATGCTACTAGATGCTTAACTAAATGGGTGGAAGCTATTCCCCTGGTCTCCACTAAAGAAAATAAAATCATCGATTTAATCTATCAACATATCATATGTCACTCCATGTAGTCATTTTTGTACCCTTCAAAGAACATGAAAATCCCATGCACGCTGGCCTATCACCCAACAAACATTGGGTGCTCACCCGAGGCATGCATGGATGCCGAGACCCTCCTTTGTGTGAGTTATGTGAGAATGCATCATCTATGATAGATACTTAAATGCAGAAGAATGGAAAATAACCATGCATTCATATTGAGAGCTTATGACGAGTTTCTAGACTAATGCATCCATTTAGACAAGGAAAGCATTAACATAATACAAATCTGGACCATAATAGAAAGGAAATGCACAAGGGTTTACATCCATTCACAAAGAATATACATAGAACATATCCATATAGATATAAGTATAAACTAGGAACCACATATATTCATATTCAATATGTTTGATAATCACATTGCATTCATTGAGGCCATCATAGATCAATATAATAGTGCAGACTAGAGTCATGCATCAGAACTAGACTTAGGTCCCTCATATTACAAATAAAAACATATTCCATTATTCCTACTAATCTTCTAAACCCAACCCATAGAACTCTCCACAATATTTTGCAGAGCTTCACCTCTCATCTCCATCCTCTTCTCTACTTCTTTCTCACCAATTACTTTTTTTTTCTTCTGGGCACTTGAATAT
This sequence comes from Taxus wallichiana var. yunnanensis, assembly GCA_018340775.1. NCBI lineage: Eukaryota > Viridiplantae > Streptophyta > Pinopsida > Cupressales > Taxaceae > Taxus > Taxus wallichiana. The sequence continues at coordinate 256,541,930 of CM031243.1, read as the reverse complement.
ATAGCCTCAGCAACCACCACCAATCCTTTCTAAAGTTATGGATCGATTGCCAAGTGTCCAAGATGGTCCTCCAAGGAAGCATGCCTCTTTCAGATCTCGAGCTCTCCACTCTTCACAATGATGTCTTTCTGGATCCTTCTATTGCAAGGAATATTCCTTTCGTGGGCACAAAGTTTCTAGAATGGCACATTATCCACTCCACACGCGCAGTTGGATCATTCTTTTTTCATGTGCTGCCAAGAATGTCAAATACGACTAAGTACCAAAATCCTTACTCTACCTTACACATGTGCCACAAGTTATGTTAAACCCTTCTAAAACCCTATCCCATGTGCCTTCACTTTGCATGCCATTATCCAACTAGGCCTTGCATGCCCACGTGCCTTCTTGTACTTAGCCAATATTTTAGGGGCCCAAATCACCCCACACAATTCCTGTTCTCTATCCTAAAAAAATCTTCAATAAAGAAATAAAGAATGTGAACCCTTATAATTGGTTGGAATGGAAGAATAAATGAATGAAGAGATGGGGAAAAGAATGAAGGAATGTGGAACTTTATTTCTGGAGGAGGAGAGGGAAATCATTCCCTAACTCTACTTCTAACTTCCCCAAGTGTCAACCTCACTCTGAGCTTGCTGGCAGAGGTTTCCTACCAGGGTGATCACTTATTCAAAACTCAGTCCCTTCCCCTTAGCACTCATTGTTTCCACAATCTCCTCAAGTTGCTTACCAAAATCCTGAGTGCATCCATCCTTGAGTAATTTGGGGATACTTTTTCTTCATTCAGTTCTTGATTGAGCCCCACAAGGTCTCAATAGCCTCTGATTTCTTTTCCACTTTGGAAAGGATCTTGTCTCACTCAACCTAGTTTCCTTTGTTCTTCTCCTATAACTCCTTAAGATTTGTCTCATGTTTGGAGATCATGATGCTTACCACTCTCTCTCTATTGGTGTAATTGTCATAGGTGACCTCAGCTACTGCACTATAGTCTTTACATCGGCAAGGATTTTGTTGTACCGAGAAACAATTTCTACTACCTTCATCTTAGCCTCCTTTTCCTTGCGCTCTAACGCCTCTTCTGTAGAATCCAATGTAAGTGGTCACCTTTCCATGGTGAGAATGTGAGTCAATTCCTCTAGGAATTACAAGGTTGACCCATACTTTTACGCGGGTGGTATCAAGTTTGGATGCTTTAAGAAAATAACATCCGTTATCATCTTTATTTTTTATACACCTTGTGCACCCTTACCTTCTCATCCTTTAACTCATGCCTTAATTGAGCACTTATTAGCTCTTCTTGCTTCAAGTCCTTGGTATTTTCAATGATATCTTCTTCCTTTTTCTCTAGCTTTGCCTCTAAGAACTTTACCCTGTTGTTTCTCCCAAAGATCCTAGCTTCAACTTCAACTAAAACTTTGTTCAGTGCATTGCAGATTTGCTCATATGATAATTGCTGAGAGTTTACCAAGGGGTTGATTCCCTTTGAATCAGGCACCTGTTGGTGATGAATCACAACACCCCTAAATGTCTGCAACTCAATGGGTTGAGACTCTCAGTGCGATTGCATAACATGGAGCTTTTCCCAAGTGTGGGACCTTGCAAAAGCAGAAAAGCTCTCCGGATGAAGGCTGGTTCTTATTCCTCTATTCAGATGCACACATAAAAATGTAGAGGGTTTACTCAAAAACCTAATCTAACTTTCCAAGGAGTCAGGGTAAGAAGATGCATAAAAAAACCTAAACTAACAAAGGTGATGCACCGGGAATGAAGAACACCTATCTTGCCAATAAACACGAACCATAAAAATACAATGCAAGATCATGCACGAGATAACCAAATTTGTAGTGAAGTATTAGGAGGATGCAAAAGAACACTGAGAGGGTTGAGAATCATCCATAGACATGCATTACTTGCTCCAAATATTGATACAATACACTACAAAATTCCAAGAGGAAAAGTTACATTATAGTGTTGAATGGGAGGTTTTAATTCCACAAATTCACCTGCCAAGGAGAAGAAGGGAGGGGAAAAACAAGAATGTCCAACCTTTAGAAATAAGCCCCTCATTACAATTTATAGGGAGAAAAAGAGAGGGAGAAGAGAGGAATTCAAAATCTACCCTAACCACCCCCAGACAGCACTTAATTCATCTCATTATGGCAGTAGGTGAGAACCCTGACAAACCCAAAATATGGTGAACTGTATTTTACATTTTTGAAGAATTTTTTCTCACCCAATTAAAGATATCCAGTCGTAGTTGGATAGAGGACCTTGTAAGCTTTCCGAAAAGTCCAACCTTGCATGAATTTGAGCTCCTTGTGAAAAGTTATGGCCATTTGAATATTCCCCAAGTCAGGGTCTATTTCCAGTCGGGTTTGGGATTCTCCTTTGCATTTACATCGGGTTTGGAGGATGCCTCGACATGTGTTTGATTCTTGTGTTTTCCTAAAACCCACTTCCGCCACTATTGCCAAGATTTCCTTTATTTCGGGTTCAGAAATTGGACTTGCATATGCATCGGGTTTGGAGGATGCCTCGACATGTTTTCGCCCCATGATTTCCTGACTCCAAAACCCGATTTTCCTAGGTAGTGTTTCAAGTTTCAGAACTCCCAAGCATTGGGACATGCCTTGCAATTTTCATGCTTCATGTCTCATGTTTCCCGAAACCCGAAACCCGATTTCCTTGTGTCGGGTTTTTGACCTCTCTCGACATATTTTCCTTGTGTGGTTTTTGACCTCTCCAACATATTTTCCTTGTGTCGGGTTTTGGACCTCTCCGACATATTTTCCTTGTGTCGGGTTTTGGACCTCTCCGACATATTTTCCTTGTGTCGGGTTTTGGACCTCTCTGACATATTTTCCTTGTGTCGGGTTTTTGACCTCTCCGACATATTTTCCTTGTGTCAAGTTTTTGACCTCTCCGACATATTTTCCTTGTGTCATTGTCTATATTTACCTAGGGGGTAGATATATACAACAATTTAGTGACTCAATGGGATTACTTCCTGCTAGGTAGAAGATCAGTGGATTTTTAGCGATCCATTGGGCATGGAGTCATAAGCAATAACCTGAAACAAACTGATATCTGATCTTGAGCCCGATACCACAACTCCTTCTCCGAGAGCATGCTGAACTATAGAAATCCAACCTAGGAGCAACAAAACATGTGCCAAAGCACTTAGGGAAACTGAAACCTAACTACAATAAGACAATGTGCATATGCACTTAGAGGAATTGAAATCTAGGCTAATATTTACAAGGGTAAACCTTTTCTTTTCAAGTAGAAATGTTTAAGATAGATTCCGTTAACCGGAATCGGGAGTTCTTCTCCATCCAATGTAGACAATTGGAAGGCATTGCTATTCTTACATTCCATGACCATGTAGGGGCCACTCCAAATGGCATCAAACTTGGAATGCCTTCCCGGTTTTTCCCGATCTGCATCCCATTTCAGAACTAGGTCCCCTTCCTGGAAGGTCCTTGCTCTTGCTTTCTTATCAAACCATCTTTTACTAAGGCCTGATCTTTCTCAATTGTTTAAACTGCATGTTCTCTGATTTCCTCCAATTCCATCAACTCTGCATACCTGGCCTCCATTAGTTCAAACTCAGCCAACTCCAACTACTTCATGAACTCCAATGCAGGTAGTTCTAATGATATAGGCAATATTGCTTCTTTCCCATAGACCAGCTTGTAAGGGGAATTACCTATAGACCTCTTTGGTGTTATTCTGTTAGCCCATAACGCTGATTTTAGCTTGGTATGCCATGTTCTTTGATTTTCTTCCAGAGTTCTTCTGATGATTCTTAGCAAATTTTTTTTCGTGGACTCGCTATCCATTACCCCGTGGGTAATAGTTAGAAGAGGTGCTCAAGTATATTCCATTCTTGACAGCCCATTCTGTAATCTTGGAACCTATGAATGCCAATGTATTGTCTGATATGATAGTGGCTGGCACACTAAACCTGGTCACTATCCCTTCATAAAAGTCTAGTATGTTAGACTCATTTGCTTCTTTGAGCGCTACTACTTCGGTCCACTTGGTGAAATAGTCTGTTGCCGTGAGAATCCACTTGTGTCCTTGGCTTGAGTTTGGATTGATGACCCCGATGAAATCAAATCCCAATTGCATAAACGGTTGGTCGACCAAAATTGGGTGTAATGGAAGTGCTGCTAGTCTTTCTTTGCTGTGAAGAGCGCACATTTCTTACACTTTCTTATCCATGTATAGCAGTCATTGAACACCGTGGGCCAATAATACCCTGCCTTCATTATCTTGAGAGCTATTACCCATGGGGAAAAATGTCCTCTAGAAATTCCATTGTGAAAATCTCGTAACACCCTCTCAATTTGATCTGTCTTAATGCACCTCAATAAAACTCCATTGATGTCTTTCTTGAACAAAACACCATCAACAAGCACATATGGAATAACTTGTAATCTAAAGTATCTCCTCTTTGTTTTTCTCATTTCTGGAGGGCATAGGCCTATCTGTAGGAAGTGTATCATATTTTGAGTCCAACAAGGAGTGGGCACATCATCATTTTCTGTTCTTGACCATCATGTAGTACCAAGACAATATCTTTTTCATCACCTACTTCAACTTGTTGACTCAAGGCTAGCTGTTCACATAGTCCCTTTCCATGTACTAGTTTGGTGACCTTGATCTCAATGTCATATTCCATGATACAAGTGATCCATCCTGCACGCTTCTCATTTAGATCCTTGTTTAGAAGGAAGTCCTTGACTCCTGCATGAGAGACCAAAAATTGGATCTTGTTGTTTGAGACTAGGTGCTTGAATTTCTTTAAGCTCCTGATCACTGCAAGGACATGATTTTGATGAAAGAGTACCTAGTTTCGTATTCCTCAAAGCCTTGACTAAAGAAAAAAACTAGTTGTTCTGATCCCTCTTTGTTTTGTTGTATTAGGATTGCAGAAATCATGTCCCCACCACCAAAGGCATATAACATGAAATCCTTGGAGAAGTCTGGATTGATGAGAGTCGGAGCTTGAGATATAGCCTCTTTTATTTCCTCAAAACTTTCCTTACCTTCAGATGTCCACTTAAATTCCATGCTCTTCTTTAACATCAGTGTTATTGGCTTTACGAGAGCTGCAAAGTTTGGAACAAACCTACGGACAAAATTGATCCTTCCTAAGAAGCTTTGAAGAGCCTTCTTGTGACTTGGCAATGGCAATGCTCTAATTGCTTCAACTCTCTCTGGGTCAATTGTCAACCCCTCCTTTGAAACAATATGGCCTAGAAGTTTTCCTTTGTGAGCCAAGAATATGTATTTTTTGGTATTCAATGATACCCCAAATCTTCTACATCTCTGAAATACCTATCTCAAATGAAAAAGGTGATCTGTTGCATTTTTGGAGAACACAATGATGTCGTCAAGATATATCAGAACTATTTTATTGATCAACCCCTTGAATGCCATATCCATTGCCCTTTGGAAAGTGGCTCCAGCATTTGATAGCCCAAATGGCATCTTCTTGTAGGCATAGGTGCCCCATTTGGTGGTGAAAGCCATCTTAAACTAGTCATCTTCTTTCATCATTATCTGATTATACCTTGAGTAGCCATCTAGGAGAGAGAATCTCTCTGAACCGGATACCACTTGCAATATTTGTTCCATTGAAGGAAGTGGGTAATGGTCTTTGAGAGATGCCTGTTGAGGTCTCGGAAGTCCACGCATAGCCTGATCTCTCCGTTCTTCTTCCTAACCAGTACCAAGTTTGCAACCCAACTTGAGTGCTTGATCGGGAATATAATGCTTGCCTCTATTAGCTTGTTTAGCTCTTTCTTCATTAGAGGCTCGATGTGAGGGTTGACTGGTCTTTGTTTCTGCCTGATGGGATTAGCATCTGGATCTATTTCTATTGTATGTTGTGCCAACTTTGGGTTGAATCCTCATAGGTCCTCATAGCTCCAAGTGAAGACATCTGGAAATTCTTGGAAAAGTTGTATGAAATCTGATTTCTCCTATTCAGTGGCCACTTTACCAATCTGAAGTGTTTTACCTTCCCCAACCGGAATTGGCTCTGAATCTTCTCCTTTGACCTGTATGTTAGACTTTTCTTTACGGAACTGGTTGTTAGGATTGAATATGGATTCCAATGTTACTAAACCCTTGGGAAGTTTGTTTGTCCGTAGCTGCACTACTTCATCCCCATACTGCTGCTATAGTTTATCCTGATTCCTAGCCAAGAATTAAGCCTCTTCTTGCAAGAAATTGACGATCTGTTGATCATTCTCAAACACCTTCCAGCTCATGTTATTATCTGGCACTGCTGTTGGCCTCATAATCACATGGATATGTGGCTTTTTTTTCCCTTTTGATGTTTTCAACCACATCGAACGTTTCTCCAACTGTTGTGAGCCTATCCGCGACTTCATTTTTCTTCCTGGGTATGGACACAATGTTGAAAGCTTTGAAATACTCAATGAGGTCCCATACCCTATTCTTGTAGCTCCTCAACAGGTCGTTCTTTGTAGCATGTTGTCCCCTGACTTGGTTGACGATTAGCTCACTATCTCCAAACACTTGCAAGTTCTTTATGCCCTTTTTCCTGGCCCGATGAAGTCCATGAATCAATGCCTCGTATTCAGCCATGTTTGAACAGGAAAATTGGAAACGAAAAGCTGAAAAATATTTGATGTTTTGTGGTGAAATCAACATTGCACCACCTCCAGCACCTTATCTGCTTCTCGAACCATCAAAAAATAGTTGCCAAACTTTGTTTTCATCCTTTTGTTCAGGCTGATGATGTCGAGAATGGGTGAATTTTCTTCATGTACACAATACACGCCCAATTCAGATTCTTTAATTTCCTTGTATGGGTCAAATTCATGACTCTTGTTTTCCCATTCATCCAAAGTCAAATCAGGAATTCCCTCGACCTTAGTACCTATTTCTAGATCATTTGAACACTCCTCCTGATCAAAAGCTGAGCAATTTGCATTGATAGGACTTGGTACATGAGGCTCAATATGGAAATTGGCAATTGGTTTTGACCTGATTGTTGCTTTGGCCCCATACCTTGTCCTGAAAATCATGTGTGACCAATCTGCAGATAAATATCCACCGATTTTTGTAGTGAAGTCTCTTGATAGACACAATGCAAAGAGTGGCGAAAGGTCAATCACAGACACATATTACAAAACTATAACATTAGGATAGGAATGTAGTGTTAGGCTTAACCCTTGATGACCCCAACTATTCCTACTACTATTCCATCTAGCTACACTACTCCTTTTAGCACTGGCTCATACTTCAGACCCAGTTGATCCGCTATTTGCTTCAGCATCACTAAACTACTTGCCCCTGAATCTATCATGAAGTTGTGTACCAAGTGGTTTCCAACAACCAATGACACATAGAATGGTGGAGGCTTCAAATTTTTTCTTGTTTGGCCCCCATCATGTTGCACTGCATTAGTGAGAACTTTCTCATGTCCCCGGTTTGATACATTTGAGGTAGACCAATTAGCCATTGTAGCTTGCAATAAATCTCGTTGCCCTGGGATCGCAAGTGATTCCCACATGGAAATGTTCAAATGTGTCTTCTTCATTTGATCAATGATGTTGAAAGGGGATGAATTGTCCTTTTGTTTTCCCTTACTTGGCATAACCTTTTCTGGAGCTTGAACAGGTGCATGTGTTGCTACAAAAGGTACCTTAGGCTGATTCTACACATTTGGAGCTGTGTTTTGTCTACTGACCCCTTGTTTTGTAGGAGTGGGCTGAGAAACAATTGGATTATATGGTTTCCGCTCTTCTATGCTTCTCTTCCTTGACCGTGTGTTGGCAGCCACCCCTTAAAAGGGTTGTTGGTTAACTCCACAGAAGTCTTCCATTTGCCAATTAATCAATGTGGTTTCTGTTGGAGGTCCTTCTTGTTACGTTTCTTGCTGCTGATTCTCTTCTTGGCTTGGTTCTTGAGGCACACCAATGGTTTGCACCGTCAAAGCCTGATTCAGTGCACCATTGAAACATGATGACTGATTGTGAGGTAGATTGCAAGGGTAACACCAGTTGTACTCCTGTGCCATGTTATTTTGTGTTGGGACCAAGGCTCTCTAGGATGTCGTTACATTTGGATCATACGGTCGAAATGGCTCAGCAGCTTGAAGTGAAGTTTTCCTTGGTTTTGGTTTTGATTTGTAGCCCGAGGTGGTGGTCTATTTTTTGGTATGAGGGCCTCTAGCTTGTGCTTTGAGGTTGATACGGTCTAGAACTTTGAGCTTGTTGTCTTTTGATAGTCACTAGCTCATTTCCAAGGTTCTTGTCTTTTGATAAGTCCTGCAATTCCTTTGAAGTATTTGAAGGATATGCCTCATTATTGCTTTGATTTCTAGGGGTTGGAATGGGATTCATAACCTCTGTTGTAGGATTTCCCATATCCGGATATAGAGGCAAGGTGGCCTTGGTGCAATGCCTCATTGGATCAAACAGTTCTCTACTGCTACGATAGATTGATTAGCAGCATTGGTCCTCCCATTGATTGGATCATCATGGCTATGTATGAATTTATAGCCTTTAAGAAATAAAGGAATGCACCTTCGGTGGTTGGTCTAACAACTATTGGAATCCTGTCCCATGTCTGTTGGAATCTGAAGTTGAAATCTATCATTTGTTCATTAGGAGCCCTTTTGATTGTTGTCAATTGTTCCAATAAAGACAAATTGTCTGCCCTCTCCCCAAATTGGTTGCAAAGAGCTGATCAAAGTTGGTTCCAATTCATAATAGACCTTGCTGCTAGGCTTCTAAACCATTGTAAGGCCTTACCTTTGAAAGATGAAGCCAATAACTTGACTGCAATATCCATTTCATTTATTTCGTGGATTGCACATGCATTAGCAATATCTTGGATGTGATCAATAGGAGTAGTATAATTTTATCCTGTGAAATAGGGGATATTCTTTAGCGCTGCAACTGGAACTTGATTTTGAGCATTTTTGGGAAGTGGACTACTACCCATGAAATTGACAAAGGGATTCGGTGGTAGATGTGACATTATGATTGGCCTACGAACCCTGGTTGATGTGAGAAAAGGTCTACCAGGTGGAGGTGTAGACAAAGTCCTGTTAGGTGGAGATGGTGATCTTTGTGGTCTTCTTCCTCTCCTTCCTCTACCTGATGATAGTTGCAAGTGGAAAAATAGCCCTCTTCTCGAGTAACAGACCTTGTTTGAATTCTTCTCATGTGCCAGGCAACTCATGCTACTACACCACTAAGTTATATCCCTTGGAGTCGCCAGATGTGTTAGAGAACGAGCCTCAAAAGGTTGTATTTTGCCAAGTTACACACCAAACTTGACAATATTGAAAATAGAATTTAAAAATTTGAAGGACCCAGGGGATAAAGTCTTCAATTTGGTTATCGGGTCTTGTTGTGCAACTACTAATCCCTGAAAGGTACAGATGAAGCTCAAGTCATGCAAGGCAACTTACAAAACCTAAAATACACTGTGTCGGAGCTTGGGACATGCTCGACACCTAGGAAAACCCAAAATACTAAAAATTGTGAAATTTTGAAAGTCAAAATCTCAAAAATCTAAGGATACCCTTTTGAAGATTTTTCCCGATCTACCAACTAGTGAAATTTTTACTTGTCTTGAGCAAGTTAAGCCCTTGAAAATCAATTTTGGAGTTCAGCCTGGAAGGTGAAACATCCAAAAATTGTAAAACTTGTAATTTCTAAGTCCAAATTTCTTGAAAATTCCTTCGAATCTTATGGAATGACCTCTTGGTCCCACCGGGTGTGCCAAAAATATTGGTGGTGAATCACAGCACCCCTGAATGTTTGCAACTCAATGGGTTGAGACTCTTAGTGCGATTGCATAACATGGAGCTTTTCCCAAGTGTGGGACCTTGCGAAATCGGAAAAGCTCTCCGGATGAAGGCCAGTTCCTATTCCTCTGTTCAGATGCACACATAAAAATGTAGAGGGTTTACTCAAAACCTAATCTAACTTTCCAAGGAGACAAGGTAAGAAGATGCATAAAAAAACCTAAACTAACAAAGGTGATGCACCGAGGAATGAAGAACACTGTCTTGCCAATAAACACAAACCATAAAAATGCAATGCAAGATCATGCACAGATAACCAAATTTGTAGTGAAAGATTAGGAGGATGTAAATGAACATTGAGAGGGTTGAGAATCATCCATGACATGCATTACTTGCTCCAAAGATTGATACAATACACTACAAAATGCCAAGAGGAAAAGTTGCATTACAGTTTTGAATGGGAGGTTTTAATTCCACAAATTCACCTGCCAAAGAGAAGAAGGGAGGGGCAAAACAAGAATGTCCAACCTTTAGAAAGAATCCCCTCCTTACAATTTATAGGGAGAAAAAGAGAGGGAGAAGAGAGGAATTTGAAATCTACCCCAACCACCTCCAGACTGCACTTAATTCATCTCATTATGGTAGTAGGTGAGAACCCTAGCAAACCCAAAATATGGCGAACTGTATTTTACATTTTTGAAGAAATTTTTCTCACCCAATTAAAGATATCCAGTCTTAGTTGGATAGAGGACCTTGTAAGCTTTCCGAAAAGTCCAACCTTGCATGAATCCGAGCTCCCTGTGAAAAGTTATGGCCATTTGAATATTCCCAAGTCAGGGTCTGTTTCCAGTCGGGTTCGGGATTCTCCTTTGCATTTGCATCGGGTTTGGAGGATGCCTCGACATGTGTTTGATGCTTGTGTTTTCCTAAAACCCACTTCCACCGCTATTGCCAAGATTTCCTTTGTTTCGGGTTTGAAAATTGGAATTGCATATGCATCGGGTTTGGAGGATGCCTCGACATGTTTTTGCCCCATGCTTTCCCGACTCCAAAACCCGATTTTCCTAGGTAGTGTTTCGGGTTTTCAAAACTCCCAAGCATCGGGACATGCCTTGCGATTTTCATGCTTCATGTCTCATGTTTCCTGAAACCCGAAACCCGATTTCCTTTGTGTCGGGTTTTTGACCTCTCCGACATATTTTCCTTGTGTCGGGTTTTTGACCTCTCCGACATATTTTCCTTGTGTCGGGTTTTGGACCTCTCCGATATATTTTCCTTGTGTCGGGTTTTTGGATCTCTCCGACATATTTTCCTTGTGTCGGGTTTTTGACCTCTCCGACGTATTTTCCTTGTGTCGGGTTTTTGACCTCTCCGACATATTTTCCTTGTGTCATTGTCTATATTTACCTGGGGGGTAGATATATACAACAACACCTTCATCAGTGATCCTTGGATTACTTCAAATTTAGTCTTGTCAATGTGGGACTCAAATTCCTAAGAAATCATTTTCCTCATTTGAGGGTATGCACCTTCCTCATTAAATGATGCCATGGCCAAGAGTTTCTCCATTGGCATGGTGCTTTGAAAATATGTGTGAAACACCTTGTTTGGGTCGTCGATGTAGCCCATTCCTTTAGCTTGGGTTGCTTGAGAGTTCTTCCTTCTTGTGTGTGTGGCCTTTGGAAAGCTTACATCCAAACTATGATTTCCTCCCATGTTGCCATATTCTTTTTCTATGCTTTCCTCCTCATCTTCCTTTAGCACCACATCCGCGCTTCGCTCCACCTCTTGTTCTACCAAGGTCTTGATGATTTTTTCCACTTTTTTTTTGTGGCCTCATCTATCTATTCCTTTATGAGGCTTTGGGTCCTTTGATATTTTGTAACTTCTTCCTTGCCTACCCCCTTGCCTTGGGTCTCAGCTTCTTCTTCATCCTCTTTCTCCTCATCTCCTTCGTTATACTCATCTCCTTCTTCTTCCTTGTCATCCTCCTCTTCCTCTCCTTCTTCCTCAGAATCATGTACTTTGAAAACTAGAGGGTATTGAGCTTCTTCAGGATCATCATCATCCTTCTCACCTATGTAGGCTTCTAGGCTCTTCTGTTTCCTCCAAATCTACCTTTTCTGTCACCTTTTTCCTTTTCCTAACTGGTGATTCCAGCATAGGAGATTATGCTCTTTCTTCCTCATCTCCTCATGACTTCTCCTTTGTGAGAGGTTCTTCCTACTCTAGTGCTTCCTCTTTTGGGGTATTCTCCTTGATCGGGGACTTCTTCCTACGTGCATAGGTACTAGGTTTTGCACTTGCCTATGGCGCACCCATCGATTGTGTAGTATGAACACTTGGTGCCTTCTTCTCTTGTACCCCCTTCTTTCCCTCTTCCTAGGTGCAACCTACTTCCTTCCTATAGGGTCTTTAGGAATGGAGACATCGTTCTCCAAGTATGCACCTTTTCAAAATTTGGCCTTATGTGTAGATACACCCTTACTACGGTCCTTCCTTTAATCGACAGTGTTAAAGGCTTCATCATTTGTATCTCGTGGGAGACATATCTCTCCACATATGCACGCTTATTTGTGTAGACCAGATTTCTACGCAGCTCTCTGTGGTCCTGATCTACCTCAATAAGGTCAAACCTTAGTCTCTTGGCCTCCTTGAACCGGTTAACTCTGGCTTGGAAGTATAACACGGTGAAGGAGAAGGGTAGCTTGCACCATAGACTCATATTCTCATTTGTTAACATAAATCTGCCAATGTAGAAGTGTTGGTACACTACAGAATTTTCCTCCCCATTCATGAGCACTAACAACTACTATGAGATCCTCCATTCTACCCCAAATGCATCACGTATCCATTTGTACCACTTTTCCAAGTGCACCTTATGAGTGGCCATCATGGTCTCACAAGTATACTTTACAAACCTCTTGGGTCCTCTTCTGGATACTCCCAAAAAAATTTCTAGCCCATTGGGCACTCCAATCTCTAAGAATACAATAGTGAGGAGGATATTAATGAAGATTATCTTCTCTCTCTTCCTGCACACTGCTTATAATTTCATCCACGATGAAAGTAGACAAGTTATAGATGGTTCCTTTTGATATCTTCCGGCATACATTTAGCCATGCCTTGTTCACTTGGGTCCATCATTCCTGATCATTGAGCTTAGTTACTAAGTGTGCGGCCATCCTCATCACTGGGTTTGGTATCTCGGTGATGTCAAAGTATCGTGACCCCTTCTTATAGTCATACGTGGCTACAGTCTCCTTGATAACTTCCTTGTTGCTTAGGTCATCATCAATGTTATATCCTTCACAATTGAGGCATGTGAACTTGGATATCAGTTGTGGTGTGATGCGCATCTTACGCCCCGTGAAGTAAAAGTGATCTTCATGAACACGTGACATCAACCATTGATATAGTCGCTCAGGCTTGCCAAAGTAAGGTAACTCATAAAGCTGCAATAGCCCTACCTTCTCCAATTTGACCTTTACTTCATCCTTTGTATATCTTGGCATGCCCTTCGATGTCCTTTTATTGGTTGGGAAAACTAACTCCAAAGGAATCTCCTTCTCGTTGTGTTTGTGCGATGATTATAATCACTCATAGCCATCTTTTGTACATGTGACTCCAACTCTTTTCCTAGCAATACCCCATCTGGGTACTGCATTTCTATATACCATTCTTCATTAGTCCTCGTGATGACAACTATTTGATTTCCTTTTCCCTTTCCATTTTGTTTCTTGGGTGAGATGGTTGCTTTCTTTGGTGCCATTTTTTTGGTCGGTGTTAACACTTAAAACTTCTTCCCCTTGCTCTACTCTACCACTCTGTCTAATCCCAAAGCTCAACCTTGCAAAGAAACCCTTCTAACTCTATGCCCTAGCCACCAAACCCTAACTGGAAAAATCCTTCCACAAGACAATGCTTCCTCAACAAATTTTCCCATGCCTGTACTCCTTCCACACTGGTTTGGATCTACCTAGTCACACACTTTAGATTTCTCAGATTCGTCTTTACACAACTCTTTGGATGCCTAGTTCATGAGAGCTTCTTTCAATTGTAATCACAAGGTAAAATAACGATGTGCCCGACTCCTTATTTATAGATTTTCCTTCTTTCCAGCATTAAATGTTATGCCACCTACCACCATACTTAACACTAAATGTGGCTTTTTCCACTAAGATGGCCTTAAGTGCCTTTACCCACGTGCCACATCTTGTGCAAAAAACCCTTTATAACGTTGTGGCATGTAAAAATACAACCTGACCAAAAACTATTACATGTGCGTCCACAGCACCGAAGGCACTTCTTTTGTCCTTTACCTGATTTTTACCTTCGCCTACCTCATGTTGTTCTTGCGCTCTTGATCCTTTCTGTATGTGATTTCTACAAAGCCTTTTTGACACCAACCATTTCTGTCCACCTTTTCTTATACGCGCTTCTTAACCTTACACAATTTTTATCCTTCAACCTAGCCATTTACCGCAACTTCTACTGCCAGTTCAAACTTGTTTTATAGGCCTATACTTTGCATCACTCCACCCCACACTAAAACAGATGCGTGGTCCTCTGTGCATACACAACTTTGGGAAAAATAATGTGTTTACTGGCGCATAAGGTGTAAAACAAAACAAAAGAGAGGAACAAGAAACGAGAAAGGGAAACACATGAAAAGAAAATGTATAAAGGGAAATTCTAGCCTAATTGGCAACATTGCCTTATTACAAACACCAAGAAGACTTATTTATAGTAGGGCTTTAGCCTACTCCCATTTAAGTGACCTGGGAAACTCGTCCCCTCCAGTGCTTTTAAGCGGCATGCGTTTGAATCAAGAATATAAGAGATAATATAGGGCCCCAACCAATGGAATTTTAATTTCCCAAGATGGAGCATAAACTTGGAATCATATAACAAAACCATCTTCTTAACCTCAAACTTCTTGTTCTTGATGTGACGATCATGCCATGCTTTTTGTTTTGATTTTTCTATCTTTTGACTCTATCTAGCAAGTGATCGTCTTTCATCTAACTACATCAACTTATCAATTCCTTCTTCCAGTTCTTGTTTGTCAGCTAATACTCTTATGTTCATTAGACGCAACGATGGTAACATGAATTCCACTGGTAAAACAGCCTTCGCACCAAACACCAATTGAAATAGTGTGGCATTGTTCAAACTTTTATAGGTTGTCTTGTATGCCCATAGAATGGATGATACCTTATCATCCCACTCCTCTCTTCTAATGTCACAAATCTTAGTTAATGAATGACTTAGTATCTTGTTAAATTCCTTAGTAGTTCCATTTTATTGAGGGTGATATGGGGTAGTCTTATGATGGGCCACCATAAATTCTACTAACAAAATCTTGATTGTTTCATTGAGAAAGTGTGTACCCCTATCACTTGTTAAACTTAAAGGGAAACCATATATGCTGATTATTTTTCCCATAAAAATATAGTAGCTGTCACTATAGTGCAATCCTTTGTAGGCACTGCCTCTTCCCACCATATCAAGTAATCAGTGCAAGTGATGATATACCATGAACTAGTACTTTGCGTCAGCTAGCGCAATTGGCCCTATAAAGTTGATTGCCCATTTTTCAAATGCTTTAGCATTGGCTATTGGTGTAAGGGCATTTCATCTCTCTTTCTAGGTTTTCCAAGGCACTGAAAATGGTCACAGGCCTTACAAAACTCAATACAATCCTTGTAGATGGTTTCCCACTAAATCCCTACTAATAAAATCTTCCGCGTGGTAGCATTTCCTACATAGTGTCCTCCTGCAATCCCACCATGCACTTCCTCCATAATTTCCATATGCTCATGCTCCAATACGCATCGACGCAAAACCTCATCACGACCTAACTTATACAGGTCTCCACTAATCAACATGTAAGGTGCGACGCGTATTGCTAACTACTTTCTTTCTAGAGCCTTCATCCCTTCGACACTACACTTGTTTTAAAAACACTGTGATATCTTCCAAGTCTGAGGGCACACACCACAACATAAATAGTTGCATGTTTACCATGGTATCCTCAATGCTTTGCACATCCTCTCCTGAATCAATCCTTGATAAATGGTTAGGTCTTGAATTGATTTTTCCATGTTTCACCACCACTGTGAACTCAAATTCTTGAAATAGAAGGACCCAACGACATATGCACCCTTGCAGAATGGTTTGTTGACTAAGTACTTCAATGCCATATGGTCCGTGTAGAATATAAATGGTGTCGCCAATAGATACTACCTAAACTTATGTAGTGCGTAGATCATAGACAATGCTTCATGCTCAGTAGTTGTGTAATTATGCTCTGTTGGTGTCAACTTTCTACTTGTAAAGCACAAGGGATGATCAAAAATTCCCTCACTAGGTTGTGCTAGCACTGCTCCCATATCTATCCCTGAGGCATCGACATGCACATGGAAAGGCTTATCCCAAGAAGGAAAACATAATATGGGCACCATGACAAGCCTATCCTTCAAAGTGTCAAATGCCTTCTGTTGCGCCTCTCCCCAATGAAAGGCACTTTTGTGTTTTAATAATTCCTCCAAGGGCACAACAATCTCTACATATTCCTTGATGAAATTCATGTAATACCCCATATGCCCAAGGAATCCACACATTGTGCTTTGACTAGTAGGCTCCCTAATCCTACAATAACTAAAAATTTAGTGGGATCTACGAGAAAATCTTCTTTGCATATAATGTGTCCTAGTAGGGTCCCAAACAGAGTAGAAAAGACAAATTTCTTAATGTTGAGGGATATCCTTAGTTGCTGACATCTTTCAAACATCAACCTTAAGTTGTCACAATGGTCTTTTACCAGTCCATACATAGTCTAGTCATCTAGGTAAACTTGAAGAAACTTATGGATGAAGTCCTGAAATGCTTGTACCACAATGCGCGAGAACACAACAAGCACATTCTTTAATCCAAAAGGCATAACTGTGTAGGAAAAACTTCCCCATTTAGTGGCAAAAGTTGTCTTTCTCTGGTCTTCCTTTGCAATCCTGACTTGGTGGTACCCTGAGAACCCATCCGTGAAAGAGTAGACTTCACGCCCGACTACTCCCTAAAATTTCTTCAGTAAAGGGGGTTGGGAAAGGATCGATGACACATACTGCATTCAGATCCCTATAGTCAACACAAATTCTTATCCTACCATCCTTCTTAATACTGATAACCATTGGGCTTATCTATTCTGATTCTTCCACTGCCTCAATGATACCAGATGTTATCATTTTTTCTATTTCTTCCTTAACCCATACATGCATATTTGGTTTCATCTGATAAGGCCTCTTCGGAATCAGGTGTGCACCTTCCTTAAACTTTATCTTCATCTCTCCCAAGGAATGGTGAACACCTTTGAGTTCATGGTACCCGCGTGGGAATAAATCCTGGAATTCACATAACAGATCTATGATCATTGAAACTTCCTTCTATGACCAATAATCTCTGATGATAGATTCCTTAGGTTTTTCCTTTGAAGCAATGTTAACCTTATTTGTCTTCAAGGGCTCATGGTAGGCGTGTACTTGCTCATCAACGCTATCTATGACTTCGCGTGTACACTCTGAATGGTTAACATCTAAAGTCTCCATCTCTTCTCCATTTATTACATAGACTATTTTTCCTTTTTATTTTACCATACACATGTGATCAAGCTATATTTCCTCTGATTATTCTTCATTTAGGTGCATCTCCAAATAAGGCTCACCTAGTATCTCCAATAGCCTATGTTCTGCCATAAGCACTATCTCCCATCGTAAGGCACTTGATTACTTGCAATGCCTTATCCAATGATGGCTTGGTACTCCTATACTCAAAGGCTTGAATGAGATCAGCCACCAATTCCTGCCAATTACCTATCTGGTGGCATGTTTTTGAGTGGATATACCATGCACACACACAACCTTATAATGTGGAATATAGTTTATGCACCCATAATGATGGTGGTAAGGCTTCTACACCTCTGATCCAAGGCTTCTCACAAGCTTGGACATGGGATGAGGCAGGTTCCTTGCCATGATAGTCTTGTATGATGGTGGGTGCATTGCTTTTGGAGAACCTAACTGAGAATGTGATCCTCACCTTGCACCATTCCAAGAGATTCTCACGTTGTGTAGCCCACTAATGTCGAAGATATAGTTCAACATCCCCGTATTTCACTCTCATTCCTCCACTGAGCCTCTATCTCCTGTAAGAGCATCTTAGGGTAGGCCCCTCTAGAGTATTTGGGCAACTTCTTCCCTCCTAGGTACTTAACTGAGAGCACCTTTGTTACTCTTGTTATAGATCCTCTTAGTTGTCACCCATTTAACTCATAGGTCCCATGCACCCAATTGTCACATGCTATGCTAGTTGTATCATTCACAGACTAAGCATCTTCAAATTGGATAACTCCTTCTGTAGGGTGAATTATCTCAGGGTCCATAATAGAGTGCACATAGATTCTATCAAGGAATTCCTCTCCTAAGGGCTCAGTATAGGGTGCTAAATTCCCATATGTCAAAGGGATGACCACCCTTTCCTCCTTGTTCTCAAAGCTGATATACCCCTTGTTAAACCGTAGGTCGGTGTTGTTTTTATAACACCATGGGTGCCCAAGTAATGCTAGAAAATTGTCTGCATCGGAGAGTGCCAAGACTTCAAAGTATCCAGTAAAATTGGCCCCTTGAATGGTGATAAATACATCCTTTAGGACTCCAATGGTCATTTCCTTAGTTTTTTTCTCCATATACATCACATTTGAAGATGAATGAAATGCGGGCCTTCCCATTTGGTTCCAAACATCTAAAGTAAGAACATTTACCTCTACTTCTATGTCGATGAGAATACTACTCAAAAGTTATCCATCAACAACCACATTCAAAGTAATATCCTTATCATAGTTGAGGCTGTGAGGAGGAAGGTTTGCATGAAAAACCTACCTTCTGTGCTCTGTTTTGGCACATGGTACCTTCTGCGGAGCCTCAACATTCCTTCTTTGCTCCTATTTCCTTGACTACTCCTTTAGACACTGGATCTCTCCTTGTAAACTCTGAATGACATCCATAGTCTCTTGATATACTTCCTTCTGGTGAGAAGGGTCTAGATACTTCCCATGTAACACTTCCTCTCTTGAAACCAGAGTCATCTTCCTTAGTACTTCCTTGGCACATGTGGCCTCTTCCCACATTGTCACTAGAACAGGCTCTTACCCTGACTCACGCGCCACTCTTGACATCCACTATGCATCAACCTTATTTATACTCACCATCCTAGTGCCCTTGTGCTTCCGGTGCTATTGGTTCATGTGTTTAAACAACTAAGGGAATTCCTTGTACTTATGTTTTTTTTTCACACCATGAGCACTACAATAAATCAGACACTCGTATTTGTAATGCTTTGTAGATTGACAATTATAACAGGTTCCTCATGGGAACTCACTTCATCCTCTACCATGGTTACTACAACCATGAAATCCTCTGCGAATACCCCTTCCATGTGTTCCTCCTTCTGCGTTCCCTTCATAACGTCGGTCATCACCCTTTGAACTACTTGTAAGGCTAGTCTGGCACACACCCATATATATAGCATCATGTATTTGATCAATCAGTCTGTAATCCTTGGTATCATGGGTCGTAGAGGTACAAATCTTACAATTACAAGAAACATTCTTGTGGATTACGTACTAGAGTAGAGGGAATCTAATTTCATCATGATCCCCATGGAAAATCTCATAATCTACTGACATAATGTACACTAATTTCGAAGGGCAACTATCCTTTGCATGTCCCTCCACTTCATAGTCTACACACCAAAGCCCACCACAAATCTCATGCACTACGTTTGCTGATAAATTCTCCAATTACTTGGCCATTGTAGAAATTTGAGCCTCCAAAAAGGTCTAAAACCAATGTCAACACTCGCAACAACTTCGGCACATAGGGTAGCTTCCAATGCCTCACGTTGGTTGGTGAAATTCTTGTGTGATGAGCCCTTCTAAATGGTGATATCAATCCTTTGACAAACAATTGAGCATGTTGAGAAGGATGAATGTCATAGGATAGTTTTGACAAGAGAGTCTTGAAATGCACATCATACTCCCGCACAATCTCTATCATTCCCTATTAGATCTCTTTCAGAGTGTTGATGCTTTTTTGCTCAAACTCTAGGATATGGAACTTTGCTAAGAAGGTGTTCTTCAACGTGGTGTAGTCTACCAACATCTGATGGGGGTCATACTTCCTATACAAACTATGTGCACACCCTTGCAATGTTGTTGCAAACTAACTTTCCTTCCACTCTGGGGTAGTGATTCCCTTCTCGCGCCATAGTAGTTCATGTTGGTGCTCAAATTAGTCTCACCCCATTTGTCATTGAAGTTCTCTAGTCTGTGGGCTCTGTCATTTTCTCTATCTCCCATATTGATGCATAAAAATCTATTCTCCATTTGGTTGCCATGATCAGTCCCTTCCTTGGTTGAGGATCACTTAAAGGTCTAGAATTTGTTTTTCATTCCTCTGTCCATCTGAAAGAGTCTGTAACTTGGGTGTAAAACTCAGGTTTTTCCTTTCCTTCCATTTTCCATAGTCACGTTTTGTTGTCCCTGTCATTTTTGTCCCAAATACCTATGGAAACATGATTGGATGTAGCTTAGAGGATCATATTTGAGCCTTATAACATTTCAAATTCTCTGTCCTTGAAGAAAGATTCATTTTGGGCTCAAATGGTGATTTTCTTGCATTTTATGATTTGACGGGTGTATTTTTCTCGGTCAAATTTACATCTTAGCATCAGTGGAAATGTGGCCCTTTTTGGTTGGATGCGGCCTAATGGGGCACTTTAAAAATCTAAGGCTTGCTTCAACCCAAAACTTGTCCACATGGAGGAATGACGCTCATTTGAAAATTCACCTTTTAGTTTGGCATTGGAGTTGTGTTGGGGGGACACGTAGAGGTTTCCACTACTTTTCCCAAACCTATAAATTTTTTTAATGCAGCTAGTACAGTTTTGGTGGACCATGGACACGTGGAGGGATGACACTCATTTGAGGATCCACCTCATGGTCCCACCTTAACAATTGCATCATGGAAACATGTGGAGGCTTCCGCCGGCTCCACTTTGTACTTAAATTTTCAAATCAATTTTTAAGGCTTAAGACATGTGGTGAGCTCGCGCTTGTTCAGGGTCTCCACTCTTGGGAACCATCTCGAATTTGTGCCATGAAGACATGTGGAGGGAATTTTAAAGCGCTTATTTGGGGGTGGCCCTAAGTTTTATTTTGAAGAAGCACCAGGAGGACACTTGGAGGCTTCCACTCACTCTACCTTTTGCTTGGACTTTCAACGGCCAAAGAAAAATGTCTCGGACCCTAGACACATGGCGCCTTCCATTGAACCTTAAATTTTTTTAACAAAATCTGCTGGACTGAGACACTTGTTGAGCCTGCGCTTGTTTGGGGTCTCTGATTTTGGGGACCATCTCAAAATGTGCCATTGAGACATGTGGAGGCTTCCACTGGCTCTTTTTACACTGAGGCTTTTCAAAGGCCAAAAGGCATTTTTCTTGGGCCCAGGGCATGTGGAAGGCCCGCGCTTGTTTGGGACTTGCCTCTATGCTTCTCCTTTGCAGTTGCGCCAAGGAAACACGTGGACAACTATGATATAAAGTGGAAAAGGGGCATAATCAATGGTTGTTGTGTATTGCATCTATTTTTTCACCATTTTTTCTCCAAGATTCCTGGAGACGCGAATACACACTATTTTTCATCGTTCTTTGATGAAATTCCTTGTTGTCTCTGTCTGTAAAGTGCCATTTGATGGATTTAGAACTTAATTTGTGAGTCTAAGGATTGTTAAGGTCAATATTTTGAAGTTAGAATTGCTTAGGTACTTGCAAAAATGAGTATTACCAGAGGAGATGGATTTGGGGCAGAATTATAGAGGAAAGAGAGGGAAAAAGGGATGAAATGATGAAAGTGCAAGTGCACAAAAGATGAAAATGGTGTTTCCTCGAGAGTGAAAAGGATTACCTGTCATATCCAGCTGTGCAGAGTCTCCAAAAAATGATTAAAAGGGGAATTTATCGCATGAAAGAATCAAAATGATTATAAGGATTGCCAAAAAGTTGAGGCATGACATCCTAGTCATTAGTTAAGGGCCCAAGAAACGTGATCAGTTCACAATTGGTCCACCTAACAACTTTTGGATCTGAATTTGTTAAATGTTGCTTTTTGAAGCAAATTGTTAACAAGCAAAGGTCCCTCGAATATTATTTCTTTTTTGGGGGAAAATTGAGTGAGTAAAATGTATAAATGCAATGAGAATACTTTTGCAAATGGTTGGAGTTTGAATTCCTAAGATAAAATTTGAGAAAGCCTTCTTCGTGAGAGACCAAAGCCGAGATAACCTTTTTTTTTCTTCTATGTTAGATTTTCTATCATGTCAAGCTGGTTACATATGTATAGCCATTGATGAGCACATAGATTGCTCTGGAAGATTTCCCCTGCTGATCAATCTAAGCAATTATGAAATTAATTTGTGTCCAATCTCTAGAAATTTGTGTCTGCTTTGTTTCAGAATGTTTGTAAATAGTTTCTTTCATTCCTATTGCAATATTACATTGAAATATTTGTGAAATCACACAAGATCTTGTCCCTGTGATAGTTTAATGGTATTTTCAATTTCATTTCAAGAAGATCCTTCATCTTGGATGATATAAACAAATTTAAAATCAATTCATTGTCATTTGTTGATAAAGATTATCTGTAAGTCTTTGGGTGTACATTATGTGTGATTAATCAGAGAATTTGGTGTTTAATTGAGTCTTTCAATTCAAGCCTTCATGTTAGAGTATTAAAGATTATGTGAAAACATGTTGATCTGGGCCTCCATTGAAGCACACCTTATGGTTGAAGGAATGTCTTAATTGTTCTCAAGTTTTCTATTGTTGAGTTGTTCATTGTTGTGAAGTTCCTTCAAAGATTTGGTATAATCAAATTTTTCCTACTTCATCTCCCTCCAAAATCATTCAAAACCCATTGATCTATCCTGAACTACCCTTGTTTGCCCTGTATATCAACAAAGGAACAAAATATGATTACTAAAATATGCAGAACACTCATGATTTCTTAATGTCTTCAGTAACCTTAGCCTTGTAATGAAATTATCTCCATCATTTAGAAGTGACAACTCTTAAGAGTTAAATTATGGAGTATTGACCATATTTTCCACAGGTTTTCTTCATAAAATTTATCCAAACGAAGGGTATATCCATCTCCTTCATCAAATAAAGGTTACACTAAGGGTCCTCTCATTTTGGTCAAAGAGGCACGACTTAAAGTAGTGAGGACAGGTCAAATCCTCTTAAATGTGCTATCCATCTCTCGATAAATATGAGTAACAAAGGGCCAGTTAGATTTCATCCCCTGCTAAAAAATGACACACACTATGATCTATCTACCTCTAAGCTCCACGTCTAATCTATGTTACTGCTCATCTTGAAAGGGAGAACAAATTTGGTTACCAATACTCGTGGCACCATTTTTGGGGATAATTTGTTGATTTGTTCCCAATTCATATCCATTTGGCCCATAAACAACACTCGTGGCACCATTTTCGGGGAATCTTTAAAGTATTTAAACAAAGGTGTACACGTATAAACCATGGTAATGCTTTTTACAGATTTTAAAGTACAAATACATTGCTAAAACAACATTATCTATTCAGATCTATAATAATTATTCAAAGTTGTGAGTTCTGAGTGCAATATTTCTAGCTTCTATAGTTATTGCACTAAATTTTATATCATAATTGATAAATTTTGGTAGAAGAAGAGTAGATCTTGTAAGATTTTCATGAATATAGTATTGAAAGACATTTGATAGGTCTTTCATAAGTGCATTTGCACAAACTAGGGTGAAAATCCTTAGTGGCGACTCGGTGCTATTTAAATTCTTTATAAATGCCAGCATCTTAACATATATCAAGTAAGATTTTTCACTGATATCTGTAAATTTGGAAGGAAGAGTATATGTCTTTGCCAGGGACCCTAGTAGAAGGTTGTTTCAAGAGTTGGGAAAGTCTAATTTAGAAGGAAGAAGAATTTGGAAGGTTGTTGGAGATCAAACATCAAGAAAAGAGATCTCCATTGGTGAAACTAATCACCATGTGATTGAATATTACAATACTTTCTCAAGTGCTTTTGAATCAAGTAATCTCTTTGTAAATCTGAATTCTCCAACTGGAGAGGGTCCTTCTTTTGTATTTGAAAGATTTGCATCTCATTCTTTCCATGTATTCTCCAAATCTAATAGGATCTTCCAAGAAATAGAGTTTTTAGAGAACATCCATTCTAAGAATTACATCCTTGTACCACATAGACCCCTCATTCCTCATAATTCTATTTCTCTTGTAAGATCACCTCCTCAAAATAATATGGCTCAGCCTTAACCTAAACCTCCTATTGTTGTTAATACTTTTGGTCCCATAAATTTTAGAGGCATGGATGGTTATCCAAATGTTGTGCCACAAGATGTAAGAAATAAATTACCTAAGTTTTAAGGAAATAATGCAATCACTGGTAATTAGCACTTGAAGCTCTTTGTTAATATGATTGAGGACTTTGAAATAGAATTTGAGGATGTATACATTAAATTGTTTATCCATACTCTAGAAGAAGATGCAAGGGACTGGTATAAATATTTTCTAGATAATTCCACTAATTCTTATAAAGAGATGAAGAATGCTTTTAGAATGCAATATGGTGATAAAACAAACCCTAGGTTTCTTTTATCAGAGTTTGAAAAATATAAAAAGAATCCTAATGAATAAATGCATGATTTCAATACTAGATTTAACAAAACATTGAGAAGACTACCTGTTAATTTGAGGCCATGTGATGAATCATGTCTGATAAAGTATTTAGATGCATTTGATAAGAAATTTGATTACTATTTGAGGGATAAGAACCTTGGGACTTTGAGGTAGGCCTTTACCATGGCTCTGCAAATTGAGAACAACATTAAAGTAGTTGGAAAACCTCCTAAGAGGGAGGGTGTTAAACTGATCAACCTAAGAAGCCTCAATCAAGTAAGGTTGTGGATCTTGAGGAAGTTGTAAGGACTTTGGATGGGGCTGTCAAAGAAATCTCTTACAAGCTAGCTAGGAGAGAGAAAGGATTTGGACAAGGTTATCAGGGTCAGTATAGGCAACAAGGACAAGACAAACTTGTAAATCATCCTAGAAATTATTAGAGGTCTGATGACAGAGGTAAAGGACCAAAGGGAGCTAGAAAGCCCAAGTTAGGGAAAATAGAGTAGTGCCTAATCCTCTAAATTCTAGAGTTGCTATTGTTGAAGAGACAAATCAAATGGATTGGTGTGACAAATAATTCTTACCCCACCTGCCATGTGAAATAGATCAACAAGTTGAATAAGATTATGATGATGACAACACTGATGATGATGCATGCATGGTGGACTACTCTACAAGCTCACAATAAAGAACAACTTCAACTGAGGTAATAAGTGTAAGAACTGTTGCAAGTTTTTGGGACTGCATTCATCGGGTACCTCTTCTTCCTCCCTCTCATGCTTTATAAATAGATATGGTACAAGCATTTGAAGTTCCTAATAATGATTTTGAGTACCTAAGAGCTCTAATGATTAAGAAGTATGATGGAGGAATCCCATCAGAAGAGGATACACAATTGCTAATGAATGTTGTTGTGGCTCAAGAAAAAGAGTATAACATAAGAAGTAAAGTTTTCAAAGGGGCAGGGCCTCAAGCCAAACCAAAGACCCCAGTTCTCACCAATGTCCCAAAAGAGGCTCCAAAGAAAGATGCATCTAGAAAAGGCTTTATTGTCTCAAGTAGAACTGGTGTTCCCACCCATGCCCAAAATGTTAAAACCTTATGCCATCTGATGAGTTTGTCAACCTTTCTCCAAGTTCTACTTTGCCCAAATACATTCCCTATGACATTGCCCAAGTCTTGAGTCAGATCAAGATTTCTTTCACAATTTTGAACTGCTTAGGATTCCTAATCACAAGAAGAGGGCCTTTGAGTATTTGGGGTTGGAAGAAGATAGGAGTGCCCAAGGCAAAAATATAAATAATGTAAACACCCCTCCTTTAACCATTGCTAGACCTAGAAAAACCACCAGCATTAGAGGAGATAGGTGAACCACCTGAAGTCTACTTGGGGACATCTTTAGTTGAGTCTCAGTTAAATGTTGATCCATTTTTTACAACACTGATTATTAAAGACAGATTGTTGCACAATTGTATGTTTGAATCTAGAGCATCATGCAATGTTATGCCTCTGGAAGTCATGAATGAATTGAACATTAAAGTGATAACAACTTATGGAAAGTGTACTATAATGGATTCTAGAGAGGTCCCAATTGTAGGGTGTGTGAAAGGTTTAGTGGTACAACTTGCAGCTTATCCGGGTAAGAACCTGAAACTTGATGTTGTCATTGTTGATTGCCCTGCAAAATGGGGCATGTTGTTATCAAGAAAGTGAGTTACAAGTGTTGGTGGAAGTTTTTAGATGGATATGTATTTTTCCACCATTCCAATTGAAGGAAACCTTGTAAAGCTATATGGAGAGAAGAAAATGTTGCACCTCATTGAAGATCCAAATAATGCTTCTTATGAAGTGTTATATGCTGATGTAGATGCAGATAAATTTGTGGGGTTTGTTGATGGAAAGGAGCACAAGATTGATCAGTGTAAATGTCTTGAACAAGTGGGTTTACCTTGGACCTTGTTATTTGATGGAGCCTATTCCAAGTTTGGAAATGGTGCTGGCATTGTTCTGATTTCTCCAGGCTAAGAAGAGTTTGTCTTTTCTTTCAAACTTAAATTTGAATGCACTAAAAACATTGATGAATATGAAGCATTATTATTAGGCTTGAGAATTGCATGGAAATATGGTATAAAGGATATCATTGTCAAAGGGGATTCATAACTGATTGTCAAGCAAATTAGAAAACTATATGCTACTAAAAATTAGAGAATGAAACAATACAAGCATGTGGTGGGATTTGATTGAAATGTTTGACTCTTTTAATATTGTGCACCATGATAGAAAGTTTAATGCTATTGTAGAAAAGTTAGCAGTTCTAGGATCCAAATTTGGGAATTGTATAGTGTCTCCATTTTGTGAGTATGATGTTGAAATACTAACAAGGCCATCTGTCCCTGATAATGTTAAAAATTGGAAAGTGTTTGATGATGATGCCCAGGTGAAATGGTTTATGTAGAACCAAGGTGATTTTGTTGACCAAAATATAGATTGGGAACTAATGGTTTGTGTTGTTGAAGGAAAGGAAACTTTAATTGGAAAATACATCATCCAACTGAAGACAAATATGATTCCCAGAGGTTTGGTGGCTCTTGAGTCGAACTTTGGTAATGCTGATTGCATTATTAAAAGGATAATGTTGGTTTCAAGAGATGTGGAAGATCATGATCTGGGCACAAAGGAAAAGCCACGTAAAATATGGTTAGGAAGAAATCTCAGCAAGGAAGAGAAGCAATCCTATATTCAATTGATGAGGAAATATCAAGACTGCCTAGCTTGGTCTTACTCTAAGTTGAAGGCATACATGAAAGATTTGTTCCAGCATGAGATTCCTCTTGAATCTAATGCCAAGCCTTTTAAGCAAAAACAAATGCCCATCAATCCACTCTTTTATTTAAATATGTAAGAAGAAATGAAGAATTTGAGGGATGGAGGGATCATTCAACCCACAAGGTACTCATCTTGGGTTGCAAATCTAGTGACTGTAAAAAAAAAGAATGGTGATATAAGGTTATGCGTAGACTTCAGGAACCTGAACAAAGCATCATTGAAAGATAATTACCCTCTGCCAAACATGGAGAATATGCTACAATTGGTAACTGGTTCTAAACTGTTATCCACTCTGGATGGTTTCTCTGGCTATAATCAAGTTGTTGTGAAGGAGTCAGAAAGAATAAAGACTACCTTTACCACTCCTTGGGGAACTTATGTCTATGTCAGGATGCCTTTTGGCTTAATGAATGCTGGAGCAACTTTCCAAAGAACAATGGATGTAGCATTTTCTGGTTATATCAATGATTTCATTGCTATTTATCAAGATGATGTAACTGTGTTTTCCAGAAAAATAAATGATCACTTGCAACACTTGGAGATAATGCTGATAAGGTGTAGAGAGTATGGCATATCATTGAATCCCAAGAAGTGCCACTTTGGAGTGTAAAAGAGAAAGTTACTTGGTCACATTGTATCAAAAGAAGGGGTCATGATTGATCCAGAGAGAGTGGAGGCCATCAACAAGCTTCCAATTCCAAGAACTAAGAAGGGAATTCAATCATTCTTTGGAAAAATAAACTTTATC
The DNA here is from genome assembly GCA_018340775.1 of Taxus wallichiana var. yunnanensis. Taxonomy (NCBI): domain Eukaryota; kingdom Viridiplantae; phylum Streptophyta; class Pinopsida; order Cupressales; family Taxaceae; genus Taxus; species Taxus wallichiana. Next base: position 256,513,753 of record CM031243.1, on the reverse strand, counting down.
AGAAGATTTGTGTCTAACTTTGCTGAGCTGACCATCCCCATTACTAGTATGTTGAAGAAGGACTAGGTTATCAAATGGGAAGAAGTTTCCATTCAAGATTTCAATGGGATCAAAGAAGCACTAAAGCATGCCCCTGTTTTGGCAGCCCCAAATTACAAGAAGCCTTTTCAAGTGTTTTATTTTGCTTCAGAAAACACCATTACATTTTTTTGTTATAGAAGGATGATGAAGGGGCTGAGAGACCAATTGCCTTTTTTAGTAAGGAATTTTAGGGAGCTGAGTTGAAGTACACCATCATGGAGAAGCAAGCATTTTCCTTGGTGAAAGCATAAAATGTTTTCAGACCCTACATCTTGAGCTCTAAAGTTTTCCTTATGTTCTCCACACCATGATGAAAGACATCTTATCGGAGATGGAGGTATCAAGCAAAAGATGTAGATGGGTGAACAAGTCAGGAGTATGACATGGATATCCAAACCATGAAATTGGTAAGTGGTTTGGTCCTAGCTAAGCTTATGGCTGAGAGAAACTTGGAAACTATTGAGGTGAATGAAGTAGAAGGAGAAAGGGTGGATGTCCTTGAAAAATTTGTAAGTTCTGAATGTTACAAAGATATAATATTTTATCTTAGACATCTATACTACCCTGAATATTTGAGTAAAAATCAGAAAAGAACTCTTAACTTAGCCTCTCAAAAGTATGTCATTACTGATTTTTGGTTAGCTTGGAAGAACCCGAGGGAGTGCTCTTGAGATGCATTACTGAAGATGAGGCCCCCAAAATAATTGCTGATCTCCATGGAGGAGTCTGTGGGGGAAATTTTCTTTGGAAGAGTTACAACACATAAAATATTGAGGGATGGTTATTGGTGGCCAACTCTTTTCAAGGATACAACTCTATTGGTTAGGAAATGTGAAAGTTTCTAGCATTTTTCTAGAAGAATGAAAGATTCAGGCTCCCTTCCTTTGCAGCCTATGTCAATTGAAGCCCCATTTAGACAATGGGGAATGGATTTCATTGGGGAAATTTATGATCCTTCTAGTGCTGGTCATAAATGGATTCTTGTAGCCACTGATTATTTCACTAAGTGGGTGGAAGCAATCCCCACCAAGAAGGCAACACACCAAGTTATCATGGACTTCATGCTGAATCAAATCATATGCAGATTTGGAGTGCTAGCTAAAATTGTTGCTGATAATGCCATGAGTTTCAAAGCCAAACATTTGGTGGCAATTTGCAAAGAGTATGGAATCAATATGAAATATGCTTCTAACTACAATCCCCAAGGAAATGGACAAGCTGAGTATAACAATAAAAAATTGTTGAAGATCATTAGAAGAACCTTGGAGCTGAACAAAAAGAAGTGGAGTGAGCAATTAAAGTTTGCTGTTTGGGTTGACATAATCACATGCCAAAAGAGCTCTTTGGTAAAAGACCATTTGAGTTGGTATATGGGACTCAAGATTTTCCACCCCTTCATTTGCAATTTTCTTCATTTCAGTTTGTTCAACAAATTGAAGATTAGGAAGTTAGCCCATATGATGTTTGAATCAATCAAATTATTGAGTTGGATGAAAAAAGAAAGGAATCCCATCAACGACACGTGGAGGCTTCCGCTGGCTCTTTTTTACAATGAGGCTTTTCAAAGGCCAAAAGTTGTTTTTCTTGGGCCCAGGGCACGTGAAAGGCCCACGCTTGTTTGGGACTTGTCTCTATGCTTCTCCTTTGCAGTTGCACTAAGGAAACATGTGGACAACTATGATATAAAGTGGAAAAGGGGAAAAATCAACGATTGTTGTGTATTACATCTATTTTTCACCATTTTTTCTCCTAGATTCTTGGAGACATGTATACACACTATTTTTCATCGTTCTTTGATGAAATTCCTTGTCATATTTATCTGTAAAGTGCCATTTGACGGATTTAGAACTTAATTTGTGAGTCTCAGGATTGTTAAGGTCAATATTTTGAAGTTAGAATTACTCAAGCACTTGCAAAAATGAGAATTACCGAAGGAGATGGATGCGGGGTAGAATTACAGAGGAAAGAGAGTGAAAAAGGGATGAAATGATGAAAGTGCAGGCACAAAATATGAAAAAGGTGTTGCCTTGAGAGTGAAAAGGATTACCTATCATATCCAGTTATGCAGAGTCTCCAGAAAATGATTAAAAAGGGGATTTATCACATGAAATAATCAGAATGATTAGAAGGATTGCCAAAAATTTGTGGCATGGCATCCTAGTCATTAGTTAAGGGCCCAAGAAATGTGATCAGTTCACAATTGGTCCACCTGGCAGCTTTCGGATCTAAATTTGTTAAATGTCACTTTCTGAAGCAAATTTTTAACAAGCAAAGGTCCCTCGAATATTATTTCTTTTTGGGGGGAAAATTGAGTGAGTAAAATGTATAAATGTAATGAGAATACTCTTACAAATGGTTAGAGTTTGAATTCCTAAGAGAAAATTTGAGAAATCCATCTTCGTGAGAGACCAAAGCCGAGATAACCTATTATTTTATTCTATGTTAGATTTTCTATTGTGTCAAGTTAGTTGCATATGTATAGCCATTGATGAGCACTGAGATTTCTCTAGAAGCTTTCCCTATTGAAGAATCTAAGAAATTTTGAAATTAATTTGTGTCAATCTCTAGAAATTTGTGTATGCCTTGTTTCAGAATGTCTACAAATAGTTTCTTTCATTCCTATTGCAATCTTACATTGAAATCTTTGTGAAATCACACAGGATCTCGTCCCTGTGACAGTTTAATGGTATTTATAATTTCATTTCAAGAAGAGCCTTCATCTTAGATGAGATAAACAAATTTAAAATCAATTCATTGTCATTTGTTGATAAATATTATTCTGTAAGTCTTTGGGTGTACCTTAGGCGTGATTGATTAGATACTTTGGTGTTTAATTGAGTCTTTTAATTCGATCCTTCATGTTAGAGTCTCAAATATTATGTGAAAACATGCTGATCTAGGCCTCCATTGAAGCACACCTTTTGGTTGAAGGAACATCTTAACTATTCTGAAGTTTTCTATTATTGAGTTGTTCATTGTTGTGAAGTCCCTTCGAAGATCTGGTATAATCAACTTTTTCTGCTTCATCTCCCACCAAAATCATTCAAAAACCATTGATCCATCCTGAACTACCCCTTTTTACCTATATATCAACAAAGGAACAAAATCTACTTACTAAAATATATAGAACAATCAAGATTTCTTAATGTCTTTAGTAACCTTAGCCTTGTGTTGAAAGTATCTCCATCGTTTAGAAGTGACAACTCTTAAGAGTTAAATTATGGAGTATTGACCATATTTTCCCAAGGTTTTCTTCATAAAATTTGTCCAAACAAAGGATATATCCATATCCTTCATAAAACAAAGGTTACACTAAGGGTCCTCTCACCCTGGTCAAAGAGGCATGACCTAAAGTAGTGAGGACATGTCAAATCCTCTAAAAGTGCTATCCATCTATCCAAAAATATGAGTAACAAAAGGCCGGTTAGATTTCATCCCTGGTTAAAAAATGACACACTATGATTTATCTACCTCTAAGCTCCACGTCCAATCTGTGTTGGTGCTTAGCTTTAAAGGGAGAACAAATTTGGATACCAATAGTTCACACTTTTGCACATCCTCTCTAGGGTAGTGATTCCCTTCACGTGCCATAGTAGTTCACACTTATGCACATGCTCTGCAACATATTCAATACCCCTATAGTCTGATAAGTGCAAAGACATCTCAAAAAACACTTGGGGAGGTGGCTGGGGTCCTTGTCCTCCTGATCCAAATCCTTGGTTCCCTCCAGTGTTTCCTCCCACCTGGATCAACTGGATCCACTAGGTTATGTTCCTCTTGACCCACCATATCCACCTCCTGTACTTGGAAAAGGACTAGGAGTGGTCACACCTAGCTGATGGTTTGTGATATTTTCCCACTACCAGTTGATTGTCCCATGCCACTCCCATACGTGATACCCAATCCTTATGTACTTGCACCTTGTCAAAATATTTCCCCAAATACAGGAATGGCTTGCATAGCCATGGATGTTCAAAATGAGAAATTATATCTCCTGGGTGTAGATTAGTCACTTCCACTGATTCCAACTGGGTTAACAATACTTATCCATTGATCGAGAAAACTAAGCACCAGGGGTTTGTCGCTAGGTGGGTTCAGATGCACACCGATAGATCTTCTCTCTCCATGTGACGAACTCTCATCAGAAGCTGAAGGGGCATCTCTCCCGTGCTTGCCAAGATGGGGTAGCACAAACTACTTAGGCTTCACATCCTCTGTAAGAACCTCAACTCTTTCCCATAATGTCCGCTTCCATAGATCCATCAAACTTGTAACCTTACATTGTCTAGTCATCTCCCTTTCATGAGCTTCACTATACTTGAGTCGTCTCTCCTCCCTTTCCTTTTCAGCCGCAATTCCCGCCATCTTCCTTCACCCTAGCTTCCTCTCCTAGCACATAGAGAATCTTTATCCGACCATGGGGAATGCTTCTAAACTCAAAGTAATGACCAAGATCTTCATAGCCAAAGGAATAAAACACAAAAATGATCTCTAGGATCCCTCAGAAACTCAAACTTAGTAACTTCTGGGAAAGAATACGTTGAAATGGCATATTCTAAAGTATAACTGGCCAACACCCTCTTCCACCAGTGATCAATAGCACACATCCAAGTCAGCTCTACATCCTGAAGCCTCTGATATTCATCTTGGTTCTATACATGCAATCTATAGTACCAGCTTGATCTGGATGCATATGATGAAAGCCATTCACATAGTTATCCTAGGAAGTAGTAAAATAATGTCTCATATAGCCCATGGTATATGTTCTCTTCTTCCCATCTATGCTCATCAAACTCAGTCCAGTGCTGAATATTTGAGAAAACTCATCCTCCATGCTCTTGAACTATGTTTCAACATTTTCTAAGGTCAAGTGCTCTGTCATCACGCATCACAGGGAAAATATGCATGCCATTTCTTGCAACAACTTTTAAAAGAGGTCCCAAACAATGGAACCAAGATATAGTCATTTATGTAGCCTTCAAAGAATAGGAAAATCCCATGTGCATCATCTTATAACCCAACGGATGTTGGGCACTCAGCCGAGGCACGCGCAGGTATCAAGACCCTCCTTTGTGTGAGTTGTGTGAGAATGCATCATCTATGACAAATACTTAAATGTAGAAGAATGGAAAAGAACCATGCATTCATCTTGAGAGCTTATGATGAGTTTCTAGAATAATGCATCCATTCAAACAAGGAAAACATTAACAAAATATAGATCTAGACCATAATAGAAAGGAAATGCACAAGGGTTTACATCCATTCACAAATAATATACACAAAACAAATCCATATAGATATAAGTATAAACTAGGAACCACATATATTCATATTCAACATGTTTGATAATCACATTGCATTCATTGAGGCCATTATAGATCAATATAACAGTGCATACGAGAGTCATGCATCAGAATTGGACTTAGGTCCCTCATTTTACAAATAAAAATATAGGCCCATCCCTTGATATTCCATTATTCCTATAGATCTTCTAAACCCAACCCATAAAACTCTCCACAATATTTCTATAGAGCTTCGCCTCTCATCTCGATCCTCTTATCTATTTATTTCTCACCAATTATTTTTTTCTTCTACTGGGAGCTTGAATATATAGTCTCAACAACCACCGCTAAGCCTTTATGAAGGTATGGATCGATTTCCAAGTGTCCAAGGTGGTCCTCCAAGGAAGTATGCCTCTTTCAGATCTGATCTCTCCACTCTTCACAATGATGTCTTTCTGGATCCTTCTATCGCAAGGAATATTTCTTTTGTGGACACCAAGTTGCCAGGCTGGCACCTTATCCATTCCGCATGTGTAGTTAGGTCATGCTTTTTCCATGTGCTTCCAGGAATTTCAAATGCGGCTAAGTCCCAAAACCCTTACTCTACCTTGTGCATGCGCGACGGGTTCTACTAAACCATTCTAAAACCCTATCCCACGTGCCTTCACCTTACATGACATTCTCCAAGTAGGCCTTGTGTGCCCACGTGCCTTATTGTACTTAGACAATATTTTAGGGGCCCAAAACTTTGGCATCCCTCACAAGCTTATCACAGATAATGAAAGGTATTTCAAAAATAAGGAAATAAAGAAATTATACGACACTTTCAACATCAAGCTATTTTTTCATCTCCTTATTATCCACTAGTAAATGGTCAAGTAGAAGCTTCTAACAAAACACTCAATAGAATGCTCGTGAAAACTATTAATCAATCAGATAGGAATTGACATCTCTAAATCCCATTTTCTCTATGGTCCTATCAAACTAGAATCCACACTTCTATAGGTGCTACGAAATTCTCTTTAGTTTACGGCTTTGAGGCCATTCTACCCCTTAAAGTTCAAATTCCATCTCTCGGCGTGTCCCTAAGGGATTTTATCTTTGATGAGGATTATCATTATGAATACCTAACAAAACTTGAACTACTAGATGAACGTTTTCTAACAGCCCTCAAACATCATCATGTCTACCAAGAATGCATCAAACGAGCATATAAAAATATATCAAAAACGTGAATTCAACATTGGTGATCTTGTCCTTAAAAAGAATCAAAATGTCACTACCCTAGAAAGGAGTAAATATGGAAAAATTTCCCCTAATTGGATCAGTCTATATGTCATCACTCACAAATATGGATTAGGAGCCTATCACTTAGCCTCCCTTGATGGTAAAACTGAAAATGAAACTCTGAATTATTTACACTTGTGACCTTTCTATTATTAACATGTATACTTTCATGACATTATTCATATCGAAGATCTCATTCCACCACTATCCTATCATTCACTACCGTAATGATTTGGAATTATGTGGTGTGTCATTAATATCCTATATCTATGACCTTAACAGTGAACACCACGACTCTGTTCACCACATTTTCCCACATGGATAAGTTCCTCTTCTTGAGTAGGAACCCCAATATCATTACTCTCATCTACCCTTTATCTAATAATTGAAAACATATTAAGTGATCACATGTGTAGTTTGTACACACATCTTTTCCCCTCCTCAAATGGTCTACTGGCCTTCCCTCAACAAAAATTAAAGTAAAAATACACATATGGATGCACATAGCTTGATCCATTGAAGGATAAATATTAATTATATTATCAAAATATAGAATAATCCCACGAAGGATGACTGTCTGTAAAATAAAATCAAAATTGTAGACCACTCCCTCGAAGGATGGATACCCATATCATTACAAAAGTATTTCCACATTGATAAACCTTCATATAAAAAGTTAAAAATATAAAAATCATCCTAAAAAATATTCTCGCATCAATCAACTTTCCCATCAAAATAAAACTTCCCACATCAATCAATTTGTGAAATAACAATATAGATGGGGTACAATCCTACAAGCCATCAAAAGGAGATGCTACTCCCCATGTAAAAACTACATGTTGACCCTTCCCATGTTGTAAGAAGATACATATGCACATTTTCATCTACATCCATCATCCTACATATGACTAATTATTGTTTGTTACATGTTAACATTTGTTACAAGGCCTCAAGTTCATTGTCATACATGTTTAATTTACCATCTATCACATATGTATCAAATCTAGTCCAAAATCAAACATTTCACATTTATTCTTAACCATGATTAAAGCACATTTTGAAACATACAAAAAAATCACCACTCATCGCAACAATGTCAAAACTAAAGGCTTTAATCTCAAAATAGTAATTATATGAAATGAGCCTTTCAAATTTATTTATTTAGTTTTTTATTTTTCTTCATGGTAAATTTGCCAACAATTTTTGCAATCACCAACAATCACTTCAAATCGTTAATGACTTGCCTGCAATCTCCAACGATTACTTCAACATTCCAAAATATAATTTTTTTCCCTTGACCTCGCCAAACAATCATCTTTATCATTCATTGTCTAAAATTACACATATTTTAAAAGCATGTGCTCCTTTTTAGGGCCTCAATACCCTTTCAATCTAAAAAAATTCATCCAATATCAACCTTCTTTCTATTAAATCCATTCTGAATTTCACATATATCAGAAAAACCTTTATCCCCTATCACCAGCAAGTCATACATTTATAGCTCAAAAACTCCTTGGTTCCCCTATTACTTGACTTTTTGGAAACGTAATCCCACCTTTGTGGAAACATTCGTCATCTAGCTTGTATTTCCTATGGATTTTATTCTCTTTAAGGAAACCTTTTTCCCACAGCTAATTCCTGGAATTCATACTTCTGTAGGTCAAGAACCCATTGGTTCCCCTATCATTTGACTTTCTAGCTACACAAGTCCACCTTTGTGGCAATTTGTTTCCATGCCTAGTCTCGGGGTATCTTAAATCACAATGCACCATCATCTAAGCCTATCTCATCTAGCCACATTTTTCAAACTTGTGATCATCTTACTTCACTACGACGACCCCAAGTTTGAGGGGGGGTTGATTTAATTTGAATTGAATTTAATCTATATGTCTAAGTAACTACTGTAATGAGTGATATACAATGATAATATACAATAAATGGACAAACAACGAGAGAGAGAGAGAGAGAGAGAGAGAGAGAGAGAGAGAGAGAGAGAGAGTTGTTGAAACAAAACCGTAGTGACTTAGAGTGAGATCAAGAGATCACTGTAGGTTTTGTGACTTAGAAGTGAGAAAGAAAGAGTGAGAGAGAGAGAGAGAGAGAGAGAGAGAGAGAGAGAGAGAGAGATCAGTTATAGGTTTGTGACATCAAGGATCACTATAGGTTTTGTGACTTAGAATTGTGCAAAACAAAAGTGACGATAGGAGGACATGAGGGCTTGGGTGTTAGTGAGTGATCTAGGTTCTATTGTTTAGTTAGGTGCTAAGGTTCTATCCTTTTCTGTGCAGGAGGATCTTTGTTATTAGTTTCCCTTTATCTCTTCGGTTTCACTCCTAGATAGTCAATTATACTTGTAACCTACAAGATAATTGTCTAACTACACATGTCCAAAAACCACATCAAATCTAATAAAAAGATACAGAATGTGGAGTCGGAATGACCCCAATGGTCACTCAAAGAGTGAACTTAGTACCGAACGCTGAACTACATTTTAGATTCCATGTAGTTTTATGTGAATGTGTGTGTAATGATGCCCTAAGTTGCACTTTTGCAAGTTGAACTATGATAACATGATAGATCTATAATACTCTAAGTATGTAAATGTGTTAGATGAAATAGAATCAACTTCTCTTCCTATGTTGTGTATTTAGAGTGATGCAACCCTTATCCCTTGTATGGATGTGCTAGATGGATGATTTGTAATGCTCTTGTGCTTTTGAATGTAAGCTTAGGTGATAGTAGATAATGCTTAGTGTTTGGCCCCTAATTTTGGAGAAGTAACTAAGTATATATATGATTCCCTTGTTTGAATTTTTTAATTGACAACTGGAAGGCCGACCCAAAGTACTAAAAGGTGACCAAGAAGTAAAAGATACCCAAAAGTATAAGAAAGGGATAAATAGGGTCAGGAACACCAAGGAGGGACATGAACACCCGTGCGCTTGTGTCCTAACTAGGTGCTAGTGTCCAATGCCATAAAAGATAAATAAGTTAAGTTTTGATAGGGTTGTAAGATGTGTAAGTAAAAAAAGAAGACAAGAGTGAAACAAAAAGGCCAAAAAGAGTTTTCAACCACTAATTTTTTTGTTTAGGAATCATGTATATATTAATATGCTTTAGGACCTAGAAATATACCCAAGTGCATAGATTTTGTTTTTATATTTTATCCCACTTTATGTTGTTGAGTGAATACTCAATGGCATAAATTAGATAGAAGAAGTGTACCTTGTAATATAGAGAAGAGTGTCATCGATATCATGTTGAGCGGACAAGTGAAACGTGAAGTGATCATAATGTGAGGCGTGGAGACTAGGAAAAAGAAGTAGACCCTAGGGGAAAAGTGTATGTGTAGTAACGTGTTGTTAGAGATTGTGCTTACTGAGGGGAGATGCTTCTTATTGATTATTAAGGATAGACTGCAAAAGAAGAGTGATAAAGTAGTCAAATTCCTATATGTAAAAAATTAGAGTAATGTATGTATAAGTATGTAAAAAGTGTGTAAAGGAAATTTTGTAATTGATGTATGAGAGAGTAAAGGATAGAAATTTTGTCTTGTTTGCTTGGAGTTTCTGGATTTGAATACTAATGGTGAAGTTTTTGGGTGATCTCACGCCAAGAGTGAGTTTTTTGGGTGATCTCATGCCAAGAGTAAGTTTTTGGGTGATCTCATGATAAGAGCAAGTTTTTTGGGAGATCTCACGCCAAGAGAAGAGTGTTTGGGAGAGGTGTAGTTTTTCTCTCCATCTATTATGCTTCCTAATAAGCACCACTGTAGATGGTATGTATGTGATTTGTTCATGTTTATAATTGATTAATAGTATTATGTAACTGGAGGCAAGTTCCTACTACTGGAGAACTGTAATGAAAAATTATTGCAAACTATCCTAAAGTGAGAAAATGATTTTTTTTGCACCTAGGACACAAGCGCCCATCACTTTTATCCAATACTTGGTGCTAGTGTCTTTAATATGTTTTGGACCTATGTATGATTCGGACCAATTTGTAACTATGTGTCTTTGTTAATTTTATTCTATGTTATGTTGTTATGGAGCTCGAGTTGTTGTAGAGTGATTTATTCACCTTATAGATTCCCCCCTCATTTTAGGTGCATGCGACAACTATAGGAGAATGGGGCCCAAAGGAGAGGACATGAAGTTGATATGCATATCTGAGTGTGGATATATGTAGGGGGTAGGGGATGTGGATGGTAGAAACCAAGGAATATGAAAATAAAATGGTTAGAAACAAGTGTTAGTGTAAATAAAGCTAGCATGCAATAAAACACAATGTAAAAAATAACTAGGAAGAAAAAATAGAACGTGAAAAGTGGGTTGTTTATATATGGGACATCGCTCATAATGTCATAAGACAATCATGGTCGAAGTGGATAAAAGCATACAATGATCAATCAAGACATAGGGCATAGTCCAAAAACAATAGGAAGAAAGAAGTGAATGATAGCCATGGTTGTATACATCTTACAAGGAAAATGCTACAAATGAAGCACTACCACCTATTAGTATGTTAGAAAGATAAGTAGTATGTCAAAGCGTGTATAGTGTATCTATGCTAAATTTAAAATATTATATAAATGAAACTAACTCCTGGTAGCTTAAAAGAAAAGTGAAACTAAGTATAAACATCTTGATTAGAGCTTATAGGAAACTAGCTTTTTAATGTAAAAACATGAAAGAACTCATCTAATTACCAACCATTCCTACTCTATTTATGTATGATTGCCTTCAAAACTATAAACCTATAAAGATCATAAGTAATAAAATTTATGTTATTGCTTCAAGATGATGAAAGAATCTCACTAAAATGACTACAAGGCCATTTTTATATCTTCGTTTACTAATGAAGCATGAAGAAATGGATGTAAAGATGAGAAAGCTATTCCATCAATGGAGAAAGGCTCTTAATTATATGTTTTATGTGGAATACTATCAAAAGTATGGTGTAAGGTGTAAAAGGAAGGAGCTTGGTCCTTTATATAAATTTCCATTTTGGAGAAGCTTGAATCCCAATGAATGTGGGATAAAGGATAAAGTATATTTATACTTGTTAAGCTTGATTAACAAGTGATTAGCAACTCATGGGAGCTGGAGGGTGCTTTAATTAATCAAATAGAATTAATTAATAGGCTAGAATAAGGTTTTTGGGCTATTTAGAGGTGATTTAGGAGGAATTTGATATGATTCAAAGCATTTGAAAGTGGGATTTAGCCAATAAAAGGGTTTATTGATTTAATACATTCTTAAAAATGATTAATTAACTAATGATAGTTAATTAATTATATCAAAGATGGTTATAACTAATGAAGTGTCGTTAATTGGAATCCAAAATGTGATAAAGGCTAGTTAATTAACGAAGTGTCGTTAATTGACTAAAATAGAGGGAAATGTTAGTTAATTAGCGGGAAATCGCTAATTATAACGGAAATGATAGGAAAGAGGATAACTAATATAATTTTATTAATAAAACTATGTAAGTAGATTTTAGGTGTTTGCATATAGATCATTGAAAATTATAGTGATAGTAACTAGAAATAAGAAGTATTAAAGTGATAGAACCTGTGATGTAGAGTGTGATATTAGAAAAAGTATATGCCCATAGGATCCTCAGTGGGTCTAGTAAAGAGATGTGTCCAGCATCATGCATTGTGTATGAATATGTGAAAGGTACCACTTTCACTTCAAGATACCAATTAAACACACATATGTATATAGAAAAAGATAATGAAATACTAAGTATCGATTAACATATAAAACAAAATGTTACATATAAGTAGAATAAACAAGAGTAAATGCAACAAAGATATGTAAATTTTGTGCAAGTGTGATAGTGTGCTGTGATGTGGAATATGTGGAGAGAGGAGGAGCCATGTTGCCCCCAGAAAATGTGTATGAGATGAGGTTCATTTAGAAATTCCCCCTCAATAGTCAAGAATGAATCATAGAATAAGAGTGCATCATCGGGAAAGGAGTGTTATGTGTGGGATTGAGAGTAGATGATAAAAACTATGTATCATGAAGGATTGAATGTGAAGTGTAGAAGATGTGAGGTTCATTTAATAATTGGACCCTCAATAGTCGAGTATGAACCATGGAACTAGTGTATCATCGGCTAATGAATGTCTTGTATGATAGTAGATGCAAGGAAAGATATAACGTGAAGCACTAAGTGTGAAGTGTAGCAATAATATATGATGTGGGGTTCATCGATGAATTTTTACCTCAACAGTCAAGTGTGAACCGCAACACTAGAGTGTGTCATCGAGTAATGACGATATAGTTTGTTTACCATTTGTGTCATGATACTTGATAATATTAGTTCATGAAGCACATAACATGAAGTGAAAATTAGATGATGTGAGGTTCATTTAAGAATTGGATCCTCAACAGTTGAGTATGAACCATAGAACTAGAGTGCATCATCAGGTAATGAGGATAAATTATGTGAACCAATGATGTGGTGATGTGTGGAAAGATAGTCATGCAGCATAAAGCGAGAGAGAGTAATCGATGCTAGGATATATGTATCATGAAGAAATGACCGTGAAGTGTGGTAAGAGTAGATGATGTGAGGTTCATTGATGAAGTGTGCCCTTAACAGTCAAGTGTGAAGTGTAGTAGTAGAGTATGTCATCAGGTAATGATGGTACAATGTGTGTACCAAATATGTGAGGGTGCTTGAAAAGACTAGACATGAAGTGTAGAGTGTGATGTGTAGTAGTAAAAACTAGAGATAATTGATAGTGGCGGAGGGGGGAGAAAGTTTTATTCCCCCAAGTGTGTGATGGATAGAAGGCTATCTGATGATAGTGAAGGGAGAGGGGCACCCACCCGATATCTGAGGAGAAAAAGGCATGTGACCATGGTATAAGATCAACGATGTAAGAGGGTAAATATGTGCACGTGAATGAGACCAATGTGGTGAAGGAGGTGGAGGACACATATGAGAAGGGGCTGCTGAGTAGGAAATTATGTTGGAGGGGTGGACTAATAGATCGATGAGGATGATAAGGTCATGTGCGAATAGGAGAGATAAGTTTAGAGATAGATTTAGATTTGAGAAGCATAGTTGACCTAGATGCCATGACTGGTGCAAATATAGATGTAAGAGTGGGCCAAGGTAATGGTGTACTTGATGCAATACCCTTAATGGTAACAACTTACTTGTTATGGATGAACTTGAGACATAAGTGATGCATGGAAGGGATGGCCTAGGTAGCATGGAGCCATGGAAGACCTAAGATCATGTCACATTATTCGATTGTAGATGTAAAAATGAATGGTTTAATCACAGTAAGGGGCCCAAGTGTAATGGGAAGCATGACATGACTATAAGAATTAGGGATTGGAAATGTGATTAGGTAAGTTGGACACTTGATAGCTAATAATAGTGCAATATAGCCTACATTGGAAAGTACCAATAGATATACAAAAGTATTTTTGATAACTTAAGTACCAATAGAAGCATTGATATACAATGAATCAAAGGAAATGTAACATAGTAATCATGATCCGAAAATGTGATGACTGGTAATGGTACATCAATAGTAGTAATAAGAAAATAGAAAGGCCCTGAGGAAGGAGGATGTACGACATGATATACATGGTTTGTAGAAGAATCAGTACCTTTCTTTTCCTTTTTGGGAAATGGGTCATTGAAGATTTTAAGTTGTTGATTTTCATTGACTAGTTTAATAGTAGATGGCTCATGGAGATCGATCACATTATTTACAACAAGATCTTGAATGAGATGTTTAAGCTTAAAATAGTGATCAATATGATTCCTGTTTCATTTATGGTAGTCACAATGTGCATTTTAATCGTAATTACGACCACATGGGTGAGAATGATCAAGATTGAGCGATGGAGGAAGAGCATTGAGATTACTTTTGATAAGTTACAGTAATAGGAAATGAGGTGTGTAAGGTAGCTTAGTAAAAGTACACTTTTTGGGTTGTAATTGAATATTTTCTAGTGTAGAAACAACGTTAAAAGTGGATTTAAATTCATTATGCTTACCATAGGGTTTGAAGGTAGATTTAGCTTGAAATGTTAGAGGATATGGATGATGAAGTATAAAAAAACATCAATTTTCCCATGGATATAAGATTTATTTTGCATAACTAAACCTGTATGGATGTTGGTCGAAAATCATTGCTTGGCAGGCGGATCTATGGATAAACTAGCCAACAAGTGTGCAAGGCATAGCCCCTCTTTGAGTCAAAGAAAGTGAAACTAGTTTATTGCTATTCTACCGGAGGAATGTACAAGTCTTACAAATTATACCTTCGGGGTTTGGGATCTCATCCCAGTAGGGGTGTTTCCGACTGCGAAAAGAAAGGAAAGGAAGAGGGGATGAAGAAAGAGCAGGTCCGAAGGGAGAAAAGAAATGAATTCCAAAGCAGAAAGGTCAGAAGGTTTATGTTTTGGGATTGGTAGTAAACAGAGCCAAACCTACTTGCATAAATGAGCAAAGCAATACTGATGATGAATAAATGACAATAAAATAGAAGCAGATTTAACAGAATAAACACATAGATCAGACATAAGAAAGATCTGATGCAAATAACACACGTATTCAGCACAAAGTCTAAATATTGTATTAATAATCCTTCTGTTACAAAAAGCTCAAAGTCTTTTCTCCTTACTCCTATTTTTCATCTGAAAGATATTCACCCATGCCCAATACAACAAGTATTGGGGTATTTATAGAAGAAGGAGAGAAAAGAAGGCAAAAAGGAGCCAACCACTTATTTACAAAGATATTTACAAAATATCTAAAAGTCATGTTGACTTTTGACAACTTGATGGATGACATCATCCCATGGTGCAACATGGATGATGTCGTCGTCATGCGTTCAACACGTACTTTAGATATTTAAAAGAAAGTCGAAGAAGAGAGAGAAGAAGAAGAAGAAGAAGAAGAACTATTCATCATCATCATCCCCTGGCGAAAAGGGAGTAGCTTTTTTGCTTTTGCTTCAGTGACGAGATGTGGAATTGAGAGCGGTATTCCATGAACTTGCTGATCATGGGCCCAAGTTGATCCCGGGAAGGATCCTTGTGCCGCCACCGATCACCTCTAAAGTCTCCCGCTCATCTATGAGTTTCTCGGGAGTTTGGAATAGTCCTTTTCCACTTCAATGAGTAACCCAATGAAGTCCCGACAGGCCAGCAGGTTGTTGATAGACTCTACGTCAAAAGTGACCTCTGGCCCCATCCCTCGAGAAATGATCTCCTTGAAGATCTGGATGGTTTCATCAGCTTTTCTTAAAGTGAAGGAAGGAGTAAGCAACCCTGGCGTCATGTTGAGAACGATCCATTCCATTTGGTGCATCGCGTCCAGGGCTTCTTCTTTCACTTTGTCGATCTTTTCAAGGACAAATTCCAACTGATCCACCCGGTAATCCAGAGTGGACGTGACTTTGTTGAGGGCCCTGGGATGGCCGAAGACACCGAACTTGACCAGATCTTCGACTGAATAGTCAAACATTTGTTGAAAGGTCTCATGCTGTAGTCTAGCATGTTCCAGCTCTTCCGATATGGGTCCCGCTAACGCTTGGAGCTCTTTATTCACCTTGTTGATGTTCAAATACAAGTCAGAGAACTTGGCGATTACTTTTTCGCTGTCTTTGAGGATCTGGCTCCTCCAAGCGGAAACGGCCATACCCTGCTCACCGATCTTTGCATATTCATTAATTTTCTCCTGGCTCAGAAGCTCAGAAGTCTCGGCGGCAGTTGTGGGAGGCGCACTGCCCATTTTCTGTAAGGCTTGGAGCAGATATTTATTTTGCTCTTTCAGTTGCCTTTTCTCCTCTTTTGTTTCCTGAAGCTTCTTGCAGAGGGCGTCAACTGCAGAAAGGGCCTCCCCCTGAAGGCTTTCAGAAGACGTCCCCATTGTGACTTGGGTCACAGTATAATCTGTCGGAGACAGATCCTTTTTCTCCTTGAGAGGATTGGGGTACGCGATCTCCATAACCCTCTCTCCCGAAGCACTTTGAGAGAAGCGTGTGATGGGATTTTGCTTCTTTACCCCCTTAGACGGGATTACAGAAAAGTCCATCAGAGTGATGGGAAATTTCCTCTTTGCTGACTTAACTACTGGGAGATCCAGGCTGGACTTATGGGAGAAGGGCCGGAAATAGAGAAGGGGGCAGCCGCAGTAGAAGAAGGGAAAAATGTGGAGACACGTGGCGGCGGCATGGAGAGAACAGCCGAAGAAGTGCCCACGGGAGGAAGGGATACTGCAGCTGAGGAAGACATAGGAAGGGAAGGGAGCTCAGAGATGAGGGAAGAAATGGAGGGGGAAAGATCCGCGAGGGAAGAGAAGATAGATGAAGAAGCTGGGGGAAATAGTAGAAGAAGGGGCAGAAGAGACCTCGGTTGTTGTAGCAATGCCGACATCCTGAGTGGATGGGCCTATTGGAACATCCTCTTCTGCTTCTTTCTCTGGCGTAACCAGAGTTATGACCTGTTCGGGTGCCGCGGAAGGAGGACTCTCAGGAGCTTCTTCTTGAGTGGTGCTGGATTCACCCTCTATGCCTTTGCCCTTGCCTTTAGGCTATTGTTTAGATCGAGGAGGTGCGTTACCCAATGGGGAGGTTGTGAAATCAACCCCGAGGTAGATTAATCCGTTCATCCGGCACCAATGCTCTGTTCTGCGCAGAGTTTCCTTGACCCTCTCCTCAATCGTCTGAGGTGCCTTAGTTCTATCAATGGCTGGAAAAGGCCAATTGTCCCCATCTGTGTTAGTATATACTTGGTCTACTTCATCCTCCGTAGTTTGGAAGCCTTTGGGGACAATTGCTACCCCGTATTGGATGATTTCTGCCAAGGCTAAGCGAGAATGGTCCTTTCTCCTGAGCTCAACCTCATGAATGACGTCGATGTAGATGTCTTCAATCTAAGGGATGTGGATTGGATCTAGCTTAGCCCTTGGTAGACAACTTTTGGGGTCGAAGGTAGGCCTGGCCGGGAAATCATGTTTCAAATTAAGTAGCTCCAGCTCTGCGAACATGTCCTTTGCCTTGTGATGGGTAAGACATGTATATCTGCCCACTGTGAGGGGGAAAGGAGTTCCACCCTTCTTTCTTTTGAGGCACTTCTCATGATAGGTGATCAGCTGCCTTGATAGCTCTAGCAAAATCAACTTGGGTCTAGCATACCTCGGCAGTCTAGTTGGCTCTCCCAAGAAGTTGGCTGCCCTCAGATAGGTGAACGTGGGAAATTGGGTGAACAGGGCCCCCCATTTCTCAGTGGCTACCACTATGCTCTTGGTCGTGTGACCGTAAGTCATATTTGGCCTCAACAGGAAGATGATGTGGTAGAAAAACACATCGTTGATCTTTGTGAATTGAGGGATGCTATTTTCCAGCCTCAACTCTGGGTAGTATTCATATATTTTGACCTGAGGCCAAACCCCACTCCGCATCAGGCCTGGGTAGTCTCTTTCTGATGCTGCAGCGTAAACAACATAGGAATTCATGTAGAATCTCCCTGTTGTATTGAATTGTTGAAGCTGCTCGAGAGATTGTGCTGCTTATTATCTCTCCCCAAGAAAAGCGCTGATCGGGCACATTCTTGTTCATGGTCTCTAAGTACCGCAACATCCATTTATGGAAAAAGTGGGCGTCAGGAAGCCCAAAGACCCTGCTCAGGAATGTGATGGTGTCACTGAGCTCCTCCGAAAAATCACTGCGGTGAATGATTTGTGGCCATCGGGTCACTACCTTTTTGTTTTTCAAATAGACCTCATTCATCAGCTGCATGCACTGATCTTCGTTGTCGTCCCAGGCCTTAATACAATCCTCTCGGCTGACGGCCACAAAGTGCCGATGATGAGGAATGCCGAGTATTATTTCGAAGTGGCGGGTAGTGAGGTTAATGATGACCTCGCCCTTGTCATTTACGACACACCTTGTGTCCTTGTTGTAGCACCGGGCAACCACCATCATGAATTCATTATTGACGGTGCTGACTGGGATTCCTCTCAGCAAGTGTAAGGCACTGCCCATCAGTTTGTCCATCCATGGACTTCTTGTTACCTTCTGAGTTCTGACCCAGAATTCCTCCATATCAATGTGACCCAACTCTGAGTCTCTGATGTCCAGGTCGCATTCGGCCTGGGAGTCAGGCATCCTGACCCTCTGATACTTATATTTCATCTCTTCTTCTGTAAGTTTGGCCTTGCCTTTGGATTTGGTAGGTCTCTTGCTTGATGTAGACATATGTTCTTCTGAGCTTAGTTGCTGATCTGCATGAAGAAGAAGCGAGACCCAACGCAAAAAGGTTGTATTAGTCATTTGATCTTCCATTGAAGTGTTAACAGAAGAAAGAGTTAGCGATTTTGAGGCTCAGGGCGCAGGGCGCATGAAAGCTGCAGCTTACAGGGCCAAATAGGTAAGGCGCATAAAAAGGTGTTGCAAGGGTTAAATCAGCGCCAAGGGCGCATGGCGCATAGAGACTGCAGGGTGCATTTTTGTAAAGGGCGCATGGAAACACCATGTTACATAGAGACAGGATGTGCCAATGGCGCATATATGGTTGGTGTAGCATGTACCTTTTGTGCACCAAAGGTTTATGGCACGGCGCACAGAGGGTCTGCACAACATGATGTTGCTGTAATGGGGAATGTGCCCGTGCCTTTGATAGTTTTGCACTTGGCATAGATTTAAGCTGATGTTACACAGGTGCAGTGTGTGCCCAAGAGGTGCATGTTTAAGTAATGCAACAAATAAGGTTGGTGTGCCAAAGAGGGTGCAAGGCTAGCGCTTGCAGCATGCGAAGGAGGCACACCTTGAGGGCGCAAATGTTCTTGATGTAACAGGCATAATGGGTGCGCCATTGGCGCAGGTTTTGATCATGTTGCAGGGGTGACAGATGCGCCAAGGGGAAAAGGAAACATACAGTCTCTCTTAGAGCTTTAATTATTCTCAGAGGGGTTTTTCATATGGTTTAGCTTCTCTTTTCTTTTTTGCAGGGTCATTTTTGTAATGAAACGGCTTAAACAAAAGCGGTTCAAACCATGAATTCAGAACAGCTTCCTCTACCAGCAGATCTGGAAAGAGGGGGAGGAATATGTGGAAAGACAGCAGGGGGAGCTAGTTCAATATTTCATTCTTTCCAATCCAAAACCAGACCAACAAGCAAACAAAGAACCAAAAATGCAAAACACACGAAAGAGATAAGAACCTCTTACCCGGATAAATAGTGAAGAACGTGCAAACGGGTCCACTACGTGTTTGAAAATGACAGGGCAGGTGCGCTGACAGGCTCAGAGAATATAATAAGAAAAACGTGATTGCTCTGGTGATAATGACATTGCAGTGCATGCCTATATATATATAGGTGAGTCAGTAATAAATGCGCCACCAACTTTTTCAAGTGGCGCATGGAAATCATTGTCGACATAGGAAAGCATGCACCCTTTGGCGCACCAAAGCACCTGACAACATGAAGTTATGTGCGCCTTTGGCGCACCGAAAGTGATGTCGACACAAGAATATGTGCGCCTGTGCGCACCAAAAAGTGGTGCAACAAAAGGGTTGCTAACACGAAGGCGCATGCGCCACGGCGCACGCAGGAAAGACTCAACATATCAAGGTGCACCAAAAGGTCTGTTGACATGAAGAACCATGCGCCAAAGGATTTAAAGGGGGCGCACCAAAAGTTGATGTTACATAGTAATTCCATGCACCCAGCCAAAAGACCAAAAATGACTAAGTTCGGAAAACCAGATTTAAAAGGGATTTTGCAACGTTCCGAACGCAAGGGATCCCTGACGAGGGATCGGAACAAAATTTTCGGTATGGTTATCGGTAAAATTTCCCTTGTCAATTTTACGGGATAACAGCTGGCTCTTTCTGGGGACTATCCCTGAGCAAACTTGGGGGTAGAGAATCCCAGATCTCATGTGCCTATCCATTGGGTAACAGAGTCAAAAATAAGGGCGACCGGAGGGAGAACAAAGGAGACACACAACAAACCGAAAGCAAACACATGACAAAAACAAACACACAACTAAAGCAAACTGTACAAAGAAGAGAGCAAGCTCTACTTCTTGAAAATTTTTAGATGTTGCCCGCTATAAGGAAGTGGGAGCTCGGTTCCATCCAGATATGAGAGATAGAAACTATTCTCTCCATTGAGCTGCTTGATCTTGAAGGGCCCTCTCCACAGGGAATCAAAATTTCCATGCATGCCCTTTGTATCTCTTCGCTTGTCCCATAGAAGGACGAGGTCTCCCACTTGGAAATCCCTTTGCTTAGCTTTTTTATCGAATAATCTCTTGACTTGATTCTGATGTTCGGTGATCCTGTCGACCACTCTTACTCTCTTTTCTTCGAGCTCTGTCAGATACATGATCCTCTTTTCAAGAGAATTTTGGAAAGTTTCATCTTCGATAGCTCGTGCCAAGCGCAGAGCAGGAAGTTCAGCAGAAATGGGAAGCTCAGCATCAGTGCCATATAACACTTGAAAAGGTGACATGCCGAGAGACCTCTTGGGAGTAATACGATCAGCCCACAAAGCATCGTACAAAGACTTGTGCCACATTCGTTGATTCTCATCCACTAACTTTCGTATGATGGTCACCAAGTTCTTGTTACTGGATTCCGCCTGACCATTTCCCTGAGGGTAATAATCTGAGGCGTGAGCCAAAGTTATCCCATATTCATAGCAAAAACTAATAACTTCCCGTGAGGAGAAGTTAGAAGCATTATCAGCAACAATTTTGTTTGGAACGCCAAACCTGACAATGATATTTTCTTTAATGAAATTGCAAACAACCTCAGAAGTGGCATGCTTGACAGGTATGGCTTCCACCCACTTGGTGAAGTAATCCATTGCTGTAAGGACATAACTATGTCCGCACTTGATTGGGGATTGAGTGCACCAATAAAATCAATTCCCCATTGCCTGAATGGTTCGTTGACAATGACAGGCCTAAGGGGAAAAGCAGCCAACTTGGGCTTGCCGACAAACTGCTGACAAGGTTCACACTTTGCCACCTGTGTGGTCAGTATCTGGAAGAGCGTTGGCCAATAGTACCTGCCTCGGATGATCTTATGTCATTGTCACTGAGGAAGAGAAATGACCTCCACAGGCTGAATTATGAAAACTTTCGAGTAACTTTACCTGCTGTGGTTTGTCAACACATCGCAAAAAGACGCCATCTATCCCGCGTTTATATAAACCGTCATCCCAGATGACATATTTAGCTGCTCTGAGCTTTATAGTGTGCTTCTCCTTTGTATTTAGGTGCACTGGGCATTCGCCGTAGGTGAGGAAGAAAGCGATATCGGAATACCATTCATCACTAGTCGCAACAAATAGGACCAGAGGCAGTGAATCGGGTTTTTCCAGCTGGTCCTATGCTTCATCAGTGTAGTCACCCTTTTCATCAGGGTTTTCTAAATCTTTGTTTTCAGCCATAAGCTGACATAGGCCCTTGCCTCTTACCAGTTTGGTTGGTTTAATATCCGTGTCATACTCCCGGACCTGCGATCCAATTTCGCAAGCTTCCTAACTCCTCGTTGAGTTAGAATTGATTTGACCGCCGTGTCAGGGACCAACACCACCGTATGAGAGTTTAGAATGTAATACCTGAAATTTTTTACTGCTTTGACAACAGTGAAGGCATGCTTTTCTAGTTGAGACATTTTTAGTTCGTGAGGCTTGAGGGGAGAGCTCATGAATGCAATCAGAGATTCAACATCCTCCAAATTCTTTTGCATCAAGATTGCGGACACAGTATGCTCAAATGCGTAACTATACATGATGAAGTCCTTGGAGAAATCGGGACATACCAGGACTGGTGCATGAGCAACAAAAGCTTTTATTTCTTCAAACGACCTTTTCCCTTCCTCGCTCCATCTGAAAGTTGGTGACCCCTTCATCATGTTCAATATGTGACGAGTCTTCTCAGCAAAGTCAGGAACAAAACACCTGAGAAAGTTCACCTTTCCGAAGAAAGAATGAACACCAATCTTGCTTGTAGGTAGAGTAAGGCTTTGAATAGCCTTAACTCTTTCGGTATCTATCTTTGTTCCTTCTTTGATAACCACATGCCCTAGCAACTTTCCTTCCGTGACTCCAAAAATAGACTTTTTTGGGTTTAGGGAGATCCCATGTTCTCGGCACCTGGCCAATACTTGCTCCAAATGATCACAATGATCATTTCATCATTTAGAGAACACAGTTAAGTCATCTAGATAAACCACAATGACCTTCCCCATCATACCTTTGAATGCAAAGTCCATGGCCCACTGAAAAGTGGCGCCAGCATTAGTTAGGCCAAAAGGCATCCCCGTCAGTAGGCAAATGTACCCCAGGGAGTAGTGAATGCTGTTTTAAATTGATCTTCAGGTGAAACTTCAATCTGATTGTAGCCTGAAAAACCGTCAAGCATGGATAGCATCTCTGATCTAGTTACTTCTTATAGAACTTGATCCATTATAGGAAGTGGGTAGTTGTCTTTCAAGGAAGCCTGATTCAAATTGCGAAAGTCTACGCATATGCGTATCTCGCCATTTTTCTTGCGCACTGGCACAATATTTGCTACCCAAGTACTGTGATGGATAGGAAAGATGATTCTCACATCCAACATTTTCTGAATTTCAGCCTGGATAGTGCCTGAGATCTTAGGATTATAATGCCTCTGCTTCTGGCGAAAGGCTTTGACATCTTCTTTCAATGGGATGTCATGCTGGACGTCCTTTGGCTTAAAAGAATTTAGATCGGCATAGGACCATGCCAATACATCCATGTATTTCTTCAGAGTTTGACAAACTTTCACTTTTCTTTCAAAGTGCAACATTTTCCAATGTTCACAAACTACGGGTGCTCTACCGAACTTATATTGACCAGTTCGTTTCTGGGGATGAGTCAGGATCATCTAGCCTTTTCTTTTTCACAAAACGGTCATGCCTGTCGAACAACCGCTCCAGAGAAACTAGGCCCTTTGGAATTTTATTTCCTTTGAGCTGACATATGCCATCATTCCCTTCAGATTCATCGTCTTGATCGGTGACTGATTCACGGCAAGTGGAAGTAGATCCTTCAAAGTGCAATTCTTTAAAATTTTCCACCTTCTCTAGAAAGGCAATGAGTTGATTATCATCATTGAACACTTGCCAATGCTGAGAATTGTCTGGCACGCTCAGGCGGAAAACCACCTCAATGGTGTATTTGTTTGTTTTCAAACCTGGGTGAGGGAGCATGAGGGATGCTGAAACAGCCAATGAATCGGCCATGTCATTTTGAGCTCTTGGAATGGATTCAATTGAAAAAGCATCAAACTCTTCAATGCTGTCCCACACCGCATTACGGTAATGCCTGAGCCTTTCATTCTTCACTTGGTAAATCCTTTTGACTTGATTTACAACTAGCTCTGCATCACCTTGCACTTTCAGATTTTTAATCCCTCTTTCCTTTGCGGCTTGCATGCCAAGTAGCAAAGATTCATACTCAGCAGTATTATTTGTGTTAAAAAACTGCAACTTGAAAGAGAGAGGAATGACTTCTTCCTCGGGAGATATTAGCACGGCTCCGGCGCCACATCCGCTGGTTGCACAGCTGCCATCGAACTGCAAGGTCCAGATCTTATTAAGATCTTCTTCTTGAATGAGAACAACCATTTTGTCAGACTCGGTAGACAAGAAATAGTTCCCCATCCCTGATGATTCAAAAAGGATTTGAGCTTTGGGGTCCTCAGAGCTAGTAACCAAGTACTTCTTTTGTGATTCTGGCTCCAAAGTCTGCATTACACCTTTGACGGGAATTCTAGCTTTAGACCAGTCCATATGAATCTCTCCACCAACTTCGCTGCAAAAGCTTCTTCCCAGCAAAATTCCGTAGGCTGCCGGAATGTCAGCAACGAGGACGGTCATCTTTACTCTTTTCTCTGGGAATGCCGCAAATGCAAATTACGCGTCTTTGATTTGGCCAATCAACGGAACCTGCTTGGTTTCCAAGGAATAACATCTGCCAAAAGGCTTGGTAAGGGTGAGGCCCAAAGCATGGGTGAATTTTACGGCATGACGTTATCAGAAGCTGGAATCAATTATGCAGTTACTCAACTTGTGACCATTGATTAGGAGGGAGAGATAGAAAGGCTCTATCTTGCCTGATGCAGATGTTGAGGCAACATTTATGTGGGATTCAGGAGGAGTGGAAAGGATTCCTTTTGGGGAAACCTGATTAGATACAACAGCTTGACTTTGAATATACTTGGTCAATCTTACAAGTTGTTCGGGATTTGACTGAAGGTACTCAGCTTCAGACATTTGGATCTTGGTCTTTTTTGCATGATCTATGATATCAAATGTGGCCAAGGGTTGCGTTGGTGAAGGAATGAGTCCCTCACTTCGCGATGGTGGAATAGGATTACTGGTCTTGGTAGGAACATGAGAGGACTGATTTGGAGGAGAGATGGGGGGAAAAGATTTCCTTGTAAAAGACTTGCCAGGGAGTTGAGTAGGAAGAGGATTACCTCTTTTAGCAATGATTGGAGGCACGTTTGACATAGCCTTCTCCTGCTGTACATGGGCAGCAACTTCCGCTTCTTTTCCTTGTGAGTGGGTAAAAACAGCGTATGACTGTCCGCTTGCATATCCCTGGGTACCCTCTTCTTCATCAGATTCTTCCTCATCAAATTCCATATACCCGATAGTAGAGTCGCCAGTCGGTTCACCGACATCTTGATCATCTTCACCTTGAGATGAAGGTTCTTCATAATACTGCTCTTCTTCTTCAATTTCAGCCAGAGCATTGACCGGAGGAGCCTCAAGCGCCAGCCGCGGAGCAGTTGCGGGTAAGCGCGGCCTTTGTGAAATATTGTTAGGAACGAAATTCCTCCGTAGAATATCCCGGTATGAGGAACTGGGGGAAGCCTGAGCCAACTGATTCTTTAATGCAAGCAAGTCATTCGCCATCTTTTGGAAGGCCGGATCAGACGAAGTAGTGGGTGAAGGGCCCAAAGATTTAGGCTTGGATGATTCCTTTTTCAATTCGCCAGATATTATCAAATTATCTTCTATTTGAATGGCAGTGGCTTGGGCGAGAATCAAGGTAGCCACTCGCTCTTGAAGGAGCAAGAAACTAACTTTTGAGCTCATAGCGTTTATGAAGAAACACTTTTGATTTTCCGGTGTTGGAAGCATGGCAACAGGGACACGATTGATTAATGCATTGAACCTGGCGATAAAATCACGCATGGTCTCATTTGCCTCCTTCTTTAGGTGAGTGATCCATGATAATAATGCAAATGCATCTTCTGAAGGTTTGTACCTGTCTTCAAAAGCATCCCGCAAGGTGGCCCAACTTGTAATAGATCCGGCCAGCAAATGCTAAAACCATTTATTGTTTGTAGGCCCTGTAGAGTTTTAAAAGGTGAACCGACACGTCCTCGTGAGTTACATCCAGGATACTGCATGACATAATGAATGCAGATATGTGGGAATCCATGCTTTGATTTCCGCTCCCATCAAATTTGGGAAAATTCTTTCGGTTTCCGTGAGGGAGCACGTGAACTGGATGTGGTAAAGCCAAGGGACCCATAGCATTTCCCCATGGTACCGCCATTTGAAAAGCCGGAAAAAGAACACGAGCTGGAAGTGTGGTTCCGCTGAGTAGCAAGGCACTACAAAGGGATGTGGATGCCCCTTGCGAAAGATTCTTCCTTCGTGGAGGTGAGACACTCCTGGATGACCGGTCAGCCAAGCTTAGCATTGAAAAATGTGTCAGTGTTACGCTGAAATTGTGCCTTTGAAGCAAATCGAAAGTAGGATCAGTTTCTCCACGAGCTCTCCTGCTACGCGTAAAGGGTTCACCTGCCAGCGTGTCTTTCCGATCTACGGTTTTGTAGTGCTGATTCAAACTTTCTTTTTGGCTGTACTTGCTGATTTTCTGGCTTTTCTAGCAAAAACCAGCAGCATGTACTTTTCTAAATATTTAAAAACTATCCTCTTCAGAAAACCGATTGTGGTTAATGACAAATAACAACGAGGATAAAATGGTAGAGAAGATTAGCAAGCTGATTTTCGGATCTAATTTTGACTTTTTCAAAGAATTTCAAACTTTTGGTAAACAGTCAAAAACTCAGATCTATGGAAAAATACTGATTTTTATAAAAACTCAGTGAACTAAAGGTCTCCAACTAGGCCAGATCTATGGATCTCAGAAGAAAATTTTCAATTTGGGTCACTTTTGCAAAATTTTGGATTTTTAACAAAAAGTTCAAGTTTTGCAAACAAAGCGTGTGATTTTTCTGATTTTCTATCCTACCACCATCATAGATCTGATAGATCTATTCGATCCCCAGCAGAGTCGCCAAAAACTGTTGGTCCGAAAATCTGTCGCTTGGGTAGATCTATGGATAAACGAGCCAACAGTGTGCAGGGCATAGCCCCTCTTTGAGTCAGCAAAGCGAAACTGGTTTATTGCTATTCTACCAGCAGGAATCTATGCAAGTCTCACAAATTCTGCCTTCGGGGGTTTGGGATCTCATCCCAGTAGGGGTGTTTCCGACTGTGAAAAGAAAGGAAAGGAAGAGGGGATGAAGAAAGAGTAGGTCCGAAGGGAGAAAAGAAATGAATTCCAAAGCAGAAAGGTCAGAAGGTTTATGTTTTGGGATGGTAGTAAACAAGAGCAAACCTACTTGCATAAATGAGCAAAGCAATACTGATGATGAATAAATGACAATAAAATAGAAGCAGATTTAACAGAATAAACACATAGATCAGACATAAGAAAGATCTGATGCAAATAACACACGTATTCAGCACAAAGTCTAAATATTGTATTAATAATCCTTCTGTTACAAAAAGCTCAAAGTCTTTTCTCCTTACTCCTATTTTTCATCTGAAAGATATTCACCCATGCCCAATACAACAAGTATTGGGGTATTTATAGAAGAAGGAGAGAAAAGAAGGCAAAAAGGAGCCAACCACTTATTTACAAAGATATTTACAAAATATCTAAAAGTCATGTTGACTTTTGACAACTTGATGGATGACATCATCCCATGGTGCAACATGGATGATGTCATCATTTGTGCCAACATACTTTAGATATTTAAAAGAAAGTCGAAGAAGAGAGAGAAGAAGAAGAAGAAGAAGAAGACCACTATTCATCATCGTCATCCTGCGGCCGAAAGGGAGTAGCCTGCTTTTGCTGCTGCTCAGGTGACGAGATGTGGAATTGAGAGCGGTATTCCATGAACTTGCTGATCATGGGCCCAAGTTGATCCTGGGAAGGATCCTTGTGCCGCTCACTGATCACCTCACAAGTCTCCCGCTCATCTATGAGTTTCTCGGGGAGTTTGGAATAGTCTTTTCCACTTCAATGAGTAACCCAATGAAGTCCCGACAGGCCAGCAGGTTGTTGATAGACTCTGCGTCAAAAGTGACCTCTGGCCCCATCCCTTGAGAAACGATCTCCTTGAAGATCTGGATGGTTTCATCAGCTTTTCTTAAAGTGAAGGAAGGAGTAAGCAACCCTGGCGACATGTTGAGAACGATCCGTTCCATTTGGTGCATCGCGTCTAGGGCTTCTTCCTTCACCTTGTCGATCTTTTCAAGGACAAATTCCAACTGATCCACCCGGTAATCCAGAGTGGACGTGATTTTGTTGAGGGCCCTGGGATGGCCGAAGACGCCGAACTTGACCAGATCTTTGACTGAACAGTCGAACATTTGTTGAAAGGTCTCGTGCTGCAGTCTAGCATGTTCCAGCTCTTCCGATATGGGTCCCGCTAACGCTTGGAGCTCTTTATTCACCTTGTTGATGTTCAAATACAAGTCAGAGAACTTGGCGATTACTTTTTCACTATCTTTGAGGATCTGGCTCCTCCAAGCGGAAACGGCCATACCCTGCTCACCGATCTTTGCATATTCATTAATTTTCTCCTGGCTTAGAAGCTCAGGAGTCTCGGTGGCAGTTGTGGGAGGTGCACTGCCCATTTTCTGTAAGGCTTGGAGCAGATATTTATTTTGCTCTTTCAGTTGCCTTTTCTCCTCTTTTGTTTCCTGAAGCTTCTTGCAGAGGGCGTCAACTGCAGAAAGGGCCTCCCCCTGAAGGCTTTCAGAAGACGTCCCCATTGTGACTTGGGTCACAGTATAATCTGTCGGAGACAGATCCTTTTTCTCCTTGAGAGGATTGGGGTACGCGATCTCCATTACCCTCTCTCCCGAAGCACTTTGAGAGAAGCGTGTGATGGGCTTTTGCTTCTTTGCCCCCTTAGATGGGATTACAGAAAAGTCCATCGGAGCGATGGGAACTTTCTTTCCGACTTAACTCACCGGGAGATCCAGCTGGACTTATGGGAGAAGGGCCGGAAACAGAGAAGGGGGCAGCCACAGTAGAAGAAGGGAAAAATGTGGAGACACGTGGCGGCGGCATGGAGAGAACAACCGAAGAAGTGCCCACGGGAGGAAGGGATACTGCAGCTGAGGAAGACATAGGAAGGGAAGGGAGCTCAGAGATGAGGGAAGAAATGGAGGGGGAAAGATCCGCGAGGGAAGAGAAGATAGATGAAGAAGCGGGGGGAATAGTAGAAGAAGGGGGAGAGGACACGACCAAAGGGATGGTCGCTTGAGTCACTCGAGGAGGGGAAGGAAGAGAAGAAGAAGGGACAGAAGGGACCTCATGTTGTAGCAATGCCGACATCCTGAGTGGATGGGCCTATTGGAACATCCTCTTCTGCTTCTTTCTCTGGCGTAACCAGAGTTATGACCTGTTCGGGTGCGTGGAAAGAGGACTCTCAGGAGCTTCTTCTTGAGTGGTGCTGGATTCACCCTCTATGCCTTTGCCCTTGCCTTTAGGCTATTGTTTAGATCGAGGAGGTGCGTTACCCAATGGGGAGGTTGTGAAATCAACCCCGAGGTAGATTAATCCGTTCATCCGGCACCAATGCTCTGTTCTGCGCAGAGTTTCCTTGACCCTCTCCTCAATCGTCTGAGGTGCCTTAGTTCTATCAATGGCTAGAAAAGGCCAATTGTCCCCATCTGTGTTAGTATATACTTGGTCTACTTCATCCTCCGTAGTTTGGAAGCCTTTGGGGACAATTGCTACCCCGTATTGGATGATTTCTGCCAAGGCTAAGCGAGAATGGTCCTTTCTCCTGAGCTCAACCTCATGAATGACGTCGATGTAGATGTCTTCGATCTGAGGGATGTGGATTGGATCTAGCTTAGCCCTTGGCAGACAACTTCTTGGGTCGAAGGTAGGCCTGGCCGGGAAATCATGTTTCAAATTAAGCAGCTCCAGCTCTGCGAACATGTCCTTTGCCTTGTGATGGGTAAGGCATGTATATCTGCCCACTGTGAGGGGGAAAGGAGTTCCACCCTTCTTTCTTTTGAGGCACTTCTCATGATAGGTGATCAGCTGCCTTGACAGCTCTAGCAGAATCAGCTTGGGTCCAGCATACCTCGGCAGTCTAGTTGGCTCTCCCAAGAAGTTGGCTGCCCTCAGATAGGTGAACGTGGGAAATTGGGTGAACAGGGCCCCCCATTTCTCAGTGGCTGCCACTATGCTCTTGGTCATGCGACCGTAAGTCATATTTGGCCTCAACAGGCAGATGATGTGGTAGAAAAACACATCGTTGATCTTTGTGAATTGAGGGATGCTATTTTCCAGCCTCAACTCTGGGTAGTATTCATATATTTTGACCTGAGGCCAAACCCCACTCCGCATCAGGCCTGGGTAGTCTCTTTCTGATGCTGCAGCAGTAAACAACATAGGAATTCATGTAGAATCTCCCTGTTGTATTAAATTGTTGAAGCTGCTTCCAGAGATTGTGCTGCTTATTATCTCTCCCCAGCAAAAGCGCTGATCGGGCACATTCTTGTTCATGGTCTCTAAGTACCGCAACATCCATTTATGGAAAAAGTGGGCGTCAGGAAGCCCAAAGACCCTGCTCAGGAATGTGATGGTGTCACTGAGCTCCTCCGAAAAATCACTGCGGTGAATGATTTGTGGCCATCGGGTCACTACCTTTTTGTTTTTCAAATAGACCTCATTCATCAGCTGCATGCACTGATCTTCGTTGTCGTCCCAGGCCTTAATACAATCCTCTCCGCTGATGGCCACAAAGTGCCAATGATGAGGAATGCTGAGTATTATTTCAAAGTGGCAGGTAGTGAGGTTAATGACGATCTCGCCCTTGTCATTTACGACACACCTTGTGTCTTGTTGTCAGAAGACCGGAAACCACCATCATGAATTCATTATGACGGCGCTGATCGGGATTCCTCCAAAAGTGTAGGCACTCGCCCATTAGTTTGTCCATCCATGGACTTCTTGTTACCTTTTCGAGTTCGACCTGCATTCCTCCATATCAATGTGACCCAACTCGAGTCTCGATGTCCAGGTCGCATTCGGCCCGGGAGTCGTGCATCTCGACCTCTCGATATTTATATTTCATCTCTTCTTCTATAAGTTTGGCCTTGCCTTTGGATTTGGTAGGTCTTTGCTTGATGTTGACATATGTTCTTCTGAGCTTAATTGCTGATCTGCACGAAGAAGAAGCGAGACCCAACGCAAAAAGGTTGATTAGTCATTTGATCTTCCATCAAGTGTTATGTTAAGAAAGAGTTAGCGATTTTGAGGCTCTGTGGCGCAGGTGCATGAAAGCCGCAACCATGTGGCTAAATAGGTAAGGTGCACAGAAAAAAGGTGTTGCAAGGGTTAAATCAGCGCCAAAGGGCGCATGGCGCATAGAGACTGCAGGGTGCATTTTTGTAAAGGGCGCATGGAAACACCATGTTACATAGAGACAGGATGCGCCAATGGCGCATATATGGTATGGAATTGGTAGCCAAACCTTTTGTGTGCCAAAGGTTTATGGCATGCAGCGCACAGAGGGTCTACACAACATGATGTTGCTGTAATGGGGAATGCGCCCGCGCCTTTGATAGTTTTGCACTTGGCGCAGATTTAAGCTGATGTTGCACAGGTGCAGGGTGCGCCCAAGAGGCGCATGTTTAAGTAATGCAACAAATAAGGTTGGTGCACAAAGAGGGTGCAAGGCTAGCACTTGCAGCATGCGAAGGAGGCGCGCCTTGAGGGCGCAAATGTTCTTGATGTAACAGGCATAATGGGTGTGCCATTGGTGCAGGTTTTGATCATGTTGCAGGGGTGACAGATGCGCCAAGGGGAAAAGGAAACATACAGTCTCTCTTAGAGCTTTAATTATTCTCAGAGGGGTTTTTCATATGGTTTAGCTTCTCTTTTCTTTTTGCAGGGTCATTTTTGTAATGAAACGGCTTAAACAAAAGCGGTTCAAACCATGAATTCAGAACACTTCCTCTACCAGCAGATCTGGAAAGAGGGGGAGGAATATGTGGAAAGACAGCAGGGGGAGCTAGTTCAATATTTCATTCTTTCCAATCCAAAACCAGACCAACAAGCAAACAAAGAACCAAAAACGCAAAACACACGAAAGAGATAAGAACCTCTTACCCGGATAAATAGCGAAGAACGTGCAAATGGGTCCACTACGTGTTTGAAAACGACAGGAAGGTGCGCGACAGGATCAGAGAATATAATAAGAAAAACGTGATTGCTCTGGTGATAATGACATTTGCAGACGTGCCTATATATAGGTGAGTCAGTAATAAATGTGCCACCAACTTTTCAAGTGGCGCATGGAAATCATTGTCGACATAGGAAAGCATGCGCCCTTTGGTGCACCAAAGCGTCTGACAACACGAAGTTATGTGCACCTTGGCGCACCGAAAGTGATGTCGACACACAGAAAAGTGGTGCACACCAAAAAGTGGCGCAACAAAAGGGTTGCTAACACGAAGGCGCATGCGCCATGGCGCACGCAGGAAAGACTCAACATATCAAGGTGCACCAAAAGGTCTGTTGACACAAAGAACCATGTGCCAAAGGATTTAAAGGGGGCACACCAAAAGTTGATGTTACATAGTAATTCCATGTGCCCAGCCAAAAGACCAAAAATGACTAAGTTCGGAAAACCAGATTTCCGGAAAAGGGATTTTGCAACGTTCCAAACGCAAGGGATCCCTGACGAGGTTTTCGGTATGGTTATCGGTAAAATTGCCCTTGTCAATTTTATGGGATAACAATGGCATAGGTGATTGAACAATGGAGAAGTATCAAGGTGACACTCTCTTGAAGTGGAGGTAAGAGAATTTGAATAAATATATCTTACAATTTTGAATCAGGTAGCACATTCGTCATCTTAGTAGGGTTTCTCTTATAGCGTAAGACATAGTTCACAAAAGGTTTATTAGATACTTGTTTGATTTGAGCTTATTGTGAATAGGATATCTTAGTATCTTGGTATTTATATAAAATTGAGCAAGGAATGCATGAGTTAATGATGTGAATGATGTTACCGAATGAACAGGTAGATCATAAAACCATCACATAGTGTAATCTTGTAAGATTTGAGGGAATAATTTAGCAAATAACTTCATATCATCCTCATAGTCTAGACATGTCAAATGAAAGGATCAAAGCTGATCCCGAGGGTCATAATGGAAATTAAAGGTGGGAAGCTTAGGTACAATTAAGTTGGGAGGGAGTGGATAAGAGGAAATGGTGGGTGCAAAAAGACTATGAAGGAGGAGGGAGGAATCTAGAGATGGAGAGGAATGTGAAATAGCTTGTTGTAATTGAAAAATTTGGGATTGTAAATCATGGTATAAAGAAGCTAGGTAATGAGAACAGAAGATAATACATGTCATGGTTTGGAAGTAATAGGGGGTAAGGTGATTAGTAGGAGTACGGATTGAAACAAACATAGTAGATGTAGGTAAAAGGTTGGTGGTGGAATTAGGAGGATGTGTCAAAATAGGAAGAGAAGTATAACTGGAGACCGATAGGTTGAGCTCATTTGAATTCTAGTGTCTTCATGGGAAGAAAATAATAAGAGATATAAGTCTTGAGGGTGTTCAATGATATGAGCTTGGAGATCATGAAGATATTCATCGGTAAAGGGTTCATAAGTCTTAGTCATGGAAGAAGAATGCCTCACAACAAGGTTGGGTTTAATTGAATGGGTTCAAAAAATGATTTAATTTAAATTGAATTAAATACATATTTCAGAGTAACTACTATAATGAATGATATTGAACGATGATATATAGTAAATGGACAAAATAGAAGAAAGAAAAAAATTAAACCCTAAGAAAGAGGGAGAGAGGGTGACTTAGCTAATTTTGTAGAATCTTGAGATGATTTGGAGAGGAGAAATGTTAAAACAAACCGTAAGCATCATTATCAAGACTTACTGAAGGTTTTGATACTTGTAAATGTCTAGGACAGATGCTCCCATGAGAGGATAGGAGCATTCAAGCGCT
This sequence comes from Taxus wallichiana var. yunnanensis, assembly GCA_018340775.1. Lineage (NCBI taxonomy): Eukaryota > Viridiplantae > Streptophyta > Pinopsida > Cupressales > Taxaceae > Taxus > Taxus wallichiana. Next base: position 256,479,760 of record CM031243.1, on the reverse strand, counting down.
AGTGTCTGATCTAGGCTCCAGTGTCCAGTCAAGTGCTAAGGTTCTGTCCTTTTTATGGAGAAGGAGATATGTTATTAGTTTCCCTTTGTCACTTTGGTTTCACTTCTAGATCCTCGATTGTACCTATAACATGTAAGACAATTATCTATCTGCACATGTCCAATAAAAAAGATGCAGAATTTGGAGTCAGACTGACCCTAACGGTCATCCAAAGAGTGAGCTTAGAATGGAGCACTGCACTACATTTCAGAATCCATGTGGTTATGTATCTATGTGTGTGTAATGATGCCCTAGGTTTTCCTTGTGTAATTTGCACTATGATAATGGGCTAGATCTAGAATGCTCCAAGTATGCAAATATGTGAGATGAAATAGAATAGAATTCCACTCCTATGATTTGTATGTAGAGTGATCCATCCCTCATCCCTTGTATAGATGTGCTAGATGGATGTTTTGTAATGCTTTTGTACATTTGGGTGTAAGATTAGGTGATAGTAGATAATGCTTAGTGTTTGGCCCCTAATTTTGAGAAGTAACTAAGTATATATATGATTCCCTTTTTTAAATTTCATAATTGACAATTGAAAGGCTGACCCAAAGTACTAAAAGGTGACCAAGAAGTAAAAGAGACCCAAAAGGATAAGAAAATGATAGAGAGGGTTAGGAGTTCCTAGGTAGGGACAGGAGTTTCTGGGCGCTTGTTTCCTAACTAGGTGCTAGTTTCTAAGGCCATAAAAGATAAATAAGTTAAGTTAAGTTCCGTTAGGGCTGTAAGATGTGTAAGATCAAAAAGAAGACAAGAGATTAAGAAAAAAGTCCAAAAGGATTTTCCAGCCACTAATTTTCTTTCTAAGGAATCATGTATATATTAGTATTATTTAGGACCTAGAAATGTACCAAAGTACATAGATTTTGTGTCTACAGGGATCAACATTCAACACAAGTCAACCTTTCCACTCATTTTTTCCATTCGCTCATCATCAAAAACCACTTTACAAAAAGGGGCAAATGTAGACACCCGTTTTCATTACCCTACTTTTCCCTTGCACCCTAAACCTATGTCATTATCTTAAAGCAAGCTCTCACCCTTGTTAAATAACACTTCTACTCCTGGTAAATACCAATTACTACCTTAACCACCTATAAACCATCCCAACCATTTTTATCCTAACCATATAACCCCTTTAACCCCTCCTAACATTTTCCTAACCATTTCCTCTTTTCCCCATACCCGAAATTCCCATTTTAGAAATAGTTGAATCCAATTCCAAATGGGTTTCTCCACATTTCTCGGATTGCCATCGATTATAACTTAATCACTAGTGATTATAAAAGGATTATTGAGCTATTTTTTTGGGATCTTCAAAAACTATAGAAAAACTATGTCATTGCAAACATCTAGACGACATTAATATCAACGTATTTGCACCTCCATCACCTCTGTTTTGGATATGGAAGATTCTTAATATTGAAAAAGTCTCCGCAGCCTTGTCAATCTCATTTTGCCATCAGAGGTAATTTTTTCTCAATTTTATTCAATTTCAAATCTTTTGTGTATCTAATAACACCCTTAATCAATCATTAGTTTAACCACTTTTAGTCACATTTCCTTGTTACCAAAGATTCAAAGTTTTCACCTGAATCTCCAACAATTCTTTCTCCATTGCCAACGATTACAAGAATTGCTAGTGATCCCTATAAATAATCATTTTTATCATATTTATAACCTATCTAATTAATTTTTCACTCTATATTTTTGAATAATATGTCGTATTCAATATGTTCTCTATTGTAGATGATAGTACCAGGTGATTCCAATCCTATTACCAACATATATGATCTCCGATCATCTAATAGGTGTTCATGTGGGAATAGTTTGATATCACACGAGTTGAGTTTATGTGTCATTGCTTTCACACCTGAAGTCGAAGATATTTAAGATTAGCTCGAGATCATACATGGGAAATACAGGATGCAACATAACAATTCTAGTTCGATTATTTACTTGACTTCAAACTCACCACAACTCGGCACGGGCCACATATCAAGCAGAGCAGGGATCTTTTTATCCCTTCCGAATTTTGGCTTTGTTATCATTTATCTTATCACTATCAAATCACTTAATTGTATCAAATGATTTGACAGACTTCAAGGAAGCTATTTTGATTCCTAGGATGGGCAGTTTTTGAGCAACTCGTTATCATATTTATCTAATATTCCTTTTTTAGTTGTCTTTGTACGTAGGTCTCTTCACTTGACAAAAGGAGGATATTTTCACATTTTTTCATACTCGATCATCTCGCATTATGATTATTGGCCCATGTATCGATAAATCATGCCGGTAAGGAGAGAGGTACCAACCATAGATGGCAACTTGGCCCCTAACTCTACAAAATGCATAAGAACCTCATGTCTATTTTGAAACAAGAAGTTGTTTATTTGGGTGATACTAAATTCAAAGTCCACCCAAGGATAATTATCCTCACCACCACTATGATCAACCATGGTGTTTTCTTCAAAAAGTGGGTTTATCTTGTCATTTACAAAGGGATTTGACCCTAATTTTTGATTCCCCATCCTTGTCATAGGAGGCATAATGAGAAATGTTTTGCTAAGGTTGATTAAAATGGACCTTAGGACAAAAAAACAGTGGAACAATGTCAAATTGTCACAAAGAATGTAAAATAATAAATGGTAACCAATGCAAGGGATCGAGGAAATATGAACCAAGAATACCAAAGAATAAATAATGACACACTGACTAAGGTACTGTATAGCAAGAAGTATATATTACCTGAAAATCAAGTAAAAGACTATGATCCAATCACAAGAATAACTACTCCCTACATTCTCAAAGATAGTTTTGGTGCAAATAATGACAACACAATATCAAAAATTAGGTCAAGTTTAGAATAAACAAGGCCTAAATACTAAGAAGGTGTTGACATGATCTCCAAACAAGGTATACTAAAACAAGTTTAGAAACAAACAAATTTCAAGTCTTAAAATTTTTCCTAGTTGAGAAGTGTAATAAAGTGGTTGTTACAGTTTTGTATCAGAGCTGCAGGTTGTAGCTCTTGGACCTATTGAGTCTTTACGCTTACTGAATTCTGATTTATTAACAAAAATATATCAAATATGAGAAGGATGTACCATGGATAACGAACCAAACCAAATTATGCTTCCGGTTCGATGGTAAATAAGTTAGATAACACAATCTAACAGTCCTTCGTGACAAATGAAACCAAAAGGATGTTGGGAGTAGTTGGTCGAGTGTGAAAATGATTAGTTCTTTGTAAAATAACTTTAACTGATTGATGAAAATCAACAAGGGAGTTGCTTGATTGTTGAACTATCAAGATGACAGATTTTGGAACTTGAATCCAACATGAAATTAAACCCACAAAGGGTAGATGAAGTAGATAGAGAAGAGGACTATCTATTGTAGAAATGATGATTTGAAATTCCAATCAGGCTATAATGAAATCTGTAATAAACTATGAATCGAAAAGAGAAAAGGTATATAAGATTGTTAACTCTTCTCCACTTGCATCTTTAAAAAAATGGTGGAAACAATGTGGTAGTAAATGTAGACTGCCAGAATGATTTCAACAAGAAAGACTTGTTGCGATTTCTAGCAAGTAGTAGAATAAATTTGCGTAACTAATAAGCTAAGATGAAGGAACAATTTTCCTAATGACACTAGGTAATTTAAGTAGAACTTCTTGTTGTTGTTTTAATTTGATACTAGTACAATTGAGTTCTTGGTATCTAGTGATTAGCTTAAACATAATTATAAATATGATTTATTATTTGCATGTAAAATAAATACAAACCTATGATTTTCAATGTAATAATGACATTGACATTGACATTGACATTGATTGAGTCTCATAAAGGAATTTGGAGTTAATGAGTTCTTAAAGGACTTAAGAAAATAATTAGCTTTGACTATCCTGACACAAATCAAAGTTTTTATTAATATGGAAGATAACTAGTACCTGGAATCATGCAAAATAACAAGCCTAAAAGGTAAAGATAGAAACAATTGGATGATTTAAGTAACCATTGACCATGAAATTATGATGAAAATGTCTGAAAGGTGAAAATAGGGAGGTATTTGGATAGAATCAGCCGGTAAAAGGAAGACCGTTATGTGCATTTCAAAGAAAATTGGGAATTGCATAAGGAAAGGGTTTGGAAAAACAAGAAAACAATGAAACAAAATAGTTTAGGAAGACTTTAGGGAAATTAAAAACAATGTTTTCCTTGCTTGTATCTATGATATAAGGCTTTTTTTTTTTTACTATTTGATATATATATTAACTAATACTACATGATTGACTCGTTGTCATGAATTTTTTTTTTTATGTCTCTAACTAATATGAAGGAAAATTAGATGATGAAATTCTATGCCTAGGTAAATTTGGAAGGCCTTGTAATTGGGAATATGATTAGGGGATTCTTTTGTGATGAGAGGACATTTGTATGATCCTGATATCTTATTGGTAGCTACATTAAATATGTTGTAACTTCTAAATACAAGAACATAACCATTCATTGCTTGGTAAAAACCATTTATAGAATGGGACATTGTTGGAAGCAACTCAAGAAAATAAAAAATTTGCACAAGGAAAGGAAAAGGGTAGAAAATAAGAAATGCCAGGAAGAAACACAATGGTAAAATTAGCTATAATTTCTGAAAGAGAATTATGATTTTCTTTAGCATATGATAAGAGGTTTGTTTGAGCTATGAAATTATGTTAGTCATTATGACATTAACATTTCTTGACCTCATTATGAAAATTTGATGACATAATTAAGTTCAGATAGGAACCTAAGATGTAGTAATTAAATTGGATTGTTTAGATGAAAAAGCAAGTTCCCTAACAAACTTTGCATAATAGGAAAGGAACATGTAAAAGTAAAAAAGGATCACTTTCCTAGATTGATTTTGCTTTATATAGCTTGATTTTGATTATTTGATGCATATATTAAATGTTCTTACATGATATGATAAACTATAATAACAAAATTTAGGTCATATTTTTGACGGTGTGATAATTTTTGCTAGTTGAAAGGTTGTTACAGTCAATAAAATTGAATTGAGATTGACTAAAATTTGGGAAATTACATGTTTTTGAGGAAAGTAATGACTTTTCTCCATGGATAACAGATATAAATTTGTGTTTGATTAGAATTTGATTAATGTCCCGATGATTCATTAAGGGGGAAGTATGTCACACCACCTAAAATGTAGTTTGTGATCACAAAGGATAAGTCATTGTCTGGTATTTTTAGTGCTTGATTTACAGTGAGATTTACTTTATTAGGTATAATTGGTTGTATTAAATATCATGGTACCCTTTTTTATATTGTGTTATTCTCACCCTAAGCCTTGATTATACGATAAGGTATAAAATTACACTTACTAGCACAATGACATAATGATCCTAGTTGTCTTGATTTGTGCTCTCGGGCTAGGTGAAAAGGTTATGATTATAATTAAGGAGTAAGATTGTAACTGCAAGACAATGAAAGTATGACCATGCTTATCTTATTGATGCACATATTGGGGCCTAGACTAATTGATTAGATATGATATGTCAAGCTGGTATTAAAGGGCTAATATGTTGATCACCTTTAAACCGAAAACTTATAAAGTGTGGGCAAATAGTATAATCCTATATAGGGGTAAAAATAAGTATAATGGGTAATTTGATCTTATAAGGTTAGAGGCTAAAGTATGTTTTGAGATAACATATCAGGCTGAGGATGAGCCTTAGATCTAAAACCATGTATTGTATGGGTACAAATACATTCGAAGGCTATATTAGAGGTAAATATCAAGTTGTTGATTCATCTAAAAATTGTGTTGGCTATTTTCTAAGATGATGGTCTTGATGGAATATGACACACCAAAGGTATTGGGCCATGATATTCCCTTGGTACCTGGTTATATTATTATTAAAGTATGGAAGATGTGACCTTCGATTGGGAACAAATAAAAATGAGTGATTTGTTATGATAAAGCTTAAATTTACTTATTACAAAATGAAGTACAATTACTTGAAAGGTAGTTGTTATCAATCCTTATTCAGATTGATCATATTATACCAGATTTCAAGACATTATTTTTGTCAAATAACACCATGATTATTGTTTGGCATTATAGTGTTTCTAATTGGCTCTCGACCGCTATCGATATCTTTGATTGATATGGTATCTTTTATACCTCGCGGGCTTGAGCATATAACAAGGTTTTTTATTGAATCTTTAGGGAATCCATTATCATGACAATATTGTTAGATGGTTGGATTTGGTGGTATTTTGTTTCCTAAAATTCCTCCATACTAGTTATGCATGATGTTGTTTAGTAAGTATTTTTCGCTATTAACAAAGTCACGAAAAGGGAATTATTGAGCTTATTATTACTATGGGATTTGAACATTGGACCTTATCAGATGTTTCAAGGTTAGATTTTAATAACCTAAAAGGGGGAAATTTACATGCCAAGATAATGTTTTTGATTACCATAAATCCCAACTTAACAAGATATTGGGATGGGTATTCAAACCTATAAATGGTTAAGCCTAAGGTTATGGAAACAAATATCACTCCTCCATACATGAATTGTACTGAATGGAATTTAATATCCTCTACCAACCATGTCGAAGGGTAGATAAGAAATTTGGTGGCATGGCTAACTAATGGAAAATAAGATATTAGAAGTATGTTTTGAGATCTTGTTAGGGGATATCTAAATTTGAATTGGCATGAATTGAGTTAGTATTTTTCGAGGGAACCGTCTTGTGTACTCACATGTAATTAATGGCACTAAATTTGTTCCACTAACTTCAAGGGGAGATGGAAACTTATCGAGAAAATAAGGATTCATTGGGTGTTTTGTTGTGTTCATCTAGTTATTTTTGAGTTGTTACATGTAATACAATATGGAACTGGTTGTTTTGGATTTAAGATAGATACTTTGACAATGGGTTATCTTAGAGAAGGAAATATTTTGGAAGCAAGGTCACTTTTTCATAAATATTTGAGGAATATTGGGGCTATTGGATGTGAGATGAAAAATTTTTTGGCTCAACTTTTCTAGCAGGGAAAATAAGAAGGAAATCTAGCTTCCATCACAAGCATGATTCGATTTATCTCTTCCTTAGCCACTTATTCCATTTATTATTTGTATAGGTAGAAATATTACTGTAGTAGATTGTGTTTGATACTTATGGCTTGAGGTTGTAAATGTTTTTCTGTGATGGGTGTTATCGTTCAGTAATATATTAGAACCCAAATGTGATTTACAATTTTTAAAAAACAAATGCATTGTTGTTTGTATCTGTGTGTTTTAACATATGTGGATATATTGTTATGATTTCAACCCTCTATGTGAAACCATGATTTACATTTTGCAGTATAACCAATATGTGGGTTTCCATTTCTAAAGAAGAATATGTTATGCCTGATTTGATCGAGGTATTTTGATGGACCACTTCTATGATTGTTGTTTTATGGGTATTTAGTGGTCATCTTGAATGGGATTGATTCTCAGTTGTATGAGGAAGTTTTGGCTCTAAAAAACCAATTAGGCTTCTTAGTTAGTTATCAAGTTGGGTGTATATATAAATATTCATACTTTGATTCCTTTATTCCCTTGCTTAATGAACAGGCTTATGCACAAACTTTGCATCATCAAGGGGTGGCGTTGTTGTTTATTTTAGGAAAAGATTACCCTTCATTTGGTTTGATATCAAACCAGATGATATTAGTTGGGTTGAGTGTTTATTTATGATTTCAGGTATCTGAAATGTTAATATTAATGGTTTTGGTTGGGTTTAATATCTCTACAACAAGATATCCTATTGTGACCGTACTCATAGGGGTATATGAAAGGTCTTGGAATGCATAATCAGTGAGAACATCAATTGACATACTTTGTTTTGTTTATGAGTGATTGTAGGTGTTTTAAACATTCAAATCAATTAAGGAAGATTGGAGTTTATCTAGTTCTTACCCAATTGTTATAATATTGTCTCTTTAGGTAGATTCAACCTTAGCAATGCAAAGCTGGGATTGCATGGTTGAACATAGGATTTTAACTTTGGTGTACCTATTATGAATAAATGGGTGTAGGTATTTGAGCTCGTAGTCACCGGATATTACCCCCCTATGGGTTCTTAGTTTTGATTTGGTGATGTGGTTCGATTACTTGCAAATGAAATACTAGGTTCCTATGTTGTGTTAATGACTATTACCTATTTTTCGGAAGTGGATTCTTCATTATAAGTACACTATAATGAGGGACTTGTTAGGTGGTTGTGGGTGCATTGGTTGTAAAAACAACAATGAGTAAACCATGATCCCTTAAATGGATAAGGTAAAATGTAGTCACCTCAATACTGCTGAATATGTATAATTATGTGTCACTCTTCAAAATAATGTAATGTTGGTCATGGGAATTATCTATCAACCTATGCTGAGATATAAATAATTCAAGACCTAATGTACTTGAAAGATGGAATACCCTTTGGTTTTCTTGAAAGGGATGTTATGTTGTGTGTGTGTGTGTGTGTGTGTGTGTGTGTGTGTGTGTGTAAACTTGGTGTTTTTCTGTGTGTTTTTTTAACTTATGGGAATAAATAATTCCATAATAAGATTCCATAATAAGATTAGACTTAACAAAACAATCTGTCTTATGAATAATTGCATGACAATTATATATATATATATATATATATATATAGTTATGATTAAATGCTGTGAGTATAACCATTTGACTATTTCATAGAAGATATGATAGTATCTAAGTGAAATAATTACTCTATTGATGGGTGAAGTCTTTCCTTATATATTCAGTTAGTTACCCTTGAGGGTTAGTTATTATCGACACTTACAAAGATGATGTTATGGTTGATTCTTGCAACTTTGCGTGATTAAATATCATTCGACACTTTGAATTTAATTCAGTTATTAGACATTGAATGGGTTAATTATTTATGGAAGAATTTACATACTAATAGACATTTTTATAAGACATTGTGATTATATAGTATCAAACTTATTTAATGTTATTTGGATTATAAGTCAAAAATGTGAGTTATAAGATAGTGATATAACTACTAATACATGACATAAATGTACATTGCTAATAAGTTATTTTGTATCTTGTCTATTGCAAGTAAATAGATTGATGGAAGTGATTAGTAGTGTGTATGCAAAAGTTCTCTTTTAGATATTCTTCTTTAGGTCTTAGTGCCCTAATATGTCATTGATGTGATTTAAATTGATGCAACATTTCATTTATGTAAATACTAAATGGCATAAACTATTAAGGAGAAATAGATCTTATCATGCCAGTTCAGATGGAATTGACCATGTACAATGGAATATTTTCCATGCAAATTATTAACATTGTAGGTTGATTATGAAGAAAGAAGTGTCTTACACCTTTGCTCATTGCTATGTATTTTGATGAAATCTATAAAGATGTTCTTGTTGTGAAAAGATGAAAAGAATTGTATTTTAGTAAGGCATGATGCTTGAAACAAGATGTGACTATTTTGATAATAAGTTGTGGACATGTATTAGTTATATTATGTCGATGATGTTGTACTGAATTGAGAAATGTAATTAATTGTATTATATTTTACTAAGAAGTAAAAATTATAATTCACTGTGAAATTATCAACAAAAGGTAATTTTTGGTTATTAATAAAGTATTATCTTCGCTAATACATATTGCATTGTAATCATTAATATATCAATAATGATAATGTTGATAGTTTTCTTAGACTATGTAATAAGTATCGATATTGAATTGGCAAGTGATTAATTAAAATAATGATATTACTTTTGTGTTATCAATTGAATATATATATATATATATATATATATATATATATATATATATATATTAAATGGAATATGTGTAATTCAAAATCACATATGATGGAATTATATGAAAGGTTCTTAACCTCGGTTAAAGGATTGATAAGAACTAATGTGGATTATTAATATATATTAATAAATGAATGATTAAGATGCACTTTTAGGCATGATACCTGCATATTGTATTATTGATGGTTGAATGGATTACATTATTGCACCTTGTAAATGAGTAAAGTATATAATTAATAAGTGAATAATGTGTATTTGGTGTACATATGTAAGTTATCTGTATTATGGGTTTCTTTGTAATATTTGGAATTAATCCTATTAAGTATAATACTATACTTAACACTTTACCGAGAAAAATGATTAAATTACGACATAAGTACTACTCTTGACATGATGCATTGCTAGTGTAAATAAATAGAATATGAACAATAAATTTAATGTGGAATGCTCAATTAAATCTACAACTAGCAAGTGTAATGATTGTGATGGAATGAATCTAAGCATGCCATTGAAATATGTGAAACATTCACTTAGATCCGCAGGTTTGAATTCCATAATAGCTAGATTTTCGTTGAAACGTTGGAATAAATATGTCGTAACTTATTTGAATAACCTTAACTTAATAATATATGACATTCCTATTTAGTGGAACTCGACGGGTGAACTCGGTATGGCCACTACCACGATGTATCCTCTTAATGACGTAGGCCATTATGGGGCTAAACCGAAGCAGTTGTTATGTCGAGTTATTTTGTCAAGCTCCTCTAAATGAGAAGGTCATAAAGCACTAAGATGTAAGTATTTTCCTAGGTACGAATGTGGATAGTGCCACGTGGTTAAGTACCCAATGTCATCTTATGATGACTATAGGAAAGAGAGTGGCATGTAATGATGAAAATAATTATAGAGACATTCACTCTCCCTTAGTCATCCTAAGCCGACATTGTGGGACTTGCCCATGCAGGCTAATTCGAATTGGTGCCTTGTATCTAACATGTAACTATCTAGTCCTATTTCAGATACCAAAAATTAATAAGGTGATGGAATATTTCCTAATGACAAGTGTGATTTTATGAAACCTAACATGGAATATGTCTCTGAAAACTTTGGCCAAATTAGTGTAAGTTGCTGATTACATTGTCCCAGAGTCACCAAATATCTAAGTGTAGGATGTCAGATGGGATTCAATGATGGATACCCATGTAGACACTTAGAATGTAATATTTGAGTATTATTTATAGATGAATGAAACCATTGGTATACTTTGTATACACAAAACCAAATGATACACTTGGTGTAATCACTCATAAAGAGTAAACACACGTGTAAAGAGTGTTGAGGGGAATCGAGTAGGATATATATATTCTCATGCAACTGCACATGGTTTATGACTATTAAAGGATGGATTGACTAAGATAATGTTAGTTCTAAATCATGATAATTTAGAACAAGGAAACATGAGATATGAACTTAAGATTTATGTTGGGTTTAAATATATGGGTATTTAAATCAATGAAGCATAAAGTAAGATTAAAAAAATTCCTACTTGAGAAGCGTAATAAAGTGGTGTTACAACAAATGTGAGTAGTAAAATAACAATATTTGGACACATTAATCAAGATTTGTAGACAAAGCAATATTTTAGTATAAAAATGATGTTAACAAAATGTGAGTAGCGTAACGATGACACTTTCCAAAACTCAAGCATTATTAGAATCAAAACTAAGTCCAAGTATATCAAGAAGTTGTTATTTATATGAGCAGAATAATAATACAACTTAGAGACTTAGATCAAGTTTCACAAAGGAAACAAGACATAAGTATTGATATGAAACCAACAATGTAACAACTCAAAGGAATTCAATGATGAGAAAACATAACTACAATGATAATATTAACGTGTGTAACAAGATAATGGCTACCAAGATATGAAGACATACTAACACATTTTCAATGCTTACTATTGTAGTCGCAATAAGGAAGGATGTAAGCGGGTGCAAAATTGGTGGACACAATATTTGATAGAATTATGTATGTATGTTCTCTTTTTCCCAAATGGGAAACAAGAAAAAAAAGGAGTAGACTAAGTGGTGGTGAAAAATACTTAGTGTAACTTTGGCAGAGTTTCATCTTGATTTAGGACAAGAGAAAAACTAGGACAAAGTAAAACTTTATAAATTTTATGATGAATAAAACTAGCCTCAAACTTCAATGGACTCTCTCCTTGTTCGAAATAACAAGGTTTTTAATCCAAAATAAGTTCTTGCTTCATGAGAGCTCGATAAAACATGATGGATAAATTCAAGTTGGCCCCAAGCCAAAATCTTCCTATTAGCTCACTCTCTAGGTGTCACAAACTACCTCTGTGAGGTACGTGGTTTTCTAAGAAAATCCTATTAGGAATATCCTAGATTTAATTTAACCCCTTTGATACAATTAACAATAAATTACATTCAATTGTATCACACTGCGGTTGCACGAAGATATTTTTGATGCTAATCTAGCAAAGGCATACTAGTCAATTGGGTAGCAGGGCACTTCCTATTTCGTCCACCATTTCTCTCAAGGAATGGACTACTTTGGGGTTCCTAGGGTTATCCACACAATGAGTTTTATGGATTATACCAAGATACTTCCCCCAGTTCAAAGTGGACGGGTTTTAACTTTTAACCGAAACCTACAAATACAATGTGTTGAATAAAGTGGTGTATTTTTTTATCTTTTAGATTAATAAATGTGGTTTTGTACACCTTTGGCAACCTGTGACACATGTGTAGTTAGATTTTGTTTCGATCCCAAGTCTTTGACAAGTGAATTAGGTCCTGTGCAAAAAGGATTTAGTAGTTTCCAATTTAAAGTGAATCAAAGTTGCTTTTGATTCTTAAGATCATCCAAGGATGTAAGAGAAGAGCATACACAATAATTTGATCCAACTAGATAAATGCAAAGGAAAAATTTAAATCAAATGAAATTTAAACAAAGCTTGATAAATTGTTCATTCCCTTAAGAAAAAATGAAATATTAAGTTTCCAAATTAACCAAATGTTATAAAAATGAAAAATAAAGTTACTTTTGATTCTCAAGATCACCCTAAGGTGCAAGAGAAGAGCATACACAAACTTTAGTCTAAATTAAGTGAATCATAGAAAGATGATTCTCATTAAAGATTAACAACATGTTAGAAATATGATTAAAAATGTTAAAACCTACATAAAATAGTTAGGAAAACCTATAAAATAGCAGAAACATAGAAATTTAGAATCAGAAGCCTCAAAAACCAAGCCAAAAATCAACAAAGAGCACTAGCATAAGCCTATGTAGTAATAGTGCAAGGATTGAAGCAGTAGCGCAAGGCTAAGCCCACTAGCACAAGGGTAAGCTCATAGACATGAGTCTGAGACAGAAAACATAGAATGTGTTTTGTTAGCACAAGAAAAGGAGTAGTAGTGTAAGCCTGTTAAGTAGTAGTGTGTGCCTATAGTGTAGTAGCACAAGCCATACATAGAGAGAAAAAATCTAGTTGATTAAAAATGTAGGCTAAGAGGTACTAGTGTAAGCCTGTCAAGTGGTAGTGCAAGCTTAACAGTGGTAGCACATGGGTTTTCTCACTAGTGTGAGCCTCAAAGTAGTAATACAAGGGTTATTTCTGCTAGCACAAGGCAACTGTACAAGCAAAAAACCATGGATTTTGACAAGAAAAAATGTCAAAAAGATCAAAAATTTATTAATTTGATCCAAATTTGGGAGCACGTCACCTCCCTTATAGCTGCAAAGAGAAACACAACAAGGAAAACTCACTTAATCTAGTTAAGAAACACCATGTTTATCTAAAATATGCTAAAATGAGGGTTAGTAACAAAAAATTGAAACTAATATAAAAATATTGAAAATGAATGCAAAGGATAATGGAGTATCTCCCAACACGCGTGCCAAATGTATTTATGCTAAAATTAAAATGTTATATAAATAAAACTAACACCTGTTATCACCAAATCACTACACCCCCCAAATGGCCAGTTTGTAAAGGGGACATTCGGTGTGATTGGGTAACATGGGATCACCTCTCAAGATGTGGGACTTTAGGGCTTGAGGTGAACCTTCGAAGAAGGATGGATTCCTCTTCCTAAACTAAGCACCACAATACTCCTAATACAAGAAAAATAGCTAACTAGACCCATACTAACATTTCCAGGGATTAGCGAGAGAGATTTACAAGAACTAAAACCTAAATTAGAAGTAGTGATGCACCAAAAAGGGTTTTTCTAGAAAACTTTCCACCTTGCCAATGAAGAAATATGATCATGAGGAGGATGAAGATACATCATAGACTCAATTTACATACAATGCTTCATTCCTTGATAAGCACAATGACCCCTAAAACCTGCAATAGAAATAAAATCTACATAGTATACCTACAATTATGAACAAAGGAAAATCAAAGCAGTAAAAATGATATAAGGAAAGACAATAAGTCACAAAGCACCATTTTATTTCTCCAAGCACTTGGACAGTGCACCATTACACCATAGAGAGGCATAAGTTGCCATTACAATTTTTAGAAGAAAGGCTTGAGAGCCTACAAATTCACAACAAATCAACTTGTGAAGAGAGAGAAACTTGGAAAAATGTCTAACTCTAAAATAATTCATTCCCTTTACATTTTATAAAATTGCTTGAGATGGTGAGAGAAAGAGGGAAGAAATCCTAAAAACTAGGCATAAATGTAGAAAATGAATTCAACATGCTATTGGCCATGCTTGCTTATGGTACTCCATACTTGATTGCATCATTAATTTCCCCCAAAAACTTCCTCCATCATGCCTTAATAATTTAAAAAAAATTGAAATTTCTCCATTCAAATAAAAATAAATATTTTAATAATTTTTTGGAGTCATCCTCGGTCCATGGTGGGACCCATAGGTTGATTTTTTTACATTTGAGAAGGGTTTTGAATTTATTTTGGTAGACAACTCGATCAATGGCTCACCATCCAGCTCGCCGAGCTGGCTGGTGAGTTATCCGCTTTCATTGTTTAGTGATATCTTCGATTTTCCTTCATTGTTATGTGACCAAGTTTGGAATCAGCTTGGCCACTCTTGTCTAAACACCCCACCACTTTTATGTTTTGCAATCGCGGTTATTGGTTTAACATCCATCACCTTCATTTTTACATGGCCCTTGCCAACTTGACATACCTCTGAGTTCCACATGGATCATGTTTGGTTGGTGAGATATCATATTACCTCACATACATCCACGTAGCGAGCTACTTTGTTCACATTGGCCTTATGCCACGCCGGTCACTCAATTTTCACCTAACTCTCTACATTGTATGCCTCATATTTTAACATCTCCTACTTAACAGGCCAACTTGGTGACATTATCTTGGAGATTCCTCCTCATAAATAATGGATAACCGAGCCCACCACTAACTTCGTGACAACTTGCCACCACTTGTCAATCTAGAAGGCTTGGATTTAAATGCACCCGACGAATCTTATTTAAACTCGATGCTTGATTCTCTCTTCAATGAAAAATCCCCGACACGAGCACCTAACAACTTACATCATATTTGGTGAAACCTCTGAAAAATGGTGACCTCACCTACTCCTTCGGACTTCAGATTCTGATCAATAATCGACATGTCGAGCCCGCCCATTACCTTAAAACCTCCAAATCCCAAAAATCTGAAACTTCAAATTTTAGAGTTTCAAGTTTTTGGGCTTAAATATTTTCTTGAAATTTTCACCAACTTGGTGGGGCGAGTTCTGAACCACAAATATTCAAAATATCAAAATGGGAATTTCCGAAATGAACTCCCCGAAAGCCTAAAATATCCAAGCCTCAGCTCTGAAATTCATATTTCCGTTCTGTGATGAAACTTGTTTCAATGTCAAGTTCAAACCATTATATGCTTCAAATACTAAGATAAAATTGACAAATCCCCCCTTCACTAATTCAACCACCAATTTTCCTCGGCTCATGACTTGGCCTCCTTCCGAACACACCATTCTGAGATCGAATGAATTCCCATTATTACTGCATCAACAACTTGGTTTGCATGCCACGATGCTAGTGACCTTGATAATCATATACTTTTTAATTCAATAAGCTTGAATCCGATCTCTTGCATAAAAAACTATTATTAAGCTTAACTCGGTCATCCTCCAAAATTTCAAACCATAATCTTGCATCAACTTGACTCCACCAACTTTTCTTTTACCGAGTTATCTCCCAACATCGAGTTTGATGTGTCACTTATCTGTATTCTCCTGCTCGTCTGTGTTAAACCTGGCCTGAGTTATTTATGAGCTTACTACATTTGAGACTTTAGAGCTCACTACTTTGACAAACTTTTTCATCCATTTCTCATACATTAGGTTCATCCTCCAACTGCAATGGTTGAGTTCCAAGGCCGACCTTATCTACCGTGTTGTGATTTCTCTACACCGAACTCTTCTCTGTCCTTCCCAAAAGCTCAAGCTCAAGCCACACCATCTTCATAGCTCGATGTATTGAGCTGACCATCTACTCGATGCTGAGCTCCATCATTACTCCCTTTCGAGTTATCATCCACCGGGCTCCTCCTGGGCCATCCAAACCTATTATGCTGACACAAATTTAATACAACCCAACCCCCTTGCATATACTCCGATCATATACATACCGCTCTAGCTCCTGTGTTGCATTGAAACCTCGTAACTCATCAATGTTGAGCTAAACCCATATAGCTTGAACATTTCAACCCTTGCGAGTTCCATTGTGATATTTTCTAAGATTCTCCTCTTCTGAGCTACTAGTTATCTATAATGTCACCTATGCTGAGCTATTAACTTAGACCTTTAAAGCTGAGCTTGAATGCATTGATTTATTTGTTAGCTTAAGCCCTTCATATTCAACTTGGATCACCCAATCCAGTCTTCCCACACCCTAAAAAAAATCACCCTCGGAATAATATCCCTGACTGATCTACTTAGAGCTTCTATCATCATAGATCTATGTCAGCTCACAGAGCAGCTCGATGAGCTACTTTTAGCTCAATGCAGCTTCACTTCCCAATAATGACCCTGTACTGATTTTTGACCTTCTAGGGCTCCTTCTCATAACCAGAGGGTAGAAGAAACACAATTGGACCCCATAAGACATGATTTATAAATTTAATTATTTTATCCCGTAATGACTAGAAGTGGTCCACGAGGTAAGTTTTCAACTTAGGAAAACTTAGAACCTTCAAGACTTGAAAAAGGGGATAATAGCTCAAGATGACTCTCACACTACCCAGAATGCCATGAACACTCCCTAAACACAAATTTTTACCTGTAATGTCCCAAAATGCTTCATGAAGGATTTTTTAGGTCCTGTGGTACAATTGGCTCATATTGTCAACATTTTCCCCAAGGGCAAAATTGGATAACATTTTTGGCAACCTCTCGGGGATGATTGCCTGCTAAGCACTAATCCAGTAGCCTTGTGTATCTATTAGGCATGGAGTCATTTTTTGGTATCCCAAAAGTGATCAATCCTTTGAATTTTTGACCCTAGAACTATCTGGTGCTTTGTTGAATCTAATGATTTCCTGGCATGCATGACACATTGTAGAGTTTTGAAAGAAACATCTATTGAATTGGGACATTGTGGAACTCTATTAAATCCTAATTTCTTCCTTCTTTTGAACCCTTCACCTTGACACATTTGTGCAAGAGAAACAAAAAAACACAACACACACAACAACAAAAAACCATACATGCTTCAAATGAAAAATGTAGAGTGTGTCAAGTACTTATTCTTCTAAAATATAACATATTCCTAGTCTAGCTAACTAGAGGCACATCTGAGAAAAACAAACCCTACAACTAGTTTTGCAAAATAGCTTCCTTTCCTCACTATGGTCAACAATGCAGATGATTTAACAATAGACATGGCTGAGATTGAGATTGAAATAATGAAACAAGCCCAATTCTTCACTTGATTCACTAAGGCATCAACTAGAAAGAGAAAGTATGCCTCTTTCATTTGTTTTGCATTTGTTTTGTAGATGCATTCAAACTTATCCTTGGGGTTGTGAAACTATTCCTCACATTTTGAAGTGAATGTGACTAGTTTTGGTTCCTCTTTTGTTACAAATGAAGTAAAGTACCTAATGGGACATGGTGTAAATGTTTGAATAAAACCGCTACTTGAGCTTCAACTTTAACAAGTAAGTCTACTCAAAGAAATTCTTGAAAAGTATGGTTGTCCACGATCTGATTTATCTCTTGTTTCCCATTTACAAAAAAACTAATTTTACTCCTAGATGAATGGTATGTAAGTGATATTACCCTCATTTCCTTCTCCTTACTTGTCAACAAGAAGTTCCTCCACAACATGCAACTCCTTTAGACTTCTTACAGCTTCTAATGAAGTCATTGTTGGATCGTTGCTGATGTTTGAATCTTGTTGCTCACCTAAGGGTTCCCTTTCTCTTGATTGATGAAAAAATTTATTTTCACACCTCACCTTCTCATTAATCATGAAACTTGAAAGGTCAAACTATTTCATCTCTTATTTATCAACTGAACTAGATTCCCCAATTGAGAGAAAGAAACTCTCAATGATGTCATCTCCGCACAAGATTTCTGAATCTATTTTAGTTTCTCCCATGTGCTCCTCTTTTCCTTCATTTAATGAGTCATATGGAATATTCAATCCCTCCAATATTGGCTCAAGAAGATGGCTATGAGAAACATGTTGCTCTCCTATATTTTCCTCCAAATCAACAACCCCTTTGTGTTGGAAAAGAGGTGATGGAACAAAAAAATTGTCAAGTTTGAAAGGTTCTTGTCCATCACAATATTCTTCCAAATCTGGAAAATAATCAACCTCTCCATTAGAAAGTTGGAATTTTGTCAAAGGTTTATTTTCTACCTTCATGGTGTTCTCCAAATTGGAAAATGGTTAACCATATCGTTCTTCATCTTCAAACATAAAATTTACAAGATGAAATTCATCTAAGAAATTAGATTTTTGAAAGGATGAGGAGGGGAAGGATTTGAAACCTCTTGTGTCACTCATTCAACATTCAATATCTTTGATTCCACTTTGGTTTCCTCCATGGTAAGAGTATTCTCATGATCAGATTCACTCAAAATACCTTACAAATTTGACATCTTTTCTTCTTTTTCGTACACATGAACCTCTTCTTACGTATTTGGAGCTAACTCTTGTTCTTCTACAAGTGGCTTTGTAACTTTTGGGGAATCAATAATCTCCATAAACATAGTGCCATTATGTACACTATATTCTAAACACATAGAATAATTATCATCATCTCTTTGTACTTGTTCTTGTGTAAATTCAGTCTCCACTATCTGCTCTTGAATCTCAACCTTGGCTAGAGGCTTAACCATGAGTGGAAGTTTCTTGATATTAAGTATTACAACCCACTCTTTCAAATACATTGCATGTTATTCCATATCCACCTCCCGCTACTCATTTTATGATCATGCTCTTCCCAAAATGGGTTTGGGACTATAAGAAGAGGGGTGAGTTGGGATTCAACTGATTTATTCACTTTTTAAGGAGGTGAAAGAGGTGAAACTTGTGGATTTTGTGGAAGAGAAGAAATTTTAGAAGAAGTGGGGGTATGAGAATCAAGATGTGATGGGAAGATAGGAGATGGAGAAATGGTATTCACCATATGAGAAGTAGATGAGAAGCTTGGGAATTGGGGTTTAGGATGTAACTACATGGATAAAGGCATGAGAAGAGGGTTGTGAGGTGGTAATGTAGGGATTTCCCATTGATAGGGTTATCTAGTGTTAGGTTCATAAGTATCTCTCTTCTTGATCTATTCTCCAACTTGAGTCATAATTTTAATTATGAATTAAAGCTTTGTTGAGGATTAAACTCACCTAGTATAGGTCCAGTCCAGGGGTATGGAATTCTACAACCAATATGGGATGCCTTTGTCATTTCCTTAATCCTTATTTGCACCATGTTATACTCCAAATCTCAAACCTTTCTCTGCAAGGGTCCTCTTTAGGTGTAGGGTAACTTTCTAGAATATACATATCCTTACTTCTCAATAGATCCAATGTTTGGTGTATGACCAAACTACTCCACATTTTTCTCATGTAGACATGCATACTCAAACTGATTCTCATCATAGCACTAGTTAGGAGGCAGAGTATAATAGCCTGAAGATGGATAATATCAGTGCTACTGCAAGTGGGAATTCCACATTGGGAATGAAGTTATGGTTGGAAAACTTATGAATAAAATAAAATGGAAGGACGTGGAAGAAAAATGGATGGAAATGGGTGAAAAAAGAAAGTCCGCAACTCAAAGAGTGGGTTACTTAGACCAATGGAGTCAATTGTGCTTGGGAATACCTCCTAAGGATGGAATTTCACTAAGATCATAACAACTTAATTAAATAAAGTAAACAAAATACACACACCTATGAAAGATATAAATCTTGTGGTCCCACTGGGCTTGCCAAAAACTATTATCACCAAATCACTGCACCCCCTGAATGGCCCGATTGTAATGGGAACATTTAGTGTGATTGGGTAACATGGGATCACCTCTCAAGATATGGGACTTACGGGGCTTGAGGTGAACCTCCGGAGAAGGTCAAATTCCTCTTCCTAAGCTAAGCACTACACTACTACTAATACAAGAAAAATAGCTAACTAGACCTATACTAACATTTCCAGGATTAGGGAGAGAGATTTACAAGAAATAAAACCTAAATTAGAAGTGGTGATGCACCAAGAAAGGGTTTTTCTAGAAAAAATTCCATCCTACTAACGAATAAATATGATCATGAGGAGGACGAAGATACATCACAAACTCAATTTACATACAATGCTTCATTCCTCAATAAGCACAATGACCCCTAAAACCTGCAATAGAAATAAAATCTGCACAATATACCTACAATTATGAACATAGGAAAATTAAAGTAGTAAAAATGATATAAGGAAAAAAATAAGTCACAAAACACCATTTTATTGCTCCAAGTACTTGCATAGTGCACCATTATAGAAGAGAGAGCGATTGCATAAAGCTTTTGCCATTACAATTTTAGAAGAAAGGATTAAGAGCCTATGAATTCACAATAACTCAGCTTGTGAAGAGAGGGGAGGCTTGGAAAAATGTGTAACTCTGAAATAATACATTCCCTTTACATTTTATAACACTGCTTGAGCTGGTGAGAGAAAGCAAGAAGAACTCCTAAAAACAAGGCATAAATGTAAAAAATGAATTAAGCATGTTGTTGGCCATGCTTTCTTGTGGCACTCCATACTTGATTACATCATTAATTGCCCCCAAAAAAATTCCTCCACCATGCCTTCATAATTTCAAAAAACTTGAAATTTCTCCATTCAATTAAAAATAAAAATTTTAATAAAATTTTGGAGTCATCCTCGGTGATGGTACCCATAGGTTGATTTTTTGCATTTGAGAATGGTTTTGAATTTACTTTGGTAAATAACTCGGTCAATGGCTCTCACCTCAACGTCACTCGCCGAGCTATTTTGGTGAGCTATCCACTTTCATTGTTTAGTGGCTCTACTCATTTAATTTGTTTTTACGTGACCGAGTTTGGAATCACCTTAGTGGATTTTGGTCTAAACACCCCGCCACTTTTATGTTTTGCAATAGAGGTTATTTGTTTAAAATCCATCACCTTCATTTTGACATGGCTCTTGCCATCTCGACATACATCTAAGTTCTACATGGCTCATGTTTGGTTGACGAGATCTCATATTACCTCATTGATATCCACGTAGTGAGCTCCTTTGTGCATATTGGCCTTATGTCATGTTGGTCAGCTCAGTTTTCACGTAACTCACTACATTATATGCCTCATATTTTAACACATCATGCTTGTAAGACCAACTTGATGACATTATATTGGAGATCCCTCCTTGCACATAATGGATATCCAAACACACCATTAAATTTGTGAAAACTCACCAACACTTTTCGATCTAGAAATCTTTGATTTAAATGCACCCGATGAATCTTATTTAAACTCGACACTAGATTCACTCTTCAATGCCAACTCCCCAACATGAGCACCTGACAACTCGCATCACATTCGATTAAACCTCTAAAAAATGGTGACCTCACCTACTCCTTTGAACTTCAAAGTCTGATCAACAATTGACATGCCGAGCTAACCCATTACCTTAAAACCTTCAAATCCCGAAAATCTTAAACTCTAAATTTTAGTGTTTCAGGTTTTCGGGCTTTAGGATTTTCTTCAAATTTTCACCAACTTGGCAGGATGAGTTCCAAACCAAAAATCTCTAAAATCCTGAAATATCCAAGCCTCGGATCTGAAATTCATATCTCTATTTTGCGATGAAACTTGTTTCAATGTCGAGTTTGAACCATTGTATACTCCAAATATTGAGCTAAAACTGATAAATCCCCCCTTCATTGCTTCGACCACCAATGTTTCGTCAGTCTCAAAACTTGGCCATCTTCCAAACACACTATTCTGAGCTCAAATTAATTCCCATTATTGCCACATCAACACTTTGGTCTGTATTGCATGACACTGGTGACCTTGATAATCATCTCCTTCTTAATTCAATAAGCACGAAGGCTGATCTCCTACATAGAGAACTATTATTTACCTTAATTCGGTCATCCTCCAAAATTTATAACCATAATATTTCATTGACTTGGCTCCACCAAATTTACTTTTACTGAGTTTCTCCCAAAGACCGAGTTTGATGTGTCACGATCTGTATTCTCCTACTCACCTGTGTTAAACATGGCCGAGTTTTTATGAGCTTCGCTACATTTGAGACTCCAGGGACTAGAGCTCACTGATTTGATGAACCATTTCATCCATCACTGATGTATCAAGTTCATCCTCTAACTACAATGGTCAAGCTTCAAAGCTGACCTTATTTGTGATGTTGTGATTTCCCTACACCGCACTCATCTCTTTCCTTCCCAATAAGCTCGAGCTCAAGCCACACCATCTTCCTAGCTCAATGTATCGAGCTAACAATCCACTTGGTACTGAGCTCCATCATTACCCCCTTTCGAGTTAATGTCCACCGAGCTCCTCCCATGTCGTCCAAACTTTCTATGCTAACATTAATTTCATACAACCCGACCCCCTTGCATCTACAACGAGCATATGCATGCCACTCCGACTCCCATGTTTCCAAACAACCCACAGCTTGTCAATGTTGAGCTTGACCCAAGTAGCTTGGATATTTCAACCCTATCAAGTTCCACTGTGACATGTTCCAAGCTTCTCCTTTCTCAAGCTCATGGTTCTCTACAATTTCACCTTTGCTAAGCTATTAACTCAGACCATTAAATCTGAGCTCGAATGCATTGAGTTTTTTAGTTAGCTTGAGCCCTTCATCTTCAACTCAGATCACCTAATCCAATCTTCCCACAACCTTAAAAAAATCACCCTAGGAATAATATCCCGATCAATATACTTGGAGCTCCTACCATCATAGATCTATGTCATCTCGGTGAGCTACTTTTAGCTTAATGGAACTTGGCCTCCTAAAAATGACCCTGTCTTGATTTTTGATTTCTAGGGCTCCTTCTCGTAACCGGAGGATAGAAGAATCATAGTAGGACCCCTTAAGACATGATTTATCAATTCGATCATTTTTTACCCACAACGACTATAAGTGGTCCAGGGGTTAGTTTTCAAGTTAGGAAAACTTGGAACCTTCAAGACCTAAAAGGGGAGACTAGCTCAAGATGACTTCAACACTACCCGAATGCCATGAATGCTCCCTAAACACAAAATTTTACTTGGAATGTCCCATAATTCTTCATGAAGGAATTTTTCAAGTCTCATGGTACAATTGGCTCAATTGTCCAATTTTTCCCCATGGGAAAAATTGGATAACAAAACTTAGTAGCTTAAAAAAATAAAACTAACTATAAACATCTTGATTAGAGCTTTAAGGAAACTAAATTTTTAATGTAAAAACATGAAAGAACTTATCTAATTACCAACCATTCCTACTCTATTTATGTATGATTACCTTTAAAACTATGAACCTATGAAGATCATAAGCAATCAAATTTGTGTTGTTGCTTCAAGATGATGAAATAATCTCACTAAAATGGCTACAAGGCCATGTTTAGATCTTTCTTTACTAATCAAACATGAAGAAATGGATGAAAAGATGAGAAATCTATTCCATCAATGGAGAAAGGCTCTTAATCATATATTTTATATGAAATACTATCAAAAGTATGGTGTAAGGTGTGAAGGAAGGAGCTTGGTCCTTTATATAGCTTTCCATTTGGGAGAATCTTGAATCCAAATGAATGTGGGATAAAGGATAAAGTAGATTTATACTTGTTAAGCTTGATTAACAAGTGATTGAAACTCATGGGAGTTGGAGGGTGCTTTAATTAATCAACTAGGATTAATTAATAGGCTAGAATAAGGTTTTAGGCTATTTAGAGGTGATTTAGGAGGAATTTGATATGATTCAAAGCATTTGAAAGTGGGATTTAGCCAATAAAAGGGTTTATTGATTAAATACATTGTTAAAAATGATTAATTAACTAATGATAGTTAATTAATTATATCGAAGATGATTATAACTAACGAAGTGTCGTTAATTGACATCAAAATGTGATAAAGGCTAGTTAATTAACAAAGTGTTGTTAATTGACTAAAATAGAGGAAATGTTAGTTAATTAGTGGGAAATCACTAATTATAAGAGAAATGATAGGAAAGAGGATAACTAGTATAAATTTATTAATAAAACAATGTAAGTAGATTTTAGGTGTATGCATATAGATCATTGAAAATTATAGTGATAGTAACTAGAAATAGGAACTATTAAAGCAATAGAACCTGTGATGTAGAGTGTGACAAGTAGAAAAAGTATGTGCCCATAGGATCCTCGGCGGGTTTGGTATAGAGATGTGTCGAGCATCATGCATTGTGTATGAATATGTGAAAGGTACCACTTTCACTTCAAGATACCAATTAAACACACATATGTATATAGAAAAAGATAATGACATTCTAAGTATCTGACTAACATATAAAACAAAGTGTTACATATAAGTAGAATAAGCTAACAAGAGTTAATGCAACCAAGATATGTAATTTTTGTGTGAGTGTGATAGTGTGATGTGATGTGGAATATGTGGAGAGAGGAGGAGCCATGTTTCCCCAACAAATGTGTATGAGATGAGGTTCATTTAGAAATGCCCCCTCAATAGTCAAGAATGAATCATAGAATAAGATTGCATCATCGGGAAAGGAGTGTTATGTGTTGGATTGAGAGTAGATGATAAAAAATATGTATCGCAAAGGACTGAACGTGAAGTGTAGAAGATGTGAGGTTCATTTGATAATTGGACCCTCAATAGTCGAGTATGAACTATGGAACTAGTGTATCATCGGGTAATGAATGTATTGTATGAGAGTAGATGCTAGGAAAGATATAACATGAAGCACTAAGTGTGAAGTGTAGTAATAATATATGATGTGGGGTTCATCGATGAAGTGTTACCTCAATAGTCAAGTGTGAACCGCAACACTAGAGTGTGTCATCGAGTAATGATGATATAGTTTGTTTACCAATCATGATGTGATGCTTGAAAATATTAGTTCATGAAGCACATAACATGAAGTGAACATTAGATGATGTGAGGTTCATTTAAGAATTAGACCCTCAACAGTTGAGTATGAACCGTAGAACTAGATTACATCATCAAGTAATGAGGATAAAGTATGTGAACCACCAATGTGATGATGGTCGGAATGATAGTCATGCAACATGAAGTGAGAGAGAGTAATAGATGCTAGGAAAGATGTATCATGAATAAATGACCATGAAGTGTGGCAAGAGTAGATGATTTGAGGTTCATTGATGAAGTGTGCCATTAATCAAGTTAAGTGAAGCATAGTACTAGAGTATGTCATCAGGTAATGATGGTACAATGTGTGTACCAAATATGTGAGGGTGCTTGAAAAGACTAGACATGAAGTGTAGAGTGTGATGTGTAGTAGTAAACACTAGATATAATTGATAGTGGTAGAGGGGGGTGAAAGTGTGATTCCACCAAGTGTGTGATGGATAGAAGGCTATCTGATGATAGTGAAGGGAGAGGGGCACCCACCCGATATCTGGGGATAAAAAGGCATGTGACCATGGTATAAGATTGGTGATGTAAGAGAGTAAATATGTGCACGTGAATGAGACCAATGTGGTGAAGGAGGTGGAGGACACATATGAGAAGGGGTTGCCTGAGTAGGGAAATTATGTCGGAGGGGTGGACTAATAGACCGATGAGGATGATAAGGTCATGTGTGAATAGGAGAGATAAGTATAGAGATAGATTTAGATTTGAGAAGCATAGTTGACCTAGATGCCATGACTGGTGCAAATATAGATGCAAGAGTGGGCCAAGGTAATGGTGTACTTGATGCAATACCCTTAATGGTAACAACTTACTTGTTATGGATGAACTTGAGACATAAGTGATGCATGGAAGGGATGGCCTAGGTAGCACGGAGCCAAGGAAGACCTAAGATCATGTCACATTCTTTGATTGTAGATGTAACAATGAATGGTTTAATCATGGTAAGGGGCCCAACTGTAATGGGAAGCATGACATGACTATAAGAATTAGGGATTGGAAATGTGATTAGGTAAGTTGGACACTTGATAGCTAATAATAATGTAATATAGCATACATTGGAAAGTACCAATATATATATACAAAAGTATTTTTGACAACATAAGTACCAATATAAGCATTGATATACAAAAATCAAAGGAAAATGTAACATAGTAATCATGATCCAAAAATGTGACAACTGGTGATGGTACATCAACAGTAGCAATAATAAAATAGAGAGGCCCTAAGGAAGGAGGATGTATGACATGATATACATGGTTTGTAGAAGAATCAATACCTTGCTTGTCTTGTTTGGGAAATGGGTCATTGCAGATTTTAAGTTGTTGATTTTCATTGATCAGTTTAAAAGTAAATGGCTCAAGGAGCTCGATCGCATTGTTTCCAACAAGATCTTGAACGAGATGTTTAAGCTTAAAATAGTGATCAATATAATTCTTGTTTCATTTATAGTAGTCATAAGTGTGCATTTTCATCATAATTATGGCCACATGGGTGAGAATGATCAAGATTGAGCTGTGGAGGAAGAGAATTGAGATTACTTTCGATAAGTTACAGTAATAGGAAATGAGGTGCATAAGGTAGCTTAGTAAAATTACACTTTTGGGTTGCAATTGAATCTTTTCTAGTGTAGAAACAATGTTAAAAGTGGATTTTAATTCAGTAGGCTTACCATAGGGTTTGAAGGTAGATTTAGCTTGAAACTGTTAGAGGATATGGATGAAGAAGTATAAAAAAATATCAATTTTCATATGGATATAATATTTCTTTCACATAACTTAACTGTATGGCATAGGTGATTGAACGATGGAGAAGTATCAAAGATGACACTCTCTTGAAGTGGAGGTAAGATAATTTGAATAAATATATCTTGCAATTCTGAATCAGCTAGCACATTAGTCATCTTAGCAAGGTTTCTCTTATAGCGTAAGACATAGTCCACAAAACACTCATTAGATCCTTATTTGATTTGAGCTTATTGTGAATAGGATATCTTAGTACTGGTATTTATAGAAAAGTGAGCAAGGAATGCATCAACTAATGATGTGAATGATGTTACCGAATGAACAGGTAGATCATAAAACCATCGCATAGTGTAATCTTGTAAGATTTGAGGAAATAACTTAGCCAATAACTTCATATCATCCCCATAGTCAAGACATTCCAAATGAAAGGATCAAAGGTGATCCGAGGGTCATCATGGAAATTAAAGGTGGGAAGCTTAGGTGCAATGAAGTTGGGAGGGAGCGGATAAGAGGAAATGGTGGGTACAAAAGACTATGAAGGAGAAGGGAGGAATCTAGAGATGGAGATGAATGTGAAGTAGCTTGTTGTAATTGAAAAATTTGGGATTGTAAATCATGGTATAAAGAAGCTAGGTCATGGGTACCCAAAGATAATACATGTCATGTGTGGGAAGTAATAGGGGTAAGGTGATTAATAGGAGTAGGCATAGAAACATACATAGTAGACGTAGGTAAAAGGTTGGTGGCGGAATTAGGAGGATGTGTCAAAATAGGAAGAGAAGTATCATTAGAGACCGATAGGTTGAGCTTAGCTAAATTTGTGATGTCTTCATGGAAGTAAATAATAAGAGATCTAAGTCTTGAGGGTGTTCAATGATATGAGCCTGGAGATCATGAAGATATTCATTGGTAAAGGGTTCATAAGTCTTAGTCATGGATGAAGAATGCCTCACAACAAGGTTGGGTTTAATTGAATGGGTTCACCAAATGATTTAATTTAAATTGAATTAAATACATATTTCAGATTAATTACTAATAATGAATGATACAAAATGATAATATATAGTAAATGGAAAAACAATAAGTAAGAAATAAATGAAACCCTAAGAAAGAGGGAGAGAGGGTGACTTAGCTAATTTTGTAGAATCTTGAGATGATCTAGATAGGAGAAATGTTGAAACAAACTGTAAGCATCATCATCAAGGATTACTGAAGGTTTTGATACTTAGAAATGTCTAGGATAGAAGCTCCCACAGGAGGATAGGAGCATTCAGGTGCTAGTGTCTGATCTAGGCTCTAGTGTCCAGTCAAGTGCTAAGGTTCAGTCCTTTTATGCAGAAGGAGATCTGTTATTAGTTTCCCTTTTTCACTCTGGTTTCACTCCTAGATCTTCGATTGTACCTATAACATGTAAGACAATTATCTATCTGCACATGTCCAATAAAAAAGATGCAGAATTTAGAGTCGGACTGACCCCAATGGTCACATGAAGAGTGAACTTAGAACCGAGCACTGCACTACATTTCAGAATCCATGTGGTTATGTATCTATGTGTGTGTAATGATGCCCTAGGTTTTCCTTGTGTAATTTGCACTATAATAATGGGCTATATCTAGAATGCTCCAAGTATTTAAATATGTGAGATGAAATAGAATAGACATCCACTCCTATGATTTGTATGTAGAGTGATGCATCCCTCATCTCTTGTTTAGATGTGCTAGATGGATGTTTTGTAATGCTTTTGTACATTTGGGTGTAAGATTAGTGTTTGGCCCCTAATTTATGAGAAGTAACTAAGTATATATATGATTCCATTTTTAAATTTCATAATTGACAACTGAAAGGCTGACTCAAAGTACTAAAAGGTGACCAAGAAGTAAAAGAGACCCAAAAGGATAAGAAAATGATAGAGAGGGTTAGGATTTCCTAGGTAGGGACAAGATCACTTGGGCGCTTGTTTCCTAACTAGGTGCTAGTGTCTAAGGCCATAAAAGATAAATAAGTTAAGTTTCATTAGGGTTGTAAGATGTGTAAGACCAAAAAGATGACAAGAGATAAAGAAAAAAGTCCAAAAGGATTTTCCAGCCACTAATTTTCTTTCTAAGGAATCATGTTTATATTAGTATTCTTTAGGACCTAGAAATGAACCAAAGTACATAGATTTTGTGTCTACAGGGACCAACATCCAATACAAGTCAGCCTTTCCACTCATTTTTTCCAGTCGCTCATCATCAAAAACCACTTTACAAAAAGGGGCATATGTAGACACCCATTTTCAATACCCTACTTTTCCCTTGTACCCTAAACCTATGCGATTATCTTAAAGCATGCTCTCACCCTTGTTAAATAACACTTCTACTCCCCGTAAATACCGATTACTACCTTAACCACCTATAAACCATCCCAATCATTTTTATCCTAACCATATAACCCCTTTAACCCCTCCTAACCTCTTTCCCAACCATTTCCCCTTGTCCCCATACCTGAAATTCCCATTTTAGAAATATTTGAAACCAATTCCAAATGGATTTCTCCACATTTCTCAGATTGCCACTAATTATAAATGAATCACCAGTGATTATAAGAGGATTATTGAGATATTTTTTTTAGGATCTTCAAACACTATAGCAAAACTATGTCATTGCAGACATCTAGACGACATTAATATCAACGTATTTGCACCTCCATCACCCTTGTTTTGGCTCTAGAAGATTCTTAATATTGAAAAAGTCTCTGCAGCCTTGTCAATCTCATTTTTCCATCAAAGGTACATTGTTCTCAATTTTATTCAATTTTAAATCTTTTTGTATCTAATAAGACCCTTAATCAGTCATTAGTTTAACCACTTTTAGTCATATTTCCTTGTTACTAAAGATTCAAAGTTTTCACATGAATCTCCAAAAATTCTTTCTCAATTGCCAGCCATTACCAAGAATTGCTAGTGATCCCTATCAATAATCCTTTTTATCATATTTATCACCTATCTAATCAAATTTTCACTCTATCTTTTGGAATAATATGTCTGTATTCAATATGTTCTCTATTGTAGATGATAGTACCAGGTGATTCCAATCCTATTACCAACATAGACAATATCCTGATCATCCATTAGGTGTTCATGTGGGAACAATTTGATATCGCACATGAGTTGAGTTTATGTGTCATCGCTCTCACACCTGAAGTCAAAGATATTTAAGATCAACTCGAGATCATACGGGAAATACAAGACGCAATATAACAATTCTAGTTTGATTATTTACTTGACTTCAAAATCACCACAACTTTGGCCTGGGCCACATATCAAGTAGAGCAAGATTTTTTTATCCCTTCTGAATTTTGGATTTGTTATCATTTATCTTATCATTATCAAATCAATTAATTGTATCAAATGATTTGACACCCTTCAAAGAAGCTATTTTGATTCCTAGGATGGGCATTTGTCGAGCAACTCATTATCATATTTATCTAATATTCATTTTTTAGTTGTCTTTGTAGTCTCTTCACTTGATAAAAGGAGGATATTTTAACATTTTTCATACTCGATCATCTCAGCATTATGATTATCGACCCATGTATTAATAAATCATGCCTTATTTGAGTTTTTGGTATTTTCAACGTTATTAGCACTAACCAAAACCACCATAAACAAGGATAAAAAAACTTGGGATACATTCTTTGAATCTTTCAAGGATGAATATTATCTAGAATATGTTTGTGAGGACTTCTATATTTAGTGGTAACAACTATGATAATGACATGAACAATTTATTGAAGTCCCGAGTGATGTTTTCCATGACCTCTATGTGAATTTGGGATCATTCAGTCAAGAATAGCATAGGGTCCTCAATTTATGATAATGGATTATGGCCATTTATTAAGTCTATTTTTTTTCTAAAGTCAAGAAGATGGGAGAATCTTATCACTATGTGATTTCAAAAATATATCTTATTTGTAAAACCCTAATTGCAAAGTCACATGTGATAAATAAAACACTAAAATACAAATATGAGCTAAGAAACAAACTAGATAAAAATAAAACCCTAAGTTAAAGAGAGGTAATAGAAGACTTAGTTGATTTTGCAATTGGTCCTGAAGTATGTTAGACTAGAAGATTGATGAACTGAAGGAGTAAACATTTGCAGCTACAAATATAAAATTGTGGAATTATCAAAATAAGTTGGACCAGGGTGCATGGGCTAGGTCAGGGGTGCCTAGGCATTGAAGACTTCTACTAGGCACATGTGACTGTGAAAATGGTCAAAAATTGATTCTTCTTATGTCACACCAATGTCTCTAACCTTTTTCATTGATCACATGTGTTTCACACTATGTCCGTAGAATTCACCTGTAACATGAAAAACAAATGATCCCCTGTAAAACCCTAAAACACATCAAATCCTAGAAATAAAAAGATGAAAATGGGGAGTCAGAATGACCCCAATGGTCACCTAAGAGAGTGAACTTACAACCAAGTGTTGCAATACATCTAAGAGTCCATGTAGTTCTATGTGCGTGTGTGCAGAATCATGCCCTAGGAAGATTTTGTGTAAGAGGAACTTGATAGGAAGAAATAGATAGATGTAGCAATGCAAGTAGATGTGTGGATGTCTAAATGAACTTCCCCTCCTATGAAGTGTATGTAGAAAAGACAGTACCTTATAACTTGAGTGATAGATAGATGGATGATTTGATGCACTTAGAATGCCTTTGAATGTAACCTTAGGTAGTGATAGTAGATGCTTAGAGATTTGTCCTTTATTATGGTCACATAGCTTTATATTTATTTGATTCCCTTGTTTGAATTTTTTAAATGGAAACTAAAATGTTGAACCATAAGAAAACAAGATTCCTAAAAGATAAAAGAGGCACAAAAGGGGCAAGATACAAATAGGTTGGGGGAACCTTGAGGGGATGAGGGTACATGGGCACTAGCATCCTGGTTGGGTGATGGTGTCTAGAGTCAAGAAAGATAAAGCAATGAAGGTTAGAATGGGCAGTGGTATATGCAAGACCAAAGAGGAAAGTAGAAAGATAGAAAAGAGGCCAAAGATATATGTCAATTACTATTTTTCTCACTTAGGAATCATATGAATAGTAGTATGTGATTAGGACCTAGAAATGTACCCAAGTGCGTGATTTAGTGTCTACATTTTGCCCCCACTTTATGTTGTTGAGTGAATACTCAATAACATAAAGTAGAGAAGATATGTGTATCTAACAACCATGTAGATTGATGGTGAAAGTGCGTCGAGGAGACAATAAAAAGTGTAGAGCGATAAAAATGTAGGGTGGAAGCTAAGGAAGAGGAAGTGACCCTAGGGGTGAAGCGTATGTGTTGTGTCATGTTGTACATATTGTCATTATTTCTTGTGTTTGATGTGTTTGCTGATGTGACTATTGCTTCTCATAAGGATGGACCTGCAAAAAGAAGAGAAAAAAAGTAATCAAATATTTGTAGATGAAAATTGTGATCCAAATATGTAGAAAATGTGTAAAAAATGCAAAAAAAAAGTAGTAAAAGGAACATGCATACCTAATATGTGACGAGTGAAAAGGATAGAAAGTTTCTTGAAAATGTTGTAGAAGAGTGAGTTTTTTAGGAAATATCATACCACAACAAAAGAAGTATTAAGGAGAAAGGTCTAGTGTTATTCTCCATCCTTGAATGCTTCCCAAAATTTATACACCACTACAGATGGTGTGATCTGATTTATTCAATTTGATCATGTTAGATCCAAGTAGAAAAATAAAAAAGGAGGTAAAATTCATTCTAATTGTTGGAGGACTGTGCCTCTACTATGAAATTCTAAAAAATGTGTTGATCTGAGAAACAATTTGTAATCGACCCCTAGTCATAGGCACCCTGGAAAGGTTAGGAGTGCCCAGGTGCTCATGTATGTATCTAGGCATTGGCGTTGTTGAGTTATGGAGCTTAATTGCTTCAAAAATATCATGTTTTACAACTTGCAGGTTTACACAGTAACCAACATCGACCAGCTAGTTGGAACCGACATCGGTTAGGGTAACCGATGTTGGTATCCTATGCATGAAATGTTTTTATTTAAGTCACGAGATTAGATCTAACCTTTTATTAAAAGGTAATCTAATGGTTTTAATTGCATAGCTATGTTTCCCTAAGTTTTTATATGCTTATATAAGCTTGAAAGCTAGGGTTAGAAGTGTTAGATTGTAAAATATTGATCATAATTGTAAGAAGGAATTCTTAGAGAATTGAGAGAAGGAAAATTATTGTACAACCAAATAAGGTGTGGAGGATTGTAGGTATTCATTATATTTCCTCTATAAAGAAAATATTAATAGATTGGATGTTTCTTGGTGGATGTAGTCCACATTGGGTGAACCATGTTATATCTTGTGTATTTATCTTCTAGTATATTTTTGTGTTTTATTGCTTGAATGCTTAATTATGATTATAGATATGTACAACAAGTGTGTGTTGATCCCAACAACTAGTGTCGAGTTTTGTTTGAAGGTATTTTGTGTTGACAGATTTACTCACAGAGGGATTTCTAATTGAGTGGGAGTGCAATAATGGAAAAATATAGTAAATACAAAGTGGAGAAATTTTACGGCTGTAATTATCAAGTATGGAAGATGCAGGTGGAAGATTATCTATATCAGAGAGATTTATATTTACCATTGGATGCAAGTGTGAAGCCTATGAAGATGACTGATGAAGAATGGAAGATTCTTGACAGAAAGGCTCAGGATCTATAAGATTGAGCTGGAAGCATCGTAGCTTCTAATATTCTTTGAAGAAGAAACTATGACATGTTTGATGAAATATTTAGCTAATCTGTATGAAAAACCAAGTGCTTCAAATAAATTTTATTTGATGAATAAATTATTTAATTCAAAAATACAAGAAGGTGGATCTATATCAAACCATTTAAATGATTTCTAGTCTATTGTAAATAAATTAAAATCAATTAATATTCCATTTGAGGATGAAGTGAAAGAACTTTTATTCTTATACTCTTTTCCGAGATAGTTGGGATAATCTATTGTGGTTTTTAGTAATACAATACTGCTACTTATATTTTAAAGTTTGATGATGTGGTTAGTATAATCTTGAATGAAGAAATATACATGAAAAGTATAAGAGAGTCATCATCTAGAAATGATTTGAATGTATAAAGTAGGGGGAGGAAGAAGGAGAGATCTAAGAGTAAGAATAATGGGAAATCAAAGTCAAAGAATGGTAGATCTAAATCTAGAGGTAGAGGAATAACCTATTGGAATTGTGGAAAGAAAGGACATGCAAAGAAGGATTGTTTGTTCAAGGAGAAAAAGAGAATGTACCATAGAAAGTTAAAGAGGAAAATGTTTCATCTTTTGAGGTAATGAAAGATGCTCTTATTCTCTCCTTGGATGATAAAATTAAATCATGGGTTTTAGATTCAGGAGCTTCTTTCCATGCTACCCCTAATAAGGGTTATTTTAGAAATTATGTCCAGGGTAATTTTGGGCATGTTTATTTAGGATATGATGAACCATGCAATATTACTGGTAAAGGGGAAGTTGATCTTAAATTGTAGAATGGAAATTCATGGATATTGAAAGATGTGAGGCATGTTCCAAGCCTCGAGAGAAATCTAATTTCTGCAGGACAACTAGGTGAATCTGGTTACATGGTTACATTCTCAGCTGACTCTTGGAAAGTTACCAAGGGATCCCTTGTTGTAGTAAGAGGAAAGAAGGTAGGAACATTGTGTTTTTCCACTTGTATTACTTATTCCTTTTCTATGCTATCTAATTCATATTCAGATGCAAAGCATGTAAAATAATTGGCTAGGCCATATGAGTCAAAAAGGAATAAAGATATTAAAGGAAAAGGGTAAGTTATAAGATTTGGAATGAAAAAGAGAGTGAGATTTCTCAAATTTGGGTCAACAAAGAAGGAGTAAAAATTGGAGCTTGTGCACTCGGATGTGTGGAGACCATCCCAAGTAGCTTATCATGGAGGATACACATATTATGTGACTTTTATTGATGATGCCACAAGAAAGGTATGGGTTTATTATATAAAGCATAAATTTGATGTTTTTGAGACTTTTAAAATATGGAAAGTCCTTGTAGAAAATGAATAAAATTTAAAATTCCTTAGATTTGATAATGGTGGTGAGTACTATAGCAAGGATTTCAATGATTATTGTTCAGTAAATGGAATACACAGAGACAAAAGGGTTCCTATAACACCAACGGAGAATGGTGTTGTAGAAAGAATGAACAGGACTATCATGGAACATGCAAGAAGCATGATGATACATGTTGGATTACCCTTACATTTTTGGGCATAAGTAATATATACAATGGTTTATTTAATCAACTGTGGGCCTTCAATTGCATTGGATGGTGGAATACCAAAAGAATCTTGGCCTAGAAAAGAGGTAGACATTTCTTTCTTAGAGTATTTGGTATTTCACTTGATTTTAGATGCGTTTCTTTGAATGTTGATGAAACAGATAAGGGTAAAGGGCTAGGAGGAATACTTGTTGAGATGTTGGTTGTAGGTTGTTGTGTGTGTATGACTTCTAAATCCATAGCTGATCGTGAGAGCTTCCTTTTTCTTGGAGGAACTACCTGAAATGGAAAACAATACCACCAAATAAAAGTTAAACAATATATGTAGTGGACTGCCTAGCGTGTGCTAGATCTAGGAAGTGTGATACTTCCTAGATGGTTATCAACCCACTATTTAAAACAACTTAATGCTAACAATAAAGAAAATCCTACTGTAGTTAAAATGATTTAGGTATCTCATTCATCTACAATAAGAAAATTTGTTCACAACAGGCTAAGCTATGATTGAATCTGAAGGTCAAGGTCTCTTTTAGGATATTGGTATTGGTCAGGGTAAAGTTTTGGTCTGTTTTGGGTATTTGATGGAGGTTTTAAGCTCTGATCTAGGTTTTTGGTAAAAGACACAGAGACCGACGTTGGTTTAGTATGAATGGTGTTGGTTTAGGTTAACCGATGGCGGTTGTGGGTAACCGATGTTGGTATGGTCATGGTACAAGAAATTCAATAAAACTCAAGGCAAGGGTAGATCTAAGGCTAGATGAAGATGGAAGGGTGATGGAAAGATTCGTGTGGGTATTAGGTGTGCACAGGAATGATTAAGATCTAGATATGGGAAATTCAAGGGGTATGGGTAAAAGGATGGTCAAGCTTGCATGGAGGTAAAATGGTGGTGGAATGAAAATGAGGGCAGAAACTAGTAACAATAGCAAAAGGATCTACCCAATGATAAATGGAAAAATGTTGGTTACCAAAAACACTTACCACTTATATGAGCTTGATGTCTGGTTGGTAATGGTAGGTGATCAAATGGAATGAACCTGATATGGTGTTGGCACTTCCCGGATGCTCTCGTGAAGGTAGATGGCTATGTGATTACTTCTCAGTGCTGGCTATGGATGCTTTGATGTGTGTACTAATGTTGGTTCTGCTTGCATGCAGCTCTGGTTTTTGTCACTTGCTCTCAAAAGATGTGTTAATCTCTTTGAAATGTGCCAACCTTAAAATAAGGTTGTTTTGGGGGTTAAATGGTAACCGATGGTGGTTTCGGCTTAACTAGGAAGTGGTTTAGGGTAACCGGTGTGGTTAGGGTAGGATTTCCTAGGTTTACTAAACTAGGCAAGATCCCCTTGATTTTTGGGATCTCGTTTCATTTACTCCATGGATTAGCATGGAAGCTTCCTTCTAACAGGTGGGAATGTGGTTAGAGGGAATGTAGGCATTGATTTTTAGGGTTTGGGTAGGTCTTAGTTAGTTATGGCAACTTACTAAGAATAGGTCTTAGGGTGAGGTGGCTAGATGAGGTGGATATGTGGGCATTATCCCAATTAGGATATTTAAATAATAAATATTGTGAGGATAATGAATTAAATTAATTAAATTAATATTAGAGTGGGATGAAAGGGGCCATGGTTAGGTGAATGTGTTCAAGGTGTTTATTTGACGGGGGACCAAGGGGAGTATGACCTAATTTTAGTGTCTACATTTTGCCCCTTTTTGTTGTGTAGCTTGTATTTGTAAGCGACGCTGACAAAAATAAGATGTGGTTGCCCCATGTGTGGGTGAAGGTGATCCCCCTCAAACTAGGAACTGATGAAAAGGAAAAATCGGTGAGTGGTTTGATAAAAGGTGAATGTGATGAAGAAGAAGGTGGGTAACGGGTAAAAAAGGGAAAAAGGTCCACTCGGGTAATCTAGGTAATGGGTTAGGGTCAAAGGTAGTGACAGTAACACACACACACACACACATATAAAGCGCAACATGACACAGGTTGAAAAGAGTAGGAAAAATCAACATTGTTTAAGGTCAATAGGTTTATCAAACAAGGTTGAAGTGATTATGGTATCCAAGGTATAGGATATGGTCAGGAAACATGATGCATGTTAGGTGAAAGAATGTTTAGGTATGTTCCAGTACACCAAGGGTTGGGTTAGGATAAATGGTCATGGAAAGAGGCAAGGTAATGTCATTAGGTCAACCATGTAGGTAATAGTGTCACAAGGTATAGTGGGCACATGGGGTCAAAGGTCACTAGTGATGGTCCAAGTCCAAATATCTAGGTCACGGCATGGGTAGGGCCGAGGTATGGGTAAAATAATGAGTCCCCGAAAGAGGATGAGGGGAGGTAGTAAATGATAAGGTAAATTAAAAGGTTTTTTTGGGTAAAGATCACAACGAAGGAAAGGTAAGGTTGTAAGGCTAATCATCGTGGTAACATCATCGCAAGGTAGAGCGAGTGCGTAAGGTCGATTGTCACCCCAAGGGGGTTGGTGTGGGTAGATGGGTATGACGTAGGTAAAGCCATGGGGAGGTAGAAATATGCCCCACCGGTGGTAAGAGCAAGTGATGAATGATGAGGTGAGGAGGGTGAGGTGAATGGTTAGGGTAAGCGTTGGGTGAGGGAAAAAAGAGTGACGGGCAGGGTAATAGGGTGAAATTGTGGGCAATGTGGAAGAGAGGGTGATGATTCGCGGTCAAGGGTAATGCCGATGCCGATAGGGTAATCGACCATGGTAAGGTAGGGTGACGTGACCGATGCCGGTGAAGGTAAAACCGGCATCGGTTAGGTCAGGGATGTTATAAAAAAGAAAAATTACACTTTTTGGAATCATTTGTCCCAAAATAGAGGAAAATGACACGAGAGAGAGGGAAAGTTGGAAAGTGTCCAGATGGAATGGAAAGATGAGTTGGCAAGCCAAATGGTGGGTGATTGGTAGTTGAGAGGTGGGTCCATGAGATCAGATTGTTGGATTCAGGTGGTTGGAGGTGAGGTGACCGATTGGTGATGGCAGAGGCCGGAGAGGGATCGGGTGGGCCACCGGTGCAGTGGCTAGATGTGCCACCACGATGATGGTAGCATGATGAGGTAAGCATCAAACCCTTTCCATGTTTTGTGAGATAGATTAGGTGATAGGTTGGGTTTTGAAATATTGGGTGTGTGGGGAAAATGAAATTTGAAATGTGGGAGGGTAAATTGGGTAGAATAGGAATGAGGAGAGAGGTAAGTGGGTGAATGAGGGGTGGGATGGGGTTGAGGGGAAGTGTAGGGGAGAATGGGTGGGTAGAAGGGTCAAGAGAGGGATTTTTTAGAGAGGGAGGGTTTGGGGGTCGCGGGTTTTTGAGTGTTGGTCGGGGTTTGGGTCGATAGGGTTAAATGGGTATCGGTCACAAAATAGGTGACCCATGCCGGTTTAGGGGTGACCGAGGTCGGTTAGAGATAACCGGCAAGTCAGGTTTTGGAGAAAAAGGGGCCAAAAGGGCCCCAAGTCGAGTGGGTGAGAGAGGTAGGGGAAAAGAAGGTGTTTTGGTGTAAAATATGGCATAAGGGGGGGGGTGGGCATGGGTAGATGATAGTGGGTGAGAGTGGGGGTGGGTAGATAGAAATGTGATATATGAAGGTAGGTTGGGGAAGAAAGAACGAGATGGGGCAGTAGGTATAGGTGAGGTGTTGAGTGTGGGTATGATGAAGGTAGATTAATTTGATGTTTGTGTTGGATGTAGGGGAGAGATCAGCTATGGATGAGAGACAAGGTGCCACCCCTACTCTTGAGAGTGTGAGTGCATGATGATAGTTGAGGAGTGGTGACACATGGAGGAGGTGGGCCTGATTGGGTTCGACGCTATCTATCATATGCATCGGTAGCCAAATCGAGTCTCGATGGTCACCCTCATCGATAGATGGGATTCAATGACCAACACGTTCCACCTACCGATGGGTGAGATGATAGTCACCCTGGAGGATGTGTTTAGATCTACGGTTACCGATATTGGGGATGCAGGTGTACTCGATCTCCTCCGAGGCCTCGGAGGAGTTGATGTTGACAAGTTTTTGGGGAGGGAATGGCAGACATGACATTCCATAGTGCCAACTTGAGTTATGGGGATGTACCTAGCCCATCTAGAGGAGATGAGGCTAGTTGTTTTATTGATGGAGGTAGTGTGCTGTTTCACACTGCCGGATGTAGAGGGTGGGAGATTTCCCGCTCCTTGATGGGGGTTTTACATGACATGGTGATGGATCGGACCACTTTACGGGCATTCAAGCATTCTGGTGTAGTTATATAGAGATTTGTGGGTGTATGGGTGTCTGTGCAGGTTCAACTTATGTTGCACATTTGTTCTACACTGCTGGGCCTATGAGCACATAGTTTGTGTGTGGCCAGTGGGTATGCCCTAAGAAGATGCATTTCCACCAAGATTGGTTTGGGTGGGGTACAGGTGATGGGTTCCCGTGATTGGAGAGCATCGATCAGACAGGGCTACACATGATGTAGCATATTACAGGCATCTATTGGAGGGGTTGTCAAGGTGGACATCATATGGAGACCGTATGTGGGTTATCCCTCATACAGATGGATGCATGATGAGCTAGATGGCCTTTAACTGCTGAGATGGATAGAGG
Source organism: Taxus wallichiana var. yunnanensis (assembly GCA_018340775.1). Taxonomy (NCBI): domain Eukaryota; kingdom Viridiplantae; phylum Streptophyta; class Pinopsida; order Cupressales; family Taxaceae; genus Taxus; species Taxus wallichiana. The sequence continues at coordinate 256,439,515 of CM031243.1, read as the reverse complement.
GGCACCATGTGGGGAGCATGAGATGATCCCAGTTGACAAGGTTAGGTGATAATTTGGGATGCTACAGACATACCTCCACCCTTCCTGTAGTACAGGAGAGATGACGTGGAGAGGCCATTGCCTCTACCACAGCCGATAGTGCCCATAGGGTAGGAGGAGCAGGTGGTAGACCGGTGGATCGATGATGCTAGAGTGATAGATAGATATAGATAGTGGTGGGTGGCTCATTTATGAGCAAGTACCACCTAGACTTGGATAGATAGATTTAGCCACTATCACGGTGTAGAGAGACACCTTACAAGGGTAGGTGGTGACCTTGATTACCTAGTTGGGGATGGTGCAGGGGTAGTTAGCTAGTTTAGAGGTGGAGGTGGCTGAGTTGCATGCACAGGTGGCCAGTCTTCAGGCCCAGATGGCCTAGGGTGGAGATGGGGATGGTGATGATGGTCAGGTGGCCACCCTATAGGCATAGGTTATAGGTGCAGGGCTAGTTGGCCATGACACAGGCACAAATTTAGGCATTATTATAGGGTAGAGACATAGGGTGCGAGGCCGATGACACCTCCATAGGCACGGGATAGGGGCCAATTCATAGGAAGGGGTGAGATAGGGTCCCACAAGATAGGTACAAGGGCTGAGGCCTATGGGGCCACCACAGACCATTCCCATATCTAGGTTACAGGATGCCCTAGGTGAGGCCAGATACTACCAAGATCAGTTGATGGTGGCTGGGATAGATTTTCTATCCTATGGAGAGTACATGGCACAACAGGCCTCAAGTGAGAGGACTAGATCCCGAGACTCATAGTGTAGAGAGCACAGGGGCCATCGAGCTCGAGATAGGATCAAGGAGAGGCCACTAGCTCACGGAGACTAGCTCTAGGTGATGTGCTAGTAGGGGGCGGTGAGATGACACCAGGCCATCGTTAGGTAGGAGCCGAGGAGGAGACCAGAGAGACTGACATAGAGGATTTCGGTAGGATGAGGCTTGATGCCCATTCCTGTATTTGGATGTATTGTAGTCATTTTTTTAATATATACGCCTGCGTGTGCCAAAGATGGTGAGGATGTACTAGAGTTTTGTATATTTTGATCATATACCGGCCTGCGCCGAAGATGGTGAGGCTGTATATGAGAGTTTTGAGAGACTGGATTATATACATTGGCCTACGTCGAAGACATTTGATAGTTATGTATATGGATACACATGTTTGGATATTGTATTTATATAGATGATGATGATTATGGGCATTATGTGTTTGTGTTGATAACATTTTATTATTATGCATAGATGGACTTATGGTAGGTGTGTTAGGCATGGATTGAGTCAGGTCATGGATTTAGGCATGATGGAGTTAGGTCATGGTTTTAGGCATGGATTGAGTTAGGTTTTGGTTTAGGCATGGATTGAGTTAGGTCATGGATTTAGGCATGGATTGAGTTAGGTTTTGGTTTTAGGCATGGATTGAGTCAGGTCATGGATTTAGGCATGATGGAGTTAGGTCGTGGTTTAGGCATGGATTGAGTTAGGTTTTGGTTTAGGCATGGATTGAGTTAGGTCATGGATTTAGGCATGGATTGAGTTAGGTCGTGGTTTTAGGCATGGATTGAGTTAGGTTGTGGAGGTTGTAATTCATTAATTTTTGCAATGAATGATGATATGGGTCATGTTTAAGATGTTTTATAAGACATGCATGACGTTGGTAAAGAAATGGTAATCAAAATAAATGTATGTTTTGATGATGAGAAAAATGTGAAGTAATTTGTCGTTTGTTTGGTTTAATTTCCAATTTTTGATATAAAAAGGAAACAAAGTAGGGTAGAATGTGGTTTAGGAAAATAAAAGATGAATTGGTTAGGGTAGAGAGTGGCCAAGCTAACCTCCAGGGCCCCATGCCCCATGGAGTGCTACCTACATAGTCCCAGTGAAAAGGGACCTCAGGCCGATGTAGTTCTCCCATAAGCTAGGGAAGAATATGAGGAGGTATGAGAATGAGTTGGTAGGTTTTAAGCATGGTTTGGGTTTAGGTTTGTTAGGTGTGGGTGAGTTGTGGGCAACTTGGTATAGGTGATTTCGATTGTGGTAGAAGAAGAAGATTACCCAAAGGTAAGCGTTGAGGACCAAGTCCTATATAAGGTAATCAATACGTAATAAAGAAGGTTAAAAGATAAGAGGGGAAAGAAAGCCACCTGATTGGTGAGGATCATAACTAGTGGACCATACCGTAGGTAGGCTAGGAACATAAGACCCTAAAGACTTTGCATGAGTGATTATCCTAAAGGTGAATAATAGTCACATGATCACCAAATGTCATAGTTCCAAGAGGTCCCTTGAGGTGGTAGGAAATGGGAGTGTGAATGGTGAGAGGGATGAAAGGTGGTTAATTTTTATATGGTACGAGGTAGCATGCCTTTGTAGCAAGAGATCCAAGGTCACAATGGGCAAGTCCATGACTAAAAGGTTGTTTGTTTTAACTGATGTTTGAGATAGACTGATCGATGTGGGAAGTCCATATGGGATGAAGAAATTAACTCCTTGAGGTCTTCGTGAAGTTGATCGATGCGGGAAGCTTCATCTCTCTTTTTTTTTTTTTTTTTTTTTTTGAAATAACTTTATATAGCTGTCCTTCGAGGGAGAAGTCTATTTATAGCAGTGATTGTAGAGAGAAAGATGTCCTTTTGAGGGAGTCATATTTTTATTTGAAGTGTGACTCAAGGAGTTGGATCCCATGTGAGGGCCTTTAAGTCATGGACAAGACTAAGGTGAAGAATAAGATTCTTGTTAGAAAGTAGGGTGAAACGACCATGGGATCTCATCTAAAAATAGATGAAAAGTATCCATGAGAATCATGCTATGTGCAATGCCGTGGTACACATATTTAAGAAAGATAAAAAGTGATGGTACGCACATGATTCTTATTTAATTGTTAGTGATGGTGTAGGAAGTGGATAACGCTCAAGGGATGAGCATGGAAAGAGGTAAAAAGTGAGGTAGGACTAAAATTCAATAGTAGAATGGTCAAAGATGCAAGGCATTAAGGGGCTCAAGTTTGGGTTTACCATCGAGTGAAGATAAATGATAAGCACCTGATCCATAAGTATGGGTCACGATGTATGGTCCAAGCCAATTAGGAGAAAATTTTCCCATGTTTACTTTTTTTTGCTTTAGTTACATGTTGATTTTCTTTTAGGACAAGGTCACTAACTCGAAAGGTTGTTCATGGACACGTTTTTCATAGGCATGTTTGATACGTTTTTGGTAAACTTGAAGGTGGTCAAGAGCATTAAGATGACGTTCATCTAATAACTCAAGTTGTGCTAAATGGTCTGATAAAATTCATCATCATTGAGCATGTCATGGAGAGAAATGTGGAGTGAGGGAATCTAGACTTCGAGAGGTAGAACAACCTCTGTACCGTAGACCAGTGAAAAGGGTGTGGTAGTAGTGGAAGTATGGATACTAGTGCAGTATGCCCATAGGAAAAAGGAATGTGTGTATGCAGTCCTTCCCAATATCGTTAACCACTTTCATGAGAATTTTGTTCAGGGTTTTGTTGGTGGATTTGGCTTGGCCATTGGTCTGTGGGTAATAAGGTGATGAGAAACTTAGTTGAATGTTGAAGGTGTCGCAAAGTTTTCACAATGTTTTATTTTTGAATTATTTTCCATTATCAGTGATGAGGTGATGAGGAACACCAAAGTGAAAATGATGTGATGATTGATGAACTCACATATTTTCTTGACTTTCATGGAGATGAGTGGTATGGCTTCAACCCATTTTGTGTAGTATTCGGTAGTGGTGATGATCCATTGATGGCATTGGGAAGAATGGGGATTGATCTCTCTAACAAGATCCAAACCCCATTGAGAGAAGGGCCAAAGGTCATGGGTGACCTATAAGGCATGACTGGGTGTATGATGAAGGTTGGCATGTTGTTGGAATTTTACACAACGTTTGATGTAGTCACAACAATCATGGTTGAGGGTTAGCTAGTAATAGCCTAGGCAAAGAATACACTTAGCAACAACAAGGCCATTGAAGTGACCTCCACATATGCCATCATGAACTTCCTTGATGGTATAAGGAATTTTAGAACTCGTGAGGCATCGTAAGAGAATACCATCAAAGCCATGCTTATAGAGGAGGCCCCCATGATGACATAATGAGAGACCTTTTAAGAAAAGCACGTTGTCCATTATGAGTGAGGTCGGGAGGTAAGACAGAGAGAGAAAGATAGTTAGAGTATTGTTTATACCAAAGGTCACTTGGGTCAGGGGTAGTAGTTCCAAAGGAGTAAAAACATGCAAGGTAAATAAGAAGGTGATTGGATTCATTATATGGTGATAAATATTTTAGAATCGGTAGGAAAAGCGGGTATTTGAGAAGCCAAGCAGGCCATGGTATCGGATAAATTTGTTGGTTGAACGTGGGATGGTTTGAAGGGCATAGCGATCGAAGGTGGTCAAAAGTATGTCTACGTGATGTTTGTATTTTTAAGTGTCTCATTATGACATTGGTATATACCATTGACTTGGTTTATGACCAATTGGGAATCACCAAAGATGTCGATGGATTTGACATCAAGGCATAGGCAGCTTGGAGACCTAATACGAGCACTTCGTATTCAACAATATTGTTTATACAATCAAAATCTAGTTTGAAAGACAAAGGCATGGGTTCACCATCAAGTGGAATGAGGATAACACCAGCCCCACCCCCATGCTAACACTTGAACCATCAAAGAAGAGTGTCATTTGGTAAGCGGGTTCATCCAAGGAAAGGGTAGTGATTGACTCATCAGAAAAGTCAAAGTTAGAGGGCTGGTCCCAGGAAATAGGTGCGGTGGCCAATTGGTCGGCGATAGCTTGGCCCTTGATGGAATTTTGATGGATGAATTCGAGGTGGAAGTCATCTAGAAGCATAAGCCAACATGTGGCACATTGATTTTGGTAAGGTTTAGCATACATGAAGTGTAAGGGGTCAATGTTGGTCACAACATAGGTTTTGTGATTGAGTAGGTAATGGCGGAGTTTTGTGGTAATGAAAACTAAGGATAAGAAAATTTTTTTGGGATGTGTGTATCAGGTTTCATAGTCCAAAAGAGTATGGATTATGTAATAAACCACCTGCTCTCTATGTTGTTCATCACAATGAGTGAGCATGGCCCCCAAGGAGTGGTGGTCAATAGCTGAGATGTATAGGTAGAAGGGTTGATTGTCTTTAGGTGGAATGAGCATGGGTGGTTGAAGAAGGTATTGTTTTAAGGCCTCAAAAGCTTTGTGGTAGTCATCATCCCATTTAAAGGAGACATCCTTCTTGAGTAGATGATGAAATGGTTGACACCGATCAGATAATTGTGAAATGAAACATGAATAGACTGCAACTTACCTTGCAGGCTACGGAGTTGCCTAAGGTTGGTGGGTGGAGGCATTTCAAGAATGGCCTTGAATTTAGTAGGGTCAACTTCTATACCACGTAAGGAAATGATAAATCCTAGGAGCTTTCTTGAGAGAACGTGAAGAAGACACACTTCTTGGGTTGAAGGTGGACGTAATATTTAATAAGGTAGTTAAAGATGGTTTTTAGGATGGTGAGGTGCTTAGAGCGGCGTTTATATTTGGCCAGAGATCATCCATGTAATCTTCCAATATATGATGCATGATGTCATGGAAGATATAAGTCATAGCCCACTGATATGTGGCACCAACATTTTTAAGGCCAAAAGGCATGACTCGATAGTAGAAGGTCCCCCAAGGGGTGATGAATGCGGTTTTGTGTTGATTTGCTGGGGCAAGCAAGATTTGGTTATAACCTGAGAATCCATCCATGAGTGATAACATCTCATGACCAGTGGTAAGGTCAACCAGTTGGTCAATACCAGGTAGAGGAAAGTCATCTTTTAGGCAAGCTAGATTGAGGTCATAGAAATCCATGCAAATGTGAGTCCCCTATCACCTTAGTAATAGGGAAATGTTAGAAATCCATCGAGGATAATCAATGGGTAAGATGAAGGAAACAGAAAGAAGGTGTTGAAGTTCTTCTTTAACGAGAAGGGCAATGCGAGGGTGCATTTTCCTCAACTTTTGTTTGATGGGTTTGGCATCGGGAATGGTTACTGATATTGTGGACCACTATGGTGGGGTCAATACCGGCATGTCTGCGTAAGACCAAGCAAAAACATGGTTATGATCTTTGAGAAAAGAAGTGATGGATTCTGTTGACAACATCTAAAGATTGACCAATCTTTAGGATGTGCGGGTCATCCTGAGTATGAATGTTGATCTCAATAGTTGATTCGTTCAACATGGTTTGCATCTCAGATGGTAATGAATTGATGAATATATGAGTCTTTGTACCAAGGTAGGTGAGTATAGATTCATCATCCTTGACATTGAACGATGTTAATCGAAGGTGTATCATCATCGATCATTTCAGGGTACAGGAAGGGAAGAGAGAAGGGAGCCTCGCCTCTCGTTGATAAGTCAGAGGCCCCAAGGAGATGGTGTTTATGATTTTTTTTAGGAGGGATGGATTTGGATCCATTGACTCCATCGGTGAAGATGGTGATGGGGGTGATGAAGGTGAAAAAGGGATGATGTCTTCAATGAGCTCAACGTGGGCCTTCTTGGTAGGTGGTTCAACAAATCCGATACCACTATGGTCGTTATGCTTGTGAGTAGTACATGGAATAACAATATGGAGGCTTTCTGTAAAATCCAAAACCAAAACCCTTCCATGCACATCGTGCAGGAAGGTGTGGGAAAAATGGTGATTGGTGAGTGATTGGAGGTCACGGAAAATGGGTGGGTTTGTGATGGTGGTTCAGGTGTGTAAGTTGTAGTATCAAGTCCCCCATAGGTGAGATTGGTATGAAGGTGGGGAGGACCATAAAGGAGGCGTTCTCCTATATGGTGATCATAACGAGGGTGTTGGTGAAGACTTCCGTATTCTTGTGGAGTAAGGAATGTGTTGACACTATATAGGCAATACTCCCCCAGAGTGAGGCATTGAAAAATGCCCTCCAAGGGATTAGTGGTTTGTATGTGGGTAGCTGGAATAGATGATGTGGTAGAGGTCGGATCGGGGTGGAACTAACGAATTGGGAGGCCGATGGTTTGGTTGTGGAGGTTGTGGCAGCGGTAGGAATGGAGGATGTAGGTATGGTTAAGGTAGTAGCTGCACTAGTGAGGGGAGGTGTAGGTGACGTGGAAATGGTTATGGAGGTAGATGATTTGATGGGTATGAGCACGTCATTGGGTCGGTAAAGCATGTTACAAGTTTTGAAAGGTGAGGGGTCAGCTGGAATGGTATAGGTGTGTCCTTCATGCTCAAACTTCACACAATGATGCAAAGTGGAAGGGACACAACCCATGACATGAATCTAGGGTCTACCAAGCAATAGGTTATATTGAAATTCCCCCTCCAAGACATAAAATAACTCTGGAATAGTGCGGGGCCACGTGAAAATGTGGAGGATGACAATGCCTAGTGTAGAGGTGATAGCATCATTGAATGAACGCAACATGACAAGATGTTTATGCATGTAATTGTCATGTATGCACATTTGAGCGAATGCATGGGATGAAATGATATTAATGTTAGTGCCCCCATCAATCATAACATGTCATACACGTATATCATCGATGTGGATAGAGATGAAGAGAGTTGGGTCTAGGTCATCTGTTTGGTGCGGTGCGATCTCTTCCTCTGAGAAGCTAAGGGAGGCTACTTGGTGAGTAGGTTGAGGTGTGGATAAAGGTGGAAATTTGGTGAGAGAGGCTACATGATGGGGTGTGATAATGGAGGCTACGGGTGTAGGGTCATTGGGTAAAACCTCAATAGATTACAAGACCTCCATGAGAGCTTGACGATGGGATTTTGAGGTTTAGATGAGGTCATATAAGGACATTTTGAGGGGGGATTGGTGTAGTTGTTTGAGCATCGCGCGGTGTGTGACCCCATTAGAAATAGGATATGTGGGGCCGCGGATAGTGATTTTAGGTGTGGGTGTAGATGGTATGTTGGGTATAGGATTGGTTGGTGAGTTAGTTTCCTTTTCCTTGCCTTTGTCCTTTTGAGCATGGGTAGCAACATGGATCATGTTGATCTGAGGTGGGGAGGTAGGTGAGGTAGGTGAGCCATGAAAGGTATAGCAACATGAAGGGAAAAATCCCAGTGGTGGGAAGGAACTTTGTGGGATGAGCTGGGCACATCGACATTTGGGTGGAGGTTTGGTGAGTTCGTTGATGCAAACCATGTTAATTTCAAATCTCGAGAGGTGGTTCTAGGAGCTATGGGGGTAAAGGTCCAGGTCGTTGAGTAGGTAGTGAGGGAAGAGTTGTGGGAATGGGTGTTGGTGAAATGGGGTCCTCATCAAGAAGGTCATCATCATCAAAGTTTTCTTTGGGAGGACACAACTAGAAAAGAATAGCCAATTTTTTAAAGCTTTGAGAATTGGCAAGCAGTTCTCTACATCGTGACTAAGATATGGTAGTGTGACACATGATGGTAGGAAAATTTTTGGTGTCGTTAAACCCCTTTGGTTTTGGTTTGAGAGGGAACCTTTGAGTTTGTGGAAGTCATAAGGGTCGAGAGGTGGTAATGTGATGACAGAAGTTTCAAAGGAGGTTGTTTAAAATTTTAGTGTATTAACTTAATTGAAAACCCGCTAGTGGATCACAATGGGAAATGAAGGTGGGTTTGGGTGTAGGCATGGAGGAATGTAGAGGAATGGTCTTTGCATGAGGGGGAGTAGGTTGAAGCTATGGTTTTAGGTGTTGGTGTGATCTTAGGCATTGGTCGTGTTTGTTTGGGTAGGGGTATGGTAGATGAATGAAGAAAGTAAGAGAGTGTATGGCAGAGTTTTGATTATCTTATTGGAGGGTACGGTGAGGCATAACTAAATTTTCTAATCCTTAGGTTGTACCTTCTTGTATTGGTAAAAGTGATATGGGAACCAAACATGAGATCTAGAGGGAAAGGCAAAGATGGTGGAAGAGTGGGGAAATGCACGTTACCCATGGGGATAATGAAAGAGGTGCTATGAAGGTAGATAGTGTAAGTCATGCCTGGAGGTGTGAGGGAAAGAGAGTGAAGTGTAGTGGGTAGTGAAGGGGTGATAAATGGTATTAGAGGTATGGGTAAAGATGTTGCAGATGTGGGTGGAAGTCAAAGTTTTCTTTGGGAGGACACAACTTGGGTATGTTTGAGGTTTCTCTAATGGTGGAATGGGATGATGTGTTTTTAGTTTTTATAAGGTAAGGTGGAGGTTTCTTAACCATGTTAGAAGGGCGAGGTTGTAATAAGACGGACAAAAAGGGTGAAGGTGATGAGAGGTGTGATCGGTGAGGTTGGAGTATGAGATTTATGGGGTTGGTTCTTCAATTATTATTTGGGTGTTAGAGTAGGTTTGGTATTGGCCTTGGAGGATGTAGCATAAATCTAATTTGATGGGTGGATGAGTAAGGGGTGATTGGTATTAGAGGTGGGTGGGATGACCCCTAAGGTAGTGTTTGGGTTTATGGGGAAGAAGATGATGTAAGTGTAGGCTTGGGTGTAGATGTGCATTGGGTTATGGGTAGAGTGTGGTTTGATCCATGTTGGGGTATCATGGAAGAAGTTGTGATAGAGGTGGTTGTGCTTGGTTCAATTGGTGAAATATTTTTGGGTAGATAGTGGAAGTGTTAGGCAAAGAAGATGATGTAAGTGTAGGATTGGGTGTAGACAAGTGACATCTGCATTTGAAATACGTTGAGTGATAGACAAGTGAAGAAAGAAGACACCCCCAAAGTAAAGCTCTATCCACATAATCTAAGCAATCGAATAAGCACAAGAACGACACATATGTAGGTGAGGTTTGATGAGAACCTAATGGAAATTCCCATGAAATTTTTCTTAGAGACACGGAATTTGTTAACTTCGGCTTTCGTAGGTAAGAGAGCCAAAACTAAGTCTGCAGGATCTTGGGTAGCTGATGGAGAATGATCACCTAGAGGAAAAGGTATCTCTACTGGATCCTTGATAGGTGGAGGAGAAAATGGGTGCTCCTTTATAGGTGGAGGAGATGATGGGTGCTTCTTTGTGGGTGGAGGAGATAAACAAGTATCCTTTATGGCTTGAAGAAGTACTGTGGGTGATGGTACCAAAGGTGAAATAGTTTTGATATTAATGGAAGGCTCCTCCATGGGTGAGGAAGGAGGTGAAAGGTGTTCCTCTATGGGTGGAGGAATAGGTGAGGTGGATTCAAGTGCAGGTGGAGGACTTTGGGCTAGGATTTCCTCGATTGAAGGAATATGAGGTAATTGGGCAGAAGCAGGTGTATATTTGAAAATAGCATGGACCTCGTGGGTATGCCAAAATGTTTCACCTGATTCTAGATGTGTTTCTTTGAATGTTGATGAAACAAGATAAGGGTAAAGGGCTAGGAGGAATACCTATTGAGATGTTGGTTGTAGGTTGTTGTGCGTGTATGAATTCTAAATCCATAGCTGATCATGAGAGCTTCCTTTTTACTGGAGGAACTACCTGAAATGGAAAACAATATCACCAAATAAAAGTTAAACAATATATGCAGTGGACTACCTAGCGTGTGCTAGATCTAGGAAGCGTGATACTTCCTTGATGATTATCAATCCACATTTAAAACAACTTAATGCTAACAATAAAGGAAATCATGTTGTAGTTAAAATGATTTAGGTATCTCATTCATCTACAATAAGCAAATTCATTCACAACAGGCTAAGCTATGACCGAATTTGAAGGTAAAGGTCTCTTTTAGGATATTGGTATTAGCCAGGGTAAAGTTTTGGTCTATTTTGTGTATTTGATGGAGGTTTTAAACTCTAATATGGGTTTTTGGTAAAAATACATAGAGAGGCCGACGTCAGTTTAGTATGACCGGTGTCAGTTTAGGTCAACCGATGACGGTTGTGGGTAACCGATGTCGGTATGGTCATGGTATAGGAAATTCAATAAAACTCGAGGTGAGGGTAGATCTAAGGCTAGATGAAGATGGAAGGGTGATGGCAAGAGATTCGTGCTATGATGCCCATTTAAAACAACCCACTTGAGACCCAAGAAACAACCTAGGGTTAGTTAGAAAATTATGGAATAATTTTTTTATTAGAAGTGTTTACAATCAAGTTGCAAGACAACGTTGACCCCATTAGGTTCTGGAACAAAACTAAAATTACTAGATCATACTTTACATTTATTAACAATTATCAAGGTCACATGGTTCAACTTATAGGGTTAGAAGTCTCAGTTAGGTTCAGGGAGTAATTTACCCCCATACCCACTCTCTAGCGAGGCTCAGAGTTTCAACTTGATTTTTCTCATACTTAACACTTCCAAAATTTCCTAAATCATTCCCATTGGATAGGAAATTTTCTCACCTTTCCGGTGATATAAAGAAGTCCTCCTAACTCCTTCAAAAACTCAAGATATGAGTGAGCGGAGTTTTGGGGTCAAATTTTCCCCAAGGGGACACGTGTCAAACAGGGTAAAAACACCTTTGGTGGGTTGGCGGGTCGCGGGGTGGCCTTAAAATTTTTTCCTCCCGTGTGGGTGCAAAAGAAAATTTTTTTGTCCCACGGGTCCCGGTGGACACGTGTCGAATCCTGGTTCAAGCGGGAGAGGGTGAGGGAAGGGCGGGATGGAGTTTGACATTTTTCCCTGTGGGGAAAAGTTTCCCTTTTTTGCCGTGCCTCCACTACGCTAGAAGACACGTGGCATTTAGTGAACCAATGTGGGGAGAAGGGAGAGGGATAGGCACAAGTGGTGGGGTTTTTGGAACAACTTCGCCAACGGGGAGAAAGGGAAATATTAGGCCCGCGAGGTTCGCGCATCCACGGAGGTGAAAATCCCAAGGCGAGGGGAGATGTGGGGCCATGGGGAAATTTTTCCAAAATTTCCAAAGGCAAAAACCAAAAAAAAAAAAAAGGGTTTTGCCCCCTCTGCAAGCACCCAAAGCTGCCACGTGGCAGCCTGCGATTGATTGACCGCGGGCCGGTGGGGCTAAAAGGAAAAATTTTTTCCAAAATTTTCAAAAAGTCTAAGGGAAAAGAAAGTGCCACACCTCCTGCCACTGCCCCATGAGGACATGTGGCAGCCTTTGATTGGTTGCGGGCAGGATGGAGGAAAAGTTAAATTTTTCCCGGACCAAAATTTTTCAAAAAAAATTCTAAGGCAATTCGACGGGATTTTTTTTGGGTTGCAGGCCCGCCAGGGAAAATTTTCCCAAATTTTCCCCAAGGCACAAAAACTTCAAAGTGCCATAACTTGAGCTAGGAAGCTCGGTTTTGGGAAAATGAGGACTTTTTGGAAATCTCTTGATGCCCTCTTTGCACAAAAAAACATAAAATTTATATTTTGATAAATTTTAAAGGGTCAATTTTGTAAAAATGATCTGCAGGCTTTTAATTAGCAAACTGACAATTTCCAACTTTTCAATTTGATTAAATTGGATCTCCTCCTTCACTCAACATGTCAAAAAGACATGGAGAATTGATCTAGGGAGGGTTTAAAGTGTTGCAGAGAAGTTGATTTGTTCAATTGATTCAAAATTGTATTTTTCCAACAATAGATAGAAAAATGACTGAGGAAGGGATTTGATTCGATTTTGCAATGGTTAGATTGTTTTCTTAAGTTTTCTTTGTCGAATTGAGTTCATTTAAGATACAACATACTAAATTTTAACATCTCCAAGTTGATTAATGTGTGCAGATCCGAACTATACATTTTTATTAAAATTAATTGCCAGTAAAAATTTTATAACAAAGATCTATTTCTTTTAAATTTGTATATCAATTTTATCATTTAAGTGTGGTATATAGTTTCTAAACTAATCTAATGCATTTAGTTATTTACAAACAATTCATTTCCAAAGCTAAATGATAAGGTCTGACTTTCAATTTTATATATTTCCCAAAAGAAACAAGCAACAACCTTCCTTCATACGCATTTTCTTTTTTTTTTGCAAATAAACAGAGCTTCAAATCACAATTTGATATTCCCATTTCATCACAACAATGCAATTCAGAGATAAACTTGCAATTCTTTATTGACTTAAAAAAACATCTTTACACTCTTTCATTCCTTGAATGCAATTAATAAAATTTTTATTTCTTTCCAATAAACAGAATCAAAATTTAAATGTCTTTTACAATTTGAAAGACTAACTCCATAATCAAATTATATACATCTTTCCTTCACAAATACATGATACAATTTCATCCACAACAAGTGGGAAAGGATTACAATGAATGTGTTTCCACAAGGGACTATCAAACTACATTTTCCTTTGCTCCAGGACAACAACATGCACATTATCTTTTTTTCCAAGTTGATCACAAAAAAGAGGGGGAAAGGCAACACTCTCCACCCAACCAAGACATCCAATGAAAGGAGAATCCTTCCTTCATCATTGGCCCCCGAGCCCCAACCAAAATACAATCAAAGGTGTAATTCAACCATGGAAACAACTGGCTTCCACAACACAACATTCTTTCACATACACATTTATTTTTTTTTCTTTTTTCTTTTAAACACAATTCAACACAAAAACAATAGTTCACAAACTACATTTAAAATCATTTCAAAATAGAACTCAGGCTTGATCATGCAAGCCAAAGGAGAAAGGTCTATGGGGGAAGCTACTTATGCCTCCCAATTAGAATTTGGGCATCCACCAATAACAAACCGCCAAAATAATTCATCACACACATTTCCTTATGCCCCCACAAATCCCTCCTTATGTGCCCCCACAAATTTCCTTATGCCCCCACAAAGTAAGAAATGCAAGCTATTTCTTTTCCATGGTGGATCCCAAACCCAAACTCCCTCCACAAAATTTTGATGCCAATGGCATTCCTTATGCCCCCACATGGATTCCCCATAGCCTTCTCCTACACCATCCCTATGGTAGTCTACCCAACCAGCCAACAAATAAAACAAAGCATGCACTATCCACACAACACAACAAGCAAATGACAACATATAAAAAGAGAGTTAAATTCCTACCTCTCCATGGTTACTTTTGTCTCCAAACAACAAGCTTCAAATGCCAAAACATAGTCCAAAATAAAAACTCCAAGCATGTAAAGCTTTCTCCAACTTCCTCCAAAAACAAGAGCTCCACACAAGAAAAATGTGCCCCAAGGAAGAATGCAAAAAGGTTCAACAACCCAAAAACAAGGCAAGAGTTTGGATTAAATAGAAGAGGGAGAGAAGAGGATGATGTGGATCCATGTAGGATGCCACATCACACATCCTCCAATTCAACACAAAAGACAAACTCCATTCTCCCAAGCACAATAAAGAGGTGGGTGAAAAATATGACAAGTTACTTGCACACTCTAAAAAGCCCACACCTCAAGGGACAACAAATTAATTAAAATGTAAGAAAGTGCAATCCAAAACAAGCAACATGCTTAACAAAATTCATTATAAAAGTCACAAATCACATCTCCATCCATAAGTATGGTTGGTAGATTAAATTTAGAGGCATGGGACAAGTTTTACTTGTCCCACAAGCCTCCAAAAACAGCCCCCAAGGAAAAATTCGAATTTCCATGGAGGTGGAGTATTTCTTACTCCAAAATATGACTTACACAAGCTCTTACACAACTTACACATCCCTTACAAATTAAATGCAATCAGCCAACAACTCTTATAATTACTTTCCCACATCCCAATTTAATTTATTAAAATTTTAATCATATGATTCTCACATTAATTCTATCACAATTTAATTAATTAAAAGAAGGGAACACATTACTAATAAAATACATACAACAATAATAAAAAGAACACATCAATAAAATACATAATACCCATGGTCACATGTAAAGATAATCCCCCATGGGAATCTCTAACAAAACAACACACAACACAATAAAATGAGTTCCCATGGTGACCTTGTCGAATTCACCTAGAATTCCATTATGGTTGGTTTCCGATCCCCGATGCTTTGTTGTGATATTTTTAACCTGAAAAATGAAAATACCTCCTTCGGCCTCATGGCCATATCAGAACATCCAACATGATATAAATGAAATCACAAAACCAACTATATAAATGAATCACAACAACATCGAAGCAACAACTACATCATTTGCATTTTTTAATCCACAACTATATCATCATCAAAATAATATCCATTTTCTAGATCAACTCATAATATCCAATCACATGTCTAAACAACATCCATAAAATATCCATGTCAATATTATATCATCATCCACATATAAGGTATCTCTAATAATCATCATGCATCAAAATCAAATCAAGATCAACAATAATCCATGATCAATGTCTAACATCATACTAAATCAAAACATAATAATGTCTATAATGTAATCAACAGTATCAACATAAGCATCAAAAGGTGTCAAAGGGAAGTGGACATTACACGTGTGGGTATTAGGTGTGCATAGGAATGATTAAGATCTAGATATGGGAAATTTAGGGGGTATGGGTAAAAGGATGGTCAAGCTTGCATGGAGGTAAAATGGTGGTGGAATGAAAATGAGGGTAGAAACTAGGAACAACAACAAAAGGATCTACCCAATGATAAATGGACAAATGCTGGTTACCAAAAACACTTACCACTTGTACGAGCTTGATGTCTGGTTGGTAATGGTAGGTGATCAAATGGAATGAACTTGATATGGTGTTGGCACTTCCCGGATGCTCCCGTGAAGGTAGATGGTTGTGTGATTACTTCCGGCTGGCTATGGATGCTCTGATTTGTGTACTAACGTTGGTCCTACTTGCATGTAGCTTTGGTTTTTGTCACTTACTCTCAAAAGATGTGTTAATATCTTTGAAATGTGCCAACCTCGAAATAAGGTTGTTTTTGGGGTTAAATGGTAACCGAAGGTGGTTCGGCTTAACCGGTGGTGGTTTAGGGTAACTGGCATCGATTAGGGTGGGATTTCCTAGGTTTACTAAACTAGGTAGATCCCCTTGATTTTTTGGGATCTCGTTTCATTTACTCCATGATTAGCATGGAATCTTCCTTCTAATGGGTGGGAATGTGGTTAGAGGGAATGTAGGCATTGATTTTTAGGGTTTAGGTAGGTCTTAGTTAGTTATGGCAACTTACTAAGAATAGGTCTTAGGGTGAGGTGGCTAGATGAGGTGGATATGTGGGCATTATCCCAATTAGGATATTTAAATAATAAATATTGTGAGATAATGAATTAAATTAATTAAATTAATATTAGAGTGGGATGAAAGGGACCATGGTTAGGTGAATGTGTTCAAGGTGTTTATTTGAGAGGGACCAAGGGGAGTATGACCTAATTTTAGTGTCTACATTTGGTTTAGAATATTTTGTGCATGTTGATAAAGAAAATAGAAAAAGTTAGATGCTAAATCCAGGAGATGCACTTTTATTGGTTATGGCTCTAGTGATTTCAGATTCCATTTTTGGGATTTAGAAGATTCTAAGATTTTTAGGAGTTGTGACATTAAATGGAATGAAAAGAGAATGTACAAGGATCAAATTTTGATGCCCAAGGATGAACCAGTGGAATATTTTATGGAAGAAAATGCATTCTTGGATTTAGAATAGTCATCTATAGGTACCAACATCGGTCAGGGAAACTGGTGTTAGTAGACACATGACCAACATTGACAACCAAAACCAACACTTCGGCTACAAAAGAGCCAAACCGGTGACATTCGGTTGGACCGATGTTGGCTACAGATGACTGGTGTTGGTCCCATCATGTCAAAGGTGGTTACTAATGTACAAGATGTATAGATTGAGCCTTCGAAACCCCATATCTCAATAAGAAGGTCACAAAAGGTAAGTAAAACTCCATAAATATTTACACCTTCCTTATTTTATCTATTATTGATGGATAGTGGTGAACAAGAATTTTTGAAGAATCAATGTAGAATGAGACCCACAAGTAGTGGAAGCATGACATGGATGAGAAGATGGACTCCTTGGAATAGAACCAGACATGGGATTTGGTCAAGTTGCAACAGGTACAAGGATATTGTAAAACAAATGGGTTTACAGGATTAAGGAAGAAGATGGTGGGAAAAAAATATACAATGCAAGGCTTATGGTAAAAGGGTTTGCACTGAAAGAATGTATTGAATTTGGTGATATATTTTATCTTGTAGTAAAAATGACTTCCATACATATTGTTTTGAGTTTAGTTACAGTAGAATATTTACACTTAGAACAACTTGATGTTAAGATGGCTTTCCTTCATGGTGATTTGGAGGAAGAGATATATATGCAACAATCACTTGGTTATGAAGTCAAGGGTAAGGAGAAACTTGTGTGCATGTTGAAAAAGAGCTTGTATGGGCTCAAACAAGCCCCAAGGAAATGGTATATGAGGTTTGACAGTTTTATGCATGAGCATGGTTATATGAGATGTGAATATGACCATTGTGTTTATTTCAAGAAGCTTGAAAATGGAAGCTATATTATTTTGTTATTGTATGTAGATGATATGCTTATTGCAAGATCTAGTATGTAGGACATTGTTGAGCTTAAAGAAAAGTTATCTCATACATTTATAATGAAGTATTTAGGAGCTGCAAAGAAAATCCTTGGCATGAAAATTCACAGAGATAAGAAGAACACGCAGTTATATTTATCTCAAGAACATTATATCAATAATTTTTTGGAAAGGTTTAATATGCAGTATTCAAAACCTGGAAGTACACCTATGGCTGGACACTTCAAATTAAGAATAGATCAGTGTCCTAGATCACATGAGGAGGTTGATTACATGGCATGGGTTCCATATAATTTAGCAGTTGGAAGTCTTATGTAGGCTATTGTTTTTACCAGACTAGACATTTCATAGCTAGTGGGAGTTATGAGAAGATTTATGGCCAATCCAGGTAAAGAGCATTGGAAAGCAATCCAATGGATACACAGATATTTGAGAGGGACATTCAACATGCATTTATGCTATGGAGGGTTAGATACTTCTTTATATACAGCTATGTTGATTCAAATATGGTTGGATATTTAGATAGTAGGAGAAGCACCACTGGATATGTATTCATAGTAGGTGGCACGTCAATTAGTTGGATTTAGAGATTACAGAAGTTTGTGGCCTTTTCTACTACAAAGGCTAGTAAAGAGATGATATGGATGAGAAGGTTCATGGAAGAGTTGGGAAAGGAGAAAGAGGATTGTAGATTTTACAATGATAGTAAAATTGTGATTCATCTGGCAAAGAACTCAATGTTTCATTCAAGAATAAAACACATTCAATTGAGATATCACTTCTTACAACAAGTGTTTGAGGATGGGCAGCTGAAACTAGAGAAAATTCATATAAATAAGAACCCTACGGATATGCTAATGAATCCGTTGGCAAAGGATATTTGGAGCTACAATCCACTTCTATTGGTCTTCAAGTTTGATACTTGAAGAGGGAGAAACAAGCCAAGGAAAGGATCCAAGGATGGAGCTTTATGGTATAGTTCAACAATTTATATCTAAGTGGGATATTGTTGAGTTGTGGAGCTTAATTGCTTCACAAATAGCATGTTTTACAACTTGCAAGTTTACACAGTAACTAACATCGGTTGGCTGATTGGTGTCGGTAAGCTAGTAGGAACCGACATCGGTTGGGGTAGTCGGTGTCGATCTCCTATGCAATAAATTTTTTTATTTAAGTCACGGGATTAGATCGAACCTTTTATTAAAAGGTGATCTAATGGTTGTAATTACATAGCTATGTTTCCCTAAGTTTGTATATGTTTATATAAGCTTGAAATCTAGGGTTAGAAAGGTTAGATTGTAAAAGGTTGATCATAATTGTAAGAAGGAATTCTTGGAGAAGTTGAGAGAAGGAAAAGTACTATACATCTAAATAAGGTGTTGAAGATTGCAGATCTTCATTGTATTTCCTTTGTAAAGAAAAGATTAATAGATTGGTTATTTCTTGGTAGATGTAGCCCACACTAGGTGAACCACGTTATATCTTGTGTATTTATCTTTTGGTATATTTCCATGTTTTATTGCTTGAATGCTTAATTCTGATTCTAGATCTGTAAAACAAGTGTGTGTTAACCCCAACAAGCATCTATGTTGTCCTAAGGACCCAAGTCATATTTTGTGTCATTCTGGGATTGTATGACTGCTATATTCCTATATTGTGTAGGTATGAATTGTGACTATTTGTTCCTGAATGGGGTGACTGATTCACCCTATTGGTACCCAAATAAGTTCTCCTATTGAATTCAAGCAATATCAATAGGATGTGTTGGTACCCAAATTTGTTCTCCTTTTCAGTCTGAGAAACATCAAAGATATGGAATGAATCTTTAAGACAGATGGATCATGGTGTGTGTCATTTTGTAGTCGGGGATATGATCTAACTGGCACTCAGATTTGTGGAGATATGGATAACACTCATATAGGACTTGATCTTGTCATAACTGTTTTAGGTTGTGCCTTTCAACCAAGGTAAGAGAACCTATTTTGTAACCCTCAAATAGTGAAGGAGATGAAGATATCCCTCAATTTGTGCAAATAGTATGAAAAGGGCCTTGGGAAAATATGATCAACACTCCAAATCTAAATTTCACAAGTTGTCACTTCGGGATTATGGAGATACTTTCAATGCAAGATAAGGGTTACTGAAGATATTTTGAAATCTTGATCTATTCTGCATACTTTAGCAACTATATTTTGATCTTCTGTGGGTATACAGGTCAAAACATGGGTAAAATAGGGTAGGATTAGTTGTTTTGAATGATTTTTTGGGTGGGATTTTAGATAAGACAAACCAAGGTTTGCCAGACTCTTTGAGAATTTCAGAAAAATATGGAGAAACTTAATAGTAGAAAGTATCAAAATGGTTAATCATCCCTTCAACTAGGATATGTGCATCAAATGGATGCCCAAATCTACACTTTTCCACAAAATATTTGATCATCTATCACAAAAGCTTGAGTTAAAATGAACTAATGAAGCATTTAGAAATCACTATTTAATCATGACCTAAGGTGCACCCAAATTTTTACAAACAATCTCTAAAATCAAGGAAGGTAAAGTGATTTTAAATTTGTTTATCTCTTTATCAGATGAAATCTCTTCTAAATGTGAGATTGCAAATGCCACTAAACTATCACAAGAAATGAGACCATGTATGATCAAGAGAGATTTTAAACACAAGACTGCAACAGAAATAAGAAACACAAATTTGAAATGCATTCTGAAATGTAAGCATTCACAAATTTTTCCCAAAGACAACACAGAATAACTCAAAAATGATCAGATTTATCAGTAGGGGAATGTTTTGAAAAATAATCTCAGAGCTTGTTAATGGCTATACATGTGCAACCAACTTAACATGATTTGAAATATGATACAGAGAGAGTTACATGAGTTTCTCAAGTGGTCACTCAAAGAATGGGCTTCTTCCCAGATTTTCCCATGAAATTTTTAGTTTTCCAAGATTTTTAAAACTCTTCCAACCCTTTGCATGAAAATTCATGCAATATATAGCTTTCAATCTCCTTCGAGCCTTCTTTCCCAAGAAAAGAATATGCCAAAGGATCAAATTTTTCCCGAGGCCTAAAGTTTTGCCTCTGATGCAAATGTGACATGTGTCCACCTGTGATTCATTGTGGAGTTATGGATTGTTTTGTGACTTTAATATTTTAACCAAATAAAGTCAAAAAACTTCAAAACAACCCGACCACCCACAATTTTTTCCTTGGCTCTGAAGCGCCACGTGTTCCATTCTGATTCATTGCGGGACCTAAGCATTTTCTTTGCACTTTAACTCTTTTTCTAAAATTTGTTAAGGCAAAAAAAGACTCAATGCTTCTCATCCAATCAAAAGAGGACACGTTAGAAAATTAGAACTAATCAGAGTAAAGTGGAGCCATGGGACCAAATTCACCCTTTTGCCAAAAAAACAAAAAGTGATAAGTTAAAACAATTTTCCACCGTCCCTGGCCAATTAGAACAAGCCATGTTGCCGATGAATGTTGAAGAAGAAATTGATGGGAAAATGATGCACTGTTTGACCATCAAAACACATAAAATGCCAGGGATGCCATAGAACTCAATTTTTCACTAAGGATGAAAATTTCTGAAATTGAACCAACTAAAACATGTTTTCAAAGCATTTTTGATCATGGAATTGGATTTTCAATGGCATACAAGTGCAAATCAATCAATTTTAAACTTCCACTATGATGGGAAAAAGGAAAATGGTAGAGCCCGCAGATTTTGGAAAAATTAGGGCACAAAATAGGGCACACATGCATATTTCTTTCCAATTGGGAAAAAACAACAAGTTTTTGAGAATTTCAAGGCATTTGTTGGAGGGAAAAGTTGTAGACCACCAATTTGAGAGAAAAATGTTTCAGAGCATGCAAAATGAAGGAAAAATTTAGGGCAAAACGGTGCAAGCTCAAAAATGGCACCAACATCGGCTCTTACTGGGGATGGGCACTCCCAATGAGTGCCACAAGAACAAAAGAAGTAGACCAAGTGCCAAAAACAACCATTGGGAAATAGATTCAAAAATGTAGGGTAGAAAAACTAGACCCAATCGACAAAAAATGGCTGCCAAGAATAGGGCAAACCACAAACCGACAAAACAATAAAAATAGAGCCAAAAACAAAGACTATACACTATACAAGTGGTGCATACCTCAAATTTGGGGATTAATCCAAGAAATGCTTCAGATGCCTGCCATTAACAAGTAATTCAAGTAATTCCCCATCTAAGTCCTTGAGAAAAAAGGTATTTTCACCAATTCTAATATCAATGGAGTAAGGGCCCATCCACAATGCATCAAATTTACCATGTTTTCCCTTATCTTCATGCCTGCTATCCCATAACAAAACCAGATCTCCAACATTGAAAGCCCTAGGAGTGACCTTCTTGTCAAACAACCTCTTCAACTTCTCTCTAAATATGACATGCCTTTGGTGGGATGCTCTTCTTTCTTCATCCAACTCAACAATTTGATTAATCCTTGCTTCATATGGACTGACCTCTTGATCTTCAAGTTGTTGAACAAACTAAAATGAAGATAATTGTAGATGTAAGGGAAAAGAGCTTGAGTTCCATACACCAACTCAAATGGGCTCTTACCAGTAGCTCTTTTGGTAGTGATTCTATCAGCCCAAACTACAAATTTTAGTTGTTCACCCCATTTTCTCTTGTTCAACTCCAAGGTTCTCCTAATGATCTTCCACAAGTTCTTATTGGACTCAACTTGTCCATTCCCTTGGGGTTATAGTTTGAAGCATAAGTCATATTGGTTCCATACTCCTTGCACATTGCCATCAAGGGATTAGCTCTAAAACACATGGCATTATCAACAACAATCTTTTGGCACACAAATCTGCATATGATGTGATTCAACAAGAAGTCCATAACAACTTGGTGTGTTGCTTTCTTTGTGGGGATTTCTTCTACCCACTTGGTGAAGTAATCTATGGCTAAAAGGATCCACTTATGTCCAACACTAGAAGGGTCTAAAATCTCACCAATGAAGTCTATTCCCCATTATTTGAAAGGAGCTTCAATTGATACAGGCTGTAAAGGAAGGGAGCCTGAAGCTTTCATTCTTCCAGAGAAAAACGTTGACAACTTTCACATTTTCTAACCAGCAGAGTTCCATCTTTAAAGAGAGTAGGCCTAAAATAACCAGCTCTCAAAATTTTGTGTGTTATAACCCTTCCAAAAAAGTGTCCTCCACAAAATCCCCCATGGAAATCAATAACTACTTTGGGAGCTTCATCTTCAGTTATACATTTCAAGAGGACACCTTCAGGGTTCTTCCAAGCCAACCCAAAGTCAGTGATGATGTATTTTTGAGAAGACAATTGAGGGATCTTTCTTGATTTTTATTCAAATGATCAGGGATAGTATAGGTGTCTGAGGTAAAATATTACATCCTTGTACCACTCATAACTTACCAACTTCTCAAGAACATCTACCCTTTCTTCCTCTACTTCATTCACTTCCACAGTCTACAAGTTGCTCTCAGCCATGAGCTTAGCAAGACCCAAACCTCTCACCAACTTTGTGGTTTGGATATCCATGTCATATTCCTATAGTTTGTTCACCCATATACATATTTTTCTTGAGATCTCCATATTTGATAAGATGTCTTTCACCATGGTGTGGGGAACATAAGATTTTTTTTTTGAAATTAAGATATAACGCCTGAAAACATTTGTTGCTTTTCACCAAGTAAATGCTTGTTTTTCCATGATTATGTATTTTAACTCAGTAGCTTATAAAGTCTTTCTAAAGAAGGCAATAGGCCTCTCAGCCCCATCTTCATCCTTCTATAGAAAAATAGATGCAATGGTATTTTTAGAAGAAAAGGAGAAGATTTGGAAAGGATTCTTGTAATTTGGAGCTGCCAAGATAGGTGCATGTTTCAATGCTTCTTTGATTCCTTCAAAATCCTAAATAGCAGCCTCCTCCCATTTGATAACTTGGTCTTTCTTTAACATGCATGTAATAGGAAGAGTCAATTCAGAAAAATTAGACACAAACCTTCTAATGAAATTGATTTTCCCAAAGAAGGATTGGATGCCCTTCTTTGTTCTTAGAATTGGAACCTTGCTTGATTGCTTCTACCCTCTAGGGTCAATCATGACACCAGCCTTTGAAACAATATGACCAAGAAACTTGGCCTTTTGCACCCCAAAATGACACTTCTTTGGATTGAGAGAAATTCCATATTCTCTACATCTGATCAACATTCTTTCCAAGTGTCTGCAAGTGATTTTTTCTCTCCTTGAAAACACAGTCACATCATCCTAATAAACTGCAATGAAGTCATTTATGTAACCAAAAAAAGCAACATCCATTTCTCTTTGGAAAGTAGCTCCAACATTCATAAGACCAAAAGGCATTCTTACATAGACATATGTTCCCAAGGAGTGGTAAAGGAAGTTTTAAATATTTCTGACTCCTTGAACAACAACTTGGTTGTAGCTAGAGAAACCATCCAAGGTGGACAACAATTCAAATCTAGTCACTAACTGCAGCATGTTTTCCATGTTTGGAAAAGGATAATTGTCTTTCAATGAAGCTCTATTTAGATTTCTAAAGTCTACACAAAGTCTGATATCTCCATTTTTCTTTCTAACTGGCACAAGGTTTACAACCCAAGATGAATACCTTGTGGGCTGAATGATCCCTCCCTCCTTCAGTTTCTTCAATTCATCTTGCATCTTCATTGAGAGGAGTGGATTAATTGTTCCTTTTTTTTCTGAAGGTTTTGGCATTTTTTCAAGAGGAATCTCATGCTGAAACAAGTCCTCTCTGTATGCTTTCAGCTCTGAATAAGACCAAGCAAGATAGTCCTGATATTTCTTCAATAGTTGAACATAGGACTATTTTTCCTCTTTGTTTAGATTTGCTGCCCAAAAAAAAATTTTCTTGGTTTATCATTAGTGCCCAAGTTATGCTCTTCCACATCCCTTGAGGTAGACATGTTTCTATTGATGATGCAATCAACATTGTCAAAATTTGACTCAAGTGCAACAAGACCTCTAGGAATGGTGTTAGTTTTCAATTGGATAATATCCTTTCCAAAAAAAGTCTCTCTTCCTTCAGTCACACACACCATTGGTTCCCAATCAATATTCTGATCTACAAACTCACCTTGATTTTGTAAGAACCTTTACACTTGAGCATCATCATTAAACACTTGCCAATGCTTGATGTTGTCAGGGACAACTAGCCTAGTTAACACTTCAATATTGTACTCATAATAAGGTGAAATGGTGCAATTTCCAAATCTTGACCCCAACATTGCCAAATTTTTAGCAGCAACATTGAAACTCCTATCATGATGCACAATGTTGAAGGAATCAAACATCTCAATTAGATCCCAAACTGCATGTTTGTACTATTTCATCCACTAATTTTTTGTAGCATATAGTTTTCTTATTTGTTTGACAACTATCTATGAATCTCCTTTTGCAATGATGTCCTTGAAACCATACTTCCATGCAATTCTCAAACCCAACAACAAGGCTTCATACTTAACAATGTTGTTAGTACATTCAAAATTAAGCTTGAAGGAAAAAAAAACTCTTCCAAGCTAGGAGAAATAAGAATTATACCAGAACCATTTCCAAATTTGGAGCAAGCTCCATCAAATAGCAAGGTCCAAGGGAACCTACCTATTCAAGGCACTTTGACTGATCCATCTTGTGTTCTTTGCCATCAAGCAAACCCAACAAATTTATCAGCATCTACATTAGCAAACAACACCTCATAGGAAGCATTGTTGGGATCTTCAATAAGGTGTAACATCTTCTTTTCTCCATAGAGCTTGACAAGGATTCCTTCAATGGGAATAGTGGAAAAATACATGTCCATTTGAACAGTCCCACCAACACTTGCAGCCCACTTTCTTGACAAAAGCATACCCCATTTGGTAGGGAAATCAACAATCACAACATCAAGTTTCAAATTCTTACCCGGATAGGCTGCAAGTTGTACCACCAAACCCTTCACACAACCAACTACCAACACTTCTCTTGAGTCCATGGTAGTAAAATTTCCATAGGCTGCTATCACTTTGATATCCAACTCATTCATGACTTCTAGAGGCATGACATTACATGATGCACCAGAATCAAACATACAATTGTGAAGTAGTATATCCTTTATGATCAAAGTTGTAAATAATGGATCAACATTCAATTGGGAATCAACCAAGGATGTCCCCAAGTATACCTTAGGTGTTTCTCCAAGATCCTCTAATGTTGGTGGTGTTTCAAGGTCTGCAATGATTTGAGGAGGAGTTTCAACAACGTTTACATTTATACTTGGGGTACTCTTCTCCTCTTTCAATCCCAAGTACTCAAATGCTCTCTTCTTGTGCTCAGGAATCCTAAGCAACTCAATGATTGGAACACTCACTTTGATTTGGCTCAATACCTAGGCTATGTCATATGGAACACTCTTTGGCAAGGCAACATTGGAATGGAGACAAGAAGATTCATTAGATAACATGGGATTCTTAGTAGCTTGGGCATGAGGAGGACTGAAATTTTTCTGGGACAACAGAGCTTTTGGGGTGTTTCTCTTCTAGGATCTTCTTTGGGAATACTTGTAAGCAAGGGTGTTTTAGGTTTGGCTTGAGGCCCAACTCCCTTAACAACCTTTCTCCTAGTGTTATACTCTTTCTCTTGAGCCACAACATCATTCATTAACAATTGTCTATCTTCCTTTGAAGGGATACCACCATCATACTTCTTAATCATCAAAGCTCTTAAGTATTCAAAGTCATTATTAGGAATCTCAAAAGCTTGCACTACATCTACCTCAAGAGTATGAGAGGGAAGAAGGACTTGTACCCATTTGATGTAATCCCAAAAGGTTGTAGTTGTCCTTGCACTTATTACCTCAGTTGATGTTGCTCCTTCTTGTGAGCTTGAAGAACAACCCACCATGCAGATATCATCATCAATACCATCATCATTATTAGCTTCACCATATTGCTGGTCCACTTCACATGGAGGATGGGGCAGAAAACACCTATCACACCAATCAATATCAACAACTTCCTCAACAACAGAAACCCTAGCAGTTAGGGGATCAGGTAACACTCTTCCTTCACATGCTTGAGGATGTCTATTTATAGACCCCATGGGTCCTTTCCCTCTATCATTAGATATTTGATCACCCCTAGGATGATTGGAAAATATATCATGGTTTTGTGATTTTTGTTGACCTTATGAAGTCTTTCCAATTCCCTTCTCTTCCCGGGCTAACTTGTATGAGATTTCTTTGATAGCCCCTACCAAAGTTTTCACAACCTCCTCCAAATCAGCACCCTTGCTAGCTTGAGGTTTTTCAGGGTTTATCAGCTTTACACCATCTCTCTTGAGAGGTTTCCCAATTGCTTTGATATTGTTTTCAATCTGTAGTGCCATGGTGAAGGCCTACCTCAAATTAGTAGGGTTTTTGTCTCTTAAGTAGTAGGCTACCTTCTTATCAAATGCATCTACATATTTGATCAAGCATGACTCATCACATGGCCTCAAATTAATAGGAAACCTTCTCAAAGTTTTGTTAAACCTTGTGTTGAAGTCATGAACTGATTCATTGGGGTTCTTCTTGATATTTTCAAACTCAGACAAGAGAAACCTAGGATCAGTCTTATCACCATATTACAACCTAAATGTATTGTTCATTTTAGTTTAAGAGTAAATAAAATTATTAGGTAGACCCTTGTACCAATCCCTTGCATCCTCTTCTAGTGTATGAATGAAAAATTTAACATACACATCTTCATGCTCAATCTCAAAGTCCTCCATCATGTTAACAAAATGTTTTAGGTGTTGATCACTAGTTATTACATTGTTACCTTGGAACTTTGGCAACCTATTCCTTACATCTTGTGGGACAACATTTGGGTAACCATCCATTCCTCTAAATTTTATAGGACCAAAGGTGTTAACAACAAATGGAGGTCTAGGCTGAGCCATATTATTTTAAGGTGGTGATCTTGGAGGAGAAACAAAATGATGAGGAGTGAGAGGTCTTTGGGGAATAGAAATGTAATCTTCAAAATGGATATCCCATATAGGATCAACTTCTTGAAAAACTCTAGTAGATTTGGAAAAAATAGGGGAAAAATGAGGAGCAAGATTTTCAAAGAAAAATGAAGGTCCCTCTCCAGATGGAGAATGCAAAATTTTAGGAGGACTATCTAATTCAGATTTACCTGAAGAAGAACTGCAGTCCTCAATGACAAGCTAATTAATCTCAAGTTCAATAAAGGTAACCTCCTTCCTTGAGCTCTGCTCTCCAACCACCTTCCAAAATCTTCTCCTTCTAACTCGAGTTCCTTGAATCTGAAAATAACTTCTTAGCAGAGTCTCTAATGAAGAGAGATCTTCTTCCTTCAAATTTTGTAGAGATTAGCAACACCAAAAACAAATGATAGAAAGCTAAGACACTAGTATTTATCAAGATCAAAACAACATGGAGTTGTCACTAAGGACTTTCACCCTAGTTGTGAAAATGCACTAAAATACTCTATCAAATACCTATCAACACTGAAAATCTTGCCAAAATTTATAGATAAGACCTTCCTTTTCTTGAATCTATCAACCACAAATGCAAATGAAGTGCAACTACTGCTAGAAACTGATAAAATTGTAGATAGAACTTGAAACCTTTGCATACACCTTACAAATATGAGTATAGAATGATGCTTTAACAATATATTTGTAGACAAAACTTGCAAGAGACATTACCATGGTTTGATATGCATTCAAATATTTCAAATATGTATGAACATGGATCAGATTGAACTAAGAATGTTCCTAGAAATGGCACCACTAGGGTGTTGATGGGCTCAAAATAATATGAACTGGAAGCATATTAACAAATTGGTCTGGATATTGCATTCTCATCCCTAAGCAGTGGTGCCACTAGTGTTGGTACCCAAATTTGTTCTCCTTTTCAGTTTGAGTAGCATCAAATATATGGCATGAAGCTTGAAGATAGATGGATCATGGTGTGTTTCATTTTGTAGCTGGGGATATGATCTAACTGGCACTCAGATTTGTGGAGAGATGGATAACACTCAAATAGGACTTGATCTTGTCCTAATTGTTTTAGGTTGTGCCTTTCAACCAAGGTAAGAGAACCTATTTTGTAACCCTCAAATGGTGAAGGAGATGAAGATATCCCTCAATTTGTGTAAATAGTATGAAAAGGGCCTTGGGAAAATATGATCAACACTCCAAATCTAACTTTCACAAGTTGTCACTTCCAGATTATGGAGATAATTTCAATGCAAGACAAGGGTTACTGAAGACATTTTGAAATCTGATCATTCTTGCATACTTTTAGAACTAGATTTTGATCTTTGTGGGTATACAAGTCAAAATAGGGTAAAACAGGGTAGGATTAGTTGTTTTGAATGATTTTTTGGGTGGGAGTTTAGATAAGACAAACCAAGGTCTGCCAGACTCTTTGAGGATTTCAACAAAATATGGAGAAACTTAATAGTAGAAAGTATCAAAATGGTTAATCATCCCTTCAACTAGGATATGTGCATCAAATGGAGGCCTAAATCTACACTTTTCCACACAATCTTTGATCATCTATCACAAAATATTGAGTTAGAATGAACCAATGAAGCATTTAGCAATCACTATTTAATCATGACCTAAGGTGCACCCAAAGGTTTACAAACAATCTCTGAAATCAAGGAAGGTAAAGTGATTTTAAATTTGTTTATCTCTTTATCAGATGAAAGCTCTTCTAAATGTGAGATTTCAAATGCCACTAAACTATCACAAGAAATGAGACCATGTATGATGAAGAGATATTTTAAACACATGACTGCAACAAGAAATAAGAAACAAAAATTTGAAATGCATTTTGAAACGTAAGCATTCACAGATTTTTCCCAAAGACAACACATAATAACTCAAAAATGATCAGATTTATCAGTAGGGGAATGTTTTGAAAAACAATCTCAGATCTTGTTAATGGCTATACATGTGCAACCAACTTAACATGATTTGAAATCTGATATAGAGAGAGTTACATGAGTTTCTCAAGTGGTCACTCAGAGAATGGGCTTCTTCCAGATTTTCCCATGAAATTTTTAGTTTTCCAATAGCCTTTTTAAAACTCTTCCAACCCTTTTCATGAAAAATTCATGTAATATATAGCTTTCAATCTCCTTCGAGCCTTCTTTCCCAAGAAAAGAATATGCTAAAGGATCAAATTTGTTACAAAAATTCCTCATGATTCGTAGACAAGGACGTTTAATAGAACACGTCCAAAAAGTTGCCAGTTGTCTCAAAAAGAGATGAATCATTGCAAAATTCACATCATTATCCATTATGGAGGCACATTTTTCATCTTCAAAGCATGCAGACCCCCTTCCTTTCATTATTTCATCCTTATCCCTCCAAAATTTGACTCTGTAACTTTTGGATCTGATATTTCACGTTTTGGATGGGTTAGGGCAAAAATTCATTTCAAAAACATCTTTGATCTTCAAATTGATCCTCAAAAAATTGCATTGGTCCTTGCAAGGCACAAACAACATAAATTTGTCAAAAATTCAATGAAAATTGATGCAAAAACACATCTCCAAACTTCTTAGAGCGTTCTAGGGAAAAAATGGCGCAGAGAAAAAATGATGCACAACTACCATTGATTTGACATTCAACTTTTAATCTATGCCCTCCATGTGGAGAAAAACCATTGGAGATGGGATTTGGAGGTGCCTTTTTCCATTTTGCATTTTTAAAAAGAAATGGCCATGTGGTGAGATTTGATTTGGCACGGGCACGGGTTTCACATTTTTAACTTTTTGACCCTTTTATTTTGAGTGGCCACGTGGCACCATTCCATTGGATGTAGACCTAGGAGCTTCATTTTACCTTTTAAAATTTTGGGAAAAATTGGAAAATTTTGATATTTTTCCCCACACCTCGCCTCATGAAAATGGGCTTGACACGTGTCCCAAAGTGGGCCCCATTGGAATCACGGACCGATTCTACACATTTCCACCTTTTTTGGAAAAAGGAAAATTTTCCAAATTATCCCCGTGGACCCGCACCTCCGATTCTGTCCCTGACATGTGGTGATTGCTGATTCACTACGGGCTTGTGTTCCTCCTTTTAATTTTATGCCTTTATGCCAAAAAATGGGAAAAAATCTCAATTTTTCCCGAGGCCCGAAGTTCCACCTCTAATGCAAACGTGACACATGTCCACCTGTGATTCACTACAGAGTTCCAGATTGTTTTGTGACTTTAATATTTTAACCAAATAAAGTCAAAAAACTTCAAAAGAACCCGACCACCCATAATTCCGTCCTTGGCTCTGAAGCCGCCACGTGTTCCATTCTGATTCATTGTGGGCCCTAGGCATTTTCTTTGCACTTTAACTCTTTTTCCAAAATGCCTTAAGGCACAAAAAGACCCGTTGCTTCTCATCCAATCAAAAGAGGACATGTCATCAACATTAGAACCAATCAGAGTAAAGCGGAGCCATGGGACCAAATTCACCCTTTTGCCAAAAAAGCAAAAAGTGATAAGTTAAAAAATTTTTCACCGTCCCTTGGCCAATTAGAACAAGCCATGTTGTTGATGAATGTTGAAGAATAAATTGACGGAAAATGATGCTTATCTGACCGTCAAAACACAGAAAATGCTAGGGATGCCCTAGAATTCAATTTTTTCACTAAGGATGACAAATTTCTTGAAATTGAACCAACTAAAACATGTTTTCAAAGAATTTTGATCATGGAATTGGATTTTCAATGGCATACAAGTGCAAATCGATCAATTTTAAACTTCCACGATTGGGAAAAAGGAAAATGATAGAGCCCGATTTTGGAAAAATTAGGGCACAAAATAGGGCACACATGCAGATTTCTTTCAAATTGGGGCAAAACAACAAGTTTGTGAGCATTTCAAGGCATTCGACTGGAGGGAAAATTTGTAGACCACCAATTTGAGAGAAAACATTTCAGAGCACGTAGAATGAAGGAAAAATTTAGGGAAAAATGGTGCAAGCTCAAAAATGGCACCAACAGTGAACATGATGCTTAGAGAAATATAGATCATAATTTGAATCATTTTATATCCGGGAAGGATATAACTATTTTTGTCACTTAAACTTGGGAAATGTTGGATAGCACCTCACTAAGGGTATGACCTACCATGCTACTTTAGGTTTTTCTTGTAACTAGGGTGAGAGGACTTATTTTGTAACATGTATTTGTGAAAATCTATGGATGGAACAACAATATTTGGACTCTTTTCTCAATGAAGTGAAAATGGCCTCAAGAAGACATGGTCATTACAGACATTATCTAACTCTCATGAGTTGTCACACTAGAAAATGTAGATATCTTCTAAAGGAGGCTCAGGTTACTAAAGATAGTCATAATTTTGACTTGCATCTGCATATTTTGGATAAAGGATGGGTAAATTTAACAAGTATCCTTAGTGTTTATTCATAGATAGTGCAAGCATGGGTAATTCAGGTGGATCTGATGGTTATTAGTTGTGATTTTAATGCATTGTTGGAAAGTTAAACAAGATAAAGTTGATTATACAAAAACCTCAAATGAACCTTACAAATATTGTAGACAATTGTTCTTAATGGAAAAGTATGGATCACACAATCTAAAGCATTCCTTTAACGAAAAGTTTTATGTTCATGGAAGCCCAAGAACATAGGATTTCACACAAACTTTGAGAATTCAAACACAAAAGCTCATGAAAAACTCTCAACAAAATACTAACAATCTCTGATCAAATACATTCCAGATACACTTAGGAACTTACAAAGATCTTAGATCAAACATATACAAATTGATTTTAAAACCATTTACCACATTATGAAGGAAAGCTCCATCAATCATGTAATTGTAGTTACCAAATTTTCACTATTTTAACTAAGGCTTTATGTAATTCAGAGAGATTAATTAACATAAGATTGCAACAAAAATGCAAACAATTGATTCAAAACAATTCATCTTAAACAAAGTAACAATGCTTGTGAGACTACACACAAATTGATTCAAGAAACACCAATTATTCAATAAGGGGACACAATAATTGTGACGTTAATAGTTGTCAATGACTATACAATGCAATCATCTTGGCAAGAAGACATGGGAACAAATGAATAACATCTCGGGAATCTCAAATTGGTTCAATTTTTGGGCTTGGTATAAATGGGTTCTCTCCTTTATTTTCTAAAGCTTAGAAAATGTTAACCCCCTTTATGCAAGAGTATTCTCATTACATTTATACAATCTCAATTGCTCACTCACTTTTCATTTTTCCCACAAAAGCTTGAATTTTCCAAGGAATGTTCTCCTTTATGGATCACAATCTAATCCATTCTTGTTCCTTTGCAAATATTACATTCTTATGTTTCCAGGAGGAAGTATTACTAGTGACTCACTTTCTCTTATTTTCTCAGAATGAAAAGGATGTGAAGTCACCTTTTCTATCTTCACATTTGGTAGAACATGTGTGCTCCTTTATAGAATATCCTCAAATTCCTCAAATGGCTATAATGTGACCATTTCTAGCCTCTAGTTATTAAACATCAGTTTTGGAACATGTGCAATGATCCCAAGTCTCCTGATTTTAGTAGTTCCTGTGTGTAACATTTTTTCACTCTTAATGATCTCTTCTTCTAGTCAATAGTCAATCATTTCATCATTATTTCCTTCGTGCGAGATGAGAATAAATATCTATCCATTTGATGGAAATGATATCATTTGATTCAATTCACTTGCTTCATTTTTACTATAATTTTTTCTCTTATTTCCTCCCCCATATGCATCATTTCCTAGTCTTGAACTTGAGAAACTACTAGTAGAGCTCCTTATTCGTATAATAGCGAGAGGAGTTGTAGAAATAGCTTGAAGGAAATATCTTCGAAATATTTGAACCAAATCTTTGACTTAACAGACCCAAATGAAGCATTTGTTAGGGCTCTATTTGAAATTTCTAACCTAGGGGATAAGCAAAGGCCCCTGACATATCGAGAAGTTTAGCTTTCCCTCATCTTGAGATTGATCAAAATCAATCTTGTTTTCTCTGCCTTCCAGTTGATGTATTACCATCTCTTCTGGTGGGAACACCAGAAAACTCCAGAAGAGTTGAAGAATTTTTGGATTGAGAGGAGGCTGATGTGATAGGCATGGCTGAATACAAGCATCCCTTTCTGTGCAATGAAGAATTTGTGCTAAAACAGGTTCCCAAGGAGTCTTATGTACTTTACGAAAAATCTTCCATTGATACTATGCCCATCATTTCTCAAAAGGTGGATGAATTAGAGTAGATAATCACTTCTCTAGAAAAGGGTCAGGCAAGACCTAAACCATCTCAACCATCCACCATACCAACACCAACCCCAAGAAGGAAAATGGGGATCAAGCTCTCAAACCCCAATCTTTATTTTCAATGAGGAAAAGTAGGGCCTTCATCTCCCCATCATTCTAAAACATCATTATCTTCCACTTGGGAGGGTAAGGTAAAATATACACTCCAACCTTCTATTCCAATGTAGCAGGGCTTCTTTGATGGAGCAAAAATTATTAGGACCTCGACATGTTCCTCTGCCAAGAGATCTTCCACCATTTACGAGGATGCAAAAGGGTGGGTCTAGTTCTACATCCATTTCTCAATCAAGTCCCTAGAATGTAGTACTTTCTCTTCAAACCACTCTATATGTTCCTTCTAATCCTGCTCCAACTAGTTATGTTCCCTATAAGGAAAAGGAGAAAAAGGCATTTCCTGTTGGTGGTTTAGATCTTATGGACTTGGTGTCTTCTTATCAGAAGAATATTGAGCTGATGAATATCTTAGATGGCCCCAAGATGACCGTTGAATCATTGAGGGACATGGGGATGTCTTGAAACTTGATGGGGTTAGTTGTGTTTTCTCAGACATCTCAAGGTTCAATTGAATTCATACCTAGGAATAACAATTTGTTGAACAAGATCCCCATTTGGAGGATATTTTAAAGTAAAAGCAGAGGGAACTGAGCATTATTTCTCTTCTTGTGTCATTTTGACATAATTTCAAGAATGTATGTAACCTTTTCTAGGAAGGGGCCCCTATAGAATACCCCTCTTATCTTTTATTCACAACATAGGAAACTCAAATTGTTACATCAATATACATTATTGATAATGGATATTATAATTTTGTTAAAGCCATATAAAAGTCTAATGTGTCACATTAAACTACATCCATGTTTGATAACAATAATTTCAAAATGATATTCAATTTTTTATGAGACAAGAGTAACAATAAAGATAAGATGAAAATAAAGTTTTAAAGAAAAACAAGACTAAGCCCACTCATCAGTTTTTATATCTGCATCTTTGTCTTCCTTCATATGAGTCGGTATGTTGTTGAAAAATTGAGGTTTTCCTATTCAAAGTACCCCGCACTAACCCATCTTTTTCTTATGTTCTTGTGGCTTTGATTGTAACTCTATAATCCTAGTCTCATATCAATGGTGCCCATGATTTTGTTAACCCACCACTTTTCTATCTTCATTTAAGAGCCTTAACTCTGATTTTCAGCCACGTCTTCAATTGCATGCCTCAAGACCCAAAACCACATTCAATCCTCCAAGCATCAGATCTTCTTCTTCTTTGTCTGGTTATTTTGATGGTGGTAGCTGATTTTCATGACATGTGGAGACCTTGCACATCTTTGGGACTTCCCCTCTCTCTCTCTCTTCTTCTAAATTTGTGCCTAGGCAACACATGGAGGCCTATGAGCCCTTCTTCTTTACTTTAAATTTTCAGCTTGCTTGGGCTTCCTTGTTGCACTTTTTCCACATGGTCAATCCTTACTTCTTGAGAGTCTCTAATTCTTTTCACCTTTCCAAAGATGCACTAAAGGGACACGTGGATACCTTCCATGTCTAGCTCCTCCCTTAGGTAAAATTAAGCCCCACAAAACACAAAAGAACACCAGAAGGAAAAAAGGGGCCAATTTTCATAGGGATTTTCAAGGGAAAATAATTATTATGTTCCTCGACCAAAAAGAGGATTCACACCCTAAACGTAAGACTCAAATTTACATCCATCATGGTCCTATCTTTGAGCATACATTTTAAAATATAAGAAAATCAGTCAAATATTTTTTTCAAAGGCATACTTTGGATAAAAAGGGTGAGATTTAAATCAAGTACCAACACACCCAATGTATGCCTCCCCTTGTTTTGGGTGCATGTGACGTTGCTATAAGGATGAAGCCAAAAGGAGAGGACTGAAAACTGATCGGATACCCTACAGGGGAGAAACCAAGTCACATGCAAACAAAGTAGCTAGGACATGTGTTAGTGCAAACAAGACAAATACACATATAGAATACAATGTGTAATCAAACAAGAAATAAGACAATGTAGATCGGGAAAAGTGGGTTTCAAACATGGGACATCTCTCACAATGTTGCAAGATAATCAGGCTGAAGCATCCAAAAGCATACAAGAAATGGACATGCAAGACATAGGGCATAACCAACAAACAATGGCATATAATTCAAATAATAGAAAATAAAGTATCAGATAACCATGGTGGAAAATATTTCCTGCAAAGAAAATGATGCACATGAAGCACCCATTAGCATGTTAGAAAGATAAAAAGTATGTCAAGACATGTATATATCAATAGATTAGTGTGTTAGGAAGAATAGGAAATAGTATAAAATGAAACAATAACACTTGTAGTGTGTACAAAAGTAGATGCCCCAGAAGCCTCAATGGGATTGGTAAGAGGTACAATGCCAAGCATCCATGATGCGTGTAAATATATGTGTAAATTTTTCATTCACAACTAGAGAACAAGTGAACGTGCATGTGTAAATAGAAAATAAAATAACATACAAAAGATATAACTAGCATAGTAATCAAAGTGTACATATGAGTATAAGAAAGAACAATGTGCAACCAAGATATGTATATGTTGTGAGTGAGAATGGAATAGAATGTAAAGTTAATGTGATAAGAGTAGCATCCCCTCGAGTGGATGTGTATGAATGTAGATGATATGAGGTTCATTTATAAATTCCCCCTCAACAATCAAGAATGAACCATAAAACAAGAGTACGTCATCAGGAAATGGTTTGAACTATGCCCTACAAAGATATATCAATGATGCATAGTTCATAAAGAGTGTGAATGTGGTGAGTTTCATTTCAGATTTAGACCCTCGAAGTCAAGCATGAACCATGGAACTAGAGTGTGTCATAGGCTAACGTGATGATTGATAATGTGATGCTAGAGAGATGTTTCTTGAATGCGCAAAGTATAAAATGTGTTGTTTGTATGATGTGAGGTTCATGGATGTAGTATGCCCTCAATAGTAAAGTTTGAACCATAGAAAAAGAATTTTTCATCGGATAATGACGATACAAGTTTTGTGCATCAATGTGTGTATGATGAATGAGAAATACTAGAGGAGAAACATGATGCAAAATAGTAGAAGTGCGAGACACCTGATAGTGCTAGAAGGGGGGAGATAGTAAGCATGATGCCCCCAAGTTTGCAATGATTAAGAATTTATTTTTAAAAAGTGAAGGGTAAGGGTCCTCCACCCGATGTGTGTAGAGATAAAGGAATGTGACCATGCTTTGATATCGGTGATGTATGAGATAGATGATGTGTCAGTGAATGAGACCTATGTGCATGAGACCTAGGATGTGATGAGTACCTATGCGAAGGAAACTGAGAAGGTGGTGTGTACCTATGTGAAGGATACTAAGGAGGTGATATGTACATATATGAAGGAGTCATCTAAGAAGTGGAACTAGGTTGATGAGTTGGACTAGTGGACCACTGAGACTGAGTAGGTCAAGTACAAATATGAGAGCTAGGAGAATATTGTGCTTTAGATGTGAGATTTCCATGGGACCTAGATGCCTCCTACTCGCATTGTATTAAGTCTCGTGTCTTGAGCTACCTTTGTCCCAATATCTACTTCATTGATGCTAACATTACTCGCTTTTCGGATCCATGTGAACATGAAGGAACGAGGAGATCACTGCTGGGAAAAAATGACACACACCGGGGATTCGCCACTTGTTTCGCAGAATCTTGGTTCTAGATTTCAAATTTCTAGTTAGAATCATATCAAATAGAGTAGTTAATTGTTTTATTTCAGTTAATTCTACTCTCGATATTGCCAGGGAAGCTGTGGGGATTGATAGTTTCTGAGAAACTATGATTCACTCCTCACTTCTGAGGTAGGATCGAGAATCTTGCAAATAGATTAGATAAGCTATTTTATTGTTTAGAATAGATCTACAAATTGCACAGACAAATAGCTACACTCGGTTATTTTGTTTGTTTTAAATTGATTATTTTAGTTGTCATTTCTAGATATTTTAAATAGCTGCTTTCTTAAATTCGTAAAGTTCATCAGAAAACACAAAAAAATAGAGAAATCATATATAGATATATTCGACATAGTTAAGTTTCATTTTACTGTAGTTCTTTTTACATTATTGCTTTTGTATGACAATCACGGGACCTAGAGAGCCCAGAGAATACGTATTCGAGCCAATCGTGCCTCAACCCAATCTCATCACAGCGATAACTGATATAGATCAAAATCTTAGGATTCAAGTCTTCCGAACAATGGTAAGCTTGCAAGAAATCAATTCCCAATTGAGTGGGTTAAACGTAGAAGACGACCAAGCACACACATTTTGGTCAAATCAACCGAACTACAGATTACCCTAGGCAACATTCATATGACTTTAGAAGGGTTCGAAAGAGAACAAACCTTTGGTTGTGATCCTTTGGTCCCATAGCCAGATGCAGGAGACACTCTTCTAGATATAGATACCAGCCTAAGAATCTAGGTCGCACAAACATCCTGTAGGGTATTCTAAGAAAATCACATAGTTATTGATCCTAAATATAGAAGCTAAGAAAGCATATGATTACTGGATATTAGGGATTAGGACTTGATTTCACGCATGACCATAACAGGTCCACAACAACTAAGAATCTACGGTTGTGACCCACAAATCCCGCAGCCCAACGAATCCATAGGAGAATTAGACATAGACAACGGCCTACGCAAACTAGTATTACGGTCTACCCAACTTCCACTGTCATCATCGAACAATTATCCTTGCTGACACGGCAGCCTACGTGAGCTAGGGAATTCTGGACTAGGCCAGAGAATCGTCCATAGAATTGGCTATATTTACCATCCACCATATGACCTTATCCGGAAACGTATATGAAACTATCCCAGGTCATTTTCCACGTATTCCACAACCCATAGATCGAATCACGCCAGATCTCGATATTGATTGAGCCTTCAAGCAGTCATCCTTACCGATCGATCTATCACACCGGTTCAAGTTAGAAGGGATTTCATTACCTTAGACTCGCAAATTCCGCTAATACGTGTCAAAGACATTAGATTGCCTAACTAGTTTGTCTCGCATCTCACACATATTCCATACCCACCGGCTATCTCAAAGCCACGACCTCGGGAGGTCAAGTGCGAGGAAGAGTTACTTGTAGATTCCCATGCTCACTTGTCACTTTTCCATCGTACAAAATTGGTGAACCCGACGTGAAACAAACAACTTTTTCACCTTCTCCATCTCATTAGTCATTTTCTACCTCATTAACCATCACTTTCGCTCCCTCCCATTATTCTGCGGGTATTCATATACCCCCAAATATGTCGGGATTCGATGCATATGGCAGACCCCTCTTGGGTCTTGAGGCATACTACGCCCAACAAAATAGGCAATCATCACCCTCACTCTCAGTATGGGGTGACAACTACTCAACTAACTAGTTGTCAACACAAACTCTGAGAATCAGATATAACTCATCATTTCAAACTGAGGAGTTAGATCAGCTCGCTCAAACACAACAAACAGAGCCTTCAGGCTCGAACAATATGACGTTCACTGGAGAATCTAGTTCATCCCCTCAGATGTTACTTAGATCACAAATTAGTAGACAATTAGACTCATATCGAGGTTTAGACGATGAATATTTGGTACGTTATGCCAGGAACGACCAACATTCTCGAAGTATGTATCCACCTGTAGGAGGTTTACAAACACAACCCAAGGTCTCTTTTCAAGAAAATACCTCTATGCCACTACATATAGGAAATACCCTTAGAGAAACTTGGCAAGATAGTGATCAGTTCATAGCGGGGTATCACGTGCCTATACAAAACCATGGTATACAACAAACGCCACTACGGAAAAACACCGTGACTTCACCAAATGAAATCATTTCAACGTTAGTAGAAAAGGTTAGAGGATTAGAACTTGCCCAAGCAAGTCAAAATTCACAATTCATGCAAACAGGAAGTTCCAATCCTCCACACCATCCTAGCCAAGTAGATCTCCTCACAGGAGTAGGCATGTTAGGCATGACTCCTTAGTATTCACAATGAGACACCAACTAGACCCACCATCTCTAACACCTGTTCCTCCCAGTCTAGTACAAAACAATCCATTCTTGGACAAGACTCCCATCGATTTAAACATGTACTCCAAATGACCATAAGGGGATATGTTCTCCTCTCCCTAAGCATGTTTTCTCAAACACGGGGCTTCCTTATGGCCCCCGCTAATGCATACGCTGTGCCATACCAACAAACCATCCCACCACCACTCCCTCAATAGGCACCATCAATGGTCGAAACATATGCGATAGGGACATACTCAGAATATTTGAAAGAGCCCTTGGATTTCACCATACGAAGCATCATGCTTCAAGACCTCTTCCGATTTTCCTAAATAAAAGGAGAGGGAGATCCAAACGTGCATATCAAAGCTTACGCTATGGCCATTCGAGAACTACTCCCATGGGATGGGGTTGTTGCTAAAATATTCCCAAAAACCTTGGAAGGCATCACTCTCGATTGGTATTATAGAATACCTGAGGCTTCCATACATTCATTCAAACAACTCGTGTCAGAGTTCATCAAGGCCTTCGACATGAACAAATTATTAAGAACAGGAATCAGAGAGTTCTTACACATCAAACAAGAACACAACGAATCTGTCGCCCATTTCATCCAAAGGTGGCGTACAGTTCTTTATTCTTCGGCAAGTGCTCCAAATATGGATCAAATGGAACTATGTAATTTATTCCTTCATTCACTTAACAGAGAAGTGAAGGAAGAAGTCTAGAAGTTCCCATTAAGAACTTACGATGAAGTCTTCGGAGAGTGCTCTTCGAATCGATCAAGCAACAATTGATAGTGGTCGCAAAACATATGGAGCAAACGGGAGGTTAATCGCCCCAACCGAGAACACTACAACTTATCCTACTACTATGAATGTCAATCAAGGACCTAAAATCCTTAACAAAAATCGGGGTGTAACAACAGATGGAGTAACCGACCAGCCTAAAAAGGTAAATGTTGTCAATACTCCATCACAAATAAACAACCAACGAAACAACAACTTTACCCCGACAATCAATGCAGTGGATTTTAATCATCCACAACAACAACAACAACAACAATGGTGAAATCCCATACAGGGTCCAAGCCAAAATTCAACTAGGTACCAAAACCAAAATTCAAACCAAAAACAACAAACGTA
Organism: Taxus wallichiana var. yunnanensis; assembly: GCA_018340775.1. NCBI lineage: Eukaryota > Viridiplantae > Streptophyta > Pinopsida > Cupressales > Taxaceae > Taxus > Taxus wallichiana. The sequence continues at coordinate 256,398,408 of CM031243.1, read as the reverse complement.
AAATTTTAATAGAATCTAGGTTTGATCAAAATTTTGGGCCACAATACACATCAAATCAACAAACTAGGAATTACAATCCTAATTCAGTATTGTGGTTTCCACAAAATTTGGGGCCATGACACTAGAACATGACGTGACTACAATAAATTCATGCAACGCTTGCCAGATGAACAAAAACAACTTTTTATGGATATGTTCTTAGCAGAACCTACGTCACCAATGTCAAATACATTTTCAGGGGTAGTTTCTCCTCAAAACGCACCCTGAAGATCTTTAATGATCCACTCCCAAATCATGATAACAACAGGCTAAATATAACTGGGATGAACAAGGGTGTAATGATAGGAAACAATGATCATGAAGCCTTGACCTCGCTAAATCCATTAGTTGCGCCACAACTAGGAAGTCAGCCATGACCTAAGGTAGTCGGTTTAGTGGAGTTAGACACTGAGCTACCCATCGAAGCTATAACAAGGACACGAGAGTATTTCTCTCAACCAAGTCCAAGCCACCTGCCAGAGGTGGATGACATCCAAAAAATCGTAGTAAAACCTGTGGGTGCCTATGATTTGATTAACGACCTAACAAAAACCTTCTCACACATTTCATTCTTAGACTTACTAAAGAACTCTCCTACCCACAGGGCTGCTCTTTTAGAAGCATTAGGTTTAGGTCATCTAATTAACATCACTCCACCACTTGAAACACAGGTAAATCATGTGGACTTTGATGTTCATCCTCTAGGGCAGGCAGATAGGGATGTCGAATTCATATTCGAGATAAACAAAATCTTTGACAGATCTTTGAGATCACACACCGAGGTGATCCAGCCTTACATTTACAAGTATGGGTTTATAACAACTATGTAAAGTGTGCAATGGTTGATGATGGGGTGGCAGTTAACATAGTCCCCTTCTCTTTCCTCCAAAAGCTAGGGTATGGAGAAACCAATTGTTCCACAACTCGAAATACACTAAGGGGATATGATAGTCTTAAAGCCACCTCGGTTGGAACTATAATATTACTGGTCACCTTAGGACCCAAAACCATCTTGACTGAGTTTTATATTATAGATCGGGAAACTAACTATAATATGATCCTCCTGGTCGACCATGGATACACCGCATGAATGCAATCCTTCTACACTATTTCAAGAAGTAAGGTTTTTACATTTAGGAAAGGTATTCGTGGCCAAAGGTGATCTAAAGCCATTTGATGTACACCTAGCTGACTTAAAGAAAAGACTAGGTGTACACTCGGAGTTTGAACTCCCAACAAATCAACTTAATAAACCTACCGACACAAAAACAAAAGAAAAGTTGGTACCTACGACAGATCTTGAAACTATGAGCCTAGCCAAAGTAACCCCAACCCCCAAAGATGAGGCTAACACTGTAGAAATAGTATCATTAGGAACTACTACAAAGATCGTTGAACTGCTAGAAAATGATCTACCAATATTCTTACCATTCGATTCAGTAGGCATAGGATATTCCCTAGGCATTGGCTCTCTTCCAGCAGAGGATCTCTATATGGTGGAAGTAGAATATACAAACACAATAGATATCCCACCGTCCATATTCCCAGTCAAATATTGGACACTCCATTTTGATGGAGCTAGATGCCGTTATGGAGCGGGGGCAGGTATAATCTTTACTTCCCCTGAAGGAAAAGTCTTACCTTTTGCCTTTAAACTAAATTTTGAGTGCACAAACAATGGCGCTGAGTACGAAGCCCTCCTCCTTGGCCTCATCTTAGCTAAAAGAATTGGTGTTGATAACATCAGAGTCTTAGGAGACTCACAATTAGTAGCAAACCAAGTCTCTGAGGTATATGAAACCAAAGCCGAGCACTTACAACTTTACAAAAAAGTTGTATTAGATTTAAGCAAGGAGTTTGACTTCATATCAATTGAAGCAATCCCGCGAGAGAAAAATCTTCTTGCCGATTCAATAGCAACTTCAGCATCACATTTTACTCCAAGCAATGAGTTAGAGGATACCCGTTTCATGGTATCCCTTCGTGATGAACCATTGATAAAGACAATGACAAATTCTCTTTTAAATGGAAATGAATCTACTATCCTAGACCATGTTGATAGTGATATGGCCACTTTGGATTACTTAAACACCTATGTGGCACTACATCTCTCCTATCATATGATAGATTTGTCCTTAATCCCACATTCGTCTTCCTACTTTAGAAATCCCATGGTGGATCTTCCCTCACAAATGGAACCTAGCATATGCACAGTAGAAAATGGGGATGATTTGGATTTACCTCTAGCGCCACTTGAGTTTGAAGAGGGTAACACCTCTTTGATCGAAGAAACAATTGATATTAACATCAGAACGGAAGACGAACCAAGGATATTGAAACTAGGGTCCTCGTTAACCCCAGAGGAAGTAGAAATACACACTCAGATCCTCAAAGAACATCAGAAGGCATTTGCATTTAATTATAAGGAAATGATAGGAGTTACACCCCACATCATGGTGCATAACCTCGCTACTAAATCTGATTCAAAGCCGTTAAACAAAAATCGAGACCCATGAAATCCAAGGTAGCTCTCATGGTAAAAGAGGAGGTAATAAAACTCCTCCAAGTAGGATTCACCAATGGGTATCTAACATCGTTCTGTTCTCAAGAAGAATGGGAAGATACGCATCTGCGCATAGATTTCGAGACATCAACAAAGCATGTCCTAAAGATGACTTCCGTTGCAATCCATTGATGTCATTGTTGATGCAATAGCTGGGTTTGAAATTTTATCTCTCATGGATGGATTCTCGGATATAATCAAATTAAAATATCTCGAACAAGATCAATCTAAAACCACATTTATAACTCCCCGGGAACTTATTGCTATAATTGTCATGCCATTTGTCTCAAGAATGTGGTGCTACATACCGTGAGCTATGACATATATATTTCATGATTTAATTCATAAAATCATGGAATCCTACGTAGATGACTTGTTGGCTAAGGCCAAGAAGCGTTGTGACCATTCGGAAGTACTCCGCATCATTCTCTCACAATTGATAGAGTACTGAGTTACGCTAAATCCGAAAAATGTGTCTTTGGTGTAACAGGAGGGAAGATCCTAGGTTACATCATATCATCATGAGGGATAGATGTTGACCCAACCAAAATTCGGGCTATCTCTTGAAATGATTCCACCTTCTGGATGAATCGGAATCGTGTCATTTCTCGTAAAGCTAGGTGCAATCCGAAGATTCATCTCTTGACTTAAGTTTTGCCATACATCCAATAAACAATTTACTCAAGAAAGACTATAGCATTGATTGGAATGAAGATTACAATAAAACTTTCGACGCTAGCTTAAGCATTTCTTGTTGTCACCACATTCGCTAATGCCACCTAAGTTAGATCGCCCATTAATTTTATACTCATGAGCTACCAATGTCTCGCTAGCTTGCATGTGCGGCTCAAGAAGATGATGACAAGAGAGAACACGTGATTTATTTCATTAGTCGAACGTTGCTCGACTATGAAAACGTTACACACAAGAGTAATGAGAATGCCTCGCCATAGTCTTTGCAACCAAACGCCTAAGACATTATATGCTAAATCAAGAAACAAGGGTCATGGTAAAAAAGGACCATTTACGAACTTTCCTCACACAAAGGTCCTTGTCTAAAAGGTGGATGTTTTATAACCTTAATGGGAGAATTCGAATTAACATTTGTAAATCAGAATTCGGTTAAAGGACAAATCATCACGGATTGGTTAGCTGATAACCCATTAGATGGAGGAAATTTAGTAGATCTGGACTTCCTAGACAAGTGTGTATACTACATCGAAACCCGACCTTTTATCTCTCCGAGTGTCCTTGGTACACGGGTATCATTAATTATATCATGGATGTATCTAGGAGCTTAACCACAACAAAGAAGGTAGTTACATATTATCGTAGCTAAATACATCATTATAGAGAAAGTGTTCTATCGGAAAGCATTCGATGGAATGCTCCTAAGATGTGTTGACACGGAAGAATCCAAGAAGATTCTCCATGAATCCCACAGTGGAATGTGTGGAGGCCACTTCGGTGGTCATGCCACCACTCATAAAATACATTGAATGGGCTATTTCTGGCCTACTCTAGAACACGATGTAGTAGAGTTCGTACGTAGGTGTCATAAGTGCCAAGAATTCTCCCATGCGATCCATATGCCGGCACAAGCTCTGCAACCAATCGATACTACATGGCCCTTTTCTACATGGGGCCTATACCCTAATAGGAAATTCTCTCCTCGTCCACGATGGCCATAATTTTATAATCACGACCACCGAATATTTTACCAAATGGGTAGGGGCTATGCCTCTTACTACCGTGACAGTCTGTAATCGCCAAATTAATTTTGAACCAAACCATTTGTAGGTACTAGTATCTCGCAAATCATTATCTCCGATAATGGAACTTCTTTTAAAATGAAGAGGTTCATGAGCTATGCAACAAATTTAAAATAAGCCATCATACGGCTTCTTTGTATTACCCTCAAGCCAACGGATTGAAATGTGAAAGCAACGAATAAAACACTAAAATCCATTCTCCTTAAAACAGTGAAAGAAAAAAATGAGATTGGCACTTGAAGTTATATCCGGCCTTATGGGCCCACCAAACCTCAATAAAAACACCAACGGGAGAAACTCCTTTCTCACTAGTATTTGGGGCAGAGGCAGTTCTCCCACTCGAGGTTGAAATACCCAGTCTCCGCATTTCATTACAAGGGATTCTGGATGAAGATGCTTATAGGGAAGCACGTCTCTCCCAATTAGAGAGCCTAGATGAAGCTAGGTTAGATGCTGAGCAACGACATAGAGTCTATGCCGACCGGATGTGCCGGAAATATAACAAGAAAGTCTATGAACGTGACATATATGAAGGTGATCTAGTTCTAAGGCTAGAAAGCCGGATCGACAAGAAGATCGGCGAAGGAAGGAAATTCTAGCCTAAATGGTTGGGCCCATACTGAGTCATGAAGGACTATGGAAATGGTTCATACCTCCTTTGTATGTTAGAAGGTGAGGAATTTGGTGAAACAGTCAATTCCCTGCACCTCAAGCGGTTCTACGCGTGAGCGGCTAGCACTACTTATATATCTATCTACATTGCATTTTCATATAGATTAGGATCATATTGTCCGCTTGTTTCGTACACAAATTGTGATCAAGGAATCTATTCTCAAAGCAATTCATTACAAACTCATGATGTTGTTGGCATAAACTCTTTAATCATACTTCTCCATTTTCATGATATCATCAAATTATCTCGGAATCATTTTATCAAATAAAGCTAGACATGACAAAGTCTTAATGGTAACCATACCAAGATCTGCAAGTTTATTCTCACTTTTGGTTTCTTCTTAGGGTAGGTGTCTTGCCTATGGTCTATTCTAGAAGCTTCATGGTGTCACATCTATCCCATATGTATATCTCTTTGGAAATAAACACATACTGACATTTTACTCAAATAAACAAGTCAAACATTGATCAAACAAAAAATTTTAATTTTACACATTTCCTTGCCCCACCAACCTTTGGTGATGAGCTTGCGTCTCTTACTAGTGACGTAGGGTTGGGAAAGGATGGAAATGCCCTTACTCACCTATGCTTTGCCCACGGTGATAAACCCACACTTCTTACTAGTAGCATGGGGCAAAGTGTAGGGGGTCCTCTTGACAAATAAATGCAAAAGGTCATACACAAACAGTTCGAACTTTGAAACTTTGAGTCAAAAACAAATGAATCAGATGTTCAAAATCCCAAGAGAGTTGAAATCCTAAAAACCCAGATTTTGTCTACTATGTGGCCATCTACGGGTCTAAGTCTGGATAAACCGCAAAGCAAGTTGCATCCAAAACTATGAAGTCACTCGAGTGGAGTGGATTTGTCATGTCCTAATTCGGTTCCTCCAAAGCTTTGTCTATCTTTCATCGCTATCATTTCAATACACCTCATAACTTGCACCCTTCCCAACTCTTGGTGATAAGCCTCGCATCTTACTACTTGTGTGGAGTCAGTAGGGTCAGTTTATCTGCTCATCGCATCTTGGTTTATTTTCATCACTTTGCCAAAACAAATATGAAGTATCCAAATTGCTTACAGAAACTAGGATTCAAAATCACATTATATCTACATCATCATATATCAGCATCATGAAATACAAAAAAGGAAAGTAAAACACTTGCATCATTTGTTCACCATTGCATATATTCTAAAAGAAACATATAAACATACATCATAGCATACATGAGGAAACTGGAAATAGAAAGAAAGCCATGAATGCCAAGATTTTGATCCAGAACGAATGCATATATATAAATAATCAATGTTTATATACAATGCCATCATGCACTAAGCATGGTCAAAACGCTCAAAGAGCCCGGGATATACAAAATAATATATAGTACAAAATCTATGAGAGCCAAGTGGCTTCTCAATCCCTATGAGACCCCTCTGAAGGTGCACGCCCACGCTAGGACTCGCTACATGGCGCTCGAATGCATGGAGGGCTCGGGATCCCCTGGGTGGGCAGCTACAGACTCACCACGAGAATGGTTCCTCATCAAGCGCCACCGTCCCTGCACCCCGCTAACTCGTGTGAAGGGTCGATACCATCCTCGCCACATACTAGACCGGGAGCGAAGACGTCGGTATGTCGCCGGCTGTGAAGCTTCCGGCCCACGTATAGCTCTCGCGGGTCCTCTCCATGGGGATCATCGGGTATCGTGCATACCCCGCGGATCAAGTCCCACCACCACCTACTCGGTAGTCTCTACAAACAAAGGAGAAAACAAATTAGAAACCAAACAAGAAATTAAAAGATACAAGATAGCAACTAAGGAGATCCTAACAAAGAAACAAACACTAGAAGGGAGAGAGGGTAACTTACTCGGATCACCAGGCCTCCAAGATGGATCTATGGGATCAAGACCGCCATGGATGCTGCTACAACAAACCGAGGGGCTACTCCTATGGTCGAGTAATGTAACACCCCACAATAGACTCATCCTCCCCATGGCCCTGGGAGAGTGGCTCCTCTAAAACTAGAGTCACCCTCTCTGCACTCTGCTCGGCCCTCTCCACCTGCATGATATCTTGGGTGTCGTGCCACTCAGGATCACTGTCCTCGGTCTCCTCCTCTATCTCCCCCCGTAAACTCCTCAGACTTGGAGTCTACCTCAATGGGGTCATCACTGCTATGGGCAGGACCCACGGCAATCTGAAGTAAAGGTGCCTGAGGCACACCGGCTCTCCCTCTGGCATGAACTATCCTCCTGGCTGTAATAGGAATGCCAGGAGTAACCATTGTCCAACCTCGGCCTCTAGGCCCCCCTCTAGCCTCTCGATTGATCTGTCAGTATCGGCGCCACTGGGGAAGCATACCCATGTATGTTAGGCCAAACTGGCCGAGGAACTTGGCCAAAGGGTGCATCTCCACTCACCCCAATCTATCAATAAGCTGCCTGTTGTGGAGCAGAGATGAAGGTAAGAGCCTCCTCGCCCCATATGCCTTCCATAGTTTGGTATGGTGTGGCATCCATGTCAATAATAGTCTGGGAGGCAATCTGGCCGATGAGGTGCTCGAGCACCGACATGTCTCTGGTCCATCTCGGCTACCCTCACAGCCTCCGGATCTCGCCGCCTCCACACCCCTACCATAAGGGACAAAATGCTCATAGACCCAACTCATGACTAGGGTCAAGTGGCTCAAGGATTGCCCTCTGTAAAAGACCACTCACCCCGTATAAGTCATGGTAGGTGGTCCCAAGAATATTTTCTCCCTGTGCATATATCCGACCGTGCCCCTCTATCTCGTGTAATAATGGGGGACTAGCAAAGATAGTAATGTATCCTCCCTTGTCCCCGATCAGTCTCGAGGCAAGGATCCCCATGATGGCCTGGCGAAGTAAGGGGATGGGAAAAGAAGGAATAGATCAAACTCTCACCCCCTTCTTCAACCCCGTGGAGATGACTACATCTCCCATATATGTATCCCATTGTGCAATCTGTGCCCGTGAGCCTGTTGTCTTTAGGGTGAGTCATCTCCCGATGATCGGGACCCCTGAATATGATAGGACGCCCCGCAGTGTAATAGTCCACTCACCTTGACCCACTCGGAAATCGAAGGTGTTCCGATCTACATCCCAAGATGAGAACAAGTCACAAAGGATGTGGACTGGATGGTATAACGTGGGGCATGCGTGAAATGTGCAAAGATCTCAAATTACCAAGAGTGTCCTCCTCATCCTATGAGAGGGCATCTAGTACCCCTGAGAGCCAATCACACTCCCTCTCTCGACTCCACCGGATATACTCCTCTCTCGCCTACATACACCCAAAAACACACAAAACAAAGCAAGTTAGCATCCAAGTAATACTGGAAAAATCATGAAAGCACGTAGAAATGCTAAAAATACAAACACAATCTCAAAAAGAGGTTCCTTTTGCATTCAGGTAAGACCGCGCCGCCCCGAGCAGGAGGCGGTTTTATAACCACCGCCTTAAGGGTGGCGGTCGTGTAACCGCCACCCCCCCAACAGGGGCAGCAATCATGTAATTGTCTCCTCATGCAGGTGGCGGTCGTGGTCCGAAAACCCACGCGGGTTTTAAGCTTAAAAACTTAAAAAGTGTAAAAATGACCATTTTACCTAAAGACGAAGCCTACCTAAAGAGGCGCCCTAGTGGACCTTTTAACACTAACATTTTCAAAAATTAACCCCCATGACAAAGTATTTAGCATTTCAAATTTAAGGGGTAAAAAGGATAAATCGAAGAAAACTAACATATGATCTCATGGGTCATTGTTCGCATGTGGAGGCATGATCACTATTTCATCATGGACGTTTTGACTCTACTCATGCAAGAAACGGTCACTACATGGGTCTCGAGCTCAAAATCAATCAAATCGACTCGCACAAATGAATAGGAAAATGGGCCCACTTTCATATATATAGCACCCTAGTTCATTTTAAATGACTTTTTCACAGGTTTGGAGCACCGACGGAGGTAAGTTCCTATCCCTACACAAATGGTATGTTCTCATTTCCCTATTATTTTAGCGTTTATTTTTCAAACTATTGTGTCTATCTGCACTTGAGTTCTCTTTTCGTTTTGCAGGTAGTGGGAATCTTGGATGGCGTCATTTCAACACACGGATGTATCAGGTATAACTTCTAACTTCCCATTTCGGGACCGCCATACTCGGACCCACCATTTTACGCCTCTTCATGGCTAAAATGCTTCTTCAAGGGGGCAATATGTATGTACCCAAAATTGTAAGGTATTGTACTGCCAGAACAACATGACACGTGCCCCAATGATGATACAGGTCTCCTCGCAAGGTGTTCGGGATCCGGAAAAGCTCTCCGAGTGTGTGTTAACATCCCGCATGCCCCGCTTAGCCCCCACGTGCTTTGTTTTTCCCTTTTTCCCCTCTTTTCTTGGCCTTTTTCTCTTCAGTGATGAAACCGCCGCCTTGAACAGGGTGGTGGTCCTGTAACCACCACCCTACCTGGTAGGCGGCGGTCCTTTACACATTTTCTAGAAATATCTTTTAACATGACTCATGTAAATTCAACGTTTTACCAGCTTTCTTTCACCGCCATGAGCTTGCATTTATGATTCCGGGTTCCCCTGAATAGTGTTTTGCCATTGTTTATATTTTAAGAGTTCTATTTGGATTTTACCTTGGGTAAATACAAATGCTATAAATAGTTGGCTTGTGATCAAGCAAATGGCCCTCATTCACTTCTCATCTTCTCATTTTAGTAATTCAGTCTTTTATCTTTCTTAGGATTCATAGTTTAGTTCATTGCATGCTTAGTTAGCATTGTTTTACTGTTGGTAAGCCACAAATCCATCTTGTGCAAGCAAAGGTTGTTATTTCATCCAATCCATTGGAGTAGAATAGCTTAGAAGCCATTAAGTTGCAAGTTTTGCTCCTCAAACATGATAGTTTCAGGTTCGGACGCTTTATGTTACATGACTCGTAATAGATCCCGCTAGGAATCGCATAGGCCAAGCTCGTACTCTTACGCTATCCCTCTCCTACTCGCATTGTATTAAGTCGTGTCTTGAGCTACCTTTGTCCCAATATATACTTCTGTTGATGCTAACATTACTCGCTTTTCGGATCCATGTGAACACGAAGGAACGAGGAGATCACACCGAGGGGACAAAATCACACACACCACCGGATTCGCCACTGCTCGCAGAATCTTGGTTCTAGATTTCAAAGTTCTAGTTAGAATCATATCAAATAGAGTAGTTAATTGTTTTATTTCAGTTAATTCTACTCTCGATATTGCAGGGGAAGTCATGGGGATTGATAGTTTCGAGAAACTATGATTCACTCCTCACTTCCGAGGTAGGATTGAGAGTCTGCAAATAGATTAGTTAAGCTATTTTATTATTTAGAATAGATCTACAAATTGCATGAGACAAATAACTACACTCTCGCTTATTTTGTTTGTTTTAAATTGATTATTTTAGTTGTCATTTCTAGATATTTTAAATAGCTGCTTTCTTAAATTTGTAAAGTTCATCAGAAAACACAAAAAAATAGAGAAATCATATATAGATATATTCGACATAGTTAAGTTTCATTTTACTGTAGTTCGTTTTACTTTGTTGTTTTGTATGACAATCACGGGACCTAGAGAGCCCAGAGAATACGTATTCGAGCCAATCGTGCCTCAACCCAATCTCATCATAGCGATAACTGATATAGATCAAAATCTTAGGATTCAAGTCTTCCGAACAATGGTAAGCTTGCAAGAAATCAATTCCCAATTGAGTGGGTTAAACGTAGAAGACGACCAAGCACACACGTTTTGGTCAAATCAACCGAACTACAGATTACACTAGGCAACATTCATATGACTGTAGAAGGGTTCGAAAGAGAACAAACCTTTGGTTGTGATCCTTTGGACCCACAAATGTGATGCAGGAGACACTCTTTTAGATATAGATACCGGCCTAAGAATCCGTGTCAGCATTTACGAATGCCTCGTAGGGTATTCTCGAGAAAATCACACGATTATTGATCCTAAATATGAAGCTTAGAAAGCATACGACGATTCTTGGATATTAGGGATTAGGACTTGATTTCACGCATGACCATAACAGGTCCACAACAACTAAGAATCTACGGTTGTGACCCACAAATCCCGCAGCCCAATGAATCCATAGGAGAATTAGACATAGACACCGGCCTACGCACACTAGTATTCCGGTCTACCCCACTTCCACCTATCATTACTAGACATGGCAGCTAATGAGCTAGAGAATTCTAGACTAGGAGAATCATCCATAGAATCATCCATATGAATTGGCTATATTTACCATCCACCATATGACCTTATGGTAAGAGGACCAACTATAACTATAGGCTAGTTTAACATAACCATAAGATTTAGGAATTGGATATGAAATACGTGAGAGTGGATAGTTGATAGCAATAAACATGGAAATGAAGTGCAATAGATCACACACCCATATGAATCGATGGCATGAGGCATGATATGAATAATTAATATGTAATGTGGGGCATGATAGTAGCATTAATATGTAATGTGTCTAAAGATCTTTGTAGCATGGTAATCATGATCAAATAACACAATGAATGGTGGAGATGCATCATCTTGAGCCACTAGAAAATAAAGATCCCTTGATGAAGGATAAAGTAACTCCACGATATGTATGATTAGCCAAATATTTATCTTTCTTGTCATGCTTAGGAAGAGGATCATTTGAGATTTTGATCTTTGTATTTTCATTAACCATTGCAGATTTGAAGGCTTAGAAATATTGATTTTTTTGTTGTTAATAAGATCTTGAATTAGATGTCTACGTTTGAAACAACGATAAGTAGAATGCCCAATGCATTGATGATAGTCGCATATAAAAATTTTGTTGTAATTTTAGCCTTTAGGGTGAGACGGATCAAGAGTAATGGAGGAGGAAGCATAATAAGATTGCTCTCAATAAGTTGTGGCAATAGAATATGTAGAGCATAAGGTAATTTAGTAAATTTATGCTTCAGAGGTTTCCATTGAATCTTTTCAATAGTGGAAACAATGTCTATAGTAACTTTTTCTTCATTGGGCTTAATAGATGGCTTAAAAGTTGATTTTCTTTGAAACCGAGTAGAAGATGAAGCTTGATCATGATATTTAAGCTTACCCATAGATAGTAGTTTTTTTTTGTAACTTAAGAGTATGGCATAACTAATCAAATGAAGGAGATGTCTCAAAGATGAAACTCTCTTGTAGAGGTGGTAAGAGAATTTGGACAAATAGATATCACAATTAGTCCATGAGTACATTAGACATCTTATCTAAGTTGTTCTTATATCATAAGACATAATATGCTAGATTCTCATTAGATCCATGTTTAATTTATGCCAGTTGAGCATATGATATCTTAGAACCAATATTGATTGAAAAATGAGTGATAAAAGCATCGACCAAATGCATAAATGATATTACCAAATGGATAGGTAGATCATAGAACCAACACATTGTATAATCCTAAAAACTTCTAGGAAATATATTTTCTACTAAAGTATGATCATCCACATAATCTAGACATGACACATGAAATAGTCTAAGATTCTCTTGAGGGTCACCATGACCATCGAAGGTGGGCAGCTTGGGAGTGAATAATTTTAGAGGAAGTACATAAGTGGAAATTGTGGGTGCAAAAGGAGTATGAAGTAGAAAATTGAAATCAAGAGATCAAGATGCACAAGAAGTATCATGTTGTAGTTGAAATATTTTAACTTGGAGATCTTGATAGATCTTTAGTGCCAGTGGAAGATACTTGTTGTGTGTGAGAAATAATAAGTGGAGTGAAGTGGTTGGTGGGGGTAAGAACAAATGCAGAAATAATAGAAGTGCATTTAAGGGTGGAAGTAGGGGGTTGTGAAGCAATAGGAAGAGAATTAGGAATGTATGTAGGAGCATTAAGCTCATCAATATTGTTGGCCTCATCAAGAGCACCGAATAAGAGAAGATCTAGACCTTGGGGATGTTCAACGAGATGACCATTGAGCTCTTGAATGTGGACTTTAGTAAATGGTCGAGAAGATTGAGCCATGATAAAAATATGAAAAAATACCTAGAAGCAAGATTGGGATCAATCGATGAGTTGACCAAATAATTTAACAAATATATATAATTTGTAAAACCCTAATTGCAAAGTCACGTGTGATAAATAAAACACTAAAGTACATATATGACCTAAGTAATAAGCTAGATAAAAATGAAACACTAGGTGCAAGAGAGGGAATAGAATACTTAGTTGATTTTAAAAATTTGTCATGAAGTATTCAAGACTGGAAGAGTGATGAATGAGAGGAGGAAATTTTCAGTAACCAAACACAAGAAATATTGGAACTATCGAATAATCTAGACTAGGGAACCTAGGCTAGGTCAATGGCACCTAGGCTTCGGAGACCTCTACTAGGCATCGTGACTACAAAAATGGTTAGAAACTAATTCTTCTTATGCCACACCAATTTCGCTAACCTTTTTTGTTGATCACATGTGTATCACACTATGTCTACAGAATTCACCTATAGCCTACAAAACAAATGATCCCCTACAAAACCCCAAAACAAATTAAATCCTAAAAATAAAAATATGAAAATAGGAGTTAGGATCGACTGGTGGTAGTCACCCAATAGAGTGAACTTACAATTGAGCGCTTCACTACATCTCATAATCCATGTAGTTTTGTGTACGTGTGTGTAGAATCATGCCCTAGGAAGCTCTTGTGCAAGATGCACTTGATAGAGAGAAATGGCTAAATGTATCAATGTAATTCAATGTGTGGATGTTAAAATGAAATTCCCCTCCTATGAAGTGTATGAAGAAAAAATACAGTCCCTTGTTCCTTGAATGATAGCTAGATGTATTCTTTGATTCTCTTAGAATGCCTTTGGATGCAACCTTAGGTGGTGATAGTATATGCTTAGAGCTTGGTGCTTTATTATGGTCACATAACTTTGTATTTATATGATTACCTTATTCAAATTTCATAAATGAAAACTAGAAGTATTACCCATAAGAAAACAAGATGCCCAAAAGATAAAAGAGGCCCAAAAGGGGCAAGCAAGATACAAATAGGTCAAGGCGCCCAGAGGGGACAAGGGTGCCTGGTCGCTGATGTCTTGACTGAGTGTTGGTGTCCAGAGTCAAAAAATATAAAGTAGTGAAGATTAGATTGGGTAGTGGGGTGTGCAATACCAAAGAGGAAATATGAAAGATAGAAGAGAGGCCAAATATAGATGTCAATTATTAGTTTTCTCACTTAGGAATCATATAAATAGTAGTATGTGATTAGGAACTAGAAGTGTACCCAATTTCGTGATTTAGTGTCTTCATTGTATCGTGATAGATGAGGTAGAGTAAAGGATGAAGATAAAGTGGGGCATAATGTTTGTGTTGAACAAGATAACTTCTTCAGATAAGAACCATCCAAGACATGTAAATGGTGAAAAAATCTAAAATATATAGCCACTCCAAAATAGAGTGTCATGTACATACAAGTTTCTTGTGTACACATAAGTAGAGAATCCTAGAGCCAATATATCTATAGACTTGAAGGCCAAAAATTTAAAAATATTTACCTTGGTGAAACAACTGCACTAGAAACACCTAAATTGAAGTAGAACACCTATTTCATTACCATCTATGAGTGCAATTTTTACTATATTTTTTATTTGATGACAAATGAAGAATCTCATCTATAAAGAAATTGTTAAGAGATTTAATATATCAATCGTGCCTCATCCACGTCCATATTTTTTGGGATAGATCAATTCCTAATACACTTGGGGTATACATATATGATAAAAATTTAACTTCACATATACTATCCATCCTTTGAAATATGAACTATTTTTGATGTAGAACCAATTAATCCATATGACATAATACTTGGGTAATATATTAATAAAAATGATTATGTGTACACATCCAATCCTTAGGATGTCACATTCACTAAATACAATGAGGACCCAACCATCTATCCTTATTTTGGACTAAATTCTTGAATTTATTATTTTCTTCAACAATGTCATGCTAAATCTTGATAATATTACACCCCTCATTGTATAAACATAATAATTTCATGATGATTTATTTTAGGGAAGGGTGAATGATCCATATTAAATCATGTCACATTATGCTCTTTCCTTGAGTTCCCTGATTAGTTGTGTGTGATGGATCCCAAAATAGCACCTGAGGAGATGAGTAGCTAACCTTAAGTGGGTTAGCTTTGTGGGAGTGATGAAAAATAAAAATTTCTTTATCGTTGATAGATGAGGATTTTTCAACACTCAACCTACTGACTCAAATCTAAGAGGTGATCAAGAGGCACCTCCTCTAAGGGGATGGATTAACCCTTCTACTTATGGATCTTCCTCGACCAAGGTGAGAGGACCTATTTAGAGGATATAAATAAAGGGAAAATATTTCATGGCTTGGTTTCTTTTATGATTGGTGTAACTTAATTTGAAGCAAGTGCAACCACAGATACAATACTCACTCAAAAGAGTTGTCACTTGATTATTGTACACACTTGACACATCAAATACAAATCAAACAGACAAATAATGAACAACTTCATATATTACATTTGCATAATAGTATCAACCAAGGGTTCTTTAAATGATATTGGATCACATACTTGGTGGGATTCTCAACAAATCTTATTGGTAATAAACAAATTTTAACACAACTTTATAGAATAAGCATATGTATGGTATATAGGTATGATATGCTTAGTAGGTATGAAGATAACTGGATGTTTTTAATTGATATTTGAAGGGGGTAATTTTTTTATGACCTTTGTATATTAATGTTCCCATGGAAATAATCCATCCTTAATAGTGATGCTTGAAAAGAAAAATCAATTTAACATAATTTGTAAAATAACATTTGCATTCATTGATACTCAATTTGCACAAATGTTATCAATAATCTTCAAAATCCTAACTACAAATCCTTGAGTTAGAATTTAGATAAATAACTTGTTATATTTGTTTCATACACCCAAAATACCCTTAAGGGATAACAATATCCCTTCAAAAGTGATGTTTCCTTAGGATTTTACAACCAGACTAAACTATTGTAAAGTATACACTACTCTACAATATTCTCACAAAGGACTAGAAGAATGCAACAATGAAGAAGGACCTTGCATGCTCAACAAAATAAAATCGATGCAAGATTGTAATATAAATTATATCTCCTCATTCATTCTTTTAAAACATGATAAACAAGAAATTATAGTTTCATCAAAATAGAGAGAATCTATTCATGTAAGTTTTGCAAGGAGACATAAAAAATGCCTTCAAAACTTGTTAATGGTTGTACAACGCAACCACATTAGCTCTTCCTCACAAAATTGGATACACACAAAATGTTTTGCAATAAAACTAGAACTAGAACTTAAAACTTTATCACCAAAATTCTACAACTACCCCTTTTCTTCCTCCAGCTCAAAATGAAAGACTTTTAAAATACATAGAGAGAGAGAGAGAGAGAGAGAGAGAAGAGAAAAATTTGATTTCCTTCTTCAACCACCAACAAGATGCATTAATGATATGGAAAGAATTGTGGAAAACCTTGTAATATCAATCCCCAATGTATTTTTCCTTGCAAAGGAAGATATGGGCACCATACCTCATCAATTTTAGTGGTTGAGTTACCTGTAATTATGTATTCAATGCCCATATAGTTTTTCCATTTTTACCCACCAAATGCCAACAAAACCAATATTTTATAGTTTCATTATGTAGATAATGTCGATACCTTTCCAACGATATAAATTTTGTCAAATTTATAACATTGGATCGAAAGTTATGAGCATTTGAATATTTTCCTGTCATGGAGCACAAGAATGTGACATGTGGCAACATTTGATTGGCATCAAAAATTTGCTTTGACCTTTCCACATGTCATTCCTCCATTCACGGAAATGGTAGGGGATTCATTTGCATTATGAATGTTGGTAATACAATGTTGTGAAATGCAAAACTGCAAGAGTGGCCTCAAGGCCCAAAACTTCGCCACATGTCCGCCCCTCATTGGTGGCAGGGAACAAGGCTTCCTTTGTAGTTTGCACATCGATAATGAAATTTTTAAAAATGCATAATTGTAAAATGTCCCTTAGGGCCCAAGATTTTCCACATATCCGCCCCTCATTGGATGTGTGGGGTGGATATTTCTTTGTATTTGGTATGTTGATTGCCACTTTGGATATCTAAAAACTACAAAACTTTTCCTGTGGCCCGAACTCTTTCTACATGTTCACCTTTTCCCTTTTACACGTGATATCCTTTCATTGGTTATGGAGGTCAGGGTTCTATTTTCAATTTACATGTTGACCAAAACTTTGTAAGTTACTCCTGCGAGCCCGAAAATTGAAACTGCACCATTGCACAACTACAAAAACCTCTTAATGCCCATAATTCAAAAAATATGCAGAGTTAGAAGGATTTATTTTTAATTTTCAGAAAGAGGGAGAAATTTCCAATCTAATGAAGGTGATTTTGGTGATCCTTAAGATTTTAGAAAGGATTTAAATGCATCTAATATAATTTTAAGTGCCCAAAACATGCAAAATACCCGATTCTTTCAGATTCTCCTTCAATGTGCCATGAAACTACCCAAGTGTGAATTTCTCAAGTTTTCTAATTTTGTAAGGGGTGAAAAAATGGATAATGAGACATATATTTGAAGCACTAGGAACAATATGATGCACACATAATCATTTATATTCATAAGAAATCTAGGAAAATGACCTGCTCAATCCAAGGGCCTGGATTGAGCACCAACAATGTGAATCTATACAACACCTTTTATCATGTAATTCCATCATAGTTCAAAGGAATTTTTTGAAAAATGTTTTGCTTCAAATATCATCTCAAATTTATTTTCATCATGTTATTATGGTGAAAAACCAAGGGACATGTTTCACAACTCAAAATACAACACCAAAACACACCACATTTTGTGCTCGTAGTATTGTGTATCACTAGTTTGTGGTGTAATCACAACATTACATATCCAATATAATACTACGGTGCTCACAAGATTAGATAATGATATATTATATTATGTAATGGAATATGTACAACCTCAATGTAACCTCAACCAATCATGTTATATCTTGATACATAGCACACAATGAAACCTCTACAAAGGACCTTCAAGGTTCACATCAGCCATGTTTGAATGAAATTACTTAGATCTGAATATCAACAATAATAGAACACCAAAGATAACCAAAATGGAGATAAAAGATCACAATATGCAAGTAGAATGACCTATCCACTTGAGGGGCCAACCTCTAAACCATACAATAATATCCAAGTGCATAATACAATGCTCATCTACTCATTACTAACTCTCTGTGTGTGTGTGTGTGTGTGTGTGTGTGTGTGTGTGTGTGTGTGTGTGTGTGTGTGTGTGTTGTGTGTGTGTGTGTGTGTGTGTATGTTATGTAAAGCACCAATGACGACTTAATAAGCATATGAAAGCATAAATAAATGTGATATGAAATGATAAGAGATTATGTTAGCCATAGGTGAAACTCTAGATCCAGGGCATAACACATGTGGAAACTTTGTGCCAAATTGTTCCATGT